>OV281293.1:12755086-14106379 GCA_923062465.1 Acleris sparsana
ATAGATAAGGATTTAGAAAATAATAATTACATACTCACATTACAGTGTGATTTAAGTAAATTCCTAGAAGCATATCCAATAAGTAATAAGGAGACAACTACAGTAGCAAGAACTTTAGTAAATAATTTTATTCTAAGATATGGTATTCCAAGGTCAATAGTCACAGATAGAGGTAGTGAATTTATGTCATCAACCATGACAGAAGTTTGCACACTACTACAAATTGAAAAACTAAATTCAACATCCTATCACCATCAAACAGTAGGCTCGTTAGAAAATTCACATAAACATTTGGCATCTTTCTTACGTATTCAATGCGACAAACACCCAGAAACGTGGAGCCAATGGTTACCGTACTGGTGTTTCTCCTACAATAGTACCATACATACGGCTACAAAATACGCACCATACGAACTAGTTTTCGGTAAACCTTGTGAAATTCCCAGTAGACTAAGTCATAGCATAGAACCATTGTATAACATAGATAATTATAGTTTAGAATTAAAATATAGGTTACAAGTCGCGTCAAAGGACGCGCATGCCAATTTAATAAAGGCAAAAGAATGCCGGAAAAAGTATTACGATAAAAAAGTGCACGAAGTGAAATACCAAAAAGACGATTGGTTATTAGTGAAAAGTGAAACAGCAAGAAAATTGGATTCGTTATATGACGGACCTTACAAAGTGTTAGAGGATAAGGAACCTAATGTTATTATTGTTAAGAACGGAAAGCATGAGTTAATTCATAAGAATCGCACTAAACCTTACACTAGTACTTAAAATTAAACAATGTATGACACCGAACGTCATTCCAAGAAATGACCGATGATATGATACTATAACACAAGCGAGGCAACAGCCCTATGCTATTTTTAAAATGTAAACAAACCTTTTAGTATGAATAATGAAACACGTTATTCATGTGTATTATTTTAAATAAATTAAAATGTAATAATTAAGAACATAAATATTTCATATATTATATATGTAAAAAAAAAAAAAAAAGGGCGGTGATGAGGTGTGATAGCTACTAAGTATTACATTATAGTTATACATGTAACTGAGAGTAGGGACAGCATTGTCTTTTAGTATAGGGTTTCAGTATTAAACTACTCGTTGTAACACATGGTTGTTTCCCTTCTACTCTCCCCTCAACCCCGCACACCGCAGCCCTACCCCGGCACACCCATAGGCTAGGTTTAAAATTGAATATTTATTGTACAAAAACAGCAAACAGCAACAACAGCAACTTATAGAAAAATAAATAAATATCGAAACAATAATAAATAAAAAAAACATCATTATATCCATTTTGTTTCATTATTATTATTACTAGTTTTGTATCTACGCATTGACATTATTACATTTTAACTTTTTTTTCATTTTTGACACTGACGATCGTATTGTGAATTCATCATAACGCGACATATAATAATGTAATTTCCAATTTGAAATAAATTACTACTACTACTACTGCTAATTTAAATTGAGATAAGATTGACCGAAATTAAGAACAGCGAACGAGGCAATGCATATGTATCATGATCATGGGTGACCGTTATAAAATTTTAAAATAACAATTTGTCGTCTACACACTATGACAGAATTACTCGTAGTAATATTAATATGAAACTGAACTATACCAATACGTGCGAGGACATCAATTAATGTCATACATATTCAATTATTTTATCTATTGTACTCGTAATTGTAATACTCGTACTTGTATATCCAAAAATAGAAACAAATGTAGTTGTGAGATGATTTACTTATTAAGTTAGAACATGTTCTCCGTTTTCTTATAGTCTAAAGTAAGAAGCCACTTAATTATTTTATCCTTAGCCTATCAGGTCATCATTTTTATTACGTTAATTTTTTTCCGCGCTATATTATATAATAAATGCTCTCGTATTCTTTTCAAACCTACTTGCGAAAGTAGAGTTTGTACACACATGTTTTCTCAATAAGCTTTTATATAAATCTGAGCCAAGCATGGTTTGTAAGAATTTTTATATACAACACCTTTCCGTGCGGTCTTGAATATAAAAAACTTGACATAACAATAACAATTTTATAGTAAGTACAGAAGCAAAGCGTGATTCCTGTTTGATTTTTCTACGATTTTTTATTATGTGGACACTGAAAGACTGCATCCCAAAAGTTTGTACTAATTAGATAAAAAATATACGGTACTTAATCTTGTAATTTTTTACCTTTTAAAGAATAGGATAATTATAACTGCTTAACGGACTAAAATAATAATAATATAATATTTTCTTAATACTAACACTGAGGTGACAAAACAGCGTGGTCCTGATTTACCTAAGTCGAGGTCGTAATTGTCGTCGCCTCTTTCTTTTGTTTTCTTTACTATTAAGCGTCTGTCACTTTCTGTGACTCTTCTTGCGAATACGAAAGGTATTCTTATGAATTCTTTGCATGCTATAAAAACTAGTTCAGTAAACCCTCTATACCTAATAGTTATAAGAATATAAGTAGTTTAGTGACCCACAAAGAAGAGGTTCCCTTCTTAAACTTTTACACGGAACTTTCAGCGTTCATGTATACCGTGCCCCAAACTTGTCAGAATTCGATTTTAAACTTACGAAAGGAACCGCGACCAGGGTTCGTAATGTAGTCAACACGACGAATTTTAGAACCAGGACTAAATTATGTATAAAAACACATTTTAAGCTAATGCAACACAATACCAACTTAAAGTACTTTCACACAATCGAAATGGAGCTTTGTTAAATTGGTGTTATCAATTAATTGGTTGAATTGCGTAATTTTGACATAGTATTAACATAATGGCCCGGGAATAAATTCGTACAGGTCTCCATTAAGGATCTGAAGTACTTACTCGTTTTAAAGTTTATTTTTATTTTTATTTGTATCCTAGTTCCCAATATTTATTTTTCGTACTACCTCTATAATGTTGTACGTGAATTATTTTATCCTTAAAGGAGAATGCCCATATAATGCCTGGAATGTACAAAGATGTCCCATATTTCAAAAAAAATGTCGTAATTGATTATAACTAAACAGATTAAATAGAAGTCTGTAGAACTCCGGAGAAACAAACACTAATTAATTAGTATATTACTGGAACATCCGCTGCCGGTACGGTTTTATCTTTCGTTACGTCGAGTTGCCACTTTATAACAAAACAAATAATGATGATTTTCTGCTATCACTCACGTAAAAAGTTTTATTTATGCATGACAATTGTCGCTCGTTTGTCTTAGCGAACAAAACAGGTCACAGTTAAATATATGAATGATCGTATTGGGAGTCTAAAAGTATGATACATATACACCACTGGCAACAAAAAGATGAAGTAGGTACTAGTAGGCATGAAATTGCCTTTTTCTGTCTACCTCCTTTTTAGTTGTTTTGACATAATGACGTACTCACCAAACTTGACATTGGTGAAAAAAAATAAAAAGAAGACATAGTGACGTTTCTGTTGTGTATTGTTTCGCCATCGTGAGATTTTTTTACGATGGAGCCTTAGATTTCGCGCTGTTGAAAGTATTGATTGTTGATTGATACGTTTAGTCCACTGTAAACCTAGCCGCCGCCTAGTTGTAGTCTTTTCGAAACCCTATCTCACATTTTTATTATATACACGATAGTGTCATCTATGTCGTTCTTATATTTTAACATTCACATAGATCTGAGCGACATCTATAGTCGTTTTTTTAAGTCAACATAACCTCTTTCATTGTAAAAAAAATCTTAATAATAGCAAAATCCCAAGTTTTCAAATCATTTTTGAATTAGTTTCAGAAACCTCAATTTTTTTAGCGTATTTTAATGTATCATTGGTTCTTGTACATCTCAGGCATTTCCTTGTATGGGCGGTGGGCATTCTCCTTTATTTGGAATTGAAATAAACTTGTAAAAATATATCGTCGGAATATATTGATACTTATACCTTAAAAAGTAATTTAACATTACATTTGGCAAACCTTTATAAAAATCGTATACCTGCCTACGGCGTAGAAAACGTGTTAACTATCTAATTATGTCATTCATACAATGTTTTAAGAGTAATCATTACAGTCTTACTTATTGACATAGGACGAGAAAATGCCTTGTTTTATTGTCATGTGCTCCACTCGGTAAAAGCTAATTACCGTATGGTTTTTAGCTCGGTCGCCATTATGGACAAGTAAATAAGACTATAATATAACGTTTACAATACGATAACATTTTAAAACGACGACGCGCTGGCCTATTTGGTAGTGATCCGGCCTACAAAGCTAGCGGTCTGGGGTTCAAATCCCCCAGGCCAGATATTTGAGTGATGAGCGAGAATATTAGTTCCTGAGTCATGGAAGCTTTCGCTGGTATTATAGTATAATATTTCTCTATAAAGTATTTATATCGTTGTCTAGTGCCCATAGCAGAAACATAGAGCTTAGTTTAGGACTAGGGCAATTGATGATACATTGTTCGAGATATAAAAAAAACGGATTAGGTTTTACTTTGGATACCTATGCCATATTGATGACCCAAATGACATTACTTAATGTTGTTATCATAACTTGATATCATTTACAAACTCCATGATAATGATAAACATATAATTATTATTAACTAACTTCTGCTCACACATTTGTCCGCGTAGATTTTGATGATCGTTATTCCCTCGGGAACTTTCAAATACTCTCGATCCGCTCAGTGGTTGAAGCGTGATTAAGTAACAAAGATCCAAAAATCCAAACTTTTTCATTTATAATTATATTATTATTAAGATTGATATCATTGTTTTAGCAATAAACAAGAACCTTTATTATTGACTACATTTTAAAAGGATACAACTCATTGTGCAGCTGCAATGTATCAAATTATTCTTACACCATTAAAACCTCGTGCATACAAAAGAGCAAAATATTAAATGTTATTTTTTGTATCTTGAGTCAATCGATTCTAAATTACTAGTATCCAAACAAAACCAATCCATTAAAAAAAGTAAACGAAACAGCCATAAAAATGTTAAACAATTCCGCTTGCAAGCCGCGTTTTAATTAGTTTTTTAAGAATAATGAAAGAAGTCGTCTTACCTCCTTAAGACCCTGTTTTCCTGTTTACGCACTGTACAAGGAACAAGTTGAAACGTAATTACATTTCATGCTGAATGCTATAGTATCTTGTTTCTTTTTTAAAAGTGCTCACAATGATTTTATTCTTTCCTCTGACATTCTTTTATATTTTTAGGGAAACATCATGAAATTGTACGGCGACGATCAATCAATGAAGGAAAAGCAGAAATTTATTAGTATTGGGGGTTGCTTTACACATGCTGGCTATTAGCAAACATATTTACGACATAACTCACACCAATTTGAATATAGTCTTAGTAACGGGCTTGTTGATGTTTTTTTACTGTTATTTGCAATATAATAATCACCACATAAACTCTTGTTTGTACTCTCTGACTCTGCTTTCGTCCTCGATCCTGTTTGACGAGGCCTTTGTGAAATCAGGTAAAAAAAAACTTCTACTCAGTTAAATGATTAACCCTTAAATCTCTCATGTCATATAATGTTTTACTTCGCCGAACACATAACGGATGCAATAAATAATTGAGGTTCGTGTTTTTTTTTGTTTTGTGTAAGTGGCATGTGAGACCCATTGACTCATTGAAATGTCAAGACTACAATCTCAAAACTGAAATCCTAAGACCTCAAAAGCGTTGCCAACCCTGAGGTCTGAGATTCCATTACAACGTAACCCTTTTTTACCCGACTGCTATATAGGAGGAGGGTAATGTGTTTATTATCTTCACTACATAGTATAAAACTAAGTCGCTTTCTCTGTCCCTATGTCCCTTTGTATGCTTAAATCTTTAAAACTACGCAACAGATTTTGATGCGGTTTTTTTTAATAGATAGAGTGATTCAAGAGGAAGGTTTTTATGTATAATAAGTTCTGGATATTGTACGGGTGTTACAGAAAACTCCCATAGACCGAAGCGAAGCGAGGGCGGGTCGCTAGTATTATAATGTACGTATGTTATGATCCTTTGTGGTGCTCTAGAAACTAAACGACTTGACTGATTTTGATGATTCTTATGTCAATCGATTTGTCTTAATCTTGTGAGTTTTGCTAAATAATACATGACAGTAATCAATATTCAATATGGTGGCAAACCAGACGCCACACTGCAATAAAGAAAAAAATAATGTCGACGAATTATGACAAGTGGGTTATTATTAAATAAAGACATTTAAAAATCATATTTAGGTTTATTTCATCATTTTTTATTTTACAGCTTATTATCATTATAACAACGTATGCAAATAAGACGTTCGCATGACAGGGCGATGGTTCCTGACTGGTTGTCAGGAAACTAATGAACAAGGACCAATGATGGACACTTGATTCTAAATTTTACAGAAGGTAAGGGTTATTCATTTATTTTGAGACAATAAGTTTGTAACCTTATGATCTTTGATTTAAGGGCTAAGTGTCCATTATTGGTGCCTTGAGCTAAAAGTTTCCAATATTGTTGTGCGTCATCCTATACCTCCGACGTAATCAGTAGAAAGCAGCAAGAACCACCCTCGTCATTGCTTTCAAATAATTCCCACATCAAAATAACAGCTTACAACGGCCACGGGATATCAGTAAAAAGATCACGTCGTTTGCGGATCAACTTTTCGCTTTGGCACGCTGACACGACGCTAAGATTTACGCTCTGATTCTTATTTAGAAATGTTCTTGTCACTAGTTTTACACTTTACTCGAAAAGAACGAGCAAGGCGTAGACTAGAACCATTTTTTTTTGGGTGATCGCAAATAAGGTTTTAGTTGACGTTTGAGTAATGAATTTACAGGAAACGACGACTTTGTACGCGTAAAACATGTAAGAAAAAGTAGATTTTGGTTCGTTAGTAACTTAGTAAACTGAGAAAAACCATTCAAATATAATGTTAAAGACCTTTAATACCAGGAAAAATAACTTCAAAGTAGAGGGAGACTCTTCCATATTTTTCGTAAACGCGTAATAGCTAAAGTGTGTTTAAAATATGATTCTTTCTTATCATTGTGACATTTTAATATTGACAGAGAGAGTCAAAGATTTACTTTAACTAAAATAGGTTTATAGTGCATTTATGAGTACAAAATAATGACTTAGATAATGCACAGGCACATTATTATTCCCATCAGGATCCTCGATTCCGTGTGGTTCAGGCAGGACGTTATTTTAAAATTAAACGAATCTTCAGTTGATCAAATTGTATTATTGTTTATAGTTGTTTAACAAAAATCAATGCCTCCAGAACATTATTAAGTAATAATTATATCATTTTATTACACGATTCAATAGGATGAATATACACCGTGGGCCCGAATAACCCGACCAATTTTAACAATCGATACTAGAGCCTATTTGTAGAATATAATGGGTATAATATGTAGTCCAATAACGCATAATTTCCGAGATTTTCATTATTTAAAAAACAATTCCATAGTTAATTTAATTTGAACTCTGTCACCTTAACCTAAAGCATTATTTAATAAGAAATTGATTAATTAATTTATGTTGTATGTGGATGATATTGCTACTTACAACATGAATCTTTCTTAGTAAATAATGCTTTAGGTTAAGGTGACAGAGTTCAAATTTAATTAACTATGGAATTGATTTTTAAATAATAAAAATCTCGGAAATTATGCGTTATTGGACTACATATTATACCCATTATATTCTACAAATAGGCTCAAGTATCGATTGTTAAAATTGGTCGGGTTATTCGGGCCCACGGTGTAGATTTAAATCAGACGTCGGCGATCCGTCAACGCGTGCCACGCGTCTTAATCGCCTACTGCCTTCTGTCACAGCCCACGTGATTAAGATGGCCGCCCTCAACAATGCCCCGACGTTCCGCCAGAACGAAGTATAGCCAATTTCATTCTCGTCTGTGTAGTTATCACTTTTGATTAGGTAGCGACGTAAATCATAGATGGCGCTCCATGGACGCGCCGTCAGATCCAATCGAAATTAATACCTTCGATCACAAACATTTTGCTTCTATCTGTAACAATAACGTTACGTCATCGAAGAAATTTTTACCGCGATCAAAACAGCATTTCGTATTTTTACTTGAATCCCAGCTATGTTACCAAATAGATTACATCCTTAAAAACATAGCAAGTATTTATTAGATAACTTATCTACTGCGGGCACTATCTGTCGTTTCTATGAGTGAAAACGTTCTGAGCAAAACTTAATATTTAGTTAACAGAACTGTGGTGAAGCATTGATCCGGTGGATGTGGTTTTGCCTTCTACAAAGCTATCTTACTGAGATAGGAAAACAAGTTTCACCCCGTTATATCGTCTGTGACACTGCTAAACGACGTAACTAACAAATTTAATAAGGAGCAAAGTGCACCTTACTTTGTAAGTCAGCAAGGAGCATTTTACTTCTTATTTAACTTGTTAGTTACGCGGTTTAGCAGTATCACCGACGATATGTGGTAAAGGCCGTATTTTAAACGTTAACCTGAAAAATGCTGTTTTAATGGAGTTGCAGTTCCTCCAGTTTGAAACTTGACCTTCTATCGTCATCGAGAAACTGTAAATGGAAACTGGTATACGCACCCCGTATTCGTACGTACGAAAACTTAATAGCAAGGTAACATTGACGTTAAGTTTGGTGGGAATATAAGTCTTATCTCGTCTTACAGATGGGCCCTTCGGATACACACTCGGCTGTATTAATTGTGCAGGTTTCTTCACGATGATTTTCCTTCGCGGGGGTTCGAACTCTGTACCTACCTTACGATCACGAGTCGCCCCCTAAGCCACCTAGGCCACCGACGCTCTTTGAGAATATTACTAAAAAAATGTAATGGCGTGAATGTTTTTAAGGGTTCGTGCAACGAGTATGGACAGGTTCAGAACACGTTTTCGAATAGTAAAGGAGATTCGAAAACGTGATATACAATCAGGAGCAATGAAAACGGGTCACTTTCTATCGATATTCAATACAAAATGACCCGTTCTCATTGCTTTTGACTATATGAATGATTAAAAATGTTCGTGCCCTGTATCTACTGTCTCTTAGGAGTATTCTATTACCTTTACTTATCTTTCTAACTTGTAACGACGCTGTTCATTACGATAATGTGGCAATCCATAAGTATTATACTTATACTTATATACTACTTGTCCGCGGACGGAAAGCTAGTAAGAAATGCAAATATTGAATTTTCTAGATATCACTCTAATAAAATCGTTGCCACAGATATTACGAAGGTACAATTTCGGAGTAACACCAAACTTAAACAAAGCATTTGCGATGAATTACTAACAATTGAATTTGGCCTTCAAAGGAATTTTGATACTTTCTCTGTTTACCGAGAAATGTTTTCCTTAGAAACAAAATTTACCTACTTTTGAGATAAAGTTAAGAATTGACGAGGATAAAAAATTAAATTATACTTAGTAAGAAATATTAAGTAGTAAGTGCGGTCGAACTCATAAGTAAATTTTAAAACTTTGTCGCGCTATTGTTATACTAAATTCAAACCACTCTCACTTTAATACGTTATTACGACAAGGTACTAAAATATACAGCTACTTATGAGTTCGATACCTACCTAGTAGTGTTGTTTCTATTGCTGTTGAGTCTCAGAGTGCCCTACCAAGATACACTACGCTAACAAGCGTTTCTATTCGTTGCGTTTTTAAACCAATCGCGTTACTGGTACATGACGTAATACGAAAACTCACGTGATCTATTCTATCAGTGATGCGATGCAGGCAGGGCACTCTAAAGGGTACAAAAATACCTAACTCAAAATACGATATAATATTTTCCCGCAGCCACCGTCTACCTCAACTTGTGAGAGATTAATCTTGGTAATAGCGGAGTAGACAAGTTGAAATACATTGCGGTAAAAAATGTTATCCAATCTGCTTCCTAAAATGTAGGTATACTGTAAAATGTTTATAATTTCGGCGGTAGGAAGTTAAGTAGATAACGGCTATGCGCTGAAAGCTTTTAACGTATGTAATTTAATAATATATGTAATTTTAATAGGCTAGCCCTGGCAAGACGCATTGCTTGAACGTTGTGGTTTTCCAAAATGTTTTTTTCAGTTTTCTAAAGTCGGTTACGTTAGCGTTACGCATCTTTGTCTAGCTAGGGCCACTGGCTTAACGTTTAATGAGTGTTTTTACTTACCGAAAAACGTTTAGAGCTGGAGATGAAGGTTAAAGGTGGATTTGTCCTCGAACATTTGCAATGAATAGATTTCATGAAATATAGTTTTTATTGTATTTGTTATTAGTACTTTGCTTTAATGATAGTTTGAAACTGTATGCGAATTTATTGGACACGGTGTATATAAGCCAACAGTTGAGTTTGTGCAATTTGAACAGCTATCTAGCTATAATAACAAATATAATCTTGCCTTCTCAAAAAAAAAACATGAATATTCTCTATTGTTATGTATAGTATTGTTATGTTAGACGACGTGCTGGCCTAGTTGGTAGTGACTCTGCCTACGAAGCTAGCGGTCCTGGGTTCAAATCCCGGTAAGGGCAGATATTTGTGTGATGAGCGCGAATATTTGTTCCTGAGTCATGGATGTTTTCTATGTATTTAAGTATACATTTCTCTATATAAGTATTTATATCGTTGTCTAGTACCCATAGTACAAGCCTAGAGCTTAGTTTGGGACCAGATCAATTGGTGTAATATTGTCCCCTGATATTTATTTATTTATTTATTTATTTAGTAATAAGTTTATATTTAATGAAACGTATTATTTAGTTTTTGTAACATTTTTGTTCTTTGAAATACACTCATATTGTGCATATCAAACCATGATACAACAGGCCGTCCCACTACTAATGTAAAGCAAATGCAAAATATTGATATAACAGGTCATCAACCTTTAAAGAAAACATAAAACCAAACACATAATCCCAAACAAGCAAATATGTAGTTACGTACACTAATGTACACACACCGTCCCAGCGGCTTTGTGAAACCGATGAAGTGTATTTACATAGGTCCCGATAGGTTCTGTACAACAGAAACTCGTTTTCATGTTAATGTAAAATCATGAACGTGAGATTCGCAAAGGTATAAAATTTACGAGGATCCCTGATACGTCTATAATAAAAAATATGTCGCCTGTAAATTTCGAAACGTAACATCACATAAAAAGCGTATGGGACTTCATGATAAACACGACCATAATGGGGCTCTGAGGGCCTATTATGGTCGCCGTGTTTATCGCGTAGATAAACTGCCTGTCATTCTCAGTGCAGTATGTAAGTGCAAGAGTGACGGATGCTTTATCCACCGCGATAAAACCCACCATAACACGGGCACTGAAATTTTAAATATTGCGCTTCATTATATCAGTAAGTTATCAAGTAGGTACAGTAAAACTAGAGTATTTTAATAGTACAGTATTCCCAGCTTCCTAATAGCTATCAGCAAGCTATTGCTTTCACGCTTGCACTTGCAACTGACAGTGTAGGTATTTGTCACTCGTGTGTCATAGAAAAACGAAGATTGCCGATATCTATTAAGAACATCAAAGCACTGTACTCAGTTGTCCATCACTTTCATACTCTCTGGCATGTGCATGCATCTGGCATCTGGTTTGCGGGTGGTAGGATCTTGTGCAGGGTCCGTCCGGATCGCTACCACCATCTTATCTATTAACCTACCGCCAAACAGCAGTATTCGCATTGTTGTGTTCCGGTTTGGGGATAAGACAGCCGGTGTAATGACTAGCATAGAGGCATTCTATCTTAGTCCTCAGGGTAGGCAACGCATTTGCACTCTTAGGCTTGCAGTCTTGTGAATGCGAATGTCTATGGGTCACAGTTTCCACTAACCATCAGGTGGCCTGTGTGCTCGTTTGCCTTCTCTGTGCCATAAAAAAAGAGTAGTATTAATCCCATAAAATAGGTACAGGAGCTTTCCGTTCATATCTTAATGTGACAAGGTAGCTAATAAGACCTGAACGCTTTGTGACTACATCTCGATCTGACTACTTCGCTTTGTGCCCAGAGGCCCCTGCCAAGATACATTACGCTAACTAGCGTTTCTATTCGATTAAGTTTTTAGTACAATCGCGTCACTGGTATATCACGTGACTTTTCGTATCACGTCATCTACCAATGACGCGATTGGTTTAAAAACGAACGAATAGAAACGCTAGTTAGCGTAATGCATCTTGACAGGGCCTTCAGATCGCAATACGACCTTAACGCTTTGCGAATACATCTCAAAAAGCCCGAGTTATAAAATGATCACTTCATCATGTCAGCCGAAAGACGTCCACTGCTGGACATAGGCCTCCCCCAAGGCTTTCCACTCAGACCGGTCTTGTGCTTTTCGCATCCACCGCGGTCCCGCGATCCTGACGAGGTCGTCACTCCATCTTGTTCGAGGCATACCTACAGCTCGTCTTCCGGTCCGCGGACGCCACTCCAGTATCTTCTGACCCCATCGGCCATCAGTCCTACGAGCATGTGCCCCGCCCACTGCCACTTCAGTTATGCCGTATTAATAAACTAATCTCAACTCTAATGCTCGTGTCGAGATGCGTCAAAAATGACAGTGTTCTATGGTTTGGCGTTTACTTTGACGTATCTTGTGACGGGCCTCAGAGTCAAGATGAGTTTATTAATACGGCCCTTAGTTTGCGTTACTAGGTAGTTTAGGTTCGTTAGGTAACTTCAAATTCCTGAAAGTAATATTGCCCAGGAATAGACGTTGGAGCGTCGCATAAGATGAAAAAAACAATGTGGTCACTATAGCGACTCGGACTTTTTGAGATCTGCGCACAAAGAAATGTAGTCAGATCAAGATGTAGTCACAAAGCAATCTGGTATTAGCTACAGAGTCATATCGAGGTGTGGACGGAAAGCTTCTATCCCAAAAAATAAATGGCACGGAGAAGGCACACGAGCACACACGCCACCTGATGATAAGTGGAATCTGAGGGCCATAGACATTTAAACTCTCAAGACTGAAGCCTAAGATGTAATGCCTCTATTTTAGTAATTTTAAAGGTGTTTTATCCACACGCCGAGACACAACAATGCGACGACGCTTTGGTGGTATAAAGGATGGTAGTAGCGATCCAGTCGAACCCTGCACAAGGTTCCACTACGACTTACTGTCTCTGTTTTTTTTTAAATAGTCTTATTTTTTAACCCTCCGGCGCAAAGAGAGGGTACTGTGTAACTGTTGGTGGCATCGTAGGTCCTAAACGGGTGAACCGATTTGGATCCGTTTTTTTTTCATTTGAAAGCAGTTTTTTAGCGGTTGTATTTAGCGAGATTTCGTGAAAATCGTTTAAGAGATATTAGCTCTGAAAGAAGGGATCGCTATTATAACGTGGTTTTTTATCTATCATATAGTTATTTGCGAATGGACTACGTATTGTATGATCTTTTAAATTATGATGTTGCGACTAAATTGTTCTTCAATGTAACAATAAAATTATTTGCAGTATATCCCTTTATTTATGAACGCATAATAAACCAATGTTAGTTGAAGTATTCTAGTTTTTTTAGACGACGCAATGGCCTAGTTGATAGTGACCCTGCCTAAGAAGCTAGCGGTCCTGGGTTCAAATCCCGGTAAAAGCAGATATTTGTGTGATAAGCGTGAATATTTGTTCCTTTGTCCTGGATGTTTTCTACTTATGTATTTTTAAGTATATATTTCTCTATATAAGTATTTATATCGTTGTCTAGCACCCAGTAAAAGATTAGTTTGGGACTAGGTCAATTAGTGTGACATTGTCCACTGTTTTATTTTTTATCTCTTTTTTTTAACTTAGATGTCACATTGACAGATAAGGCCAAATCATATTTTAAGCACAATTTACCTATTCCGCGTTTATGTGAGGGTTACATTTCTCTGTGACATGCATGTCGAACGTTTGCATTGTTTGTACACTAGTTTGTGACTGTGGAAAAAAGTTCGTTCAGTTCCCCACAAAGGGAGAGACCGGCGAGTCATCCGTTGAATCCGACACTGCTGTTTAGCTTTCCAGTGGTAAAATGATAGCCACAGAGAAAGTTAGTGAACGAAAAGAGTTGTGGGTGTTTTATTAAACACTTCTGCCCGCGACGTATAATAATGCCTAGTTTCATCCCAAACCGTTCATTGGATGAAGCGTAATTGAGTAACATCCATACATTCAAACTTTCCCATTTTTAATATTATTAAGAATAATATTTGTATGCGAATGGATACCCATTTGCTTACAATTGTATAATTAAAACCCTCGTAAGGCAGCCCGTACATTTTTTTCACATAATACGGCCATTGGGAATAATTACTTTACCACCGTTTTGCGTGGAACAACAGAGTTATTCCAATAATAATTTACTGGCGTTTTTGTACCTACTGTTTTATGCTGACATATCAACTCAACACACATTTTTAATAACAATTATTTTCCGGACATATCTAATACTATAAACGTAAGTAGACATGATTTAAGCTTTGACATTCATCAATCATCATTCACTCTATTCGAGTTTAGTAATTCAAAGTTTAGCTATACTTTGATTGCGTATAGAAACCACAGCTTTACTCGAGAATATTTTTTTTTTTTTTTTTATGGCATAGAGAAGGCAACCGAGCACACAGGCCACCTGATGGTAAGTGGAAACTGTGACCCATAGACATTAGCATAAGACTGCAAATGCGTTGCCAACCCAGAGGACTAAGATGGAATGCCTCTATGCTAGTCATTACACCGGCTGTCTTATCCCCAAACCGGAACACAACAATGCGAACACTGCTGTTTGGCGGTAGGTTAAAGGATAAGATGGTGGTAGCGATCCGGACGGACTCTGCACAGGGTCCTACCACCCGCAAAATAATGGTGGAATAAACATATCCTTAGATACCTAGTTATTAATTCAAGTTTGGTCGAATCCACTCTTAGGCCTTTGTCAAAAACTTACGAGGACACAGTATATCTCGACGACAATTGCCAAATTTATTAAATAAAGTTCATCTTAACAATTTTCCGATGGAACTTATATAAATCATGTATTTCAGCATAACACACAAGAAAATAACACTTTAACATTCTATCAGCGATAGGCTTGACGTTATACATAGAAATGATCATCGGACACGCTTCGCCAAATTGGGATTGTTTAAATTTTTACAAGTACATACTCTAATTCGAAAACCATTTCGAGGAATAAGGTTATAAAACCGTTCTGCGTTATTAAGTTTTTGAAATATTTTTTTTTTTTTGGTATTTCGACAAAAGTATATTGAACCTTTGTTTGACTTTCGTTTTCGGCTTGAAGCCCTCCTAGCTGTATATTACGGGTGAGGCGAAAATCGCTTGAAATAGTATGTTTTAATGCACTATTACCTTCAATCACTTATTATCATTAGATGTCATTTAATTGTTGTTATTTACTATAAAATGCCAACTCAAATTTAAAATAATCATGTCATCCATAAAATGTCTGCTAAATTAATAAAGATAAACAAAACTATTGGGTCAAATACAAAATTAACGTAATTGGTCTGTTAAAATCACCTATTCTTTTGATTTAGAATGTAAAAACAGTGACCTATTTTTCTTGGTATATGCCAATTCCCTCACGTAAATTGAATGGTCTTCCTAAGACTTATCGAGGCACGGAAGCTTATAATCCACTTTCAAATTTCAACTACAAGCGGCCGTGCACAAAGGTGCAGCAAACAATGATGAGTCTCGCTTTATATCAAACGCAGCGTTGCATCTCGAATCGAGCTGCGTTGTGACCTAGTTACTGTTTGTTATTGAATTTTCTTTCATTTTTTTTTCTCTGCTGCCATTCAGGCCTGTAGTTTGGATTGTTACGGGTTTTTGTGAGATAGATAGTTTATGTCAAGATGGGGGCCTTATCTCTGAAATAAAACACTGTTTCTGTAAACGAACTTGGTATACTTTTTTTCCTTGTGATAGTTATATCTAATACGTGCCTTGCTCTGTAGCTCGGCCAAGACTGAACGAATCTACCAAAAAACAAGATGACATTCTATGGAGCTATTTGCTTTAAACATTTAAAAGTTTAAAAGCAAATGCGACATATGGTATAAATAGTACAGTGCAATAAGGTCTGTTTTACAAACTAAAACCTTATTGTACTACAGTACCTATAGGTAGTTACAGACGTGTCAAAAGCCATCTGAAAATCAAAAATCAAATCATGGAGTTATTGTTCTTATAATGATAAGAACTTCACGTGAGGCCATTTGCAACGTCAAAAGATGGCGGATGTATAATTTGTTTTATTTTTTATTTTTGGGTATTTAGGGTTCAAAGTTATTTTCTGTTAGTGATTTGTACTTTTAATGCCTTTGTGTTGCACAGTGATAGAAGACTTGGACTTATTTCATGTATCTGGCATCTTAATTCTCGTTTAAAATGGACTCGCAGTGGTACAGAGGTTTAAACTATTTTGGCCTCTGTGCTACATATCACCGTACAACGTTGTCTCCAATCTTCCTAGAGAAGATTGGATTGTATTTTATTGATATATTGATTTATACTTATATATACTTCACACTGGCGAAATCACTTCATTGTGGCAACGCCATATCCCCGCGGTACTAGCTGTTCAAGTCGCCGCTAGGCAAAGAAAAAAAAAAGTGTGAAACACATGTCATACATAATAAACACAACATGAGGCTCGATAATATCTGCATCGGTTACAGGTAACTCTCAGTACAACACACGGCGTTCAGAAACTATTACACAGTAAAAAAAACTGTTTTTTGTGTGATGTTAATTTTACAAAAGAGCACCCTATAGTATGCAAAAAAAACGCTTTTTATGACATCAGTGGTGAACCCTAACACAAATCACGTGTCCGTATAAAATATCATTACACTCACTGATAACTCTTTCATGAAATTCAAAATACCTGTTTACCGTCAGTTTATACGGCTATTAATCTGATTATGTTCAGATGAGCAAACCCTTTTACGACCGCCGTATATTTTATAACCCCAGCGGCCTTCGATGTGCTTGGGACGTCGCATTCTGGAAATAGGTTCATCTTTCTGTGATGCAGGGGATTCAGGATAACGTATCTGACATTTTGCATATTTTATTTGTTGCAATAAGTTAACCTTACTAACAACTTAACAGAGATAAATATATATTAAAGTGTGCTGCTCTGCTGCGGTGCCACCATAATGAAAATCAATTAGTTACATGGTGAAATGATATACGTTGAACCTACACATATGCTGTTTGGGCTGACCTGCTTTTAGGTACTAGGGTAGCATACTATGTAGAGTAGCCACTTGGAAATTAATATACGAATGCTGTTTATTGTGTACGCAGTCCATCGAAATCAATACTACCAGCTGAATTGTACGTCGACGAATTACTTTACACTATTATTTGCCAAAAAACGTCCGCCGAACGAACATTAGTACCTAGCACGATTGTGTTATTACTAAGCGGATTGGGAGATTACGTTCCAAAGCGTACACTAAAGGGTGGGTCATTTTGTCCTAAGCCTTGGGCAAGGATTATGTAACCAAAGACAACAGATTAAAGTATTTAATTGCAACTTTCTACTAATTCTGCCTGGTTACGGTTAAGTGATTCTCCTAAACAACTCACTTTCTATTCGTCGACAAATTATTACCCGTGGAGTTTAACCTGTCATCTTAGTATGATTAAAATTTTAGTCAGATTATTTTTAAACTTGTTGCGGGTTTTGTCCACGGAGCAGTTAAGCCGAAGCAGTATTTTCCTTGCTCTGCTTTATACGTGCGTAGTTTAGATGTCCAATTATTATTAAGAAGAAAACAACAACAATTTATTGATGTAATATGATGCATATTGCGTTCTAACTAGCGAGTACCTATAAACGAAAATCTAATTAAAGACCAAAATCTGACAGTCCCATCTTGATTATTTAGTTATTTTAACATTCTTTCATAAAACATGAATGAGAACTCGTGTAATTAGTAATATTAGGGTAGGTTTTATTGATAAAAATATCTACCTACTCGTACAATTAAACCAAAATGCAGAAATCACAGCGAATGTGCGCCCGATGAGGCCGTTTAATTAGATTTTCGAGTATAATTCGCTTAAATAATCTTATGGTAAGAAGGTATATGGAATATGGAAGATGGAATAACTAAATGGGGTAGAAAGAATTATAAAAGTTACGGTTAAATGAGTTTCTATCAAAATTGGTATCTTTTTGTGGCCTGTATTTTCTGTAGCAAATTGTCATCAACTGCATAAAAATATCCAATTCAGTGGGTCTACGTTAACTGCCTACAGCGGAGCTCCTGAAGCCACTTCCTCTTATTCTGTAAATATTGCATTCGACTAAGAGGCGACTAAGGGAATAAAGGCTTGCAGTAGGCGATGGGCGTGAAAACCTGTCACTAATATACGCTGGTAGTAAACATCTCAGCCTAGTTGCGCAAAATGTGGTTACAGAATTATCAACAAGCTTCAGAGTTGTAGGTAATTCTGTAGCTCTGTCTATGCTCTGCTCTGGGATTGCTGGCGTGAAGGTATGTATGTATGTACATATTGTATTCGAATTTCTGTTTTGTACAATAAAGTGTTTACATACATTCATACACTTCCCGACTCCATTATCAGATCAGCTCATATCTATCGTGATATTGTAAATTTTTATAGGCCAATTTCAATCACGGGAAGTTGACTAAAATTTACTTGAAAGATCTGAACTGATAATACTAACGAAGCAAGTTTAATAAAACTATTACAAAAACGCCAAATACTTTGTTCTATCTATTACCAAGAACCCAGCTGGCGCCGATAGTAAAGCAAAGTACTGTCCTCGACATAACATTCTACACTTGAAGCAGATCAAAGTGCACGGAATTTTTAGGTACAGTTGAGCTTTTTTTCATTTCTCTTGTGTAATAGCTAATGACAAGTCAGCAAGTAGACGTCAGTTGCATTGTTGTCTTTATGTCATTTCAAAATAAGGCGTACAAACTAAGAATGGTGCGTTGATTTTTATTTAATTATTACAATTGTTTAATTCAGAATTCAATGTTCATTATTATTTGGTGGTATTATTTGTTTATGATTTACAAAACCTGATTTATATTTTTTTTTTTAGGTTCTCATCAAGGAAATATGTTAGTCTGTATTTTACCCCTGCCGTATTTTTTCAAAATTTAGGTATATCCAACCAAAAAAAATAAAACCCTGGATTTGTAAGAAACTTCAAGCCACGTTAGTAAACCATACTAATTTAACAGATTTCTTATATGGACTAACATAAATTACCGCGCTTAAATGTTGTCACTGACAGTCTCACAAGTCCAGGTTCAGGGTTTGCAAAAAAGCAATGAAGCGCAGCATACTGGGGGTCGGGGAATCCGTTTGGGTTAGGGACAAAGAGCTGCGTTTCAGGACAGGCTTCTCTCGGCTTTATCCAACATGTCGTTATTAATTCACTACATCTCCCATTTCATTTAGGGTAAAGTCACCAGTGGTCGCCCAGAGACCAGTAGTCGACCTTATATGAGTGCGAAGAGTGGGAAATATATATTTCGTACTCTTCCCACTCATACAAAATATAGGCAGAGGCCGACCATATAGGTCTCTGGCTGACCACTGGTTACTTTACCCTACTATCTCACGTAAACAGTGACTTTTCACAGGATAGGCATCATATTGTTTATTCTGGATATAAGCTATTTCCACTACATCCGAATCCCTCCAGTCGTTTCAGCGTAAAGAAACAACCAACAGACTAGACTAACGCTCACACATAAACAAACATTTGCATTTATAATATTAGCGTGATTCCTTTATTCCCATTTTTCAAATTACTTCTAAAATTCCACATAAGTTACAATATCAAAACATGAAAATTACTAGCGTAACATATGCTAACGTATTGATATTTAATGTAATTAGTTATTCATATATTTTGCTTTAAAAGGTACTGTATTTCGTACTCAATATTATTACGGAACTGGCTTAAGATGAAAATATTCATGGTCTAAGTTCCGAATAGGAGACGCCCTTCACCCATCTGTTTATTCAATAAAAAGTATTTTATATCAAATTAAATATAGTATGTATAATATGGGGAATAGGTAGGCTGAGAGAACTTATTTTTTAATTTGCAATAGACAAATTACATACTAATCGAAAGTATGAAGCCTATAAAACTTGCAAATGTTAGGTTTATTGCCAATTATTAGTACCGACTTTCATGTTTATACCTACCTACCCAATAATTATGATGGGAAAAAATAGTCAACCTAACGTTTTCATATTCTGTAGGCTTCATACTTTTGATTGGTATGTAAATTGTCTATTAAACAAACAATTGCATTTTTTGGTTTTAATTTTAATTTTAAATTTTTTAATTAAATATATACTGGATTGAATTCTGTCAGCCTACCTATTCGCCATATATTACTTTGGTAATAATGTGTGCGGGACTTGCCTTGTAGTAGCGGCTCAGTGTGCGGGTTAGCGAAGCGGAGATAAATAAGCACTTCAAGCAGTTTACTACACACTAAGTTTATTGTTCTATACAGTTCACGGAAGGCACAAATAACACACAACACCAGTCAGTCAATTTAGAAGGAGTAGGAGCAAGCGAGAGATAGAATAGATAGGAAAGAATTTAAGCACTAGAAACTTCGTAAGCGTAAGCAGTTGGAGCGCCAAAGCGACATGCGTTCCGCGTCGATAACGATTAGGGACTGCCTACGTGACCGGCGCAAGCGTCGGGCGCTCGCGCGGCCGGCGGCTGGACCGGTTTCTTGCACCGCTGCGACATGTAGATTCACTACTAATAAAATCAGTCGCTTTGTCCCTTCAACATACATTTACTTTAAGTTTGTTTAGATATATTAGTGTTTTGTTTATTTATTGTAATAATTATATAATCTTAATATGAGTTATACTTATTTATAACTATACAAAATTATATGAATTTATTATTTGAAATATTATTTAAACATTATTATTTTAGATTATAATTATTGGTAATTAATTTATTATATTATTACGAATATCCAATTCCTACGCCACATCACCCCCCTCCAGAGACCGTCAAGGGCGATAGTAGTCAGGTACGCGAACCGTACGACCTGATCTTGTTTTTTTAATTGTGATAACTGTCTCAGGAGAAGATTGAGTTGGTGGAGTTGGAATTGGTGTATTTACAGACTCAGATAATACATAAGCTGGTTTAATACGATCGATGGACACACTCACAGTTCTACCGTTCACTTTTATGTTATACACTTTATCGCTTCGCCGTATAACTTCGTGAGGGCCTGTGTATGCTGGTTGAAGTGGCGGACGGCACGTGTCATCCCTAAGAAACACATGACTGGCTTTACTGAGGTCTTTGTAAATGAACACAGTCCTTTTAGCAATATGCCGCGACGCTGGTACTGGAGTGAGATTATTCGCAAACTTACGCAGGCGTGATATATAATCCGTTACATTCATTCTGTCTTCCGGTAATGTACGGGCGTCGAGAAACTCTCCAGGCAGTCTTAACGGCTCGCCGTATACTAGCTCCGCGGCGGTAGCATTTAGGTCTTCCTTAAAAGCACTGCGTATCCCAAGCAAAACCAAAGGCAACGATTCCACCCAGTTGGTACTCTCGTGACAGGTGATAGCAGCCTTTAACTGTCTGTGGAATCGCTCCACTAGGCCATTGCACGCTGGGTGGTAGGCAGTGGTGCGTCGATGCTGGAACCCAACCATCTGAGACAGGTACCTAAACAGGTTACTTTCAAATTGCCTGCCGCGATCGGTAACTATGTCATTGGGGCAGCCAAAGCGAGCAATCCATCCGTACAATAAGGCCTTGGCTACGGACTCAGCTGTGATCTCCTGTAATGGTATCGCTTCAGGCCATCGTGTAAAGCGATCGACGACCGTGAGGCAATACATAAATCCTTGAGACACAGGCATGGGGCCTATGAGGTCTATGTGTATGTGCATGAATCTCGCTCGTGGTAGTCTGTACGTGCCTAGTGGTGCAGAAACGTGGCGAGTTACCTTTGCGCGCTGACATGCCAAACAGGTACGTGTCCACTCTCGGCAATCTTTCTTGATACCTGGCCATACGTATCGGTCTGTGACGAGCTTTATAGACGCGTTGGCACCAGGATGACTTAGGGAGTGCAAGCTCTCGAACACTTGACGGCGCAGCTCTCTAGTGACGAACGGTCTGGGTGTTTCGTTGCCCTCGTCGCAATGCAGTTCCATATGGGTACCTGGCAACTTGAGCTTCTTTAGACGGAGTGAGGTGTCACCGTGCAGGAGTTCTCGCAACTCAGCGTCGGTGCGCTGAGACTGTGCTAACTTACTTAAGTTGATCGGCTGTGTAATTTCCTCTATGCGGGACAGGGTATCAGCAACGACATTATCCTTCCCTGAGATATGCCTTATGTCTGTGGTAAATTGCGCTATATAATCGAGGTACCGAAATTGTCTGGGCGAACAGTTGTCTTTGCGTGAGTGGTAAGCGAACGTTATTGGTTTATGGTCGGTGTATATAGTAAAGACTTGAGCCTCGACCATGTGCCTAAAGTACTTTATGGCTTCATATATGGCTAGTAGTTCTCGGTCATATGGTGAGTACTTACACTGCGATGGACTCAGTTTTCTCGAGAAAAATGCTAGGGGCTGCCATTCTCCATCCATGTGCTGTTGAAGTGCTGCACCCATGCAGGTATCCGATGCGTCAGTGACAATGGCGAGCTTAGCCTGGCTATTTGGATGCGCTAACAACGCAGCCTGGCATAAGCTTTCCTTGCATCGGGAAAAAGCTTCGTACTCTTCAGCGCCAAAGTTGACGGGATGGGACCCTTTTACAGAGCCGGTTAACAGAGCGTTCAGTGGTGCTTGAAACTGCGCTGCCTCAGGGATAAACCTACGGTAAAAATTTATCATACCCAGGAATCGGCGCAGCTCTCTGACGTTCTTCGGGGCCGGAAAGCTTTTGATGGCATCCACCTTGGCTGGGAGTGGCTTGGTACCGTGAACGGAAATGCTGTATCCCAGGAATGTCACATCTGAGGCACCAAAGACACACTTGGAAGTATTTATCACCATCCCGTACTCCTGGAATTTGGTGAACAGCTGGTGCAGATGCTCCTTGTGGGTGTCCTCATCCTTTGAGAATACCAAAAAATCGTCTAGGTATGCAAAACAAAAGTCCAGTCCCCTTACCATCTCATCCACAAACCGTTGGAATGTTTGTCCGGCGTTGCGAAGCCCGAAGGTCATGAAAGGGAACTCGTAAAGTCCGAACGGTGTGGTGATGGAGGTCTTCGGAATATCCTCTGGATTCACAGGGATCTGGTTGTATGCTTTCTCGAGGTCAATAGTGGAAAATACCTGGCAACCAGAAATGCAGTGTGAAAAATCATGAATATGACGTATAGGGTATTTGTCCGGGATGGTCCTCGCGTTGAGCATCCTAAAGTCACCACAAGGCCGCCAGCCATTGTCCTTTTTGGGAGCGAGGTGTAATGGCGATGACCATGGCGACTCTGAAGGTCTTGCTGTACCATTCTGGATCATTGCAGTAAACTCATCCTTAGCTATTTTTAATTTGTCCGGGGCCAGCCGTCGAGGTGAGCACGACACGGGAGGCCCTGGAGTTGTTCGGATGTGGTGGTAAATATTATGCTTAGGAGTCCGATGAACGCCTGATGGGCGAGTAATGTCGGGGTATTGAAGTAGTATGCGATGATAATCCGACTCACCAGATACAATTTTCACCGAAGAAATGCCTTCTGACGCTTGCACAGGCAGAGCCACGGCGCGCAGGCTAGTAGTGTTATCGATCAGCTGTTGGTTTCTGCAGTCAACTATGAGGTTGTAGTACGACAGAAAGTCTACACCGATTATTGCCTTAGTTACATCGGCAACAATAAATCGCCAAGCGAAGTCGCGGCGCAAGCCTAGGTTCAGCACTAAGTGTACGTATCCATATGTGTGTATCGTTGAGCCGTTCGCTGCGCATAACTGGTAGCTTGATTTTTCTCGTCGATTTTTTAATGCTGACCTAGGGAAGACACAGAGGTCACTGCCAGTGTCCACAAGAAACTGCGTCTTAGTCATTTGGTCCGTGACGAATAAGCGACCAGTGCTAGGGCAATCGGCGGTCGCAATTATCGAGTGCCCTTGTCGTTTCCCGCCTTATAATCGCAGGGTTTAATGCATTTCTTAGCGCGCTCTCCGAATTTAGCATGGTACCAGCATTCTGGGTATTTTTGGTAACTGGACTGTGACCGCCTGGAACTGGAACGGTTGCGGGACGCGCTGGATGCGCGCGTTTTTGACCGGGACTGTCTGTTGCTGCTAAATTGGCTTTTTAAAGCTTTCATCTCTTTTGTCAACTCACTTACTTGACGCATGAGTGTAGTCATTTCCGACCCAGGACCGGATATTGATGCAACTTGCGGGGTAGATACGTCGTAGATACGGTCGGCTAGATCTGCCAACTCTTCCAGCGAATCGTTGGGTTTCGACGCAATAATAAACTGTACGTTGCTGGGGAGACGAGACATCCAAATCGACAATAGGAACTCATCTGGAACATTCGGTCCGGCCAAATTACGCAAGTGTCTAAAAAATTGCGACGGCCTCCTATCGCCCAGCTCTTCTTGGCTTAAAAGCTGCTTCAGTTTCTTTTCCTTCGACACCGACAACCTCTTGATCAGCTCATTTTTCAGCTTAATGTATTTGTCGGCGGCGGGAGGGTTAACAATTATATCCTCCACTTCAGCGGCGTATTGTGATTCAAGCTGTGCAACTACGTAATTGAATTTGGTAGCATCAGTGGTAATATTTGAAATCGCAAACTGGCTTTCAATTTGCGCGAACCAGACCGCCGGTTTCTCTGCCCAAAAGGCAGGTACTCTGACGCCGACACGAAAAACGTCCGTTGGGCCGCCGCCATCTTGGGTAACATTTCCTTGTCCACTAGCCTCGTCCTTGCCCATCTTCTGTGCTCTTTGGGGTCACCAATTTGGTAATAATGTGTGCGGGACTTGCCTTGTAGTAGCGGCTCAGTGTGCGGGTTAGCGAAGCGGAGATAAATAAGCACTTCAAGCAGTTTACTACACACTAAGTTTATTGTTCTATACAGTTCACGGAAGGCACAAATAACACACAACACCAGTCAGTCAATTTAGAAGGAGTAGGAGCAAGCGAGAGATAGAATAGATAGGAAAGAATTTAAGCACTAGAAACTTCGTAAGCGTAAGCAGTTGGAGCGCCAAAGCGACATGCGTTCCGCGTCGATAACGATTAGGGACTGCCTACGTGACCGGCGCAAGCGTCGGGCGCTCGCGCGGCCGGCGGCTGGACCGGTTTCTTGCACCGCTGCGACATGTAGATTCACTACTAATAAAATCAGTCGCTTTGTCCCTTCAACATACATTTACTTTAAGTTTGTTTAGATATATTAGTGTTTTGTTTATTTATTGTAATAATTATATAATCTTAATATGAGTTATACTTATTTATAACTATACAAAATTATATGAATTTATTATTTGAAATATTATTTAAACATTATTATTTTAGATTATAATTATTGGTAATTAATTTATTATATTATTACGAATATCCAATTCCTACGCCACATTACTTAACATATTAAATTTGATATAAAATACTATATATCGTCTATAATTCGTCTCTTATTCGGATCCCCTACAATCAGGTTTAGGAAAATGTTTACAAAATACCAGATTGATATCATTTTCAAAGAGGTACCAATTTATTATTATTTACCTGGTTTACGTATAAGTCGAAATGTAATACACTCAGGAGCAAAAATACCGGGTCAGAGTGCGTTTTTCATACAAACGAGACTAATTCCAAGCCTTGGTTCCTCGCCAGGGGTTGTTTTGAGTGAGGTTTAATGGTAGATTGTCCAAGGTTCAATAGAGGAGGTCAAAAGTTCTTAAGATACCTAACTGATCGCACAATCAGTTTACACCACAGCGGGAGAGTTTGGGTTCAGCACTTGGATTTTCTTACATTTTATTGCCATTTTAGATGTTTTTCTGAACATGCACAATTCCGGCGTTAACCGCAGATTTATTCAGTTGGGTATCCTAGGCACTCTGGAAGTCCTGTATTGATGCTCGAGGTATTCATCATCATTTTGCTCCTGAGTGTATCTGAAGAGAAAATTCGTAATACTCTCCCTAATCGTCTGATATTTATGCTTATTTTACTAACAACCTATATACGCATGTGTAGCGAACAATTATCTGATATTAATTTATCACAAGCATCATAAGACAATAACTTAGAGACCTTGTTAACCCGATATCAGTGACTATTGAGGTCAAATTTGATAAAAGGTTAATTCAACCTGGCAATTTGATTCGGTTCTTGTTTTATTTTATATATTGGTAAAAAACTACCATAAAAATAAAATTCAAATCTTGATGATGATGATATTGAGATTTTTAAATATTTTTTCCTAACATACCAAAGCCATCCCATATCTTGCTTATGATCATTTTACAGTAGACATTGAAATATGTAACAAGTTGATGTTCACTTTTATCAATCCTGACTTCAATATTACTAATAAGAAAATTACCAACCTACATTGTTTGTGGTCCTACTCTAAAATCATGTATAAATGTATTGATAAGATAGGTTAGAATGGTTTAACAAAATAATTATAGGTAATATTAGTTTATAATAAAGAGTAATCGTCATCAAAACCAGTTTTACGAATTAAGTTCTAGTTCTAGTAGGAGCTTCTAGAGACAATTATTGGGAGACGTGACTAAACAGACTAGGTAACCCAGATAAAGTTACAAAATATGGGACGAAACCGATAACAGACCATTAAATATTTATTGTGAAAGCTGAATTACCTATCAAAAGAAGAGAAAGCAATCCGTGATAACAATGACGATTAGAAATATTACAACGGACTTCATATGTTGGTAAATTATAACTCAGAACACTAAGAAGCAATATCACAACTCGTATATTAAGCGGTAATTTTCTGCAAGCTTGTGGTAAAGTCCTTTGTCAACCTGTTCTTTTCAGTACCCTGGCTTTGCTTTCGCATGTTATGAAACCAATAACTGTAGTTATGAATACCTGTATCACTGACAAATAAAGGATATATGTTTATCGTTGCGTTCGTGCAAATAAACAACAGACCTAACTTAAACGAAACATGGATCCCGACAGCAAATGGTATATCAGTTCTTCATTCAGAATGAATATGAATACAGCGATGTGAAAGCGGCTTTACTTGCATATTTGGAACTTTTGATGCGAGTCAAAATACTGACACTGAAGCGGGCCCGCGTATTTGCTACGGCTCTATTCGTAAAATAGACAAATAATTCTTTTGGTTTAAATTAGGTTGGTTCAGTATTAGTCCATACTGTTAATTATTTAAAGTGTCGTATCTCAGTAAGCATTCGATATTAAGAAAAAGTTCTAAGCCTTAATTATAACACATTTAGTCTTGTTGATTCCTTTTCGCATCAACTTTATGGAATTGGCAGAGCTCACGCGGACCCACCCCAAGGACGTATCTAAAAATGGCTATGCTATGCTAATGGGATACTCGACCACTTGTATGGGAGATTCCCTTATTTATTATAATTATAAAACTGCGGGTGGTAGGACCTTTTGTAGGGTCCGTCCGGATCGCTACCACCATCTTTTCCATTAACCTACCGCCAAACAGCAGTGTTCGCATTGCATTTGCAGTCTTGTGAATGGCAATGTCTATGGGTCACAGTTTCTACTTACCATATGCCCTATGCCATAAAAAATATATAATAATATGGTAACAATTATGGTATCGATGATGATGGTGCTTTAATAATTTGTAGTTCTTGCAGGTCTCTTCCTTTAGCACACATGTCGTTTCCCGTTAGCGAAGATGTACGTTTTTGTTTACATACACGTAGTTTAAGTCAATAACGATATCAATTACATTTTTTGACATTGTATCAGTAGAAATTATCTTTATGCAATAGGTACATTATTTTTATCAGCGCTCAATTATCACAATATAATGGCTTTAATCAATTACTTTTGATGCGTACTTTAATAAAGATTATGAACAAAACAAGTTGTTATCTTAACCCCTTTTTTAAATCAGTACTACTATAAATAAAGATACGCGTTGAAGGTGTCATTTCAGAAACATGGCAGAAACAGACGAAACTAGACTTGTAGAGTTTGCGCAATGGTGCGAACAATTCGCTATATATTTCTTAGCAGTTTTGGTTCCCGTAGTTATATTTGTATTCGTCGTATTAAAAGTAAAATATACAATTAATAAGGGTAAAGTGGAGTCAAAAGAAGTGATCACAGAGAAAGTTGTAGAGAACGAAAAAAAATCTACAGTTACAGAAAAGAAAGAAATACAGTGCGTATGAAGTGGATTTGAAGATTTAGTGAACATCGTGTGTAATGAAACTTGGCGCCCTTCTATTAATGGGATTGGAAATTATCTTGTAGCAAGTAGCGGCTAAGATACCGACTCAAACGGAGAATCGTTATGAACTTAACTACTTCCACCACAGAGTCAAAGAAGAACAAAGAAAATAATCTAGAAAAACAGTTACGTTTCTTACGTTTCTATACGACTATGATAGAAGCTTTGTGCCGTGCAAAATACAATGTTATCTTTGAAACCACAGGAACGTTGAAAAATAACATGAAAATTAAGATGGTTTTTAGCACCATAGTAATAATGTAAGTAAGAATAGGTGAATAACTGTGATGAGCAAATATTCTAATACGGAAAATTATGCTAATATAAATATGTTTAAAACACTACTTGCAGCAAAAAAGTAAATCTTAAGGTTAAGGGTTTGTTTTGTCAAAATATGTAAAGATGTAAAAATGTATTTCATAAAAACGAATGTATTCATTTTCATTTTACATAACAACGAAATGCATAATTTCTTAAATCATAATGTTCATACGTTAAAAAGTAGACATTTGTTACTTCTTTGATCACTGTAATGTGGTCACAGTTCTAACGCAATCTAACCTTGGAAGAAAAATTAACTTAAATGCGTAATAACAAGAAAATTACCGTTATGTTATTAATGTTATTTGATAATATTCTTGATCAAATTATACAATTTGTCTCTAGGTCAATATTCGGGCGTTTCAACCGCCGTCATTGTTGTCTACAATATACTGACGAAAATAACGATAAACACTAGCAACTTTTGATGTTAAAATCAACGGACCCGGGCGGTGGTGTCCATTCCAATAAAGATAGCAAAAAAATTATAAAGTTTATTCTGAATAATATGCGATGGCGGCGGTTAAAACGCCGAATAGTCACCCTTTTATGCTAAACGTTCATTATGCTTTTCGTAGGTAGTTAAACGAAATTATGCAAAATGTTTTTAGACTGATAGAAGCGCATTCGTAAAACTGTCAGGCTTTTAAACTATATTTTTCTTTTTGCTGCAAGTAACCTAACATTATAGCTAACTTATATAACGATACGCTATCATAGGCAAAAGTGTTTATAGACCTACTGATAACACTTCAGCGATCTATTATGATTACTATGATTAGTTAAAGAAGATAACCAAAAACATGATTATTTAAAGGATCTTATGTTAGAATTTTAGTTGTAAGTACTTTAGATTTATATGTAAGAATGGTATGTGTAATGTGTTTACTGTGTAAGGTGAACACTCTTATTACTATAATAAATCAGTGTCAATAAAACTTACTTAAATGGAGGTTTTCTTATTCTTTAAAAAAAATGCCTTACCAGTATCTTCATCATCATCATGTCAGCCGAAAGACGTCCACTGCTGGACATAGGCCTCCCCCAAGGCTTTCCACTCAGACCGGTCTTGTGATTTTCGCATCCACCGCGGTCCCGCGATCCTGACGGGGTCGTCACTCTAGCTTGTTGGAGGCCTACCTACAGCTCGTCTTCCGGTCCGCGGACGCCACTCCAGAACCTTCTGATCCCATCGGCCATCAGTCCTGCGAGCAATGTGCCCCGCCCACTACCACTTCAGTTTAGCTATTCTTCAGGCAGTATAATTACGAACATGCCTTGCCCCCCTAACTGATCTATTACGCGGTTCCAACGGAAGACCAGTGTTGGCTAGCGAATGCTGAGTTGGGACCGTTTCGCAACAATTTCTCTATGTCTTGATCTTTTTGTATCTATGTAATGTGGTTTTGTTTTGTAGCGAATGAATGTCTCTTTATGTTTACCTTTATTATTTTGAGTGTGTCGTGAGTACTGGGGCTCTATGCTATTTGATAAAACATAACGCTACATAGCGCTATAATATCTTTTATTTATTTAACAGTAATGGCGGGCGAGTTAAAAAACAATATCAAAAGAAATTAGGTAATCGAGTAGAATAGGGTCCCTATCAATTATCGACAATCTATAGGTAAGAAACTTAAGTAAACGACCTCTTGTGTGTAGTTGTGTACAAAACGAATATGAAATTTACGTCAAATTTCAAATACGGAATGTCTAACCGGTCTATACAGATGTGTCACAACTACATCCAAGAGGTCATTTACTTAAGTTTTCCACGTATAGTTGCATTTTATGAAGGTTTAAGACTAAAAATTAAAAAAAAACACTGCCTAAGTACGTGTTAAGCACGAATAAATTTATAGTTCCCTGACAACACGTAGAAACTGTTCCACTTTAGACAATATTTATAGTTTTGTGCAACGGAGATGCCGTGATAATATTGATATAGTAAGATTGCAAATAAATAAAACGTTAGGACCACTTAACTTGTTAAGATTTTTGAAATTAGTCGTCAAAATATGCTGGTGTTTGATATGGTATCTTATAAACGTGTTGGCATATCTTTTTCACAACATTTTCATTTGTTTTGTACTGTCTTGATTGTTTTCCAGATTTCATAAGGTTATCGTTAACGGGGAATACACATAATTACGTAGATTACGCTGTCGGGGCTCATGATATTAATTACATATCTCACTCGAACGCAAGACTGAACCAATAAAAGTCACTCGAATTAAGAAATTTACCTAGACACCATATAAATAATAAACAGTGACGCCAAAATATAAGGATATAGAGCAGTTGTCACAGTAACTCAATATTATTATTGCCATTAGTACATGGCAGCCATTATGGTACAGTCAATACAGTTGGCAAACATGCCCGGCATCGACGTAATTGGTAAATATACGTTTTGCTGGTTTCCGATTTATTTGAAACGAGAGAGGGTTTTTAGTTTTTGTTTGGAAGTGAACAGAAGGCCCACAGAGCGCTGAATAATTTGAACACTAACGTCGCTATAGGCAACATTCTGTCATCAATTAATTTATAATGTTTATATTTTTAATCAAAATAGAAGTAATTTCAGTTTTCATTTCATTTTTTCATTATGTTTTTTTTAATGAAAGTTTACAGCAGAGCTTATAGTAATAATAATAATAAAATAAGTTACGATTTTAAAAAATACTTTATGTTTAATGCAGCCCCAATTACGGTTAACCACAGCGACAATACCTAGTAAAAAGAGGAAACATCAAAGTTTACTAAAAAAAAAACACAAAAATTACGGAGCCTTAAAAAACGAAAATAGTTAACTAGGTATTAAAATTAAAACTTAACTAAGCATTATAAAGATTAAAAAAAAAGACGAGTTTCAAAAAAACGTGCAATAATTTGGCTAGCCAAAGACAATACAAACAGCATCTTTAACTTCAAACAAAGAGAAAGAAAAACAAAGGTTAGGATAACCACATTTAAAACCCCATAACGTCTATACGTGAGCAGCAGATCAAGCGTCTAGCTTAAATAACGCCGAGGTAAACTATCCCTCTGTGAATTTCTCTACGATAAAAACCTTTTAAAAATCCAAATTCTTGCTACAAACCCCCAGAGCAATTACTGCGAAGATAATTAAAACTAGGAAGCACCCGAAACCTCTTCCCTGTAATCCTACAACGTGATTACTGATCACAAGCTCGAACTTTGCAACCATGGACCAATTATTCGTAATCAGCATTAATTGCCGATGTTACTCTTAACGCTTCGTTTGTGAAATAAGGTTACAATTTACCTGATGTAATTTTTTCCAATAAACTAGCGTGCGGGGTGTAAGTGCTTGGAATAGGAGCCTTCTCATTCAGTAGAAAACTGACCGTTTCATAAAAAATAAATATTGTGTGACCGTGAAGTTCAAATCATTTAGGTTTCGTAGGAAATGACCATGAGTTGTCATTTTCATATTGATTATTTCAGGGTTTTTATCAAATCCCTGTTTTGATAATATCCCTTTGACATATAGATATAGATATTATTTATCTTTAATCAGTGTTCACTCTGGCTTATTTATTATAGTAAACAACTTTCTTACCTCAAAATGAGCGTTTGTTGGCTAAACTGAATAAACATTTGGCCAATTGGACATCACTTGGCCAACGTATTGTCCTTGGTTTCTTTATTTTATTTAGAATAGCTGTTTTGCCCAAAAATTGGTAAATTTTTATATAGAGTCCTCTAAAACGGATCCAAAGTTAAGTTATCCAAGACCTCTCTCCTAAAAGTTTATATTGTGAAAAATAATGTAATCGTACAAGTATCTCTCTGTGACGTGATCCTCTAGAGAATGCTTAAAGTTGCTCAAAGATGTAAACGGCTATGATAAATATTTCCTTACGTGAATGAATCAAGTACGCAGATCTGCAATGGAAACCACTTCATTGACTAATCTTTGAAATCGCTAGAATTAAGCAGCAATTGATAGAGCACGTATCTTTATAGATTACACGTAGTACTGACTCTCGGGTGGCGACTGTAATATGCAGGGTAGGTTCATCTTGAACCGTTGGCCTGGGAACATAGCTTTGCAGCTCAATTTACGGTGAGAGGAACGAACAAATGCATGAAACAGCTGATCTACAAAGCTACGAGTATATCAAGGCAACCCACCTGGTAGCAAGAATCCGCGGGATGAAGGATTCTTCCGTGTTTTAACTGCCATTATCGTCGTCTTCGCAATATCATTCGCCATAAAACGACCAAGATTCTTTTTCATTTGAAAAAAATGGAATAGCTCCCACTGTATTCAAGCTAGTACTTCTACTTATTAACAGCGAAGCTGCTGAACGTTATCACTATGTTCGTCAATGTATCGAAGATAACAATGACGGTGTAGTACACCTATGCGGGCGGCGGGTAAATGCGACCAATTATTTCGATATAAACCAAACTAAAAAAAGTTAATTTCTATAAAAAGACTGTTCTTTCAGTCCCACCAATAATTAGCTTGACCAAATTCAATCAACGGATACCGCAGACTGAAAATTCATTTAAGAGCCAGTTGAAAAATTTACCGCGAAGTTAGAATGCAAATCTGCTGTCACGTCGTGCGCCGATAACACATTGGACTAGTTCAAATTCCACACCATTTGCAAATGGTGGTAGCAAGTGCATATCGTACTTATTTATTTAGAAGTAAAAACTCGGTTTAGACTTTATTTTGTACGTAAATGTGAAAGCATTTTAACAAGTGTCAAGTGGTGAATTTCTCGTTTTCTGTTTGGGTATGAAATAAAAACCTAATCTTTTAGAACATGCATATTTTAAAGAAACTTACTATAGTGGAGTTAATTTTGAGATTGTAATCATTACAAAGTTTTGAAAGAAATAATAACAGTCCTTACATTATAGTTTGTATAATGTCGAATATTAATCAATGTTAAAACTAAGTAGGTATAAAACGGACTTACCGAAATAGTCAGAGACATTTTAGAGACAATTATCTCGTCTCTCGTGTAAGTTTAAAATAATGTATTAGTAGTTAAAAAACAGGAAAAAATCTTTCCTCGCGGTTATTTTAGGCACGTAAAGATTAGGTCGGTCAACAAAAATGAGCAGAATTCCATTTTATCATAATAATATAGAATTTGCTTTATGGCTTAAGAGAAAATGCAGACCACTTTCGTTTTTCCCAGTGTCCTCTCTGAATTTAAACCTAAAGAAATGGTACAGAAAATGCTATTTTGTGTCCATCTAATCCAGGTGCTCTTTCGGATCGGTACAGACTCTTCCACCTTGTGGGATCTTTTCAATTCAAAATATTTATCTCAGACAAAGTCCAAAGCTTTACTTAAGTAACAAACGCACATCGTTTAAAATGTAATTTGTAATTATTACTTTGTTACATTTTTTATTGACGACGCATTTGGAGTTTTGGGATTGCAGTCTTGAGATTGTAGTCTTGAGAACTCAAATCCCGCTAATCATCAGGTGGCCTGAATGCTCATACGTACCCGTGTCAAAATAAATAGATAGCTGTGTCCCACTTTGTCAGTGTAACTGTTGGCTAGTGGAGCCTTAAGAGCATCGGTTACAACAGAAAGCACTCAGATAGTGTACTTATGTTAGGAAAACTTATTTAATTGGACGCGGCGACGACTGGAAATCGAATTCGGTACACAGATTACATCGTCTGTACCCCGAGCATTTTTACCTTCTATCAAGTACTTGCTCGTTACGTTAACGTATCGTCGTCATCGAGAACATGTGGATGGCGATTGAAGCTGTTTGTATTTAGTACTTAAATAGCAAGTTGACATTGACGTTGACTTTTGTATCCTCATAGAATAGTAAAGGCAAAGTAAACATAATATAATATATGACAACTCACGTTTGTTTTAGGAGTTCATGGATACTACGGATAGGTTTAGTACCCTTACCATGAGTTACAGTGACTGTACTCACTAGAGAGTCGAATGCTCCCACTCTGTAAGAATACTTGCGAGGTCTGCGAGGGACAGAGCTTCCATTCGCTACCGAGTACGTTAATTGTAACTCATGGTAACGGTACAGAGCATTCGACTCACTAGCGAGTACGGTAATTGTAACACACAGGGTACAACACGTTTTGAAATAATAAACTCGATTCAAAGCGAAGCGATATGTTTGAAATGTCTTAATGTTTGAGCTACTAACATTATTTTATTACACACAGTAGGTATTACCGTATTTCATTACAACAAAGTATGATGTGTAATAATATGTGTGCAATGATATACCTTAATAAATAAATAATCTTCCTCACATTCGTCTTTCAATTTTATGACAAGTGGCCGTATAAGTAGCTGAATACTGTTAGTAATATGACAAAGGCTTTAAAGTAACAAAGTACAAAAGTATGCAGGTATTTACGAGGTCGACTATACAATACAACAGTAAGTCGCAAACAATCGAGGAAAAGAATCTTTTTCTCTTTGAATGGGGTTTACTTGTTGGAGAAAGTTAAGCTGCTAACTTAAGCGTTACGCTAAAAGGTTTATTGAAACGGTTGATACTTGCATATTTTATTTGTTATAAAGTACCAAGTAATTTAAGCTCTTTGCACAACATTCTGCAGTTCTTTAGAATAAAAGTTAACCTGTTAAGTGAGAATTTGGCTCCCCGCGAACAATCAATATTTGAGTCGTGAAAAAAAATAGCATAAAAGTGACGTGAGGAGTCAATAAAACCATTTTATGAAACATTTTGACCGACGATGATGGTGACAAATCATTTAATCTACTAAATTAATAAAGTACTTATATTTATTGAGGACCTAGTTTATTTGATCGCTCTTCCCACATTAAACCAATAACTTTTAACTTTAAAGCGGATATGAGCAACTTTGTTAAAAGAGAATGCGTAATACAAAGTCAAGTGCATGCTTTACGGGATGTATTTACGTGAAAAAGTTAAACGAAAGCTTGTTGTAAAAATCTTTTTCAACACAAAACACGTTCAAAGGATCCCCAAGGACCACAATTAGCTCTTCTATGTAACGAAACCAGTGGGCTCTGGCAAACCCACCGCAGACCGCTACCACCTGTGATAAAAGGGGTTGAAATATTTCTCATTTCATTTATAAAGTACACGTGGCTACCGTAATGAACAGAAAACCCTTTTTGTTGTTTTTCAAATAAATATTCATAAAAACAGTTCCGTTTCTGACTGACTAATAACACAAAGGCAACATTCATGAAGGAAAGAACTTGGAATACAGATTTCTGAATAAATGCAAAGGTGCATTAAGAAATGATTTCTCCGAAATTCAACCAACGGGAAATGAGATAGTTATTTTACTTCTCTTTTAGATTTTCAATACGATAGGTTACGCTGAAGGAGAATGATATTTTACGCTCGAAAACATTTTTTTTTTTAATTCAACGTAAATCGTATAAATGAAACACGCTGATCATAACATTCAAGACATTCTCAAAATGTGACAAACAAATTAAAATGTCAGCTCGTCAGAAAACGTAAAACAATACTCGTAATGTCGTAATACAATCACGTCCTTTCGATATAAGCTAAATATAAGTTCCCAAGATAAATTACATAAGAGTTCTGCTAAAAATCTTATGCTAAATAAATTTCAGCTCCACCGCAGCAGTAACGAATAAGTGATAACTTTTACCCGTCCTATTTCCCCTGGGTGCGAGTTTGGGGTATTGGGTTATAAGTGTACAAATTTGTCCTTTAAGAAATCATCTTTTCAGACGCCAGACGGTCCCTGATATTAACGTCTTGAAGAACGCTCTTGAGACGCTGTATCAATATTCATAGACTCATTTTGTCTCTTAATTAACGGATCACTCCTTGTTTTAACAAGGTATATCCGCCATTGTAACGTTTTACAGAATCGCCATGGACATCACATGCTAGTTGAAGACAATTGCTCGGTTTAAGAGTATTTACTCTGCTAGACTAAAGAGAAGCGCCTACGCCGCGGCTAACCGCAGCAAAATTTAAAATAAGAATAGAAAACATTTATTTAACGCTCACATAACACAAATAAAAATGACGAAAAAAAAACATTGCGTTGATAAATGTTGCTCACCAGCATTTTGCTGCGGTAAGCCCCGGCGTAGGTTTTTAGAGGAACCTTGACTTTAAACTATAAGTATTAAAACTAGAGTTTTTCTATTGAAAGTATTGAGCCAAGCATATTTTTTTGTATTTTTCTTCTTTTCAGGTTACGGCTGTGAGATTAATCGTTAAATTCAACATGCCTTTTTAAATAGAGCTTTTAAAGAATACACAATTTTATTAAGTTTATCGACATTGTATCTTACAAGACATAGCTATAGGTATGAAGACGTTATTGTAAAGAAAATGTAAAAAGCTCAGCACATTACTAATTCAAGACGGTCCCACCTCTCACACTTGCTTCATTTATCCCCGTCACATTTCAAACGTCATTTATTTTGCCATTCTCGCGAGAAACACAACTCAAGTACGAGTCGACTTCATTTAATTTAGAATATTTATCTATTTATAATATGAAACGCGAGACCGACTGACTATAACTAAATGCACAGCCTAAACAACTGATCTAAATATTTGTACCTAACTATAGAGACTTGAAAATCTAACCTAAACCTTTGCATGTATGTATTTGTATAGACTTAAAAATCAATACATTCATTTAAGAGTAATCACCTCTCTAAAAGTATGGGTTGCCATTATATCGGAGGTTTTTATATTTTTAATAGTTTTTTACTAAACTAATTAAATTAATTTTCCTGTACTGCCCTCGACTTCGTCACCTGCAGTCAAACTGTTTGACAGATTTGCAGACTATTTGTTTAAGAACAATAATGTAATTTTTGGTTAATAAATAAACAATAATAAAAAATAAAAAATAATAAAATAAAACCTAGCCATCAGGTGAGACTGCGATCAAACGCAAACTCATTTTTCGTAAAAAAAATCTTATAACCTGTTGTAGGTTATAAGCAAATTTTTTTTACCTAAGAATCTTTACTAAGAATGGATTCAATTCGACCTAACTGGTTGTGCTGTTTTCGCCCAAAACATTTTTTTTAATATATTTTTTTCATACCACGACGGTGGCAAGCGTGCATACGGCCCCGCCTGATGGTAAGTGGTTACCTTAGCCTATAGACGCTTGCAACTCCAGAAGTATCATGAGCGTTGCCGACCCTTTAAAAACCTTTTATTAACTTGCGGACAATAAAACGTTTTTATCTGCATTTACTTACATTCCTCATACTTATAAGTAATTGATGCAAAATAACAGCCTTGCGCAAGTTTTCAAAACAGTTCATGACCCTTGCAAAAGGCCTATTCATCTCTTTCAGACACACAGAAACAACGGCTTGAAAGCGTCCTTTTGAATGACTTCTTAGACATTAAAGACTTGCGACTTAAAACAGCTTCTGTATATTATCTGCGGCATAATTAGCATCTGGAAGGAGTTTTGACTGGTTGAAGAAGGAAAAAGAGGCTTTTGTTTGGTGTGGACTTACTTACAAACTAATCAAATGCAGTGTTTTAATTAACTTAGTAAGTTAACAGATAACACGATTTTACATAATAACTTTTTGCAGATTTCTTGAATATGTACAAAATCCTCCTTCTTTCGCAGATCTTTATTATGTTTTAATAAGTGCGTCAAGTACTTTTATGGTGTCTTTCTTTAGATAACATTTGAATACGAGTATAATATGTTAAGTAGACGCACCTATTGAAGAGAAAATAAATAGACCTGAACAGAAATTGTTTATTTTTTACGACTGCATAAAAAAACACAAAATAAGCATGTTTTCATACGAGCATATTTGTTTACTGAATTGTCATCGCCTAAGAAATCGGCCACGAACATAACGGTGAAGTTGTAGACCAAGCATGTTTACTCAAAAACAAATATGTTAAGTAAGTACGAGTAGTATCCTTTTCAATTGCAAATTAAAATGTTTATGTTATAATGCCAGAAAAAAAGAACTCTCGTAAAATATATCCTTAGTAGTAGGTAGTAGGCAGTAATGGTGAAAGTAGATTCAGTCTCACGCAAAATTGGTTTTAAGAATTCTTGTTTCTCACAACCCTAAAGAGTAACGGCGTTATTCAAAGCGAATTCATTTGCGGTACGTAAATTGAGACGCAATTGGACGTGATAAAAATCTTATAAATAAATGTCCCGGGTTAAATTGGAACGCGGAAATTTACTCGCGTCCCATCGCTCTCGAGTGAATGTTCCTATAAACGTGCATATTCGAAATTGAATCACACAAGTACGAATAATTGTGTATCGAGTAACAATTTAGTTTGATTTATAAATTGTTCATTAGGGGAGCGTGTTTTGAATTTACAGTATTACAGTGATATTTACGGTGTGAAATAGTGAAATTCGCCACCTTTAGTGAGGCATAAATATCGTAAGTAAAACAGTATAATAATTTGGTTGTGTTTAAAATTTATCAAATAATTCGCTGCTTGTCTGCAATAACGCTGCATCTCAAAATTGATGTTTTTTCAGGAGGGCCATTTAAAAATAAAACAATTTTTGGATCGAATTTTTTGTACTTAATATAACTTTATCGGGATGTTTTAATTCAAAATAACACCCGTTGATTATTCAAGAACATTTTGTGCATCAAATCAAAAGCGAAATCAAACTTAAATGTGGTCCAAAACGTAATAACATAAAGCGACTTCGACTTGAGTCACGGTATCTTGCTTTATAAATTATGTGCAAAAAAGGCTCAAATCTAAATAATCCACAGGTACACAGTGAAAGAAAGATCGAAACCGTAATACTCCATAGATACATAGTATTTTTATCATCAATAAAGGCGTTTTTTGGTTAGAGATAATACATTAAGTATCATTTTTCACTTATAAGGTAGGTAGTATTATGGTTTATACTTAAAGAGGTACTCTTAATTATTAACAATATCACATTGACATGAAATAATTCCTTAAAATTAGCTAAATATTATTATTATAAGTGGCACTTTTGTGTTTGACACTAATTATTTTTATACATTGCAAAACTGTGTTACTGGAATTTGATTTGACTTATCTATTTCTAGATTAATGAGGTCTGGTGAGATTAGCTGCATTTCAGTCCGGTTAATCAAAGTCGTACCAGCTTCTTCAATAGGTGTTAGAGGACTGGTCTGTTTTTTTTTATATATGCGCTTGGTAAACTTTTTTCGTTTCTTCGATATTGAAATTATACCACAGTCATGTCACTTGTACTCGAAGAGAGATTGTTTTGGGTAACAGTGGGATCTTTGACACTGTCATCAGAGGAAAAATCTTCGGTTTCGGTCTTATTTTTATAGACTTTTTATTGGTATTTAAGTCTATCTGAAGATTTTGGAATATTTTTTGAGTTCGAGTGTTCATTTCTGCAACCAAATCAAAACGTGTTATAGGCGTTATAGCATACATAAAAATGACCATATAATAGGTACTTTAATAAAAACCTCCATTAGCTCCATTTTGGTTAAATACCTACTAATATAAACCTGACTGTTTTAAAGTATGTCAACTAAAAAGCTAAAAACAAGCTAAAGAGTCACGTAATTAAGGATGTTTGAGTTTTTCCCATACAATTGCATACAAATATGACTTTTCAATTTTGACAACCAATCAAAAAGACAACCAATTTTATTTTTAGTTACTTTTATCGTTAACTAAATAAACTAGGGTTTAAATTTATGTATAATTTATCTCAGTTGAAAACTACTAAGTATTTGAAAATCAAATGTTTGGCGTTCATATAAAGTAAAACTTTGTATGGACTCATCAGCACTAAGTTTTTATATCCATAAAATACAAGGTTTGTTTTAACAGTAGTAGTTGATGGTATGAACTAAATTTATAACGCGCGTTTACCCTAAGCACTCGCTCGGTCGCCCTGGCAACGAACTCCGCGCGCGTTATCCTACCCCGCGGACGCCCAGCCGCGAGCCAGCCAGGCGACTCACGCGCGCCGCCGCCGTCGCGAATACCACCGCTAACTCTTGCCTAATAATAATTTCACGTTATGTTTATGTTATTAACCTAATTGTGACAGATGAATGTAAAATTCGTGCATACTAATACGACGTGTATACTTTTGTTTATTATACCTAAAGATTAAATGTGCTGAGAACTATGACTACGATCTTTACCTATACATTGTAATTATTAATAAAATTGGACAAGAATGCAAGCGTCCCTAATTATGTGACCACTACTATACGTATATCCTATAGCACTTTGAAAGTTAATGCAAATCTAACGACGCCTCATAAATTATTGAAATCAATCGAACTGTTTTGGCTACAGAGCGTGCCAAATAAATAGACATACATAGGTACGGTCAGCTGCAAAATTGCATGGACACCTTAACGTCTATAATGCTGTGAACACGTGATGCCACGTTCGTAAGAAACAACCTAGATGGCGTTGTTAATTGAACAAGTTATATTGTTGTTTGCTTCAACTATATGACGTTTTAGTATTAGAATCGATAATTTCACCACTTATCTAGAAGGGCCGTTGGCTTAGTTAGTTGGCACTTCGATTTCGCGGAGTCAGTCCGTAGGTCGGGAGATCGATTCTGCTTATAGTATCTTTTTTAATTTATCTTGTTTCACATAGTAATTAATAAAGGAATGTATTATCTTTTGAAATAATAGTTTCAAGAAATGATACAACTTTTGTTATTTGAAATGAAAAATCTTTATTCCTTGTATAACATTTTAATTCAGTGAACTGTTTAGATAATTTTTTTTACAAATTACCTTTGTAACAATGAAACGACTACCTACTACTTAACTTTTATTACTGAGGTAATAGCTTAAGTTTCGTTTCCGAAATCAGAAAGAAGATTGAAGCTATTAAACCACAATAACATATAGTAATTATTAACACATATTTAGAGACCGGGTTACCTTAACTGTCAAATGCATTATGTTTAACTTATATAGTTATACAGTTAGGATCACTTATATAAGGATAATAACTGAAATTTCGTGTATAAATGGTGTGTGATTTGTTTGACTTTAAATATTTAAAATAAGATAATTATTAACTGCTATAAAATAGTATAGACACGTAAAAAAAGCGAAAATAATTGTCACTTTTGTATTAATTACTTACGTTAACCCGATCTCCACTTGACCACTGTATTACTATATACTAAACTTTAATACCTAGAATAACCCCCCCTCTGTTCGATTACCGCTTGCATTCGGGAACGCATTGAATCGATAAGATTCTGACACAGATTGGAACCTCGAATACTATCCCAAATTTTTGAACAATGTTCTTCCAAGGCGTTCGGAGTTCGCTCATTCTGGTGATCCCAACGTTGGACAATAATACCCCATAAATTTTCGATAGGATTTAAATCCGGTGACCTGGAAGGCCAGGGAATAACCCTTATATTATTGTGCTGACTAAACCACTCCCGCACACTACGTGAACGGTGTATTGGGCAGTTATCTTGCACAAACGTTATCACCGGCAACTCCTCCTCTGGATACACGTTGCGAACGGTGGGCAACATGGTGTCCTCCAGCATTTCCACATAATGAACACTGTTCGCTCGACTGGGAAGTTTAACCAGTTCTCCTGGGTCAGCCGCACTCATCCATCCCCACATATTTACGGTTATTCGACCAGATTCCATGTTGGGCACTACATGGTTGTCATTATACCGGGTATTATTTCGGCGCCACAAGCTTAATCGTCCGTGTTGGCTGGATTTAAAAGTCTTTTCATCCGTAAAGATGACATTGCTCCAGTCGAAATCTAGATACTCCAAAGCGAACTCTAACCTTGCTCTTTTATGGCTTTCTGTTAGCAAGGGTTTGACAGCGTGCCTACGATGATGCAGACCCTCACTATGTAAAACACGGCGAATAGTATCCGCACTTGTATTGAATAAACCAGCGTAGTGGGTTGTTGGTTTGAATCCGTCTTCCTCATAATCCCTCACCATGGCTTGACGCTGGGATGTGCTTATGAGTAGTGGTCTTCCCGTTCTTTGCCGGGGTAGCAAAGATCCCTCCTCTTCGAACCGCCGTACCCATAAAACAACAGTTTTCCTCTGTAAAAAAAACGGAAACTTATAATAACCATTAAAGATATAAAAAAGATGAAATAGAAAATATTTTTGTAAAAATCTGAGTACTTAAATAAATTACTACTTACGTTCACACCGGTTTCTCTTGCAATTTCTGACAAATTTCTGCCTTCACTGTGCAAGGCAATTATTTGCGATCTTTTGACCAGGTCAATATTGCAACGAGAAGTCATTTTTTAAGAAAAATTTAACGAAAGTAAAATCTACACAAAAAAGGCAATCGATTAAGCAGCTAACGAACGAACGAGCAAAGTCTTTGTAATAATCAGTGTGGTATTTATAAATCTTTAGTCTACCCTCCTTATAGTAATATTAACCGTGTTTCTATTTCATTGAATGCGAAAATAACCAAATCATAATAAACTATTAATTTCGACTTCATATTCAAATGTGTGATGGTCCAATGGCGTATAACGCCGCTCTCACTCACGACTCCGAGTATCGCGGGTTCGATTCCACGCAATGGAAAAAGTGTTTTTGGTAATTTAACCTCTTAGTTTGGAATTGACTAACATTTCATATTTCTAAAATCTTCTCTATACTAAAATATAATAAACGATAAAATAAAGAAAAAGTGTTTGGCTCTGGTGTCAGTATGAGGAATAAAATATTTTTTAATTTTGTTTTTTTACAACAACGCCATCTAGTACGATCTTATTGAACCACTACGAGCGTGAGGCGTCAGTTTGCACCTCAAAGCATTATCTTTATGAACTGTCCATGCACTTTTGCAGCCCACTGTACATACATACATACGCTCGAAAAACATCCCTCCTTCGGGCAGTTGGGAAAAATAATGACAACTTCTTTAGTATTACGTAACTAAGCATTTAATACCTATATAAGCTCTTCAATTTTGAGATGCAAAAATATAGAAAATAGAAATGGTTAATGCTGAGAAAATAAGGTAAGTAAATTGAGAAAATAGGACTTGTATTCTAAATAAGCTACCGTTTTTAAACAGATTTATATTGGTACTAGCTGCTGCCCGCGACTCCGTCCGCATAGCAAAGTACGCCTACTATGTACCTACCTACTTCTTTGGGGTTCAACCTACCTGCGTACCAAAGTTCATCGAAATCGGTTGTAAGGTTTAACTGTGAAAGAGTAACAAACAGACAGTCAAAGTTACTTTCACATTTATGATACTAGATTCTATTTATCTTGCTAGGGATAGACCGTATATAAACTTGAAGGTAATTTCCGATGTTTCTTTAATCTAAATATTTTAGTGCAGTGTTCACCAACAATTAAACGGACGGTTAGCGGTTTGACGTTGGTCAAATGTATTGACTAACAGCTGATTAAGACATAACTGTCTGTTAATTTGGGGATCGGGGGGGTTAAATTGATTTTCAAAGAAAACAAAATGTAAGACTTGAATATTTCAGAATATTCGTGAAGCAACCGTACCGCTCGCTATCGCTTGAAGATTGGTTTAGTGATTTTATCAAATGAACATTATTAAGGTTGTAGACTTTTCGTAGGTATTCTTGCCCTGTAGCGATTACCAAAGCAGTCTTAACGAGAACGATCAGGGTTGTTAAAACTTTGCTCGATAATTTTACTAAGCACTTTTTTCAAGTAGGTTAGTAAAGTGTACGAATTCATTTCGGTAAAGCATAAATTACTTTACGAGAGCGTTTACCACTTTACAGTACCAATTAAATTATACCTACTATATAATTTATGATTAAAAATAGTAGTAATATTTTTACACGCTGTGATAAAAATAATAAAATATAAATATGATTTTTAAACCACGACCAAAAAGAGTGGTGCTCCAGTTTCATAGTGTAAATAGAACAGTAGCTTGTCTTCGGCCCTCTAGTAGTTTCTGTTACCTATTGTCGCTTGGGCACTAGAGTTGCGTCAACGCGCATTGCTCGATACTTAAAGCTGCGACAGCACCGCTGCTTAACGCTGCTGTTGTTACTATGACCCCGTCTTTTGTTTACTTAACGACTTCATATAATATTATTATAGACGGCGTGACTCCGGCTCCGGTACTTGTCCCACCACCGACGATGAGTAGAGTCAGCGATCGACTATTAATATTGCCTTTAATTGACACGAGATATTATCTTTTGTTCGTTTCTTGAACAACGCCATAGCCGATAGATAATCGCATTCGCGCTGGCAGTGAGACAAGTGTCCGTCCTGTTGAGATTGTTTGTGGTTACTCGCGGAGCGTACGGTCGAGGTACGCATATGCACACATGCAAGCCGGCAATGTACCTTTGTCTCAAGGCGAACTAAACTGTTTACACTGTGTAAGTTTGCTACCTATGTGCGTCTGCCGCTCTACGTGTCTGTGTGTCAAACTATACTCCGAAGCTTCTAAACGGACAGGCCAATGTACCTAATATCGATTTATTGTGGTTATAGTTTGACAAAGACGGATAAAAGCTAGATTTAATGGAAATCAAATGATTTTTAAATTTCAGGTGTCGCAATAAGTTATAAGAAGGAATTTTAAATAATAAATGGTAGTAAAGAGGCATTCTATTAGTCCTGAGTGGTAGCAATGCATTTGCAGTAGGAATGCTGAACTTATTATAAAAAAAAAACTGTCAAAACGAATTTGACAGTAACGAAGTTATGTTCAAAAGATAGTACCCATTCCCACAAACCGCAAGCAATCAGCCTTTTGATTGGCGCGCAATCGACTCAGGACATTGCAGGTTTGATCCACTCCGGGACCCCGCGCCACGGCGACCTTCGCCCTACGAGATTACGACGCGCTGATTAGAAATTATTTGAGGGACTCAACCGGAATAGGGGCTGACGACGTGTTAGGTTAGATTGGAAGGCACTCTACGCTAAACGAGCTCAGTTTATACGTTGTATTTTATATTTAAGCGTGCCTTTATTCTACTTCGTTTAAGGCCATGCTTCAATATCTGAATTATAAAGGCAGCTATTATTTACTTGACAATAAAGAGCCAACATCATGCTGATAGAGTCATGACGACGCAGAAGCCCGATTTGGTAGTAGGCACAGGTTGGAACGGAAACCCAGGTCTTAACGCAAATATATGAAAGATAAAATGAAATTAGCTAAAATGCACAGGCGACGTATTTGCAGTCTTGAGATTGTTATCGAAAGATTGCAATTTTGAGATTTAAACTGTCAATTGGATTCAAATTCCACTAACCAACAGGTGGTATGTGTGCTCGTTTGCCTTTCCTATACCATAAAGACAATGGTCATCATCATCATCATTTGGTCATGGTCATCATGGCCAAATATCGTTTACCTGATTGGCCTGGGGCCCTTTTTTTATTGTACTCAGTATTTTACTCACTAATTGCTTTTCCATGTTATCGTATTATCAGTGTTGTGATAGCATATATTTACTTGACAGTAATGGCCACTGAGCCAAAAACAATAAGATTTTACTTCATGTATTTCCATCCTATTTCAATGGATTAAGGGGCAAAAGTGGAAGCATATATTTATAGTCAACTGTACAAGATAATTTTAAAACAGTTTCATTCATATCTGACTTGCAGTCACCCTGACTAAAATAAGAAACGTGAAAATATAATATAAGTTTATGAATACCGGAAAGTTATGAACATCTTTCATGAACAAAATAGATAAGTATCCTAAGGAATGATTCTTAAAAGGAACATTCCAGAATTAAGGGTTAGGCTGTTACATAATCTGTTTCTACTGATTTTAAGTAAACTTGAATCATCTGGCGAAGTAAATGTGTTTGTAAAGTTCAAACCTTATTATACCAATTACGTCGACGACGTGAGCCAAGTGTAATGCTATTACCTACCGCAGGCGCGCGGTGCTCGCTACAAAACCACGTCGCGCCCTGAATCTCGAACACGTGGCAAGGTGATATGAACGAACACAGTTAAGACAACGTGACATTGCTTTTTTTATTTTAATAAGCCGCCTCATTGCCAAATTGACACATTAAACTACACTCAGGAGCAAAAACACCGGGTCAGAGTGCGTTTTTCGTACAAACTAGACTTTTTCGAAGCCTTCGTTCCTCGCCATGGGTTGTTTTGAGTGAGTTTTAATGGTGGATACTGCGAGGTTAAATACAGGAGTTCAAAAGTTCTTAAGATACCTAACTGATCGCACAATCAGTTAACACCACAGCGGGAGAGTTTGGGTCAGCACTTGGATTTCCTTACATTTTATTGCCATTTTAGATGTTTTTCTGAACATGCACAATTCCGGCGTTAACTGCAGATTCATTCAGTTGGGTATCCTAGGCACTCTAAAAGTCCTGTATCGATGCTCGGGGTATTCATCATCAGATTTCACTAAAAACATTCCCTGGCAAGGAACCAAGAAGGCTTCGAAATAGCCTCTTTAGTATGAAAAACGCACTCTGACCCGTTATTTTTGCTCCTGAGTGTATACCAGACGCACAGAATTAGTAAGTTAGGGTACGTAGTAAAAAAATCTAAAATAGCTTAGACCGTATTTTACCGATATTGGCCCGAAATGACTATGCAGTTAATTTTCCGGTGAAACACAGACAGCTACAGGAGTTATATAGCTGTGTCCATGAACTGCATAGCTATGTCATAATAACCCCCTGGTCTTTCAAAAACCATTCCGAGAAGTACCTAGGCTTTCTCATCCAAATTAAATGGCCAGGTTTTCAATTATTATAGTAGCGCCGTGGGACATTAAAATAATAAATATGTTCTGAGAATTCAAAAAAAATAACAATTTTGCTGTGTGGGCAGAAAATGCATCACAATGCTCTTTTTCTACCCACACAGAAAAATTGTTTGTCAAAGATACCTATTAGTAGTAAAAACTTCGTAAACTTTAATTTGCCTTTTAAATAGCTTGTAAGCTAAAAATTAAAGTTTGTTAACGTTGATTTACTGTTATATTTAAAGATTTCTGACACAGGCGAAATCACATGGTGTACCGCCATTAATTTAAAGAAAAACAAGAAGAAGGACTTATAAACCCCGTTTAGGGCCTCTATTCTGAGCGGTAAAAACCATATCGTCTTTGAACTGTTATGGTATTGTTTCTAACTCGGCCGCCATTACTGGCAAGTAAATAACAGCTATCAAAACGTTGAAAATACGATAGTAGGTCAAAGACGATATGGTTTTTCCGGCTACAATCTGAGTCTTGCAAGAACTTTCTGACTTTACTTATTGTTTTCCTCTTATTGCCTACCAAGAAATTGAAACCACCTCGGAATTCAAAATGCATCCAGCGTCGAATACGCGAGCCTCGGGCGTGCATCGAATATTACTGAGTGGATTCCCGTGTCTCTAAATAGATTCATGAATATAAATAAATCGTGTTTCAAGCATTCGCATCAGAATGGAATATGAGGCTATTAATATTTAATATTCATAAAGAATTTCAAAGGTGAATGCCAAAAACGTTTTATATCGTATTAATAATGCATGTGGATTGATATATTTGACGATTTTTATTAAATGAATGCCTGTAGTTTTTTGGAAACTGTTTAGAGTGACAAGTTTAACACATTTATCCCTTATTCGGAAAATGGTTTTCACAGTCCTGCAATATTTTTAAAAGACGTAGTCAAATATGGGTATGGGGGAGAAAAGAAAAAAACATCCCACGCTACTTGTAAGGGAGGTACCCTAAAAAAACGTTTTTCAAGGTTTTATTTTACCACTTCGGCTTTGTGACTTATATGTATATTCATGCCAAATAACAGCTTTCTAGAACTAAGATTCTCTCAGCTAAGCTGCGGACGGACGGACAAACACGACGAAACTATAAGTGTTCCCAGTTGTACTAAGGGTACCCTAAAAAACCGGACGACCTAGACAAGATACAAAGCCAACTTAATATATGGATGGAGTCGATATAAGCGGCTGACACGAGCGATCGCCAGCGTTCGTCAATACATGATAGGTACAGATGAGATCTAAAATTTGGGACCCACCTTAGGTCTAAAGTCAATCTGACATGTTCTCAAGGACAGACGAAACGAATTCTACGTGGATGAAGTCAAGGGAAAAACCAGAAGAGTAAATGTGAACGTAAGTTGGTCTGTCTGTTCGTTGTAAGAATGGAGGTAGCTCAACCCTTGTAGAAGGACAAAGATACTTATCATTACAAAAAGTAGTATTGTTACTGAGGACAAATCGATAAAAATAAAGAACAAACACCGAAATTCAATACCCCTACAAAGTTGTCAAATATTCTCCCGGCTTTGATAACCTACTAGACATTTTATTCAGTAAGAAGCATACATTTAAGTCTACAGCCTACCACGTTTACAGCCCGAGCTGCGCTGGAGCATTAAAGGCTTTAGTTTAAAGTGACAGAATTTGTGTCGAGTGCAATTTTTGTGTCTTTGAGCGTGGAAGTTGCGTTGGGCGGCGAGATTACGTTCTGTTCATACTCTGCTCATCTAGAGGTCGGGGCAAAGCTAAGAGCTAATGCAGTACAAGTTACAAGAGTCACAGGCTGTGAATAATGTAAAATAAAAATGAAAATTATGTTTGAATAAAGATTAGAATAGGTACCAGAGTTACTGTGAGCACATGGGTCCATTTCGATGTGCACGATTGGTTTGAACTACGACAACTGAAATAACTTGGGCTGGCTGTAGTTATTTGTTTTACTGCCAAAACCCATTATCACGGAAACGCGTGGGAGTATCAAGTTACAATGATTATCGTATACTTAACCTATTTGTGCAAAACTTGTTACTGATATATCAACAAGTTTTTGAAGGTGTAAGGAATTCTGTAGCTCTGTTTACCCCACACTGGGATTACTGGCGTGAATGTCTGTATGTATGTGTATGTACTTAAGTCTACTTACTCATATATTTGTTGATGCTTCAACAGACCTTTCATGTGGTTTTTAATTAATTTTAGTGAGTGTATTTTTCTTTATTACTTTACTACCGTGTGATATTACTTACTCTTAAGTATGATTTTATTGTATGGTTTAAAAATTACCTTCTGCTAGAGTATCTTGCGGCGGCGCTTCTCTGCTATGATGGTTTTGGCCGAAGCGCTGGCAGATTCACTTCATTTTACTGACGTGTAGAATAGCACTGATATGGCCAATTTACTGAATTATTAAATTCGAAATAAGTAATCCAGACTTATACTTAGATAAACATTTATATTTTAAGAAAAAATAAAGTAACCATTCCCTTAGATATAAAAACTAGTGGGACAGATACCTTGGGTACCTATGTACAGAAGGTATTTTCAACAGCAGACTTTCAGCGTGTGTTGGCACCACAACCGACCGCGGCAGATCGCATGAATACAGAAAGAGCCCTTCATTCAGCGAAGACCTCGTTGCTTGTCCGACAAATGGGAACTTTTACCAAGCTCCCGGGAGAATAGCTGCACCATGCAATTAAAATATATATGTAAGCACCTGTGCGCGCAAGTGCAACCATAAGGTACTGATACACTAGAAAAGCATGCTAAAAAGCGTGTTATGAGTATGTTCAATACTAGCATCTTATGAACTGTTCACATTTGCTGGCAATAAGCATGCTAGTTTACACACTCCAATACACATGCCATTTGATAGCGTGCTCTCTGCCAGTTCAAACAAAACCATGCAAAATCAAGGTGCACGCGCGTTTTTTTCCTCTTTCTAGCTCAGAGAAGTTTTTGAATGCATTGCATCGCCAGTAAAAGAATAATTTTATTTAGTTACATGCGGATGGCTGATTGATTTTCCATGGTTTTGTTAATTGCGTTTGCTTAATGAGCATGCTAGTATCGACTAGCATGCTCATTAAGCAAACGCGTTAATACTTGCGTGCTCAAAGAAACAGGGCGTGCTATTAGCCCAATGCCACTATAAAGCATGCTTAATAGTAGCATGTCCTATATACACATGCTAGTAGGTAGCCTTTGCTCAATAGCAGCATCCTTTCATGCTAGTAATCAGCATGTGTAACAGTAGCTTTATAATTATAATCGTTATCGTCTTATAAGAGGCGGTACTTTACAAATGTGTCTGTTTTGCTAAACGCATTAGAGCAATGGGAAGGATTAAACATCACCTAATGAAGGTTCATCCAAGTTAGCGATTTTAGAAAATCGACGAAGTGTACAGTGAGGCTAGATAAGTTACTTTACAGATTTTCAAAACCTGATAAAATATATGGAATTGACGTAGACGCTGGATACGACCGTCTGACAGCTTACCTAATCCTATACATTTATGATAACGATAACGAACGCCGAATGCATCTTTCTATTGCCTAACGCATTCACAATCGCAATCCGCTTCAAAGTAGAACAATTGTTTGCATTTTGTATGCAGTCGCCTTCGGACTATCAAAATAAACACGATTGCGATTCCCGTTTAGTCAACTCCATACATTTTGAGTCGATAGAAAATAAACGTAAGCAACGCTTGCATCTTGCTAGGCTTAGTAATAATGGTATGTACTAATTTCTTGTAACTTTCCCGGTTATCCAACTGTTTCTTCCCATTGTGGGTTGATTCCCTTCCTAGTGCACCCCTAGGCTACCAAAGAAATCTTTTATTTTAAGATCGTAGTTTAAGTGTTTAAGTATGTGCGTTGTCTATTAGTTTGTCAGGTAGTTAGTTAGTCGCGGAATAGTTTTAAATGTAAAGATAGATGTGAGATACTATATTTTAGCTTATTTTGGCATTGAACCCGGTGCAGAAGAGTTCTCACGTAACACGCGATTGACTTTTACCCTTGAAATATCGAAACTTATTTCATAGAAAGTTTCACTTCGCCGAATTTTCATTTCATCGACAGGCATTTCCACGTGCAGGAGCGTTTTCTTTTGTGATCACAAGTGTAATCTAACCTAACCTACGTAACGAAAGCTTAAGATAACCTGAAAACCATAAGGTTTCAGCAGAAATTAGCTTTCGATGTCATAAGATTCGGTGAAATGACACATTCGATGAATGTTTGTCGATATTTTAAGGGAATCCCGGTGCAGACATACCTTCACGAGATGAACCATCGCTTTTCAATAGCCAAAGAATTCTGCAACTAAGTTTCCAGTTATTATATACTCTCTGGTTCGATGTATAAGGTAATTGATATTTATTATGTTACTGGGTTCTGGGCCCACTCCGATGGCATATTTTTTTTACCGTTATTTCCACGGAACTTGTCCAATTTTTAGTGTCCTTTGTCTGAATTAGATACGATTGGTATTTTTTTGTAACCAATACTTTGATTATATTTTTCGTTATTCTTGGGCACATTTTGAAGACAGTAAATTTCGTTACATAAATTGATATCAACCGTTGTTTGATACGTAAAAAAATACATGATGTTTAAACGTAGACATGTGTTTTTAATTTAATTTTACTCCATTTAAACAAATAACATCGTTAGGCTGAGTGTTTTAAGAACAGTGTTTATTTATTGATTTGAGTTACACAAAAGGGGGATTTTAAGGGGGGGGGGAAACAAGTTAGATACATACTGTATAGAAAACAGCCAAATTATAGCTCAAGAAGCCTCACAGTTGGCTAACTATTCAACCAGTGAATATTACTAGTTCTATTTTATATATGCTATAATTTGCTCAAGGCGGTTGTAATGAGGATCCCGTGGAGTTCTGGGGGGTTACCATGACATAAAGCAGGTCAGTTAAGGTTGCGAAAAAGGGACAGAGCTATAGTAGTTATACAGTATGCCATGCTGACTCCCGGCGTTAATTGTTACCCGAGGCGACGCTAATGACGCGCCGTTCACGATACTTATTGGGCTCAAGTTTCAATATACGTATTATATAGCTTTTGGTTGTCTGCCCATAGGGCGAAGGCGAGCGGAGAGGAAAACAGACGTGCAGGAATCGACCAAACAAACGTTGGTTGGAATTGGAATTGATCATATTTTAACAATTATTCTAATTCGAAAACCATTTCGAGGAATGGCGTTTTAAAGCCGTACTGCATTATTAAGTTTTAATAATATTTATCTATATATCTATTTACTGTTTGTGTTAGGTTACGGGTTAGGCGAAAACCGCTTATAAAAGTATGTTTTAATACACTATTACAATCACTTTTATTCATTAGATATCATTTAATTGTTGTAATTTGTTAGAAAATGCCAACCCAAATTTGTAAGTCATCGATAAAAGTCTGCTAAAAAAATAAAGATATTGAAACAAAACTATTCGGTATAATACCAGCACTTGCCTAACTAGTACAGTAATTTCTGGACGCACAATGCAAGAATAAAACCAAGCCAACTTTATTGCCGTGGAACAAGGCAACATCAGTAAAGGAACACATTTTGTATTTACAATAATCATGTTGAATAAAAATAAGAGAAGCAACTTATGCAGGCTTGTTAAACGGCAACAAAGATTCGATAGAATTCTTTTCGCATTTTTCTATTCTAGTCTCTATAATGTCATCAAATTCAATTACAGAGAACGGCTAGTTGCGGAACGATGTTGAAAAGACATTTTTAATTAAAGCCTGTGGCTGCTTCCTTTCATGTGTCATAAATTGATAAAATGTTATTAAACTTTAAAAGCGCGGCAAGCCGGATTGTTTTTTTTATTTTATAAATTTACTATAATAATAAATATCAGGGTACAATGTCACACCAATTGCCCTAGTCCCAAACTGAGCTCTAGGCTTGTGCTATAGGTACTAGACAACGATATAAATACTTATATAGAGAAATATATACTTAAATACACAGAAAACATCCATGACTCAGAAACAAATAATCGTGCTCATCACACAAATATCTGCCCTTACCGGGATTTGAACCCAGGACCACTTGCTTCGTAGGCAGGGTCACTACCAACTAGGCCAGCGCGACGTCAAATTGACTATAAACAGCAATTATAATTTCTTACATTAAGACGCGCTTCGGAAACCTGTGAAAGGTTTATAGTTATATAGCATGAATGAATCGCCTCACTCACAACAGGTATAAATAAAGTCTTATAACAATAATTAGTACTTAGTTGTTTTACCTATTACAACCAATACTAGCAATAACCCATCCTCGTTGAATACAGTAGTGTAGTACTTCTTGGTTGTGTTGTTGCATAATTTTTTGTTGTTACTATTTATAATACCTACTTGTTTGTACGTCATCAGGAAAATTGTTTAAAATATTAGGTAACATGTCGTATGATACGTATGCTGTCAGTTTATCTTCAATGGTGTATAGGTACTTAAAGAGCGCAGTTAAAATGTGCATCATTATTACTGTTATTTACATCTCTCTTTTCTCGGGAACTAGGTATTCAATTCACCGGAATCAGAAATATCCTATTACCTTTCCCGGGACACAAGCTGTCCATGCTTAATTTGATCTAAATTCAACCAAGTTTATCGCATGTATAGTTTTAATAAGGATTTGGATTATCTAGTGTTTATCAATATAGTTTCTAGAACAATACTCGCAATTGATGTACATATTATGTGGATGAAACATGGCGAGTTTGTAAACATTTGAGTTTATCTTATGAACAGTACATATAGATTATTTAATTATCATCTTGCGGGCCGCCAGTGGCTTCGCGCTGTAAATTTCCAACTTTCCCGGTGGTTTTAATTTTTCTTTCTTACAAATATTGCCCTGACTATAACATAAAAAAAGTCATCAAGTTCGAAAGTAGATGCGCGTACATACATTTCGGTAATCGCGATTCATTAATTCGAAGATAGATAAATATTGTAAAAAAAATATCTGACTGTACCTATTGTAATGTAATGCCACCATCGATAACGAAATCCAACTCCCGAACTTGAGCAGTCTCCTGTCCCAACAATATAGGTAGCGAAAGATAATTATCCGCTACTGAATTGCACGTCACGTCTAGGTTTATCCTCCAAATGAACTCGATTCTAATTTTATGAAAGCCTCTTTTACTACACACGGACATTTAGAATTGAATAGAAACATGCATTCACGGTTCGTAGTAGATTGCAATGTCCAGCAACAAATTGATTAAAACTTATTCTAGCAGGCATAGTAGGAACTGCTTTATGGTCGTATTGTTACCATAGTAAAAATATAGTAAAAAAGTAGGTAACGTCTGAGTTCTAATGCAATTTATTCATATTTGCAAAGTATAAGTTATGCAGCTATATTTTCTTAAAAATATATTTGTGAAGCACTGTCGAAGGAGGGAACGGCAGTGTTCGCATTGTTGTGTTCCGGGTTGGGCATAGGACAGCCGATGTAATGACTAGAATAAAGGCAATCCATCTTAGTCCTCAGGGTTGGCAACGCATTTGCAGTCTAAGGATTGCAGTCTTGTGAATGCGAATGTCTATGGGTCACAGTTTCCACTTACCATCAGGTGGCCTGTGTGCTGGTTTGCCTACTCTATGCCACAAAAAAAATGCTATTGAACATTTATACCTATAGATGACAGTATAAAAAAATATTTACTTTTTCTTTAGGAGTGGTTCAATTTCTTTGAAAGATACTTTTTTACCCCCTTCCATCGGTTCCGGTGTACAAACCCGTATGTATCAAGCAATTTACATTCCGCCGGTGTGAAGAACTGTTTGCCATTAACCACGCTCGTATGTCTTCCTCATTAAAAAAGGCACAAATGGTATTAAAACTACCGAATTTGCTACCCTATTAATGACCAGTCAAGGTTGAATCACTGTTAGCTGTACAATTGTAGATACCCTCTTTTAAGAGGGCAGTTTGGACCCGCATGTCTGCGACTACGACATAGCCGCGCTTATGAGTAAGCTTGATGCGGTATTTTAATAAACGTCGCTTTATTTTTTATCTGTGTCCAATAGAACTTTTTAATTGTTATTATTTATTTCGTTGTAATGTTTGGCAGGCAATCAGGGTTCGCCCGAATCGCACCTTGTCTTTTTATCGTAAACTTAATTGACGACAGGAGTATGAAAAAGAAAAAGGTTGTCTGATAAAAAACATGCTTTATTTTTTGTGTCAAAAGCATACAATTGTGTTCCCTTGTTATGCAGACCAAAATCCATAAAATTGTTTCATATTATAATGTTTCGCCCTTGTATTTTTTATTTGTAATATTATTATTTCAACGAACATTTACTTGAATTAAGCACATTTCACAGAATATTTAAATAATTCAATTAGTTTAATAATCAATTTTTTCTACTTTTAAAATACTATGAACCGAAATTCTGTACATCAAATGTTAAAAAAACAGTGTTCAACCAAATTTTAAACGTTCATTATTTACTGAGAAACTAAATAAAACTTCTATCCCTTTTTAATGGCATTTAAAAGGAGGTAAGTGTTCTCTGTTCCACTATTTTAAATAAGATGTAAACCCTAAGGATCAAGATGGAATTCCTCTTTGCTACTATTAGTTGGTCAGTGTCACAGTATAAGCAAAACAGTAGAACATCTTCGAACAAGGGTACATCGAGGGCCTTCACCTACACGTACCTACAAGCATAATTAAACAATTAAACGATAAAGAAAGTCCTGGGATTGATGGAATCCGTGCCTCGGATATAAAGTGCATAAACTCCAAAATTACGCTTTTTATTACACATCTGATTAAATTATATCTAAAAAAATCTAGTTATCCCGATAAATTAAAAATAGGCACAATACGACCCATATACAAGAAAGGCAGTAACAATGACATTCATAATTATAAGCAAATTAATATCCAATCCTGCATTGATAATATAATTGAAACATATCTCAGCCAAGAAATTAGTACATATCTGAACAAAAACAACATTATACATAATAAAGAATATGGATTTCAAACAAAAAAAACACAAATTCTTAAATGATAAAAAACATGTCCTAGTTATTTTTATTGATTTCAGTACGGCATTTGATACATTGAAATAAAAGATTATGTATAAAAAAATTGATGCAGAATGGTATACAGGGTCCTCTTTTGGATTTCTTCAAAAATTATCATCTCAATCGCTTCACAAATGTCAAAATAAACAATGAGCACAGTGACATGATCCTTACTGAGCAAGGCATGGCCCAAGGTTCTATAATCGGGCCAACTGAGTACTTGTTGTACGTGAACGATATGTGCAACATATTCACGGAGGGCTCAGTGTACCACTTTGCTGACAATACCTGTTTGCTAATTAATGGCTGACAGGGATGAAAAGAAAGCTGAAATCCAAATACAAGGCAATTTCGGCTTATGTAAGTGGGCTCATGACGTAGGACTAGTAGTTAATTATTCCAATGCACATACACTCTGCGCATCTTAAAACCACAACTGACATCAGGATACTCGTACAAACGCATACACATCAATGCCTCCACAACCAATGCAGCATAATAATATGCAATTGTCAGTACCTAGAATCAGTTAGTGAGCATACATACGTACCTTGGACTAATTATTGATAGTAAATTTAATTGGAAACCCCATATCAACCATGTTTGTAACAAGTTAAGGTCCATCTTGTAGAAATTAACATTGCTGAAATTCAAATTACGTTATAACATTCTCAGAATGTTATATCTTTCACTAGGACAGTCAGTTATTGACTATAGCTTAAGTAGTTACGGCAGAACTTTCAAACCGTATATCGATAATATTTATAGGTTACAGCTAAGTTTATTAAAGGGAATCGTGCCAAAGACAATAAGGAAAAAAATATGTAATAATGATATCGAACTTTTAAAATATTGCAAAGTGATTAGTGTTTACAATAAAATTAATATGTCTATAGCTAGTAGTGAAATTGATCAGTTAAATGATTTGAAATTAAATGTCAGACCTACACAGCTTAGAACATTGTCATACCTGTCAAGATATACCCTCCCTAAGTGTACAAACTACTATGGCAAGCGTACTTGGTATTATATGTTACCAAAAATATTGAATGAGTTATCTCTAGACACATGTGAAAGAATATGTAAAAACCCGCACCGTTGCTTTAACATGATGAAAGCTTCTTACTTAGGTGGGTACAAAAAAGTTTAATCAACACGCATTCAAATAATTATTATATATAAGTAGTATTAAGTAGGTATAAAAATAGTAATAAATAACTGAGTGATATCGGCTGCAGATAAACTCTGTGTAGTTTTCTCCCGCTGTTAAAATATAACTGTAATTATTGTAATAATTTGAAAATAAATCAAAACACAAAGAAAGCAGTTCTTTGGTAGGTAGTGGATTTTAAATCAAATATTTTTTCTGATTTTATAAATGTGTAAGCGACGTCGTTAGCAAATATTTAGTTTTTAAAAATCGGTCAGTAAAAGTTATCATTCTTCTTCTTTCTCTCATATGAAAGTAAATCCTACTAATATTATAAATGCGAAAGTTTGTGTGTGTGTGTGTTAGTTTGTTACTCCTTCACGCTGCAACGGCTGAACAGATTTAGGTAAAATTTAGAATGAATCTAGCTTATACCCTGAATTAATACATAGGCTACTTTTTATTCTGGACTTTAAAGTTCCCAAAGGAATTACGATAGTCGAATCCTACGCGGGTGAAGTCACGGGCAGAAGCTATAATTTATATATTAGGTACCGTACCAGCCCTAAATCATTTATTTTCAGACGCCTATCATGGACTAACTAAAATCTACCTAATTACTGAAATACTTTAAAATTATTAAAAAAAAAAATTAAATCGTTCCGACGATATAACAGCGTGGCTCCGAATAAGGTATATGCATGGACTTACTGTAACCACAACCGTAAAACGAAATGGCCTTAGATAAGTCGGAGACATTGTAAGCCGCAAGGCTGTTGATATTTTATCGAGATAATGTCTATTTACATTTAAATTATAAGATTATAAAATTAATTGCTATGACGAACCTCGTGAAATTAAATATTGCTCTGAAAATTTCATAATTAAACATTAATTTACCTACCTTTTCGAGTTACCTAAGGTTCTTTTCAAGTTAAAGTAAAAGCTGTTGTGCATAAATGATTGCTCTAGGCTCTTATTATCCACATCCACTATCCAGCAAAAAATAAAAATAAATGAAAAACTCACTCACATAAATAGTCAAGAAAACGAACATAATATATGTACACATACGAGGGTGGGATGATAAGTACCTAGCCTAAGTAAAAAAAACTTGAATTTTGGTTTTAAAACTAATTTTATTTTTCGACATAATCTCCGTCTAGGTCTATGCACTTATTCCATCTTCGCTCTAAAGCTGTGATGCCTTCCATAAAATGATTCCTTTCGAGGCCTCCAAAATAGTCCTCTACAGCGGCTATGACGGCATCATTAGTGGCAAATTTCTGTCCACCCAAAAAAGTTTTAAGCTTCGGGAACAGATGGAAGTCGGATGGTGCCAGATCAGGCGAATAAGGTGGGTGGGGCAGCAAATCGTACTTCAATTCGCCGATTTTCGCCATGGCTTTAACACATGTGTGAACCCTGGCATTGTCTTGATGGAATATGATTTTTTTTTTTTGCTAAGCCTGGTCGTTTTTGCTATTATTGATGTAGCTTATCTAAAAGGTTAGCATAGTATTCTCCATTAATGGTTTCACCTTTAGGAAGGTAATCGATCATTAAAATTCCACTAGCATCCCAAAAGACGGAAGCCATAACTTTTCCAGCCGACTTTACAGCCATAGCTTTTTTGGGGCCCGAAATCCAGATTCAGTCCACTGCTTTGATTGAATTTTTGATTCTGGCATGAAGTGGTGAACCCATGTTTCATCTGTTGTTACAAAACGACGCAATAAATCAGCTTTATTTTTCTGAAAACGATCCAAACATTCCTTCGAGTTTTGCACGCGGATTCTTTTTTGATCGGGCGTAAGCAATCGCGGCACCCAACGGGCGGATAACTTTTTCATATTTAATTCTTCATCTAGAATATGATGTACCCGTTCCTTTGAGATCCCTGTAGTCTCAGCTATTTCTGATAACTTCAATCGTTGATCAGCCAAAACCATATCGTGGACTTTGCAGACCATTTCTGGAGTGGTGACGCTTTTTGGACGTCCAGGGCGAGCTTCGTCTTGGACACTTGTACGGCCTCGTTTAAATTCAGCCACCCAGTTTTTTACCGTGGCGTATGATAGAGCACATTCCCCCAAAACATTATTTAACTCATCATAAATATATTTTCCCTTCATACCCTTCATGTAAAGAAACTTTATCACCGCTCTTTGTTCAATTTTATCCATTTTTAAAACAATCGTCGCAATAAATTTTCAAATGACAGAAAAATAAATTTTTTTTTTAGCCATGAATTTCAAATTTCGAACACAGATAGCCAGAGACACACATTTTAAATTACGCTAGTTTATTTTTAAATACAACCTTTTTAAATAGCTAAGGCCAGTTACTTATCATCCCGCCCTCGTACATACATATCTGCACACGTTCATTCCCAGAGTGGGGTAAGCAGAGCATAGAGAGAGAGAATTACCAATAACTTTTAAAAATGTTGATAATTCTGTAACCGCATTTTAAAAAACTAGGCTAAGATTTTTGTTTGTTTTATTATGATTGTTTATTTTGTAATGAACAGAAAACTCAATGTATCGTGGAAAGTGATGACAGTTGCGTTTTCCTTTACAGCCATCGGTAGTATATCACTATTACAGTCGCACTAGCATCTACCTATAGCTGTATATTGGTCAATTGTATGTAAAACTCGAAGAAAGGAAATAGTAGTACTCTATATTAATAAAAAAATCTTACTTACTATGACTTACAAGAAACAAGTTTATCCGAGATACTTTATCACCCATATGTCCAAATGCACGTTTAAGTTTTTGCACTATTTATTAACCGTCAATTTGGTGGCATTTAAGTTTAGCATCCCTTTTTTGCTTATCTTCTTGTTAAACTTTAAACCTAAAATAATCCTAAGAGGTTTCTTTGTTTTTCATTAAACAAGGTACTTCGAAAAATTTAGAATTTTTTATCAATATTTCCGCGTCCTCAAAGGTTTGGGGCAACTCCTTGCCTGCGGTTTCTGGTAAACCTAAGACAACTAAAGCACCTAACCCGGCTAAAAATCCCACAATAACTAAAGGTAGCCACGTTAAATAAACTTCTAAATATACAATCAAGGGAGAAATGACAGTGGCAACATAGCCACATATGTGGACCACTGACGACCCAGTGCCTCTAACTGCTGTAGGAAACATTTCAGCGGCCCATTGCATGGAAGTGTTTACAGTAATATTAATTGCAAATCTTGCCACTACAGCACAGATCACTGACGTTAATCCTCCGCCAAGGAAAGCTGTTAAAATGCTAAATATACCCGCTACTACAAACGTTAACACTGACAACCACTTTCTCCCGGTCAAATCCAATATAAATGTAATCAGGCACAGAGAAGGAAATTCTGTGAAAGACATTACAGAAAATGAAACAAAGAAGTCAAAATTAAGGCCTCCAATGCTTCTTATTAGAGAATCGAATGTAATTGTACTGCACATATATGTAAGACATACGCAAATAAACATCTTTCTTAGTGTCGGGCTCTTCAAAAGCTCGACGATACTGGTATTTGATTCTTCTTTCTGTTTCGAAAGGGTGATTTTGAACTGCTCAATCAATTTTAATGGCACCTCCTTTTTATTCCAATGACCGATTCTTTGTATCTTCTTGATGGCTTCATCCACTCGTCCAACAGACAACATCCATCTTGGACTCTCAGGCATCGTAAAAGGAGCCAAAATAGCAAAAGCCATCGGTATACATGTTACTAGTGAGAACAACTTCCAATGATTGCACGCGAAGGCAATCCATGGAAGGGAACAGACGGCGAAGGTATAGAATAAAGCGAAGGGTAGGTTAGAAAACAACGTCCTGTACTTTGGCGCTACGTATTCTAAAACGAGTAAATACACCATCATCATAGAGTTGTCCCATGACATTCCCATGAAGAACCTACAGATAGCAAACTGTAAAAAGTCCTGCGCAAATATGCTAACCACACCGGCGATGGCACCGATAACGTTGCTCAGAGCAGCGGCTGGTAGTCTTCCGTAGCGGTCTGCTACCCACCCGACTATTAAACCACCGAAAACGGAACCAACGAAGAAGATCGACTGGGCGGTGGCTTGGTAGTTGTCCTTATCGCACACCCATCCCAACTCGCTTGAGATTGTGGGGTAGGGTATCTCAGTTTTGTTGAATTCCCAACCATTTGTACAAGGTTCCGTCTTCCAGGAAGGGTCCGGCATGGTCCGACCAGACTCAAAAACTTCAGTCCAATTAGCAACATAAGCACTGCACCGTGAATACCCAAATTTTGAGTTATTATCCAATGGAATAGCCAGTATTCTTCTCTGTATATCAGTCATGTTTCCTAACTCAGGAATAAAGCACCAATGATTTGGTGACACTTCTGTTATAAACATTTGGTCAAAATATGAGATCACGCCAAAAACGTAGAATGGGAAAGTTGACACGAAAAGAACTATTTGGTAAAGCCCGAGCTCGCCAGCGGATGATAGGAGGTCGTCGTAAGTAACATCTGTATCTTTATTTTTCTTTTCGTCAACATCGTTCATGCTGTTTCGTGTATTGCTTTCTATTTCCACCATTTTTTTTATGAAATTCACACAGCTATCAGTTATTTTGGACCGACCTAATGCATGGCAGGCAAATGTCGGAATGCTTTTATATGATCTAATAAACCAAGTACTCAAAATACCCAGAGATAAGAAAATGTTGAAGCATGTTATCTGTTTATTAATAAACAAGACGCTAGTGTTCGTTTTTAGAATTCCGTATCAAATACTGAAAAAACTGAACTCTTATAAGATGACTTTGTTGTGCATTTGTTAGTCCTCTGACCGACAGTTCGACTTTTTCTTTGAAATGACTAAAGCTATCGGGCTGATTTTTTTGAATTTACTGGAAAAATTTAAATATTTTTTTTATTAAATATTTAAATATTATAAATATTTCTTTTCACGCACAAAAAAACAAGACACTGAAATTGTTTTTTTGTATGTTTTTTATTGATTATTTAGAGATATTTGGTTTACCAACGTGAAACGAAGAGAAAAACAGTATGTTTTTGAGGCAATTTATCTCATAATATTATAGACTAGAAAATAATGTAAACACTACAGAAAAATAAAGCAATAGCTCTTATAGTTTCACATTAGGTATTAAAAAAGTACATAAATGGAATTTAATTAGTTTCTAATATTTCGTCAAAATAACGTGTAGGTGAGGAACCCTCGGTGCCATTCCGATTCGCTCTTGATCGGTTTTATTTCTAACCCAGTTGCTCTAATCGGGAGATTTTAATGAGTGTCATTAAATTATTATCTTACTACGTAATGTTTAGTATCATTATGAAAACTATAAGTATGTATATCTATACTGTGGTCACAGTATAACAATATCTTCCCTACAGTAGGGCAAATACTTTGATACCTACGCTACCTACCCTGTCATACGCAGGAATGTGAGGGTTGACACAGAATGGTGAAAAAATATCCGCCGGACTAAGAACCTGCCCATTTTTAAGTCGTTTAGTAAAAACATTAATATTTGTGACTTTTAATATCATTATAATTTATTTGTAAGTTTTATACATTGTTATGTTTTGGTTTAATTATATCATCCATTGGTTTAAATAGCTAAAGATATTTTTACAAGTGAATAGGTACTGTTTCAAATGTTAAAAATATATATTTTTTTTAATAAAATGCCATACCTTTTAGTTACTTAACCTAAAATTAAAGTTTAAGTCGTTAATGGGAATATTGAGTTCTTTTGTTAAAACTCACTCTGCGTCACGAAGAAATGCGTAAAATTTAAAATCCTCATTTTAGTTCGGTGTTCACAGTCGTTATAAGCCAAAACGGTTTGCATGCGCCATTATAATTATTTATTTACCAATTTTTGTTAACATTACGGTACATTTTTTTTTTAAATGCGTCGCTTGTTCCTATCTTATCTGAAATCTTTTTACAATCCTTCGTTCTTTATTTTCTCTAAAAACTGACAACTCCTTATAAACGACACTTAATGCTTATAAACATGTGATAAGAAATGTAATAAAACGGTAATGTTTAATTATTTCAATCAAATGTCAACCCTACGGTATAAAGACAAACTGTTACTTGAGAAGGGTTATTTATGTTACCATAGTTACACGAGATACTTAATCTGCACTTTCATTTGTCTGTGTTTTTATTTATACAATACTTTCAAAACATTTAACACCTCTTTCGAAATAGCATTCGCTTTTGCTTGACACAGTTCGTTTTTATTGAGTTTATCGATCGTAATATTTAGGTGAAAAATATTATTAAGCATACAAACAAGTGAGATATTATTGTGACAAGTGGATAAGTCTATTCCTCAATAAAACAATTGCCTACGTCAGTTTACTTAACACAGATATTAACACAGTAAAATGTGCCACGATGTTAATTAAAAAACGTTGTAAATTTATTAACACGGTTTTTATATTAATTATTCTTGGGTACAATCACGAACGTTAATATTTGTGACCCATTAAAAAAAAATGCTTCAGGTTGTCACTTTTTTAGGAAACTCAACCTTTTTCTGATTGAATGGAATGTCCGAATGTTTCGTAGTCACACTAGGAACCCTTATAGTTTCGCCATGTCCCTCCGTCCGTCCGTCCGCAGCCTAACTCAGAGACCCTTAGTACATACTAGAAAGCTGTTATTTGGCATGAATATACATATATGTCACGCCAACAAAGTGGTAAAAAAATATCTTTAAAAAAACGCGGTCATACAGTGTAACCAACCCTAGAGTACGGGGTGGTATGAACATTGTCAAAAATTTATGTAAAGACAAAGAAAAACGTTTTCTTTTATCCTGACACCGGAACACAACATTGCGAACACTACAGCTTTCCGGTAGGTTAGGGGATAAGATAGTGGTAGCGATCCAGACGGACTTTAATATCTGTGCAAAAATACTGTGATATTGTAAACTATTTATAATTATTATGTAATGATGTAAACCTTTTTCCTGAAAAAAATATACCTTGCCGAGTTTCTTACGCCGGTTCTTCTCGGGGCAAAGGTTTTAATTTTCGAACCGGTGTTAATGCTTTTTGACATTCATAGGTGCATTATATTATGCCTAAATTGAAGAATAAAGAACTTTGACTTTGACTTTTTTGACTTTGCACAAAGTCCTACCTCCAGTCAAACTACGTCACATAAACTTGTTATTTGAACCTGACAAGATTGAGTAAGGTATCAAGGTACCAAACCATTTTTTATTTTGTAACTGGTCTAGGAAATACTGTGCTGTACATATCGTGGTCTAAGGGTATTATTAAAAGCATATAACAACGAAATGAATACTACGATTAAATAGATTTCTAAAACACGTATAAACGCATCGACGAGCTCGCAAGTAAAATTACCTTTCGTCACCTCTTTCTTGGACCTGTAGCTTGTCGAGGCATTTTCGGTACGTCGACTATAGACTCCTTCCTCTGTCTTTTTTCGAAGGAAACTATCTGGCCCAAGTAACAAACATACTTCGTAGTGATGTCTTCGGAAACCTACTCTAGCTTGGCCGAAACCGCTATCGATGGTTTTTTAGTTCTAATTTACATTCAATGAATACAAATCCATTTTAATAAAGTTCTCCTACAAATTCAGAGCATATTTAGGAAATGGCATCTTTTGTTTTCACAACGTATCACGACGATTTCATACCATGACCGTAAATGTTTGGAACGTACAGAAAACGCATCGAATAAGTGAAAAATAATCAAAATAAAAACACAAACAAATAACATCCAACTTTGCTCTAAACAAAGAAAACTATAATATCTCAATGCAACTCGCTTATAATTTTTTGCAAGCGTGTTGTTAGTTTTATTTGCTTCAATTTTACCTAAAAAGGATAAGCAATAATTAAACTTATGTAGACAAAAAGCTTATCTTACATAGCATTAATTGTACTCGTAGATTTTATCAAAACGTAGCGCAGTGAACTGAATCAAGATTGGATCGATTAAAAAACAATCACGCTACGATTGGAGCATCCAAATACATGTTCGTCTGAATTGGATCGTTTGGTAAATTCGCAACAATGGCCACACCGGAAAATGTATGCTGCGAAGCCTGCTTAACTGCTTTGGTTGAGGTCAGCACGTTTGAACTGGATTTGCATCACAGAGCTGACAGTGACGCGATGATTTTGTTGACTGAGTAAAGGACAGCACACACGATCCAACACTAATTAAAGTGAGGCAAACACTTATCTATTTTAAGGGGGCTAATTTGATAGTTTAAACTCAAGGGCAGTAAATGTGTCGATGGATAGTTTGCACATACTTATATCTAAAAATAGTTAACATATTAGCAGCTACGTAGCGCTACGCGCTATGCTCGTAACCAATTCCAGCGTTTTTCTCCTTTGTAGTGAAAACTGCCTACAAAGAGAGAACCCGACTAGCGGGTTGCTGGCGCTGAATATCATATAGGCATTTCATCGTAGTCCTCAGGCACTCGCATTTTTAGTCTTAGGATTGCAGTCTTGAGATTGTAGTCTTGAGGGAGCGAAACCACCATCAGATTTTTCGCTTGACAAAAACTAGATATGTTCTCTGTTATTATACATAGAACTCGATATTTCAAAATTTAAACCTTATCTTGTAGGTACACACATCTTGTCGGACACACATTAGACTCCGTGATCAGTACCTTTCGATCCCAAGCCAATACCTCAAGCCTACATGCCACGTAGCCACCGAAATTTTGTTTCAATATGTCTTGAACGAAAACAAATCATAACGCCCGCGCGTTATTGAATTCAGTCTAATTTAAGCCTGTTTAGACGGAACAGCTTCCCGCGCATTATTATTGGAAAAACGTCAGCTTTACGTACAAAAACAGACTAAGGCTAGGCATCCCGGGCTGTCACAAACAGAAAATTAAATGTGCCAGTGATAACAAAAAATTACGTATAATTTACACAAGATAAAGTTTTATTAAATGCGCCGGTTGATATAATTTTATTAAGCCAATAAGATTTTGTAGCCGCTTTTAACTAGTACCTACTTGTATATTATTCTTGACTGCTTAGATTGTCCTGCTTTTAAACTGGAGCTGCATTCAAGAAAAGTCTAGAGGGATATATTATCCTGAATAATTAAAATATCTAGATGGGTTTAGTGAACATAATTTTAACATTAATGTTACCACCGGTTTTTTATGAGCCTACTCTTTTCTTAAAAGCCGACAGCGCACTTCCGATTCCTCTGGTGTTGCCGGTGTTTATGGGTAGGGGTGATCATTTACCGTCAGGTGACCCGCATGCACGCCTGCCCACTTATTGCGTTAAAAAAAAGTTACTAACTGCCTATGAACTGTGGAGAGTTCTGTGAAAATAAAAAGAAAAGATTCAAACAAGAAAATAGCATGTTTTGAGGTTAAATCACAGTTCAAAGTTAATTTGGGATATTGTCATATAATACCGTCGTCAAGCCCACATTACTAAAAAGAGGTAAATTTTCATAAGTGGGAATTTGAATCTAACAACAAGGAAAAAAGTTCAATTAAGTGCCATTTTCAATTTTAAAACTTAATAAAAATGAACTTTATACTAGATAAAATATACTTTAAACTAAATTGCCTTGATTATGTACCCCCTATAGAACACAGGGTATAACGAGGATACATTTATTCATAAATTATTATTTGATTATAGTTGACTTCGTAATTCCTAAAAAAATACAAATTATTGAAAACAAGCTCCTGCCCGCCACCTCATCTGCCTAGATTTCGATTATCGTTATCCTGTCAGGGATAAAAAGTTTTTAAAAAGTAACATTTGTGTTAATCCAGGGTATAAGCTATCGTTAAATTAAATTTCATCCAAATCCGTCCAACTGTCGCAGTGGGAAGGAGGAACAAACTAACACATAAACTTTCGCATTTAGATTAGCAGGATTTAACAATATTTCAGTTATTTTCTTGTAGTAATCAGTTCAGAAGAATGTATCAGAAGTTAATACAAGTTGTATTCTATTGCATTGAAGGAATATAAATATCAAAATAATAAAAAATCATAAATTTGAATTTAAGTAACTATTTCTCTTTTCGATTCTTGGGACTAATGTTTTGTAGTTCAAGAGCTTCGTTTTTGTACAAAATGAAATAAAAAGGATTATTAATGATTCTGTGGTGAAATACATCACATTTGACAAAGCGTTTACTTAGTATGTACGTATGTGAATGTCGCAGTTCCTTTATCCCCCAACAGCTACAAAACTCGTTAAATAAACCCACGCGGGGCGTATCGAAAAATCTATTTTTAGTAGCACTCTCTTTCAATCAGCCGCTGCATTTCAAAAATTGACAGCATGCAGCATTTTTTAAAACGCTAGCTCTTTTTCCTCTCCGCTTTCAATGGGAAAGATATTTTCATTTGATTGGATTCCAATTCCGAAAGCTAAATCAATCAGTAAAAAATGAATACTATTAAATATACAGGGTGGTCCAAAACTCAACGTCAACCCGCCTAGGGCTGAGCTGAGTTAAAATATAAAACCCCTTTGTACGTTCAGCATTTTTTACTAATTTCGGAGATATTGCTCATTTTAATCTTCATTTTTGTATTTTTTTGAATTTAATACTTACAGCAAAGGTCCTACTAACCTACATAATTACTGCAACGCACAGGGCCTCCATTCTAGGCGCTTTTAACTAGATTGTCTTTGACCTGTTCCGGTATTGTTTTTCGGACGCCATTACTGTCAATATGAGCTATCAAAACGTAGACAATAACAAAGTGACCGTTTTTACAGCCTCGAATCTCGGCCCAGGTCAAGTATAATGGCCGGTCGGGTAACGCTCCTCGTTCTAACAGAGCATTATATAAAGTTTCGCTCTCTCACTTTACTTTGTAATTATCAAACGGTTTTCACTTCGCATGTTGACTGTGCTCTCACGGTGGACTGCAATCAATTCGTACTTCGAGGGTGTTTGAGGACGCCATAGAAGAGAAGGTAAAGTAAATAAGGCGATGGGTCATTAATAATGTGTCCTGTTTGGTTGGGATTTTTGAGTTCCCGGTATTCATGGGTGGTGCTGATAGCCCTTCAGGCAACACTCATTTGCCTGCCACTCATACAAAATCAAGTTAATTAATGCTACTTATTCGTTGCAAAATACTATTAACGGCCTACACAGGCCCTTAAGGCTTGTAGTTCGCGATTTAAAAAACTGATGGGATATGGACAAACCTTGTTACTAAATGGTAGCCAAGGAATTTATAACGATCTGTTAGGTTCGGTTAGATTAGAGATCGGTTGACCACCTGCCCGTTGGGTGGATGAAATCCGCAAAAAGGTGGGGAGACTATTAATATAGGACCGAAATGATCGCGATAAGGAAAATACCTATACCCAATAGTTGGTGAATACAAGCTTAATATAGTTAATCTTAAAATAGAGTTTAAAAAAGGTAAAAACCTGACGAAACGCCAACCCTTCTTCTAGTGCCTACTGAGTAATCTCGAAAAGCTTAGCGCTTTCTATCAAATCTAGCTATGAACCATTTCATTTCATTACCAGCTATTCCTGTATAAAATTTTCACTCGTATAAGTTTCTACTCGTTACATCAAGCTCTAAGGAATTTGCGTTGCATTATTGCTCAGCTGAGCTAGTTAGGAAATAAGTTTAATTCCATTTGAATGGCTTTTGCCACAAGAGTAAGCTGGGGCGATTAACTTAAACGTAACATTAAATTTAGTCTTAGGATAGTAATAAATGTAGTAGAAAATGGCTTACTTAGCGATATGCATCTTGATCCAGAGATGTTATTCTTTTAAAAACGGCGGCGCTCTGTCGAACGGGGCGATTGAGTGAACGAGTCACACGAGCGATACGGTAAGTCTGTATTTCAGTTCCTGTTTTTTCTCTCCCCAAAATGAATCTTAGTTTGTTGGCGAGTCCAGGAGATATTACAATAGAACGCAAACCTTCTTGATGTAAACATAACGTAATAAGAACGACCACGTCAGCGTTCTTCCTTTTCTATCTTTGTTCCGGGTTTTTATCAAGTGCGCGTCGAATAAATTTTTCTATTACTATGTCTAAACAGGGTGTAATCGGACATCGAAAAATTATTTGGTCTAATTTGTTTTCGCATCATATGTTTTTGCACACCAACGTTTCGTCGAATGATTAAAATGTCGAAAATTGTTTAATGCGCAGGGAACCCTTTACATCTAAACATCCTTTATTATCCTTTGGCTCCAAGACTACCTTTGTGCAAATTACTCCAACATTTATTTGCCTCTATTACATTAACAACGCACTGTATTAGTGAGAAGCAAACAGTATCTTTTTTTATCTTAGATATTGAAAAGTTTGGTTGTAGCAATGGCTTTAGCCAAATATAAGCGTGCGATGTAATACATTTGATGTATATAAGAACGACTCGCGTCCGATTCTCCCTTAGCCAGTATTATGGCCAGGCGAACCCTGAGCTTATCAACGGTCACGTGAGCATTCAGCACGGAAGCCGATATATTAGATAGTACCCGAGAATACCTCATCTTGGGATGGAGGTGCTAACTAACAAAATAAAAGTGAAAGACTTGCAAAGGGCACTGTAAGCAGAGGTCGAAGTTTTGGTGCCAATGGCGTCAAAATGTCGAAATTTTGCACACAAGGTGCGCTTATGTAGCAGGTTTTTATTGGTAAAAATAAATGATACGAAATAAAAAGCATTAAAATTATGAGAGCTAAATACTACCTCAATTGAATCAATATACGGATCTCAGGAGCACTAACTTTTTTTCTACATTTATTACCAACATGGCAAATTGAGCCAATATTTTTTTATGAATGTCAATTTGGCGAAATAATTCAAAGAGTATTTGTTCAGAATTTAATCATATAAGTTGTTATAACATCATATGTTTTTAGCAGACTGCCCGAAAGGGGGATGTTTTTCGAGCGCATGATAATTATGTAGATATGTATGTATAGGTAGGTATATACATATATCAATTTCTGGGCTCCCTCTCTCTGTAGCCTAAACGGCTTGACGGATTTATGAAATATGAAGTATCATTCGGTTTGTATGAATTGTCAAAGTGACATAAAAAATTCAATATGGCACGAGCCAAAAAAAAATGGAGGGGAAATATGGGTCTCAAATAAAAGTTAATAGCCCATTTGAAACATATACATCATAACACTTTGACGCTACCATATAATAACTTTGAATTTATTAAATGTTATGAAAAACTACATTCCAGAGCTAATTTCCTTATTCAAGTTTTTTTTTTCAAATATTGGAAACTTACACACCTAGTTTTTCATAACAACTACATGTTCAAAAATCGTGGAATTTGGGCTTGATTTAGGGGGTGAGAAACGTTATCGCCCGGAGGAAACTGTGAGTTTTTTTTACAGCTACACGATTTAAGCGTCGCTTCACAATCCTCCTGAGCATGTCCCTTCGAGAAGCAACCCCCGTCACTCGCATCCCAGCGCAGATTCCCCATACATTTTTCAGCCCGTCAACCTTTTTCCCGTAAACCCGTTACATTTTGTAGCCGTCGAGCCGTGACGGACGTAATTACGCGAACAGGAACCAAAATAACGCGACGCCCTAGATGGGGCATGGGGGGTGCAGGGTACAAGCGATTTGAATAGTCTAGGGGACCTTGCTTCTTTGGACGTTGGATACATGTGACGGGGCGCCTAATGGTAATGAACCTTTGTATGAAGATAGCGGTTTCGGGCTAATAAATATTGGGTTATAAACGCAAGTAGGCAATAAACATACTAGAAAGTACAAGTACAAGCCTAGAGCTTCGCTTTTTGGGACTAGATGAATTTCTGAAAGATAGTATCATTTTGTGCCGTGTGGTTGCCGGCTTAGAATAGTGCCACTCCATGCCTTTGTGTGGAAGTCGTAAGAGGCGACTAAGGGATTAAAGGCTTGTAGTATTGTTAGGCGATGGACTTGCAACCTGTCAATAATATACACTGGTAAACATCTTGGCCTGTATGTGCAAAATGTGGTCATAGAATTAACAACGAGTTGTTAGAGTTGTTAGTGATTCTGTAGCTCTACCTACCCCACTCTGGGATGAAGGCGTGACGGTATGATGTCTGTATTTATAGTTTTATTTTTTGGATTCCCGGTTCAACATTTTAAACTTACTTATGTACAGTAGTACCACAAATATAAGTTACAATGATGTACCTGCGCAGAAAGCATTTTTTTAGAAGGCGTGAAAACGTTTTGGCCAATTATAAGGCAGTACGTTTGCGCGGGGAAAACTTCGACGGCTATTGGTCAAATATTCGGCAGCCATTGCAGCGACGCCGTCGACCGCCATTTTATTTAGCGTCGCGTCAGTTGTCATTCGTACACAAGCTGAGATGCACGAGCGCTAATCGTTACGTACAATTGAGGTCAATTTAAGTGGCGGCATAACGTCAACATGAATTTTACTGAAGTGATGAAACAACTACTCGAAGTTTTCTTCAATCGATGTAGAAGCATGGCGTCGAGTAGTGGATCATGCTATAAAGTGTGAAGATGATATTTTGACAGTGGAAGAAGCTTTGGACACCCGTCTTGATCAATTTGTAATCAATACTGGCCCTTCGTCATCATCAGACGACAGCTACATTGAAGGAGTAGTTCCATTATAATAGATTATAAATGTTATTGTTATTATTATTATCTCACCTGTCATTTATGTCGCATTAAACTAAATAATGTATATTTGAAGTTTGTATTTTTATTCAGTAATTGGTTTAATAAAAATAATAGCAGTAAAAAAAAAAACTTTTCAGAAATTGTTTGGTTTTTATGTGAAAAACAAAAAACAATCTAATTTATGCTCAAAGACATTTTTCTTTTTAATACAAAAGTGAATATTAGAGAATATAAAAAATAGGTGCACCTTTTTTATTACCACGCAATGTCATGACGCTATGAGCGAGAAAGCACGAGTTTAACTGTCATTTCATATTCTACCTTACGCGTAACACGACAAGGTTTATATTGAATTGATTTTAACCTTCGTTTATCTTCGGCATTAGTGAGCACCTTTCTGCGTGGACGAAGTTTACCGGCGTAAATTATATTTATGGTCTTACTGTAATACCATGTGTTTTGGTGTAAAGTCCCGAGTCCACGCGAGGTTCTCGGAGCGGCGGTACCAACATAGCGGCACCAACTCTGTTACTGTACGCGTGGAGCAGTAACAGTAAGCTTATCATGAGTTTCAATTACCGTACTCGCTACCGAGTCGAATGCTCTGTCCCTCGCACTCTATATCAGTGCAATGATACATCAACATAGAAATAGATTGATAGTCAAAGCCTTTACATTAATAACACCCATATTTCCGGTTAGGTAAGGATTAAAAATTAGAAGAGCCACGATTCTGCATTTTCGTTTATTTTTATATGTAATCGCCCGAATCTCTAGTCTTGCACCACAGCATAAAAAACCTCAGTAACCAGCACCTGACCCCATCGATCGAGCGTGGGTGCCGTGACATTGAGCTTCACGACTTACACGATCATCTTCATCATCATACTCGTATTCCAATTAAAATAATATACTCACGAGATGACAGACACACTAGGGTATATAACACGACGCGAACTTGAAGCCAAACAAGCTTACAGGCGCTGGATGGTAATTAGGATCTGAAAGGGAAGTGTAATGTGTAAGCGTACCACTACCACAGGGCTCTATTAGCTCCGAAATGTAAATTGAAGCTCTGTCGTAAAAACTGTTATCAAATGGCAATCAATATATATAATTCTCTTCCTATTATATGGACATATTTGACGAACAATGCATTCTTGACTAAACTTACTAAATTATTAATTGAGGGAGCATTTTACTCACTTGACGATTATTTTATGAAATGTAAATCGATGTGTTAGATTTCTTAACTTTATGTATACAAATTGCATGCTTTAAAGGCGAAATAATGAACTGTATTAAATAATTTTAAGATCCATGTAACATTATTTCAAACAATAAATTGATTTTATTTGATTTGATTTGAGTCCCATTTGCATTCTCGAGATAGCAATATGAACACTGAGACTGACATGTGTTGTCGATTCTGAGGACTAAGATAAAATATCATTCCACGGAACAAAACAATGCAAATACTGCCGCTTGGCGGTAAGTTAAAGCAGGAGCAGACGTGTTGTGGAGTGATAAGGATAAAATACCATGCGACTGTTTTTGGGCGTTAAATATGAAATGTGGAGATTTGCGGAAGTCCGAAGAGTCCTTCAAGCCGCAAATAGACTGAGAGCGGAAGCGGCCCGTTGCGGCGCTTTCCGGTACTGAAACGCGTTTCCAAGGCGCGGCGCTACGCACCGCATCCGCTTTTACTGCATTTGCGGCTTCAAAGGTAACCTTATGACTGACTCGTAGAACTGAATATGATGAGTGGCCCTCGACAAGGTGCTTAATGCTAACGATTTTCGAAAACTGTCAAAATTCAAACGCTCGCGACCGTTCAGCAGCTAATGTCAATCCTACATTTAGATTTAGTGGTGGTAGGAACTTGTGCAGGGTCCGTCCGGATCGCTACCACCATCTTATCAATCAACCCACCGGCAAGCAGCAGTGGGGATATGACAACTGGTGAAATTAATAACATAGAGGCATTCACACACTCAAACTTACACACATACACACAGATATACAAGACGTATTTAATTATTTCTTTTTTTGTCATTGTGTGCTTAATTTGATCTCAAAATAGTAGCGATATTATTTGAGGAATTTGTTTTTTTTTTAATTTTAACTCCTTCGTTTGCCATATCTACTCTCCCTGGTCTCACTGAAAACCAGCGCCTGTGGATGTATTACCAACATTCAGAGGCATAAAGCTGACCGGAGACCATTTTAGCCGTAATAAAAAAAATTAGGTTAAGATATTTTCCTTGTAAACTGTTTTTTATTTATATGCCAAATAAATTATTCTTTATTTCATTTCATTTCATTCCATCTCAGTGCTTAGGGTTGACAACGCATTTGAAGTCTTAGGATTGCAGTTTTGAGATTGTAGTCTTGAAATGTCAAATGTCTATGGGTCTCAGATCCCACTTCACCAGGTGGCCAGAGTGCTCGCGTTCCTTCTCATAGCCATAAAAATAAAAACATTTACATAACGATACATTACACTACGTTTTCGATAGCGATAATGTTCTCGCAATGCATCTTTTATATGGTCAGAGATCACTTTTGGGGGGGTTATTATGACATAGCTATGCAGTTCAGTTTAAGCTGACAGAAAAGGACTGCGCTATATAGCTGCTATAGCTCTGTCCTTTACGCTCTCCGTAAAAATAACTGCATAGCTATATCATAATAACCCCCCAGATCTAAAACGAGAGACTAGTTTTAAGACGCGTCAGAAATGACAGCAGTGTTTGCAATGTTGTATTCCGGTGTAACCATTAAAATGACTAGCATAGAGGCATTTCATCTAAGTCCTCAGAGGTAAAGCAATGCAGTTTTAATGTCATCGTGAGATTGTAATCTTTAGATAACAAGTATCTAGGGGCTTTAGAGTCCACTTACCATCAGGTGACCTGAGTATCCCCGTGCCATAAGAAAAATACTATTACGGGATGTGTCTTGGAACGGATATTAAACTCAAAATCATTGCCTACCGCAAAAACATTGATTTACGTTTTATTATTCTATTTAATGTAATGTAAAGACTAAGCTACCTATATATAGCTATAGCTATAGCTAGCTATCATATAAACAATTGAAGACGATTACCCCTTAAAGAGTTATACTCGTGGCTACAAGGATGGATAATAATATTACTTACCCCCTAGCCAGGGCTAAAGTTACCCGTGGTTACGGTATTGTTTGTATCATTGAATTTGCCTGCAGTCTCATCCTCATTTAAAATGAAATTTTACGATAAAAAAAGCCTCTACTGAACACCAATTTTTAAATTACATCGACCAGTAAGAGCCGTCAGTAAAGCGACGGCAATTGAAAACCGCCAGCCGTCCGCTAAATGCCTCCGGTTCCTATAAAACGCTTCCCCGGCAGGAAATAACATCTTGCCGAGTTTTTACGCCTCCGCAATATCGGAGGTTTTCTATCAATCAAGAGATCGGTTTGTTTTGGTTTTTGCATATTACTGTGCCTCTAGTCTACGCGGGTAAACAATATTCCTTTTGACTAGGGATGCAACGATGACTAAACGGTGCACCGTTCAGCATCTGTAATCGTAATAATTACGATTAATAACGACGAGATTTGTCGTGGTAAGAATTTTCATAAATATTGAAATTGTTTACAATTCTTAATAGCGTTAATCTAAACGCAGTTAACGATAAAGTTATTAAACTTATTAAGAAAATATTTTTTATTTTTTATTTTTTCTTTAAACTTTTAACACTGTAAGGAAAAAAATACACATCGGAAATAAACATTGAACTTTAACTAATTTGTTAATACCTAATCGTAATGCATCGCTTATTGTAATAAATAACGATTGATATCATAATCTTAACCGTAATGGCCGAATCGTTCCATCCTTACTTTAGACACAAAGGTGTGATAATTTTTTTCTTCACAGTAATGGCGGCTTGGCGGCCGAGATAAAAATACTCGTAAGTCGATAACATGTCAACCGCAATATGGTTTTCGATTAAAGTTGTTCCCTCGGCAACTTTTACATATTTCGAAATGAAACGTAGCTCACCTATGTGTTAATCTTGAGTATAAGCATCATCTCCACTCCAAATTTCATTCAAATCCGTCCAGACTTTGCAGCATGAAGAAGTAACAAATTAACACACAAACACACAAACTTTCGCAATTATATTATTTAGTAGGATATACCGCTATTTTTTTCTGAAAATGAACGTGAAACGGTAAATCGTCATTTTCAAATTCGGGATTGATTGTATGTATGTATGTAAACACTTTATCGCACATAAAAAAAAAACGAGAACAATACAATTATTAGAAAAGTTTGTACAAAGGCGAACATATCCCTTTAAGGGATCTCTTCCAGCTAACCCTTGAAAAATTGAGAAAGTGAAAGTTTGTGTTTGTGTTTGATTGTGAGTTGTAACGATACCTCGCATGCGATTTATCTGCTGAGAAGTGCTAGATTATTCAAAAATCCCAGTAATAATCTTGCATAAGCAGCATGCTTGTAGTAATTTTGCGGATTTTGGTACCATTGACCTTGGCTGAGTGCCTCGAAATACGTTAAGTCTAGAACAAGATAGCACGTAGTTTATACGTAGTGTCAGCTTAAAGTTAAACTTACTGGCAAGATCTGACAAGAACTTATCTAAGAGTCATATTTAACAAGCTGATCTTGGGTAATTTGGAAGACGCGTCTGTTTCAATTTCCCTCTGCAAGTATTTTCATGTTATTATTTGTATGTACCTACCAATGACGGGACTATGGGAGTCCCGGTCAACACGTATGTGCCATTTAGACAGTTTTTATTTAGTAAAATGACCCATCACACACTACCCGGCGATTCTCCCTGACAGCCACCGGTTAGTGTAGGACTATTTTGGAAGGATGGGAACTCTAATAACAGGCTATATCGATGAAATGATAGGGATTCGTGAACTAGGCTATTGGTGAAACTATGGCGCCTGCCTGCCAATTGTCAAATATAATTAAGAACCGATAAAAACGTACAAGAAGAAAGTCGTACGAAATGGTTCCTACTCAGCGTAATGGTGGCATGAAAGTCAGCGCTGGTCGTCCGTTAGAACCATGATCCATTTGAACACACGTTAGAAAATCTTCGAACACACATGTAAATTAATGTTGCCGCTACCTGGCAAACAGGCTTTGCAGATATCTGCGATCACAGTATTTAACTGAACTTTGCGCAAGGGTGGAAGGCACGCACACGTTTGAACTTCGAACACTTTGATGTGCACTCGAAAACTGTCACCGGAGATCAAATGTGCAAATGTTTGAACAATAGCTCTAATACCCATGCCATATTTTTTTTAAACCATCTGGAGTAGAGGATAATAGAGATCTCTCTCTGCCGGTGTCATGCCTGGGGATCGAAGTCCGTTGAGATGAAGTTGGAGGTGGTATATACCAAAAGAATGTAATACTACGTTAAGATTATAAAAGTCAACTGACAGGGGAAACTTCGATAGCGCGATGCAGCACACTGTTACATTTAGTTGCGCTGTCTAGCGCTGGTGCCGCTGTCATACTGGTTGCTTCAAGTGGTCGCTAGATGTCGCTAGGTCGCCTGTGTGAACTATATCTGCACCTACATAAGAGTCATTTATCTCTGTACCTTCCCCTGCATGACGTTTGCATTTTTTTTACAGTTCATGCTTATGAGGTCAATGTTTATTAATTCAGCCCGAAGACACCGAGCAAACTCAGCAGCCCGAAAAAGAACTCGAGAGGTACACGAATCAATTTATTGAACTGTATTTACTGACACGCACTTTTTTAATGGCAAGAAGCCACATCAGCCTATAGGCCACCTGATGGTAAGCGGGATCCGAGATGCATAGACATTTGAATTCTCAAGACAACAATCTCAAGACGTTATTCCTGATTCACGGAACTCCTCTATGCAACTAATTTTACCGGTTGTCTTATCCACTCCGGAACAGAACAATGTGAAAACTGCTGGCGGTAGGTTAAGGATAAAGTGGTTGATAACGATCCGGGGGGACCCTGCACAAGGTCCACCCCCACTTAAACTTATAGAGTCGCAAGTCAAAATAAACAACTGTTTTCGGACGAAAGCGGCCCATTCAAGTTGCACAATAATCAGCACAAAGCGCATTGTACGGATTGCGTCGCACAATGGACGATGGACGTTTTGTGCATTTTGTAATGATTCTTTTATTATTGCAGTCACAATTTTTCAACAAAACGTCGCATTGTCAGGAAATGTATTAAAGAAACATGGGATGTAAAATAGTCTAACAAGTGCGAGTCGGTCTCGCACACGAAGGGTTCTGTAACATGTTACAAATAAGATCTAGACAAAACACGTTTTTGTATTCATTATTTTTTATTATTATTATATTGTTTTATAGTGGCCACACACTTTAAAAAAATCAACCGTCTGCCTATTACGGTTCAAGAGATAGAGCGATTGTTATGGTCGAGCAAAAACAACTAAACAATCATGTTTTTTCATGGCCCCCTTTTTTGCCTCCCTCTTTTATTTGAAATGTCATTTTATTTTAAGTATTTGTTCATGATGTACAACCTGCTGACAGACAGACAGACAGACGCGGAGACATACTAATACGGTCCCATTGGCACCGTTTGGGTACGAAACCCCAGAAGGAAAGCTTCAATATTACCCGAAATGATATATATTTTGATGACGTCGTCTACGTATGTTAACTTTTTGGGTTATACCACTACTACTACTACTACTGCGCACGCACGCACTCTTCTCTACCAATATACGAGTGATTTTTATCAGAATACCTTTTCAAAAAAGTCCTATTGTTAATTTACAATAACTGCGCTAGCTTAAATTTACCAGGATTCATTATTTTTAATATACTCGTAGTTAGAATAATGTTTTTAATCTCGACCAATTTCAACCTTTTCTTTAGGTACCCATTAAGATTCCCTGCCTCAAGAAAATGGTCAGGATTCAGCGCATTAAGTCAGTAGGTGTTTTATAAAGCAACTGAATAAATTCATGACTGCTGGCGCGAGAATATTCTCAGGGGAGCGCTAACAATACACGAGTTGTATTTCGCGACAATACTTTTTATTACGATGCTTCAAAATGTGGACTTGCGGAGATTGCGAGCGAGCTGAATGTTGCTTTTGGGTGACGTTATTGAAACTTTTCACGTCCGTTAGTGATATTATTAATATTAACTGGCTTTAAGGTAATTCGTTTCAAGAATATTCTGGGTAATATTTACAATAAAAACCAAAGAACCAACAATAATGTTAATAATTTGCTTAATCAATTCAAAATTCAAATTTCAAAATATTTATTCAGTAAATTGGCCACATGAGGGCTGTGAGTGAATTTACTAGCGTTTCGGACAAGACTATCATTGTGGAGAAGAAGCGCCGCAAGAAACTCCAGCAGAAGGTAATTTTTTCTAATAATAAAATCATTACAAATGTAAGCTCAATACCATTAAATTAAAAATAGTGACTAGGAGAACAACATTACGAGGTCAAACGTCAGGAACGATAACAAAATTAACTAACTGAAAAACAGGTCCTTGCGAGCGTGAACAGACCGGACCCCACAGACAACACCCGTTCACGAGTATGACGCGTATCTTAGCCATAGCCTCCCTCAACCAAGTGTTCGGGAAGGTGGCGAACCGATCAACGATGCGGCCGAGACCTTTGAGTGAGCATGACATAATCATGCTGCCGGACAAAATATATCAATAATAATAAAATAAAAAAATGCTGTCCGGCGAGAAACATCACAATGTGTTCTCATTTCTAAAGTGTCTTGTGCACAAGAACCAATAAAAATTACAAAATTAATTAATTAAACTTAAATGTAAAATGTCTACATTATTGGCTAAAGGCATTTTGCAATAAGCGCTGCTCAGTCCTAAGCTATTATGACTATTCAAAAAATAAAGTTGGGGAAAGGTAACCATAATTTCAGTAATAGCTCACACTACTTAAAAACAACTTTATCGTCTAGGAAGTCATTTACAGTTTTTTAATATGCCTTACCCAGCAAGCAGCACTTACTGCGAGACTTAAATTTATTGAACGGCATATAGACAATATCAGCAGGTATCTTATTGTAGAAGTGTATACAGTTCCCCACGAATGATGTGCTTACTTTACGAAGACGGTGACCCGGGACTACGAGTTTATCCTTATTTCGCGTGTTAAGCTTGTGAACGTCACGGCTATGCCTAAACTCATGAATGTGTTTGCGAACATACATTATATTTTCAAATAAACGTCGGAGAATGTCACACAAATTGATCTAGTCCCAAGCTCTAAGCTTGTATAGTTCACGACAGTGGCGAAGCGTGGCCAAAACCAGTAGGCAACCCGGTCTGGTCAAGTCTGAGGTGGACTACGCACTGTTAGGTTTCCGTTTAGTAAATAACCTTTTTTTTACCAACCAACTTTTGTCCACGACTCCGTTCACGACAAAGTAGAGTACCGCTATTTCCTCGGGATCTAGTCCATTTTCCGAAATAACTATAGCCGTTTCCGGGTTATAAACTAGGTAGGTACCTACCTATTTCTGTCTCAAATTTCACGTCAACATGATGTAACGTTGAATTTTGAAGGTATAACAAAGGTATAAGCATAAAATCGATTAAAATAAAAGAAAACGTAATCAGAAAAGTACCGACTAAATTAGACCCCCGCGCTATCAACGTATGCTGATTAATATTATCTCATATTTTTGTTTCCTCGTTCCAAATAGGTATGTTTTATTAGTAGTTTTAGCCACCTGAAATAGATAGACAAGAAACATAATAGGTTTCACGAAATATAATTTGGCCGTCTGTTATCTACTTTGCTTTTTTTTCTGCATTAATACTTACCGGGCCTAACCTTAATAAACCCACTGTGCTATTTGAAGAACGAGGGCAGTTTTACCATTACCATTTGTTTGATATGAATAAAAAGATCTTAGTGAAGATTACAAACGGCCAATTCATATTTCTTGAACTATATTATGGTTATTATGGCTACTATGTAACGATAAATGTACTTTAAGATGTTGAGAAATACATAGGTAAAGAGAAAAAATACATACACACAATGTCATAGTATTACTATGTCATTACTTTATTCACTGATTCATTCCTACTCGACTTAAAACCAAGATTCCAATTTAAAGATACCGGTATTTTCAATTCACAAATAAAAGAAACATTTGAAATGATGAACCAGTGTAATCCAAGCTTTTAGGAATGTTAAGTCGGGAACAATGGTACATTATAACGGTACATCAATAAACAATATAGTATGTACATATGGTAAAAACATTGTGAATTCGTTGATAATTTATTGTAATTAAAGCGTATAATTACGGGCTAGCCAGTTCTTAATCCCTGAGGAGGCGCGTATTTGGAGACCTCGAGTTTGCTCGTAATATCTCAATTTAGTAAATTAGGTAGTTAGGGTCAAACTAAACTGACTATAAAATTATACATCTACAGCCCTGGCCAAAGGTGTTGAGCACCCATGCGTTTTTCATATAAAAGAAAAACTTTAAAACGGCATTTATAGAAAGTTTTGTATATATCGGAAAAAAATAGTTATATTTGTTGACAATAAGGGAAATTCCGTGAAAAATACAATGAATCATTTTATTGTAAAAATCGTCTTTTTCTAGCTTCAGTTTTTACACGCACATAACTACATCGAAACGATCAATGATATGCAAATTTTTACGACTTTGTGTAGTTTTTAAATTGAACAATCACACTTTATATATAAATTACAAACGACAACGCGGGGTGCTTAAGACCTTTGGCCGAGGCTGTATGATATACTTGCCTCTTACATAGTATAAAACGGAGTCCCCCGCCGCATCGAACGTTATGATTCCAAAAAAGACTAAATGGATTTTCATGCGTTTTTCACCATCAATTAGATAGTTTTCGCAAAAGGTGTGAATTCTGGTTCAGTTACGGGTGATACAGAAAACTTACATAAACTGTTCAGTTGAGGGCGGGTCGCTAGTAAGTCTACTTGTAATTTTTCAAGAATGGCACACCCTAATACAAATAACGGAGATAATTTTCCCGGTACTTTAAAATCCTTCTACCTGTCTAAAAGAACAGCAGACCAAAATTTTATTCGAATTAGTATGTATTTGGGGTTGCTTGCTTACACAACTTTTTGAATCCATTTTCATGTTTATAGTTACTATTCACCAAAGCCCCAGCAAGCCGAAAAAATGGTGATGATGGCCAATATCTTACTGCGGGCCTAATCTGTGTAATCTAGGGAGGATTTCAATCACTTACCTTAGTATACTCACATTCAAGGTATTTAAAAATAGACGTTTCATTATTTAAGTACCTGAACGGCTTCGCTATGTGTATACCAATGTAGTATATATGTAAAGTTAAGTAAAGTCACAGGAATCATCTTAGATAAAACAGAGTGTTGTATGGTTGCATTTATCGCGTGATAAAATGTGGATAAAGCATCCGTCACTCTCGTATTTGTACGTATTAAAAGTGACGGATGTTTTATCCACATGTCACTCGATAAACACAGCCATATAAGGCCCCTGTTTCATATAAGTCAAAAGTTAGTTATCGTATATTAGTTTGCAAAAACGTTCATTGAAAATCTGCTATAACCTAAGTGCTCCATTTGTACAATCTAAACATGGCTCTATCACCACAAAATTTAACATTTATAACTCCGGGGCGTAACGCCTGAAATGGATTTCTTATAAGTTAACTTAACAGGTGGTAAGAATGGCTAATGCGAAAAGAAACGAATGTAATAAAAATATGATTTAAAAACGGCGGACGGGCAGACCGCGTAAGCATATTATTAGGATTCCATTGGCCTCCAATCGTGTATAAAAATACTTAAGAAAATCCAAAAATTTTGCTTCAGTTCAAACAAACGAGTCTGTAAAATAAAGTACCGTTATAGTGCAAACAGAAGATAAATTAGAGTAATAATTCACTTCGTCGCGCCGCGAGGACCCCAGGCAGCTTATTTCGGCTAAAATTGATGTTTTGTGTTCTTAATATTGTTTACATCGGTCCAAGGAGGGTTATAAATTGATAGAAAATTTCGCACCATTAAAAAAATATTAAGACTCGGAGACTAAATTCAGTGATGTTGACTTCCCTGGCGTACCTATCAAAACGATATACCGAGACTGCATTATACATTGTTTTAGGGCATCTTTCTTTCAAATAGTATCGGAATCATATCGTTGACAAATCTATAATGGAATCCCTAATCGTTATTTGTCCTAGAGTATCTTTAATAAGAACTTTCGTTTACCCGACGATCATTTCCGCCTGAATTTTAAAACTTTTAGTGTTAATTTAATAATTTTTCGTCTTTAGGTTGGGTTAGGCTAGGTATATCATAATTCGGACAAACGATACGTTATGATAAACGTTACTCAGGATACCGAGGGCCATCCATTGTTGTTATAGCAATTAGTCGTGAAGCTAACTACAATTACAGAACCCGAGCCTGAACGTTTACTTTCTATCGAGTAAGTAACGTTAACGTATCTTGTTCGAGAAAATGTGTAGAAAATGGAGCTAGAATTTGATAGGACGTTGACTTGTTTTCCTTGTTTATCTGCAATAATTCCGAGAACTATGATCATACGTATTCATTCCCATATTAATAAAGAAAGAAAGAAAGAAAAAGCATTTATTTGCTTACATCTAACACAAGTACAAAAAATAAGTTAACAAATATAAACAAAAATACAAAAAAAAACATGTGTTCCAGTGCCAGACGGAGCAAAAGGGATCAGCAAAACAATAAAAATTTAAAATCATAACTTAAATTTAATAGAAATATTCTTAGATTTCCCATTAGTTCTTCTTATCTTAAGTCACCGAGTTATAAGATTTTCCTCCAATGCCTTTTTAATCTTCCCGCCTGGGGAGGTACTATCTTCAGCTGAAGCGCAAGTATAGTCAAAAGCAATGAAAACGGGTCACTTTGTACTAAATTACCATGGAAAGTGACCCATTTTCATTGTTCCTGAGTGTAGGTGGGGGTTTCTACAGTCTAGTTTTGTATTGTCTCGCATGGAATTTAATCTCTTCTGCAACAGTATTGACGTATTGATATTATAGGTGTTTGTGCGTATTTGTTCTTCTTATGAACCATGACGTATAGCTTACCTTTTTCAAAATAGCATTCTACGTTCTTTGTATTATCAGGATGATTATATGTAAGCTATTCGCTACAACATGTGCATAATTTTAGTGTATAAGTTGGTAATATTAAGTCGTGTAAAGTGCTTCTATGTTTTATAAATAGATGGTAATAAATGTTTTTCTCATGTCTTATTCGTTTATTGAGATTAATGAATATTGTTAATTAATTAGAGTATACATTTATATCAACTTGATTCGTAATATGTTCAAGTCGAGATGATAATTTTTGTAAGTGGTTGTTTTGATTTGAAATGGGCACCATCTCCCGAATGCTAAGAGGGAGGGTGAGGCTATCCATTATTTGCGCCCTACGGAGCGAGACATTATTGGTGGGCGAGTCCGACTCGCACTTGGACCGTTTTCTTATATATTATATATAGGAAATATAAATCCGTAGATCTTTATTTCTTTCAGACTTAAAATGAGCAGGTTACGCAATCGGATACGAATACGAGCACGAATTTTTACCTTTTATAGAGGAATTAACGGTAACGTCATCGAGAAAATGAGTATGAAAATTGGTATCAAAGTCCCGTGCCCGTAAGGCAGACGTCCGAGTACTAGAAATGTCCAAAAAAAAAAATTATTTATTTAACAAACCTGTTAACGTTAAATACGCGTCACGATATTATGTTAATTTACTCGTACACATCTACACAAAACATTTTCATGTTGTGACCTAACCTATATTTCGCAAAATGGAAAAAAAAGGTAAGTCAATAAGATTCTACGAGTATCAGTAAATGTCAGGTGCTTTTGCTGGCAGTACTTTTCTTTATTAGAATATTGGCTTGTGAAATATCAAAGCCACAAACATTTCTCATCGCTGAAATGAGGTGGTGATAAAAGTAATCTTAATCTTATCTTATTTAGCGCAATCCAAACAAGTCGGATGTCTACCATATTTCGATCTTAAAGAAACGCATGGAAAATGTGGACAAAAAATAATTGGTCTCTCTTAAAAATTGTAACGTGTTTTAATGAAGAGGTATATAAAAATACTTGGAGGGTATTCAAATTCGATGACTAGTTTTGGATCACTAGATCTATAGTAAACTTTTTTATACATATTTACATTAAATCACGCCGGTTTCTCAGAGGGGAGACAGGGACCACTCGTTTTCACCAGCTACAATCCTGACAAAACTCTTTCCCTTCTTCCACATTCATACAACAAGTCATGCAAAGCTCACGTCGGTTTCGGGTTCTTAAAATTTGGAACTTTCCAGTATTTCTCCGATTTCATTCGAAAAAGTACGCCTAGGGCAGCCCGAGCCCCTCCGACCTCTGCACTCACTCGCTCTGTATATCTACATAGTCAATCTTCTTTCGTTCATCCTTTCCAAATGATCGAACCATCGAAACACTTACTCGAACTTTTTTTTTCTTTCTCAGATGAAAACAAAATCATCTCATAAGGGTTCCGATTTTTGAGTATTTTGCACGGAGCCCTAAAAGTGTAAAATAATAATTCACTTTTATTAAGCTACAAATTAGGAACTCGATGAATTTAATTAATTAATGAGGGTTGGGAAACATTTCTGCCATGACCCATTTTTAAAGCACTAGTGCAAATTAAATTGAACAGGGTAATTGACACCAAAAATGTACTGACCAGCAATGATGAATATGAGTAATGAACTACTTTATTAGTTCCTCAGGGGCGAACGTGTCCTTCAAACACATTCGCTACCGGAAACTATTATTTGTATGTAAACTTGACTCGCCAGGTGGGTCAGTGGCGCTGAATAGATATATTAATTACCGGAATGGAAAACTATTACCTCATAAAAGCTATAAAGTATATAAGCAGGTCTTTTTAACTGCATTCACGTTATTTTGTCTGACACCGTCGAAGTGCTACGTTGCTTGAGTAAAAACCTGAAAATTTGATTTAAATTTATGTTCCCTCCTGAGTTACAGCAGACAAACATGGAGTAAGTTATTTGAATATAATCTTTGTTCGATTTTGGCCTTGCTCCAGATTAAAAATAACGGATATTTATTATTTCGAGCTATTTTGGATATTCTAATGCATAATGCTTTGCGGTAGTACAGTAGATACATATTTTAAATAAAGTTGGAGCATTTAGAAAAAGGAAGCTATTTAGTTATTAAAAATTATAACCATATGATATTTAATAACAATTATATACACTTACATAGTACATTTTTAGATAATCTTGATTGCTATGATCTTATACACTATGTATGTATAAAAAGGTCTTGCGTGTCTGACTAAATGACTGACTTTGGAGTTGGCTACACTAGAGATGTACTAAAATAAATGTCGAAAATGAATGCCTAACGGGGAGAACTATGGAAAGTAGTGTGAAACTAATTCTATAGTCAACAATAAAGCATACACAACATAACTTTTACAATAGTAGCAAGATCTGTGTTTAAAGATCGAAATACTTGATTACACACTAAGTCAATTTAAAGCGAAATAAAAGCGAATTCAAAATTAAACACATATAAATAAATGAAATATTAAAATATATTAAATAACAATGCAACGAAAATATGATATTAAGATGTTAACAGTAGAGGCAGTTTAGTTACGAAATTGTGCAAAAAAACAAAAAAACAAAATAAGACCAAGTGCGCGTAGGATAGGAACCAATCCCAGTTCCGTCGTTTGTGAAAATAATAAATAAACAATATTTCCGAGCAGGAGCTGCTATCTCGGTTACTGTATAAACTATTGCACTGATATAAAGTATAATACGGAAACAAGAGTGTATTTTATATGCTGAACATAAATAAAACGCTTTTTTGTATTGATGATAATACTGTACGGTAGGTTGTGGCGGGCTCTTTGCCTCTTTTCCGCAACTCGACGACTTAGATATGCGCCTATTTTTTTATAATTTTAATTTTATTCGTCACCTCAGTGTCTTTCAATTGTTTTTAAAAAAACAGGTGATCGATACATAGGGGAGAAGTGGGATGAAAGAGCCAGTTTACTAAACTGGGGCCAAAGATACAGTTTGTTTCTTTTTTTAAACCGATATTTTTGGTTTAACTTATGATTTATCTATTATAGTTTGTAATTTCATACAAATAATCGCAAAAATCAATAAAGATATCAGTAAAATACCCGTTTTAAAACCATGTGACTTTTGGCTCTTTCATAACAAATTAGTTTTGAAAGAGCCACGTATTAAATACTTGAAATTTATCAGTAAATTACACAAAATAACAAATATTGCACTATATTATTTCTTATTTTTTTATATAAAACAAGCAATATTTTTAACAATTTATTAATTCTATTGACATTTTAAGTCTGTCCTAACAACTGCTTTAAATTTAAAGTAGCGTATTATATTTTAATTAATAGCATGAAAAATTACTATACCGAGATTAAAAAATATTGTTTAATACTTAATTAGAATTCAATCGAAAATTAATCACCTTAACTGTTTGCGTAGCGTTAATCGTCCTTTTTTCTGGTATTTTCTTTTACTTGGGCTTTGGGGAGAAGCCTCCATAATGCAATTCCTGAATCAAATACCTTAATTAGATATGAAATAGAAGTTATTAAATCTTTATAACTTTTTGATTCGCTATTTAATAAGTGTTATGAAAAAGCTAGTTATTATGAAAAACACCTCTTTCAAAGCCCCTTCAAACGGCTCTTTCGCGACTTAGACTTTAAAAAAATATAATCATAAAAACGATAACAAACAGACGCTTTAAAAATTCAACTTTTACGTAGGTGCAAGTCCAAATGCATGCACATACCCAATACACAACAGATATTCCTGTATTTCTTTACAATAAAATACCATAAATCAATAATTGAAACAAAATACTTATCTCACAGAGGGGCCCTTTTCGGGTACACTTCGACCCTTTAGAATCTTTTGTGCAATTACCCTCTTACACATTTAGATATTCGTATGTGCAGGTTTCCTCACGATGTTTTTCCTTTACCGTAAGAGCATCGGGTAATGCACTTAGGTTAGAAAAACTCATTTGTACATGGTGACCGCGGAGGTTCGAACTCGGTACCTTACGGCACTAGGCCACCGAACCTTACCTTACGGCACTAGGCTCAAGCAAAATACTTATTTACTTGTTAGTGCCGAAAACTTTGACTCAACGCATCGGCGTCTGTTGCTTTCGGAGAGCTTTCAAATGTTTGTGGGAGACTGTAAATCAGTGCTGCCATTTAAAAATAAAAAAAAAACGAAAAAAACTAGAGGCTCTGAAGGAGCCACTTCTCCTTTTCTATACTGGACCGCAAAACTAAGTATCACACTTTATATGACCTGTTCTTAAAGAGTGTGATACATAGTTTTGCGGTCCAGTGTATTATTGTATTTTTAAAGGAATTAAAGAAACTTAAATAAAACACGTACCTAATGTTTGTATAAAGTAGTTTTTAATTTGACAATTCGCTAAATTACCTGCACCCGTTGAAGGCGCTTTAATAAGTCTAAAAACATTTCGCATGGGTAATTTTATTTAAATAACTACAAAAAGCATAATGAAATGAACGTTAAGCATAAAAACTAATTGTATTTTTTTCAGGCATACGATTGATCGTAACATTACACTCATCTATCATTTTAAGATAATTTCTTCTTACTAGGTTAGGTTAGGTTAAAACTAAGACCACATGCATTTTGGTTGTTATGCATAATAATAATTATATCGTTGGTTTTTATAGATATTCAAATTATGCTATTAGTGTTATGCAAAATGAAAATAAGTACATTCGTTTTTATGCAAATCATGACCCACCCTCACCCACTGTCGCTAAGCTGCAAAAGTCTGTTAAGCTTCAGTTGGTTTTGCACTCGTTTATAACCTGTGACCATTATTGTCAGTCATCAGTTACAAGTAGTGGTACACCTGACCTCAAACACCATCAAACACCAGAATCTCCAAAAATAATTAAAGAAATCACATTGTTACACGGGATATCTATTATTAAAACAAAATGCTAGCGATCTTGATACAAAACACAAAATTGATTCAGCGTTGCCACTTTTCTGAAAATAACCCTTATAAGCCTGAACCGTGATTAGTCAAGAGTTAGGGCGGTCGTGACCCGTCAATCTCCGATAATTAGGGCCCTAACTGCCTTCCTGCGATAACACTTGCCCTTACTACGGGACCTAACTGAGGAAGAGTCCTAATTATTGTAAAGTCTAATCACTGATTTATTCCTAGGAGTGAAGTTAAACTGGGCAGGGTCGGCATTAGAAGGAAGCTGCACCGGCGCCGGCACAAGCTGCTGGCCATCGCGCTGCTGGAGGACTTCGCCAAGAATACCACGCTGCACGGGCTGCGCTACATTACCGAGCGCGGACTCAGCCTCATAGAGAAGTCACTTATATAACTAAAATAAAGATATAAAAAACGTTTGTTCAGTAAATTGGACATGATTAGACATGATTGCTTTTGTACACATCGGTCATATCGAGTGAATCTACTAGCGCTTCCAGCAAGACTTAAACGGAATACTTAAAGTAAGTTATATTATGCTACAATTAATGCTGCACAAAACATCTCTGCAGCTACCATGATGTGGGAGATGATGACACAAATTACTATAAAAAAAGGTTAATTGCGAGTTAACATTATGCTTGGTAATCGCAAAAAAGAAAACCTCGTTTTGTTATGAACTTTATTTTCAATGCAATTAGGTCTTTGTTTTTTGTTATCTCTCAAAAACTGTAAATAATTAACTCTTCATTTTATCTTTCCCATAAAATATAAATAATTATTTATCTATAGGCCGGGATTTTTTTAGATTTTTTGATTATTATTAACTTCGAAGGTATGAGGCGGAAACGGTAATATTTTGTACATTTCTGGCTATAAATCAAAAAGTACAGAAATTTAAAAAATATATATTGATATGTGCAGATTGAGCCCTTTCATATGACAACCCGTTTGCCTAATCAAACCACTTTCATTTTTTCTAGACCCTATTCAATTATTTATAAAAAAAAAAAAAAATTTTTTACTAAATAGAGATGCGGCGGGCAAGCAAGTTGCGCCAAATTTCAAGTAGATAGCATTTATAGTTGCTGATAAAACCTACTGTGTCACGCAGACAGACAGACTAACATCGAAGTCTCACCACAAAGGTTCCTATTTTACCATTTTAGTACGGAACCCTAAAAATATACCTACTTTACTTTGACGATTTTATTTCGTGTCGGGCGTTTGGCACCTTATGACGTGGCTAGAATTTGGGCTTTAATGTTATATACACTAAAACTCTAAATTAATTTCAATCATCAAACAGCCTATATGGGTTAATATTGTTGCTTATATTTATCAAACCTTTGCTAGTTCCAATGATATTACGGAGTAATATCTTGTAATATCTTTGTGTAGCTCCTATAGTATGATTTACAGGAAAATAAATCTACCCTTTTTTTTCACGTTGCATTATCTAATATAATAATCTTCACCCTCGAATAAATCATTTTTTAGTTTTAGAAGCCTAGGAGAAAATAAAGGGATTATTTGTACATTATTAGGATATTATATCTATGGATATATCAATATCTTGTACATATATTTGGCAGATAGCTCTTTCAAATATGACAAGTTATTTTAACTTTATTTTACCAATCTGACCCCGATTGTGTAGTAACTTTTTATCCAGTTCTAGTTATTGTCATTGTGTTATGCGCGTCATGAAGATTTTGAAATTTCGTCATTACTGAGGCAAACCTATGTGACAGTCGGACTGACACAAAGGTGATCTTATAAGGGTTCCGTTTTTACTTTTAAGGTATTTATCTTAAAAATGCAGCCAGCCTGTAAATTGTATGAATCCTGGTTTCTTTTTTTGCAGACTCTTTTGGATCATCACCTTCCTAATAAGTCTATGTTTGTGTCTCATTTTAATCCGGAACGTGTGGTTGAAATGGCAGTCGAGCCCGGTGATCGTAGCGTTGAGTGAACACCTTGTTTCCGTTGGAGAGGTAGGAATACTGAGGCCCTAAACAAGATGCATTTGGCGTTCGTATTCATTATCAAAAGGATTGACGTAAACTGTCAGGCGGTTGCGTCGGGCGCCTACGTCAATTCGATAAAATCGATTCGAAAATCGTTTACTATAGAGTTAAGCAACTTGTCTAGCTTTACTGGAAATAATAGATTGTCAGAATAAATAAGACATGAGATTTCGTTTCAATTGAAACATCCGCCTAAAATTTTATTCATGATAGTATTTACTCATTCAAGGTACCGTTCCCTTCCGTTATGATCTGCCCCCAAATTAAAGCGAAACGCAGCAAGTACAACTTTTCCGATGAGACAATAACTCTTATGAAGCGAAATGAAAATATAACTTCGGAGCTGGAGTAAGTACGACTATTCTAAAAGAATACTTATATTCAAAGATAGAAAGCAAATAAGCAACACCAAACACTTTCCTTTAGGTAGATTTGTAAGTCAGTGATTGTTTTCTTGCAGCTTTGATACAGAGAACGGCTCCCACCCACTCAGAGATGATCCATCCGTCAATAAGTATGAGGATATTAGCCTCATCTGTATTGTAGATGATGATTACCCGTTAGTTCTACCTGAAACACGAGACTACGCCGATGCTGAAGTTATCAAAAATATACATGAGGTTAAAGACATACAGGATATCCCAGAATTAGAAGTCAATATAAAGCATAAAAAACCGCCTTCGTATCTTTCCAGAAATTTTATGATACTTGTCCAGAACACTACCTTTGGGTACACCTTTAGCTCCCTTAGCTGTTAAATAGCTTGGATTACAAAACTTGATATCAAATCCTCAACAACGTAGCTATCAATTAACGGAAATTATAAATAAATCAATATTTTCAAGCCACTAAAGCAATTCTCGTGTTCGCTGACAATTCTGAAATCTTGATTAATAGCGCCAACTTTGGATCTACAGCAACAGCTTATTTTGGTTCCAGGTTTCACCGACTATTTATGATATATTTAACAACTGTCGGTGGCGGCAAAAGGCCGTACGCTGCAATAGGATATTTAAGCCCGTTGTCACAAAGGAGGGAATCTGCTTCACTATGAATACATTGGCAGTTGATGAAATTTTCCGTGAAAATAGGTAAAATTATATTTAAATCATGCAAAATTGGTCCTAAGAACCAGAAGAAAATTTGCCATATATGTAACACCTTTTAATATATTTTCATTTTTAAACGACCTCAAAAAAGGAGGAGTTTCTCAATTCGACCGTATATATGTTTTTTTAATGTCTGTTCGCGGATAACTTCGTCGTTTATAAACCGATTTTGATGACATTTTTTTTGTTGAAAAGGAGATACGTCAAGTGCGGTACCATGATAAGAAAACCAGGATTTAATGAGGGAATCCGTGAGGAATTGAGGGAACTCCTCAAATATTGTACGCAAACATATAGCGATTTTAGTATATTTAGTGACAAGTCCAGCATTAATTAACTAATAACCCAAATAATACGGATGAGTAATGTGGGGTTAAAGAACGTTACTCTGCTACCCAAATTATGCATCTGTAAATAAATCACTCTGCAAATCGATATTCTCCGAAATTATGTCTCCAGATCGATAATCTGCAAATAATTTATCGGTAAATCATTAGATGATTCAAAAATGGGTTAGTCTAATAAAAATATAATCTTACGTTTAAATACACAAGAAGTTATTAAATACTGACTTACAACTTTGTTCCAGTACACAGAATGATTACCTTTATTTACACTCGTTAACCCCAAGTCAAGGGTGGTCGTACACTAAGGGTTACACTAGCACAGACAGCGACGTATATCCATTTCGTGGAAAGGTAAGTTCCGAGAAACACCTGGTTTGGATTCATGGTCGACACAATTTTGTACTTACATATTATTTTGTACGCAACTATTCGCAAGAGGGGACAAAGTAGTAATAGTCTAACATCATTTTTTATTACATCAAATTAATTATAAAGTTCATAGACAACTATGATTTTTAATTATTAAGAAGCGCATGCGAAGTCTTCACTCGATATAAACCAGCTATTTATGTATCAATTACAAATTAAAACGAAAACTATGGCAAATAACGATAAGAAAAAGAAACAAAACCTTATTATAACTAAGCCAAAGGAATACAGGAAACCTGAAAACCTTCGACTCCTGTTTTGGGCAGTCGTGTTTTTCCCGCGGAGGTGTGACGAGGCTAGGGTGTCTACACAAGTAGTGCCCCAAGTCAGCACTTGCAACATATAGTCTAACTGTATTTTTTTCTCAGGGATTACGTTTTGTAGTTAATTTCTAAAAATTATGGTGATCAGGGACACGGTGGGGCACCGGACGTTGAATTAATAATGCAGGAAAAAATAGCAGAACGAGATGGGCTATGCAATGGATACAATCGGGGATATAAGGTAAAATCCTAAATTTGGGAGAGAAGTGATAATAATAATAATGAGATTTTTAAGTCGATTATTTTTCAGATTTACTTGCAGCACCCAGCCGATATGCCCCAGGCGTCTCTCTATTACTACGCTGCTCTGCCTCATCAAATTTCATCGCTTGCCCTCAAGTTCAGTATACTCAATACGTCCAGCAGTCTCAGAGATTATTCTCCAGAAATGTTAGTTGCAGCTTAAGTTTAAATCTTCAAAGTTTTTGAGCTTCTTCCATTGCACGCCGTTTTATTCTGCACTTATTAACAATATTAATCAGAAACCCTACGTTTTCTGCTGATCCTGATGACAAACTAAGGTCATCACGGCCTCATGACTCACTTTAAGAAGATTGATACTGGATGACAAGCATTGTGGGCTTAATATTTAGCCATAGTTGAGAAGAAATTCGTGGTTAAAGTTGTTTTAGGTGGCGACTGACTTGTAACATTTATGTGTAATAAATGGTTCTCTATCGTTTGCCCGAATTTCATTTGCTATAATCGTATCACTTGCCATAATATTTATTTTCTATAAAGGCATTTTTTCTGAAACCGTGAAGTACTCAGAATTGTTAAAAACCCAACCTAACCTAACCTTTTGGGATCTATATGATGGCATGTAAAAATTACCTAAAAGGTTTACGGTTTCAGCATAAATGCCTTTATAGCAAATAAGTATTATGGCAAGTGATACGATTATAGCAAATGAAATTCGGGCAAACGATAGAATACGGTAATAAATATTACACCGAAATATTAAAAGTGAATCGCCACCTTTAGACGATTGCGGGTAAGAAACGAAAGCAGGATGATTGTATGATGATTATTGAGTTTGTGTTCAGTGCGACACAAAAGAGTAGAACTTAAATGTGGGCGCCACTTTCTACGTAACTGTCACATTATTGACGTAAAATGCTTAAACATGGCAAAAAAAATATGGAAAAGGTTTAGTTCCATTTAATTTAATTTCTACTCTTTTGTGTCGCACTGTAATAGGATCTGGTGACAATGACTGCCTTTTTTAGTATTTTACACAAACGGTGTTGCCAAGTTCACAGTAGGCAAAGTCGCATATATCTCGAATAAGCATGATAAACTACGAAATATATAAAATAACAGTTTTATATTTGAGCCACAGAGACTAATCAGTTGGTCGGCGATATTGATTTGTCAGTTCATTTTTTTTTTTAAACAGACTTTCAGTGGTTAGATCGTTTCTGCCTAGATTTTGGGCGGCAGGCCGCCTAACAGAGTTGGGACTTCAGGTCCACTATTAGTCCGTAGGAACTAAAGTAGTAAAGGAAAACCTTTATTTTTAAGATCATTTGTATAACCCAAACATGTTGTACATGATGTTGTTTAAAAAATATTATTATATCCCCAGGCGACAATGTTACTTCCCCGAAGAGCGATGGTTGAAGTACTTTCTCACTTACACACCCAACAACTGCAGGCTGGAGTGTCTTTCCAACTACACGTTTGAGCAATGCGACTGCGTCTGGTTCCACATGCCACGTTAGTACACATTTTATTTTATTTGTTTTTACTGTCACCTGAGTATTTTTCATCATTATTATGATGTCATGTCGCATAAACATACTCGCTAGGAGGTTATCTATAAAATGTCTGGCCTATAGAGTACTAGAGTAAGAAGGTGAGGTAAGACGGGGGCTTCAATCTTTTTTATAGAACTTTTCTTTATTTAGGTCAATTAAGGAACAATTTCCTTTTCTTAATTATAATATTTTAAATATATGACGACATATTTCCCGCGGCGGCGTTGCTTGCCCCTATAGTGTCTCATTAATTGAGAAGTGGGACTACTTAACAGAATAATATTATGATTACTAAAAAGTATAATACAAAATAAATGTTAAAAGAAAAAAAACCCTTCGTCACGTTTTAGTTAACATTATTGTGGGATGCCGACTTCGGCTGCACTGATGTACTAATTTAAAAGAAGTTATTTAATGTGTCTGAAGGCGGTGTTTCGTTAATTAAAATATTTTTAAAGTTTTATTACTTTCTGCATGCTGAGTTTTTATTGAAATTATGTTTTATTGATGGATTTCATTAAAATTCCCGATCTCTGCAGTAATGTACTAATATTTCAGATGACGATAGCTCGACGATATGCAGACAAGCTAAAAGTGATTGCGTAATGACAGCTTTAGGTAAGTTTAATGGTTTTTTCTTAATGAGTTTAATAATGAATTTTCTGGTGGCAATACAATAGACAGTTTGATTTTTAATCTTTAAATTTAAAATTATACTGGCAAAATGTTTGTGACTTTGACAAATTTGTAACATCTTTTGTACCACGTTTTAGGCAAAATAAATTGATTGGATTTCATTTGTTTTAAATTAGGACAATACGCTATCGACGAAGGGCTTCCTGACACTACAGTGTCCAAATGTTCGTGTCTTCCATCATGCGTCGGCATCCAGTACGATGCCGAAATCCTTAAAACTGACATGGATACAAAAAGTTATTTCACTGCGATTATGAACGTGTTTCCTGACATAATAGACGATTCACTAAGACTTCTCATGGACGATAAAAAGTAAGTTTTAACAACAACAAAAAAATCTACTCTAAAACTCCTATCTTAAACTGCCGACAGAAATCTTATGAGTACCGAGTCCTTTTATGACTGTAAAACGGACACTAGGTATATTTTGATCTAATTTCTGGATTGTCTTAATCATTTAGAATTCAATTAATCATAATTTCGGGTTTTTTTTAGAATATAGGATTATTATACTTCAGAAAAGCCTTAGAAACGATATTAACAATATTAAAACATTATGTGATTTAAATTTTATTTGGGAATATCATTTTTTATTAAATAAGCTAATAAAAAAGAATCAGTCAGAAACCTCTTACCAAAGTAGAGTGATCTATGTTTTTTTTTTCAAAAATACTTATTTTTTCTTACACAAAAATGTTCCTTTTATTGCTAGGTATGACCTCTAAAAATTACACATCCGTATCTTAATATATCTGTGCAGAATATTTTCTTAAGGTAAAACTTAAATCTGCAGGTATTACCGACCCATTAGCGTAATTCAAAACCCTTGTTCTTTTAGGTAAGTAGGTATCAAACTTTTTTGCTTAAGACATTTTAATACACATATAAATAATGCCTGCAATTATCGTGTAGATAAATTCTGGATTAAGTAAAGCGTTTTATTGGAAAAACCTCACTTTATATGATAAAACTTTAAGTAAAAATAGGGCGGTAATAGCTACTTCAATTTTATTAGCTACAGACATCACCGACCCATAAGTCGTTAATGGCCGCCAAGTGGTTAATTTTTTAAATCTTTTTTTTTCAAATTTGACAATTATTCAAGTATTTGTATTAACCATTTTAATGAAAAACAATCATTCTTTGTACAAATATATTAGCGATATACAATAATTGGTCTAGTTTCGTTGTTTTGGGGTTTTAAATTTTTCAAAAATAACTACATTATTCATAGATCAACATAGATTAGAGACATTAATTTATATCCATATTTTAATAAAACAGTGTGTTTATAGTTAAATGCTGTATTACTTATATCAATCATGGTCTCTTTTAAAAGATAAAAGATAAAAGTCACGTATTCAGTAAGTAGGCCGCATGGGCCCTTTTACACGTCAAGAATTTACCAGCGCTTCCCAAGAGGGGACCCCTGCTAAGACGAAACGCCGCAAGAAACTCAGCAATCATTCATTTTATAAACATATTTCATATTACAATGGTACTACTTAGTCTAAGTATTATATAAGCTATAAATATTAATTTAAATATAATATCAAATAACATGCGTAGTTCAGCAGGAAAACATGCCAAAAATCTTGGGAGAGAGATAGAAGGAGAAAAGTAAAAAAAAACACCTACTTGTGTATATTAGACGGTGCACGACGACCAAATAAAAGTTTCGATATGTTTTCCTTCTTAAACATGGCCTTAGACAAGACAGAGTCGTCTTCAGAGTCAGAAAATCACCCATTATAAATATTACGTACTTTTTATAAGTCGGTAATACATTTTATCTACACACATATCATAAGTCCTCTATTATGCGTTCAAAAAGGTGACAGCGGCGATGATGCTGCAACGTAACTTTGAAATCACGGTATTGTAATGAATGAGTTTCAAATTTGGAACATGTTCCAAAATTAACACAATTTGAATAGGCCCAATTCTAGTAGCAATTGAAACGTCAACTTGGTATATTTTTAGTGATATATCGTACGACATTTGATTTCGAACGACATGAGAATAGGGACTTTAGTAGTTAGTCTATGATTTAAAACTGACACAGCACAAGTTTGTTTTACCGCCATTTTTAGTTTAATAATAAGATCACACGAGTGTTTTAAGGACTCTCATTAAGTATCAGTTAAAGTCGACGTCAATAGAACTTGCAAAAGATATAAACAAAATCAAACGAACCAATTCGTCTTGATTAAGTACTCAATAATCACGTACTTAAGATCAAGTGGGGTGTTTGAAATTTTTATAAACTAGATCGTTATTTTCATATTAAGTTCAAGATGAAATAAGTATTCATTATACGTTATTTTTAATAAAATCACGTTTGGTGAATATTTGAGGTTATGTGTCAAACAGTACTAATTTGATTACATCGTTCACAAGTTCTATTATTACTATTATGCCTACATATTCTATCACCGACCCATGTGAGTCGGCAATAGCAACAATAAGTAGCTATTAAAGATTCTACACAAATTATTAAACTTATTTCACGTTATTACTATTTATACATATACCGATTCGAAACACCCCCATGTACGTTCAGCGAGTTTCATTGGTTTCATTATTTAAAACCATTTTAATTTGTATCATTCTCTTACTTGCAAAATAAATAAATAAATAAATATCAGGGTACATTGTCACACCAATTGACCTAGCCTCAAACTAAGCTCTAGGCTTGTTCCTGTACTATGGGTACTAGACAACGATATAAATACTTTTATAAAGAAATATATACTTAAATACACTCAGGAACAAAAATAACGGGTCAGAGTGCGTTTTTCATACTAAAGAGGCTATTTCGAAGCCTTGGCTCCTCGCCAGAGAATGCGTTTAGTAAAATCTGATGATGAATACCCCGAGTATCGATACAGGACTTCCAGAGTGCATAGGATACCCAACTGAATGAATCTGCGGTTAACGCCGGAATTGTGCATATTCAGAAAAACATCTAAAATGGCAATAAAATGTAAGGAAATCCAAGTGCTGACCCAAACTGTCCCACTGTGGTGTTAACTGGTTGTGCGATCAGTTAGGTATCTTAAGAACTTTTGACCTCCTCTATTGAACTTCACTGTATCCACCATTAAAACTCACTCAATACAACCCCTGGCGAGGAACCAAGGCTTCGAAATAGTCTCGTTTGTATGAAAAACGCACTCTGATCCGTTATTTTTGTAGATAGAAAACATCCATGACTCAGAAACAAATATTTCACTCATACAAATATCACTACCAACTAGGCCAGCACGTCGTCAAAAATCATCGTTAATAGCTTCACAGCGGTTACCATGGATCGGTAATAGAAACAATCGACTTACGCACTTTATTAATTATTATCCACAATAGAATAATTTATTTTGAAGCATTTATCATGGTAAATATATTCCCAATATTTAATATCACCATATAAAATTTACAAAAATACTGCGACGGCTACTTAATAAGTAAGATCAATTTCAAAATTGCCTTAGGAGGGTCGTTAATAGCTGCATTTACCTTAAATTATTTTTATAATTTTTCCACATCACAAGTTTAATTCTGTGGTCCGTCCTCGTTATACTCAAAACTGGAAGTTTGGGGGTGAGGCTTTATCTGCTCCATAAAGCTCCTTGAAGCCAATTTGCCTCAGCAGGAACTGACCCATCCTGCTGGGGGATGTTCGTCCGAGCCTCGATGGGCTGACTTAATGCAAGAGGGGTGTGAGGGTGCCAACCCTCACAATAGTCAGCGAGTGGCAAGGGAACGTGAGGGTAACGCCTCCGCCAGTGCTCTTCAGTCTTCGAGAGCAACCGCAAGTATGTTAGGAGACGATTTAGACAGCATACCCTCTACTTCTCATTATCCTAAATCAAAAAAACGAACTCCTTAACACGGATTGATGCATATAAACTAAATACTAATAGAGAGTGCAATGGATAATAGCACCAAGTGCCAACCATAGTGGGTGAAGGGATAAGCATTTTATTGATAATTTAGAAAAGCTATTAAGGTATGCCGTGCCTGGTTCACTAGTAACTGTGAACAAAAATATAAAAATGTCACAACCCATGATGCTAAAAATATCAGAATAATCAGAAAAAACTTTGAAATAATTTTACTCCTAAATACATACGTATATTGGAATTCAGATGCTAAATAAATCAGAGAAGTAGACATTGCTAAGAACTGAAAAAATGTAATTTACCTTGTTCCTGTTGATTTAGTTAAGGTATATGTTTTCTTATGTATTACGTTACATGATATACTAAATATTCAAATAATTTAATGTAATCGTTATTGAGTAATAAATTTAAATGAAATAAAACGGTTTTTTTTTCATCCTTACTAAGCTGAATTTACACGGCGTGAGTTTCATTCTGTTATCTAAATGACTAAGACAAGAGACTAATTAGATCAAAATTTCCGTTTTTCAGGCCTAAAAATACTGAATGGAACCCTGGCTCACCATAGAACCGTGTCACAGTGATGTTATGATTCAAGTCGTAAGAAGTGTCATACAGATTGTTTAGAATGTCACTGTGACACCGCTCTAAAGTGCGTCATGGTTTCATATTGGGCTGATAGTACATTCACTTGATAATGCCCATGACTTTTATGTCCGCCATTACAACTATTTGCTTTCCAGTCAGGGCTACACATATTTCAATATTCACGTTGTTAGTGTATAGATTTTATATACAGGGCGTCCCACGGCCATGCCACATGGAAGGAAAGTACCTTAAATATTGTAGATGGAACATTTTACTGAAAGAAGACATTATTTGAATTTAAAAAACAATTTAAACTGCATTCATAGATATTTAAATAATTACATGGTTTTACCGGGAATCGAACCCGTTACACGAGAAAAATAATTACCCTGTAGCTTTATCATACCGATTGAAAGGCTTCATCATAAGGATTATTTAAATATCTATGAATGCAGTTTAAATTGTTTTTTAAATTCAAATAATGTCTTCTTTCAGTAAAATGTTCCATCTACAATATTTAAGGTACTTTCCTTCCATGTGGCATAGCCGTGGGACGCCCTGTATAGATATAGATTTTACCGCCTGGTTGCTAGATGTTTCCCTCGCTAATTGGATCACACCAAAAAAAAACTGCTTGCTTATACATTTTTATTCAATAGCCTTTTATATGCATCTACCTAATTTCAAGCATTTCACAATTAAAAGTCCATTTATTTAGTTTATTTGTTTGTTTATTTTAAATAATTTCTTTAATAAAAGTAATCTTGCCTACTTACTATGACAGAATGGCGGAGCTATTCAGAAAAATGGGTGATATACTTTGTCTAAGATTTAGAAAGATTTTTTTATTATCTATCATCTGTTTTCAAATTCATAATAGACGAACGTCATTCAAACATAATGTAAACAAACAATCGCATTACAATATAATTTATTACCTATTTCTGAGTATTATATATAAGCATTCAACAATTGCTTATTACCTATACCACAATTAATACAACAGTTCCTGCAGCCCCAAAAATCCCAACAGCTGTTTGGATGTCGTCAAAGTAATGTTACTTATCATGTATTTAATTTTTATTTTGCCAATTTCACATTTAAATAATTCTAATATAGCCTATGGCACTCCAGTGGTTAAGACAAATCTAACCACGTATAATTTATTTAAATCGGTTTAGTCGTTTAGTAGTTACGAGTGGACATTGAATCGGACATATCTGTATACAAGTCATACACATAACCCTCCCTCCGGGCGTTGCCGCAGTAGGGTAAAAAGCGCCATGTGGGGGTTTATTTCGTACAAAAGGATAGAAGTATTTAAAACCAGATTTTATTTACAATTTATAATGAGATTGATTGCTTCGTCAAAAATCGGTGAACCTAAAAGTGTTAAAGATGAATTTTTCATTGTATTTTTTTTTTTTAATCTGACTACAGAGATCGATTCGAGAAGCCTATTCCTCGTAATGGCTTTAAAATTTTCATACATTGTTAAAAATGGATGTATTCAAATTCAAAAGATCTCAAGTCCTTACATAACCAACAATTTAGTTACTGTTTTGCAGCTACCAATTTACAAAGATAGAGCTGTACTACAAAGAGCCCCGGTTCGTGTCGATGCGGCGCTCGGAGCTGTTCGGGCTGACGGACTTCCTGGCCAACTGCGGCGGGCTGCTGGGGCTCTTCCTCGGCTTCTCCTTCCTCAGCATCGTCGAGATCATTTACTTCTGTACATTAAGGTAGATTTTATTTTATCAATTCTCAAAGGTAATAAACTACTATACACTAAGGCAGAAAAACCTTTATCAAACTTGAAATTTTCATTACTTTAATATTTATTGAAACTTAATAACATTATTGACATTAAGTACAAAAATAATAAACCATGGCTGTTTCTATCAGACAACCAGTAGGACAGATATAAAATAACGAAAGTCGGTGCGAAGACAGTTACTTACTTACAAGGAAAGGTACCCAACTGTCCGGCTCCGATTTTGTTGATTTTGATATATGTTAGAGAGTAGTTTAAAATAACAGACATGTATTTTTTTTTAGCGGCCCAAACTCAACCTGTTGGTAGAAATTGACCTCTAAAGTACTGAAAAGTGGCTAAACCCTCTAACTTATGTAGAGTTTTCTTTTTTATTGTAAGTTTCATAGTGGTATGATTATAAATGTTTAAGAAGATGATAAATAATGAGCACGTGTTTTGTTATATCGGCTGAAACTCATATTTCATAAAAAATACCCTTCAAATATCATCGAATATACACTTTCATTGGCATTTTTTTAAATATTATTTCTAGCCGATATAACAAAACACGTGCTCATTATTTTTTCATCTTCTTAAACATGTTGATGCGGGAGCCTAATTTACTGTAAATAATTTTATTTAAACATTATCTTTCCAGGCTTGGCTTTACTCTACGACGTGACAAAAAAAATGAACGAGCTGAAATTTTCAACCATGAAAATTAAAGGTGTTTTATTTATTTATTGATTATGGAATGTCAGGCGTCCTGTCAGGCTTGGGACCGCGGGTAATCACTGAGTCTAAGGCCCGTATTAATACACTGATCTCAACTCATTAGAGTTGACGAGTATTAGCTCGTCTCGAGACTCGAAATGCAAAAAAAAATACAGTGTTCTATGGTTTGGCGTTTAATTTGAAGTATCTTGTGACGGGCCTCACAGTCTAGATGAGTTTATTAATACGGCCCGTAGTATGGTGCCCTTTACGGTACTCATAAACAGAAAACAAACCGACTTTTGAAGACCTTTAAATTGTACTTAAATGATTTATTATTTTGAATTAAGCTAATACTGAACAGTAGCCAAAATACCGGCCACTTTTGAAGTTGGAAACATAAAAAATAGTATTAAGGGTACAGTCAGCTGTTGAGAAAGTTAATCCCGAGCTAGGTAACTTCTATGCACGGGGGTAATTTTCTCTGCAGCTGGCTACTTTACTAGTTATCTTTTAAATATAAAAAATAAATTGGAACTTGATGATACTAGTAACTAGGTTACTTATAAAAAAAAGCTGACGGTAGTTGGATGAAGTCGCGGACAGAAATGTATGTAATATAAAAGAACTTCGTTTTATATCACTAGTTACTGGTATATCATAAATATATTTAATAAGTTCACAATGTCTTTTTTTTATTTCATTTTCTATAGATGAGCATGTATGTCATTTAAAGATAAAATTAAAGATTAAGATTTATTACTTTATTCCAAGTAATTTCTTACATATTTTTTTACAAAGTACGTACTTTCAAATATACACTATATTTATAGTGTATAAATATAGCGGAATGGACATTACACAAGCGCTCTACCACCTGGTGCTAAGAGTGTGGATTAGCGAAGAAGATCCTCAAGGCTGGCGGCATGCGGTGATTTGTAAGCTGTACAAAGGGAAGGGTGATGTCTCCGATTGCAGCTCTTACTTGCTAGCGCCGGCAAGATCCTCGCGCACATTATTAACGCACGTCTTAGTGACTTAGCTGAGAAGTATCTACCAGAGAGCCAGTGCGGCTTTCGTCCTAGTAGGGGCACTATTGATACGATCAGTGTAGTAAGGCAACTACAAGAAAAGAGCCTTGAACATCAACGGCCACTCTACATGTGCTTTGTCGATCTGGAGAAAGCGTTTGATAGAGGTCCTCGCGAGGCTCTCTGGATTGTGCTCCAAAAGTCTGGATACCCGAAGAAGCTCGTCAACCTCATACGTCAATTCCATTTTGGCATGATAGCGCAGGTTCAACATGAAAAAGAGCTTTCTGAGGAGATCCGAGTAACAAGCGGTGTGAAGCAGGGTTGCGTGATGGCGCCCATGCTCTTTGCCATTTACTTCGCAGTAGTGATGCGAGACGCACTGCAATTTTGCAGCAATCAAATCCAGCTCAATTTCCGGTCTGATAAAGGTGTATTTGACATCTCAAGATTCAGGGCGAAATCGAAAACACAAAAGTGCTCTATACTGGAGATACTTTACGCTGACGATGTATGCCTCATGTCCGATAGTATGGTGCATCTTCAAAGCTATGTCGACGCACTTCTCATGTCCTGTCAAAAATTCGTCCTGGTTATCAGCGCCACCAAGACCCAAGTTCTTAAACAGCCTCCCCGGGGTTGCGAGGTTGATAAAAGAACGCTAAACCTAGATGGGATACCATTAGAGGAGGTACCGCATTTTAAGTATTTGGGTAGTAATATCCGATACGACAACACCTTAGCTTCGGAGATACCATAGCGCATAGCAAACGCCGCAGCAAATTTCGGACGACTCACTGATCGTGTCTGGAGGTCCCATGACCTTAAGCTCGAGACTAAAATTAGCGTTTACAAGGCGCTAATCCTACCAGTCCTTCTATATGGTGCTGAGACATGGTGCCTGTACAAAACAGACATAAAGAAGCTCAACACATACCACCTTAGGTGTCTAAGATCTATTCTGAAGGTCAAGTGGCAGGACCGGGTCTCTAATTCTGAGGTTCTGCGTCGCTCTGGGATGGACGGCATGGAAGCTCTTCTCATGCAGCGTCAGCTCAGGTGGTGTGGGCACGTCTTCCGTATGGATGACCACCGGTTACCCAAAGTTGTCTTCTATTCTGAGATGGCAGAGGGTAAACGAAAGCACGGCGGTCAGCATCTGCGCTACAAAGACGTGCTTAAAAGACAGCTAAACGCCTGCGCTATTGACCCGTCCGGTTGGGAGGAGCTCGCTTCAAAGAGGTCTTCGTGGCGTACTACTGCCTTTAAATCTATCAGAACTTTTGAGGAAAACCAGCTGAAAACGCTTGACCTAAAACGCCAAATTCAAAAGGATAGAACCAAGCCCTCCTATACCTACACTTACAACTTGCAGGGTCAGCTCTACTGTATAACATGCGACAGGATATTTAAAACTAAGTTTGGTCTAGCGAGCCACATTAGAGCTCACGCTAGGAAATAAATTGTATATTTAAGTATTTAATTATTTATTTTAAATTTAAAAAAATAGTCTGGGTCGCCGTCATCGAAATCGATGAGGAGGACTATATATATATACTTTCAAAGTTTGAATATAGAACACAAAGAGTTTCGATTCTGAAACTCTTGTGACATTTCTAGTATGTAATCAAATCCAAATTTATTTCCCCATAAAACAAATTCGAATGGAAGATATATTCGCCACAAATTTAAAATAAACATTGTGCCTGGTAAAACCGCATTTCTGCGTAAAAGTATATTAGGCGTCGCGACTAACGTTTTTAACTTCTTACCAGATAGCCGTAAGGACTTGGAACTCGACATTTTCAAAAAGAAACTAAAATGTAAACTTATCGAAAGAGTCTATTATACAATGGAGGAGTTTTTTAATGATAAAGTCTAACTTTGTAGGATTTAGTACATAATTGCGATTAGAAATAAGTATGACATTGTATTCTTAATTATTCACAATTTTATATTAGCATTTGAAGTGTTTGTCATTTGTAGTAATTATTATTATTACTTTGACCTATTTTTGTACGCCGTAAGGCAGATCACAGAGATCCATTCTTATTGCATTTATAACACCTGTAACAACCTGTGTTTCACAAAATAAAGGATTACTGATTACTGATTAATACAAATTATCGTGTATTCGGAACGATGTATTTTCTCTTTATTATGTAAAATAAAATATTCAAAATCTGATGACACTTGGTTTTACCTGCTTTTCGGAACGTTTTGCTGTGAACGCACAAAGATCGGAGCGGCGCATTCCAGTGCTAAACAATAAATACTCCGCAACGCCTAAGCCCTGGCCAAGATGCATTACGGTAACTAGCGTTTCTATTCGATTTTACACCAATCGCGTCACTGGTAGATCACGTGACTCTACTTATAACGTCATCTACCCGTCACGCGATTGGTTTAACAACAAAACGAATAGAAACGCTAGTAAGTTTGAATATTGGATCGACACGCGCCACCCGCGATTGTAGGCGGTAAAACCCATGTCGTCTTTGACCTTTTATCGTATTGTCAAAGTTTTATAGCTCTTATATTTACCTGATAGTAATGGTGGTCGAATTAAAAACAATATCATATTAAAGGGTCAAAGACGATGTGGTTTTTATTGCCTAGTATAGAGTGCGTTTGCGGCTTTATATTTATTAGTACTTTATCACAGTAGGAGCAGTTGAAGAGCAAAAAATACTCGCACGGTGGTACAGTCGAGTTCATAAATATCTATACACTATTTAATGTCAAGATTAAACTACCATATATGAATTGTCACAACGATTAAAGTGACAAGGTACTAAATAAAGTGTATACATATTTATGAACTCACTGTACATACGTGAAATTATTTTCCTATACAACTGTGATACAACATAAATGCGAGAGTTGGTATATCACAACACGATATTACATTTTACCTCTACAATGGTCTACAAGACAACGAGAATGGCGATATTTTTCCCAGAATCTGTTTTTTCTTATAGCAATCTTTCCATTCGCAAAATTTACCAATATATTTTTTCAGTACCTACCATATTTCGGCGAAATTTTTCTTTCCCAGCAAGAATTATTCCCTATCATCATTTCCCAATCTGTATGTATCCGAATAGTTTTATCATTTCCACACAGTCGACGGAGCTCCGCAGGCGTGGAGCTCCCACTTCTGGTTGGATTGGCTTTTCTTTCCTATTTCGACCTAAAAACGATGGGAAAAATACAGAATGGAAAATTCCGACCAGGGAAAATTAAAAATGGGGAAAAATACGATTGGGTAAAATCCAGAATGGGAACAGTCGCGACTTGAAAAATTGGTACGCGGAATAATCGAGTTTGGGAAACAGATCTAATTTATACACGGAATTTAGGCACCTTAACTGAAACCGACTTTGAGTGCAAACCGGCCGAAGCCGAGCTACGGCTATGAGCGACGGCGGAGACCTGCAATAAGTATATGAAATCGCCTCATCGCCGATACGGCGTTTTGTACAGCCAAGTGCAAACATATGTATCGAAAAAATACTTTCATTAGTAAATATGTTTTGAAGTTCTTATAACACTGGAATAAGGTGCATTGAGACAATTTTTTGAGATGTTGCCTTCTCCCATATTTTAACACTTGACTGTTCGTAGCATACTTCATACATCTCTATGCATTTGATTGCTACCGCTCGCCGCTGCCACCGCGGTGGACTGACGATCGGACGGCGTAGGTTTACTTACTTAACAAGGTTGGGTTGTACCATTTGGGTTCAGAACCTTACAAAAAGAAAAAAAAAAGGTATACAAACGCAGTCAGTAAAATGTATGAACCTAAGCCATTGATGTACTCACTAATTGTTGATCGAAGACCTGAGCTAAAACGTCAATTTAGTTCCATAATGTTTGTAAAATGTAGGGCTAAAGGAGGATGGGCAGAAATGTATGAACACTGGCCTAGAAACCTAACCTAACAATAAGCAATATATCATCGGATATGCTTTTTAATTCTACAACGATTTAGTGTAGTGGGAAACCTCAAAGAACTGTAAGAAAACTATAGAAATAGTTTTACAACTTAGAATTACCTATCCGGTGACATATCGCTTGTTGTTATTGGTCATATAGGCCAATTTGCCCACCCTCCTTTAAACTGACAATAGGCTAAATATTTTGTAAGTAACAATATGGACTGTCTTAAATGGAAAATTGAAATAAGAAATGAATAAACCTCTTACCAGTGAAAGTGACGGAAAAGGATGCCGCTATGCAGCTACGTCAAAAATGTTTAGATCCAAGCCTCTATAAACGAAAATTAACGATGGAGTTGACTAGTTAATTTTGAACAGGTGTTTGTACATTAATTGGGCTAGTGTGATTGTACCACAACAACTACCTGCTAATTAATATTATAAATGCGGAAGTATGTATGTTAGTTTGTTACTCTTTTACGCTGCCACGGTTGGACGGTTTTGGATGAAATTTAGAATGGAGATAGATAACTTAGGTATTAAATTGTAAAGTTCCCGAGGGAATAATGATATTCGAATTAATACGTGACCGACATTGAGGGCAAAAGCTAGTATTAAATATTATCATCCCTTGCCTTTCTATTTTTCACTTCGATGGCTAATATTGCCCTCTCGTCTCGACCTGTTTCCTGCCAGCTCAAGAGAGCCACGCCACTTGGGGTGTAAAATTAATTGCTGGCAAGCCTGCCTGACTAACTCCAAGCCAATGGGGAAAAAGGCTATAACGGTGTACTGCCCGTGGTCCTACTGTGTTGTACTACTGACCAAAATTATCATAAATATGAGGTAGGTTTACCTTATGCTAGTTTTGCCGCAGGCCCGGAGGGCCAAACCATCCAGAAATAGAAGCTCCGCGCCAGCGCAGCTCCGTCGACCTTGTTCATTTTAAATTAAGATAGAAATCATTGGTTAATAGTAAAATGCAATAGGACCACGGGTAAAAAAGGCCTAAACGGATTTTATTTGTTCAGCTAATTTGCCATATTGACAATGTCAAGTCACTGAAAGTAACAATTAATTATTGCCTTCCTGACACAGGGTTCTAAAGGGTCTAAGCAATTGAAGTATTGTGTTCATAACAGAATTATTCTTTAGTGGGTATGTATTACCTGCTAGGGGTGTAGTGGGGTACTTATAGGATTATAGCCAGTCGGCCTTTAAAAGGGGGGCAAGTCCTAAAGACTAATTATCCCACAACCTCACCGGTGGCTCCAAGTAGTTGGTATGCACCCAACGGCCACACCCCGGTAAACCACGTCGACTCGTGGGCTAAACCCGGTGAGGGCACGTGAAGGCTTCGGCTGACATGTTTCGGATACCTCCCGAATTGTGCATAAAGTCTAGCTCGGCAGTGATGGCAGGCCACGCTGATAAGCAACGGACCCTGGCGGATCTGGCGAGCTAGCAAGGCAATGTTGATGGCCAAGGGCGGCAGTCGAGGTTCGGAAGTGACTGTCGGTCAGATACTGCAGCCGAAACCCCCGCCGATCGTAGCGGTTTCCGTTCCATTGGATTACGGGGGACTAGGCAGAGAGAGGGTATCTGCGGTTGCGCATCCGCTTATACACTTAAAAATATTCCTGCGCAGATGACTGTTTTCGAATATGGACTCTGAAAAGACGAAAAGTCCCGTGGCGATGGGTTGAGGTAGAGAGGTCCAGTTTGGTGCAGACTGGGCTTTGTCTGAGGCCTGCATGCGGGCGACTTCGGGGGTGTTCCTTAGAACGCCGTGGTCGCTTTTTCTCTGATCTGGGGGGACAGGGAGGATTCGGCAGCACCTGAAGTGACAGAGCAGCCCTATTTAGGGAAGCACTGCTCTCCTCGTTCAGCCGGGGAGGGGGCTAGAAAAGGTGCCCTAAACATTGCTCACCCCACCTCTAAGGATGGTAGCAACCGCGGCTGCCTCCGCATCGATTAATTCGCGGTCGACGTTACAAGAAAAAATATAACCCACATAAAACCTCTGATTTGACGTTTGGCGCGTGGAACGTGCGTACACTCCTTGATCGCACTAACAATGCCTGTCCAGAGCGGAAAACTGCCATTGTTGCCCGGGAACTTCATCGCTACGATATAGATGTGGCTGCTCTCAGCGAAACACATTTAGCTGATGAAGGGGAGCTGGTAGAATACGGTGGTGGGTATACTTTCTTTTGGAAAGGACTCGCTGCCTCTGAACCGCGACGATCAGGTGTTGGATTTGCGATCAAGAACAAGCTTGTCAAACAGCTCCAAGAGTGTCCGGTTCACATCTCGGATCGCATTACCACATTACGCCTACACTTAGATGACAGCAATTATCTTAATGTTATCAGTGTCTATGCTCCAACGCTAGACAAGCCTGATGACATTAAAGATCAATTTTATGAGGACCTCTCAAAACAAATCGAAAGCGTAAGGCCTAGAGAACGGATTCTTCTGTTGGGCGACTTCAATGCCAGGGTTGGACGTGACTGCGATGCTTGGCCCGGAGTCCTGGGTAGGCACGGAGTCGGAAGCATGAACAGCAACGGACAGTTGCTGCTCAGCTTGTGTGCACAGTACCATCTCGCAATTACAAGCACCATGTTTAGGCTTCCAGCCAAATACAAAAATACGTGGATGCACCCTCGTTCCAAGCACTGGCATCTGATTGACTTCGCAATCGTTCGACAACAAGACATTTCCCAAGTCCTAATCACCCGCGTTATGCGTGGTGCGCACTGTTGGACTGACCATAGGCTTGTTGTCACCAAGCTGCGTCTCCGCCTCCGACGTCCTTGCAGATCCAGTAAGGAAAAGCCGACGTGTCTAAACGTGGACCGGCTTAATGATAACGGGACCAGGGAAAAATACACCGAAGCTTTGACTGCTGTGTTGCCGATTAGGAACGTTGGGGATGTTGATGCTGATTGGAGGGCTCTATCTTCTCATATTTTAAACACCGCCACAGTTACTCTGGGTCTAAAAGTCCGTAAGCACGAAGACTGGTTTGATGAGAATAATGGAGCTCTTAAAGAGGCAATCGATAAACACCGGCGACTTCTTCGGCAACATAGACAGCCAAATCAACGAGATGTTGCGGAGATCAAGCAGAGTGACCTGCAGCTGCGTAGACTAACTCGGGAAATGAAGGACAAGTGGTGGCAAGGTAGAGCTCGTCACATGCAGTGGCTCGCAGACACAAATCAGCTTGGGGAGTTCTATAGTGAGGTTCGAAAGTTGGTAGGACTGACTTTCCATGCTAAAGTGCCACTTAAGCCTGCTAATGAAGAGGGCCTTCTTAAAAGCAAGGAAGAAGTCCTAAGACGATGGGCGGAACATTTCAACACTCTGCTGAATGTGGACCGGTCAGCTGACCTGGAACACGTGCGTTCGATTCCTCAACTCCCTACTAATGTCGAGCTGGATGAGCCTCTGTTACGTGACGAGGTCGTTGTGGCCATCAAGCAACAGCAGAACAAACGTGCGGTGGGCGTGGACTCTATACCCGGTGAGCTGCTTAAATGCGGCGGTGAGGAATTGCATTCAGCTATATGGGAGCTCTTTGATCTTATGTGGAAGAAAGAACAGGTGCCATCCACTTTTAAAGTGTCGCGCATAAGGGCCCTATATAAGAATAAAGGCGATCGCTCTGATTGCAATTCTTACCGCGGCATTTCGCTGCTGTCTGTTCCCGGGAAAGTATTCGCCCGAGTATTGCTAAACCGCCTAATTAAAATGTCAGAAAAGTTGTTGCCTGAGACTCAGTTTGGTTTCCGACCTGAACGAGGCACCTGTGAGGCTATCTTCTCATTACGTCAACTTCAAGAGAAGAGCAGAGAGCAAGGTCGTAACATGTATCTCTGTTTTGTCGACCTTGAAAAAGCCTTTGACAGCGTGCCTCGAGAAGCCCTCTGGGTAGTGTTGGGGAAGATAGGGTGCACGGAGAAGTTTGTGAGACTTCTTAGACTCCTGCATGACGACATGGAATGCTGCGTCGCTGTCGACGGCGAACAATCGGACTTTTTCCCCGTTACCTGTGGGGTAAAGCAAGGGTGCGTCTTGGCGCCCACATTGTTCGCGTTGTATTTTGCAGTCGTAGTCCAAGAGGTTTTACAAACTACCTCTCAAGGCGTCCGCATTCGTTTCCGCACAGATGGCAACATTTTCAACCTCGCGAGGCTCAAAGCCCACACAAAAGTCTCTTGCGATGAAATTACTGAGATCTTGTATGCAGATGACCTATGTTTCGTAACAGAATCCCCAGACGGTCTGCAACAGCTCATGTCCGTTTTCAACGAGTCTTGCCGCAAATTCGGTCTTAAAATCAGTGTCAAAAAGACGGAGGTCATGTCTCTGGACATCGACGGTCACGAGGCACTGACCATTAGACTCGGCGAGGACGAACTGAAGCAGGTCGACAAGTTCCGATATCTGGGGAGCACACTGACATCTAAGTGCGACCTTGATGCAGAGATCAACAGCAGGATCGGTGCTGCTGCTGCAGCGTTCGGTAAGCTGGATACCAAGGTCTTCTGTTCACATGATTTAAAACTAGCTACTAAGATCTCAGTATATATGGCAGTCGTGCTGCCCAACATCTTATACTCAGCCGAAACCTGGACCTTGTATCGCCGACACATCCGCATGCTAGACCGATTCCACCTCAAGTGTCTACGCAAAATACTTAGGATCCGATGGTCTGATCGTGTGCGGAACACTGAAGTGCTGCGCAGAGCCAATGTTGGTGGCATTGAGGCGTACATTATGCGGCGTCAACTTCGGTGGTGCGGTCATCTGTCCAGGATGCCGGAGCAGAGAGTGGCGAAGCGTATCTTCTATGCAGAACTCAGGGAGGGCAAGCGAAAGCATGGCGGACAACTCCTTAGGTACAAAGATGCGCTTAAACGGCACATGAAAAGATGCGGCATTGAGCCGTCTCGCTGGGAGAAGCAGGCTGCCAAACGACCCGAGTGGCGGACTCTGGTGCAAACCAAAGTCCGCGTTTTTGAAAAACAACGGCGCTCTGAGCTTGATGCCAAGCGCGACGAACTGAAAGCCCGTCCACCTGCGGCAATATATTATAATATTATCGATGGTGAGCTCACATGCCCGCACTGCGCAAGAACTTTCGGAAAGAAAATTGGCTACATAAGCCACATGCGAGCCCATCAACGACAACAGGGTCCTCCCTAAAACGGTCGCCGTGACCGAGATCGGTCGGACCAATCATCATCATCATCATCATTACCTGCTAGTAATGTCTAGTACTTATTTATTTTGTACCCGTTTAGTGTCGTGACTTATGCGCAACGTGTTTATCGCATACCGTAGACACCGGATCTCAAAAAAACGCTAATTTTCTGTTATGGTATTGTTTTAACTTGGCCGCCATTACTGTCAGGTAAATAAGAGCTCCAAATTACCGCAGTGTTGGAAGTCAAAAGTCTTTGACCAGTGTGTGGTTGCCAGTGATGACTTGCGGATCTGAGACGTGGGCGCTAACAATGGGCCTCATAAGGAAGCTCAAAGTCACTCAGAGGGCTATGGAGAGGGCTATGCTCGGGGTTTCTCTGCGTCATAGAATCAGAAATGATGATATCCGCAGTAGAACTAAAGTTACCGACATAGCCCAAAGAATAGCTAAACTGAAGTGGCAGTGGGCGGGGCACATTGCTCGCAGGACTGATGGCCGATGGGGTCATAAGGTTCTGGAGTGGCGTCCGCGGACCGGAAGACGACCTGTAGGTAGGCCTCCAACAAGATGGAGTGATGACCTCGTCAGGATTGTGGGACCGCGGTGGATGCGAAAAGCACAAGACCGGTCTGAGTGGAAAGCCTCGGGGGAGGCCTATGTCCAGCAGTGGACGTCTTTCGGCTGACATGATGAAATAAGAGCTCTCAAAACGTTAACAATACGATAACAAGTCAGAAACGATATGGTTTTTACCGTGTTGAATAGAGGCCCAGTAAACTTTCATCTTGGAATCAATTAAGCCAGATAGTGAAAGGTATAGAAAAAAGTTTTTGCAGTAGTATTTATTAAGGACTATTGAAATAAAACGTTCCATTGCATTTCGTTTTTGTTCCGCGTCTCCAATTCCCACTCTCCTCGACAACCAGTAGTGTTATTATCATACGCGGCCTAAAGTGCCAAAACGCGTTTGTACGAACTGGTTTAACTTGACCTCTTGAATGATATTGCTTGTTCACGCTCTTGGTTCTACGCTAGATCGATCGAGATAAATCGCTTTCTCAGTATAACAAGAATAACACCAGTCAGCTAATTGGAGACGCTTGTTTTGTTTGCTCGTTCCATGGCACCGTGCTCGTGATTGATTTGAAATCGATATCACTGATGATTGATTTAATGATTCATGCCATTGAGGCTCCATTAAAATCTCGAGGGTAAAACATTCTTTATCGGGTTTTGATTTGATTCGTCTCCTTTTTCGCAGAATTTATTAGTGAACTTTCTGCTACGCTTTCGCGGGTATACCACTGAATCGATTTTCATGAATTTAGGGATGGATTTTGCGGGTGGTAGGACCTTGTGCAAGGTCCGTCCGGATCGCCACCACCATCTTATCCATTAGCCTACCGCCAAAAAGCAGTCTTCGAATTGTTGTGTTCCGGTTTGAGATAAGACAACCGGTGTAATGACTAGCATAGAGGCATTCCATCCTATTCCTCAAAAATGGGTTGGCAACGCATTTGCAGTCTTAGGCTGTGAATGCGAATGTCTATGGGTCACAGTTTCCACTTACCATCAGGTGGCCTGGGTGCTCGTTTGCCTTCTCGTTGCCATAAAAAAGGAGATAGCTTGAGTCCCAGCATTTACATAATAAGTTCTTTGGGGCAGGCTTCGTTCTTTTGGTAATGATTATTTATTTATTTATTTATTTATTAAATACAAACAACATAATATTAAAATAATATTAAAGGCCCCGTAAAACTGTTACAACAGTTTGACTGCAGGATTGTGTCCGTTAATAAATCTGCTTTTTTTACAAATAAATAGCTAACAGTCTTGTATGGAAGAGACTAAAAAAATGATGACAGTGAATATTGCATACAATTACAGCCAAGAAATAAAATAATTTACATTTTTTTTAAGTTTTGTTAATCATGTCTCGTATGTCTAGCTTTTCGTAATATGCATGCAGGTAAGCATATACCTTGGTTGGAGCTTATTATGATCCTAATTGACAGTCAATTACAAATTAAATTCATTTGAAAGTAGAAAAACATGTTATTCGTAAAAACTACTTTAATTTCGTTTTTCGTCTCGTTTATTTTCTTCGTCACGGCGAAGCGTACAGCCAAGCCTGAAAAAATATATTTCAAGAATTTATACAGACGTAATTTGTTATAAATATCATTGAAACCTTAGGTATTACCCTGTAAATAAGTGACTATGATAACAGAGAAACATACAGACAAATAGACGGACACAAATATCGTATATGTTATCCATGGTTCCTATCTTAACTTCGGGACCCCTGTTATGGCACATTCAAATAGCTCTTATCTTTTCCTTGCTCGAAACTTGGCAGGTTTAAAGAATAAATTTTACCAACTCAGTTCATTAAACTTGTAAAGTCTGACCGCGGAGATCCGAGTTCCAGGCAGATGCGATTAAAAAAAAAAATGTTAGTATTAACCAACGGCACGGACCGCGAAAATGTATGAAATTTCATTACGTACCCGGTGTTTTACTTTTTAAAACCATGCTTGGACTAGGATAACTAACTCGATACAGCCAAACACTCGTACAATCCAAGTCCTTTCATGTTAATTTTACTTTTTAAATGTCATAGACTAAAAAGGTATATTAAACCTATTCAAACAGCGTTTACAGTGTATTTAAAAGTGTATCAAATAGTTTGACTGTTTTTTAAACCAATTGCGTTCATAAACAAAATAAATTGCTGAAATACCTAACATAGACGCGTAATAAATATTATATTTTGAACTATATTTTATTCAAATTGTATTTATTACGTTTAAATTTGTGATTTATTTGATGCTTTATTTCAGTTTCGTGCTAAATCGTACATGTGTCGAATGTAAATAAAATTGTGAGTATTTGCAAGGAAATTTTGGGACTGTGTTTATAGTGTTTATGCAACAGTTGTATAAGAGAGGTCAAAAAAGACGAGTGGTGCGGTTACGATGTGAGCCGCAGGCGAACATCGTAAAGCAAGACGCCACGAGTATTATTTGACTTAGTTATACACCGTTGCATACAATACTTTTTCTACGACTAGGTTTCAAATAAAATGCAAAATTAAATTAACAAAATTTTATTAATATACCTAGGTTAGAATACGAACGAACGAAGCACAGAACAACAAACGAGCGAGAAACATTCGAAAACAACAAAATATGTGTCTATGGTTAACTTTGTTTTTAAATTGATGTGCACTTGCCAGGTTTCATATTTTTAAAAAAAGTTTCAGAATCGATTTAACTTGTGAAATAGGGACTAAAAAACACCTAATGATTTGAGAAATTAATTCTTTTACCTGATTGGTCGATTTTAATATAGCTGCGTTCTGGTTGGTTGATACCAAATAAAATGTTTTTTTTAAAGAGTTAAATTAGTAAAAGAGTTTACATACCAAAAAGAACCTAACGTTCCGATTGACAGTCAATGTGTATTGTGATGGGTGGTTTAATTTGGTGAAGTATTTTGATTGGTCAAATTAAACTAGGTGTAAGCTTTGGCAGCTAGGCATATCGTTTTGGCTCAAAAAAGCACAAGTGCTGTTAAGGGGAATAGACTAGATAGACTTTTCTACGGAATGTTCTGCGGACATATTATCTATATTCTTATATTAGTGTTCGTGACTATATAAACGACAGATAAAAGTACAGGAGTAGGAAAATATTATTAACAGTTGTGTTATATTTTCTCGTATTATTGGAGAAAAGCACTATACAAGTCTCAGCCGAGAAGCGCGGTCAACTGCGACTGCTTCAACTCGGCGACGTCTCGGGCACGCTAACTCATACTCGTCCCGCAACCGCCGATTTCCCGGCCTCTGGAGTAATATACTAATAACTTGCCTACGCATAATATCACAGGTTAAAAAACTCAAACCCGTTCCGTGTGGCTGCCGGCTAACAATATAAAAGTGCCACTCCATGTCTTCCCGTGGAAGTCGTAAGAGGCGACTAAGGGAATAAAGGATTTTTACTATTGTTAGGCGATAGGCTTGTAACCTATCACTAATATACACATGGTAACATCTTAGCCTGATTGTGCAAAATGAGGTTTCAGAATTAACAACAAGTTTAAGAGTTGTTAGTGATTCTGTAGCTCTGCCTACCCCACTCTGAGAATGAATGCGTGACGGTACGTATGTATGTAAAAAAGGCCTTTAAAGATGGGCGGACGCGTCGTTTGTCTCGGCGACAGATGAAGTGTATACAACTGGATGGGCTATTTATTTTGACCACATACACGGGCGCGCCATGGCACGAATCAACAATGAGAGTCATCACGGAGCAGACTAATTAGAAAATAACAGCCAGAGAACACATTTACGATGACGCCATATGGCTTGGCGAGGAGGAGTGGCGTGTTTCAACGTTAAATTTCTACATTCAGGATAGTTCCATTAAGATTGCGCTTTGACGCTGCAGTGCTGCTCTATTTGGTTTGTTGGAGCGGTCATGAATGCCCAGCTTAAGACTTGTGCTACTTAGTAATCAAACACTAAGAAAACGCAATGAGAAGAAAAAACAAGCCTATAAAGAATTTCGTACCTTAGCGTGCAGAAGTAGATGATCTCGACGATGCTGAGGAAGGAGAAGCCGAGGAAGAGCCCCAGCAGCCCGCCGCAGTTGGCCAGGAAGTCCGTCAGCCCGAACAGCTCCGAGCGCCGCATCGATACGAACCGGGGCTCTTTGTAGTATAGATCTATCTTTGTTTGCTGGAAACTAAGAAACAGAAGTATAGCTAGATTTTTAATCAGGAAAAAAACCATTCAGTATGATGATGTTGGTGTATGGGGAGGTTGATGTATTGAGGGGCAAATAAAATATTTATTTTAAGCTTTGCCGGTTTTGGTGCATGGTTATACGTAGACGATATGTACAAATTGATAATTCTTTATGGTTACAAATGTTTAGACTTGATGCAGTGCAGAATGATAAACAGCGGTATTAAGAAACAGAACTGTTCTCTAATTTGTGTTTTTGTGCAATAAAGATTATATAAATAAATAAACTAATAGTGGCGCCGAGAAAAGCCAAGAAAGATGAATCTAACTGTATAGTGGAAATTGTATATTAATCATGAAAAATAAAAGGATTTTAAGAGCTCCTATTTGTTTTTATAAAACTTACATTGTTTCATTCATCTCACGTAGGTCTAAAGCCGAAATCCAGTCATGAAATGCGTGCTGTACCGCACGATAAAAACTATTTGTGTCAAAATTAGTTTTGAGTATTTCGGCATCGTACTGGATGCCAACGCATGATGGAAGACACGAACATTTTTCCACCTTAGTATCAGTAAGTCCTTCTTCGGCAGCGTATTTATCTAGAAATTACAAATAGTTTATTTCCTAAACAAACGTGCCAAATATAGTATAAACTGCCACACTGGCCATTGCCTATCCTGTGAGGATATAACACACATACACGAGTCCGTATATTTAAACCGCTGACGGCAACAATGTTTACACATCATTTTATTTTATTTCCATGTGTATTTAGGGACTCAAAACAAAAAAAATACTTTATTAAAAAAAAAAAAGAATAAAATCAAACATTCAAATGTTACAAAAAAAAGTATAATTAAATTTTATGTATAACTATAACATACCTAACGCACTCATTACGCAACCTTTTTTAGCTTGTCTGCATATCGTCAAGCTGTTGTCATCTGAAATTTGATTCAATTGTTTAACAAGTGTACCCAAAAGTGAATCCAGTAAGTTCTTTTGCAAGTTTCAGGTCCCCGATTTTCGTTACGCAGATGTTTCCTTCGGTAAAGTAACGCAGAAAATCGATGAACATAATTATTTTTAATCGATTGGACGTTGGTTTGTCATTCTTTGGCTTAGTTAACCGATCAACCAAACAATCAATTTTATTTTAATTAATTAATTAAATAGAAAAAACTACTATCGGGTTTGTAAAACGAAAATTTTAGTGATCATTTAGCATATTCATCAGTGATTAGAACCATCTGTGGAACTACTACTACTTACTTCTACTTTGTAACAACTATAGTACAACTATGTTATTATTCATGTTGATAGCTTCTTGTACTTGTTGAGAAAACCAGCTTTAACATACATACATCGAAGTTTCACCATTAGGGTTCCTTTCTTAGTAAAACGAATAGTAATGAAAAATCGTACGTGGCATGTGGAACCAAACGCAGTTGCATTTCTCAAACGTGTAGTTAGAGATGCACTCCAGCCTGCAGTTGTTGGTTGTGTATGTGAGAAAGTATTTCAACCGGCGTTCTTCAGGGAAGTAACATTGTCGCCTGGGGATAGAACGTGCATCATCATGAGGGCTTCAGGGCCCGTATTATGGTAGCCTTTATCACGGTGGATACACTATCCCTCATTTTCCCACTTATAGATGTTTTATCAACATCGACAAACACGACCATGAAAGGTCCGTAGTAAATAATAATTGTAGTAAATAATAATAATTTCATGTTGTACAAATCGTATGAAAACCATAGGCAAAAATTAACCTGATATAAAACAATTTGACAAACAAAGAGTAATATTTTATGTGTGCGTGTTGAAGCTGTGAAGTTGATATGGAGACAGTTCAGCGGGCCTATTATGGTCGTGTTCATCGATGTGGATAAAAGTGGATAAAACATTTGTCACTTTTGGACCAAAACGTAAGTTTGTACGAGAGTGCGATACGGCGCGTTAGGCGACCATAATACAGGCCTACGAGTAGTTAGTGGTTCTTTATACGTATAACTAGCGGCCCGCCAGCGGCTTTGCCCCGCTGCAAACTTCTAACTTTCACGGAGGAACATTTTCATTTTTGCATATAAATCTTGTACCGACTGTAAAGAACACACCAAAAAAAAAAAAATTGGTTGCAGTAGTTTGGAAGTTACGCGCGTACATAAATTTCGGCGGTTCAATTTTATTTCTGTATAGGTATATATAGATAATGTAAAAGACACAGACTGCCTGACTCATGAATTAGACTTAAATTAAAAACACTATAGGGTTTCTTGTGAGTAAGAAGTGATTTTTAGAAATTGGACCCCCCGAGGGGTAGAGGTCAGTATGAACAACGGTCTTTTTAAAAGTAACACAGAAAAAAATGGTTAGAAGACTGGTCTTTCAATGTTATATTTTATTTTATAATAATTCTTTGGTTCATATTTAGTCTGTCTTCTTTTAAAGTGGGGTCGTTTGTGGGAGATGACAAAAAATACTTAAGTGAAGTTTTATTTGAAGTTAGATACATGTAAATAAGTATTTTGGCTACTAAATCCGCTTAACGTAATGTAATTTTTATTAATAATTCTGATGCATAGTGGAAAACTAAACATAAGTAGGCAACTTACGTTTCTGGAGAATAATTACTGAGACTGCTGGAGGTATTGAGGACACTGAACTTGAGGGCAAACGACGATGTTTGTTGGGGCAGAGCAGCGTAGTAATATAGAGAAGACTGCGGCATGTCTGCTGGGTGTTGCAAGTAAACCTGTAAAACCCATTTACAATTGGTTTACGGAATTTAAATTGTACTTGTATGTGAAACAATTAACTTTTTTGCACCTACTTTATATCCTCGATTGACCCCATTGCACAGTCCATCTCGGTCTGCTAACTTTTCCTGCAAAACCACTGAAAAATCTGGTGTCCCACCGTTTCCCTGAAATTTTTATTTTTATTGTTGTAGATTATCATAAGAGTGTTGAGAGTGTTTTTATAGAAAGGCAGACGGGAAAGCTGGCAAGATTTACAAAATGTCAACGCGACGCAAAGAGTTATCACGAGATATTTCCACTTGAATACAACTTAACTTAAGAGTGAACGTAGTTGTTATCAACAGTAACATACACTGTTACAATTGTAAATATAAACTTCCGTCGAATAATCTAGAACATAACAAGTTGATTACCTGCACTTAAAGGAGTGCTGTTCTCTTAAAAACACTTTTGTCCCAAAGGTCGATCAGTCGAGCGAGTTTTAAGGTAACTCACTCATAATCAAAGTCCGAAAATGTTGTTTGCACGTTCTGACTGAACAACTTAAAGTCGCCGGGGTCGGGGTCGGGTATTGGTCGGTTGAATGGTAAAGCGAGCTGATAAAGAGAATCAATTACCTGTCCGCGTAATGGATAGACATCGCTATCTGTGCTATTGTATCCCTCAGTGTACGACCATCCTTTAGTGGGGGTTGACGTGTTTGAATAAGAGTAATTCTTCTGTACACTGAAACAAAGTTGCAAGCTATTTCTACCGAATGCGTTGGTGGGAGTGCACTATTCGTAACAACTGGTATATTAATAATGAACTTACTTCCACACTTAAAAGTAGGTAGGTGCTTGGGTTTGGCTTGACTTCTTTTCGGCCGAGTTAAAGTTAAAGTTAAAAAATACATAATATTTTTGCTTTCTTTTAAAATGTTGCCTTTAAATGGAAATCGGTTTGAAGAACAGTATTTAGGCCGCCGCTACTCGCAACATATTATTACCTACTTGTAATGTACAAATAAGAGATAGAGTTGTTTTACTTGTTTTAAGGAATAACTTTTTGGATAAGGGCGAATATGCAAGATGTGTAAGAATTTTTGAATATACTTCTCAACTCGGAAAATTTCATCAGCTGCCAATGAATTCATAGTGAAGCAGACTCCCTCCATAGTAAGTACAGGCTTGAATAGTTCTCCGCACGGTACGTAAGTCTGCCGCCGATGGCAAGTATAAAATATGTCATCGATGGTCGGCGAAACCTGAAACCAGAATAAGCTTCAAATCTCAACCACGCCATAACCAGCAAGGGTGTAAGTGTTAATAGACGGTCTTTAATGGCCTCCATAACTTTCTACAGATAATATTTTTTCCCGTTTCCTTCCCAGGTAGGATTCGGTCTCCTCAAACTTCTGCATCAGGATATTCTGTCCATGGTTTTTAGGTTTCCGTACCAAAATGGTAAAAAAGGATCCCTTATGGTGAGACTTCGGTATCTGTCTGTATGTCACCTTTTGAATCCCAAAAAATCCTGATTTAAAGATAATTAGTTATATTTTACGCGAAAAATGAAGAGAAGTTGTCAAAGTTAACTATTTTAAAAATTATCAATAAACTTTTAAAATCTGCATTCAAATAGAGGCTACTCAAAATGGACCTTATTGGATAGATAATAAATTACAAAACATTTTATTGTTTTTTGTTTTGTGTTTTCCAACCATATTATCTTAAATACGAAATCCTCGGTGCGCAATTCCGACATTTAGTATTTTTTTACCTAGTTATTCAAGTCACTGGCCACTACCGACCACCAAGTGGTGAAAGGGTCACACTTTCATTCTACCGCGTATTTTGTTTGCTCAGTTTAAATGCCTCGCCCTCAGCCTTCGCAATGATTTTGAAAAGCCACCAAACTGACATTGTTGTTTTTATTTTATTACCTCAATTATGTGTTCGATGACCTTAGCATCGGAGTGGTTTCGTATTCCATAGTCAAAAAACGAATCTTCCAAACAGATGAGGCCAATATCCTCAAACTTATTGATGGAAGGATCATGACTTTCGTCAAAAAAACTGAAAGAAAATAATTACTTATTACAAAGAGTATACAATGTGTGGCCCAAAACCGGGGCGAAAAATTAAAACGTAGATTCTACTCCTCAAACTACGCAACGTTTGTTTGACGACTTTGAAAAAAAACTTGCGGTTTGAATTTTATTACATTATAAAGTTAATTCGAACACGCAATGTACTATGAAATTGGTTATGTCTGTAGAGTGACTAGACTGACAGGCGATGTCAATTAGACGGAGTTTTAAGTACATTGATTATACTATTTACTTTGTTTGAAAAATGAACAATCTAAAAACTTTATGATTTTAAAAAGTTGCTAAACAAAAGTTGTCTAGTTTGAGGAGTAGAATCTACGTTTTAATTTTTCGCCCCGGTTTTGGGCCACACATTGTATAAAGCACGTTGAGTTTATGAATTTAGTCGAGTATACCCCATCAGCCAACTGTCATTTTTCAATTCTTCTTTCATCTTCACCGTCACTTCGGTAAAGTTGTACACCGTGCGTTTCGCTTTAATTTGAGGACAGATCGTCACGGAAGGGAACGGTACCTAAAATCAGTAAATTATATTCATTCATTCATTCATTCATGTCAGCCGAAAGACGTCCACTGCTGGACATAGGCCTCCCCCAAGGCTTTCCACTCAGACCGGTCTTGTGCTTTTCGCATCCACCGCGGTCCCGCGATCCTGACGAGGTCTTTACTCCATCTTGTTGGAGGTCTACCTACAGCTCGTCTTCCGGTCCGCGGACGCCACTCCAGAATCTTCTGACCCCATCGGCCATCAGTTCTGCGAGCAATGTGCCCCGCCCACTGCCACTTCAGTTTAGCTATTCTTCGGGCTATGTCGGTAACCTTAGTTCTACTGCGGATATCGTCATTTCTTATTCTATCACGCAGAGAAACCCCGAGCATAGCTCTCTCCATAGCCCTCTGAGTGACTTTGAGCTTCCTTATGACTTATGAGGCCCATCACTGGCAACACACACTGGTCAAAAACTTTTGACTTCAAACACTGCGGTAATTTGGACGAAAAGGTGCTGCCCAGCCGAGTCGGATACGACGAGTGACCTCTTTCTCAAAGTTGGACCTACCTAACTGGACCGTTTGTCCCAGGTAAATATAGTCGTTAACAACTTCGAGCGCAGAGCCTCCGACTATCACGGGAGTTGGCGCGACAAGGACATTGGACATGACTTTCGTCTTGTCCATGTTCATTCTCAAGCCCACTCGGTCGAAAGCTCTACTGAGGTCCTCCTTGGTCTCACCCATGACTACGATATCGTCAGCGAATCGAAGGTGAGTGATGTACTCACCGTTTATGTTGATGCCTCGTCCTTTCCAGTCCAGTACCTTAAAAGCATCCTCCAATGCAGCGGTGAACAGCTTCGGAGAGATCACATCTCCTTGTCTGTCTCCCCGCTGCAGAGGAATAGGCTTCGTGCTCTGGTCCTGTAGTCGGACGGACATAGTGGCGTTTTCGTACAGACACTTCAGCACTTCGATATATCGATAGTCAACATGGCACCGCTGGAGAGACTGCAGCACAGCCCATGTGTCGATCGAAACGAAGGCTTTCTCGTAGTCCACAAATGCAAGGCAAAGGGGGAGGTTATACTCTTCAGTCTTATGTATAACCTGCCGCAACGCATGTATGTGGTCTACGGTACTATAGCCTTTCCGGAAACCGGCTTGTTCGGGAGGCTGGAAATCGTCAAACCTGCGCGCGAGATGATTTGAGATGACCCTCGAAAACCGCTTGTAAACATGGCTCAGATGTGAGATGGGTCTATAATTCTTCTGCAAAGTTTTATCACCTTTCTTGAAGAAGAGAAACACCACACCTCTTTTCCATGCTTTCGGCGTTCTCCCTTCGTGGAGGACGGAGCCGAACAGCGTCTGAAGGCCCCTAAGGATGGGTTTACCACCCGCCTTCAGGAGTTCGGCTGTAATTCCATCCTCACCAGGGGCTTTGCCATTCTTAAGCTGTTTGAGGGCCATACTAATCTCATACAGGCTGACGTCGAGGAGGTCTTCGGTATCGTGTCGGGTTAATCTAGCCCTCGGGTCTTCAGCTAGATTTCCGACGGGTGTTCGGGTTGTCGTGTACAGCTGTCCATAAAACTTCTCAACTTCCGCCAATAGCTCAGGTTTGGATGAAATGACTCTGCCGTCGTCGGTCTTCAGCTTCATCAACTGGCTTTGGCCAACAGACAGGCCCCTGGCAAACACCTTAGAGCCCATGTTACGCTCAATAGCCTCTTCAATACTTTTAGTATTGAATCAGCGTATATCACGCTTCAGAGACTTCGAGATCTGTCTGTTGAGCTGCCGATAACAACGAGCGTCACCAGAGAACTGCAGAATCATCTCGCGCCTCACTTCCATGAGCCTAAGCGTGGAGTCCGAGAGCTTGCTGGTTTTTTTACGGCGGATCTTGAAGAACTTAGACCCGACCGTTTGGACAGCTTCCAAAAACCCGTCGTTGTAATCGTCCACGTTGCTACCAAGGCACTCGAAACGATTTTGAAGTTCGAGCTGAAAGCTCTCGGGGTTTTGGAGCTGAGCGGGTGCCGGGCGGAGCTTAGACTTAGTCGAGACCTTTCAAGCTTGAACTGGATATTCAATGAGCCTCGTACCATACGGTGATCACTCCCGGTTTTAACCGCACTGATCACGGAGACATCATTGAATATGTGCTTTTTCGTCGACATGATAAAGTCTATCTCATTCCTCGTTACACCATCAGGGCTCATCCAGGTCCACCACCTGTGCTCACGTTTTCTGAAGAAGGAGTTCATCATATAGAGTCCCTCCTTCTCTATAAAACCGGCCAGTAGGTGGCCCCGGTGATTCCTACGCCCCACTCCAAAATTCCCCACTCTCTGCTCTTCACCGTCTCGTTTGCCCAGCTTTGCATTGAAGTCCCCCATAACAACCGTGAAGTGAGTTTTGAAGCTATGCATGAAACATCCTCATACATAGCTTCCACCTCATCGTCGGAGTGTGTCGCGGTCGGAGCATATACCTGTATGACCTTCAACGAATATCGTTGGGTCATTCTGAGTACAAGGTACCCTGCTCGACACACTCTCGATCTTCACCACGTTGTTCACGAGGGACTTGTGGACGATAAACCCGACACCTCCCTGAGACTGGTGGTCGCCCTCCCGGAAGTAGAGCAAGTTACCGGACTTCAGGGTTATCATGTCCTCCCCCTCTCTACGGACTTCTGACAACCCTATGATTCCCCATCGCAACCTGCTCAATTCCTCCTCCAGTTCCAGTAACTTATCGTCGGTCCGCAATGTTCGGCAGTTGTATGTTGCCAAGGCCAAAGGTCGTCGTTTCTGGTAGCCGGGTCTCTGCCGGAGATTACCTAAAGCACCCCCCGCCCCGCCGTTACCATGGCCGCTACCGGAGCCAGGAATAGCGGGGCCGCTGGGGACTAGGAGTCTGGGCTGTTTTTGTAAATTCATACCGTTGGGGGGAAAAATGACGTAGTCGCCACGCTTGGCAGGCGGGTTGGCGACCGCAGTTATACCATGTAGTCCGCGGAGGACGCTGCTGCTCATCCTCAAGTAAATTATATAAACAAACTTATTTCTATAGGTATAATGTTTCAATTGGGTTTCAATATGATGGGTGAATATTTTTAATTTATGCTTCTACATGACTTCATGTTTTTTTTTTATAAAGAGCTTCCCTTTTCCCAAAGTTTTGTATCCACTTATATATTATTTCCTACCTCTCGAACGGAAACGAGGTGTTCACTCAACGCTACGATGACCGGGCTCGTCTGCCATTTCACCCACACGTTCCGGATTAAAAAGAGACATAAGCTTAGACTTATTAGGAAGGTGATGATCCAAAATATTCTGCAATGAAACAAAAAGGGTCACTACATTCCACCTGCAATCTGGCGGCATCTGTTTTGTCTACGTTTTTCCTGTATTAATCACGGAAAAAATACATCTTTAACATGATTACGGAGAGTGGTTTTTTGTTGTACAGATTAATACACAATTTATAGGGTATGTACTTAATAACAATTAACAGTTTTTGTTTGAATTCCACGATTTCTAGACAATACTTTAGTTTATTACAAAACACAATAATAGTAATGAGGGCGCCTGTACAAGTTCGGTATTTGGTTGATTTAGTCTTAAATAAATCGCCTAATAGACGGTCGCCAACAAGCCTCCGACGGTGCGACCTTGGTCGGAGGCTCGGTGCCAAGGCCGTGTATGTTGTCTGGCTACAGTGTAGCCGCTACACGGTTGGCCGACCTCGCCATAGCATCAGTGTGTTCAGAACTCGCGAACGGATTTCATGTATTGCAAGCGCTCAAAATGGCTCCTAACCTAACTAGACTTTCGAAATTTCAAAGAGAATTGATAGAAGAAAAGAAACGGATGTGTATGAAACGCCGGCTTAAATAATGAAACTTCCTGAGTCGGTAAATCTAATAAATTTACTGGACTACGATGATATTTTTATCTTTCTTTATACAAAACAACACACGGTTTAAAACCAGCAGGTTCAGTGACCAACTGCGTCCGAAGATCAAACAAAATTTTGCTTGAAAGAACTGTCTAGACGCTCGGACTCGACCAAGCTCAAGTTGTCGGAAGGGCTTGTTGGTAACCGTCTAGCTGGCGCTTAAGTGACTTCTCTATGAGGCTGAGGCCGCGCTCAGTGATGTAGCGCAGCCCGTGCAGCGAAGTATTCTTGGCGAAGTCCTCCAGCAGCGCGATAGCCAGCAGCTTGTGCCGGCGCCGGCGCAGCTTCCTTCTAATGCCGACCCTGCCCCGTTCAGCGTCACTTCTGGTAATAAATGTTTAATAGTGTGTACTTTTTACTTATATATTACTAGTTGCTGGACATTTAAAAAACCAACAAAATACAATTATAACACTAACACTTTTTACCTCCTAAAAAATGGCATAGCATTTGAAAACCAGGTACTTATTTTTAAAGACGTGTGAATATAAATTATTGAATTGTATTGTTCTTCCTTTGAATGTCGTTATATTAAGCAAATTATAGGCAAAACCATTATGTTTGAAAAACTATTATCAATCTAGACAAGCGGGAGCGTGCCAAGCCAAGAAAAATAAATGAATAACTGATGAGCAGCAGCAGCTGTGTTATTATAAATCAAAAACTATTAAACAGAAACACGCCCCCTAGATAAACTAGTACCCCAAAATTTGTAAACACAGCTTAACCGGTTATATAGATATTAACGTCCAAAAATCGTCATTCTTATTTAAATATCTGGCATATAGATCAAAAACCTAACCCATTGCCAGATGACCTACAAAGTTCAAATTTGGCATCCAACTAGTTGATTGTGTGTATACAAAGGAAAAAAACAGAACACAGTAACATTATAAATTAGATTTAAAAAAATCCACTCACTCGATTTCGTTAGGTAAAACTTAGCGCCTGGCAAATTATAACGGCAAATTTTATTTCCAAAAAGTAATAATATTCCACCAAATACATAAAAGCGGAAATGGAAACCAAGTACAATAATTTAAAAAAGTTATGGTGTGATGGTCTTAAAGACTTGATGTCAGTGGGCGCCAAATTTGAGGTGGTACCTATTCCGCGGAAAATGTCCTTTGGGCATCTTATTTCTCGAGCCTAAATTTACGTTACACGAAAGTGGTCATAAATAGAAGGGAGCAATGACCAGAGAGAAAATACAATTATTGCGTTAATCTTTAAATAAGATACCAACTAAGAAGTGCTGGTTTTGCAATTCATTGATTAAAGTGTTGTAAAAGTATTCATTTGGATATCAAATAAATAAATACCGTAAAATATTAACTGAAAGCACCAAAAATAACCTTTTTTTTCTAATTGCTACTTCGCCCCCCTTTCAAACGGAGGTCAAAGATATGTGTTTATTTTCGCGAAACTAATCATAGTAATTATTTCTACATTAGACGTGTACTTATTCAAAAAACTTACTCCATCTTCAAAAACTTTATCTTTAGAGGACAAAATCACATTTTACACAAGCAACATAGCACTTCGACGGTGTAAAGCCAAATAACGTGCACTGCACCTATGCTTGTTATTGTTAATGTTCGCTTTTATATGGTAATAGAGTTCCATTTCAGTAATTGATACATTTAGGGCCGCTGACTCACAAGGAGTGTCAACTTTACTTTCAATTAATAGTTTTGCGGCAGTGAATGTGTTCATTACTTACGTTTAGGTCCCCTGAGGAACATAATAGGTAAAATACTTCATTCGTTAAGTGAGTTTATTAAAAATTATAATCTTATTACGGTTATTGATGACGTGAAGGTCACATTACGAAACGGTTGAGCCGAGGGTGACATAATTTTTAGGGTTTCGTAATAAAAAGTGAAGAACGAAATCAATATATTTAAGACAACTTTGCAGGCCGTCTGTCCGTCTGCCTGAATAGTTGTCCCCATCAAAATAAATCAACTACCGAAAAATAATTCATTTAACTATCATATAAGATACATTGTTCAAAAGGTCTCAAGTGACGTAAGATGATCATATTTTCTTTAGATTAAATAATTGACTTTTGGGATATTCAGACAATTAATTATTAACGTGAAACTTACCCAAGTAGACCCAGAGGGCACCGTCAGAACATAGCCAATGCGTAAAGTAAAAAAGTGACAAGAGCACTATCGCCAAAGGCAAAAAACCGCGAAGCACCACTTTGGAACCATACAATTTGGAATTATTTTGAATAACGTGACTTTTTATATGCCTGGGGGGTCATTATGACATAGCTATGAAGTTCTTTTTACGGCGAGAGTAAAGGACAGAGCTGTAGCGGTTATAGCTATAGCTCTGTCTTTTTCTCTCAGCGTAAAGTGGACTTAATAGCTATGTCATAATAATACCCCTGATATGGATATTCGCAGATTTTTGCGAGTGGTTGGACCTTTCAAAACAAAAGATGGTCGTGTCTGTTTTGTTTATTCCGTATAACGTAAGGCTTTAAAGCCGATGCTCATGCTACAAAGTCTTAACGAAAATATTAACAGCTGAGACTTTCAAAGTAAGACCCCGCAAGGCTGTGTGGATGTATAATTTCGTGCGAATTTGTTGTCTACTTTTCTTTTTATGTTTTGTCCATTGTACTTACTTATTTTGTAATGTTTTATTGCACTTGTAATATACTTTATTTATAATTATATCTGTGTCATTAATTGTGTGTGTGTGTGTAACTTTTCGTGGTTATCTGATAGTCCAACGGAAAACCAGCGCTTGCTTTAATGCCAGCTCTACTCGTATCATTTCGTCACTACATGCTGCCTTTTGTACGTATTGCAGTCTTAAAATTGAAATCTTAAGAATGAAAATCTGCATGGGTCACAGATCTCACTTACCATCAGGTGGCCTGTGAGTTTTTTTGCCTGAACCATGACATAAATTTAAAAAAAAACTGTGTTCATTGCTTTGTGTTGTGACTAAAAGTTGATTCTTAAGCATAGTCCACCTCAGTCCATCCAGATAGCTAACTGCCGTGTTGCATTATTGTGATTTGGTAGGTATAGGGGTTACACTGCCGATAAAATCTCTATCATTGAAGCATTCCATCTTAATCCTAAAGCGTGAATTAGACTGGCAATAAAAAAATCAGAAGTTGATTACTGTCTGTGGTCTAGGGCAAGAAGCACAACTTCGCCGTATATTTCTAACTTACACATTTGAGTAAAACGGCGGTCATCTTATACGATTTTTCTTATGCAACCTTAACCTCGCTTAAGGTTGGCCACGCATTAGCAATCTTGACATTGGAAATCAGTCCTTTCATCAAATAAATAAATCAACTTTTAGTATACATCAAAGGAGGAGAAAGAAAGACATTTATTCATTATGTTTTTGGTATATTCCTTTTCACATCGTCAACTAAGGGACATTTCATAAACATTATGTTAATTAAAAATGAATGCCTACTTAATTTTGTTGCTACGGCTAATAGGTGTGTTCTCTTAATTATTTAAATAGAAAACAATTAGTCCAAATTAAAATAAAATAATGAATTGAACCACAATATTACTTTAAAATGTAAGCCGGGTAATTCTTATTCAAATCCGAACGATCCGTTTATAGGTTTACACTATTTTCTAAGATAAGATGAAACTTAAGTAATTTTCTGATTACTCACCTACCCCTCCCCCTGTGTACAGACAAAGAGAACAAACACGTATTTACCTTAAAAATGAGAACCTACTAGATAAGTTAAATAAGTTGATTCCGTGACTTTATTATGAGCTTATAACATTTAAAAAAAATAACCATTGTGCATTGTGCATTACATTTAATTGCAATACCCACAGCATAAAAAGAGGGTATTCAAAATCTTACAAGGAGCTCAAAAGTATTAAATTAGCAAACGAGCATAACCAAGAATAAGTATATTCAAAGAAACTCCAAAGGAACTCTCCATCAACATAAAAAGTAGAGTTTACCAAAGAATTTATTCCCACCCTGTTTTAATTAAATTTTTTCACCGACTGGCTAATGAAGTCAAAATTGGGGTAACTAGCACCCAATTTGCAGCTGTTTTGTGTTAAGTATTCAGCGCTAGAAGTGTTAATAGGGTCGCGAAAATTTGTACATGATGGAAATATTAATTTTGTGAAAAGGTTCTCAAAGTACAATTATTGTCAAAGGGTCGTATTAGCATGTTTCTGGCTGGTTTCAGAGGAGGGCGTACGTGCCTATGGCCCATATAGTAAAACGGAGATAGCAACTAGTGCTAAAGTCTAGAACATCAATCAGGATAATTAGGTATAGTAGTAACTAAAAATTACAAGTGAATCATTAAGGGATAAACATTCTCTCACCCCCCATTCACAACATTTAATAAATTACCTTTACATATAAACTTTCTATAAAAATATATTTTAATGTGTCGCCATTTTTTCTGTAATCTCTATTCTTATTTGCAGTTGCCCGCGACTCCGTCCGCGTAAAAAATCGTTTATTGCTATTATCTCGGGAACTGTCCAATTATTTTGGGATAAAAGTACCCTCTATCCTTCCACGGGATCAAAGCAATCAAGAAAACGTTATAATAAATGAAAATATAGTTTTTGTTGTTATATCTAACGTTTCTTATATCTTATGAACGTTCTAAATATGAAATTATGTCAAACGTTTTAATATATTATGAGACGTACCATTGTATGATGATAATGATGTATGACCCATAACATGTACATTATTACAGCGATGCCACACGAGATTGTAACATAGAGCGACGAACGTATTTCAACGCATCGTGTGGCATGTCGTTCTAATTCATATGTAGAACAACTCAGCGGTAACCCCCGTCTGGCACCTCTCTTACGATCTTTGAAAGAGGATCCATAGAATATTATGACACTTTTAACACTATTATTCTACATTCATCACTACAACTTAGTTGGCGTAGGGCATAAAAAAAACTGTATGGTAGTAAGTTTATTCCGTATCTGGTCTTTGGCATGTAAGCGCACCGCAGCGGTTGGCACAGCACTTGAGGGCCCTGGGACAGTCGGAGTCACCCGTGCAGGTGTGGGTATACACCCACGGGCCGCGTGGCATCGCGGGGCAGAGGCCTGGCTTCACTGGAAAATATGTGATCAACATTATTATACGGACAGCTCAAGAAGGATGTCTGTATGATTTCTAAAGACATACAAATAGATAAATAATTCCCGTTATAGGTGTCCCCTACTTTCAGTGCTCAAACGTACCTCTTAAACGGTCTAACCGACTTACATAAAATCTAGTTAACAACCAGTCTCCTGGAATAAATCTGACGAGAGCATTGGGGAAGCATACCCTCAGCGCAATTAAAAAGCGGTGGCGCGGAACCACAGACGTGCACAGTAGGTAACTCACTCATGTCCTTTATGTACAATCAGCGAAAAATGTGGTCTACCACCCTACTTTATTTGCACATCATGATACAACAAGTTCTATTTTACCTTGCAATCATATAATGAGACAAGTGTCAACCTCAGCGACAATTAGATCTCACACAAACTTTTGTCAACACTGGTAGACCACTTTATTTGCCGACCGTACTCAGCAGACAGACATGAATCCAATTGCGCGATATAGGCACAGAATCTATAATTTTTCGTTGTTGATGAGTTAACGAAATAAAACTGTTCCTGCTTGAAATATCGTATATCGCATAGTCCCCACGCCATCCAAGTGAAAGAAGAATAAAAAACGAAACAGCGATGATAACGTTTGCGAACCTATTATGGTCTGAGCGAGCTTTTACGAAGAACCTGGTTAAGAAACATGATGACCCAATTTTTTCGAACTGTTCCCAAGCCCACAGTAGTCACGGGTTCCACTCACATGGCACTACCATAAACCAGTAAAACTGCATTATTGTGTGGACAGACTTATAAACGATTGTAATATACCCATGTTGACGGAATGGCGAGCTGTCACGGGGTCCACACAGATGGCTCCACCACAGTCAGTTGGACAGCATAATTTAGCAGTGTTGGCGCAAGGTGCTTCTGATCCACAAACCGCTGTACACGTGTCCACTGAGATACTCGGTGGACAGGAACCCGTCTCACTTGACGCAACCGCCAGTAGTGACAACACTAAAACACAAATAGTCCAGTATTAACGGTCGCTCTCCGACACAGTTAATCATGTTACTCGTTCCTTAGGGACGAATTTTCATTTTCGTTTGAAAAAGGACTGAGTTAATTGTCTCTGAAATTTCCCTGAGTACGGCGCGGTAGTTGATAACTGATAATGGGTATTTCGTTAGCCTGGTTTACATTGGTCATGGACAGAGGCAAGTACAGTGCCAAGGACAGTGGATAAAAAATATTAGAAAGCGATTCTATATGGATCCACTGGCAAGGCAACTTGACTCGCTGCTGGCCGATCGGTTTACACTACTGTACTGTCCACTGTCCAGCAGAACACACATGGAATTGCTATTGAAAAGTATAGGCTTTGTTTTTGAGTTGAGTCAGGAATATGATGGTTTTTAGATCTCACGTATCATCACAGGTATCAAAAAGATACATTAAAAATAAAAGTCGTAACCCGTATCGAAAATGAAATTTACACGAAAGCTCTTTTAGGCAGGATATTTTTTGTTAACTTGATTGTTTCCGTCTAAATCCTTCATTCTAGTCATGGATTCCTGTATGTCCATCCAAATCCGTTTAGTCGTTTATGGATGGAGACCTTGAAATTCAATTTTTTTCCGAATTATATTTTGCCCAAATTTTATTTTTCTAAAAGCTATGTAAAGTTGCATAATTTAATTGCACTTTAGGTTAGGTTAGGTTTGTTTGAAAATTCGGTATTTTGATCGATTCGGAATTATGACTCCTCGGAATTAACCACCTTTATGCATGATAAAAAGAGGAAACATCCAAATCATCTAAATAACCTCTAAAAGATTCTTGTTTTTTAATATTACTTGGATTTAAGTATAATAACAATAATATAGTTTTAGAAAGATATTTTTTAAGATTGTAGTCTTGAGAATTCAAATGTGGGCCTCAGTTCCCGCTTGCCATCAAGTGTCCTGAGTGCACGTGTGCCTTTTCTTTGCTACCTATAAAAAAGCAAATGATCGTGTTCTAAAGCATCAAGATACAAAACATACATTTATGTTTATGTAAATAGGTGCACCGTGGTTGTTTGCACACGTAAGACAAACTTGTCGCGTGACCTTTCCTCAATACTGACTTGTATGAACATTGAATTCTATTTTTAACAAGGCGATGACATATATTTATAAACGAAATAGTATAATATAGTTTTAAATTAAGTTTAAAAATCGAAACGCGCTTAAGTCACTGATAATAAGGTATAACTTAATATTTGATGCGTTTACCGATAATTAGTGCTTATGATTGTATTGGTTTTTATTTATTGCAAACAAAAATGGCGCCAATTGTATCGTAGAGGAACAATTTTATAAGGGAAAGCCATATAAGTAGAATAAATATTAACCCATTTCGTATGAACCGATAGTCTAGCAACATTTGGATACAGACCTCCAAGTAATGCCTCAAACTAAATAACTATCACACACAGTGCACACAGGCTCAAGGGGTTACAGAGCAATCTAAAGACTACAATCTCAACACAGCAAATATTTTGCCGACCCATACGACTAAGATGAAATGCCTCTATGCTAGTCATTTACGCTGTTAGCTTACCCCCTTTACCGGAACAAAACAATGCAAACACCGCTGCTCGGCCGCAGAGTAAAGGATAAAATAGAGCTACATTGTAATTATTTTATCCACAATACCACATAAAACTCCTCACAGACCCACTCACAAAACAATCAAAATAAAACAATAATTTCTACCAACTTTAACGTTAATTGGACGAAAGGTTACATCGTTAAAACGGTCGAGTCTCACCGAATAGCGCAAACGGCAGCATTCTTGACAGATTTCTTGACAGCTGACAGTTGACAGGCACGCGCGCCGTCAGCTGCTCTATGATGCTCGAGTACAACTGACCGACAAATAACATGGAGACGTACTGCGCGGGAGCATGGCGAGCGATTCAATAGATTTATCTGTAATACTTCTTCGATAAATAGTTTATTGCTGGCTGATATTGAGTGATCTAGAGCTACATTGAAGGAAGTTGAACGTTGAACGAGCTAATTATAGGCTCACAAATCCCTCCTCCTTACCTTAATTCCTTTTTCCATGCCCCGCGCAAGCGACGCTTGGGTATATTGCAGGTAAGGCTGTTGTAGGTACAAGTTGCAGAACATTCCAAGAACGAAAATATTCTCAATAAATTATTGACATGTTCGATATCACCGCCGGTACCCCGATGACATTGGTATCTAAGAACTAATCTGATGATGGAACCGGAAGGTGGCGACAGGATCTCCGCTATACTAACGTAGACCCATCGTGTTGGGACTCTAGTTTGGTCTAGATACAAGTACAGTCGGCAGCAAAAGCTTGTCCGAAAAATGATTTTTTTGACAGAAACTGATTCAAAATTGAAATGCATGTGCATGCTGTCATGTCGTGTTTTTTCTGTTTGCTGTCACTTTTCCGAACTAATAGCAGCAAATTCAAATCCCGCGTAAACTTTAAGACACCCATTTTACACTAATAGAGTGCATAAATTAAATTGTTAATATAACTATTTTTAGGTAGGTATATTTCGGATGGGCAGCGTTCGGTAAGCTACGCACTATCTTCTCGTCCCAAATACCACAGTGCCTCAAGACAAAAGTCTTTGATCAGTGTGTGTTGCCAGTGATGTCGTATGGATCCGAGACATGGTCGCTTACAATGGGCCTCATAAGAAGGCTCAAGGTCACTCAAAGGGCGATGGAAAGAGCTATGCTGGGTGTCTCCTTGCGAGATCGAATCAGGAATGAGGAGATTCGCAGGAGAACTAAAGTAACCGATATAGCTCACCGGATTGCAAACCTTAAGTGGCAGTGGGCGGGGCACATTGCTCGTAGAACTGATGGCCGTTGGAGCGGAAAGGTTCTAGAGTGGCGACCGCGAACCGGGAGATGAAGTGTTGGAAGACATTCCACAAGGTGGACTGACGATCTGATAAAGGTCGCGGGAAACCGCTGGATGACAGCAGCAGAGGACCGATCGTTGTGGAAAACCTTGGGGAAGGCCTTTGTCCAGCAGTGGACGTCTTGCGGCTGATAATGATGATATTTTGTACCTTAATATTTGAACATTCGCCCTTAGAACCTTGTCACAATAACAGCGTCAAGTGATAAGATAGAAATTGCATAGCATTTAATTGTTGGTTTTATGCGACAAGGTTCTAGAGTGGTTCATCAATTTAAGTCCGTGACCGTACATACATTTCGGCGATTTATTTTTATTTTTACATATAAACTATATACATTTTTTTAAGCTGTTTAATTAAAAAAGGTAAATAAGTAAGAAGTTTATCTAGTTTCATTTTTTTTCCCCCAGATTTTGGACTGTTAGGCGAACTGACAGACTTTATAACTGCGGGTACCTATTATGAGCTTGTGGTATGTCTTTAAACCTTATTTTTAGGACAAGAAGTACATACTAATAGTATTAATATTAAAATGTTCGTTTGTCTGTTATGCTTTCACAAGTAAACTTCACCGATTTTGATGAAATTATTCTGTCATGTTCGTCAACAAATCCGCTAACATGTTGGCCAACTTAATTGCCCGTCTGTACAAAGATTGGATGTCACACAGATAACTCTCAGGCCACCGTTCTGTAATTGCGTTCTCTTGGACGTAAGGACGTTACTCTTGTTTACAACATATAACTGGCCTTTTTCCTTAAGTATTGCACTTTTTCCGAGAACTGTTTTCAATAATACTGCTTTTAAAAAAACCGACCCCACCAAAATGTTAATATCATCTATAAAGTAATCAAGGTTATCAAATCCGAATTAGTAGTCTGGTGGATAGTGGCCCTGCCTAGAAAGCTAGGGTTTGATTTCCGGTATAGGTAAATAATTTTGTGATGAATGCGAGTATTCCTGGGTATTGGGTGTTTCCTATGTAAATAAATAAATAAATATCAGGGGACAATGTCACACCAATTGACCTAGTCCCAAACTAAACTCTAGGCTTGTACTAGGGGTACTAGACAACGATATAAATATTTAAATAGAGATATAATACTTAAATACATAGAAAACACCCATGACTCAGCAACAAATATTCGCGCTCATCACACAAATATCTGTCCTTACCGGGATTTGAACCCAGGACCACTAGCTTCGTAGGCAGGGTCACTACCAACTAGGCCAGCGTGTCTATGTATTTAAGTACGTTATTAATTATATAATATAAGTAAGTTTATCGTTGCCTAGTACTTATAGTACAAACTTAAGAGTTTAACTAGTTTGGGACTATTTACGTGATTTATGTTCCATTACATTTAGATCTCTCCTTATTTAAGGGAACCATTAAAACAACACAAGATGGACTGCCAACGCTTTCTACAAACGGTACCTCGAATAATTCTACACTTGCGATGGGCAATTTAACTTAAGATTAATAGCAATTGTTTCTCCCCGGGTTATCAAGCTTGACCTTGACCTTGAAATCTGATAGGAAGCATTCCACGAAACGCCGAGTCAAAGTGTTATCGCCACGCAACTATAAAAAAAAACTGTAAAAAAAATGTTTGTACAACAAGCATTTCTGGTAACTCTGACTTAGGATCGCAGTCTTGAGAATGTAGTCTTGAGATTTCAAATGTCTATGGGTCTCAGATACCACTTACCATCAGGCGGCCTGAGTGCTAGGTTACCATAAAAATGTGGTCATAAAAAAAACTGTAGGTACTTCTAAAGTCTACACTAATTTTATAAATTTGAAAGTAGGTAAGTTTGTATGTTTTCTACACTGTCACAGCTAAACCGCTAAATCGATTTTAGGCATACACATAGACAAGAAAAGAATGTTCTTATCTCTTTCTAGCAAAACCGAATTTAACATGGAGTTTATATGACGTCAGAGTGGTTATCGGATCTCTCCGTCTAATCGCTATCTAATAAGCAGTTAAAAATGCTTGATCATACGTATGTTTTAGCCGATTTTAATTTTACTTTCAACATTGGTGATCTTATGGTATTTTTATTATTTAAAAGCAATGCAATTTAACAAAATCATATTCCCTATAACATTGCAGTTAACAATAATGTATATATTTAGTTAAATAGCTGTATACTGGCTAACGCTAGCACACTCAATAAGAAAGCCAATAGCTATGAAGGTAACGGTAACGGTAGCTCGAATACTGTACGTATTTGTTTACCCCATCTGGCTGAATTCAATTGTTATTTAGACTTTAGGTATTTAATTTGATAAAGTACGACTAGAGCGCGTCTAACGATATCATTTTACAACGAACATGAAAAGCGAGGTTGGTTAATTGAATTTAGCAAAGGTAACTTTACACTGCCTATATTTAGAATAAAATACTAGGTGAAATAAATATCGCAGTGCAGCCATTGTCACTTCCATCCGCAATAGGAAAGATAATGGTTTTGTTATTTATTTTGTCTCTTATTCATTCCGTGTTCTGACACGTTGTTCCACCGAACTGCTCGTGATATTTTGTTATCTATTTAACAGTAGGGCTGCCAGTAGATATATTTAAGTAGAAATTGTACGAAACTAAAGGCAAGTCAGACCAACAGTGCAATAATGATTATTAATCACGTGCAATTACTAAAGGTATTTTTTTTAAATTAATTATATTTTATTATTGAATTTAACAACTCAAAAATAAAAACTATCACCATAGATTGTGGCATCAACGTTGAAATCTGAAGAAAAAACCTACTTAGATAGTTAAGGTAAGGAGCACCTGGGTTCAGTTTCCAAACAAATGTATTCAGCTTTAGAAATAGTCAGAAAGTTCATTTTTGTACGAACAAATTCGAAATAAATATGAACTCAGATAATAGAATTTAGGTTTTCCGTATCTGTAAATTATATACATGAGGGTCCAGCATACAAAGAGGATACAATCAGTCACCTAGTTATACAGTAATGGTATCCTATTATATAATCTGGTAGCCCTCTAATTTTTTTGTAATCTATACAGCTATGTAGATGACAAGGTCACATGTGACATTTCATCTCACACAATCACCGTGACAAGAACGTGTTAAAATAATCTGAGTAGAGGTAAAACCATCTCTTGTTTTGCCTTGACACCCAAAGACGTTTTGCTTCAAGTGATTAACGGCCGCAGACAGAGTCAGTTAATAATGATTAAGTCGTTCCTTTTGTAACGATTTGTATGCACAAGTTTGTAAATGGAACGAGTTAACTGTCTCTAAAATAATAATATCTCTATAAGTTCGGCTGTTAGGTACTTGAATCATCATCATCATCATCTTGAGCCATCGAGTACTGCACAAAACATAAATAAGTATGTTACTTACCTCTGACTTTCTTTATTCACCCATAACAGCTTCAAAAGGGCAAAATAAACAAAAAATACTCGACATCTTTGATAACAAGGAATGATAGGGTTCTGAATTTAAATATTCAGTTACGTTTTGTCGCCATTTTGTCATATTTCTTGTTTCAAAGGATTTATAGGACTTCAAAGATTGACGATATCTACGAATCAATTCACTTTGAAAAGTTACATCGAGATAAGTTCGAATCGCAAAATATTCAAGGAAGCCCTCGACGAAGAATAATCGGTTACGATTTCGTTTTCGATTTCGTGGCTGGATTCTCAACTATTTACAACTTAGGGGTTAAATCTCAGTCGGATGGAAAGTTATTTTCGGTGTAACTTTTAAGTGGATAGGTATTTATACTAAGGTTCATTTTAAATGGATACTGGAACCGAAGTTTTAACGACTCGATCCTCTTCCAATTATAATGTTACAGCCTCGCAATCTTGCGTCGACTTTTAACTACTTATGATCGTATCATAATTTGAAATTTCCATTTGATTACTCACCCAATTAAGGATTTACTAAAATTGTTTACTAAGGTGTTAATCTCTCAAGTCAAGTCAAATTCATTTATTTCATTACATCTACAAATTTACCATAGATACACTATATAAATTGTGTTAATGAAAAAGGCATTTTTTTGAGATGTTCTGTCGGAGGAGCTGTAGCATGATGACGACTCTCAAAGTTTTACTATAATTCACATTGATAACGGTTTAATACGACATGGATGCATAATGTTCGTGAAAACAAATACAGGTCCTTATACTATAAAACTTGCCTTTTTTATTTACCAGAATGCCCGCAATTTCCTCGAATATTACTTCAATCTAAAGACATTTACATTTCTCCGGAAAAATATTACATTTTCCTCCTGCCGCTTTGCTTTGGCCTTGGAATAAAGATAAGCATCCACTGCAGAAGTAAAACTCGAAATAAAAACAAAGAAACAATATTTTTACTGCGTTCAATTAAATTCCTTGCAAAATAAAGGGTTGTTTGTTATTTTCAATAGTTAGTTGAAAAATATTTTAGGGAAATGGGGTGTTATTATAGAATATAAAGAAAGTGTTATTTATGAAGAGCATAAAAAATAATTGTCTTACAATAATTATATATTTACTACCTTCTCTAAACAGTCGTAAGTGTCCGTTTTCTTTGCGAGGGGTTTATTAAGTGTTCTTTATTATTTCTGATATTTTGACTTATTGCATTATTTATTTAGTTGTATGCTATTTTTATGACGATCCTTAACTGTGAAAACTCCTAGGTTCTGTATTTTTAGTGTTATCCTGACTTCTTATTTCTATTTTAGATTATATTAAAATTTGTGTATATTTTTGACGAACCAATGTAATTTCTTGTATTTTGACATAACATGTATACTGTGACTGGAAAATAAATATCATTCATTAACGCATTCATAAACTCGTATATTACTATGACACTCCCCAAATATTTTTTTAGATTGCGTTTGCGAAAACTACTTTACCCTTATAACTTTGTCTTTGCCGACAGATAACTTATTGTTTTTGCGAATAAGTTATAACAATCGGTAGCAGAATATAGCCATTACTCATTCAAGGTTTCGCAATTTTGTTGACAGGAAAACGGGAAACCTAGTGGAGTAATCGGGCCTGAAATATGTTAGGATTAGTTAAGATTCAATTACAAAATGATTAAATGTTAAGTCAAGGCGTTTGACTTAAATTTTATTCAAGATTGAAGAAAAAAAACGTTCAAAAAGGGTTTTTGAGGCAAAGCCATCAAATTTTCTCGCTTTTATTCTTTTTTTAACATCTTTGATTAGTACTTGTTTTCCAAGTTTATTTTAAACAAGATCTCGTCATGGAAATGAGCTGAGATTTTGAATATGTAAACTTGATGACAATGCTATCTGATGACAAGTATCTAACGTTGCTGATAGACTCGAGCGTTCAATCGACCATTATAACTCCTGTCTATCAGCACCATAAGAGGGAGGCAATAGGGCTTTTGCTGTACAGTCCCCAGCAATAATATATTATTCAACAATCATTGCGCTCAAAAATATCTGATACCCTTTTATGCCTCTAGTTAAAGAGACGTGTCAGATATTTTTGAGCATAAAGTTAGATAATATATTATATCTGGTAACTGTACCTGACAAAGAGCTACCGAAGTTAAAGTTGTTAAATTGGTCGGGATAATCAACTCTGTGGCCCTAGACTAGATGCTTAACGCTATCGTAAACGACTTTCGAAAAACGATACGAGTAAAATGAATGGAATTGACATAAGCGCTCGTCTCGATCGCGCGCCTGTTTACGGCAACCCTATAGGTACATTCTCAATAACGATCACGTTGAACAAAATTACCTTCTGCTGGAGTTTCTTACGGTGCTTCTTGGCAATGATGGTCGTGTCCAGAGCGCTAGTAGATTCACTGCATATTGCCGATGATTAAAAGAACCGTCATTAAATAAATAATTTGTTTTTCGGCTTCTCGCGTCGCATCTTATCTAGGGCCCCTGTGCAAAAAAATCTTGATCAACCGTCAGTGTGAGTTCAATACCGCGTATCTACCTAAGCAAGTAAGGTGCAATCCGTGCAATGGAAAGGAAAAATCTTATTTGTCACTTTATTGAATTTGTAAAGTAAGCAGTAGTGCACTATCACCGACGCAATTCATATTACCTATGGCTATCACAATAGGTATAATGCTCGTGAAAAATATGAAACTCATCATTTAGCAGTCAACAATCGACTTTCATTGACTGCTACAGTTTCAGAAAGGGCTTACCCATTATCACACGAGTCAGGAGCAGATTTTCGAACAACAATGGCGAGTAAAATATCAAGTCACTATGTAAATAATTCCAATACAATATGACCTGATTATTTCTGCTCGAAAATGTTTATCAGACACAGCTACGCAGTGCAACGGGGTAACGCTGCGAGTGTCCTCGGCACGATGCCGCAAGTGGGGGTAATGAAGGGATTTATATTATAGGTTAGTTGTGTTATATTTTATTATTATTGAACTTGTTTTTTTTATTTAAAAGTATTTATTGAATAAAGAAGTATAGACACAGCTACAGGGCAAAACAATATTACTTTTAACGTATTCTCGCACTGTTTATTAACCCAGCCGCCATTACTGTCAAATAAAAGAGTAATCGCAAAGTTAACGTTACGATAACACATCATATGGAATATAGTTTTACCAATAGAAGAATTTTAGAATAGAAGCCTAGGTATAATTTAGAAATTCCTTTAGCTAAAAATGTATAAAACTACAACAGCACTTACTTCTGACATCAATGCTAGTTACTCTGTGAACGGTACATCGCAAATATCGCAATTAACGTCCTTACTAACTTACTGCGGCGTGTTACTTATCACCATCAAATGCTTGCCTGAAAAAATGTCATTTTGCAACGGGGAAATACCGTTTTATTTTCTTGTGATCATTTGCCGAATTATTTTTTTCCGAAATATTTAGATGTTTTAATGTTTTAATGTTTTAATGTTTTATTTGGGCACAAACGGTACAATATAACTTAAAGATAAAGAAGAACATGAATTTAACATAAACCAGCAAAGTTGCCACAAGTTACAGAGACATATTAAAATTTAAGGAAGCGTAGGTACAACCATAGGAGTACGTAACAGCAAAAGAAAACAATATTTCAAACATGCAACTAGACAACACTACTTACATACTCTAAGGGATGACTTAAATTTAGGAAGTGACAGGCTAAACATATCAATATTTCAAGCTAATTTAGATTAAATGTATTTAATTGAATTGCTTTACGTAAGTTAGGTTAAGTTTGATTTAAGTGATATCAAAAAATAAATATCATAACATCGCATTCAGAAATATGTAGTGTTTTACAACTGGGTTAAAATCGGCAAACTACCTAAATACACGTTATGAAAACAAAACATAAATACCAAAGGTTTTGTCTCTATCTTAACAAATCTTCTTAACAACGGTCCAAAATAACTGCCTATCGCCGGAAAAGGGATCCCTATCGCCATGAATCTGCCCTATCTGCCTGAAATATTCAAATCTTACATGGAAACTATCGGGTAATGCTATTTCACGGTCAATTGAACAATCTTCATCTCTATTGATTGAGTGTATGATAGCGAAATGATCAGAAGGGACCTTTAGCTATTGATATTGGGAGATACGTACGCAAATAAAGCGATAACAGTTGACTGACTCATATGTGTTAAGAGGGATCACTTAGTATGAATCTGTCAAGCTTGCGACATCTTTAATAAACATGATTTAGTATCAATCACCTACTTATACGCATTTCTTGATGAATGAAGGTAGAATAATCAATAAGATTACTTAAACCCAATCACTGACCATAGTTATAACTAAATATCTACATAGTACTACGACAAAAATTCATTATGTTTACTGTAAAATAACCCACTATAAATGCATTCGAAAATGCGATTAGCACATTTGTGTCAGATAAATTACCTATAGCGTTAGCCGTTTCTTTCATATGGCAAATATGAGTAAATTGATAAGTTAATCATGGGATTGCAAAAAAAACGGGCCTTAGTGTGTGCATTTCAATAGTTCGATAGTTAGTGTCTGCTGCTGAAGCTAGAAGGTGTGTCTCTTACGGTCTATAGGCACAACTTTACTTGTGCCGGCCGCGGCCACTCGGCGCCGCTTAGCCGCGTGGAGACGCTGATCGAAAGACCGAGAGGATTGAAATTTCGTATCACGTAGTATCTATTATTTAATGTTTGATGTAGGTAATCCTTAGATAGCGGCCATACGGTGCCATACAGCTATGGATTAATACGAATACGGGTTTTATCTCGTTATAGCGCAAATTAACCATTTAAAGACCACTTTTTTAGTAAAAAAACTATGTTTAAAGGTCTGGATTTCGCCGTCCGGCGGCCACCGGCAGTGACCAGCACCGTGTTGTCATGGCCAGGTGTAGATGTTATATTTCGGCGCCTATATGATATGTATGACTTTGACTATACTTAGTACTAAAAGGAGTATGGAATATGGAATCCAAATAAAAACACGAAAAAAAATTAAAGCCTTTATTAATACTTTCAATAAACTTGTTATTTGATACAATCTGAGAGGTAAAATAAACCACAAATTGCATTTGATCGCTAGGTACCACTAATCTCACGCTAAATTACGGTGGCCGCAATTAATAAAAGGTTTAAAAAAATATCTTTTATAAATTGAGCCTTGGGTGTCTAGAGAAGTCCTGTGTCATATTATGCTATTTACTTAGGCACAAATTTTCATTTTTATCTTACGTCCAAAGATTAACTAAAAACTAACAAATCACAATATATGTTACGTACTTACATATAATTTATGGCATTTTTCTTGTTTTATCATCGATCACAAGTCAGTCCATCTTGGGGTATATAATACTATTTCACAAGCAACAATGTTCAAAAAACAGTAACAGTAGTGTATATTACGGCAACACTAATTGATAGGTAAATGTTGTTCACTGATTTAAAATTGGCGATACAGAACCGGTTGTAAAAAAACCGGGCAAGTGCATGTCGGACCATGCTCAGTGAAGGGTTCCGATGCCATTACTACAAACACATAAAACCATCTCTACTAACAACAAGGACACGCAATTTAGTCGCCAGTCTACGATACCAATGTAGTTTTAGTCATGCTTTGCAATTTATATTGTAATATATTACATTGAGGTATAAATAAATTAAACTAAACGTGTTGTGATAGTTTTTCTTTTAAATTCGTTATGTGCTTTCATTGAAGATATTTTACAGATTTGTAGGATTTATAGTTTTAGGGGTAGGTTTACGAAATTTCAGTTTTGTGACTGATAATTTCATAAAAACGTGTCTGTGACATGCAGAAAGAGAAGAACAAAGTGATACTGTAAGGGTTAGTTTGACTTTGAAACCCTAAACAAACACCAACAATAATTTCAATGACTCGCATATTTAAACGCAAACTCGTTGGTTTATGTTAAAATAAGTTCTAAGTAACCTTTTAACATGAATGAACATAATCTTAATGCATTTCCTGTTTATTCTTAGAGAGATAATGGTCCAGCCAGTCGGATATGACCGGCAGGTTTTCTGTAGACCACTTGGCTTCTTCTCTGATGTTTCTCATGGATTTTTCAATGATGTGTTCTGCAGAGCCGAACTCACCCTGGTGAGTCACGTACAGGTTGGAGACCATTCCCAACCCTTCGTCGGTGGTGAATCGGGAAGTAGCGGACGTGATCAAATTATCCCAGAGGTTGGTTTTGCTACCATATCTGTAAAGATTAAATCTATGTAATAAGTGTATCCAGTTGACTGACTTACTCATCCACACCCAGCCCCAAATCGCTACAGAAAGTAAAGTAAAGTAGGTCCATGATACCCACACTAGCTAGATGCAGCCTTCTGATAGAAAGTATAAAAACTTGTTTTTGTTCTTTACATATCAAAGGCAATGTCCGGTTGACGTCTGGTCAACTCCCAGCCCAAACCACTTGTAATTTTGAGATAGAGATGGGGTTTTTTGAAATGCAACCCCTAAGGTGATAAAACCCTTAAGGCGAAGTTGGAAGAACTACCCCAAACCGAGTGAAAGGGCCGGTAGAGTTTTGTATCGGAGTTTGATTGAGAACATGCATTGCCGACCAACTTTTGCTAATGTCATGCCTAATCAGATGACAGAGCGTAAATGAAATACAATTGACCAATGACCTTTAAATGTCAAGACTACTTTGCCGACCAGCGTAAACAATGAATATATACATGAAAATGTATCCTTGCCCACGTCGGTTCGGTGGGTCCGGAAATTCCATACAAATATACCCAACAGTAGCGGCTTCATTTCCGTCTCACAGAATTTAATTAAATCTAGCACATCTTTTCAAGTTAAACAGAAATGGAAACGAGTAAACAAAACAATAATGGCTAATAATTTGATCGCAGGACCTCGAAGGACGTTTGAGAAAAGTGCTCATTTGATTCCTTCGATATCCTACAAATGAGTGGTACCTATTCTTACCTCTCGACGCAAAAAGAGGGGTGTATTTGTGTATGTAGCTCCTAACTGGGAGAACCGATTTGGATGCGGTTTTTTTATTTGAAAGCAGGTTTTTCAGCGGTGTTTTTTTGCTAGGTTTCATGGAAATCGGTTAAGCCGTTACAGGGATATTTGTTCTCAAAGAAGGTAAATCAATGCAGTAATACGCGTGTGATGACTTGCTCTAATACCATAAATCTAGTTCTGTAAAAACTTGAACTAATTATTTACTGAAAATTTGTATAATTCCAAGAAAAAAGCAGTACTCACTTCTCCTTCAGCACGCTCCAGTTATTCTCTAAGAAGAAGAATAGAGTCTCATAACCTTGAGGAGTGCCAGTCAACATACTAAAGATAAGGAACAGATCCGTCTCCGTGAAGTTGCCGTTACCCTCCAAAACAGTAACATTCAAGAGCCGGCCTATCTTGTAGCCAGCCTCTGGACAGCCAGCTAAGGTCTTTAGCAGATATGTCCGTTCACTCTGCTTTCTTGATGGGGGGAAGTTGATGACCCTTTGAAAGCCGAACTCCCACTCTTCCTTGGTGCCCCATTTGAAGACCGGGCAGATGTACTGGTTGGCAATTCTGTGGATAAAGTTTGAGATTTGTGAAGCAGAGTACGTACACCATACCTTCGTCGGTATAAAGCAAATGGGTTTCTATGGATGCATTCACACGAGAGCGATTTTTAGCCTTTTATCGAATTTAAAATAGTTGTACATTTCAAACCCTTAAGTAAGTTATGAATATGCTAAATTGATAGCATTCTTGCGAAAATCAACACCATAATATCATGGCCTTATATTTCTTAAACTTCATTATGCCCTAGTGTATTATGTATTACTAATCATCATAAAGTCTCTCATCAATATACAGAAGGATCCAGTTCAAAGGCCGATATCACTGCATTATAATCTAGTTACTAACTCGAGTACTGGCGGGGCTTACTAGAGCATCCAAATTAGTTTCAAAATCAAACTTTACGGTGACGGTACGAAATCGCAGTGACGTGCCGTAAACTTCACGTTGCCTGGGTGCAGAGCATGCGGTAAAGTCGTGCCGTTTACGGCACAGCAGTATGGTTGCTCCTTTATTTGACGACTATTATTGTTTCTTCGAAAAATAAACATTTTATCAGCACAAAATGTATTCTAACCTAATCCGGATATGTTCAATTTCTCGCCAACTTTTTTAAGGAAGGATTTTTAACTTGTATTTGCCGTTTTGCCGAAGTCATTTAACGCGTTTCCCATAGGAACTGTTTAATTTTACAAAATCTATTTCTGTCCCAGTAACCTATGTCCATGGTGTATTGACTACGAGTACCTTTATATTATACTTTGATCCGTTTGGGCGTTAACCGTTAGTCTTAAGCCGTGAAAGCGGTACAATTGATTACGTCAGGATTACCGTACTTGTTTCTACAAGCTTTTATTTAATTTGCTATGTTTGTATGTATGTATTGCAAGTTAAATTTGACCCACTCCTCGTCAACGCAATGGGCTGAAATTTGAACCGCATATGTAAACCCGATGACAATGCAATACCATGGTTTCAAAGAGCTACTGGCCTATAGCCTAGGCAATAAGCTCCTCTGATCTGATGATGGAGTCGAAGGGTGGCGACTGGATCTCCGCTATTCTTACTGTAGACCCACCGTGTTAGGACTCAATAGTTTGATCTTAATAAGAAGATCAAGAATTTGCAAAAAAAATACACTCGGCAGCAAAAGTTTGTTCCATAACTGCTTATTTAAACTAAACGAGCTCGAGAATATCAAGATATAATGTTATTTAGCCTACGAATGGCATGTCCTTCGCAAGGCTGACTTCAAAAGACTGAGGAGTTAATTCAGTTATGTATAATATTCAGGGCTACGAGACGAAACGCCAAAGGAATTTATATGACTGTTTATTAAGCCTCCTGTACACACTACACATACACATTGTTAACTAAAGCTTAGTACAATCTAAAGCTTACTTTGGAACTAGGTGAATTCATGTGAGATTGTTCCCGGACATTTATTTTTACAAGCTCTTAATAACTTGACGGGAGTGTGTGTTCAGGTCAATCTTGCAAGTCACGTTTACCACAACTTATCATCGTTATTGGTTAAATTTGGAACACATGAAAACCCGTGTGTAAGCCGTGTGGTTGCCGGCTTATAATGGTGCCACTTCATCTCTTTCAAGGGAATAAAATCTTGCAGTATAGTTAGGCGATCTTAACTGATCTGGTGATCAGAGTTCGGTGAAGGTAAGCTATTTTTACGTCATTAATGTCATGTAATTGTGTCTTGTAGATATTAATATGGATAAGGTGTATCCATAAAGAAAAATCATAAGAAGACGAAACTTTAATTTCATTATTTATCCGCTTATACGAGTACACTTCTAATTGACACAACAGAATAAATAGAATTATGACGTTGTAATGATATTTCACCCAGAGATCATGCTGCATCCTTAAACAGATTTATTGCCTATCTGAAAAGGTTTGATATCATATGATATATCATTTAATTAACCTTCATAGAATCATATGGATATATATACTGTTTAAAGAAGTTTGCTATAGTTGAAACGGTTTTCACATTTAAGCGAAAAGCTGTGCAAAATAGATAAATCACATTCCGTAGGTTCTAATAAAATTCATTTGTTTTGATGGCGACGTAATGGTTGTAGCAGAAAGGCGGCCTAATTAAACTAAATTCATTAGTTTGTTTGTGAATGATAAGGTATGACCATGTTATGCAAAAACTGAACCAGCTCACCCCGCCGACTTTTGCTGGTGATTGAGGCGCAAGGTGGCCACATCCCGGCGTCGCACCGAATTTGAATCCACAATAGCGTAACAACTAGCAATCAAACCGTCCCAGATTCATTGTAAGCTTCGTTTAATTTTGTCCCCTAAACAACAATACGCCAAATCTTCACAAACAAAAAATGATCGTTATAATCTTATTTCCAAATCGCATAAGCTTGGAGTTTTCAAACGCTGAACCCCTTTGTGGCATTAGTGACGGCGCCCGATCACAGCCCTCATGCTCACTGGGGCCGGTTCGTTGAAGATATGCGCTGAGGGAACGTTAATGAGGAAACTGGATTGCTTAAAAGAGAGATTGTGGTTGGTAAGTTAAGTGAGTAATTATTGCGAAATATTATTGGAAGATATAATGATGTAGTTTTCTTGTGATTCCGATTTTTTTATATTTGTCCAAGGTATGGTAGCCTAAATATGTATTTTTCTTTTGTTTTTGTTTTACAGTCACCATTTTAAAAGAAAGATTAGGAAAACACTTTTAGAAGTCAATTTAAAACTTAATGTATGTATGTATGCATGTAAACTCTTTATTGCCCATAAACAATTACAAAACACTTTGCATCACTATAAATAATGTCCATAGGCGAACTTATCCCATATGGGATCTGTTCCAGTTAACCTTGAAGTAGAATAAGCAAGGACAATGCAAAAAGATTGGCAAATTTACAAAATAACATAAAAAATCAAAGTACATACATCCGAAAACAGACATAAAAAAGTAATATATTATTAGCTTTAATAAAATACATACATAGATAATAAAATATAGTAATATATACCACATACGTAAACAGTAATCAATACCTAAAACAGAGGAACAACACTCACGACTCATCTTGTCATCTTGTCTTGTCTTGTTGTTGTTAATACCGTAGACTAGTAAAAACGACAGCAAACAAATTGAAAATTGATGAGATTCAGTCGAGTACAAAACTATGTATGCAATTTTGCACCTTATACCATTGGAATAAGGTGCACAAGTCTACACATATCTTAGAACTTGTCTAAACGTAAAATTGGTACCTTAAGCCTTGTTCGGACTGCATTAGTAATTTAGTCGAGTAGCGGGTATTTTAGTAACTATATTTGTCTGAAAGTGAAAATGTACACTAGTAGTCTACTCGATAAATCTTAAAGGGATCTACTCACGGGTTTCCCTCATCAGGGTTCTTCGCTTTCATCCACTTGCTGTACTGCTCCTGAGCTTCGGTCACGCAGGGCTGGTACCCAGCCTTGCAGAGGAACGTCTTGGTGTGAGCCCGCAGGTTCTTCTTCCAAGGTTCCTCGTCTTCTTTCTCTTGCTTCACTAGCTCTTCGTAGAGAGGAGTCAGCAGGGTGCGAACGTACGCCTTAAGAAGAAACATTATGTTTTTTTAGGTAAGTGGGTATTGAAAAACTGATTGGTTGGCTACCACTAACTGGATATAATTATAATCAAATTTAACTTGACATTTGTACGAAATAAGAATGCGCTATTTTTTGTGCTTGCTATATGGTGAGCATTCAAAAAATCTTTTGGAAAGGACGGTCAGATCTTTGCCAGAGGTCTATGGAAAACAATCAACAGTTTGCTCATGATTTAATTACGCCTATTATTTTTTAAATAAGTTTTCATACCCTCTTGATGGTAAGTGCTCACCGTAAAGTAGGTACAGTCAACAGCATAAATAAGTGATCATTTATGTACGTTGTCGCTGTCGATCGTTTCACAAATTCGTATGACATTTCAAACACGACGTTAAAGTGACAAGGTACATAAATAATCACTTATTTATGCTGTTGACTGCACAAGACTAGTTTTTTCTCAACAAAGTCATATAAGATTCATAAATCTGATATGGAGAGAAGAGACGTCCAACTAACTGCGGTGTTATTTCTCTTGAACAGTTAACTAGCGAGGTAGACTAGTAGACGAAGGTAAATTGGTTAACCCGTTCGATCGTGAATGGTTAGCGAATTATTAAAAATAATTAACAATACTGAGGAACAGCCTTCTGGTAAGCGAATTACATACGAACGATTTCATCCCACCGCAGTATACGAGTTTCACTAGCAAACTATTATGTCGTATCCTCCTGGGGAAGCTGAGTTTGTTTGCCTGTAGTTTGCTAGTAGCTCTGTTTATTGTTGCTATGGATAGCCTACAATTCAAATGACGTCCGATAATATTATCTTGTGTAATATAAAACCATTATTCCAAATATAGCTAATTCGCAACCAACTTCATCTTTCTCTCAAAAGATTAAAAAGTAACTCTCATGCTTGCCTTTGCCGCGACGACTCTGTGTACCTACGTAAATTTCATTTTTTTAGAAGTGGTTCGTTTATTTTGCTTCGTATGGAGACTTCATCGGAAATAGTACATCAGCTCGTTTAAAAGTTAAGTTACATAATTTTGGGTAAATTCCTGTGAGAAAATTACTTAAAGCAAGCATATTCTGCGTAAACGGACTGGACGAAAAAATGCAAACCGCCATTGTTACAGTAGCGGATAATGATTCCCTCATTATCAAAAGACGTTTTAAATTCGGCTAGTCATGCAAATAAATTCGCTTTTAGCTTACTCTTTACTTTTGAGATACCTTAAGAGTATATTAGCAGACGCTATAATATTAATCATAAATTCACTGAGGGCAGGGGGTTCAATGCTATCATATTCATATTTTCTCTTTCATAACTGCTTTTGCGTGTATATATTTGGCGATGAAAATCTTAGTTTGTATTGTTGATTAATCACATTTTAGCTACACTATATTCCTACTTTATACGCGTACAATTAGTTTTGCACTACTCCCCCTATTTTCCTTTAGAGTACCCAAGGAATAATTTGAATTTCCAGTTCCTTAGTCTAGCGGTTTAGGCTGTGCGTTGTCTGCTAGTGACGGTACTGTTTTGTGCGTTAAGATCTTATTTAGATAACCAAAAATAAATCATGCTGCTTGCTGACCCTCAAATCAGAATCAAATTTTAGTTTTTTTAATATTAGTTGTGTACAAACGGGTTTTTATTTCAAACCAGGTGCTTTGAAGTCCTAGTAAACTAATTTGTTTTATGTTTATCCCAATTAATTAGTTAAATAACTTACCTGAAACTTGTTGTGCATGCACTGACAGATATGCCCTCCGATATGGTCAATCATTGTAAACACGGGATCCCAAACCAGCGGGTGCCTCTCGTCCTTCAGAAACCAGGTCATGTTGAAGGCAGTGGCGAAGGATAGCTTTCCAGCATAAGCCATGTTCCAAGCATCATGGAGTAGCTTAGCCCTGGTGAGTTCGGGGATCAAGATCCGGTTCTTGGTTTGAAGAAAGGCGGAGAGGAGAACCCAATTTTTCTGGTCGTAGTTCACTGGGAATGGAGCTGAAAATAAAAAATGTAGTCATTAGTCAGTACGAAGGCCACTTAGAAATACTTTTTTATTTTTTCTGGGGCTTATCGATTTTAAGCACGCTGAAAATTTTGTTCACTTATTTATTTTCGCGCTATCATTAAAAATGACTTACAATCCATCTATTAAAACTTGACTGTATTTGCCTAATTCAGAACTTCATTATTCTTTTCGCTACGCTTTACACAGACAAGTGATCTCCGAGTAGATAAAAGGTTAAGTTAAGTTAAAATGGTTTTAACTTATTTATCCTGCTGTCTTAAAAGCTTATTTATGGGTATTAAGTACTAAGTAAATAGCTTACAAATACGACGATCAAAGGGCATTGGACAATTTTGTATAAACATAATTTTCTTTTTTCACAGGCCAGGCAGCCAGGGTGGAATTAGATCTCTAAAAACACATTTATGCACAGTCAAAAGCACTAATATTCTGACGTAGCAGTGGTAAGTATCTCGGAGACCCGTTGAGGAAGAATATTAAAGAACACACAAAAGTTCTATACAAAAGTGGCGACAAATATTTGTACACACAATCCTTATTGTCAGTATAATAGAGGCGTGTCGATACTTTTGACGTCTTGAGAACGTTATATATCATGATTATGAATGACAACATATTTACCTTAACCGTTTTATTAAAAATATTCTGTAGTTTGACTTTTACCGATTTCCTCAGGGTTAACGATGATGAAGTGGTCTCCAGTCGGCAAGTTGGGTATGGTCAGCTCTTTTTCGTGCATCCATGTGGCGGGGAACTTGGTGAAGTCCAGTTGATCGCCACGCGCCACCACAATCGGGGCCCACCATACCATGCTCTCCGCATCGGGGACGTCGTGGGGACGCTCACGAAGGTACACATTCTGCGAAGTTAGAGGTAGACAATCTGTATTTAGTGATTGTTTAGGGCTGGTTGCTACTAGTATATGTGCGCAGAGACGAGTCTGCTTTCTATCTTCTGACGTTTGCTTGTTCTTCTACTGCACTAATACTTTGCCAACAGATCCGGAAACAAATTATTAATAAGGTAAGTCGTTTAAAAGTTCAATATTGGATGCTTAGAGAAGTGTTTTCCCATCGGACAGACGTTTCTTGCAATGAATCACAGATTTACACTTCAAGTTTTACAAAGTGCAAATTACATATTACCAACAATTCTTCTTGAGTTTATGGTGTTTATGGGCGGCGGTGATTACTTCTCATCAGGAAACTCGCATGCTCGTTTGCTTCCCTCTCTTATATAAAAAAAAAGGAAAGGGATTCAGAGTTCAGACCGACCAGCCGAAACAAATACGAATGGCGCGCGGCTGTCCCTTTGCAGGTAGTACTGATATCTCTGAAGTTTTATAAAAGATACCTACAAAGCAAGAAATAAAAAGGCCACCTACCCTTTAGTAACCTAAGTCTTGAAAAGCAAAATCGGTTATTAAAACACTTCTATCAAACGCTATCAAATTCTAAGTGACCAATCGCAAATCCGATCGGACTTGTACCCAAAAGACTAATAGTTCCTTTTCATTGGTTAAATGTGCGTGAAATCTTTTGTACGCCAATAGAATTCCATCTACGTCCCATTTGGGGGACGCTTTGTGCGATAAGATTGAATGATTAGCGCTAAAGAAATGCTTTTCTGTGTTTGATTTACTAAGGGTTAGTAGCCTGAATGATCAACTGGGTAAAATAATGTCGTTACGCGGCTTTTACAGTCACAAAAACGAATAAATAAACAAATTGCGCTTTGCTCCTAAGCTCTTACCTGACGAATCACAGCAGTAGTGCCCTGATAGTCCCTTACAACAGTTATCGCTGGAAGCCGGTCCTTCTCAATCCAGCTGTTGGCCACGGTCCTCAAGTCCACATTACTTGGAACCTTGCCATCGGCCGCAGCAGCAGTGTTCAGGGCTGTCCAGATGTCATCGCCCGTGAACGTCTTGAATTTACTGAAATGTACATTCTTGCTTCTTAGAAGTCATATTTTGCGCACAACGCATATTAAATTTGACGGCATTTCACAAATATTTTAACTTACGAAACTATACAATGACAGGAAAAAAAGACGTTAGGTAAATTGAAAACTTAATTTTTACACATTTGCTTTCCATGTAACATAGCAAACTAGAGAATAATATGTTCATGTGACATAAGTCTAATAATGATCTCGTTTCTTTTTTAGATTTACAATGGCAATCAATTGACACTTACTGATTTTCAATGAAACTCCTGAGCCCCTTCCTAAATGTGTCTGCTCCGAGGGTATAGTTGAACATCCTGAAGAGTAGCTCGATCTTAGTGCAAGCAGTCTCCTGCTTCATACCCGTGATGCGGGAGTGGGGGTACCGCTTGCTGAACTCGTAGTACAGCGAGTAGAGAACCGTCATCGGCCATTTTCCTTCCATCTCTGAGCCATTGTTAATCTGAAGAACATTGATACTCGTATTGATACCCAATACACGATTTTTGAAATTCTACTCATCCACCATGTAATGAACATAGCTCTCAATAACAATTAAACAAATAATGAAGTTCAGCACCACAAATTTAATTGAGAAAGTTTTTTTTTTTTTTAAACGATTGATGATGAACTGTCGGACAGCAGAGGCTTAATAATGGGTCCGTTGATACCGTTGGAACCCAACAAATCAGGAGCACAGGTTGTTTCAAAGCCAGCATCACTGTCATGAAAAAAAACATCAAAGACCATTCCCATGCAGTCTGTAGTTGCATACCTTGAAAGCAATCTCTGCGGCTAGATACCCCACCAGGGCCTTGTTGAGATGTGCATCTGACCACCAGGCAGGAGTAGCGAGGGCCCCCAACCACTGGTACGACAACTCCTGAGCAAGCTGGATGTAGCCTCGACTGCTCAAATCACTTTCCCTGACAAACAAAAATACACAGTCAAAGACAAAATGTAGAATTTAGTATCTTTCGGGTGAGGCTCAAATATCACCCTCTTTGTTAGATTGTCACTACACTTCACTTCGTACAAACAAACGTAACACCTCAGTGGTGGTGTCACAGCAAGGGGAAACGTGCGAAATAAATGAAAGAATAGCAGAATCAAGTAATTCCGAGTGTGAGAAGGCTGCATACGTTAGCATTACCTCACCTCATTTGAGGTAGGACGTGGTGTCCATATTGTTTTTTTATATTGTTAGTTATAAGTGAATATCTAATGTGATTAAAAAGAATATGGTAACATGTCAAAATCAATACGGTTTTACCGAGTAGAATAGAGCATCTTTAACTTTAAAACAGCAGAATAGGTACACCGGTTACAAGGACTATAACTTACAAATAACGACCTCAATAAAAACATTTAAAACTTTACAAAGTTTATCGGACAGTCTTGAATTAGAACTTAAGCTGCGAGATAACAGGAAAAAACAATTTGAATACGTTTAACGAGACTCGGAGATAAAGCTAGCGTCTACTTTATATGTGTATATACTTACCTATAAATTTAAAGGACGATCTGGTGGCTGAGATGGGTTGCAAATAAAAGTCTTGTTTCAGCATTTTTCCTTTATAATGTAAATTATGAGTACTTTAGATTTAATACTTATTAGGTTTTATTTTACTTAATAACTAGGGATCTCGTCCGCGTAGACCTCGTTTAATATTTTCTTCTGGGGAACTATCAAATTTCGAGAATCAGGAATATCCTATATGTTAAATTCAGAATATGTACAGTATAATTTCTTTGGAATCCGTTCAGCCGTTTTAACGTGAAGCAGTAATAAACCTACCAACTCTCACACACGCACGAATTTACGCATTTATAACGCCTTATGCACACTGTCCACTGAATCAAACCGGAACCAGATATTGTAATCAAAATTGAACTTTATCGCAATGCAGTGTTTCGTTTTTGTTTCGGTTTCTTGAGACTTTACTAAAGGATAAAGACACTACGTGCAATTGATATTTTTTTAAACCATAACAATAATACAAGACGAGTTAGCTTGGATTGGTATTTCTAAGGAGTGTTATGACTTTATGACATATTTTATTTGTAGTTTGATCCTGGCGCTACAGAACTTGATGCCGTTCTTTTATGAGGGCTTTAGGGGTTGGTTTTTTAATTCTAATTTCAGTGTTGAAGATCTGTAGCAAAAGTTTTCCACTAAAGGGTGATGGGCAATTTTGTATGGACCCCGTCCCCCCCCTCCAACAGTAACGGGCTGCAGGTCTATATGTTCATTAGGACCCAATAAAAGACAAAATACTTATCTTCGTAGCAAAATGAATGGGATTTTTTTTAATGAAAACAAAGGGCCAGGCAAGGCAAATCATCTACATAAGTGTTCATTTTCAAACAAATTCCATAGTTCCATACGATAAGATTATGATTTTTCAAGAAAACCCCATACATATGGTGATCGACGCCATAGAAAAAATACATCATATTGCCAAGATCTATAAACTGGCACATGTTTTATCACTGTTGGTGGGTGGGGACATTTTTACCCATCGTCCTTTAAAGTAAGCTTTAAGTTCTGATGCTTCAAAGGTTATCATCCGTACTGTTAAAGGGCACTCAGGTTTTGCAAGCGTACTTTTTAAACTCGATAAAAAGAGTGGTGTTTTAAGTTACACGTGTAAACTAAGTATCTGCGGTTACATGTGTGTGTCTGTGTAGATGTTTGCCTGTCTGTGGCATGTTTTTTTTAAAAGAAAGCTTGTTTAATCGAAACTGTTCTCAGTTCGTTTCATAAAAATTGGTAGGGCAGTTCAAAAGATATGAGCTCTAAAAGAAATATTTATATCGGGGATATTATACATTTAATAGTTATTGTTAGACTCTTTAGTTCTTACTCGTTGTGTGCACTTGCCCTTAAGCCATCTTTATAACTTACTAAGGGAAACTTTATCTCCTTCACCGGATGCAACCTGAGAAGGTATATTCTCAGAATCTGCGGTGTCTGAAGAGCTAGATAATTGGAATCTTCTTTAAAGTTCTGAACATTTACCGAGTTGGGTATTTAATTATGGATTTTTGCAAACAAATGGAGAATAATTTGTCTTTATCTTTGTGACAAACGTTTTAATTGTGTGTATATAATTCCGTTTTTATAAGGTTCCTAGTAGCTTTTGGGCGTTTGTGCAGTTGATTATTGCTATTAAAAATGACAAATTTTCCGAGATAACAGACATCGTCTGTTTCCGACCAAATCGATTGACCGAAACGTGAAACTTAAAGAAACCAACAAACAAAAACTAATTTACCTTAATAATATTAAATGAAAGATTTTAATTTCAAAATGTATATACGCAACGTCATTTTCATGGTTTCATTTTACCAAACTGCCGCCAACAGACTGTTTTCGCATTACCTATTATGATTCAGGTTGTGGGTAGGTAGCTAATAGCGAAATGAAAAACTAGCCTCAGCCAATGCCTTTAATGCTAATTTGCCAATAATACCTGTACCTCTACCTTCTCCATTCCATAAAAAGATTCACTGTGGCCAGGAATCCACTTACTTGAATACGATCAGGCCCCAGTTATCTGCGGGCTTTACCCCTTGATAATTGGGCAGGGCTACAATGTCCAGCTTCTTCAGCGGTAAGGGCACCTGCCAAAACTGCGCAATCTCCTTGAACACCAGGGCTAGCTTCTCTATGACACCGTTCAGCGCCTCCAGGTACTCTGGGCGACCCCACACACGGAGTTCTGGAAGCAATCAATTTGTTATATGCTGTCCAGCGGGGCTAGGGAAGTTGCATTATGTGAACTTTAAAAAGTGCAAAAATCAAAGCTTATTTATATATTGACGTAAGCAGTATGGCAATTCCACACATATTAATAGATTTCTACAGTTATTAGTGTGTATTGCCCTACACATGACAATTGCCTTTAAGGTCAAGCGTTAACGCTGTTTTTGTTATGCGTACTAAGATTTTCAGTTTTGGATAATATACGTCCCAGACCCAGTTCCAGTTTTGGTTATTGTAACCCTCAAATTGCTGAAAACTTCGCTAGTTCCTCCTGGATCTAAAGGAGCGATAGCAAGAAATGAAGTTAAACAGGAGATATAAGCCCCAAAATCATTTGTATGACGGGTTCTAAGAGAGAGATATCCAATGATCCTTGACTATTGTTTCAATAACTGAAACATTATGCGTGTATGTTTACCGATCTTGTTTCCTTTATCGTCAGTATAAAATGTGCTGGTGTTGAGCTGTTTCAGTTCTGCGATGACCAGGCCTAGGGTGAATGTGGACATGGGTGGAGTAGTCTCGAAGTGATCCCACACAGCGTTGGGCTCTCCCGTGCTGAAGAATAGAGATTAATATGATTAGATTATTTTTAAGGCTTTGGCTGCTAGACTGGTTATTATTTCTCTTATATTTTTTCACTTCCAGAAAATGTTTAATGGATACCTATCCTCTAGTTTTATCTACGTCGACGCTGGTCGACGGTTTTGACGCGGCGTGTTCAATGAAACGTCACCGTAATTTAAAGGCTCAGCAAAGGGAATATTTGATTACTGAACTGATTATGTAAATCCCAGAATTCTACAGAGTAAAACAGCAACTTATATATGGTAATTGACAGTTTGCTAAACTCGATCGTGAATGTCAAATTTTAAAACCAAATTTTGTAAGTGACAAATACATTTGCTGGTTCCTAAAATCATCGTGAGTAAGCAAAAGTTAGGTAAACATGTTTTTTTTTTAAATTACTACGATTGAACCTAGACATAAATTACCACATTGATAACTTATACATAAAACTTGAAAATTACTTACATCTCTTCAGTCCTCGCAACTGGCATATTGCTGAGCGTTACCATGGTCTTAGGACGCACCACGCTCAGCTGGAAGGGGGTCTTGTATCCTGGCTCGTCGAAGCAAGGGAACATACGGCGGGCGTTGTTCGAACGCAACTGCGTGCCTGCTACTATCCTGTTTTACAAGTTACATTGGATTCAGTATAACGGTAACAAATTTTGAGAACACACTATTTTCCACCGCAGGGCAAAAGTCTTCCATCTTTTTCCTAATCGTCCTTTTTCATTGAATGTATTGTGAAATACGTTCAAATCATCCCGCCACCTGCTACACCACACCTACCCTATTATCCCATTTCTTATCTACAGTAATTAAATCTCATATGTTTGTCCACGCAACAAAAGGGCCATCTCGCAGATTTCTGTCAAACTATGTCGCACGTCATTATACCTACATTAAAAATTTAAAATATATGACGACGTCGCGGGTTCGGATTCGGCGCATGACTAAGACGTCGCTGTAACGTCATGGAGTCACAGCTACAGATTTTACATCATTTTTATATAATATATAAGTCTATGTGTATATGTCCATATAAACTGTACCAGTACAAAATAGGTAGCCATAATTCTTACCTTTCAACTTCATCGTTGACGTAAGTACTTTTGAAAAAGGCTTCGGTCTGTGCCGTCTCAAGGTTTCCGTTAAAGCTAAAGTCCAGGTTGCCCTTGGAGCCTTTGGGAATAATCTTCTCCAGGCGGACCGAGGCAATGGGCTTTTTGGGGTCAGTGGTGATCTTCTTGACTGTGATCTTTTGAAGGTCTTTGCTGGATAGGAGAATAATAAAGAAATTTAATCATGCGGAAATAACCAAAACAACTCGGATAAAGTTTAAACTAGACTACCTTGTTTTATAAACTACCTAGCAAAGTTTTGATGTTTAAAATACGGCTGACTACACGATTTCGAAGGTTTCGTGTATGAATAACTATATCGAGTATGGAGCGAATAAACAAAAGTGAACAATAAGTTCACTCATTTCTGTGTGAGAAATTGTGTAGTACGTGATGATCACTCAATTTATTTTCAGGAGTACAATGTTTAGGAATGTAATCGTTCAAATGGGTTTTTATCGTTTATATTACCATCTACTTGTACCATTACTAATGTTAATCATACGAGTAGACTTCCATCGATGATGTCATGCTTCGCTAGTTTTGCGCGATTTAAAAATATTATTATTGCAAACTCGTGGCAAGGTTATCAGCGATTCCTTTTATTGCAATGCGCTATTAGCTATTGAGTTGGGTTAAAACAGCAGTTGGTGATTTCCATAGACCATTCCCACAATACCACTTAGGTGTCTTTCATATTCACGACGGCAAAATATATAGCTGTAATTAACACGGTGGCTGCGAGACTGATATACGTGTTTGTTATTCTGGTGCGAAGAGTCCCTACCCAACTTAAACTTCAGTGCAGTTTTAGGTCTAATGGGCCCCACCTCGCAAGAAAAATAACTGCCGGGCTAGACAAATTGCCATCGAATACAAACGTTAGCATTTGGTGATCACACTGATCACTGTCGCTATGCGTTGTCATGGAAAAATGTTACCCACTGAATATTTTTCTGTGGAGGTTTAGCGTACTGTATATAAATTTATACCTAAGCTATTTACACTTGTTAAGCTACATGGTGCTGGCTTCGGTATCGGACTTTAAGAACTATTTCAAAAAAACAAAAGAAGGGATCTTTTAGACCTTTCGCCGCACTCACTTGAGTGACTTAAGCTATATTAGGGATTAGAAATAATTAAGCTGTCGGTTGATAATACGTTTGGCCTAAGTAAGTTGAAAACATTGCACAAACATATTCTCACTCGGCGAAATCAGAAAAATAAAAATCCCGCAATTAGGTATTAATATATTTATTTTCCTTTGAATGATTTTCATTTAAAAAATGCTGATTGCATCACTATCCGAATCAAACAACGTATTCGTAATTTCCACGCCGGCCGGTCACAGTCTAATCATTTTTGATCGTTTTCTTCATCCGAGTCGTATAAAAATATCCAGCCTCCTTTTCTTTTTCGAAATTCTTCGAAAAAACACAAACAATACGTATAAGTATGCAATAAGTATGTTGAGGTACTAATTATAACAATTGTGTACTGCTGTTCGCGCACAGCAGATCACTACCCGCTGACACACATGATGATGATGTTGAGTGTGCATGGTCGAAGGTATTTTGGACCCCTTCCCGCACATTGAATAAAGAAAAAGTCATTCTGTGCGAGAGAGGTCCAATTTGCTTCTGGCGTAAACTAAGTACATATGCCATGTTATAAAAAATTAAGAGCTATACAGAATCCAATATTTGTCTCTATCCCACGATTGGCCAAGATACGCTCTTTGCACCCTACGAAAATACCCTATTTTCGCTACCGCACAGGGTTTTAGCCACGCATGGGGATTTTGTGCCTTTTCCCGCTGTGAACGTGTTAACTATATATGTAGGTCTGATTCGACCGGATAACGTAGCCAACATGTAAAATTAATTTATTGATTCTTCCTTTTAAATTTATTTGTGGTGAGACTTTTAATTTATGATCATCATACCTTAAAGCCTTGAAATTAGAGTTATAGTTCCCTCACATTTCACAAATGAGAAAGAGAACCTTAGTTTATGCATAATACTCACGACTCAGCCGGCAGGTGGACCTTAACCTCAGCATTACTGATCTCGATCTCATGCGCACAATGCACGCTGACCTCATCAGCGTCCTGGAGCCAGGTCACGTTGATGCTGACGTGGCCCTTGAACACCCCATCCTCGAGGTACGGCTCCAACTCTAAACGGTATCCAGTCGGCTCCACGATCTTCTCTAGACGACCCTCGATGGACAGAGCGTGGGCGTTGTTCAGGTCTATGCTTCGAGTTTTTATTATGTGAAGTGGACTGATCTGCTGTAATTTTAAAGTAAAAGTTTCTTATCTTATTCTTATTTAACCGTTGTAATTACCCGTCAAGGTAAAAGGTTAGTTTTGCTGCTAAAGTTTTGCGGGGTGATAGATATTGGCGGGCACGTAACGTAAACGAGGTTGAGTTGGGTATCAGGGTAGGAAATCGGGTGCATAGGACGTCACCTTTCAGCTGTTGCCCCTCCTCCCCCAACATCTGTCTCCCCGCGAGACGGTCACACCCAAACTTGTCAGACTATACAGCTCGTCGTCTTGAAACTTCTACGTTTCATGCGCAAAGGTACACGTAAAATGAAATACAGGTGTAGTGTATAATTGTTTTCCTTCGTATTTTTACGGAAACGTACGAACGTATCATGCTACTTCAGTCAACCTCAGTACTTTTTGTACTGTGACCGACTGAAATAGCAGGACACGTTCGTACGTTTCCGTGAAAATACGAAGGAAAACTATTATGCACTACATCTGTAATAGGATATGTCTTAGAGGGTGGAAAACATTTACCAGCATACCTAATATCCCTCTTTCAGAGCTTGAAGAAATACAACGAGTACATCGGAAACCTAGTGGTACGTGGGGTTGGAGTTTAATCTAATTATTACACATTCAACATTATCAAAAGTGATTCACCCTGACATTTGTCTTACGTCTTAGGTTCGTGTAAAAATGCTACCTACAGATAAAAGTGGTAATAATTAGATGGAACCTTTTTGTAGATAATTATTTCGCGCGATATTCCTTGTTCTTTTTCGATCGAAGCGGCATGTTGTGTGTGTAACGCACGACAGCTGACGTTTATATAATATATAAAACATAGTATTTGTCTTCCGCAGTCACTAACCGTTCGCAATTGAATGTAAATCGACATATATTCGCCATTACACGCATAAGTTAAAGAGTTTATCTATGGTTCAAGAACTTTAAACACCTAGGTACATATATTTATCCAACCCCGAAGGACATTCTTCTTTCGCGTCTCTTCACTTTTACTGTAATTAGAACTTGGATACCTACGTAATTAGTTTAGATAGTTTCTCGTGACACCTACACGAACTGTTTACAGGTTACGTCTAGACGGCTAATGTTTCAGCTGAAAATTATTAAAGAAAAGGTTTTTGGTATCTTAGTACTGTATTATTTAATCAAATAATCTGAGAACAGAGGAGGCAAAGGAAATTTTAAGTTATTTTGAGTAAGTCTATATTTAACTCGCAATGTTTTTAATTATGTTTGTTTTGTAAAATATTCATTAAAGCAGCTTAGAGACGGACATTAAAATACTATCGAACCCCAAAAATAAAATACTTAAGGATTTTGTACTTGGATGACGCGGGCTTCAGCCAGTTTTTCTATTGATAAAGGGGTTTATTATGACATGGCTGTGCAGTTCATTTTACGGTGAGCGTAAAGGGCGGAGCTATAGCCGTTGCATAACTCTGTCCTTTTCTCACAGCGCAAAATGAATTGCACAGATACGTCATAATAACCCCACAGGTACCTGTAAAAAACCACCCCAGAGGGCCAGATATCAAATCATACAAATAATACAGGGCAGAAATTCTAGACGGTAAAACCTTATTGCTTCTGACGTGTTTTCGTATTGTCAACGTTTTGATAGCACTTATTTACTTGACAGTAATGGCAGCCGAGTTAAAAGCGATACGATAACACTTCAAAGGCAATATTGTTTTACCACGTTGAAAAGAGGCCCTGTAGGGACGTTCTTGGCCGGTAATCGTAAGTATAATTTGTGTCCGTAACCGCAAGCCGATTACATACAAAAAAGTTAGAACTACATTGAATGTCCATAGAATTATCAACCCTATCCTCTTAGTCAGTAGGTTTAAAATGTAAAGTGTCAGGATACAGATATGTCTTTATTAGAAGATGGTAATATTGTGTAGGGAATAAGACTGGTTCAAATAACAAAGACATATCTGTATCCTGACACTTTACATTTTAAACCTACTGACTAAGAGGATAGGGTTGATAATTCTATGGACATTCAATGTAGTTCTAACTTTTTTGTATGTAATCGGCTTGCGGTTACGGACACAAAGAAAGATAATAGTATTGTACACAAACAATGGCCTTTGTGTAGAAGATCGGCTCGCTAGAAATAATAAAGACTATAAAACGTATTAATTTATTATTTAAGCATGACTCGCCTTTTTTTGAAAGTTTCGACACTCGGAAAGTATTGGCTTTAGGATAGGGTACGTATTTTACTCGTATGACCTAAAATACTGCAAATACACTCGTATGTGACGTATTCTATAAGGGACACTCCTTATTGTACAATGCGTCACATTACGGCGTTAAATTATGGCGCTAAACACGCGTATGTATGACGCATTCTATAAGTAGCGCTCCTTATAGTCCTTATAGCATGCGTCCATATTACCTTTCACCCACTATATCTAAATTACGACGCATTTACATTTTTCATATTCGATTTAGCCTGTTTTCGGTCATCAACTATTGTAAACGGTTTTTTGTTAGTAAATAATGAATCCGGTTAAACCGGTTACCGACCTAATGTAAATGCGCCATTATTAGTTCTCCAGGTGCCCCAACAAGTGCCTCAAATAGGTCGTGAACGCCCGAGCCGAGATTAACTATTATAACAGTCTAACAAACCTTATCCGGCGGCATTGCGTGTGCGCTCACACACAGACACACCAACAGCGTTACAGCGAACATCTTGATTATCTGTGACAAATTGAAATCGTTTCATATTATTAGGGATTCTTTACCCTATAGGCAGGAGACCAGGTCGCTTCGAAGTCTAAAAAAATATATCCTTGCAGGCTGGTTTATAATGTACCTATATATTCATGCCCAACAACTCTAGTTCCTCTAATTCAATAAAGACTGTGAATCAGATGGTGCAGTAACTTTAGGTGATCGATGAATATAGATGAATCAATCATCAACGACTGTCGATCGATAATCGATCAACATCGATCGTTCCATCTGTGAATTGAGCAGATCGATTTGGTGTAACTGACTCAACGTCCATTCTACCATCGACCGAACGGTTGGTGAAGGGACAGCTTACGTTGACGATTGTTCATTAGTGTCTAATTAAATACACACTCAATACACTAAAGCCACAATATACTGATTTTGGCCGAGATGCCCGTCTTTACTCACGTCAAAGTAAACGAACAGTCAAGGAAACTGTAACGTTTTTGTTTTCTATCGACACGAAATGTATCGTGGTTGAGATCCATCATCAGTGGCCCTAGGCAAGATGCATTACGAGAACGTTATCGCTGTCGCTAAAAGGTACATTTCTATAGGATTGACCAGAGCTGCCGGATTACGTCAAGCGCTTAATTATATATCAAGTCCATACATTTTAACAGTTTTCGAAAATCGATAGTTATCGTTACGCAACTTGTCTAGGGTTCTCCGTACGTCAATCTTATACGTTTTGTCGATTTACGAAAATCGCTAACCTAGCGTTATGCATCTTGACTAGGCCCCGTAATTTCTGACGCGTTTCGAGATGGTCATCTCAGTTAAGATCCGTTTATTATTGCAGACCTTAAAGACCCTAATTGGGGGGTAAAATGCCCTTACCCAAAGGCTTCACCTAATTTGGCAAATTTTAATTTGGCCTCTCTGAGTTATGCTAGCGAATGTACGCTGATTAAACGGCGGTACGAAGTAATTAGTTGAGTAGTAAATCTTGCTGAGTGAGCATTCTCAAGTTATTCTCTTCGAGATTTTGTTTGGGCGCAGTTCGGGGGAACAGTTCTTTAATCGCTTGTAAGGAGGTAGGAAGCAATGAGTCGATAAAAGCATTGATGGACCTCTCGGATGGATCGCTCGATAGTAAGATCTAATAATTATGGAAAATGTACTTACAAAAGCACCAAATATTATAGTGGGTACTATTCTTGATACTAAAGTTAAATATTCTACCCATGGTATCAGCCGGTTTCATTAACTTTAGTATTATATGAATTGTAATCGTGAAAATATAAACATACAAACATAGATACTCGTACGTACGTAAACAAATAACATAAAATAAAAGGCAGTTAAAAAAATACAATCTTAGGATAACGACGATAACCCGCACTTTTAAATGCATCAAAGTAATAAAATACGGTATGTATGTGATGTACTTATACTTTACATAAAAAAAACCGAAAATAATATCTATTGAATTTAAAACAAGCCGTCGAGTGGCACATCTGAAGCTTTCATCTCTCAAAAACATGTTTTCGTCTTGTTCATTTGTACAATCTGTGTCTTGCCTTCGGCTTAATGCAAGTTGGCTAATCGAGCCCTTCTCCTGTTTGTTCTTAAAAATAATTTTAAATTAAATGTATCTTAAATCATTGCATTATAACAATAAACAAGCTAAGTAATTCAGTAAGCTTGCCATTCATTCAATTTCAGCAGTCTGCAATCAACGCCCAACAAACCAATAGTGGAGTGACCTGTCTCTCCAATTGGCTTCAAGGTTTCCTTCACGAGAAGTACACTTGATCGTGTTTGGGTCAAATTGTTTGGCAGGACATATGATCCAAAGATGGGAAAAACAATGACGAGATAAAGACGACGCAATAACCATTAGCACTACGGTGCACATTATTTAGCAAGTTGTTGATTGCGTTATTAATTATGTATGTTCTTTTTAACTCCCGCCAATAAAGAGGGGTGTTATAGGTTGTGAATTTGTTAATATGTGTATGTGTGGGTCTGTGTATCTGTGTGTCTGTGTGTATATGTCTGTGGCATTGTAGCTCCCAAACAAAGGGATGGACCGATAAGGACGTGTTTTTTAAATAAAGAAAGCTATTTTATTGCAATGATTATTACTTAAGTATTTTGAAAGTCGGTTAGGCTAAGAGATACCAGCAGATGATGCCGGAATTATATAAGCGGTAGGCATTTAAGTATGCTATTTTTAAGGGAACTTTGCTGAAATCCCAATCGACTTTCCCGGTTTTATGGATCTTTGTTTGTTTCATTTTATGATTTTATAGTTTTGTGTTACTTTTATGTTGTTGAAATGTCTGGTTACGTTTCGTGTTTCACCAAACGGTTCCGACGGAAAACCAGAGTCAGCAGCCTCATAACCAGCAGATGCTGAGCAGAGACCGGAACCGCTTACCATTTAAAGGGTTTTCTTTAGGGTATTTAAATGACTGGTTTTTACAAAACCTAACGATGCGATAAGCATATCTTCGACTACCCCAATGAAAAGCTGTCCCATACGATACAATTAATAAGACGAAGGGCTTATCAATTCCTTAAAACCCTCAGTAGGCTTTCCTTATGAAGTATTCATTGAACGGCTTCAAGCTATTTTAATCTCTACGCGTATACAAAATATTTTTGCATTACTTACCAATTGATTGGCTATCCACACACTTAGGCTTGAAACCAACCAATCACACGAATCTATGAAACAGAGTCAACGGAGAGGAGAACGGATAGGGTAACTAACGTAATGCTAAGTGCTTAAATCCAAAATCCCTTACTAAACTGGTAACCTCAATGGCTGTAGTTAACCAGTTCGAAGCAGTTTCCATATCATCAGCGTTAGCCTATCGATAACGTTGACTAAATCAAATAAAGGAGTTTTCCGGCCCCTGATGCTTAGTTAGGAGGTTTTGTTACTAGCTTTTAACTACGTCTTGAATATTATTCATGAACACTTGATCTAAAATAATTTTGGTGAAAACATTATGATGCACTAAATCAGTAAATGAACATATGCCCACGAAAACAAAGAACATAAGGTGTTATACCTAATTAAAATGCATGTCGCAATACCACCAAATGCAAAAAGTCCGCATCAGTCCTTTGCGAGACGATGGCCTTTCCCAATGCACGCTAATTGGCCTGATCAATGGATAATCTCCTGCATAGGATTAATTTAAAAAACCGCAGAAACGCAGGTTGCATTTTCATTCACCACTGAAATAGTATAACAGGTCGCCACACTCATCTCTGGACGCATCGCAGAAGAATTCACGTTTTGCCAATTTCATCTGATTTCATAATGCTAATTTAATAAAATAATTCAGGTGTACTTACGTGTGTCGTGTGGAGTTACGCCGCTTCACTGCGGCCGGGCTGCGGGCCCCGCGATCCCACAATTGCACAGGATATGCCTCGTTCCTGAGATTGGCTTGTTCACGTAATTGCTAATCTCGTTTGGAGCATAATAAACAGGGCCCGTGTACCAAAAGCGGGTTCCGCAGGATCATAATATTTAGTTACTAGTTTTGCACGTGTAGAAGTTATTCCCTCTGGAACTGGCCAATTTTCCAAAATAAAAAGCAGCATACGAGTACTATATCTTTGAGCTATAAACTAGGAGCTTTGTATCACGTCGATTGGTTGAGACGTTGGATTGTAAAAGCGGAACAGCGGTGGCTCGATTGCGTCAATGTACGGGAAATTAAGTATTGGGGTTATAATGGATTTAAAATACTTTACAATCATACAAACCTCGTGAATCCACCTCAACTATGTCGGATATTTTTTTTACATCATCGTCTGATCAGAGGGGCTGGACAAGATGCAAAACGCTAACGTAAACGATTTTCGAAAACTGACAAATTGTATAGAATTGACATAAGGTTTTGACGCGACCGTCAAAACCTCGTCACGTGACTTACGTCAATGCCTGCCACCACGAAGGCATTGACGTTAGTCACGTGATATAATATCTCTCTCTCTCTATTATACTGACATCCGTTATGAAAAATTAAAAATGTAAGTTGTAACGAGTGATATATCACGTGACTTACGTCAAATCCATACATTTTTCCAGGATAACGCAAAGCGACAGTGATCACCAAACGCTAGCGTTTTTGTTCGATGGCAGCTTGTCTAGCCCCACTGTATATTTTCAATAACGATAACGTTCTAGGAAATCATCTTGTTTAGGGCCACAGAGCTGTAAAACAGCCTGTAAAAAAGGGCAGAGCAACGTCTGTTAGGTAAGCTAGTTCTCGAAAAAGGTTTTTAAATACTTATGAAAATTCTTAGTTTTGACACATTTTCCTGCACAAGCTACGATTGAATATTTAAATTCATTGTTTTATATAATGCTAGGTTAAGCTTTATAATTGTATAATATCATAAGTAGTATTTAAAAAAAAACGACTGACTGTTGAGTTTCATGCGGCGTTTCTTCTTTCTTCTCAGCAGTGGTCTCTTGCGAAGCGCTGGTACATTTTTGACGTGTAAAAGTGCCCTTGCGGCCTACTTACTGAATAAACATCTTTTATCTTTTTATCTTTTTTACACCAAAACATATTTACCGACAAAATAAAACATATACAAAGGCCGTGTGATATTTGCTACGAGTAATTCTGTCAATGTCAATGCAAGATGGCATCAGTTAATATTGTGCCAGTAATACTGTTCCTTGTGCGGGACATGATACGTAAAAGTAGAGAATAGATACGTTTCGCAAATGCATTCGATATAGGTAACTCAACAATCCCCGACGCCCTATAAAAATTCTTAAACGATAAGAGGGCATTATTATTTATTATTTGGACCCCTAACAGGGCAAAGTGTGCGTATCAAATGGGCGTCATTCCCTGTCATGTGAGATCACAGTTAAATCCACGAGCACAACAATAGTCTTACTAAACTATGTTGTGCGGTGTTTGTCGGCTAAAGGTTATTTTCATGATAAACCAATCTTATACTGACGTACTTCAGAGACTTTTTAGAGACAATAAGTCGTTCCTTTTCTAAACTTGTATACGGCAAATCGTCATATCGACTTATCGTTCTTAACGATTCTTAAGTGCGATCGTTAATATATTTTTTCTGGATGCATGCCATAAGGAATATAGTAGAATTAGGTTGTTAACCAAGGAATTAAAGTGATCAATTGCATCCCGAGATAATAATATTCATTTAGTTTGCACGAGCGCAAGCACGTGCGCCTATAACGACCCTTCGAGTAACAAACGTCGTAAAAGCCAAAATGTTTTTTTTACAGGGGAGCAAAAAAACGAAAATGGTTTCCTTTATTTTTGCATTATCTTTTGACATACTATTATAAACCACTTAAGTTAATTATGCTTAGATTTTCAAGATGTTTGATAGTTAGGAATTAAAGATAACGTAGCTTTAATAGTTCCAGAGATGACATGGCTTTTATTACATATGTTTTTATTGTAAATGGGTATAACGACCTTTTTTGAAGCTTTACAATTTTTACCTTTGTTGTAAAGGAACAAAATATATGGTTTTATCGAAGTTAATTTTGTATTAAAGGCCAAATGTAACAAAAAGTTCATTTTAGATACAAATATTATGTTATTTTAAAGCATTTTACCAATTAAAATAATGGATGATCAATAACATTTTTTATGTAGTATCTAATTAATATTACTTCGTAAAGAATGCACACATGCAAATTAATTTAATTAATTCATAAAATTAGGTTCGACATAGACGGGCCACATTTTAACGGGAATCTAGTAAAATAACATTTAAAAACAACAGCATCTATACATAAACTGAATACTAACGATTGTCATGCAGTGTCAAAGAATGCTGTAGTAGAACCTCTGAACTATAACTGCACAGCTCTAATGATCAGCAGTTTTATAGCAATTTTGCAGCTAGATTGCATTTACGAGTATAACGCAGACTATCTGTGTACACTCCAAAAATAACTCGGAATGCCTCTAAGCTAGTTATTTCACCGGGTGCCTTATCCCCACACCAAACCATAACAATGTGACCACTGCTGCTTGGCGGTAGATTAAAGGATAAGATGGTGATAGCGATCCGGACGGACCCTGCACAAGGCCCTACCACCACTAGACCAATGGTTTAGTATGGTGAGGTATCGATCGATGGGACATACACGGTGGAATTTAATCGGTGAACAGGAACCCATTTTTCTAATTCAGTAATCGATGGCGGTCACGTTTATGTAGTACTTAAGTGGAACCAAGTTTTTTTTATCATAACTAATTTTGAAGTTGAAATTAAATTTTAATTAAAATTTATTGTCACCCTACTAATGGTTTAGTCTGAAAAGTTTAGTACCTATTATCTATCACATGATAGATAACAAATCGTAACGTAGATAACAAATGGCGGCAATCATTTATTGACGTCTGATCTGTCTAGTTTCCCGCCAAAGCCAGCAAGCACTTGACGTATGCACACTTACGAGTAACTTCCCTTCAATAAAAGTAGGGTGTCCATTTATTCAGTCAGTGTACATTTTACCGATGTTAATTAAGTGTGATTAATTAGATTGTGAGCTATATTGCACGAGATCTCACGTATTGGTTTCTATGTAGATTGATAATTAAGATTTTTGGATTCCTGATCACCGATTAAATTCCGCCATTAAATTTTTACCAGGTATTACATATATAACCTTTTCTTTTCATTTTGTAAGGCTTCTTATACGTATGTTTTATGCATTTTTGTAACTCACTAGAGCAAAACAAAACTAGTTTTATGTCCATAATAGCCTATGCTTTCTATAGGCAATAATTATGTCGGTGGGCGTTTGAATATTTCCTTGTTGCTCTAAAACCTAGGTTAGGTGAGGTCATCAGAGCATTTGTAATTAGTTCTTACTCGTATGCACTACATTGAATAAGTAGTATATAAACAATACTGCAGTTTTAATAATAGGGAATATGCATGGAGTTTTTAAATGGAGCAACCAGGAGCACAGGAAAGCTCAAAACCACTTTTTATAGACTGGCCAAAACTTCAAAATCATTCTTGGGAAATTGTGTAAAATTCTACAATAAAATTCCAAAAAGTATTACTGAACTTACTGACTCTAAATTTAAATCTGTCGTAAAACAAAAACTAATTTCCCGAGCATATTATAAAGTAAACGATTATATCATGGATAGGGATGTTTGGCAGTGAGTCGTCCGTCCTGCATGAGTAATCTACGCTAAAAAAAGGTGCACCTACTGTACAAAAATACCGTGATATTGTAAACTATTTATAATTATAATGTAATGATGTAAACCTTTTTCTTGAAAAAAATATACCTTGCCGAGTTTCTTACGCCGGTTCTTCTCGGGGCAAAGGTTTTATTTTTCGAACCGGTGGTAATGCTTTTTGACATTCATAGGTGCATTATATTATGCCTAAATTGAAGAATAAAGAACTTTGACTTTGACTTTGACTTTAAATCGCAATTCTCAACAAAATATGAGAATACCGTAAAAGAGATCACGAAAATGAAATTAAAATGAAAATCGGTCAAGAAATACGGATGATACTTAAGCATTTTAAACTGCTAATTAAACAGACTTCGACACTAATTCGAAGTGCACTGTGACGTCATTGTACCAGGTCGGCCATATACACCCCACGTAAAAGTCTGTTTTACTAGAAAGAGATGGCAACACATGTTTATTGCCTTATATCTTGGTATTATCAATGTGTCTTATTAAGCACAGCGCCTATGCGTGACCTTTGCATAATAATTATATTTAACGGAAACAGAATCGATCAATCAAGAACAGCTTTGTTACATGAATTAAAATACGATTCGATCTTCTAAAGTCTACCTATTTCGATTTGCAGCAAGTTAGACATCCTAAGACTCGAGTCAAATAGAGATTATGAATATTATCGAAATGTACATTTCTTTATCCTCTTTATCCACAACCAAACGTTTCTAGATATTTTATGGTAGCTTATTCAATCGTAATTCAACAGGATTATTATACGATTCGATTATAATCCGGCACCCGGACCCTAAAATAATTTGCAGAGCAAGCGGAATCCCGAAAAAGATTGGACCGGAATGATTATGGCCACAATATCATTTTCCAACTCGTAATTCTGGGCTCACGGGACCTATATCTCCCCGAATACGGCCACAAAAAGTTACCAGCTGTACATTTCCGCTAAACCAAGGGCTCCCAAATCCTACAGCAGTATTCTCGCAGTGATGTAGGACGGAATGGTTTTGCATATGGATTTTATTAAAGCAATGCAGGACTAGTGGCGGTCGCATCTGGTCTGGGACAATGTTTTCATTGAGCTATAATGTAAATCGAGACGCTACATCTGGCTCCTCAAAATAAACGATGCTATTGTATTGCATCTTGTGCGAAGGTCAATGTTGCTTTTTTAATTTGTCTTGATTCACTTTAACACAAATAAAGTCACCAAATAAGGATATCCAATTTAAAACCATAAAGTAACATATTTCCAAGTCTTTAAAGCCTGAGAAAAGAGTAACATGACCTTTTTCATTTTCTTTTCGTTTGTGCTGATAATTCTTCTTTTTAGGGTTCCGTAGTCAAAATGGAACCCTTATAGTTTGGTCGTGTCCGTCCGTCTGTCTGTCCACGGTTTAATTTTGGTACTACGAATTAATTTAGCATATCTATACATTTAAGTTACGCTGACAAAGTTGGTAAAGCAAAGGTTTTTTTTTACATTATGACATCGAGTGAGGTATACGTAGTTTTTCGAGATAGTTTTTTGTTTTTTGTTTTGTGTTTTGTTTGGAACCCTACTTTGAACATGGTCCGACATGTTTGATTTTGTTATAAGCGTTAAAATGAAGCGCGTCATTTATTTATTTTACGCACTAACTATTCTAATTTTAGTTGGACTAAATTGTTGATTCGTTACCCCTACATTTATTACACTAGAATATATCTGATCCTACACATTTATTATCTGCTAATAGCCCAGAATTATTTTTCTTTTTTGGCCCCATGATTGACACTAACCATTTGATACGGGAACTATCTCGCTCCTAGAACTACGGGCGTACGTCAATCCATATTAACATAGATTAGACCTACTGACCTCGAAGCTAACCGACACAAAATAGACCTTACTTTTGAACAGTAAGGTTTAGAACCAACACTGGTAGTTTAGACGCTTTGTTGTTGGGGACCCAAGTTAACACCAACGTGGATTTTGAAGGCCGATGTTATTCCAGTATATTATCTAGCTAAATGATATTACATTACATGGCCTTTTGTTGAAGACGTTACGTTACCTTTGCTTTGTAGAAATACGGTAGCGACTAAACAACCAACTGACAAGGAGATAACTAAACTTTTTTTTATTAGGGAGAACGTAAAAGAGGTAGACTTTATGTATGGTAATAGGTATAGGTATAATTTTTTTTTATAATATCTATGTCAACCTTTCAACTTGGCACGGATCTTCTTTAAGACGCCGTGGTTTGATACAAATGTCGATGTGGTGGTGATTGTATTAATGACTTAAATTATTAATTTTAATGAACTCGTACAAAAAGTATTGTTCACAATAGTGTCATAATCAAGCTTTTTAATCTCGTACCTTACTTAGGCAAAAAGCTCTCTATTATAACACGATTATGAAAATAACTATTTAAATTTTTTTTCATTTTCATATCTCTACTGACTGTGGAGAGAGACACAAAAAGTTAGTGTCTGATGGTGCCCCTAGGCGGATCTTGGAAAGTCGTGTACTCCATTTTGAACAATACCACCTCGGTAACTAAGCATCACTGAAAATAAGCATCATCAAATAACCATTGGCACTAATATTTCTGTGGTTATTTTACTTGTGTGTTACGAGTATTTATGTAGTTACTCATGCTAGATAAACTTATTTTATTTCATCGAATACCAGCAATACCAACATGCAGCAGCTAGTTATTGTGGTTATGATTTTATATAAAATCGTCAAAATAGAATGCAACATGAAATGAAAGTCATGAAATCAAACGATACGGGTTGTATGTATATGTGGTAATATACTGATGAACTGACAGATGTTTATTTTTCAGCTGATAAGAGGGTGTTGCTGAAATGTGATAGGTTTTGTGAAAACACAATACAAAATATCATATAACCAAACCACGAAACAGTACAATTTAATTACCGGGTCTAATAGACAGTTTTAACGCAAAGCAGCGATCACATCCAGAAAACCTTGCTTGGTGAAAGAAATTGCTAAGGACTAAAATACATGTTGTGAACCAATTGTGATAAACGACAAAAACCTACCTATGGACTATACTAGACCTAAAGGTACCATCAGTAAACAGTTTTCTTTTACGTATTAGAGCAGCTAGCGGGTCACTTGCATTACCAGGAAGGAGAAGCACAGATGCGTCCCCAGCCTTTCACAAAAGAGTAAGCTTGTCTCTCGAAGGTTGGAACGATGTTACTATAAATTTGTTTGCGTTTCACCTTAAGAGGGGTTGGGGGGTACATGCTCTAAAAGCCTTTTCTTAGTGCACCCATAACATACCCAAGGAATATACTCTCCAAATTTCAAAGCCTAGCGATCTAGCGGTCAACAGTTTTACCAGTAGGTATATGGATAGATTAATAAATCACATCAATTAAATAATATAAATTGCCTGTCCTGTCATTGTGACAAGGTTCCACTGTGGTAGTACAATTCCTTTACTGTAGGTACATACGTATTGATGAAATTGATGTGTAACGAAAGTAATTGGCTGCACGCAGCAAAACATCGATAAGATTATGCCAACATGAACTTAATGTCCCGGATAATACCTTTCATTTAAGGAAATTTTAACCCTATCAACGTAGGAAGTAATCACTGTTTACAATAACGGTTACTTGTCACTTAGTCGGTTTCTTCAGTGTCACCTAGCTATAAATCAGCCATGATCTGATACATTTCTCTGATTTCTTGCTTAAGTCAAAGGATAACAAATAGTTAAGAGAAATGACACGAAATACATGGAGAAGCAATACTGTTGGTGTAAAGGACAAAAAGTTATTTCTGAAACGTATTGTTTTCTTGCATACCGATCAACTACCTTTTGAGATTGATCTATCTATGGGGTTCAAACAAGTTGCGTGTACATTATAACTGGCTCCATAATCAAACCTAATGATAATTGTCATACCATTGTTTTGCCTACCGAATTACAAAGATTTAACAATAGACTCGGTAAAAAATAAATACAAGCAGTAACAACAATAGACCAGTATAAAAAGACCGATCAAATGAAACCGAATTTTGCCTACAAGTTCGCTGAAACAAACTATTTATTTAACAATCTAATCACGGTATATAAGTACGTAAATTCTGTACGTGTGTACAGATTTTATTGCCCTTAAGTTTATTTTGATTGACTCATGGAATTCATGGTAAATTGGTAATGAATTGTTTAGAAGAATTTTCATTATTTGTATCCAGTTAAATCCAGTTTTGAAACGATCTTTCGAGTATGGAGGTTAAATTGGAGTGTTGGAGAACTGACATTAAACTCAACGTTATTGCTTAAAACGTATCATAATTGGAAGGCTAATTACCATGACCTTGCCATGCAGTTCAATTTACGGTGACTATAATCTATTCCCTTTGTCCTTGAACATAAACCCATTTCAGGTGAAGTATACTTTAACTCTCAAATTTAAATGGGATGATGACAGAGCAGGATAAAGAATATTATAAACATAAATATAGTTTTCGTGACGCACGCAGACAACGCACAGCCTTAATATTTGCAGAAAATATTCTTTGTATACTTTGTACCCCGAGGTACAACACTAATAATAGGGGGTTTTGGAAATTAACCCCCAATGTAAAGGACGGTAGACGGGGTCATAACGTAGAAAGAAATCTACGCGATATTTATTACAGCTGTAAAAAGTTAATCTTGAATAGGGATTATTAGTTGCTAGCAGACGCATATAAAGACCCCCCCTCTACTGGTAATAATATTATGACCTTGTAAAAATCTTAAAATGATGGACACTGTCATGTTTTTTTGTAATTTACCACTTGTTAACGGATGCAGCTGACTTGATCTTCCACTTAAAACGTAATCAAGGCCCCCAAGGGGTCAAGGTATAAAGGAAGCGATGCTACCTGTGATTTTTGACCGTATTTTCCTTATGTGACGCACATTGTGTCTTGAACATTTTTGGCAGTTCGCAGAGGCGATATGAAAGCGAGATTTCACGGGTTTTTACCAGTGACGACGTAGCAAAAGGCATTGATTGTAGCTCCGCCTGTTCCAGCGTGGCTTTGGCAAGGGCCCCTGATACACTTTAGCATTTACAAGTGCATTCACTAAAAATCTCCGAAATGAGCGTTCTAGCGAAGGTGCTCAAGTCTGTCAGCACCATAAAACGAATCCCCATTACATGGGTCTTAGTTGATAAAAACTGAAATCTAGTTACCACGTTCCGACTCCATCATCAGATCAGCTCGGATTTACTTACGAGCGTGTATTTAAAATCCTATGCACAAAATTGACTTGCATTATTTGAACCGAAATGACAAATAGTTCGTTGCAGATAGTTCGTTTACCCTTCTAGCATTAAAAAAACAAATCCGTCTATTAATTACAAATATTTACAATTGATCCATTTAACTTGGCAATGGCATGGCAGTGTTAACCAACACTCCCATTTTTTTCAGCTGTTCTTCAGCAATTTTCTAAACGAATAGATGTAAACAATACTAAATTAAAATAAATTCTTGTTTTAGTTACCGCGCCTGCAAATTGTTCGATTTAGCGGCGGTACGCGATAACATTTCTTTCACTGACCTGAACCTACTGGCAGAAAAATAATTATTAATTATTAATACAGGTGTTGTTTATTTCCTGATATATGTAACGTTATTGTGACAGGGTTCTACATTGATACACCAACTAAAGTCGGTCAAGGTTCTAAATCTTCAGCAATAATAACCACTATCCTGCGACAAGTAAGCACCTGTCAAGTCAATTGTCTAAGTCATTTTTGTCAATCTATTTTAGAAGGTAATTGTTAACGTTTACTGTAAATGGAAAATGAGTTTTGGTATTTCAATTACGATCTTGGTTTCTTTGGTACCAACAGCGATGCTCATCGACAATATTCTCTTAAATTGTGAAACTTTCCTATGAGACGTCGTCGGTAACTTCTTTATCATCATATCAGCCAAAGGTACAAACATCATCACCGTTAACTGACCACTAGTGAGCCTTATTGTAAGGTGACAAGATTCACAAATGGTCAGTAAACTGCCACGCACTGCACACGCCTTCTTCAAACATCTCCACGAGACGGCACAGATTAAATATGAGTAACTTCCTAACGACCACAACGATGACGTCGGATCCCGATGACGTCTCGGTCGGAAAGAATATTGAACTATTCGTCGTAACCTTCTTTGAATATTATTAATTTCGTATGGGAATTTTGTTCTTGTTTTCGTTTTCGAGAATGTTCTCTGTCATTGTCACTGTCATTGCTAATTACCCGACAGCGGCGAAACCCAAAAGGAGGGTTATGTGCTTGATCTGTATGTATTTATGTCATTAGAATCGTCTTGACAGCGCGAGTGCCACTGGGTACACCAAAATTCTTAGAAAAATCGATTTGATTTTATGTGTTTTTTAGTTTTTAATATACATATCGACGACAGTTGCGAAAAATACACTCGGTTTTTAGAGATAGAGGTTTTTGAAGATAAAAACGTACAAGAAGAAGGTAGCCGACGTAATATACATTGTAATTATTTGAGTATAATCTTGGAATTCGTTAAAAACTTGATTAGCAGGTCGATTCGGTATTTGTGATTGCACTTGCACCGACACAATAGCAGACAGTAAGGTTTATTGATTTATGTCAAGTGTTTTTTTATTATTGTAAGGCTCACCTTGACTTGTCTCAGTTTAACAACAATGACACTTATTCTCTGTCGAGACTACTTACCGCCTTTACGTAACGACATCCTTTCGAGAATAAACTACAAGTATTGTTTAATTATGTATGAGTACTTTATTTCTGCTGTTGTATTAAAATCAAAAGCAATAGTCTTAAAAATACTATAAATATTATACATTTCTAAAACTAAAAGAATACTTCATAATTATTATTAGTTATTATTAGTAAGCCATAGGAATTTTGGAATGTTTAGACAGAGATTACCCACGCCAGCATAATGTTAAACCGAAAAATATTTCGATGACATAACGGTTCCAGTAAATTGTTGCGAGCTATACTGCCCGATTATGAATCATTCACATCTGTTAATTACGGATGGTATCGAATGTCTGTACACGTCAAACAATGCAGCTCAATGGAAAACAGAAATATGTTATTACCTACCAGGCTGTCTTTAAAACCAGACATTATTAGCAAGGTCGAAAGCGTCATCCATGTAGGTAGAATTTTCTTTTACTACGCGACCAGCGAGTCTAGATCCCCACCTCCTCCCTCAATCCTACCAATTTCAGTGTATCGCGGAACGAAGCGAAGGCATGCAGCGTCTCTTTACATTTTTGCAAAGAACATAAAATACCGCACGAGTTTTCATATTGCCATAGAACGGAGCGTGCGTCGCTTGTGACTAATTCCATTACGTTAAATTTAAATGTTTTCTTTTTATTTTTGATTAATGGTGTTTTGTGTGTGATTATTGATTGCCAGTGTTTTGTGTTAATGACGTTGGAATTTTGGATGACGGTTGGTTTTTTCATTTATTTATTTGTTAGAAATTGTTTTGAAACGATCGTTCTATGTTGGATTGGAACTTTTCCTTCGGTTGATTTACCCACAAGCAGTCAAAAATATATTTTTTTTATTTTGATCCAAGAAATGCTAAAAATGATGTATTAAGCTTTTTCGAATAGCCTACTTTATTCTTTTTTGTTTATAAATAGTGCGTCTCTGTGTAAGTCCGATTAAATGATTACCGCTAAAAGAGATTAAATGAGCATGACGGGGAACAGGTTATTGTTAGAATTTAATTGTTTTGATTGATTTACTCAGGCTACTGAGTGCCTACTACGAGTTTACGTACCGTACCAACAGTAGGCGAGAATCCTTCATAGTTTTATTAAAGTAATTTAGAAAATCGACAATATTGGTAACGCAACGAAATCATTACTTTAAGAGGATTGTGAACAGATACTTGAATCGCGTAGTTGTCAAATATTTTCCATACAAATTGAGCTTCTGGCCATAACGTTTTTCAAGCCCAAAACGAATAATGTTGCAGGTAGGTAGTTATTATTTAAAAAAACTTGTTTCTTTCCAAGGCATATTTTCTTAGAACAGGGGGGTTATTATGAGATAGCAATGCAGTTTATTTTACGGTGAGCGTAAAGGACAAAGCTATAGCAGTTATATAGCTCTGTCATTTACTCTCAGTGTAAATTGAACTGCATAGCTGTCTTAAGCTAGCTGAACCCCCTAGATAACGTAAAGACCTAGTTTTACATAATATCGTTTTAAGGGGAGAGAAACGTTATCACATTTTTAATGGAAATTTTTAGCTTCACAATCCACTAAAATTTAATGGAAAGGTCATTACGACGACACCTGAACTTTTTATTTATTTATTTATTTAAATACTTTATTGCACAAAAATAAAATAGTGTACAAAAGGCGAACTTAATGCTACAAGCATAACTTAACTTTTTATTGTTTTTTGGGCATTATTTTCTTTCCAGTTGAATTTATCAAATGTTCATGAGGTATGCGACTTATCTGGTGAAGTATTTTATATTACCTACATATTATTCTACTTATTTGCGACTTTATGTTCAGCAATCATCATCGTTGTTTTAGCTATACAGAGTAAATTTGTAAATTGGCCCTTTTGTCTGAACAAGGCAATTCAATAAGAGATAAATACATCTGATAACATGGATAGAATGACTCTCTCTAAGAATAAGATCGTATATTATATATTTGAAACCTTGTAGTACCTTTAGTTGTGGCAGGAGCTTGTACAGGGTCCATTCGGGTCGCTACCAGCGTCTTATCCTTTAACCCTCCATCAAGCCACGGTGATCACATCGTTTTGTTCCGGTGTGGGGATAACCGATGAAATTACTAGCATGAGGCATTGGGGTCTTTAGATTGAAGTCTTGAGAATGCAAATTTCTCCATAGAGATATCACAGATCCCACTTAGCATCGTCAGGGGGGTCACCATGACTTAGTAACGCAGTTCAGTTTAGATTGTAAGAAAGGTACAGAGCTATTGCAGCTTTGTAGGTCTGTCCCTTTCTGTCAACCTAAAATGATCTGCTTTAGTATATCATGGTAACCCCCCTGGTGGCCGGTGTGCGCGTTTTCCTTCTCGGTGCCATAAAAAACCAAGATATAGAGTTACCAAGGTTGTGTAAATGCTTTGCATTGCTTAGGCGCAGGTGGTTCACATTATGATTGCCACCTAGCTAAGTGTAGAAAAAGCGAATCAGAGGAATAACACCCCTAATAACTTTGGCCCCCTTAAGAATGCCCCCCTAAAAACAACGCAATTGTACGCGCGTCGGACATAAAATCTTGAAAAACTATCAACTTATTCCGATCATAACACATAAAACTAACCTTGCATTTAATCTGTTTTTTTCTATGAAAATAATCGCGATTGGAAACACACGCTAATCTAGCGTTATCGTCGCTACGCTCGAAGCAATATGCGCCAGATTCGATATGCTGAGAGGAAATGTTATGGAACAACACTGTATATAGCACTTACGTCTTTACGGGCATAGTAAAAAGTTTTGATTTTCTATAGGTTTTTATTGCCCGATGTTCCCTTTTTACTAAAGTCATGGGTGCATTGCAGCTATAGTGAGAAAATCGGACCCATAACGTTGTTTTATTTATCCTACAAGATTTCCCAATAAAGAGCATTCAGAACAGTCGGAATAGCGTGCAAAATTTAATATCCCAAGTAAATAGGTAGTTAATTTAGACAATGGACAATCTACCAGCACTGATGATGTGAGTCATGACTCTTCATACCTTGCATCATACATTATTTCTGCCGAAAGAGGTCCACTGCTGGGGTGTGGTTCTCTCAACAACGACAATCGGACGGAAGAACGAGTGAATGTCCAACCGGCGAGTGTAAGTAGTCCCGTCAGAGCGAACAAAACACATTTTAGCGCGTGCATTTTCAATTTGGCAGCATGGCTTATCGAACGTATAAGGCTGCGTAATTGAGAATGCACGCGCTAAAATGTGTTTGTTCGCTTGGACGGGCCTACTTAAACTAGCCGCTGTGATAGTCCGTCCAACTGACCGTCATTTTTAAGAGAATAACACCCCTGGACAACAGGTCTTCCCAAAGATTGCCACAAGGACCGGTATGGTACTGCGCCGTTTGCATCCATCGGTTTCCCGCAGCATTAGCCACGTCGTCGGTGACTGTAGGTACGGTGCCGGCTAAGAATGCTTCATCTCGTTCCGTGGGTGTCATAAGGCGACACGATGGAAAAACCGGCGGACGGGCAGCACCGTCCCTTGAGCACTTAGCCATTTACTACGGTCGCCAAGCCGCATGGCAAATCCCCCATACAAGGAATGTTTTTCTCAAAGTCCTTTTTTTTGATGTATCGTAAAAAGGGTAAATAATGCAAGCGTCAAATTGGAACGGAATCAAAATCGGACAAGGGGAGAGAAACGTTTTCGCATTTTTTAAGGAGATTTTGACCTTCCTTCACAATCGTCTTAAAGGTGCATTATATATATTTTATAATAGAAAGTTGTATATCTATCGGAAAGATTAGTCATATTTATTGAGGTTAAAGGAAATTCCGTGAAAAAAAATACAATTAATCATCAAAACCCGACTTTTTCTAGCTTCAGTTTTCACATGCAAATAGCTACTTTGAAACAATATATACTAATGATTTGCACATGTTCAAACACTTCTTTACATTTTACGTCTGTGTGTGTTTTTTTTTAAATGAAAAACAATACTTACTTTATTTATAAGTTACTAAGGCTTTTGCCTTAGCCTTAACGTTTTTACGTGGGGTGCTCACCTTTGGCCAAGGCTGTATAGTCCGCGCGTAAGTTCCAAGGAATCGGGGGTTGGGAAGAAGACGGGTGTGCGCCGCGCCCGCCCATCGCATCGTACCCCGCCTCTCCCAGTACGAGGAATTGGCCATTTTGTCTAACTTGGCTATATAATTAACGTAATATTGACTAAATTACTGTACTAAATCCTGACGTCAGTTTTTCTAGAGATTCCTCGGAGTTCGCGCGCGGACTAGATCTGATATGAGCATAACCACCTCTGGTGATCATCGACATTCATCTGGTCTGCTACAATTAAATTAATAAGTTCCTACCTAACCATCGTAGAATGAAAACCTAAATCACATAGATCATGACTCACCTCAACAGATAACGTTAAGTCCAAAACCAAAAATTAAGACCGCAGAGAAGATATGGTTTAAGTCACTCATTTTACAAATTAAGACGTTGCTAATTGAATCGTAATGGCCTACATGTAGAAACTAACCAATGGCTTGTACACCTCATCGCCTAATTTAATATTTCAATATTTAAAATCAAATAATTAAAAAGAAACCGTACGCGTACAATTATTTTCCCTCTACTCCCCCTATGCTTCCCGTTGGAGTTCGATTTTCGAAAAACCTTTCTTAATGTATTGCTAGGGCACCCAAGGAATATTCCCTCATAATTCCAAGTCCCTAGGTTCAGCTGTTAAGGCTGTGCGCTGTCAGTCAGCAGTCATCGAAGAGTTTTATATTAATCTATTTTGTTATTATGTTCTGTGAGAGTTGATATCTGGTGAAAATATTCACTAAAAAAAAGCCCAGGCCACAGTAAAGTTTTAAAAAGACGTAAATAAAAACTTTTCATCAAATTAAAAAAAAGAAAATGAGGTCGAGCATTTCAAGCTCTTCAAATGCTCGAAGTTCTTTGAAAACTTCTCTGAATCATACTCTTTTCAACGATGTATCATATACGTAGTTTTTTTCAATTAACTGGAGTTATTTGCAAATTTAACTGGACACATGGCAAAATTCTTTGGCCTTGGTCCTCACATGCTTGAAAGGAAATAGTCAGTCAAAAAACTATGCATGTGATTCATCGTTGGAAAGAGTATTAATCAGAGAAGCTTTCAAACTTGAAGTGCTCGACCTCTTTTAATTTTGTTTAAAGCCATGTTCTTTTAGTTTTGTTTAAAGCCATGTTATGTTGGGCTTTTAGTTTTTATTACCGTCTTTTTAAAACTTTACTTTGTGTGGTCTAGGCTTTTTTTGAGTTATTATTTGCACCAGATATCAACTCTCACGGAACATAGTAACAAAATAGATTAATATAAAACTCTTCGATGACTGCTGACTGACAGCGCACAGCCTTAACAGCTGAACCTAGGGACTTGGAATTATGAGGGAATATTCCTTGGGTGCCCTAGCAATACATTAAGAAAGGTTTTTCGAAAATCGAACTCCAACGGGAAGCATAGGGGGAGTAGAGGGAAAATAATTGTACGCGTACGAAGTCGCAGACGCTCTCCACTGCCTTCTTTATAAAAAGGGCGTATGTCTCATAGAACCGCGGATTTATTAATGACCTTATTTCTTAACATGGGGGTTAAAGTTGCTTTGACTATTGAATTGCGCATGCGTCCTTTTTATTAAGACGGGTAGTCTAGTGTACCTACCTACTATAGAAAATTAAAAGTGTTACATTTCGTGATTACCTCATTGTTCTCTGTTATCGTATTCTCTCACGACACGTAATAAATTACTAATAATCCTAAGCCTGCGGACAATGATCGAACACATTTTTAAACCTGATTACGTCCTGAGGCCCTTGCATGCATTAAGCTAACTAACGTTTCTATTCGTTCTGTTTTCAAACCAATCGTGTCACTGGCAGATCACGTGACTTTTCGTATCACGCGATCTATAAGTGCCCCGGTTGGCTTAAAAACGAAACGGATAGAAATGCTAGTTAGCATAATGCATCTTTGCAGAGCCCTCAGGGCCAGTATGTTTAAGGTATATTTAATACGGTTGTAAAAGAAGGAAAAAAGAAAGAAAGTGCGGCCAGTTTAGAAAGACTAATTAAATCGGTAGAGAAGTTTTCACGTCTTACGTATGTTCATTGAACAAAGAATAGGAACGTGATATTTTAAGATGAAATGTTGTGGTTAGTAAATACAAAAAATTTCACTATCCGCCCTCGCTTCCCTTCGGTTTATGTGCCTAACTCTCGTACATAAACCAGAATTAATCAAACTTATTTTAATGACATTTTGAATGGATATAGCTTATACCCTGGATTACCACATAGGATATCTTCCCGAAAAATATAAAAGTCCCCGAGGGAGTAGGTAACTATAAATAATCGAAATCTACGCAGATAAAATCGCGGGCAGTACCTAGTTAACTAGTATCATACATATATCCCAACAAAAACATTTTCATGTAAAATGTTGCCAAGACGACTCGCACAGTCAAAATGTTATCAGATGTCATGTAGAGCCAAGCTTCTAACTCTAGACGCCCTAACTCTACAAGCTCTAACTTCACAAACTCTACACCTTAGTCAAAATATGTGGTTTAGCCGTTTCGTAGACCGTAGACCAAGCATCAAAATTTCCGGGAGTCTTATACAACTTCCATCCCCGTTTAAGGGGTTAGGGGGTAAAAGTGTCAAGTTTTATAAATTTTATGTTGTTTGTGTACTAATACTATCTTACATACTAAATTTTAGCTTTCTAGGACATCAGCAAGTACCCAAACAATTTTGATGACCATCAGTGAGTCAGTGACGAAATCGGGGTTTTTGTATATCCCATGCGATTTAAACTTTATATGTTAAATAAGTTTACTATTGTCATCATATCCCGAGTATTTCGTTTATCTAGTATAATCCAAACCCAATTTATGAGGGTTCAAAAATTAGACGAAGCGCTTGGAGAAAAGGTACGTTTTTCCTTGCGCTTCGGTTAGCTCGTCTTGGCGGGGGCACTGGAGTGCCCCCAGATCTAATAAAATAATAGTTAAAACCGAATGAAAATCCGTTCAGTAGTATTTGAGATTATCGCGTAAATACAGAAGGACAGACGGCGGGAAGCGACTTTGTTTTATACTCTAACTGTACTCCCAGCTTCTTATAGCGCTGGGATCTCACTTGCTACTGAAAGTTTATTTGTCACTCGTGCTTTATACAAAAACAAAGGTTGCCGAACCCTATTAAAATACTGGTAGTAATTGACCGACATTCTAGGCAGTTAAAACCATATCGCCTTTGACCTGTTATCGTATTGTCAACGTTTTGATAGCTCTTATTTACGTGACAGTAATGGCGGCCGAGATAAAAACGATACCATAATACGTCAAAGACGATAAGGTTTTTACCGGCTAGAATAGATGCCCAGTTAAGCACCTATAAGTAAAAACTCAAGTAAGGTTCGTCTTCTATGTTCGCTATTCTACATTTGAAAATCGACATAAATTGAAAATTCATTTTGTATACAACTACACGCAAGGGGGGCTTTACCTACTTGAGTTTTTTAAATACTTAATATAAGTGTTAAAATCGCGAAAGTTAAGAACAATCTACCTTTTTAGGGTTCTGTAGCCAAATGGCAAAAAACGGAACCCTTATAGATTCGTCATGTCTGTCCGTCCGTATGTCACAGCCACTTTATTCCGTAACTATAAGAGCTACTACTAATACTATGGAAACTTTGTAAGTAGATGTATTCGGTGAACCGCATTAAGATTTTCATACAAAAATAGAAAAAAAAAAACAATAAATTTTTGGGGTTCCCCATACTTAGAACTGAAACTCAATTATTATTTTTTCATCAAACCCATACGTGTGGGGTATCTATGGATAGGTCTTCAAAAATGATATTGAGGTTTCTAAAATATTTTTTTCTAAACTGAATACTTTGCGCGAGAGACGCTTTCAAAGTGGAAAAATGTGTGTCCGCCCCCCCTAACTTCTAAAATAAGGGAATGATAAATGTAAAAATAATATATGATGTACATTACCATGCAAACTTCCACCGAAAATTGGTTTGAACGAGATCTAATAATTAGTTTTTTTTTTAAGACGTTATAAATCGTAAACCGCATTTTACCTTTCATTCAATCAACTCCAATATAATAAAGAATAAAGAAAAACATTTATTTAGATGTATAGTGGTACGGAACCCTACGTGCGCGAGTCCGACTCGCACTTGCCCGGTTTTTTTTATCTGGGTTTGTCGGACGTCTACGCCAGCAAAAATCGAAGAGCCAAGCGCGCAAAGATCAAACTAGGCTAATTCGATTGGCTTAACCCTCGTTTGGAATTCGGAGATTCGCGTCTACCTCTCAATCTAGTCAGGCAAGAGAAACAAATAAATAATGCCTGTAGCACACTGCAGCGAAACGTATGCAGACCGAACCCAGAAATTTCAATCAAGAAGCTGCCAAACAAAGTTACGTTTCGCTTTTGTTGCAGTCGCGTAATGGATTCATTTCTCGTTATTCTACTCGACGAGGTATTATCAGCATTCAGCTGTGCTGTAACCTTAGCTGTTATAATGGGAACATGTCATAATACAATGAATGGGCACTTGTCTTGAACTGGACTACGGTAAAGAATAGTTGTTTCCTACTTACGGTTGTCAACCACATAATAAGAATGTATTTCCTTTCATATAAGTGTGTATTCCTATATATAATTCATTGATTTAGATTAAAATATGTTTATCATTGTTTAGTAGTACCTAGTACAAATCTAGCACTTAGTTTGGGAATAGGTATTTGTGTAATTTAATTTATCCCCTGATTTTTAGACTGCGGAGAAAATCGGTTTTGTGCTCGAAAGGGATATTTGATTGATAGGTACCTACTATTAATATTGATTGGGTGTCAGTGTCAAACGTCGAGCGAAACAAACGAGTCTGGAGGTGGTTCTTATCTTAGCTTTGTTTCATCGAAATCGGTTTAGGTAAATGAAAGTTTTTGGTTTAGTAATGACGGGTTGTAATTTTTAAATTATTATTATGGCATTGTGATTTTCCAAGAAAAAGTTGCTAAAATAATTAGATTACGTACCTATTTCTACTTACTGCAATCCATGATATTAGGTACCTTACAGAGCTTTTTATAATTTCTATTATGGGCTTATAGCATCGACGAACAAGTTAGAGGAGGTAAAAAAGTTGGGATTCCTGACTTATCCCCTCAAACCAACACGCAAGATTTCTGTCAATGCTTATACTCGATAATCGAATTAAAGACCAAAATCTGACAGTTTCCATCTTGATTATTTCGTTATTTTAACAACATTTCATAAAAACGTGAATAAGAACTCGTGTAACCAGTAATAATAGAGTAAGTTTTATTGATATAAGTACCTACACTTAAACCAAAATGCAGTAATCACAGTGAATGTGCGCCGGTTGAGGTTAGGATTTTGATCTTTAATTAGTTTTTCGAGTACCTATAGAAGAGACTAAGTTAGGAAGGAGAAAGATTTTTACAGAGGGCCTTAACTCTGTAAATATTTTCAATTAAAACGATGAACCCTATCCTATTCCTTGTGTATTAATTTGTACAACAAAAAACCATCCTTCGATTTCAAGACAATGGGAAGGTAAATAGGTTTAGTTTATTAGAAAACACAATAACAGTACCTAATGAGGGCGCCACTGGGTGCTCGGTGTTATAACTGTAAGAAAATAAGGTATAAGTCCGCCTTTTGTACATTTCTGATATAGATAGGTATGTTATTTTATAACGGCTGTTTTTGTTTTTACATACCTAGGTACAAACAAAAAAACCGTGTTAAAATCTACAGGCTCTAAGCAGCTCACAGATAAGAATAGTCCGGAAACACATAACTCTCTTTTTATGCCGGTGGTTAAATAGTGCATTATTTCTTTATTTCCAGAATGATTTGACGCCATGAGCTTGTCAAACAGTCGTCACCAGTTTCTGGCCTTCGAATCCCAAAATCCCGAGAACATTCAATATGAAAGAAAAGGAGGAGTCTTTGTAACTACCTGCGTTTGCGTCTCATATATCATCTGCGCAGTTATAGTCGCTGCCCTCGTCGGCACCATAGTGTATTTCATCACCTACTTTAAGGTAATAACTAATAAATAATAATAACCAATAATAATCACCAAATTACTTATCTACTAGTCTTAAGTTAGTTATCTTGGTCGCTACAATTCCGTGCCAAAGTTGTGTAAAAAAGTTATTATCACAGCAGAGAACTTGAAAAAAAAGTAAACAAATTTATCTGTTTCATTGAGAATTCGGGCAGTCTGACCTTTTCATTGGCACTTCACAGTCGGGAAGTTCTAAACCGCGCCGCCGAGCTCAGCAGCTTGAGCCTTAAAAAATCAAAACGTCATAATGACAGTTCGGTAAATTTATAATACCGTGCGCGGAATTCCCGTAATTATTTAAAGATATTTATAATTTATTGCTATTTATCATAGCATAAATATAAAATGTGTAAGATCTGAATATTTGTAAATACTCTTGTCATATTGGCGTGCATTTAATATCTGTGATATTGTTTTAGATATTAAGAAATAATGAATTTAATATTTTGTGCGACTTTAGTTTTAATAAATGCAGTGATTATCAATGGAAATGAAACTGTAAGTGGTTTTGAAATGATTCAATGATTTGTACTTCTAAATAAAAGAAATAGTGTGTTGTAAGGTTTCTTTTAAAACAACAAAAGAATAAAAAAAACTTTCGTTACGTACACACTACGTACATACTTGCGATCTGCTAGTACTTTATATTCGATTATATACCTTTAGAACTGTATATTCATAAATATTAGTGAATTATTATTAGTGATTACCGAACTTTAATTTGAAGTTTAATCTTTCTGTAAATAGCCAAAACTTGCATTGACAAATCCTATGTAAAGATTACTACAATAACATTAAAAAATATATATATTTACAGCTATCATCTCAATCACCAAGTACCCCTTTCTGGGATGAGACCGAACCCTTTGGCCGCAACGGGCAACAATCTCCAGATCTCCGCCTGCCCTCTGATGTGGTGCCAAGTTTCTATCGCCTCAAATTAAGAACAGACCTTGAAAACGCAGTTTTTAAAGGGGAAGTCTATATAACAATTAAAGCTAAGAAGAATGTCAAGGAAATAATACTACATTCAAAAGGACTTAGTATAAAAAACGATGCTACACTTACAGAGCAAATATTTGAGGAGAATTTACATAAGAGTAAACGGCAAGCGCCAGATAATCCTCCACCGGCAAATATCACTGAGTTAGAAGAAAGTACCACTGCAGCATCTGAAAATGTTACAGTAGCAACTACAGTTGCTGCTGAACTGAACAACACAGTAACAGCAAACAATGAGACCGTAACCACAACGGCATCTACACTAGATGCACCAGTAACGAACGCAACTGAAATATTAACATCAGAAGCTCCCGTTGTCACCAACACTGAATATACTGTAACTACAGGAGACACTCAAGTTACGCACACTGCTGTGAGAAATATAAAGATATTATCAATTGAGCAAGCAAGTGGAGATAGGTTGATAATAAGTTTAGCTTCAGCACTTATGCCTGATGCGGATTATACACTGGAGTTGACATTTGAAGGAAAGATCTTGGATGCCATGATGGGTTTCTATAAGAGTACATACAGTACTAGTGACCACAAGGTCAGGTGAGTGGAGTAATTAGATTTCATCATAAAAAATCACAATCATAATCCTTATTCTCATGAAAAGAAATAAAACGTCACTATTCTAATATTCTTTGCAAATAATGTATCTGTAATTTCGAGTTTTACCATGAGCTCTTTTACAATTCTTTAAAATTAATTTCAACTGTCAATTCCAGGTGGGAGGCCTCTCTTATTCCACTCAATTAAAATGCAATCCGCGTCCTAATTTATAAATCCCTTACTTTGGAAAATAAAATACAAATCTGAATTCTATTGTCATTATAATTTATAAATATCTATAGATTAAAATACAAAGGGGTCACATTATGATATGTATATTTAAACAGCTAAAGTTATTGTGCTGTTTCCATACATACAGACCGTTATATCCCCAAATATGTTTAAAGGTTTCTGACCACTACACCGTATCATACCATGACCATAGTAGGAATGTTTCAGCCAAAAAAATATTCTTTGTATTCAAAAGTGTGAGACTATGCCCACTAGACTGTTCCGTCACCAACCAACATTTTAATACTAATTACCTTCCGGGCCTGATACGTTCATAGTACGGTCATGGTGTGGTACAGTGTAGTATGTAGAGACCTTAAATCTTTACTGATTCACTGTCTTTCGTAAGACTGCAGACAAGAGTTTGTTGTCTTGCTTGAGATAGGAAATCTCCATGGGCCCGAGCGCCCACTTACCCTCAGGTGTTTGCCATCTCCACTCTATAAATGTATCCACCAAATATTTAACTATAACATCCTATTCATCTTGCAGAAGTCTAGGCGTGACACAGTTCGAACCGACGTCGGCGCGTGCCGCGTTCCCGTGCTTCGACGAGCCAGCTTTTAAGGCTATGTTTGAGATCAGTATCGCTCACCCGGCGAACCTCACAGCCCTGTCAAACATGAAGGTTTCTTCGCAGGAGGATATGTAAGTAGAATTAGACTTAATAAGTTACAAACTGAACTGCTGGAAAATTAAAATTAAAATTGAAATTAGGTATGTCTTTGCAAGAAGGTGTGTTTGTTTAAGAGGTTCTCATCAGCCTTTAATTCATTATACTCTACCTTATAAAGACTTAAAACTACTTAAGTAAACAATGGAGTCAGAAAACAACTCATTGATTGAATAAAATTAATTTTCCTAAAGCCAAATTAATGCCTTTTCTAAATAGCGGCAGTGAGACTCTTCAAGTCTAGTGGCGGCTGACTAATATGATACACTTTTCTCTTTTTAGGCTATTATGACACTCGCACGTCGTAAAGTCATGTCATAAATATACTACCGTCAAAAAGTTAAGGAACTTTGTACTTGTTTGCGGGTGGTAGGACTCTGTGCAGAGTCCGCCCGGATCGCAACCACGATCTTATCCATTAACCTACCGCCAAACAGCAGTGTCCGCATTGCTGTGTTCCGGTTTGGGGATAAGACAACCGGTGTAATGACTAGCATAGAGGCATTCCATCTTAGTCCTCGGGGTTGGCAACGCATTTACAGTCTTAGGCTTGCAGTCTTATGAATGCGAATGTTTATGGGTCACAGTTTCCACTTACCATCAGGTGGCGTGTGTGCTTCTCTATGCAATAAAAAAAAACTAGTTAAACAATGCTATTATTCAATTCGTTAGCTGATTCAATATGGTTCAAAATGGTATATAATAAATAATAAAAAAATTAAATTAATAAAATTGCATTGTCATAGTAAACTTCTAACGGAACATCAACTGACACATATGACAATGAGAATAATATACACAATGACAAGGTTCTAAGTATGCTTTACATTTTTATAGGGTGACTGTACATATCCTACTTTTCACGGAGGAAGTATTTAAAAAACACTGCGCACGCGTTCATACTAAATTTACGAGATTTGTATAAACGCGTCATCAATGGTTTTTTAAATGCTTCCTCCGTGAAACGTACGTAATCTATACATATTTTTGGCGTGAAGGCCATATTTAGATATTAGTCCTTTGACTTTACATTTGATACCAAATTATTTTAATCGGTAAATAGGTAGTTCAGAAGCTAGCGGGTAACATCTGCTTTTTTTTAAATTTATTTAAAGCATTCTCAGTACCCATATTTTTGCACAGTAGGGTAATAAATGGTAGGGTGCAACTTGCAACTTAAACTAGTTTGGAGGATTTTATTAATTTCAATTTTTTGTACATTTGGTTGAATATGCTTATTTTAAACTACTACCAAACCTGTGTCTTTTCATTTGATATAAAAAATAATCGGTGAGTAGCCAAATATTTTAGATGCGTAGTTGAATAAAACCGTATCGTGCGTTTAGTTTAGTTCCGCAATTTAACTTGCAACAAGTCTGGCCTTGTGACATATTACATTCTACGTAAGCGATGCGCGTTGTCTGCCCATTTTACAAAGTCATGTCTCTAAGACCTTAACAACAGTTTTCACGTTTAAATCGATGAAATACTCTACTGTGTGCCTACTGCGTACTTCAGTGTGTTTTATTATTAGCTAATATCGAATTTAACTGCTGCGCAATAGCGCAATAGAGCATTTCAACGTAGTTGAATACAATAAGTGTTACAAAAAGCAAGCCTAAAAAAACCAACTATTATTTGGATTATGTCGTCAATATATCGTGGGTTAATATATTATTTCGCCAATTTCACATTGAAAAAGAACCACTCGCGACGCTAAGACGAATCTAACGACACCTCGCTTATCGAAATTGGGCTATACGAGGGAACAAATTACCATACAAACATACATACATACAGGTCAAAATCATTACCCTCCTCCTTCCTCAGTCGGGTAAAAAAGGTCTGTGCGCCGATGTGCTCGTTTGCCTTCTCTATGGCATAAAAGAAAGCTGAAGTTTTGATCTTGAAATTACTATAAACATTCTTCAACGTTTCAAAAGCGATGACTGATACAATACACAGACAAATGATTCAAATTATCAACAGTAATAACAAACACTTATTTTTCGACTGAAGCCCAAAAATGTGCTAGCAAACATTCCATCTTTATAAGTTGAGCCACTGTGTTCGTAAATTACAAAATTATTACGTAAAAAAAAAGTTTTCGTTCAAGGACATCCTTGCCACCATCGCTCTGCCACAGCGATTTACAATCACGTCCAGGGCCTCCACTCAACACAGTAAAAACCAAATCGTTTCTGACATGTTATCGTATTGTGCACAATAAGAGCTATCAAAACGTGAACAATACGGTAACAGGTCTATAACAATTTGGTTTTTTACCGTGTTGAATAGAGGCCCAGGATGTGGTTGTTATAACCTAAATTTTGATTCTGTGGTATAAATGCGTAGTTACGTAGAACAAATGGGACATGGCATACCCGCACGGTTCGGTAACAATTTTCAACACGTTAGATATCATTTTTAACTGCTGCCTTGACCCGATGACTGGCAGTTGTCACTATCAGCTGCTTATGTTAATTTAGGTTGCCGGTTCGAATCTGCTTAAACTTGCGTTTTGGTAGAACGGGCATTCGGTTCAAATTCAATTGTTTGTCCTTCGACAAAATAGATAGTACTACTGAGTGCCGAATTAATATGTATTATAAGAGTTCCGTTTTTGCCATTTGGCTACAGTACTCCTAAATAAGTAATAATAATGCAGCAACTAATAATGCTATTAATGTTATTAGACGACGTGTTAACCTAGTGCCTTGCCTACAAAACTAGCGATCCTGGGATCAATTCCCTGTATGGGAAAATATTTGTGTGTTGAGCACGAGTATCTGTTCTGAACCTTGGATGTGTTCTATGTATTTAAGTACGTATCTATGTATAAAAGTGCAGTATTCTCATCTTAATAGTTTTCGGGTGGCTATCGCTATCACGCTTACACTCTCAACTGACAGTATATTTTGAAACTCGCCTGTTATAGAAAAATGAAGATTTCTGATCTTTATTAAGAAAATGGGAGCTTTGTATGTCTATCGTTGTCTAGTACCCATAGTAGTGCAGGAAGTAAATTTGTCACCCACCTTAGTTCCAAAGTCAATCTGGCATTCTACAGCAATAAGATTGAGTTTCCTATGAATTACAACACATTACACACTGCGTGCTGTCTGTTACCTTCACAGAGTGTTTTCTTTAATCATTTGTGTAATGTGTGTCTTATGGTTGGTGAATAAATGTATTTCTGCTTTCTTCTTCTTATTACAAATGACTTGGCATCTCTAATGACAATGACATCTTCAAGCAGATTTTCTTTGAAATGGGTAGCAACTAAACGTCCGTGACCGTACAAGCCTAGAGCTTAGTTTAGATTAAGACTAGATCAATTTGTGTGAGATTGTCCTCTGATTTATTTATACCTCCTAAGGCCCACCATATAATGTAATGTTAACGAAATTATGTAATTTTATCATCATTAGTCATAAAAACAAAAGAAATTCCACTTTACTTCCTTTCACTAGATCTTTATTACAATGTCCGTAAGGTTAAAATTTAGAATTTGTGTTTTTTCGTACCTTAAAATACTCCTTATGGTTTCCAGACCTGACTCGCCTGGATGGAAATGGACCCACTTCGACCGCTCAGTCAACATGTCGACCTACCTCGTGGCCTACGTCGTCTCCGACTTCCAATCAGTGTCGACCAACTACACCGGCAAAGACAACGTCACCAAACCGATCCGCGTCTGGGCAAGACCTGAGCTGATCAATAAGGTATACTATATTAAGTTTTACATCATCATCATCATCATCATCAGCCCGGGGGCGTCCACTGCTGGACAAAGGCCTCCCCCAAAGAGCACCACAAGTCACGGTCTTGAGCCGCTTGCATCCAGCGGCTCCCCGCGATCCTAACCAGGTCGTCAGACCACTGGGTGGGAGGCCGTCCAACACTCCGTCCACCGGTGCGGGGCCGCCCCTCGAGAACTTTTCTTCCCCAACGGTTATCAGTTCTCCGAGCTATGTGGCCTGCCCATTGCCACTTCAGCATGCTAAGTTTTACATACCTTATTCATATATAATATGTGTAAACAAAAAACTGACTGATACTCGTATATCAACGACGGGTAGGTATAGGGCCTATTATTTTATCGAAATACCGTTCAACAAATGTATTATTACTCAGAATTTTTATTTCATCGGAAGGCATTTCTCTTCACATGAGTTATTAGTTTAGTTTATTTTATATATTTCATGAAAAAAAATACGATATAAGTTTGCATTACATGTCAAAATGTAATGTTTTTTTATGGTACCTAGTCACATGTCTCACCTAACCTGTCCTACCAAATTAATGTTTAAGATCTGAAAACATCATGGTTTAATGATACAGTCGATGAAGTGAAATTCGATTCGTTAACGAATTCGGCTAACGTCAACGACACACATTTAAACAACAAATTTGTTCAAAGAAATAGTTTCCTTTTGTGACGTAATGGGCTTACTAACGTAAGATTTTTGACATTCAACCCCTAAGTGGTAAACAAGTTCTGCGTGGATGAATTTGGGCAATGCTGAGTTGCTAAGATAGCTGTGTTATATTAATTATTCGTGTACAATAGACAATTATGTCACTGTTTATATAAAATTACTTGTTGGATTATAACATTTTCTACATTGGGCCTGGGCACTTGGGGAAAGTGAAAATTCTGCATATAACAGTCAAAGGGTTATCCTCCCAATCCCAAGACCCCTTGTGCTAAAACTGGTACATAAATCAGCCATTGAAATAAATATATGTATAGTGCAATGGAAGTAAAGTGGTACTTTTATAACTTTTGATTTGATCAAATTAGAAAATTGACTTTATTTATATTCCATTGAAAATTTTCGTTTCATTAATAAAAATATGGCAGCAACAGCAGCTGCGGACGTCTTCCGGCATGATGATGATGATGAATAAAAATATGTTTTTTCTTCAAGACTGACTACGCGTTGTCGATCACGCCGAGGCTTTTGGAATTCTACGAAGAGTTGTTTGGAGTGCCTTACGCCCTGGATAAACTGGATCTCGTGGCCATACCGGACTTCTCCAGTGGCGCTATGGAGAATTGGGGATTGATAACGTTCAGGTAAGTTGTTAAGAGGCGTCGGGTGTTACCGCTGATTTCTAGTGCAGCAAAATAAATATTACAACTAAAGTCGAAACCTTAATGTAAACTTTGACAGATAAACTGTCACCTGGGCCTCTATTCTAGGCGGTAAAAACCATATCGTATTTGTCCTTTTATGGTATTGTTTCGACGTCAGCCGCCGTTACTGTCAAGTAAATAAGAGCTATCAAAACGGTGACAATACGGTAACAGCTCAAACACGATATGGTCTTTACCGTGTTGAATAGAAGCCCAGGGCTAACTTCACAGCAATTAAAACACTAGTAATTTACTAATGTGAAATGATGAATGAGTTGTCAAAGTTGTCTCGGGGATTATGGTTTCGACGGGAGACGGTCGCCTTTGAACATACATGCATTATCTTCATATAAGTGCATTTTTATAAATAAAATCGTTTTTGTGCAACAAAGAGTTTACTTACTTACAAATTAAACCTAGCTTAGCCTAGTTGGTAATGACCCTGCCTACGAAGCTTGCTCTATATGATGAGCCCGAGTGTTTGTTCCTGAGTCTTGAGTACATGCCTTGAGCTTAGTTTTCAGCAGTGAAAGGACCTTGTGCAGAGTCCGTCCGGATCGCTATCACCGTCTTACGCTTTAACTTGCTACAAAGCAATGTTCGCATTGTCGTGTTCCGGTGCGGGAGTAAAACAATCGTTGAATTGACTAGCATAGAGGGTTTTTATCTAAGTCCTCAGGGTAGGCAACGCATTTGCAGTATCGAGAGAGTATGCAGAGTTACCGACGCGTCGGAGATATCGCAGAAGTTCGACGAGATATCCTACACGAAGGGCGCTAACCTCATCCGTATGCTGAACCACACACTATCGGAAGAAACGTTTTACCTGGGGCTCATCGTAAGATCGCAATTGTCTATGGGTTTCAGGGTCCTCTTACCCCAGTTGGCCTGTGTCAAGGCCCCGTCACTCCATACAACAGGGTTCTGCTTTTTTTTGTTACTTACGTCCTTCTTTACTTGCCCCACACACCAAAACTGTTCGTGTGACCTGTGCCTGTGCATTTGACTTCTTCATGCCTTAAATGTAAATCTTTAACTTGATTATTATGAATGACCGATTACAGAGAAACCGCACTCCTCTTCGACCCGCAAGACACGCCGCGCGACAAACAAAACGTCGCCATCGACGTCGCCCACGAGCTGGCGCACCAGTGGTTCGGGAACCTCGTCACCATGCGCTGGTGGACCGACCTGTGGCTCAACGAGGGGTTCGCCACCTACGTCGAGTATGTCGGCGTCGACCATGTGAGTGCTACACCTCCTATGTGAGATTCTACAGATAGTGCGGAAGATTTAAGGTCAGATTCAGCAACATATTTTTATTTATTATTTTAACATATCAAGGATAGGTAGTAGAACCTTCTGCAGGATCGGTCTGCATTGTTCGTATTGGTGATGTTCCGATGTCTGGATAAGACAAGACGATAAAGACAAGATGATGAAGTGCATAATCATACCACATCGTGTTTTGTCGGATAAGTTCGTTGTGCTTTCTCAACTAGCTATATTTTGGTAGTTAACCTGATTGAGAAAGAAAGATAAATACGGTATTTTCCGAGAAAAAATGGTGTTGTATGTTTATTCACTACATCTGTTCTAGCACAAAGGCCTTCCATCTTGGTCCTCACATTGAGCTGGTGGGCCGACCTGTGGCTTAACGAGGGGTTCGACACCTAAATTGCTACACTGTGTTGCTAAGACAAATGGCAGTATCTTAAACAAAAGTCCTGGAGCAAGTGCAACCTCTTTACTAAGCAGTGAGGGTTGAATCTGCTTTGGCTATTGAATTTGAGATACCGCCTATTAGGCGGAAGATTTAAGGTCAGATTCAGCATCATATCAAGGATTAGGTGGTAGGACCTTGTGCGGCGTCCGTCTGGACTGTTACCACCATATTATCCTTTAACTTACCGCCATGCAGCATTGTTCGTATCGCGGTGTTACGGTGTGGGGATAAGACAACAGGTGAAATTACAGATCTAGGGCATACTCATACCATATCGTATTTTGTCGGATTAGTTCGTTAGGTTATATTTGGGTAGTAAAGTTGACTGAGAAGGAAAGATAAATACGAACTTTTCCGACCAAAAACGATGTTGTATCTTTTATTATTATCTGTAGTAGCATAGAGGAATTTCATCAACTCGTAAGTAATCGAAACGGAACCGGACCGTAGCGGATCAATCGAGAAACTGACAGACCTCAAAAAAAAATATCTTAAAGATACTTATCTATCCCTGAGAAAATTGTGTCCTTTATAACGTGAGGCCGGTAGATCGCTCTGTGTCTACTGTTTCACCGACAAATTTTTCTTTTCAGATCGAACCAGAATGGAAAATGTTTGAGTCGTTTTCTGTGGACAAGATGGATCTTCTCCGCTCTGACGCCCTCAAGAACACCTCGCCCGTGTCTCGCAAAGTCACCGACGCGTCGGAGATATCGCAGAAGTTCGACGAGATATCCTACACGAAGGGCGCTAACCTCATCCGTATGCTGAACCACACACTATCGGAAGAAACGTTTTACCAGGGGCTCCTAAAATACTTAAAAGATTGGTAAGGTTTATTATACTGTTCATAATGTATTATCACGCCAATGGAACCCTGACCCACCATAGAACTGCGTTACAGTGACGTTATGATTCAAGTCGTAAGAAGTGTCAAACAAATTGTTTTACAATGTCACTGTGACTGTTCTATAGTGGGTCAAGGTTCCATTGGGTAGATGACGTAGAAGCGTCCTACTACCAAAAAGGAATTTAAATGAGTAGCGGTTTGGCATGAAACGTAAATTAACCGTATGATACGTATTCAAGACTAATGACAAGTGGAATTTATAACCCGGCAAATTTACGTATAGTATCAATATGCTAATAATTAAAATTCCTTTGTAGTAATCGTAACTCTTGGTCGCATGAATATTCATTAAATGTCGCGTTAAGTCGTGTGCTTTCACTTTCTTCCGCACCGATTTAAAAGGTGGCAGAAGGTGGGTTCTAACGGGACATTTTTGCTGGTGTTTGAGTTTGAACTGATTTGCACGCGTAGAGTTGAAAAGGATGAAAAGATTTTGCCCGCGTTCTACAACCCCATTTGAATTAGTGTCATTGTCGTATTCACAGGAAATACGCGAACGCCGAAGAGAACGACTTGTGGGCGGCGATGTCCAAGGCGGCGCGGTCTGACGCCAACCTGGGGGACCTCTCCGTCGTGGAGTTCATGAACTCCTGGACGCGCCAAGCCGGATACCCTGTGGTCAACGTCAAGCGTAATTACGATAGTGGGGATGTTAATTTTGAACAGGTAAGAATTACTTGCATCATTTTTTTGTTTTTGTTTTTATCAAAAGATATGCTTGTGTGATGTTATCTATTTTCCAAAAATCTTACATTAAATATATGTAATGTAGTTCTGGGGATTTTTTTTTGTTTATTTACCAGAGTTGTATCTAAATAACTCACAGAAAAAACCTTGGACAACTAACAATACCATTGAATCAAATTAATTTTACTTGGTAACTCTTAAACCTTTAGTCATCGGTATAATTTAACAATCGTCAAATAGGTACTAGAAGTTTATATCTCGACGACAAGGTCCTATAAACCTCAAGGACCAATCTGATGATACATCGTTGTGGAATCAATGTGTGAGGGTCGACCAAAAGACAAAGAAACAAAGAAAGTAATGATAGACAAATAATTCATTAGCCTAATCACCTTATTTTAAAACTTTATAATGTTATAGAATATTCTTGAATTTCTATATATTGGGTAAAATTGTCCCCTGTTTAAATAAATAACAATAATTCACTTAAACATTTGTTTTCAGAAACTCCTAAGCAGCGCAAAAGACCCTTACAAAAATATGGTAGACCAACTATGGCATATCCCCATCAGCTATACTGCCGTGGACGCACCAGTGGCAATGTGGTCAGCAAAGCCTAAACTCTGGCTTAAGGATCGCTCCACAATAGCCCACGTGCCAGTCAATGGCACGCAAGCACTGTACGTCAATGTGGGTGCCATTGGTGAGTGTATTAATTAAAGAACCGGTCAAGTTTTAGGGGTAAAAATCTGATTCCTTTGGAGGACTTAGGTTCGCATCCTACCGAGTTATATTTTTATCGGTAAATCAAGTAAAAAGTGATAGGCTTTTCAGGTGTATTAAAAAATACTTTTAATAAAATTGATAAGTCAAAGTCAAAGTCAAAGTTCTTTATTCTTCAATTTAGGCATAATATAATGCACCTATGAATGTCAAAAAGCATTACCACCGGTTCGAAAAATAAAACCTTTGCCCCGAGAAGAACCGGCATAAGAAACTCGGCAAGGTATATTTTTTTCAAGATAAAGGTTTACATCATTACATAATAATTATAAATAGTTTACAATATCACAGTATTTTTGCACAGTAGGTGCACCTTTTTTAAGCGTAGGTAAATTTATGCGTAGATTACTCATGCAGGACGGACGACTCACTGCCAAACATCCCTATCCATGATATAATCGTTTACTTTATAATATGCTCGGGAAATTAGTTTTTGTTTTACGACAGATTTAAATTTAGAGTCAGTAAGTTCAGTAATACTTTTTGTAATTTTATTGTAGAATTTTATACAATTTCCTATGAATGATTTTGAAGTTTTGGCCAGTCTATAAAATGTGGTTTTGAGCTTTCCTGTGCTCCTGGTTGCTTTCGGCTTATCAATGTTCGTTGGGAAATTATGTAGATTCTTCCTAACAAAGATGATTATTTCAAATACATATAGCGACGGCAGTGTTAGAATATCTATTTCCTTGAAGAATTCCCTCAATGACACACGCGACCCCAAGTTATAAATAGCTCTAATAGCCCTTTTTTGCAAAATAAACACTGTACCGATATCCGCAGCCGATCCCCACAAAATAAGACCGTACGTAATTATACTGTTAAAGTAAGCGAAGTAGACCAACCGTGCCGTCGCTACATTGGTAAGCTGCCTTATTCTCCTGACTGTAAAAGCAGCGGAGCTCAACCTACTTGCTAACGCAGTTATGTGGGAACCCCACTGCAATTTAGAGTCTAATGTAATACCTAGAAAAACAGTTATTTTTACAAAGTCTATGGTTTCACCATTAAGTTTAATATTCGAGGCTAATTTTATATTTGATGAATTTGCTGATGAGAATTTTATACATTTAGTTTTATTTGGATTTAACATTAAGTTATTGACAGCAAACCAGTCAGATATCATGGATAATTGCCAATCCAACCAAGTAAACATTTATAAGTACTATATAATTGATTTTATTTACAGGCTATTACCGGGTTAATTACGACGAGAAAAACTGGGAGCTGCTTGGCACAGCCCTGAAATCTGGCTACTTTAAATCACCAATCACGAAAGCGCAACTGATCGACGACGCCTTCAACTTGGCCAAATCTAACCTATTGAATTACAGCAAATCGCTAGGGTTGACAACCTGCGTTATTGATGGAGAAGATTCTAAGATTGTGTGGGATTTGTTGTTGAACAATATGGGATTCCTGAAGCATAATATTAGGAAGGCGTCGGGATATGTATATTTTCAGGTAAGTTTATTTTTATTTACGGAAGGATTGTTTATCCATTTCATCACCACTCATTCAGACATCTCATTAGGGTTCCTTCATAAGACAATTCAAATAGCAATTTCGTAGTATTTATTTTTCTTAATTTGAATACGTTTATTTTTCAATAGGACTACATGAAGATAATACTTCAAAAGCAGCTAGAGCGGCTAAACTTCGGACTCAGTACGCCGAAGGACGACAACGAGGCGTTCCTGGCGGAGAGCCTCGTCATGTGGGAGTGCGAGGTGGAGGCGCCGCGCTGCCTGCGCTGGGCCCGGGACCAGTTCGAGCTGTGGGCCGCGCAGCCCGACAAGACCAACAATACGTATGTACTTTTTTTCAAGATTAACCAGCAACTGATCACTGTCTCACCTTAAGGTAACTGCCGATGAAGTCGTGTTTTGGACCCTAGTCATAATTCTCTGGAGATACAGAAGAATAACAGATGATACTTTAGAAGACCTAACTTTAGTCCCGGCGCACCTGACAGTGGCGACGCGTTCCTAACGGGAGCCTTGCCTGCAATTGCAGTCTTCTCATTGCAAATATCTATGAACCTGAGAACCATTAAAGAAAAGCCAAAAAGTAACATGAAATAATGATGAATGAATAGTCCTTTCATTACATTAGTGTAAGTTGAATACAGGTGTAGATACCATCCAATCCAATTCTAAACTGCGGGTACAGTTATGACTATACATGTTTTTAACTGTGTTTTTTTTTTCCCCAGTACTCCAAGCTACTTGCGCTCTTTAGTATACAACATGGCGCTCAAACATGGCGGGCGGCGCGAGTTCGACATACTGTGGAACTTGTTCCAGAACGCTACCGACCCTAACCTCAAGAACCTTATTATTACCAATCTGCCTTCGATTAGACAAGAGGCGTTGATTACACTGTAAGTTGTATATCTATCTACCTGAGTTAAAGAATGTAAGAAGTTAATGTTGCCACATCAATTGAAATACTCGTAGTCCACTACCGGTAATTCATTTCGGCTTAACAAGAGACGAGGATGATAAATGGAAAAAAACTTGTTAAATATTTTGTGATATTTTTGAAGCGTTTGACTGTGTGAATCGTAGATTATTTTTAAATTAGAATGTTATTGTCTGTCTACTAATGCCCTTATGATGACTTCATATTTAGCTTTAAAACACAAACTGTTGCATGTACATACATGCAACCCAGACTGATGGAGATGCAATCGCACTAGGAGTGCCTCAGGGCTCTATTCTATGCCCTTCCCTTTTTTTGGTTTACATATTATTACTTACTTGATAATGCATGCATAGTATATGAACTTTGTAATGAAGTACTATTTGGTGATAATAGACTATTAAGATCCAGGGTAAACTAACTGTCTGACGACGAAGTTAGACGTACTGTACTATTTCCTAATGTTTCTCCTCAGCCTTCTTGAGAAGAGCCTAAACGATTTGCCCAACCAATACGCGGCGGCGGTGTGGAGCGTGGAGCCGACGGTGGGCGCGCGCGTGGCGCAGGACTTCCTGCTGACCCACTTCGACGCCGTCTACGACAAGTTCACGAAGATGGACGAGTTCACCTTCCCCAGCGTGCTCAACGGCGCCTTCGGGTTTATTACTACTACCGAGGAGCTGGACAAGGTAGTGTTGCCGTAGTAACCAAAATTAACAGATGACACTTTAGCGACGGGCGGGTCGCTCCAGTTTGAACAAAATAAAAATTAACCTGTAATTAGTTCAGGATGATGTACTTTTTTTAGTGAAATGTTTTTAATCGATTTAGTAGTTCCAGAGATTGCCCCCAACATACATGCAAGCAAAGAAACAATTTTACTCTGTTATAATATGATAATAATAGTAGAAGTACAAGTCCTCCTTATCGTTTCCAACAACGGCGACCTTATAATCTTTCTGTTTGGGCTCATGAATGACTTGCAAAGCCAAATTTTATTTAAATTATTGTCCGTTAGTGTTAAAAGTAATTGTAGGATGGTTTTACACGAGGTTTACGGCGCAGACGTTTTTCCTCAAAATAGTTCAGACCATAAAGGCGTCTATAAATTCTGTATTTCCCTCAAAACTAAGTGGTAAACGCAAATCAGAGGGAAGTTTCTGCGATACAAACATTAAAGGTCTCGTAACATTTACCTGTAACACAGGGTATCCTAGCTCAATCCCCAGAGCCGCTGTTCCGACTTATAGGTTTTTATGTAATAAATATTTTTCATTTTCATTACATCCAAGCACTGGGAGGCGGCAGCAAATGACCTGAGTAGCGACACCTCGTTGCTATGATGATAATAGATTGTTGTTGTTTGCAGTGGTAGAAGGAACTAGAAACGCGATTCTATTAAAGAAAGAAAGATACATTTATTTAATAAGTATAACAAAACACAAACACAAAAAAAGATGTTGAATTATTTTTTTGCCCGAAGCTTAAGCGTAAACCCGATCTTTGGTAACTAGATGTTAGTTATTCCTGTACCGCCCGTGTTACAAAGATTTTCATCACATTTGCGCAGAAACAAGGCGACAAATCATTGACGCATTGCAACCCTTTCTAACTAGGTCGTACTTTTTCTTTTGACTTTCCTTGGTGAGCCACAAACAGCTAACTACAATTTTATTTGCCTATTCATTTTTAACCAGCTCATGTAAATTAACATATATCAATTTAAATTGTGTCCTATATAATTTCGTCTTGTCCACAGTTTAAGGCATTCGCACTCCAACACAAAGACAAACTAGTCCCTATGTCCCAAACACTACAGAAAATTGTGGACACCGGGGCGCTCCGCATCGAGTGGGTGCGTCGCCACGCCCCCACCGTCACCGCCTGGTTTCAGGACTATGTCACCAGTAAGTACTAGTAAATACTAAAAATAAGTCCCAAACTAAGCTCTAGGATTTTATTATGGGTACTAAACTACGATAAACATACTTAAATAAAGAAATGCATGCGAGATCAGCTAAACGCCCAGTGCGCAATATATAAGCCAAAACATGTTTATGTCCAAACTGCCCCTGAGTACCTGGTTATGCTAAGTGTAACTTTGTACAATGTGATGCACATTGGGCGGCACGAGGGTAAAAAACATTAAAAACTCCTGCAAATGCGTTACCAACTTTAAGGGCTGAGATGGAATGCTAGGCAATTCAACAGTTGTGTTGCCCCAGAGTGGCTATTAACGCTGTCTTATTCTGACACAGAAGAACTGCTAACACAACATCTATGCGCAGTCAGACACGCGCGCACACACGCACGCACGGAAGCACGCACACAAATGTAATATTACGTACTATCCTGGTTTCTGATTTTAAGTTACGATTGAAATAAATTGTTACAGAGGCTAAACAACAAACAACACCAACAATCGAAACTGGTAACGCAAACGTAACTCAACCTGAGAACGTAACGCAGACTGACAACGTACCGCTACCTGGTAAAGTAACGGAAACAGGTAACGAAATGACAAACAATACTGTAGTCCCTGAAGTTAGTAACAGTGCAGACAATTCCACTAGTCCATAGGTTTAGGTATAACTAGATAATTATTTAAACAACATACTGAGCATTTTGTAAAACATAATTAACGATATGGCAAAAAGTGTAATAATTCAGTCTTATAAAATCTTAAAATATTTAGTTTTTATAGTAATTTGATTTTTCCACTGTGTAACGCAAATTAAATACAGGATTTAAAATAAATGTTCGTTACACAGTGGAACTATTAAATTGCTTTAATGACCTTATAAAGGTTCCTTTTTTTATCCACCCATAAGTTTAATGTCAAATGTAAGCATCACTGTATGTAATTAAATAGATAATTTAAGCAACAATGTAATTTTGACTTATAAAGGGAAGGCTTTTAATTGTAATCATAATTCTTATCATTCTTGGAATGTGTGGTACAAACCAAAGAATCTTTTTCATTTCAGAAAACGTATGAATAAGAATTAACTACAAACAATCGCACAAAATCTTATCTAATACTGCGACTAATATATAAAAATGCAAAAAACCTCTTTAGCTAAAAATGAATTAAAAAAACGCGTATTTGCTACAACCCAGTTACTAAATTTAAAACTCGCTCGTCCTAAGAAACGATTGTTTAAAAAACGTGTTTGTTGGTCCCTACCTTTTTATGTATTGTTAAGAATATGTTAATTAGCTAAACGATATTTGTTTAAATGTATAATATGTTATATTTAATGTAATGTAATCGATGTGTTTAAGAACAATCATGATTATAATAGCGATATCGCGTTATTTCGTCTTAGGCAGTTGTCTTACATATGGCTACATTCGTTTAACGAGTAAACGATCTATCGTAAAGCATAGGAAATAGTATGGCAAGTCCTCGCTTATCCAACCGGAGATCACATGCATTTATATGCATACATTTTGTTGTCTCTTCGAGCGAGAATTCTATATCGCCCTAACGTTTCTCGCAGTACGTGGGAGAATTAACTTAGAAAGCGGAAACCATCGGTCTTTCACTGTGCTTCACTAACCTTATTTAAAAAACAAATATTACCTAGTATAAATTATGAATTGTGGATCAATCATAAATTTGCCAAATTAGGTTAATATTCGATTTGGTAGGATGGTTAGATCATTTTCTCAAAATGATCTAACCTATCAAATTCTCATTCTGTCCGCAACTGCTTAGCTAAATAAGCGGGACAGTATGCCTGATATTTGATACGAGTAAAACACGCGTGAAACTTTAGAAATGTTAAAAGACAATAGAAGAATAAGAAACCATGTCCCGTCGAGTGGCAGGAAGCTAGATACGGACTAAGAAAAGAATATATTTTGTGATAATTATTCAAAATCCCAATATGAACTATTCTAACGTTATGACACTCGAGGGGGTATATGACAGTGGCTTAATAAAGGATAATTGCAAGAGATGAAATATAATATACTGTAGAAATAATTTTCAAGTTATAAAAACGCGTTTTGATTTGTCAACTTTGTCACGTAATAATTAATTTTGTGGATGGATAAACATCTCATAATATTAATAAAGATATGCCGCTGTACTCAGATACATTTAAGAAACAATCATTTGGTTCCTTTTTCATTCAAACTTGAGTATGAAAAATCGTCACTAAGGAACGAGTAAATAATAATTATTAAAGACGTACTGATTTTTCATCTTTGGGCACGTAAATTGACGCTGTTATTGAACATTATACTTATTACTTAGAATAGATATTATGATCATTTTAGTACAAGGAGATATTTATTACCCGTGTGATAAAGGTGACAGAGACCAGTGGAACGCCATTAAATATATTGATTAGCCTAAGTTTTGAACTTTCGCCGTAGAACGCACTATTAGGGGTATTCCCGTTTAAATTTCCAATACATATAATGGTTTTAATCCACGAAGTCGGATCCCACTTGTTAATTCTAGTACCTACATTAACGCAATTGTGTAAAACCTTTGAGTGGCGCCGAGCATCATCGTGGATTGAAGATACCTACTATATGTATTAGCGAAAGTGTAGTCTTTTTAAAGTAGTAGCCGGACTTTTTAAGGTCCGCAAGATAAAAAATATTCTTAATTTGTGAGATTCTATCTACAAAAACGCACACGTTGACATGGAATTGCATAATATAATAAAGACCAAGATGTAATGGTTCAAAGTACAGTCTGTGAGCACTTAGAGTGCTTCGGGTTTGTACTTCTCTCTCACTCGGTCTTAATAAGAGCGTATGAGAGCGAGTGAGACACAAGTACAAACCCGAAGCATCTTCTAAGACCTATTGCACTGTGCTTTGTGTTGCGGAATGGTACTCAATTCATATATAACCTCTATTATTTGTTAAAATATTGGTAAGTACTTATTTCGTAGTATATATTTTCGAAATTTTAGCTCCCTAGTGCAACGAGACACTAAAATTTCGAGTGCGAATTTAATATCATTTATATAGGTGGCCTATGAAATTTTACACCCAAAATGCTGAATTTGTCACATGAAAATTTGTATTGCGGTGTGTACAATGCGTGCGTCTGTCGCCAAAAAAGCAAAAAGTACAGAAATGGAAGTTACGGCTTCTGTTTACTTTATTAAGTAGTAAATATGTCCTGTGCGTTACAACGCATCTAAGAGATAAGGACATCAGGCAGCTGCAAGACTTTATTGGTTTTCTAATATTTAATACAAATAACACGAAGGTTCGGAACCCTCGGTGTTTAAGTACGATTCGCACTTAACCGGTTTTTTTGCACAAATAGCTCACACAACTCAATATTGTTATAAAAGCTACGGGACAAGTGGGCACTATTTTTATAATTATAATATTTTTACAGTGGTAAATGGCTAATACATGGCTAAAACTGATCTTTTTAAAAAATATTTTTTAACAGCAAAATTTATTTTAAATAAACAATTATAGACCCGACTTAGTCTTTACATGATTTAATTTTAAGAATGTTTTATAACAATAAAGAAAAGCTTACTTACATTTTAATTCATTTCTTAATAAATCTAAGCATAATTTTATTTTTTTTGAAATATAGGTAGTTATTGTGACGCTAGTTCCTATTTATTAAGTCTCGAATATGAAATTATGTAATGTTGTTTTTATTTATATTTATGTTTCAATAGTAAAATCAAAATCAATGTTTGCATGTGTAAAAAGTATATTGTATGTTTAATAAAGAATATCCGAGTTACGTTCCGTTTTCTTTATTTTTCATTTACTCCCATGACATGAAGTAGGTACCTTCCAAATGTTTGGTTATTATAAGCAGCAGTTGAACATCGCAATAGTTCGTTAATCGAGTAAACTGTTATTATTTGTACGAGTATATATTGAAGATATTCCGTACTCAAAGGGTGCCTTGCCAAATGGGACCTTATTACTAAGCCTACGCCTCCGTCAGCGTCCGTCTCCGCCTCCGTCGGTCCAACTGAAGTCTGTCCGCTATTTTTCTAGGCATGCGTGCCTAAAACTGCTCTTATACCATTCCTCCTATAAAAAGCTTATTTTACTTATTCACTGAAAACAGTGAATAAAAAGCACTATTTTGGTGTTTGAATTTAGATCACACCGATAGGTCTATTCGACTCCTCAACTCCTGTGCAAAGAATACTCGACAAACGAACTCCTCGTGCAAATAACTGCTCCAGATTTGATTGGTCGACATTAACGACAAGGAGATTATTATTAAAAATTTACCTTCCGTTTTTCGTCATTAAATTTCTGTTTTCGCTTAAATCTTTATTTTTCTCTTACCGTAAAATTCTGCAAATGTGCACGGATTTTGACGTTTTTTTCTTATATCTGTGAAACTATTTGTCTTGTGGGGTTTAATGAGTATTAGTCGGAAAACAGACCCTATGTCTCACCAAATTAGACTCAAATATCTAGCTAGGATAGGTAATAATACAATATTTCCGAATTATAAGCATTTAAAATGGCTGGCAAAGTTGTAGGCCTAAGACGTAACTTTGCCTAGACTGATGGTTTCTGTCCTGATTATGTATTCAAAAGTCCCCGCTTGTTTATATACCCACGCTTATTTATACCTATTGTCATTGATATTAAATCCTCTTTTTGTAACCTTATTCATACACAACACGTCCGATACTATGTCCACCCCATGGGGAGTCTCAAGGTCTCCATAAAACTAAATTCATGGCACGCTCCTCCCTCCAATATTCTCTGTACCCCAGGAAAGTAACGATTTGTCTATGGATACAACGATACATCAATATCAATATATTTTATTCATCAAAACTTAGATTGGCAAGTCGTTAATTTGAGAAAATCGTAACCCCTTTTTTGCCAATAACCTGGCACATTCCGTTCAAACTTACTTTACCCGCGTTGATTACGCCTCTGACACATAATATGCGTCACTTTTAAATAAACTTTTCTATACGTCCCTCTTGAGTAAATAAATCAATAAAAAGAAGTACAGTATCAAAGTCGAACAACAATTGATATGATACCTTTTCAAAAAAAGAACAATGTTTTAAGATGACAACCGCATCATCTCATATTCTCATCTCGTTCAGTGTGTTCAGGTGTCAATTGGGGTAATGTTGCCATTACACAACAGCTCCCTTTCTATTGTAACCATTCTAAAAAACTGAAAGTGCAGTGAACTTGCTCTGTCAAGGAACCAATAAAACATGGCAGGAAACTATCATATTCTAGGTGTTTATATATTTTAAGGATATTATTATGCATTTACATAGTTTATGGGTTTTTGAGTTTACAAATTGAACATGACGATGCTTAATTTCACAACTCAAAATGACTTCAATTTCAAAATCTGATTCATATTACTTACTAGAAATAAAAAGTATAGAACAGTAACTCCCATTTTTATTTACTGAACTCGACACAACGCGTCGATAGCTTCGAACAAGTTTCCAACCCCTCGGCAATGGCGGCAGCACTAAAAATCAATACCGCGCTTGTAAACAACGTTTACATGTGGTGCGTACTATTTTGTTATTAAACCCCTTTTTACTGCGCCATCCATGTTCTGTGTAATTATTTCTATATATAGTAAAGTATTATAATTGTTTATTCATACTGTAAATAAGCTAAAATGGATACTGCGAACGTCGGTTATTCCTACCATTTGCCTTCCGGTGGTTGGAACTATAAGATTCGCAATACTCTGTCGCAATTCAGCGATTTGTTCAGTGAGTTTAATAAATATATAGCCCCGGCGTACCACCATGATCGATGTGAAAGGTATGTTGTTTTAAAAAGACCTCCTTTGCCATGCTTTTTGACATATCAATCATTACGGTTTTGTAAATATCTTCATAATATTTCTTGTTCATATCACAAAAAATAAATCGTGTGTTGTGCAGTTACTGAGGCGATAAACTGTTTATAACAAAAAAACTAAAGACGGGTAATATTTTTGTATGTAGGTACATAATTAAGAACGTAATTTTGTATCGTTTTCATCAATCTAATAGTAAGTCTAAGTGGTAATTAATATGACGTAGGTTAACATAACACACGAGATAAAATATATTATTTTATTATGACCGTAGTTGCGCATTAAGTCCGCTTTTTGTACACTATTTTAATTTGATGCAATAATGTACTTACGTAAATTAATTAATAAAGCTCGAAATTTGTGCTCATGATCTTATTTTTAAACTTGATTCTTTCGCTTATTTAAAAATAATCTTTCTTAAAACATTTTTGAATTACTTAGCCCCTCTTGCAGTCAAATGATAAATCTAGCTTCAGGCTTATGGGCCATTTGCCGTAAAGCTCAGTTTAGTTATTTTATTTCACAATGTACGGAAATGTCAGTCCTAAATCCAAATTTAAGATTTAATATCGATTGGTTTAATTGGTTCTTAAACTAGATTTATCTCTTTACCGCAAATGGACCTTAAAGTCATACATAATCTGTCCTAATTACCGCCTACTGGTAGTTAAAGCGTGTTATTATATGACGGGCAATATACCTACCCTGTTTTTAACATGAAAGTCTAATTTCTGCTTAATTTTATATGCTCATGCTATAAATAAAAACTTAATTATGATATGATTCAAAAAAGGTTTAATTTTCCACTGTGTAACGAAAACTTACCATATGAGATTAATTTAATAGTATGATTAATTTTCGTTACACAGTGGAACATTTTTAAATTGTTTCTTTTAATTACTTTTGTTTACTTTATTAACAACTTTATGTTACATAACCCTTTTATTTTACGGTATAATATCCATTAAATATTAATTGTTTATTCCAGATCAGTCCAAATGCGTATTTACTCGATGCACAAAGGAGAGTTCGTGATGGTTTTCATAGCGTTTTTCGCTTGTTTTGGTCTCGGTGTATTCATAGGATTAGCAGGTGACTATCACTTAAAAAAGTGTTTTTTTTAATACATATTTTGTTAAAGGAAATATGCTCAGATGTAAACGTAGTGTCGCGAAGAACTAAATCCATAAAATCGATTATTCAAAAAAACATCAAAGTTTTCGCGCGTTTCTACTGTTACTGCATTTTACGGTATGTCACTTTTTTACCGTAACGGTATTGAAATAGAGTTGAATAGTGACGAACCGTGTATTTTTATTGTATCTACAATGACCCGTTTCAAGGCTCTATCTATAGTGCACACACAGTGCATATGATAAGTACCTAATGCTGTATTTTCGAAAAGAGTAGGTAAATTGAGGATTCGATTGAATAAGTCGACCTTCGTCACACAATTCGTTCGAAATTTTGCGCCACAGCACACTTTCTGACGCTTTCGTGTCATCAACCTCTATGCAACTCCTTAATCCTTATTCGCGTTAAAAAGTATTTAGGCATTATGGTTGTAGGCATTTAGTTTACTACACCCATAACATAATATATTATAAACTATTAACTACAAAAATGTACGCAGAAGTCAAATGTTTTTCAGGTTACATTATGTTGTGGTGTCTTCTTTATTAAATTCAAGAACTATGCAGAACGATTTTGAGTTTCAAAACAATGATTAAGTAGGTACTTTGTGTTATGAGATATATGAACCCACGCTTCGATATCTATACTCTCTTACGAGTAGAAACTTCCTTCTTTTCTTCCTTCATCGAATTATAACTTGACCCGCGCGTTTATACCTATTACCTTGGCGGGCTTCGAACTACCAAGGAAGTATAATATTGATAGATCAACGCACAGCCAAAATAGCTGGGCCTAGGGAGTCGAAATTTGGAACGAATATTCCTTGGATATTGTAGAGGTGCACTAGGAAAGGATTTTTGGATATTCATCCCCCAAGGGGTAATAGGGCGATTAGAGGGAAATGAATTCTACCCGTACAAAGTCCCGGGCGTCTCTAGTACTTAGTAATGGGTAATTTTAAACTTGAAAACCAATTTAGACTCATTAACTCAATATAGAGCCTATATTGTGTGAAAGTCATTGTGCTTGGCACTGAATACGTCAAGCTTTATCAGTTGCCCTTAGTAGGTACCCGTTAGGCCGACAGAATCCTTAAATGAGGCGACTGACATGTGGCATTCCCTTTTAAGTAAATCGTTATACAACGGCTTGACTCACAATAAGTGACTCGATGCGTGGAGTAGATAGGTAGGTACAATATCTATGTGTGTGGAACAATATGTACCTATCAGAAGTGTGTAGGGTGGTGTGGGTTGCGTGTATGTATCGGTTTTGGAGTCCGTAAAGAATATGGACTCCAAAAGGCGTCGACCGATTTCTATTCGATGAATTGACAACAGGATTATTTTGAAAACGTGTTTGGAAAGTCATGCTTAAAGAGGTTTGTCTGTAACGGGGCGCTGATACCAATCGCCATTCACAATCGGGCAACAAGGGTACTAATCGCTTACCTACTATGATCCATATACGCATTTGTGACATTAACTTATTAATAAAGAAAAGTGTAGTAAAACTTTACCTTAAACGCAGGTCAGGGGGTAAAGTGCTTTCAAACCAGCATGTCACGCCCCGCTGCTTGATTTCACGAACATTTACGCAACCGCGCAACGTAATTTTGACTGGCTTTGTGCATTGTAAACACTATAATCTAATATTATCGAGTAATTTTATTCTTGTTGACATATTGTGTACACGTATGGCGGCATAACCATTCCCGCACAAGCCGACATGTTGGAAGGGGCTTTAGCAGCGCTCTTAATCACTACTTAACGGTCTGATGCAGACGGCAACTGGAAACCACTGCAGATAATATTCCCCAGCTTGCCAGCTATTACATAACACATGGAAAGCTATAGTAGAAGAGACATGGTACTTGAAAGCGTTGCAATTTTATCACTCTTTAATTGTGTTGCATCATATCATAGTTGTATGCTATAATGACTTCCGAATGTACTGTATTGCTGTGACCCTTCCGCCATTTATTGTCATCTCCAGGGCCATCACCAACTTCGACCACGTCGGTCTCAGCGTCCAGCGTACTCGCGAACTCGAGTGCCATCTACCAGGGTCCGTTTCATCTGCACAGTCCTCCGCTGGGCACCAAGGTGCAGCAACTGTGGCTACTAGCTGAGATCTTGACAAATAATAATGATGGTAAGTGATAAGGCATAGATTCACTGGACTTGCCAGGAAAATATGGCATAGCGTCGGTGAAACGGCAATACCGCGTAACAAATAAATTAAATAAGATGCAAAATACACCTTAACATGCAAGTCAACAAGGTACATTTTGCAACTTATAGAATTTGTAACTTACGCGGTATTGCAGTTTCACCGACGTTAGTAGACTAAATTGGTAATTAGATGACAACATGTTTGAAACCAATAATTCTGTCTCGTTAGAAAGAAAATAATATTTTATAATTAATTTCTTATTTCTACGAAAAGCATTCAATTCCAAAAAAATCATGCATTAAAATTTGTTAGGTACTCATTCTTTATGACGTCATTTTGGTCGAAACTTTGTCAAGGCTGGCAGTTCCATTCGACATTGGCATTTGGCATAATTTAGCCCTCAAAAATGACTTCAATTCCTGTTTAGCCATTTCAAAATATATTTTTTCAAACATTGCGTTGAATTTGAGATATTATCAGTTGTTCTTTTGACTAAAATCTGTTCTATTTGCAGAAGAAATCTTCGACAAGAGTTTTCAAGTTAGTATATCGGTGGACGGCGTACTGAGCGATCACTCAACGACCAACTTGATCCCCGAGACCGAACGGACTAACAGGTAGGTAATTAATAGTTATTAACTCAATTATATTACTACTACCTGTTAACCGCGTCTCCGTCGGCTTAGAAATTGTTTATTGCTTTTTCAATAATCAGGTACCCTATGTCGTCGGGAGTCCGGGACTCAAACCACAATAACTATAATAACTCAGTTCTTCCGTTGTTCCAGAACACAGCACCTAAAATGCGTAAAGCAGGTGTGCGAGGAAGTTATGGTGCTGCACCTGGGCTCGCTCGAGTACACGCATTACATGCTCAACATACACTTCTACGGGCTGAAGGAGTTCCACAAGCGATACTTTATCAAGGAGATCGTGTTCTACGTGAGTATTGATACTAGTCGTGACTAAAGGTTGTCGCAGACATAAGCGCTCGGCATCGGATCAGTAGCGTGAGTAAATGTCGTATAAAGCTGCCTAAATGAGAATGCACGCGCTAAAATGTGGTTTATACGCTTTGAAAAGTTACGCTGAGAATCACACCCTAGCTCAAAGTGAAACATTCAAAAATGACCTTTGATTTATATTAGTACGATACATTTTTCAGCGGACGACGTGAGTTGACTCACTTTAACTTTGAAAATGTATCGTACTAACACAAATACAACACAAGCTTACCTATGACTTTTAGCTGAGGCAGTGCCCTATTAGGTACTATAGCTTATATAAGCTATAGTACCTAATAAGTAGGGTACGTAATTAGGACTGAAGCAAATTCTAAGTATTTATACCTAGGTACTGAAAAGATCTAAGATACATTTAAATAAGTAGATACAGCTAATGCTTACGGACTTAGGAGATAGTTTGTAGTGACCGCAGTGAACTGACACTGACATGCCCTTGCCTGATGATTGACATCGCACGAATCCGATCTATACCTTAATACTGTTTATTCTTACCCGGTAATTGCTCTTATTCATAAACGCACAATAGCTAAAATATACGCACTTTAATATGCTTGGTCTTTATCTGTCATTGTGATATTTGAATTTGTGAGAAAGGGACAAAGGATAGTTGAACTGCAATAGGTTCATCGCGTTTATGATTAGGGGGACCCGGTATTTCTATACTTTTATTGTCAATGAGAAGGTTTGTATAGACGTTTGTCCTTTACCTGTTCTCTTCGGCGTTTATTTGACGCGACGCAGATGAAATTCAAGAGTCCTGAATCAGCACATAGGGTCCTGATATCCCGGATATTGTCAAAAGAGTTCTACACCAGTAAATGGCGGCAAATTTAAAATATATCTAGCTGGTAACACGAAATGCATAACGACTGGCTAGGTACTCACAATGTGACAGCTCGTTTTATAGGTTTAATTTTGGCCATGTGAAGAATTAGAATAAAATGCTTGCGTCGCTGGTCAGACTCTAGCTAGGCGGACGAAGTCGCGGGCTTGGCTAGTCAATGACTGTAGTTCCTCTTATTATAAACTTAGTACCTGGATGATCTTTTTTTTTTATAACGACCTTTTCGAAAAATGAAACCAAACTAGATCGAATTTATCACCCTTGAAACCCCTGCATACTAAATTTTAGGAAAATCGTTGGAGCCGTTTCCGAGATTCAGAATATACATATATATTTATACAAGAATTGCTCGTTTAAAGGTATTAGATAGATTAGAGAGATAGATAGATAGAAAGATAGAAAAATAGATCAATACCTACTAGCGTTAATAATGAATTCTTTTTTTCAGTTCAAAACATATAACCCGGCTTTTACGCAGATGGAGACGTGGTTCCGTTTTATATTTCTTTTATCCACATTCACGATTGCTGTAAGTTATGTATAATTTTCTTAATTAAATAACATTTACAAATTATTAGCCAACAAAAAATACTTCCATAGTAACATACAATAACAATTCTATAACAGATTTGTTTTCCTAATTAGGTCATTAGTTATTCAAGTCACGGTTATATGATTGAAGATTGCTAACCTTGTGATCCAATTGGCAATGTTAATTAAACAACTTTAATATTTTACTCATTCTAAGAGTATGTTTGTGTAAAAGACGTCATTAAATCAAAACTTTATCAAGACTGGCAATTTCACGTTAACGTCCGGTTTAGCCATTGCAGTCAATTTACGTTAAAAAAAACTTCCTATGGATTTTTTAATGACATATCTCTGTTTCGATACACCTGACAATGAATGTTTAGTACAATAAATATTATCATGAAAGAGCAAAGACTTGTGTTGCTAAGAAAGATGAAAAGTACTTTAGTACCCTATAGCTATAAACAGCAACGTAAGCAATGTCAAAACAGATTGTCAGATATGTTAATGCGAGAAAGGACAAAAATGACTAATCTACTTTTGACGTCGACTTTACGATGCCCTTGTATGAAATATAATAACTAAAATCAAATATTTCAGTGCTGGTTCGCGCACGCCCTGCGCAAGTACTCGACGCACGACTGGTCCATCGAACAGAAATGGACGTCTTTATTATTGCCGCTACTTTTGCTCTATAACGGTAAGAGAATACTGTCTATAACTTTTTTGAAAGACGAGTTGGTCTGAGAAGAGTCTACTGAGCTTGCACTTGCTTGAGCTTCCGGCGGATAAATTACAAAGAGAGCTATACTCACATCAAAGCAGGAAGACCTTTGATTTGAATTGAATGGAGAGCGAGCAATAAAGCACTGAAAAGCGAGTAATTTATAGTACATTGTGTATTAAGAGTAGAAAAGACAGAATTACAAACGAGAGTCTGTTAGAAGCTCGAAGCCGAAGGCTGCGGGCTTTAATGACTCGAGCTTTGTATTTGCTTTATCACCCGTGTAACATACAATGTTTCTCATCACAATTGCGAGGAAATGAAATAAAATCAGACAAAAGACCATAAGTATTTATAAATTAGCGGCAGACTACATCATCGTCTACGACTACCACAGATAATGTCAAACGTGTTCAGAAGTCCGATTCTAGTGACAGTTGAGATCAATATGTAGTTTATATGCGAGATTTTTAGAAAATTGTATGCAACTAACATTTCATCTCGAATGGCTCAAGAATTGGGGTCCTGACGTCTTATGATAGTTTGAAATGTTTGAATCAACGTATTATAGTTTTTTAAATAGCTATTACGTACGATATGGCGTAATAGTAAAAAAAGGCCCGCGGGTATTATTTTGAATTACCGGTCGATTTTTCTTGCATATTAGGATACTATTTACCTTCAAGTGTGATGAAAAATTCCAAAAAGACACTTTGAAATGAAACCCATATTAAATTAAACTTGGGAATAATTAAATATAAATCATAAGAATGACATTCCTCTTACAGACCCAATATTTCCCTTGCGGCTAGTGTCAGGCAGCTGCTTTGCGCCTCTGATGGACTCGGTCTTTCAGACCACCTTCCTGGCCTGCGTACTACTGTCCTGGCTCGCACTCTACCACGGACTAAGACAGGTAACCTCATGTGATCTGATCAAAAATTCGGCTCGAAGGCTTGGTTCTTCGGATAAAATTCGGGTTGAAGGACCAAATAATTAGCAGAGTTTTCCTAATTAGGTCATTTGTTATTCAAGTCACGGTTATATAATTGAAAATTGCTAACCTTGTGATCTTACTCAGATTAACCCAACGTGTCCAAATTAAGCTGTAGACGTGTATAGTCCACCGATATAGTCAGCGGTAAAGATTTTTTTTGTCGACTACACAAAAATATTAATTAATTTAATGTGAAGTATTGATTAATAGGTACGGCTCGAAGGACCAAATTATCTTAAAGGAATTTTAAGTTCTGCTCGAAGGATCAATACATCTGGGTATTAGGAGTATTGGATTTGCGGAAAATTCAATAAATTCTGCGTCTATTACATTTGGGATACTGCGCTAATAAAGGTTCGTTGGTAACCAAGATACTCGACTTATTACATCAAAAACTAATATTTGTGTCAATAATATAATTACTGTTACGTTGTTAAAAAAAAACAATTATAGGTAATTTTTGATATATCTATGGAATCAACAATCATAGAAGGATCGGAAGCGATAATAGTTAAATGCTGATAGCAATATGACCGTTCGTGGTGAAAATCTTGAAAAGGCCTGGTAGCAGTTAACGTGTATTTTCTGACATGATGATGATATATTCGTATTTTTTGTAAACATTTTTCAAACACATTGTTCCCAATTTATTTCAGAACGAAAGAGGTTTCCTCTCATTCTACCTGTTCAAGCTAATCGTGGTGGGATCGATATGGATGCCAGCTATGGTCATCACGGTGTGGCAGAAATACTACGCTTATTATGATCCTACATACAACTACACTATGAACCCAAACTACTCTGTAAGTTCAGAAATATAGAAGTCAAAGTACAGGTAAATCTACCTGTACTGAAGCCGGCATGAATGGAATGAACAAAAGTAATGTGAACTATCACTGTGTGAGTGCCGTCCATTGAACCGATGTTCGAATTTCAAACTGAAAACCTGTTATTATGTTACACACTTGCATACTTTCGTTCACTCATTCAATCCATTCGTGCCAGCTCTTGTGAATCGACCTGTAGCACAAATTACCTATAGACCGCGCGCGAGCTCCGAGGAATCGGGAGTTGGGAAGAAGACGGGTGTGCGCCGCGCCCGTCCATCGCATCGTACCCCGCCTCTCCCAGTACGAGGGTTGGCCTTTTCGCCTTAGTTGGCTATAATTAACGTAATATTTACTAAATCACTGCACTAAATCCTAACGTTAGTTTCTTTTGAGTTTCCTCGGAGCTCGCGCGCGGACTATACATTGTTTTGATCTTGGAAGAGAGTTGTTAAGGCTGAAATTTGTGGGTAGTAGGACCTCGTGCAGGGTCCGTCCGAATCGCTACCATCATCTTATCCATTAACCTACCGCCAAACAGCAGTGTTTGCATTGTTGTGTTCCGGTTTGGGAATAAGACAGCCGGTGTAATGACTAGCATAGAGGCATTCCATCTTAGTCCTGAGGGTTGGCATCGCAATTGCAGTCCTAGGCTTGCAGTCTTGTGAATGCGAATGTCTATGGATCACAGTTTCCACTTACCATCAGGTGGTATGTGTGATCGTTTGCCTTCTCTATGCCATAAAAAAAAATGTAATGCATTTAAGGATTTCCAATGACGTCCGTTAACATTTGCGCGCAGTAGTTTTCCTTGTTTTTGTTTCGTTGTTATTTCTAGTTAATGAGTCGTATTTTAAACGCATTTTCTCAAACCAATTCACTGAATCGATAAGGAACCATGAATCACTTCTAGTTAGATATATAATACTATTGCATTTTTAACAAATGTAGATTTTTTATCACGTTGGAAACAGAGTTTTGAATCATTGTAATAATTATTTTGGCATTAAGAATTGTCAAAGGAGGTGAACATGCAAAAATAAACCTTATTACAATGACTCAAAACTCAATTTCCAACGTGATATAAAGTCTGCTCTACTCAACGAGCCGGTCTGTGTGAACGGACCCTAAGGCGTTAAGAGCAAGGATTATTGCACCCTTAAAAGCATGTATTCTTTGGGAGCTCGTTGTTTCCCTTTTTTTCGGTCCTAATTATCCTATTGATATACTCGTAATTATTGATACTCATATTTTTTAAATCGATCGAACCGTAATGTTTTGGAATTGCATGCATGTCTAAGAGGTAGAGAAGGCTAGGTGAGTAAAAGTATCAGTTTCTTATAAAAAATACGTTATAACTTGCGATAATTGAGACCTAAACCATATTATGACTGAATATAATTATGGCAGACACAATAGATCCATAATATTTTCTACTAGTTTCAAACGAGCAACATCGGTTTATTTATCGTGTTTCCCAATTGGTATTAAGAAACTGGTACTTAATGATTTTTCGTGTCTTCGCAATCAACCTGTAAGGGTATCATCCTCCAGAGCCTGTGCGAGGTAGCGGACGGTTGTGCGAGGAAAAGATCCACCATTCACCCTGATTGTCTTATATTTAGCACAACAAATCCAACGTTAGAATTAGTTATAACCTAGACATGAATCCTACCAATATTACCAATTACATTGATTATGACCCTGAGTTTCGTAACGAGAGTACAATTATTACAAGACCGTTTTACTCCTACGCATATGGACGTAGGCAGCCTAATGCAATGAATAAAGTGCAATGGTCCATCAAGAGAAAACAAAGATTATTATTCCCGTTTGAACAGAGTGGATCGGTGAATAGGTACAGCTATAAGACATACGTACACTTAAGGATTTATGAATTGGGGTCGTAGGACCAATTAATCCGGTTCGAAGGACTGTTGATATTGGGAAAAGTTCTGCTTGAAAGCCGGGCTGGTAGTGAAGGTTCTTTCATTAGTAACCAGAGATATAAAGCCGATTTGTGTGCCCAATTATCGTAGCAATAAAAAAAACATTAACTATACACTTTGGGTCTTTTATCTAGCAAATATAGACTTTCTTTGGTCCTAACGAGAAGCAAATGTAACAATTATACATCATTATCCACCTGGATTGATTTGCCCCGACTTTCTAAGTTGCAGACATACGTAGCGATTAACACAAGATAAATTGGGCGTAACGAACAATAATTCTAGTCCCGGAAATTTCTATTATTTTCGGTAACCAAGAGCTACGTGAGAATAATCACCTAACAATGCCTAGGTAAAAATATAATAAGTATATTAAAATAATACTTACCCTAAGTAACATATTTTATTTTTCCAGGCGGTAAAGATAATGTTCTTCACCGCAATCGTCGTTTACTTCCTGTACCTACTCATGCTCGTCGTCAAGGCGTATAGCGATCTCAGGAGTATGCCGTTCTTTGGTAAGTAAATCTGTTTTTCTGTCACGCAAAACATTATAGCAGTGTTTCCCAAAGTAGGTACGGATTGCAACCCTGGTAGAATGTGAACATATTTTCGGTTGACCCCTAAAATAATAGGACGGCCGTCAAAACACGTCAGCTTTTTTAAAGATAGGTCGCGAAGGGCTATAAAATGGAATGAGACAATTTGAGAACCACTGCATAATAAAATATATATTTTAGAACTTCATATCGCACGCCATTATATTTGGTCTGATCTGTTCTGATGTCAAATTGATGTTTTGTTTATTTTAGATGTGAGACTCCGTTGCATATCGATAGTGGCGGCTACAGTGTCCGCGATCACGGCAGTGCTGGCTGCCCACGGGTGGGGCCCGGCCGCGTTGCAGGACCACTGGGCCTCGCAGCCGAGGGTCCACTACGACACATCGGCGCCCTTCATGGCTCTCTACGGACTGTTCAACTTCAAGATGTACATATTAGCCTATTTATTCTCGCCGGGAGGAGGTTCGCCACACGGTAAGACATATTTTATTAACCTTCAACGCTATGTCAAATCCTAAAAACGTCACTTACGCGCCAATGAATATCAACCTTGCATCATAGATACTCGGTCTATTTTGCACTGGCAACCATGACTGAAATATTCGTCGTTGGCCTTGAACCAGTGGTGCGGATATATCCGTCAATAGCGATGGGTTAGACATAAGTGCTAATTTTTGGCCCTCACGTTCACCTGACTTTATCATTTCAACAACATCAAATTTTTCAGATACTAAGCGCCATCTAGTTTTTTCTAACAAGTTCGTTTTAATTTTTACACAGTATTTTAAGTTAGTGTAGTTATTGTAATGGGTATAATTTTTAAATATAAATTTAATCCTGGTGACAATGCAAATGCAATGTTGTAGTCTCTAAAAGCAATTGTATCAATAAAGTCGGTAGATGGCAAGAAGGGGCAACTGGATCTCCGCCGAGCTTAACCTATACCCACGGAGTTTGGACTCATTAGATTGGTTTTGATAAGCAGCTGATCGCCAAATGTATTTACTGTGTGAATAACCAGGATTAGTCCAGTATTTCAATTATGGAGGATCAGCCCTGCGGTCAGGCCATGTTTCCATTACTTAAGGTCCATGTCTAGGTCGATTGCACCTTTGGACGGACTCATAGCATTACAATATGATCTTAAATAAAACATAACCTGAAGAGGCCTTCAAAACCGAGCATGACACGGTTTTTTTTTTTTTCAGAAACGGCCATTACCAAGGACAACCCAGCATTTTCTATGATCAACGATTCAGACGAAGATGTTATCTATGGCTCCGACGAAGAAAGCCGTCGGCCCCTCAACTCCCACCATCGGATGAATGAGGATATATGATTGAACCTATAGACAAATTTAATGTATTTTTTTCATGTTATAAAGTTATATCGAGGTCTATTTTTGCTTTTTATTTCCTGATCCATAATGTTAAACTTAACATCGACAAAATTTCCAGTTTTTAACCGACCATAACAAAGGAGGTTATATGTTACATAATTCCGAATTAATCAAAATACTTTGAAGTTTCATAATTGTTTCCGAATGCAATGTTTTAATAGGAGACTTTATTTTTTGATATCGTTTAAAAATCAAACCTTACCTAAACAACATATATTAATTAAATGATGCATGCATCAATGAAAATTCGGACAAAAGAATGTTCGAAAAAAAATAACGAATTTTTAGGTGTTCCCGGTTATATGTCCCGGTTAGTGAGGAATTGAAGAAACTCTTCAAATATACATATATAGCGAATTTAGTATTTTTAGTAACAAGTCCAGCATCTGCATTCAGAAAGTATCATTTGGCAAAATGGAACAGATGATGAAGGCCACAAATGACCCCGAAACTGTTTACGAATGCATTGGAAAACGTTTTTAAGACTCTTACCTGGAACGGGCGTGGCATCAATATTAACGGCGATTACCTACATCTCGTACTTAAGGTTTGCCGATGATATCGTAGTGACTGCGGAATCGCTGCAAGAAGTTCAAGAAATACTGTACAGCCTAAATGAATCCTCCTGACGAATTGGTTTCCGGATGAATCTGGAAAAGACGAAGGTCATGATCAATGACCTCGTCGTTCCGGGACCAGTAATCATCGGTGGCATGCCTCTCGAAGTTGTCAAGGAATATGTCTACCTCGGGCAACTAATGCAATTGGGTAGGAGCATCCGATTGGGCTGGGCAGCGTTTAGGAAGTTGTACCCCATATTTTCGTCGGATATACCGCAGAGCCTGAAGACGAAAGTCTTTGACCAGTGCGTCCTACCTGTTAGGACGTACGGAGCCGAGACGTGGACACTGACTGTGCGGCTAGTCCACAAGCTTAAAGCAGCTCAACGTGCAATGGAAAGAGCTATGCTCGGAGTCTCTCTGAAGGACAAAATTGACCGAATTGGGGTGACCGACATAGCTCTGAAAGTTTCAACTTTTAGTATGTTGAAGTGGCAATGGGCTGGTCACGTATGTCGCAGAACGGATAACCGCTGGAGTAAGCGTGCTCTGGAGTGGAGACCGCGTCTTGGCAAACGTAGCGTGGGATGTCCTCTGGCTAGTTGGCGAGATGACTTGCATAAGAGGGCCGGCAGCGACTGGATGCATAAAGCATTAGACCGGGCTCTGTGACGTTCCTTGGGAGAGGCCTATGTCCAGCAGTGGACTGAAACGGGCTGATGATGATGGTCACGTAACTTCTCAACGGTACCTATTTCAAAGGTGGTGATAAGGATAGCATATGTCGATTAAGATATGAGCGACTATGACGAAGCACATTTAAATGGTAAACTGTTCCCGTGGCGTTGCTTGCGGCAAGCTTTAGGACATTTCAAGCTTATAATATTTATTTTATTATAAGCTTGAAATGTCCTATAGTGTCTTATGGAGATGTGGGACTAAAATAAATGTTTTAAAACAAAAAAGCGCATTAAAAAACGCAAGCAATTACTTCTTTAAAATGGTAGGCAATAGGCAGAGGTCGGTATAGGTAGTGCCTAAACTTCGCGGGGGGAGGACGAAACTAAGTGTGCTTACAACCACCAAAAACCACGAGTAACTAATTTGAGAGCGGAGTCCAGGAGTGGAACTGTTATTAAACCGCTATCCTTACAAAACTTGGCGCCATTACAGTTTATTTGGTAATTTGCTAAAAACAACATGAGGCTGAGCAGTGCATTCTGCATAAACAGAATCTGCACTACGGCAAGGGCAAAATGGAGCTCTCAACCACTGATGCTTCCAAAAAAGGGAACGTTGCGGGGTGCGGCATCTGTGGTGAGAGGCCAAGACTCAAAGTTAGCGGCCCTCAATCTTCCAAGCGGAAGTCTTCGCCATTAACAAATGCGCGGAAATCAACCTCGAGAAGAGCCGAGGACACCAGCACATTTACAAGTACATGAACTTGGACAGCCAAGCTGCCCTTTTGGTTTGGCACTAGACGCACTGGAGATAAATTCTAAAGTAGTCCAAAACTGCAAATAAAACCTAAATGCCCTAGGAAACTCCAACAAAGTAATACTAAGATGGGTACCACTCCAGCATTGATGGAAACGTAATAGCCTGGTCGGCCTGGAGCTGTTTTGGAGCATCACAAAAGGAAATACCTCTTCCCTGCTAAACGAACGACCTATGTAAATCTAAATAAGGCGATCGAGCTGTGGAAATCCGCTTAAGAACAAAACACTTGAAATCATTAATTAAAGGGTTCAAAAGAGATCCTAAAACTCAAAAAAGAAAAGACTTGTGCAGTTACTAAGGAAGATAACTGGCCACTGCAAACTGAACAGACATCTGTTTCTAAATGTTATGAAACAAGACGCCACATGCAGGTTCTGTTACGAGACAGCAATGCAATTCCTCTTCTCATGCGGACCACTAATGCGCAACAGAAGTATCTACCTAGGGCGACATATTATAACTAGAGATACAACTCTTCACTGCCCAAAGCATCCGGAAATTCTTGGATGCAACAGCGGGCCTTAGCGGTGAGCTCTAAACAAAAGGCTGCCACAAAAGATCAGCAATGGTCGAAGCGGCACAAAAGGCCCATACCAACCCAACTCTCCCAAAAGCCCCCAATAATAATAATATGCTAATTTTAATGAGTTTATAGCAATCAGTAGTTTATTTAGGTGATAATATACTAAATTTAATCAGCTGATTCAATTAAAAGTACAGAACAGACGTCACTACTATAGTTAGGACAGGGCTATTACAAATAAAATAAAATATAGCTCGTTAAGATTTGTTAGTCATTTACTTTTCATCTACAGAGGCCATTTAATGACATCATTATCAAACTGGCATCCCTAAATCCTAGAATATTAGTCTCGATACTGACATAAGAAAACCCTATTTGCCCCGCGATTTAAGAAAAAAAACAAAACAATGGGTACCTATGGAGATTGTATGAAATTTTATAGCTATAGAACAGAGAAGTGCTAAGTACTTTGTTCTTAGTATTTAGAGCGTTTATGGTGAAATAATTGCGTAGTTAGAAGAGAATATAATGTACCTACTCGTATGTATCCAACTTTCATCTTTGGTATTTTCATTGGGCATTCAAATAGGTACTTCATGCATAACGATGTATTCAAGATCGCGAAACTTAGTGTTGAAAACAGGGAAGCACATATCGCTTGCTACCTATTCAATCATAAATACGATTACCTATGTAGTTCCTTCTGGGTGCCATCCCTTTCTCTAGATTTAGTCTCGAATGACGAGTGACAGGAACTCGCCCACCCGAAGATTCGACTTTAACTGTTTCATGGTAACGATCCTGTCTCACTCGCCAAGTTAGAGCAGTCAGACAAAATGGCTGCGATCAATAACAGCGCAAGATTTTAGCAGGAAAAGGAAGTAGGTACTCCTATTTGGTTAAAAGCAAGTCTAATTCGCAGATACATCAGGGAAACATGATAAAGATACTCCGTGTAATTGGGACAAGGAATTTAAAAGTAGACCCATTAATCATCCTAGATAAATTACGTGGAGGGCCTATTCGCAGGCCAACCTAACTGAATTCTGATGAAAAGATAAAATTTACGATAAAAATGATGGTCGTCAGCAAGTTCATACAACATTAGCATTACAAATTAAAAGTGAAGGATACGGTATGCGATGAGTCAACGTCAGTTGAAAAACAGCAGCGTTAAGAATGTTGTGGTAAAATTATAAAAAGACTACGGAGGGCAGGCGTCAGCATCGATATAATGTAGCGGGAGATGAAATCAATCTCTACTGTGACGTTATAACAGGTTTGCCCTTTGAGGATTTGCCACGAGACGAAAGTTAAGAAAGTACATTACACAGCTGATATCTTTTGCTATTTCGTCAGATAACTTAATCAGTCGCGGCATGTTTCTCAAGACCTCACACGTAAATTTACCAGTGCATTCCAGTGCAGTGCAAAAAAAAATGTCATACGATTTTACAGTCAATATACAATAAAAAAGTAACTGGATGTTTAAGGTTTTTAAGAAATTTACGTACAGTCAGCGTTAAAAATAGGCACGAACTTTTGGACTTTGTCGCTTTACAGTTACGTAAGCAATGTCAAACAAGATTATCAAAACAAATGTTGCACAAAGTACAAAAGTGATCAGTTACTTTTGACGCTGACTTGTGTTACAATATTTGAGGAATTCATTTTTTTCAGTTCCAATCATCAGATTATAATAAACCCCAAACTTCTAGCCAAGCGTTTCTTAGCTCACGATAACATTAGGGCAATGTAAGATATTTCTACTACTTCTATGCTATTCAAGACTAGTGTCTTTGTCACAGCACGTAGTAACTAGTAAGTTTGCTTTTCTCATCGGCTTTTCTACAGTCAGCCGCTGACGTTCCGAGCCAATTAGTTTATGGCATCCGTCGCGGAGACAATTTTGCAAATGTAAAGTGAGAAGCTTTAACTGAGTTTGATGTGGTGACATGTGGAATTACAATATTCTCAGTAAGCAACCACCACATCAAGCAGCAGTTTTTGGGTAAAAATTGGATCATGTAACCAATTTCACTCAAAACAGTCTACTTTTTTACAAAGCCCTTTTTGCCAACCTATAAGGCACAAAAGTCATCCATCAGACACTGGGCACCATTATCTTTCAGTCAAATGTAAACGCAAACTAAACGAAATACCTAACACAATGGCGGCAAGGGCGCGAGCACACCGCGCACTTCTATTCATAGATAGGTTCCCATCTGATCCTAACGCGGGGCGCCGATTGGGCGCCCACGCCTTGTATCCGGTCCAAAGTTTTTGTCCTCGTTTATCTTCAAAATACGGCGATACCCACCCTCCTTGTGAAGGTTGTGGAGCTGTTAATAACAGTTTTCAAGGAAGGAAATAGTATAAACATTGTTTCCTTGTGCTATGCAAGTCCTCTGTGTAAACAAAGTCTTCAAATAAATATTGAGCTCATTTAATTTAATTTAATTTAATTTAACTACTTATATCAAATGAGAAAATACTGAGAAGATGTATATTAGTTACAATTTTTTGTAGAGTATCCAATGAATGACACCCCATTCTCGCATCCGGCCGACGTGTTATCTATTCTGTGGTATGAGAATAATATGCATTGCTATACAAGATACTTTAAATGACGACTACATAAGTAGGAATAGCAGACATTAAAATTATGTCATCTAGTAAATAAATACACAATTAGGTCAACCAAACAAGCTAAATGATGAATACATTACTTACGATGTGATGTGAAGACCCATAAAATTTAAGATATCGTTTGAGTTTTGTCGCGCACGTAGTTTACTTGCCTGGGCGCCATTTTGTCGAACGTTTCGGCTCGAGCTTTTAAATACAGGTTTTGAAGTTTCCCATCCTCCTACATTACCTTGGTGTCAAGATAAATCACAAAAGAGTAGTTTAAATGATAATAAGTATACAATTTTACCGATGGAAACACCGCACTGTCCCTAGAGATTACGCCTTCGTGTCCGCCATTTTGTTCATAGCTAAACTGTCATGAAGTTGCAGGTCTCTCAGCTCTTTGAGATATTAAATAATAGGTCTTCTGAAATTAAACATGCCAGTTGATCATTATTGTTTTAATTAAGAAGAAATAAATAATTAGCAATTATACCTACTATGAGAATACATGTTCAATCAATGGAGATAGTCTGTATATTGTTAAGAGTGTGAGCAATGAGGATTACAGGGTGGGGATGGGCTGAGTGCGACTGTAGGATGGCAGGGAGCTGCAGTGGGCGCTGTCTGGCTCCGCAGGGGTCCGACGGCAGCATTAGTGGCGTAGCAGCCGTGCGCCGTAGCACCGCACCGCCGCGCACCACACACGCTACTCCAGCTCTCGGGTCACAGTTCTCGTTCAGCGACTCATCGTCCGAACACAAATCAATCACTTCACACTCCTCTACACGTTTTAAAGGATCCCGATTGTCTACTTCCATAGCTTGGTCACTGTCTGTGTCCACAAACACAATATCCTTTTCTCTTCTTTCCTCTGCTTCCTTCTTAAGTCTGTCAATGTACTCATGCATGCTGTTTATCGACATTCTCTGCACATCTACACTAATCGGTTTACACTTTAGCAATAGCAGTTGGGCTTTCAGATCCAATACGTATTTGTGCCTCTGATTTGGAAAGACATGTCTCCGCTGCCAGTAGTCTATGGGTCTTCTATACCTTACTGGAAACTGCTGGGTTTTACTTTTCGAAACAGATGGTTTGTTGTTAATTGGAGTTGTTGTGCAACAGTATCTTTCAACCCTTTCTCTAGAGTAGCTTGTGTCTCGGTTAACATTAGTTTTAGCATTTTTCAAGTATGCAAGTGACGAAAATGGGTATGGAGGTCCTCTGTCAATGTTAGCAGCTGATCGTGCATTTCTCTGGCGTGTCTCTCCATTCAAATTCTTAGCTGTAGTGTCCAGTTTCTCACCAATAGGATTAAGCCTGAGAGCAGAGAGAAATTCTGGTAGCCCCCCATTCGGAGAGGATCCAGATGGAACCTCAGCGTTGTTACACAGCCTTTCATGTGCCTGCAGAGTATCCACATTGTCAAAATGACTGTCACAGTTATCACAGAGATAGATATCGGACTTGAGCTGGGGTTCTTGAGTTTCAACAGGCTTGGAGCAGTCATAGAGCATGTTCTCGTTGCGGAAGGTGACAAGCAAGCGACCACTGGGCCTGTAGTACAAGCTGGTAGTGCTGTCGCGGTTGTCCACGTAGCGCAGCCGGCGGCGCGGGTAGCGCGCAAGCTGCGCCGAGAAGACCAGCAGGAATGCACTCTTGTGGAACTCGTAGCATCGCTTCACGAGCCTCTTTAGGCGGCTCGCCCAGTCCTCGGGCACCGCGGCCGGCCGCAGGAACGGGTGCGAGAAGGCGACATCCGCCGGCCACCACGGCGGCTGCCGAATGTCCCGCGCAGTGTCGCGGCCCCAAGAACAGGCCACCATGAACGAGATGAACCGCTCCAGCTCGGCGGCGGTTACCATCGATAACCCCGTGGGGTGCCCGTTCACGAACAGCAGCGGCAGGTTCGCGATCATAGCGCTCGGGGTCGGCGACGGTCATCGGAATTGCGAGGGAGGCACTTGCGATGTCGCGGACCACGGCACCATCGTAACGGTTAATTCGCCCTTGTCCGTCGTTGATATGATATCTGGAACCTCGACATCAGTCCCGCATTTATAACATGTCACTGAACTCTAAACAAAAACGCCAGGAAGAAACAGAATCTCGGCGGCATATATCACAAAATTCTGTGAAGTGAAGCGCGTTCGTTAACTACTAAATACGTACAGAGAGAAAGAGATCCATAGCCATAGATCTTTGTTACGTAGGTTTGGATGCCGTACGAACGAAACGCCGCGATTCGATGCAAAGTTCCGATTTTTATACCGATTATCGATCAGGTGGAGAGACAGATTAATAGATTAGCAATTGTCTTGCGTGTACTATGGTTAAATTACAACTATTTATTTTCTTAATAGTCTGTATTTATTTATTTTATATTTTTAAACATTAATAATGAAAAATGAAAAGGGAGTGTTTGTTCGATATTTTTTATGCGTTTCGTTTATCCACCGCAGTGTACAACTAGTGTTGTCTTACTTTGGGTGGGGACGCTATCCAGTCAAACTTTATGAAGATTCGATATTTACTTTTTTTCATGTTTTTTATATTTCTTAGCACTAAAGATTGATACTCATCGGTTGTGTCCCAAATGTAGTTCAAATATAAATTTCATAAAGATTTAATAGAATTGTAATGAAATATTGAGGCTCATTCGCTCAATTTTCCCATAAACTTTTTCAAACCCTATTGCCCGAGCTTAAAAAACAAATGCAAGAAACAGCCAGTGACATTATTAACAATATTATAAAGAGTACCCTTAGATTCGTAAAACGAAATTAGGTCTATATAACATAATTTAAGGAGTTCAGGAAGTTACCCTAAATAAGCAGTTTAAAGTCCGTTTCTTCTTGTGATCCACTAATTTTGTCGATGGCAAAAGAACCTTCGAGAACTGCAAACATACACTTGTTTAAAAAAGTAAACAAACATTAGGCGATCCCTTAGCCGGCATGGTACCTATTTAGAGAAAGAGTTTTGCAATAATTTCACGAAGCTGTTATATTACACTGATTAAAAGGCAAAGCCGTGTTGGTGGTTGTGGTTGATATGTCTAAATAATAAAAGATAAGCTCGTGCAGAGCCACGTGAAAGTAAACCAATGTCATAATTTAACTTCTTGAGTGACTTTAAACTTAAATGCTATTTAAACTTAGTTCTGTTATTTAAACAGTCTTACTAAAACTATTATGTTTTTCCGATTATTAGTTGTTCTTTGTAGAGACATTTGTACATACAAGTAATATATGCATATTAGGCTTTTGCAGTAGTACGAGTAGTACAACTGTCTCAACCTGTCTCTTTATTAAAAGACAGAGAGATAGGTAACGATGTTATATAGCTTGGCTGAAGAGATGTGGTAACAGTGACAGAGAGAACTATAATGTTCTATAGTGGCCACTACCCCATTAAGCAGCAATTTTTGATATTTTTTCCTTTGTCTTTCCTGCCAAGTGTTTTACGCTGCAGTCACATCTGAGGGATTCGGCAAGTAATTTGTTTGGAAGTCTCTTTTATTGGTAAAATCCTTAGGGAATTCCCTTTAAACTATAAGACTTCAAGCTTGGAGGACGCAAAGAGTGGGTGGGTAACTGCTTGCCCCGGTCGAAATTTTCCTGTTTACCCAAAATCGCAGAAGTGTTAGGATGACATAGCTTGTAAATTGACTTTTGATTCCCTTCTAGCCAGTGCTGCGCAGCGGATCGTGCTAGAATTTTAGCAGTCGGTACTAGAGAGGCTGGAAACTAGCTTCAAGCTCATCCCTCGGCTAGCACTCGTACTTTCCTAGACCCTAACACACTCCGACTTTCAGTTTGCCTTCGTCTTGGGGTCCCGGTCTGCGCTCCACATAGGTGCCCCTGCGGAAGTGACGTAGATCGGCTAGGACATCACGGGCTGTCTTGCCAGAGAAGTGGTGGCCGCTTTTCCACACACGCCGCACTAAATAACATCATTCGTCGGTCTCTTGCCTCAATAAAAGTGCCGGCACTTTTAGAGCCGACCGGCATTTGTAGAAATGATGGCAAGGACCTGACGGAATCTCCTTGGTTCCGTGGAATATGAGACGGGTAGGTACTACCTACCTACTGTGGGATGCAACCTGCGTATACACGCTAGCTCCATCTTATCTCCACCGGACCTCTAATAGGGCTGGTGCTGCAGCTGAAGCAGCCGAAACCATAAAGGTAGGCAAATTATAGTGGTCTTGGCCCAGAATATATGTTTGTTCCATTCGGCGTCGAGATCCTTGGTCCGTGGGGTCCTAGCGCTCAAAGCCTCTTCAAAGAAATTTCAAAGAGGCTCATTGACGTCACGGGAGACCGAAGAGCTGGCAGTTTCCTCGCTCAACGCATAAGTTTAACCATCCAGCGAGAAAACACTGACAGCATCTTCGGGAGAATGCCGCAGGGCCCTTTTTTAGTAATTATCATCCCATGTAATTTATTAAATAAAGCCTTTTAAATTAGCGATAAAGTATTTTATTCTTAATTATAAAGTAAGAGATGCCAACACAGATATTCGCCAAAGCTTGTGGATGTTGGCTGCAGCATTTTTTAATGTAAGTTGGGAACAATCGTATACTTTTTAGCTATCGATGAAATTGTAGAAAATGCAGGCAATAATCACACACCACTAGCTGTCAGTGCCGTCTAGTAATAAATGTCATTCATTCAAGTGCAGTTCAATCACGTCAAATCATATGCTTTGAAGAGAAACAAATCTTATTTACGAAAGATCTAAATGAAACAAGAATTAACTAAGCTGACTGACAACCTTGGCACATGCTTGCAGTCCGATTTCCTTATCAATTACAATCTGTTATATGTGAAAATGCTTTAATTATCGAGCTTAAAATGGTAAGGTTGTATCTATTAAGCAAATTATGAATTATAATTACTTTTGTTTATCATTTAAACCGCACGTTTATTTGAAAACAGGATATGAATAACGGTAATGCTTCTCCGTCGAAAGATACGCCTGCGATTTTGGATTACGAGTAAGTTTGTTATCAATTTATCAGTTGTTATTCTTTGTGTGAATGGTTTATGTCATATTGATACTTTTCATTTTCAAAAATAGTAGACCGTATTTTAGAGACGCTACAGTATTTACATAAGTGACTTGTCGGTATTGATAAGTTGAAGAGATTAAGACATTATCTACACTATTTTTATTTGAAAAGTGAATCAGTCTGCTTACAACTTTATCCTGTAATGTATGCATGTTGGTAAAATGACTTCAATTAGTAAATTAAGAACCAACCATGTTTATTTGTTATCTAGTAACTTATTTTATTATCAATTAATAATTGTTTGTTAAGTTTGTTTTCTAGAATATAACTTATAAACTTTTGTTTAGTACTGTTGAGAAAATATTCATCAACAAAGATGATGTACCTACTAATGTTTTGTCTATCTACCTTCATTAATTCATTGTCCAAATTTAATAATGATGGAATCTGAATTTTGAGGCCCCCATTCAATACCTACCCTATGCTTGATCTTTTCTAAAATAATTTATTTAATCATTTTTGTTTTAGATTTAAGCATAATTTAAAAAAATCTTGTTAAAAGCAGGGATTGTAAAACCGGTTAAATTGAATACCTGTTTAAATATAAATTGTCAAACGATTACCGCTAAAAAAATAATACCTATATTCGAATTAGAGGTAATGTTGTCATTCCGCTTTTGTCTTTTTCACTATGTATGCACTATTTACAGTATTCTTTACGTTGCTCTTGATATAGATAAGGTGTAAAGTAGACATTATGACTGAAGTACCTACAACAAATAGGTGTAACGTAACTCGATAGCATTGTTGGCTAACACTGGTTGAAATGTCTGCTAGTACTGAACAAATGATGGTCTCAATGACGTCATGATCAAAATGAAAAGGACAAACCGATCATATGACAGAATGGTAATCTTTTCGGTGATTGTCATAATTAAAAATTAGAAAATTTGCTTGTTTGGACACTGACAGGTATTACCGGTAATGGTTTTATTGGTAAAGTATCAAATAGGGGTTATGTTGTCAATTGTCGAAACCGCTATTACATTTGAATACCGGTTTTGATTATACCGCTTATTAGAGCTTTAGTGATATAAATACCGAAATGCAATTATAACCGGTTATACCTTATTTAAAACCGGTAGTAAGAATACCGGTAACGATCCCTGGTTAAAAGTGGTTGTCTTTCCAGTTTGCAATTACCTGCTTGGAGCTCGGAATGTTTGAAGGCAACAGCTGTTCAGTTGCGGCTGCCACGCCCGCGAAGCATTGCGTGGGCCGTGCTGCTCAACGCTCTACCACCACCCAATGCAGACATTGTGAATAGGTATGTTCAGGAAACTATAAAATAATTATTTTCTAAACATAATTGGCTACAATACGCTATAATTAACTGGTGGTGTAACATTAGCACTGAGGCTTTCATACAGTCACGGGCTTTAATTGTTATGCCACATGGTTCCATAGAACCATGTCATAATAACAGCGTCAAGTGACGAGATAGAAATTAGATGGGAATTTATTGTAGGTTTTATATGACGAGGTTCTATAATGGTATATCAATTAAAGTCCATGACCGCACCTGTTAGAAATAGCATCACACTACTACAGCTTTAAGTAAAACAGAAGCCATTGCAAAATCAAGTCTCAATATCTTTGCTCAATTTACTCATCATAAAACAAAACTTTTAATTGGGACTTTTCCAATTGGGTTTTAGTTTGAGAACTCACAGAAACTTCTACAACGACCTGAAGGCAAAGCTGTCAATGGACCCACGGACCGTCGTCGGCGACGACCCGCTGTCGCAGAATGACGAGGTTCACAGTAATATTGTACTTTTTTTCTATACACCGTGTTTTTTTTTATTTACGATAACTTTAAGGGAACGTTCTTTAGGTCAAACAAAGTTAATTTCCCGAAGACAGACAAATGATAAGTCTAACGGTTTTAAAGATATTTAATTTTTAAATTTAATCAGTTAATCACGTTAAACTAGTGTAAAAGGCTCTCTTAATTGATAACAACAATTTTCTTTTAATACTTTATATGACTCTTATGAGTAAAGAGTTTCCAATTGTTAGGTTTGTATACGCGTCAATCTAAGGGCCGGCGCCCATTATCGGCATCGGCAAGGAAAAGGATCCTTCGGCATTCTACATGCAAGCGCACACTATCGGCAATTATGCTTTGGCATGCTGCAACGTTCTTAGGGATGACGAGGCGTCCTTAAGGATGCCGCACCGTCCTGTAGCTTAGCAGGGCGGCGTACCGAAGGTTGCCGAAGGATGCCGAAGGATGCCGAAGCATCCCGAAGCATTCTCAAGGCTGCCGATACAGCAGCCTCAAGCATACCGAAGCAGTATTTTTGTTATTACGACCACATATCACGGAAATTTCTACTTTATTGCCATTATGTTATAGTATATTGCTATTTGCCACCTAAAATCCTTTTCCTTGCCGATGCCGATAATGGGCGCCGGGCCTAAAGTGACAATCTTGTACCTGTCAAGGGTTATCTTTACTTGTGTGTGTATGTCACGCCAACATAGACGTATTTGACACTGATTATTAGTTAACTCTAAAGGCCCTTTTAGAATGACCAAAGATAAAAGATTTCATTATTTTGTACTAAACCGAAAAAAAGTTTTTTTTTCGCAGTATTTAAAAATCTAATGTACCAATTAGTTTCTATGGATATACCTAGTAATATGCCGAAGTTATCGTAAATCAAAAAAAACACGGTGTATATAGCGATTTATAGCATACGAAGGAATTGAGTTGGTTTATGAGAATAAAAACCTAACACCCAAATAACGGCTAGTAAACCTTGATAATTCTAATATTTTTACACATTTACCTTATGTCACTTTAATGTGTACAAATCATAATTATGATGGGTTTTTATGGCATGAAGAAGGCAAACGCGCACACAGGCCACCTGATGGTAAGTGGGATCTGTGGCCCATAGACAGATGCATTCTCAAGACTACAATCTTAAGATAACAATAACGTTGCCATCCTGATAAGTTAAAGCATAAGATACACATCAGGATACCTACAAAAATATTAAACTCAATACCCCTTTTGACTATGAGCAGTCTGGTAACAAATGGTAAAGGTACTGTTAGCTCCTGTAATTTTGCGTATTTCTCCTCTCTTTGCGTGTTTTTTATTTGATAGTTGTTAACACGCGCCCACTATACGTCTGGCTTTTTCAAATTACATACAATCGCTAGTATTTGCCAGTGAATATTAGTAGTTTCTCATACTTATTCAGAGTATTCAGTTATGTAAATGATTGTTATATGTTTTCAGAGTGCTTGGAATCAGCATTTCTGCGACAATGAGCTGAAAGCGTTGATTCTCCAGGACGTGGTCAGGACTTTTCCTGATGAGCTGTACTTTAGGGATAAGGATGTCCAAGACATGATGGTAAAAATAAGTTTAAGCTAAACTAATTCATTGAACAAGGAAACTGGCAGCTCTTTGGTCTCCATTGACGTTGATGAGCCCCATTGAAATTTCCTTGAAACCAATATACAACGTGTTTTTTTTAATTGGGACATTATGGGGAAAACCGGAAATACAGGTAAACTATCATTTTTTAATAGCATTATTTTTGTCTAAAGTGAGATGTTCGTAAAAAATCATTAAATTCTCTTAAAAATGTTTTATTCAAATTGACGCAGTTTCGTAAGGATCATTTCATTGTACATCATCATCATCATGTCAGCCGAAAGATGTCCACTGCTGGACATAGGCCTCCCCCAAGGCTTTCCACTCAGACCGGTCTTGTGCTTTTCGCATCCACCGGCGGAAGTATTTAACCAACTCCTAACGTTTACTAATAACGTTTTTTCATACAATTTGGTCCTAAGTATATTTTTTTCAAATTTGACCATCCTCTGCTTTTCCATCTTTTTTCCTTCCATACAATGAAATGATCCTTACATGAAACAGTTGACGTGCATATTTTTTTGTCAAAATTATTCATTTTACGGACAACTTACTCTTGACCAAAAATGACAATGGCAAAGACAGTTTACGTGTATCTTCTATGGTGTCGAATTTCCCGTTAATGTCCCAGTTACAAAAAACACTGTGTTAGTCTATTTTAATGTAAAGACATCCCGTCAGGTCTCTTGCCATCTCTTCTGGAAATGCCGGGCGGCTCTAATAGGCACATTAATTGCGGCAAGAGACCGACGGACGTAGTGCGGTGTGTCTTGAGAAGTGGCCAGCACTACTCTGGCGAGAAAGTCCGTGATGACCTTGCCGATCGACGGCACATTCTTAGGGGCACTGATTTTAGCAGGCCGGGTCCTCGAGGCGAAGGCAAAGTGGAATTTAGAGTGTGTTAAGAGACCAATCAAGATACATATCGCTAAGTTTGCGATTTTCGATACTCGATAAAATGTATAGGATTGACGTAAGCTGATGACATCGCATCGCCGCTTATGTGTTGTCCATACATTCCAGTCAATAGAAAACAGAAACTTTAGCAGCGTTTGCATCTTCGCGCTTGGCGAGGGATGCGCTTGAAGCCAGCATCCGCTCTCTTTTGTGCATATCGCTAAAAATTCCAAGTAGGGTATCGACAGTCAATTTACAGGCTATGTCGTTCCAGGGCAGTTCCAAAACCATTTATAGTTAAAAAACCGGTGAAGTGCGAATCGGACTTGCGCACCAATGGTTCTGTACCGCTGCATAGTAGGTATTACCATATTCCGATTTGAATTCGATCTCGAAACGAACCAGCACAAGCCCAACTCACACTTGACCATTTTCTGGTGTTTGTGGTTTTTCTTCAAGTTTTGTACTTTAATCGTACCAAATATGACACTTATATAGTTTTTACGTTGCAACAAAAATGAAAATACGTTGAAAAATACGTTTCATGAAAAATAATAATTTGTAAGTTATGTTTTTAACTGCTGTCACGTTTTTTTAAATTTGTGTTTGCGTTGTATAAATTATTTATATTTCCTAAATCGCCGTAATATCACATAATGAAAAAAAACCGTCTATCTATTACGGTTCAAAAGATACAGCTCTTTAAAGTTAGGATAGACAGACAGACAGACGCATGGACGTACGGGAAGTTCAGCTGGATGAGCTTTAAAAAATCTAGTTGGTGATGAATAATATAGCTTAACCATGTTCTGTAAATCCCTGCAGGTACTGGTGCTATTCTACTGGGCGCGGGCGCACGCCCACATCGGCTACCGGCAGGGCATGCACGAAGTGCTCGCGCCGCTGCTACACGAGTTGTATCTCGACAGGAAATACAAACCCAAGGACCTGAGGTAACTGCCTCCACCACTATTCTAATATGTGCAATTTAAAATAACTCAATGAAATGCAAGCTTTGAAACCCATCGAGCAACACGGAAAGGAGTAGGCATTCACACCATTTCCCCTCTCTCAAAGTACAAGCCCAAGTGGACATGCGCATCTAATAAAAGTAGTTGTCACTCGGATTGTCAACTAGACAGAGTCCAGTCGCGCGAGTGAACGTTACCTACACTTTACCAACATCGAGTCCTCTCGCCCGCACAAAATTCGGATCTGTTGAGCAACGAATCTGACTTCTCGCGACTCCCTTCCGGTAGGAAGGCCGTATTGCTCGATGTTGAAACCTGATTAAACAGCATTATTGGATACTGTCGTCAATATATGTTAAAATCATTAAAGAGCTAAATATCTGCCATTTTGATTTTTTAAGAGTTTTTGTACCCAATGTCACGCGCCATCAAGACGAATCTAATTATGTATCATTTATCAAAATTGACCCGTTGAATAGTTACGACGGGGACGTAAGAACATACATACATACATACAGGCAGGGTATTTGAAATACAAATACGTATTTGGTATTTGTTTTTGCCCCGCCCTGCATACAGGTCAACATGACACACAAATGGATAGACACACAGACATAGAAAAAGCGTCAAACATAACACGCTAGCCCTATTATTTCGGGTCGGATATGTAAAAACAAAATTCCATAATTTAAAATTGGCCTTCGTAGTAAGTCACCAGTGATGTTTCACTCCTTAGATAAGGTTCGAAAATATACCTACCGAAGCGCCCGCCGGCGGTACTCAACGGTCTCTGTGACGGTCTTATTGGTATGGTCGTCAATTTTACAAATGTAGTGCCTCATCATTATTATGGCGCGATTTTGCCGGGAATGAAGAATCTATAATTATTTTGTTTAGGTAATTAACAGAGTGTAATAAAAACCTCATACGTTCGTAATAAAATTCAATTAAAATCAGAAAACTGACACGTCAAAGATCGGCAAAAGACTTTCCCTCTTATTTTATTCAAAAAGGCGCAATATCTAAAGTGTGCTCTGTCGTTATCTGTCATTATGACATTTGAGTTTCACAGAAATGGACAAATAATACTTTAACTAAAATAGGTTTATAGTTCGATTATGTATAAGAGAGTTTGTGTTGCTCTTTGACACGGCTACGTGGTATACTTACTTTGTTTAACAAATAAAGTATAACAACGTCTCTCACTGGACTCCCCAACGAGTGACCGCTTAATCCTGTTATAAATCGCCTTTAATATTATGTTAGAGCTTATACCCAAGCTACTGTACAGGAAGTGCCCACTTGTTCGCCGTATACTATTTCTATCGCCACCGCAAGTATTCCACTTGAGGTAACATAGCTCCAACCGCAATCAGGTTTAACTTCGCAAAGGCACACAACACAGAAGTGCAGAATGAACAGAACGGTCAAAGGAAAGCAAAATGTCATATTTAAGACTCACGGTAAAGTCTGTGGCGCTTTAGGTGTTTGGAAATTTGCATAAAAGAAAGTTAGCATATTGACTTTAGAAATCGAACAAATTTTCTAGGTACCTATATAAAAATTGGTAATCAAGTAAGGTCTTTACAATGACCTATACACTTGATCATTATCATATTAAATTTGAGGTTATGTGTCAAGCACTACTAATTTGTTTACATCTTTGCTGCAACATTTAATGTACAATCAAAAACAAATATATAGACAGCCATCGCGCCATGTATACCTTATTATCAGTGGCATAGGGGCTAATAGATATTTTTGACGCCCTGGAAACGTATACTATAATACTTGACTTTGATTGTACAATATCATGCGTTATTTTAACTTCGAAACTTTTTTACCTTACTGTATGAATTAGTGAAGGGTACTCATATTTACTTACTTTAATTACATTATAATCTGTTTTTCTGTTCCAGTAATATATTAAAATACGTACTGGATGAAGAATACTTGGAACATGATAGCTAGTAAGTACAATTTTGTGGTTTCCCTACTTACCTACGTACCTTTAAAAAACAAAGGTGAAATATATAATATGATATGAGGGACGAAGAGAAGGAAAGAAACGGGAGAGGAAAATGTCATACAAAAACTGCATCCACAAAGAAACATTTAACGTCGATATTGATCTCACAGGACCACGTGTCTTTTTGCTCATCCTTGAATCCGACATTCATTTCATAGAATGTCCGCCGAATTATCCTTACATCGACAGGCATATACGTGCAGGAGTTTTTTGGTGGTCACAGGTTTAGCCTAACCAATGCTTACATTAAATAAGATAACCTAAAAACAATAAGTTTGCAGCAGAAATTAGCTTTCGATGAAAAGATACCTTCGGTCAAAGTTTGCTGCAGAAATTAGCTTTCCATGAAATGATACATTTGGTCAAAGTTTGCAGCAGAAATTAGCCATCGATGATATGATACATTCGGTCAAAGTTTGCAGCAGAAATTAGCTATCGATGATATGACATATTCGGTCAAAGTTTACAGCAGAAATTAGCTTTCGATGATATGATACATTCGGTCAAAGTTTGCAGCAGAAATTAGCTATCGATGATATGACATATTCGGTCAAAGTTTGCAGCAGAAATTAGCTTTCGATGATATGATACATTCGGTCAAAGTTTGCAGCAGAAATTAGCTATCGATGATATGACATATTCGGTCAAAGTTTGCAGCAGAAATTAGCTTTCGATGATATGATACATTCGGTCAAATGAGTGTCGGTGATTCAAGAGGATCCCAAAAATTAAAAGTGAATAGTAGTATTTTTCAAAGATGTTCGAATGGTCATAAATAACTTATCTTTAGCAATTTGGAATGAAAAGCAATATGTAAAAAAGATAATACGCTCAAATAGTTACCTTCCGTTCTACGCTATAAAGTTATAACTGCTATAAGCTTCAAGGAGCTCACCCAGGTTTGCTCACGCCGGCGAGGCGTGTGGCATAGGTCGCTAGTATTTTTAATTTCAAGCCATTACAACTTCAACCTTCAAATTAGAATTAAAGGAAACTTTCTGAGCGGATTACCGTTTTACATATTTCCTTTCGTTCTGAATTGTTAAAGATAAGTTATTTATGACCATTCGGACATATTAGAAAAATACCAGGTTCACCCTCTAGACCGAATATCATAAAAGCTAATTTCATTAGGTATACCAACGTTTGATATAATTTTCATTAGCCCTAATATCATGACAGCTTGTATGTTCTAATTGATTACTAGACTTATCGCTTGTTTCACAATCGACCAGTAAAACATATTAGACAGATAAATTTGGCCCTTTCTCTTTCGTTCACTTGAAAATAAACAAGGAGAGAGACAACTTTAAATGGCAGATAAATTTACTCATCGTTTGTATGTAAACTCTTTATTGCACAAACAGAATACAAAAGGTATGTACATTCCACAGCATAAATAAGTGATTATTTATGTTCCTTGTCACTTTAACATCGTGTTTGAAATGTCATACAAAATTGTCAAACGATTGAAAGCGACAAGGTACATAAATGATCACTTATTTATGCTGTTGACTGTACAAAGGCGAGGCATTGTGAAACAGGCGCTTAGAGTTATATATCCTACTGTTTACTTGTACTAAACATTAAATGCTCTAATATTACTAAAAATAACAATGATTATTCCTAATGATTAATAGACTGTTTAAACGAAATGTAAATAACAAACCAATTCTCAATTAGGTCAATTTTAACCACATAGGATAGGTTAGAGTTGCGACAAGGAACGAAGCGCCTTACCTACGCGGAATAGGATGATTTAAACATATAAGGTATAGTAATATTCGGTGTTCCGAGGAATCGGATTAGTATAAATAGGAAACCGTAAATTCGGGATGCTAAAATTAGGGCTAATGAATAGTCAGGACAATTAAAAAAAACCTTTTTTTTTAGGGCTAACGAAGTTAGTGGTAGTGAAAATGGGGTTCAAACTTTTCGGGATACAGTAGGAGAACCAAAATACCACTATATAAAGTGTATGTTTTTTCTGTGGTTATTAAGGTTTATTTTTGCATGTGCACTTCTTTTGTCATTGACGTAATTACAAAAGAAGTGCACATGCAAAAATAAACCTTATTTATTACAATGATTCAAAACTCTGTTTCCAACGTAAAAGTCTGCTCTTCTCTCCGAGCCGGTCTATGTGAATGAACCCATAGTTGTATGGTATGAGTGGCTGGGTCAGGTTGTGGTTGTTGCAGCATGCTGTTCAGCGCGGCGATGCGCGGCCTGGAGAAGTTCTACTCGACGGGCGACGTGGTGCCCTCCTCGTGCGGCCGCCTGCCCGTCTCCACTGGCGTGCATGTACGTCCTACTATAAAACAAATGCACCAAACATCTTATTCAAATTCAAAAACAGATGTTTTTTATAATTACTGATCGGTGACCGGTAGCAATTTTTAGACGAAAGTGTAACATAGGTATAAATATATTTTAATTACTATCGAGATTTGAACATGTCTTAAACGATGAAATATCGATTTATAACTACGTATCTCTCACATCTGTTGATGTAGAAGGGTCATTCTCTTTGTATAAATGGATCCTTAATGTTAAAAGAAATCGATTGACAAACGAACATAGAAAAAATATGAAAATTTACTGTAATAAATTAAAAGTGAGCTTTAAACAATACTTAATTATGGTTTTATTTTTAACAACACAGACTTATCCATACTAGTCATTACGTTTGACGTTAAAGTGACATAAACTGCTACCGGTCGCAGATCATTAATTATAATATTATGTATACCGCTACATCCCGCTCAAAGGGATACAAATATGGGTCCGCCCCGGATCGCTACCATCTTGCCCTTCTTATCTACGAAGTAGCAGTGTTTGCATTGACTTCCGGTGTGGAAGTAAGAGTATTGGTGAAATGATCTAGCATAAAAGCATTGTTTCTTTCATTTCTCAACAAACACAAAGCACAACAACACAACAAAATAAACACACACATCAACAACAACAACAAAGCATTAGTAGTCTCGGGTTTGAAAATTTATATGGGCCTCAGATTACGGTTGCCAGATTTAGGCTTAACATTTCTGGACATATCTGTTCAAACTTGAACTGAAGGACGGACGAAAGAAATAAAAACGAAATGTTTTACTAATTTTAGATATATATAAAAAAAACTAGTAAAAATATTTATTCGTGAAAGTTTACCTTTGTAAAAAGTTAGTGATCGAAACTTTCAGGACAGTTAGTAAGTAAATTGTAATTGGTATTTATTACTCTTCACGGGATCAAACCCAAAATTCCGGGACTTTACCGGAATTCCCGGTTATCTAGCAACCCTACCCTCATTGCACACTTACCATCAGCTGACTTGTGAACTTGCTTTCTTCGTGCTATAAAAGATATATTTCATTATTTGGCAGAACCCAAACGAAGTAGTACGATACCTAGACAAGGTGCGAGAAGAGTGCCTCGCACCGCTTGACCCCGAGCTCTCGACGCATCTCGCTCGGTGCAACATATCCATGGAGCTCTTCGGGATGTGAGTTCAGCGATTGAAACAATTATAGCGTTATCGATTAACATTTAACATATGTGCTATGGGTTATGTAATTATGATACCTGAGTGTTCAGATAGTTTAGATGTATAGCCGGCTGATAGTTCCAGTTTCCCCGATTCATAATTTTAACCACACGCATTTATTAAATTGCAGCTTTTTCCAAGTCGCACGTATGCCTATTTCAAATATCTTTTGTAATAAGTGAAGCCTCGCGATCTAACTTCGGCAGTTGGATCTCAAAACCCTTTGTTATGTAACAGATGCGTAGTAGGAAATATTCATTACTTTTATCACAGCTTCAATAAATGCTGACTTATGTAACAAACAATTGACAAAAAACATTTTTTGAATAGCTATAAAAATAACTAAGATATACAACAAAGATTTGTTCTTATCTCTTTCTAGCAACACAAAATTTAACAGGGCGTTTATTAAGATCGACCAACAGGTCAGGTGTGACGTCACAGTGCATGTCGGATCTCTTTGTCTAATCGCTGTCTAATAAGCATTTAAAATGGTTTGATCCGTATTTCTTGGCGGATTTTAATTTTAATATCACTTTTTTGATCTTCTTTTACGGTATTTTCATATTTTGTTAAAAAAAGCGATTTAAAAAATCCATGCATATTCCCTATGATTACTTTTAGTCGGTGGCTCCGGCTGCTGTTCGGGCGCGAGTTCCTCCGCGCGGAGCTGCCCGCGCTGTGGGGCTTCCTGTTCGCGGACGGGCCCGCGCTGCCGCACGTGCATTACGTCGCGGTGGCCATGCTCGTCGCTATGAAGGCCACTTGTAAGTCAACTGATTTTTTTTTCATTGTCATAGAGATGTCTACGCCGGCAGGTAAAATCAGCTCGTTTTTATAACTTCTCAATGGATGGACAAGTGGTTTGGCAGTGAAGTTAAGGGGTGTTAAGGGATGATAGGGTCATTCTGAAACCGGGTGATAGTGTTTGACAATAGCCACGTTTTTGATCAAATCGATTTCAATCGTTTAATGTAATTGCGTTTAATTTTACCGCATAGAAACACCTATCTAGACTTTACCATACGATAGCAAAAGTTGTAGCGTGATGTTAGACGATTTTTGATACCATATTATATGGTAGGTAGGTAAAATTAAATTAAGTTAACAAAGGACGCCGCACGGAAATTATGGAAAAAAACATCGATACATTTTGATAAAAAAAAAAATGTTACGTGTCAAGATACTTGGAGGGCTATAAGATCTAATGACTAGTTTTTAAGAAAAAAATATTTATTGCACTGTTTCAGTAATTCCGGTTATAAATTAAAAAACATAAGCTTTTGTTGCTAAGAGCGATGATTCAATGCGCTTTGTCCGTTCCTTTGTATCGGAGGGCACCGCCCCCTGAGCTTAGGCTTAGTTTCATTGCTCGATAGCCCAAATGCTTGTAGCAATCCATTGACGGGTTGTTTTAACATTTTTAAGCCGAGAGCTATTGCAGCGACGCAATGTATCACGAAAAGCATGCGGGCTATCCCGCAATGAAAGTATAGATGAGAACTAGGGAATGCAATTAACCGATTAAATGTAGCATCGGTTAATTTACCGGTTAAGACGAAATTTATCGATTAACCGATGAATAACCGGTTATTAACCGATTGATTTTTTTGCTTAAAAATAATGGTTTCCTTTAGGTTATTTAACATGAAAACTTGTTAACAAAGACTTGTAAATAAAACAGACGTATTTATTATGTGAAAACGTTTTAATTAGTGATATAATTATTTCTTAAATGTTAGATTAGAGATCAGTATTTAGACCACCAGTATACTAGTTTCATTTCTACACATTTAGGACATTCAGTATCTTAAAAAAACAACAACTGTATAATAGAATGTTACTTATGGAGTTGTATAATATAAAAAATAGTTTTCCCAGTAACATCTAAATAAAATTATCTTTTATATAATATACAGGGTGTCTTGAAACTCTTGTGAGAAATTTGGCGGGGTAATAGTTCGCACGATTCTGATCACGGGGGTATGGTTCATTTTTGTTTCTGTTAGTAAAAAAAAAAAAAAAAATTAATTATGTTCATTTTGTTTCTTGATGTGTCGCAGCCGATATCTTGACCTTGACATTTTGACGTTGATACTATACTACTCCAAACGTTCGTAGTAACTAACGTCAAAATTCCAAGTTCGAGGTCAATGACCTGAGACCATTCGTTGTTTACATGGTATGTAAACAGTTCGCTCCATGTAAATTAAAATTACGTTAACATTATAAAAAGAGATTAATTTGAATGCAACTTACCAACTGTATTTTAGTTTTTGCAACTGAACATTTTAGCGGGTTATGAAATGATCACTAGATCTCTTGGAATAGGTATGCACTACCGAGACCTGATTGTATCATTCGTTTCATAGGGATGTGAGATCTGAACATTTACCATTTCTTTCTACTCTAAAATATACCACATAATTGTTTTTAAGCAAAAATAATTCAGACTTGGAAATCTGAAATTTAGTTTAACATGACATCTGATGAAATGACAACCATAAATCATAGACTTCATGGTCAAGTTCAAGTTCAACTCTTTGATAAATAGCTACTGTCATATACTTCAAAAAGTTCGGATGGACATGAAATAAACGATCCGTTTATTGCCGTCCGTATTGATCTCTATGGTCATTCATGGCGGTACATAGCTAACAGTCGGGATATAAAGGCCGTCGCATATTTGATTATAATTTGTATGTGATCCCAGGCCATGGAACCGATATGCGTAAGTAGTACATATTCAATCTATCCATGTTCCAGGCTTAGAACAATAAATAACAGTTACCAGCCGCCTAGTGGCTTGTTAGTCGCCTTAGGCTTCTTACAGACGAGCGGCATGTTGCCAACGGCAGAGGCTACTGCAGCCGTCACCACCTGTCGGCCTAAATGCCGCTTGTCTGTAAGAAGCCTTACACAAACTTTCCCCTGTGCCGAAGTATACGATCAAAACTAAATTATCTTACACATTTACAAATAAAATCCTCATAAATCAATAAATAAACTGACAAGAAGAAAAAAATGTCTTGCTATAGCCATAGCCAGCCGTGTGTGTTCAAAAATCCAACTTTTTTTTTGCGAACTTGATGTGCTTATGTCATTAAAGACTCCCATTGTAAACCCTGCTTTTCCGATAGACTTAAATCAACGTGGCAGGTACATACCCCATAAAATTAGTACCTACTAACATAGAACCTGGACTATAAGAACCGGTACAGATGGACAGCATTGAACTGCAACCTAGCTGCAAAATGGCAGTTCAAGTGCAGTTGACGTACGTACGTTTTGATGCAGTTACGTCATCTGCATCAGAACTGCCCTCGAACTGACAGTTTGCAGTCCGTCTGTACCGGCCCTTAGTTAAAATTTGCACCAGCTATCTTTCTCTGCGTTTTAGATTACGGATTCTGAAGAGGAAATGAAACAGAAACTACGCTGTTTTATCTCCTTCAAATGTCACGGTCACAACGTCAAATTGAAGGTCGAGAATGGACCTGTTGGAAGTCTTTGGGCTTTGCAGACACAGACCAAAGACAATCTATCCAAACCTTATGACGTCCTACGTATGGCGTAAGAATGAAAGAATACCATAGATGCCCTTATGGTATTCTTTCATTCTTACGCCATATATCTCTATTATGAATTTCATAAATAAAAAGGCCAAACATAAGTCTTTTAATAGTTTAATAGCACTTTTTCTGTGGCACCTTGTGTTCTAATCTGTGGACTGATCATACAAATAAATGCCTTAAGAACATCTTAAGCACAATATCTTGAACTCATTAGTACGGCCAGGAAACTAAAAAGGGTCAGATTATTCGCGGTAGTTCCTTTGAATGTTCCTTCGAAGGAACTATAGATACATGTATGTCATGCTTCTTGGACACCCTACCGTCTGTTATAAATTATTTTAAAGCATAACACAATATGTAATGAAACTTCTACCTATTAAAAAGAAATGTACCTCAATAGATCCTTGTCTGATCTGTAGTCCCACCAATTTACCACACCGGTGTGACTATGGTTCATTTTATTCACCCGTATTCACACCACGACTGATTTTGCGTATAATTCTCTTTCAAAATCAAACTCACGGGAACAGAGCCTGAGCCCGAGCGTCGACGGAGCTCATGTTTTTCAGTGTTTTTAGACCTTCGGGCCTGATATAAAAACGGGTCTAATTGCAGTAGTCCGGTTGTTAGTCCGGTTGACCAAACTAGTGCAACTTTTCAGTAGCAGAAGTTTGATCAAGTAGATCATGTCTCGCATGATCTACTTGATCAAACACACATTGTTTGAGTTTGGGATTGCTGTGGAGCATGTCCCCAGCAGCTACAAATATTAATTTAAGAATTTATTATTTATTAATACGTCACGCTGTTGTACCCAATATTTACTGAATTAATACGCACTATATTTAAATGTACCTCCATAGATCGAGAGTACAAATGATCTGAATTTGGGGTTTCCGTGGACAATCTCCCCAGCAACCTTGAATTTACGAAATTATGATTAATTAAAATATTACGCTGTTGTATCCAACATGTACTGAATTAGTACACACTTCGTTTTAAATGTACCTCCGTAGCTCGAGAGCACAAATGAACTAAAACACTTGTGCATTTTATTGTTTTGCGAGCGTATGCTGTACTTTATCAAGAGAATAAAGCTTTTGCTCAACATGTCAACAGAATAAATTCGACTTTTTCCATGTTGGTTATAGTACCTAACCTAAATTCGGTGTTCAGGGTTTTTATGTTTTAACAAATAACAAATTCTTAAATTAATCTTTGGGGTTGCTAGGGAGAGTCAACAGCAACCCTAAACTGGTACATTTCTTTGTAAGTATGTAGAAAATGGATACGTATTGTGTATGTTATTACTAAGCATACTATACTTTATTTTATCTAAAGGAGCGACTTTGAGTGGTAATATAACAAATAATAGTTTGTAATATAACAAATAATAGATGATAAGTATTTTTATTTTATTTACTTATTAATATTATTTAATATTAACATAACCTAATAATGACCTAATCGAGGAGATTCACCATATGTCCCGCTGCCTGGGGCGGTGTCGACGGGGCTCCGCGAAGCGGAGACCCTATTCCGCGTAGTTTGGCGCTTCGCGTCTGGAGACAACTCTAACCTATTTTCTTTTCAAATTGACCTAACCTACACCTACTTAACGTACACGTAACAACGCAAAATTCAGTTATTTTACTTTAACAATAATCAAGAAATAGTGTTGTTTCGGACATAAATTCGGACAAGATTTCGGGCTATCAAAGTTCCGCTAAATTACAGATATGCTAAACAACATTATGCATAATGAAATTCTTGCGTACCAATATTATGCGAACATATCATCCGCGTAAACAATCATTCGAATAATATAGATTTATGCCAAATAAAATTTCAGCAAATTTCAGATTCGGCGTAAATAAATTATGCAAAACTTGTTATTCCTAATACGTTTCGGACATTAAAAATTATGCCAAATAGATGGCATCCTACGATAACACGTGTAAAGAAATGTTGTTATACAGTGTTGTATGCAGCTCCAGTAAAAAAATATAAGAATAAGAATATTTATAAAGGAGCATCCCCATTGAGAGCATTCGCGTGAATATTCGAGTGGTATGGACGTTGAGCCGACCGTTAAAAAGCTTACACACCACTCAAAGTTCGCGCCGAATGCTCATTGCATGCGAATGCTCTCAGTGGGGATGGGGACGCTCGTTTAGATATAATAAAGAATAGTATGCTTAGTAATACACAGTACACTTATAGATAACAGAGGTTGTAGAAAGTCATAAACATATTGCCAACCAAACCAAATCGGACTCGTATCACAGGGCGTGACGCTGAATGGAATAGTTTGTCTACGTTGATAGAAACTTATGAACAACTAGCTTTTCGACTCCGTCCGCATTCAAGTCGTCTATCGCTATTCCCTCGGGAACTATCCATCTACGGATACCGAAGAATCTCACGTAGCGTTATCATCAGCCGAAGTCTGGCCGCTTTACGTTCCCTGCGTGTTCAGACGACCACTTGGTACGACGTAGTAACTATTATTGAATCTGTGGTACGACGTAAAACCTAACCTAACCTAACTTTTGTGCGTTAAACGGGCTTTACATCATGCTATCTACAGTATGTCTAAATATCTCTGTCAGTTCAGTATTGTGGAAGTAAAATATGTATACATTTCCAATGGTAGAGTTCGTTTGTTACATACACCGACGTAGCTGCCTGGAACAGAAACATAATATAAATAAGGACCAAACTAGAAAGCGAGTTTGCAAACATCTCTGCTTGCTTGTTGAAATTATGGTGGATTAAAGAAACTAACGAACATATTAAAAGAAGTTCACGCTACTTCAAACTCAGTGAGCTACCTACCATTAAGAACCTTGTATATTCTGCACCCACCTTCTGACTCCATCATCAGCCATCAGATTAGTATCAATAATTAGTATTAGGTAATTTTTACATTGTCAACTGGTTAAAATGTAATAAATAAACACCGGAGCGGTTAAGCGATTTAAATCTGATATTTTCTCCCCCTCCGCCTTCTCCGGCCGGGCGTCTCGTTCCTACCCATCATCATCATCATCATCATAATCATCATCATCGTCATCATCATCATCATCATCATCATCATCATCATCATATTATACTAAAAGTCCCAACACGGTGGATCTACGTTAAATATAGCGGAAATCCTATCGCCAATTTCCGACTCCATCATCAGCAGCAGATCAGCTCTTAGATACCATAATATTGCATTGTCATCGGGTTTACATATTATGAGGTCCAAGTTTCAGCCCATTCCATTAACGGGAACTGGCTCAAAATTGATTTGCAAATTTTAACGGACAACTTACATACATACCAACAATGCAAGTTAAAATAAAAGCTGAAAAAAAGCAAACTTTCGGATTCTGAGCTACATATTTATAATGTTAGTATGAAATAAGAACTTAATGTTACTATTCTCTTCTCTTGAATTTTGAGATTTAGCTTCCGTTTTCTTCAATAATTGTTTTCGTTCTTCTGTTTCCTTTTTAAAATATAAAAGTCGTGTTGCACGCCTTAATTTACCTAAAAAAAAGAAAATATTACTATTATCTGCATCTGTATAATAAAATGCCACAACGTACGTAATATTGGCCACCATTCAACTTCATCATCAGACCAGCTGTTAAACGTTGCATGTTATCGGCTGCACATTATGTTTTCTTACAGATACAGAGTAAAAACATTTTATATTTTACCACTTATTAGCGCTTTTTTTAATAACCGTAACTGGTTTAAAATTGGCATGCTAGATGCGACCCAATCATACATATGAACAAACAAAAAAAGTAAAATAAAGCTTATAAAATAGGTTGTGGCGGGCTCTTTTCCGCAACTTGACGACTTAGGTATGCGCCTATTTTGCGTGCAGCTTATAAAATACTATAACGACTGTAGCTACACATATTAACGTAAAGCCCAGCATAAAATTCATCATGCTACCGTTTTGTTTTCTCTTGCCTTTGCGCTTTTGTAAACAAAATTTTCTTCCGACGCTAGTATCTGAATATAAAAAAACATATATTCACAAACTGTGCACAATTTCCTTTTCTTCATTCTTCTCATATACTTACACATTTTTTTCGTAGGATCAACTGTTGAGGAATTATTAGAAAACGAACTAATTTAGGCCCATCAACTCAAGATGACGGCTCGCGCTTCAACAGTCGAAAGTTTGGATTTATTAGGACCCCATAGCTTATGAACAAGGATCAAAATTACCTACCTATGCTCCACATTTTGTAAAGCAAAGGCTTTGGCATGCAGACTGTTCTGAATTAGCTTCTGCAAGTCCGAACGCGTAGAATTAATTATCGCAATTACCTAGGTACTAAAAAACGCCTACAAAAGACAAAAAATTACGTCTTTTAAAATGGTATGTATGTATAGGTCAGTCCAACTGAAGTCGACTCACAATATTAACCAAAAGCCGACTTCAGTTGGACTTACCTATACATAATTTTTTTAAATTTATCTTTTGTGGTTGAAGGCAGTTTTTTTTTAAACACTTATTATACTTTTTAGTGATCATAATAAGATATTATGTAGTCCTACTTCTTAGTTAATATGAAACTGTAAGACATTCGAGCTCCACGCAAGCAACTCCGCTGGAACATAGTCATATTAAACGTTCTTCGCTATAGTCGCTCAACTATCTTAATAGAGATATCTTATCGCCAGCCTTAAAAAAGGTACCGTTGAGGAATCTGTGGTCTTCATCATCAGTTCCACTTCACTAAATGACACTTTCTGAATGCAAATAATGCTGCATTACTAACTAAAAATACTAAAATCGCCATATGTAAGCCTATAATATTTGACCATTTCCTACAATTCTTGTGGGATCCCCTCATTAGATTCAGATTTCGTGACAATGGGACCACCTCATAAGTATACCTACTGTATAAAACAATTTATTTTTTTAATCGGTCCATAATTGAAGGCGAAACCGTAGTATAATTTGTGTGCCCAGTTTCTCCCCGATCCGTTCAGTGGTTGAAACCTGATTGAGTAACATAACATACATACACCCAAACATGCAAACATACCAACTTTATAATTTACTAGCTTCTGCCCGCGACTTCGTCCGCGTCAATTTCGGTTATCGAAATTCCCACGGGAATATTTAACTTATCCAAGGTATAACTTATGTGCATCCTGATTTTCATCCAAATCTGTCGAGCCGATGTAGCGTCAAGGAGTAACAAACTAACACACGCACACACAATATTATAGTAGGATAATATTATTAAGTAAGATACCTCGGGTACTGCTGTAAATTATATTCTTCAACATCACATTCACCTTCCTTCGTCAACGGCATGCATGCCGCCCTTATGCTAAAACAATAACAGCAATACTTATTTAAATAATTGTTAAGTACTTTGAATACATTTTTGGCAGTTCAGAAAAGTGCACCATACTTACTGCATTTATTATTTCAATACTTCATAGAATTTTATTTAACGAACCACAATTTTATGACATTTATTTTTCACCATAGAGCAACTATTTTTATGTCTGTCACTAAAAAATGTAGGGCAGTCGATGTGGATCGAAAAAGGTTAATAAGAAAAATACTTACACCTTGACTAAAAAGTCATACCTTTTAACCCGGTTTTATTTATTATATTCGGTTTAAAAAACGAGTATAGGTACTAACTTATTTCATTAATATATTTGTTTAACTATGTTTTTAGCGTGACTTTGCACTATGACTTTTGTAGTAGGACCGTAGTTCGAAGAAAAAGTTGAGCGACACTGCAGTGTTTATATTAACTCGAACCAATTGGGATACAATACACGTTACCTGTTTTCAACAATGTTTGAAAATATAGCTATATCAACCTCTTTACATACAACATATAAAACCTCAATATTTTACGTTATAAGTACATAGATTTTAGATATCTAGCTGACACCTACGTTCGAAGACAGCTGTGGTCATGTAAAATGTATTTGTTTACAAATTGACCATATTTTTATGATTAAATTAAAATATTAATGAGACCATTTCACTTTCGAGTTATGTGTGATAAATATCACACATATATGTGTGGTGAGATTTTCCAGGAGGTTGATCACGGGGCGGCACAATCATTTATTGTAGAAACTCATTATTGGAAGTGTGGAAGCCCTTATCAATAATTTTAATGTGATTGTGTTCAGCAAATCTACTCTAGAAACAAGGGTCATGCAGGAAGTTGCTGTATTACTTGAAGTCTAGGTAATAAGGAAAAGGTCGAATACTTAAAATACTCTGTAATATAATAATAAATGTATTATATTGTGATGTTTGTTTACATTGTTTGAATGACGTCCGTCTATTATGACTTTAAAAACCGATCACAGATAATAAAAAAATGTCTCCGTATATTTTTTTATTTTCTTAATAACTATAATACTTTTAATCATGAAATGCTTTAAATAGATCCTTAAACAAGGCTATTCTTTCGCATGTGCATGCGTGTGTCCATTTTCTTAAGTTCAGTACTTAAATCTATTACTAGGATTTACAGCCACGCTATGCTATGCGAATGGAACCTATACGGGAGAGTAGCATGACCAATTCACCAACACACACGAACACTCAAGGTAAATCTACAGACTTGGCCCAACGTTATGCAGTTATAAGCAAGGTAGAGGAAGCCATCAATATGCTTAAATGTTTTCACAAAGGGACAAAACCCAGCAGCATAATAGCTGCGCTAGTCAGGCACGGGCTGAACTTGATGCCAGACATGCCAGTTGAGTAGAGGGGCCTTGCATTTCAGCAATAGCATCAGACAATGTAGATCATCAAGCACTGGTGGCAAAGGTATAGCAAGTCGGTAACTTAGGTTTGTAAAAAATTAGGGTGTTTGTTGGAGTGGAATTTTGGTAACATCATCCAATGTTTACCCAAAACCTTCTGACTAATAAACTATTACTCCCAACTAAATGACCACCATTAAATGATGGTTGCTTCTTAAGAATACTGTAGTGTCACCACGTCGACCTCTTCTTACGAAGCAATTTTATGTTTTCTCTTTCTTCTGGGATCCGAATATATTTCAACAACGTATATGACACCAGCTTTAAATGTAATTCTGATAAAACGTTACGTGTAGGGACAATTTTATTTTAATAAAAGAAACCTAAACCTCTTTTCATAAAGAGTTTTAATGGTACAAGATTTAAAAAAATACTATGTCAAATTGTCAAACCACAGTCTCAACGTAGTGATTCGTTTTAATTGTTCTGTTTTTTATTCGTAATTATCCCTGATAGTGGTACAAATGAATAAAATAAATCCATGATTCGTGATCTCGTAAAAGAAGTTTAAAGTGCTATTTTAGCTGTGTGAGTGTGATTAAAATCGCAATCGTAAGTTTCATATTTAAATTATTTACATATTAGGCCCTTATCCTTAATAGAGACCCTCTTTTCGTTCATATTACAGAATAAAGTCTTAGTTTTATGAACCCCATGGAAGCTTTGACCATGATCACAATCATTTTTCAGAGGGAACAGTTTGTTTATTCACAATACGTTGTGACACATAATTATGAATGAATTAGTTAAGATGGGGCACACTAAGAGCATCGTCAGGAAAGGCGATGATAAATCAGTCTGTAACTCGGTCAAATATTAACTTAAAAAAAAATTACCAATGTAGGGATGATCCAAATAATCCACCCTATCTACTGTTAAAATTAATCACAAGAGTTTCAAGACACCCTGTATATGGTCCCAGAGCTCAGATGATAACGTCCGAGGCATAGTGTCAAAATTATAACGGTGTTTTAGAAAGAGACCATTAATCGGTTAGCCTTGTTTTTTGTAGCGCGTAGAGCATTCTCTCTTTCACTCATAAACGTGTAACCGGCCGATGCAGTGCAACATATCTCCTTTTGTTAGAAACAAAATAATAAAAGCGACACCAACGTTATTTGTTTCATTTGTGAAAATCTTATTAATTTTACAGCTCACTAAGAGTTTTTTAATTGATATTATGTAAAATTGCGTATATTGCGATATTTGTGTAATTTTAATATATGTATATTTAGTTTAATTTGTGTCGTCTTTCTAATAAAAACTTAACAAATGAAGCTTTTTGCAGATCACTTCTATTAACCGGTTAATCGGTTAAATTCATATTTTAACCGGTTACGTTTTTGGCATACATTTTCGATTAAAATCGGTTAATCGGTTAACCGTTTAACCGGTTTGCATTCCCTAATGAGAACTCAGTAGCGTTATTGAAATGTGCCACGGGAATTGCGGCTGCTGAAGATCGAAGTTGTCCCCAGTGATGGTTGAAGACCCTGGCTCGGTGCTGTCAGCCCTGATGCGGCCAGCGCGGCTCCCGGCGCAGTTCGTGTGCGCGCTCGCGCTGCACCTGCGCGCGCCGCACCGACACCCGCGCCCCGCCGCCCCGCCCGACAACCAGCAAAAGGAAGAGTACGTCTTACCACAGAGTATATAATAGTACAAGGATAGAAGACGCAGTTACTCAAGGCTGAATGTGGCTACTCTGTGCTTCCATTACTATCACTTCATTTTTACGGTTAATGGCCTAAGGAAGCCCAATGGAACCTTATTATAGGTGTAGTGCATAATTGCTTTCCTTCGTATTTTCACGGAAACGTACGAACGTGTCATGCTTCTTCAGTCAACCTCAGTACTTTTTGTACTGTGACCGACTGAAATAGCAAGACACTTCGTACGTTTCCGTGAAAATACGAAGGAAAGCAATTATGCACTACATCTGTAATATGCAGACGCTGTCCGTCTGTCCGTCCTAATTTTAATGAGCTGTATCTTTTGAACAGTAATAAATACAGAATTTATTTTTAGAGTTTGTGTCTTTGCGGCGGTTTAACTAACATTTTTTTAAACAAAGTAAAATATAAAGGGTTCCCGACAAGTTTTTTTTTCAACGTAGTTTTGGTGGTTTCGTAAATACTAAAAGACACAAACGTCTAATTGGGTATGATATATAGTACAGCCACAACACGGGATGCTTGAGCCACTTGCCACTGTGCGTATTTTGGCCGTGTAATACAAATCGGGTTTAGTCGGTTACCCGTATATCTAGACAAGGAAAGTAGCAGGAAAGTATTCCATCTTTGTCATTGTGTTTGACAGGCGAGAAGTGCCATTTAGGTTCCGCTATTTAACTGTTGGCTAACCCGAAGACCAAGCCTGCCAACCGGACAATAGAGTGATTACATCCAAAGCCAACCAATTACAGTCCGTAAGCTCCTAAAAGAACCTTCGGGTCTCGGGGGCAATCGGAAGGCTTCGTGTAGTAGAAAATGACAGTGCACTCGTTGTGTTTCCATTGATTTATATAGAGCAGTAAAACCACCACTGACCTTTTTATTTAGTTTGTTATTTTCGGAAATCGATTTCTGCAAATTGTGCAAAATTTTGGTAGTAGGTAATTCTGTAGCTCTGCCTAACCCACTCTAGGGACGAAGACTAAATTAACGATGGAAGAATTCGATAATGATGATTTTGTTTTAATTGTATCATGACTAAAAGTCATATTGCATTGAAATTTGAAAAAGATAATTAAACGTAATATTATTACAATAAGGTTTATTTTGTATTGATGGTTATTCTTTACATAACTTTTTACGGTAGCTTCGAAAAGTTTTGCAAGTTGTTAACAGAACAGAACCGCATATCACGATCGCGTGTGATCGTCAATACCCGAAGTATGCTTCTAAAATCCGAAGGTTCTTTTAGGAGCTCACGGACTGTACAGGTCTAGAAACAGTAACGTAGCGACAATTGTTATAACGTAACGATGGCAGTGGGAAAATCATGATTTATCATACGACGTCGGTAAAAGTCGTGATTCACGACTTTATCCGAACGTTGTTTACAAGTCTAACACGGATTATTTTTGACAGCTGATTTGAAGGAAATACCGAATGACAAAGACAGAATACTCTGTCTATTACAAGAAATTATACATGTCATCATTCGTTATTAGTTTTGTTCACGTCGATGTCACAAGAGTTGCTCGATTTGCATTACATGGCTAAGTTATGAACAGTGGCAAGTGGCTCAATAATCCCGTGTGGTGACAAACCCTGAAGAAAAATCAGAATATAATAATACCTGCTCTGAGGCGGTATGGAATCCTGGGTGCGTGAGTTCGAATAGCATTTGACCGGTTTTTATTCATTTGTATCCAATCATTCAAAACTCACCCAAGGTGATGCAAGACAATGTACAATACGCACGCGAGTTCATGTCCAATCCGAGGAATACGGTAATCACGTCAATACGTCAAGGTCCGCAATAGCCTGCGGATGAATGCGGCGAGGCGGGTGAAGGCGAAGGGAGCTTCGTCTCAGCCCCCGATGGATATGAATTCGCTCGCGTACTGTACTTGTAGCTTCGCACCCAGAGTAATAGTGGTTTTACTACACTCGTCTTAAACATCACCAACTGACTACGTCATATGCCTCCTCGAGTGCTATTAGGACTGGTTTCTTGCAAAGGGAAATGGACTAACTATATTAACTCAATATCCCAGTATTATTAACTGATGCATGCGACACTGCATTCGGTACAGGTTTGGAGTCTGTTTCCTCAGAGAGTGGACGCTGGAGCAGCGCGGCTACGCGGCGCCGGGCTCGGACTCGGGCTCGGAGGGCGTGGCGGAGGGCGCGGACATCGCGCGCTCGCTGGCGGCGCTGGGCCTGCTGCGCGCGCAGCTGCCCGCCGCCGCCGCCGCGCTGGCGCGCGAGCTGCCCTCCCCGCCGCCGCGCATCGCGGGGCCGCTCAAAAGGATATTGAAGGTACTTTGATTCGACAGAACCCTTCGGCGTCTCCAACAGAAACTGTTAAGATCGAGCGATTCAATGGGTTAAAAACCTTAACGAAATCGTTTGGTATATTTTTACGTTAAAAATAGCAAGCCAGATGTGACAATGCTGTGACTGGTCATGGTTATGGTCACGATATAATCGTAAACTTACACTGACTTTGCAAGCCAAAAAATAGTCCAGCCGACACAACAGCACGCCATTTCAGTTTTGCTATAAGTAACAATTTTACAGGTCTCAACTGGCAACACTGCTCAAATGGAATGGCTGGTCGTCATTGGTCGAGGTTTTGTCAAATAGCAACTTGTAACCGTAAATTGTCATGTGTAGCATTATAAAACAGGCCACAGCTGTTACCCTATTAAAGTTCGCGCAAATCCGACAACAGTGCTGTTCTTAAAAATAATAACCTTTTTAATTTAATTATCTTCAGTTATTTTGAACTGGCAAATAATGATAGAACCAACATTGGCCTGCAAAATTTATATAAAAATGGAATCGCTAACTCCATGAACTAAAAAGCCCTCCATCATCATCTGGACAAAGGCCTTCCCCAAGGTTTTCCACAACGATCGGTCCTCTGCTGCTGTCATCCAGCGGTTTCCCGCGACCTTTATCAGATCGTCAGTCCACCTTGTGGAAGGTCTGCCAACACTTCGTCTCCCGGTTCGCGGTCGCCACTCTAGAACCTTTCCGCTCCAACGGCCATCAGTTCTACAAGCAATGTGCCCCGCCCACTGCCACTTAAGGTTTGCAATCCGGTGAGCTATATCGGTAACTTTAGTTCTCCTGCGAATCTCCTCATTCCTGATTCGATCTCGCAAGGAGACACCCAGCATAGCTCTTTCCATCGCCCTTTGAGTGAGCCCTCCACTTCGTACATAAATCAAAAATCACCGTTTCCTTTACAATTCCAGCTAGCAGCTCTCCTCGAATGCCGCAACCATGCTCTAGTCGACGTGGAGACGGCGCTGGAAGCCGCCGAGGGCGCCAGCATAGAGCGCGTGGGCCGGCGAACCTTAGTCCCCGTCATTATCAACCCGAAGCCTCCCGCCAAGCCGGCCGGCAAAGTGAAGGAAGTGCCGCTCAAACTGTTCCACAAAACTGAGTGTTACAACAGTGACCTGCCTTGCCAAGACCCGCTAGGACTGAGGACAGAATGATTAAGGAAGATCTAGTGATGTCCCGTGATATGTGACATGTGATGTGTAGAGATGAGTACGGTGGTTATTTACCTAAACTTCAGTGTTGCGCTGTTCAATGTTACGGAAGCTTTACATATTCGAAAGAAACGAAAGAAAAAGAAAAGTACCTACATTTATTAATTACACACACAAGACTCAGAAAAAATTTAAATCAGAAAAAAAAAACAGAGTAGTGAGTGTGTCCTCGCGGCAGTGAATCGGACACTAACCCAGCATAATGCTAAGGTGTTAAACACCCGCAGCGCTGATTTACAGCCAGCTCCGAGTCTGTATTTGGTTACTTACATTTCAGGTTAGTTGATGAATAACGTTATAGCCTACTCAATTTAGGTAAATAAACAACTCATTATTCAATCTTGTGATAAGTGTTACCATGGTGAAAAAGCCTGGACTTTAAAGGTACGTTATTTTGTAACATTATATATAACCTTAAATAATTAAAACAGCCGTCACGTTTGCGACCCCTTTAGAGCTGAAAGAAACGGCTCATCTAGTTTTAGTCGAACCTAGCTAAACCCCACTCGGCTAAACTACCTAGCTTTAAAAGAAAAGCGTCCAAATTGGCCCAACAAATACTAGAGTTCATCACAAAAATATTTGCCCATACTAATCGAACCCAGGATTGCTTCATAATGAGGGTTATTAAAACAAGTTTTGGTTACATTTTCTGTTAATCTGTTAACTTTTACCAAAATAATGACTCGATAACTGTCTGTTTACGTTATCTAATAAAAATATAATCATAATATACGCCAATAGAGTTAAAAATGGATAACCCAATTTCGTATGATGTTGAAAATTGAAATACAGATCAAGAAAATAACTATTAGGTCGATTGCAGCTGCAATACCTCTCCTGGTGTTGCAAGCGTCCATGGGCAGCGGTGATCCTTTACATAAGGTGACCTGATAGTTCGTTTGCCCCCTCTTGTTTAAAATACAGTGTGTAAATGGAATACGAGCAAACATTTAAACTAGACGTAGGTTATAGCTCTACAAGTCATGTAAATGTGGAATTTCGTTAATAACTCTAATACATAGAGCGCAATTAATTTTTAAAGGTCCCATCGAGCAGCAATGTATAACGCATAACTTTTTCAGACCTTTCGTATATCGGCAGCCAAACTAGCGTAATTATGGCATTTAACGTGAAAAATTAGAATTGTTCTCTAAACAAAAACGTTTTATTTTGTATTATTATTGATTTTAACGTGAAACGATCATAATTTAATGCACCCATGCACGTAAATTGTCGTACATACTACTTACTTATCTTTACTAGGTATCCAGTGTGTCATCTATCACACACATACATTATTCACACATTATTGACATGATCTTTTTTGTGGGCTTGGTTTTATTAATGGATAATATTGCATTTACAGATTATGTATTAATTTAGCGGATTTAATGTGGTATTTATCAACAAAGAACTGTAACTGTCAAAAGAGTCATGACCTGTGGTAATGACAATTTCATAATCAATTCAGATGACCATAGACGAAGAAGTTGTATTGTACCTACCTACATACTTCTTTATTATGAAAACAGTTTAGATATGAGAAATTGCACTACTGCATACAGAAAACCCATCATGTAGTAAAAAAGGATAACTGGATGCTGTTACGCAATAATGTGTCAATCCACAAGTATTTAGCAATAAAGTGTCAACCCTTAGAACTCTTGTTGTGGGTTGACATTTTATTGCTAAATAATTGTGGGATAACGCATTTTTGCGTAACAGCATCCAACTATGACATAAAATATGCTGGAAAACAGTTACATAAATCTAAAATGCCGCGACCATCTAATTTTAGTGCTCAGGAATTGAGTGATATGATTTTAGCATATGGTGAAGCTCAACAAAATGGAAACAGAGCGTTAAGTTTGTACCTAAACACAGACAAGTTTATACAGCTTCTGAATGGGCCTTTAGCAGACTACGTTAATACGCTGCCCGAAGAAGAACGCCGGCAGACATGGCTGCAGCTGGATGGTGCTCCGGCTCACTCGGCAATTCGCGTGCGAAATGTCCTCAATTCAATGTTTGAGGACAGGTGGCTCGGGAGGTTTGGCCCACGTCGCTGGGCGGCTCGTTCTCCCGATTTAACGCCACTCGATTTTTTTCTTTGGGGGGCAGTTAAGAACGAGGTGTACTCGGAACCTAGGACGTCGGTGGAACAGCTCAAAAACAAAATAACCGAAGTTTTTGAAAAACTGAGACAAACGACCGATCTCAGCCATGTCATAGACTCCATTAAACGACGCTGTGAAGCCTGTATTGAAGTACACGGTCGACACGTGGAGAACAGCTATCTCAGGCATGTACACCGGCGGCAGTGAAAATTTCAACAGTATCTTTTTTAGAGTACCAGTACCTATGTTTGTAAATAAAATTAAATTTGATATTCGCGTTATTGTCCAGTTCGCCATTTACTCATTAAAGGTCTTAATGTCCCTTAGGAAGATCACCCATAGCATCTTTTTCAGCGATGAAATCACCATACAGTTGCAAAACCCGCGATACAGTCGCTGGTCGTAACCTTTGCACTGGTAAAGAACTACGCTTGTGTATAGCTAATAACACAATACAGCAGTGTCACGATTTATTCAATCATCGTTACTGATCGAAAATAGTATCATAAATATGAGGTACCTAGGTTTAAGCTATGTTAGTTTTGCAGCTGGCCTGAAGGGCTAAAACGCCCAGAAATAGGAGCTCCGCGCCAGCGGAGATCCGTCAACCCTGTCAATTTGATATTGAAATAGAAATCATTGGTCAGTAGGACTACGCAGTAGAACCACGGGCAAAGAATGAGAATTTTTTACATTTATTAGTGGGATTAGTGGGATTAAGTACTTAAATGTTATTATTGTAGTATGCAAAACTTTGAATTAAGTAGGTGTCTAACTTCCTTCGGTACAATTATTCTGTAGAATAAAGATTAGATTAAAAGAAATGAAAGAAGTTACAAAGTTAACTCGGGCAAAGTACCGTGGATGTTTGTGTTTCAATCACGCAAAAACGGTTTAACGGTTTTGTAGGAATTCGACACCCACGGATCGACTTATTATGACTCATGACACATAGGACAGTTTTTATCCCGATATAAGCGATAAACAATTTCTACGTGTGTAGGGTGCAGGTCTTGGTTGTGTAGGAAAACACCGAACATAAATTTAAATAGACTGTAATTTCCAACGTTCCTAGTCTGGTACAAATGTATGTGCTTTTATAATGGCGGCTTACGTACAACTGACTCTTACATTGAAAGTTTACCCACATTATTTATGTGCAATAATATTTATGCGTGTACGGTATCGTACATATTCCGCAGAACGACAAAAAGTTGTTTATTACTTACAACTACACAAGCATTCAAGCTTTCAAGCTTGAGCTTATCCTATAAGTACAAGCTTCCTTAAGGTTAAGATAAAAAAAAACTATTATTGTTAAACAGATACTGAGCCCCAATTAGACTGTAAACAAAGTTCTAATCGTTATCAATTGGCAGTACACATACCTTATAAATACTAGATCTAATTATCGAGCCTTTACTGGTTCTTATGGAAAGTGCCCTTACTTTTCCATCCGCCCCAGGAAAAACTTCTACTACCCTAGCCATTGGCCACATTAATGGACTAACATTGTCATCCCTGACTATAACCAAGGCACCAACTTTAATATTTTTGCATTCAGTTCGCCACTTAGGTCGGTTTTGCAGCTGCACAAGATACTGTTTGTGCCACTGCTTCCAGAAGCTTTGAACCATTTGCGTACACTGTTGCCAAAACTTCAAGCGACTAATTGGTACATTGGTACAATCGTTCTCAGGATATGAGGTCAATGGCGCACCAGTCAGAAAATGACCTGGTGTTAAATATGACATCTCGGTGAAGTCAGTTGTGGGCAATGCCGTAAGAGGACGAGAGTTTAAAATTCCCTCGATTTGTATAATAACAGTGTTTAACTCTTCATACGTCAAAACAGCAGTGCCAACAACTCGCTTCATATGATATTTCACACTTTTTATTCCTGCTTCCCAAAGTCCGCCAAACACAGGGCTATAACTTGGAATAAATTTAAATTTAATATCTATACTTGCTGCATGATTCACAACAGTTTGCTGGTGGTCTGCAGCAGACTGCAGTTTATACAATTCAGTTAATTGGTTATGAGCTCCTTTGAACGTACTGGCGTTGTCACAGTACACAACAGAAGGTTTATTTCTACGTGAGATAAATCTTTTAAATGAATTTAAGAAAGACTCTGTTGTCAAGTCTGAGACCAACTCGATATGTACTGCTTTCGTAGTGAAACACACAAACAATGCAATGTAAGCCTTATATAATACAGGCTTTCTAACACGGTACATTTTAATGGTAAATGGGCCACCATAGTCTATGCCTACTTTATCAAATGCACGACATGATTTAACTCTATCACTAGGAAGCGAACCCATTAACTGTTTTGCATGCTTAGCTTTTAACTTAAAACAAATTATACATTTATGAAGTACATGTGTGACTTCTCTGATGCCATTTATTATACGATACCTAAGACTTAAACTATTTAACACAAGTTTCGGACCAGAATGCAACAATGTTCTGTGCTCATTTTCAATAATGTAGTGCGTGACCTTTGAACCCTTAGGTAAAATAATTGGGTGCTTCTGTGAGAACGGAACTCTCGCATTCTGAAGTCTTCCACCTACCCTTAGCAATGACAAGCCACACACAAATGGATTTAACTCCTCTAGACTTGATTTTATGGGCTTACCTGAAATTAATGCCTTTATTTCTTCATTGAAATGCAACTTTTGTTCATGCCTAATAATGACATATAGTGAATAATTCAATTCCTGAGGAGTTAAACATTCAATTTTATCATCAACCCTTTTGGCCGATATACAATTCTTATCAACCCTTTTGGCTGATATACATTTCTTACAATTATTAACAAACCTTAAGCACCATGCTATGGTTCGTTTCATCCTAATAATACTAGAACAACTAGTAAACAATGCTAGATCCTCACGTTGTTCGGATTCAACCAATACAGACTTTAATTCTGGTATTTCCTTAGGCATTATTTTATCGTCATGCTCCGGCTTAAACTCTAGAGTACTTAGGCAAACTGGGCCCTTCCACCACAACGGATGCTGCTGTAGGAGATGCGGTTCTACTCCACGTGAAAGGCAGTCAGCCGGGTTTGCTGACGTGTGAATATAATGCCAAGAGAAATCGCCCGTCAAATCATGAATTTTTCTTACTCTATTAGCCACATAAACAGTTAGTTTTATGGGATCGGTTTTTAACCACGCAAGTACTACTTGTGAATCGGCATACAGATACACATTTGTAATGAATTTTAATTTCATGACGTCATAAACTTTTCTAGCTAACATAGCTAGTAAAAGCGAGCTATTGAGCTCCAAACGCGGCGTCGTAAGCCTTTTGACAGGGTTAATACGTGACTTTGAGCATAGCAAGTCTACGGTAACATCACCAGTTTCGTTGACTATTCTTAAATATACACAACATCCGTAAGCGAGGTTTGATGCGTCAGCGAAACCACAAATATCTATAGACTGAGCATTACGTGTATCCATATTCCGATTCACTTCAATTTCTGTCATTTTGTCTAAGCTAGCTGCAAAGGCCTTGACCCCATTGTTGAGTTCGGCAGGCAATGGTGAATCCCAGTTAACATTTGCAAGCCATATTTGCTGCATTAACAACTTGGCCACAACCACAATGGGCCCTGCTAAGCCAAGGGGGTCAAAGATTCTGCTAACAAAACTTAATACTTTTCGCTTTGTATAACATTCTAATATCTCTTGCTTCGGAGAAGTTATTATAAGAGTGTCTTTAACTAGGTTACATTTGATACCTAATGTTCTAACAAAGCTACATTCATTTTTATCTGTGAAATTTACTTCCTCTTCCTTCTTTTTACCTTCAGATGGGATGTCGCATAATAGCGAGTTGTCATTAGCGCACCATTTGTGCAGGCTAAAACCTCCCAATCCTAACAACTTAATTAACTCATTTCGAGTATCTAATACAACTTTCCTATCATTACAAGCTATGTTTGCGTCATCGACATAGGTGTTGTGAAGCAACACATCTGCAGCCAGGGGGTAATCATCTTTATACCTATTAACTAGCTCGTGCAAACACCGAGTGGCTAGGAATGATGAACTTTTTAGACCATAGGTAACAGTTTGCAGCTGCAGACATTGTATTTCATCCTTTGGGCACTCTCTCCAAAGAATATTTTGCAAACAGCGGTGTGATGGTGCAACTAATATTTGCCTGAACATTTTTTGTATGTCGCAATTTACAATGTATTTAAATAGTCTAAATAAAATTAAAATGCTAAACAGATCATTTTGCACAACAGGCCCATTCAGTAACACATCATTTAGAGAAACCTTTGCTAAACTTTGCATTCCTCCATCAAAAACAATTCTTGTAGTTGTTGTAGCACTATTTTCATTGAAAACAGGATGATGGGGCAAAAAGAATACTGCTTGTGAATCTAAATCATACTGTGAAATAGGTATGGAAATGGCATGGCCTAAAGCTATGTACTCATCAATAAAGTCCTTGTATTTTTTATATAGTATTGGGTCTTTATTGATACGATTTTCCAAAATTTTAAATCTTTTTAAAGCACAAGTAAGTGAATCACCTAATTTTAATGTTTTAATATCTTGTTTTAAAGGCAAGGCAACTTGAAATTTGCAATCTTGTAAGGTTACAGACTCTTTGAAAATGGTCTCCGCTAACTCTTGCTCAGAGGTGGCCTCAGTGTAAACTTCTGGGACACTTTCAGTTTGCCAGAACTGGGAAACTGACTTTTCTAACTTAATAAAATCTAAATTCTTACTAACAGTTGTTGCACAGCAGACAGCTGAAGTAAGATGTTTAGTAGCATTCTGAGTGATGCAAGGTAATCTTCCTGCTACAATGTAGCCAAAGAGTGTGCTGTGGAGATACAGTCCCCCGGGCCCGACCGGAAGCTGATCACGAAGCAGAACCTGAAAAAATATGTCACACCCTAAAAGGATACTTATCTTATCACAGACATAAAAATCCTTATCTGCCAATTTTATATATGAGGGCAGAGCAAGCTCCTTACAATTTATGGCAAACTGTGGCATCTTACAAGTTATGGTGTCTAACACATGACATGTCACTGACATGTTAAAGCTGTTCGCAGTTGAATGTATTTTAAATGTGGCCTGTTGAGCAGTCTGAGTAGCACCATCACACACACCGCTTATTATAGCATTAGATTGCTGCAAGGCACAATCTAGCTCATTGACTAAGTCCGAGCGAACAAATGAAACTTGAGAACCTGTATCTAAGATGGCCCTCACATAAATAGGGTTTCCTAATTTATTTATTAACTTCACCTTAACTGTAGGTAACAGAACATTGTCACTGACTTTTGATAACAGGCTAACATGACCTGAACTTTTTAGGGGAATAGCATCCTCATGCAATAAAGAATTATGTTTTTCTTTACAAACTGAACATTTAAAACCAAATAGGCATTTTTTACCGTAGTGTTCATTTAAGCAAATGTTACATAATGTATTAGAATTGACAAATTCTCGACGTTGTGCCACGTCTATCAATTTAAAGCCTGGGCACTGATGCATCTTGTGTAATGGAGAACTGCAATACTTACATTTTGGGGACTTGACAGGGGTTTTCCTGGTACTACATGAAGCAGCGACTAAGCTACTCCTTCGCGGGCTAGATTGGCCCAGCGCGAGTGTCTCGAGAGCCGCAGCTCTTTGCTCTCGCCTTTAAACTTCGCAATTTCTATGCGCGGTAAACGCTGAAATCCCATCTGCTTCGGAGACTGTACCGCGTTAGTTTCCGCAACAATTGGAGGCGAAATAATGTCGTTGATAAACGCCGCCATTTCAAAGTAACTGTCTTCGAAGGCGCTGACCGTCTCTTTATCGTCGGTATCTGGGTCCATATCGCGTAAACCTGCTTTAAGTCGCGTCATAAATGCTTTACATTGCCCCCTGGCAGCGATGAGTCGCCTAGCGTCCTCGGCCATAGCAAACAATAGTAACTTTCTTTGTGCTATCTCAAGTATACACTTAATGAAAACAAACGAGTATCAATCAAAACTATCAACTTTAACTATGACGACGTCTTATTTACCACTCAGAACTAGTTATTTTAGGAAGCAAATCAATTGCAAACCAACGCAAACGCAGCCGAAAAAGCAAGATGAAGATGAACAAACAAGTATGGCGACTGGACGCTAGGGGCGCTAGGGAATAAGATGGCGCTCACGCGTCGAGCCGTCCTCCAATAGCTGCCGTGCGCGTGATGCGGAAATCGCCGTGGCGCGTCCTGATTGGCTGTGTTGAGATTCCCTGCGCTGTGACTGGCGCCTTTGCTCCTACACCGTACAAATAATTCGGCGCAATTGCTTCTACACCGTACAAATGATTCGGCGCAATTGCTTCGTGTAACACTCGAAAAAAAACACTAAAAAAACACTTAAAAACACACTTGCATGGATGCACAATGGCTCCGTTGCCGAGGTTTGTTCCGGCGAAATAAAAAGGCCAATGTTCGTTCGTCGATTCCACAAAATAGTTGCGAGCACTGCACGCACGACGCATAAACCACTTTTAATATTCGTCCTTAGTAATACTTAAGGACAGATACCCTGCACACCGTACAGAATAGGTAGGTAGGTACTCCCTGTAGTCCTTGTCGAAAATCGGGCGCACTGCACACCGACCGTGTCACGACGTATCTTGGGCACTGGAGATGTTCAATCAAACTCGCTCCAATCCTCTTCGGGGAGAAAATATGTTCGCGCACTGCACGAACTTGTATAGTGTTATGAGTTGTACGGTCCGGACACCGACAACTTGACGGTCGTTAACTTATAAAGCTAACCTAGCCCGACTTAATGCATTGCATTAACCACCGACGAAGCACCATAAAAGCTTTTAATTAATTGCTCGAAGGACCAATGTAGGGTGCAGGTCTTGGTTGTGTAGGAAAACACCGAACATAAATTTAAATAGACTGTAATTTCCAACGTTCCTAGTCTGGTACAAATGTATGTGCTTTTATAATGGCGGCTTACGTACAACTGACTCTTACATTGAAAGTTTACCCACATTATTTATGTGCAATAATATTTATGCGTGTACGGTATCGTACAACGTGGACAGACTCGCGGGCAAAAGCTAGTAAAAATTCTGCTTGAAACGAAAATATTTTTCATAGTGCCAATAAGATAGAAAACTCTTTTGGCAGGGCAGGTGAGTATAGCCAATGTTGACCTTATGTCATTACGAGTGGCCGTCAGTCACATAACCTAAAGTATCAATCAATGCTGTGTGCCTTGGTTGTTTGTTGATAGATTTTTATTAAGAAAAACGTTATAATTTTGCATTATTATGGAGAACAGGTATCTACATTGTCTTGTGATTTTACAATGGTTTCCCCTGATTTACATCGCTGAGTTTGGAACATCGTGGATCAACTAAGGATTAAACGAAGATTTTTTTTTTTAATTTCTGTATGTGTGAAGGAATCAGTATGTGCATGAACTAAGTGTTTTTTATTAAATTAACAACAAAATAAAAAGCATTTCCACTGCTTTTCATTCTAAATAAGTTTTAAATACACATAACTACGACTGTGACCCGAGTCTAACCGAGTTTTCCCGAACCACTTGAAACCTTGTCAGTTGAAACGAAGATTTAAGTCGCAGTTAATTGCAGGTTAATTGAGTTATTTGTAATACATTGCGTGGCGAATTAATAAGTATGAAAAAAAAAATTACAACTTAGGTTAACGATACACATGTTTTTATGTTAATTAGGATGCATATTAACCGTCGTTAAAATATTTGCTCGTATTGGATTTACACACTGTATATTGAACACTGTGGGGTATTTTTAGGCGTGTTAAAGCAGGACGCCTTTATTTGTGTAGTTCGTATAAAGACTTGTTACACTTGTGACTTTTGATAATATTGGCAATCAGCCCTTTATTGTTATAATGAGAGATAGTTAGTAGTAGTAGGTACATTTTCTACCTTGATGTCTGATGTAGCTCTTAATACATAAAGGTAAGATTGCAGACTTTATAATTAATAATCAATTTACGAAAGAAAACCCACGGTTACACGCCATGTTGGGTTCTTTAGGATCTCGATCGTATAAAAAGGGGCACGAAGACACTCACAGGGTAGCACTAGCAGACAAGGGCGTACCCAGGAGGGTTCAGGAGGGGACAGCGCTCCTAGATTTTGTATGTCTAGTTTAATTATATGGAATCGCAATAAAATGTCGCTTTTAAAAAAATAGTCTTTAATTTTGACGATACTCGTGATGTGATAGAAGTGCAAATTTAGTTTTAAGATGATGTGCAAATGTTTAACAAATTCGTATCCAGATTTATGCCTTACACTTGGCGGCTTGGCTTGGCACGGTGTATTTTTTTTAACATAATATATCGACGACAAGATCAAAAAATCCAGTTAGGTTTTAGCTTGCTTTATTTTCACGCCACATCCTTCTTCACTCTACTACTTCTCTTTGGACTGTACTGCCATTTGTGTTTATGATTTAAGAGGCCACCTATGCTAAAGTGTGGAGTGTTCCGCGATCTGGATCACAATAACCTTAACGCCTTTGTATCTGTTCTTTGGATATATTAAACTTGATCATATTTGCTTTAGACTGGCAAACGTGAAAACACGATTACAAATAAAATCCTCGATAGTTATTTTTCAAACATGACCCCTTTTTTGCATTTTGGTTGAAGCTTCGAATCTTTACCGATGATTTTCGATTCAATTGTTGAGTATACGTAACTGCTGTATCCTGGCAAACAATTTTTAACCGAGTTCTAAAAAAGGAGGAGGTTCTCAAATTCTCAATTCGTCGGGTTTTTTTTTTATAAATTCCCCGATAACTCGGAGACCACTGGACCGATTTGAAAATTTTTTTTCTTTGTTTGAAATGGGTCCTTCTTTTTGGTCCCATTTTTAACACGTGAGTATCTGATGATGAGATCTTGGGGACATCAAGGGAACTCCTCAAATATTATAGGCACACCTATAGCGATTTCGGTATTTTTCACTGTAACTCGTGCATTTGCTTTTGAAAACTACTATAAGCGAAGTGTATAATGTTTGGACCGATGCACCTGGCGTTCCATAATCTCTGCCTACCCCATTGGGAGACAGGCGTGAAGATATGTATGTATGTATGTATGTATATGGTGAAGTGGAACTGATGATGAAGACCACAGATGGCCACCGGAACTCCTTAACGAAGAACTCCTATTTAAAAGGGTGTCGATAGGACATCTCGATTAAGATATTTAAGCGACTATTATAGCTCATTTTGGTTTAAATATGACTATGACATTCCCGCGGCGTTGCCTGCAGCAAGCTTGAAATGATCAGTAGTTTCTCATTAATTGAGAAGTGGGACTATATAACAGCATAAATAGGATCACTAAAATGTATAAAATAAAATGAAGGTTACAAAAAAACAAAAACCCGCCTTCAAAAATTAAAGAAATAACTTCTTATAAAATGGTAGGTAAGTCAGTCCAACTGAAGTCGGCGTTCCACAATATTTTAAACCAAAATACAGTTGGACTTACCTATCTACCATTTTATAAGTTTTTTTTTTCAATGAATGTTGTTTTAAAGTAAACAGCAAATAATTGAATCTGACGCTGCCATCAAGGCGCGCGCGAACTATCTCCATCTCACATTCTTCGCGCGGAAGCACATAAAGCCATCCCTTTTCATTCTTGTGGGGGCGTGGTACCATAGGTGGCCTCTTAATAAGCGTCATTATTACCGGGTTACCGGCTTCCATCACTCGACAATGCAAAGTTTTATTTTTTACAATTACCATTTATTACAATTAATAATCGATTTGATTGAAGATTTGTATTCCTTTGTGTATCGTGTTGGTAAATGTTATATTACTTTGAACTAATGTTGTACATTTTCATTGGAGATTAAAATATTATTATTATTAACTGAGGTTTGGTTATATAATTGAATATAATACTAATGTTTTTCTATAAAGTTTGTACATTTCGATGAGAATAGTCTGATGTTGATTGTAGAATAAAGTTATGAGCTAATAGCGACTTCAATCTTGATTGATTTATTATATCAAACATAAGAAATGGTTTTAAAATGTATTGCAATGGCAATGGTCAAAAAATAGTATAAGATTTTAAAACGATCTGATTTATAAAGATAGAATGGGGACTTGACAGAAGTGCGAGGATCTACCCCGCCGATGTGCTTCTGTCAAGTTCACGAGAAAAAAACTCTTTAAAACTACAAATCGTCCTCGCGTGTGATATGTATGGACTTATGTCTCTAATAAGTTCACTAAAAATATCATCAAAAGAAATATGACCTCATTTCCTTGCAACACAGTTGTGTCTACATATTTCTTAAACATTTACTGTATCAATTTGATTTATTAGAAGTGAGTTTACTTACAACTTGACAGTTAACTATAGATGTACCTGCCATAGGGCGTTATGCAAAAATTAAACGTATATTTTTGCATTGAATGTAGAAATATTGATTATAAGGGAAGCTAAAACGTAGTCACTGCCTGTTCGCAATAATGTACGTATTATTGTTACAACTATTAGAATTAAAACTTTGTAAGGAAATGCTACAATACAAGACGTGTTAAACGCTGCGTTTCTACTCAAGTCAACATATCATCATTTGACATAGCGTTAATGGTATATGCAAAGTGCATTTACATATTATGTATAAACTCACCAATCATTTCTGTACCTAATTAAACTTCCAGCATATGATGTAATAGTTGCTTTTCCTTTATAAATCATAACTAATAGGTTAGGGAAACATGGCTGTTACAATTGTTAAACGCAATGTTGACTCGAGCAGGTTTATTTAGATTGTAAGATTATTTGTAAAAGATGAAATCGTTAATTATATTTTGGCTCCAGCCTCTAAATTACCTATCTGAACGTTTCACACCTACCATACTGTATTTAGCAATATCGTTACTTGTAAAATATATTTTTGCTCTACATATATTGTTGATTTATTTCTAAAATAAATATATCGCAATATTTAATAACTGTTTTTTAAATGCTTCCAATTTTTAAGTGGAGTCACGGAAGTTAAAGTGTTAGAGTTCCCAGAATCTGGTGACCTGCTACTGCAGGAGACTTTGCGTTTTGAATGTATTACTATGAGGAATTCGGGATAAAAGACTTCAGATGAGAAATTGGCTAAGCGATAGATGTTTTCTAAACAGCTGAACAAATTTTAATGTTTCGTCCTCATTCAATTTCCTTACCATCGCGGAAAATACAGATGTGCTGCCAGGGGTGTCATTCGGGAAAATCGGGAACCATGTCCTACAGTCATATCGCATACCACGTTTGCCCTAAGTAATTTTTGGCATAACATACATTTGCCATAATAACTGTTTTGGCATAGCGTTATTTTGTCCTAAACATCATTAATCATAATTTTACATTACCTAAGCGTCTAAATACCTAATCTTTTTGCCCTAATTGTGAAAGTCATAATGTTCGTTTATTATAATCAAATAAATAAATAGTCAGAACAGAAAAGGGGGATCAAGGGGGAGCCCCCCACAAGGCGGCAAAGCCTCCCGCTTTCGAAAATACCCTAAAATGGCCCTAACAATATACAGGTAGATTCGTTAGTTACATTGCCCATCTTGCTGACAAGTGCTCCTCTCCTTCAAAACCAACACCACACCCCCTCAACCCCTTACTAGGTCAGGTTGGTTAGGTCAATGACATTATGATGAACTCTATTAGGGCTATGGAATATTATGCTTTTCGTACATACAATATTAGTATTCATATATCAGCGTTAGGGCAAACAATATCCGACCAAACAATGTGAGGATAATCGCATTAGGGTTAATGTGCGTTAGGCAAAACAAACAAACAAAACAATCATTATTACTAACGATATTAGGGAATTCAAATATAGGACAAAATACATACACAGAAATAAGGGAGATATGTCATGAACGCAAATTCGTACTTACAAGACCCGGTGTCGCCATTTTTAAACACGTGTGCGTCTTACGCTTACGCTCTGTTAACTACTACAAAAACAACATCCTCATAATTGGTTACAGCTTACGAATTCAAAACGCCGCAACATAGTTTTGACAGTAGCACAAAATTAAGCTTTATGTTAAGTTATTAAGGTTGAAAAACTAAAAACTAATACTAACTACTTTTTGTTTTAATGTAACATGAAATTTTGCGTTTTCAGGTTTTTCATTTTATTAGATAACATGCAGCAACAAACCTGGGAGATCGACTGTACATAGCTGACTTACTGGTTGGAACTCTTACATCAAGAGCGTGCTTTACATTTAGCCTATTACTTCTAAAGTCAATTTTGGTGGGAATTTGTTTGGGTACCTCCTCACTATTTTACATACCTACCTCAATAATATAGAGAGCTGTTAAAGTTTGAATTCCCAGCTCTTTAAAAGATGATCTACATGATTCTCTAGGGTAGGGGAAGTTTTACCATTTAGTATGCGAACACACCGTTTTTGGAGCCTAAATAGCCTATCTGTCCACGCAGTTCCCCCAAATGACTAAGCCATGTATAATATGTGACTGGAAGAAAGCAAAATATGCCTGAATGGCTGCATTTTGGGAAGATAATTTAAACAAACCCCTCAATGCAAAAGTAATGCAAAGTTACTAAGTTTAGTGCATATGTATTCCAAGTGTGGCTTCCAACTCAGATGATCATCAGTAAAAATTCCAAGAAAGTTACTGTCTTCTGTAATGTGTACATTGTGCCCATTGACAATTATATTTGTTTGTATAAGTTCAGTTTTATAGTTCCTGAAGTGGAGGATTTTAGTTTTATTAACATTCGTCTTCATGTTTACCATTTCAAAACAGTTAATTACAGTTACCATAGTTCCCGACAACAATTGTTGTAAATTATCTGTTTCACTGCGTTAAAATTTAAAGAAAATAGAAACATCATCGGAAAACATAATTATAATATTGGGTATGATTTTCGGTCTAAAGTTGACATATAAAACAAACAATATGGGACCTAGTATGCTTCCTTGGGGTCACCATTTTCTAAAAAAACTACTGTCAGATTTGTGGTTCATAATTGTATTTGTTTCGTTATCCATTGCGGAGATCACAACACTTTGCTCACGATCCTTTAGATATGATTCGAACCACTTATTTGTAACTCCGCGTATCCCATAGCGATTTAATATTTCGAGCAAGGTGTTGTGCTTCACGTGGTCAAAGGCTTTAGAGAGATCAAGGAGAACAGCAACTACATTTTCGTGGTTGTTTATAGCCTCTGATACATAATCGGCCATTTCAAACAACGCGTCGGTCGTTGAATTCTGTAGACTTCTGTTGAAATGTTTAATTCTGTTGATCGCTGTAGACCAAGCCATTTATCGATAGTCGGTAGAAATCACGTCCACATCCTTACGCTCTGAAATCCATAAATAGCTTAAATATTTAATTAAAAATAGAAATACCTAATGCTTAAAAACGAAATGTACCGGTGGTATGCTATGCCCCTTGATTTAAAATTATATAAAAATAAAAATAAATAAATAAATATCAGGGGACAATGTCACACCAATTGACCTAGTCCCAAACTAAGCTCTAGGCTTGTGCTATGGGTACTAGACAACGATATAAATACTTATATAGAGAAATATATACTTAAATACATAGAAAACATCCATGACTCAGAAACAAATATTCTTGCTCATCACACAAATATCTGCCCTTACCGGGATTTGAACCCAGGACCGCTAGCTTCGTAGGCAGGGTCACTACCAACTAGGCCAGCGCGTCGTCAACGTTTAACGTTTGGACATCGATTTTCGCACATTTTTACGCAACAAACAGTCATTTTACCGTTTAAACGGAGGTCGTATATTGACAGCGATCAGCGGGTGACTCAAAGACTACTATTGTATACTGGGTTGGGGATGATTAAGGCAACGCTTGACGCGCCTTGTGCCGATATGATCATTTTGCCCATACCGAGGCGTCACGAACCACGCCCCCATAAAATAACTCCCTTGTTTCTGTGAGCTGTGATCCCGATATAGACCCGTGCGCCAGCGACTGGCGTGATGCATCTACCAATATTCAGAAGAAAGAAAATATAAAATATAAGAAAATATTATTGCTAGGCTACCTACTTTAAAAATCCTAGTTCGAAGTTGCGTTAGCTGTATCCCTTTCTCCCGATACAGTTTCAAATCACGAGTGACAGGGATGGAGCTAAATTTAACTTCGAAATTCAATTATCTGGCTAAGGGTTAATAGTAGATTGATAACCAAGGGTTGAAAGTGACCCATTTCACCCGAGATATTTCTGGCGCTCGAACGGAGTGAGAGCGCCAATAGTTCGAGGGGAAATGGGTAATTTCATCCGAGTTAGACACTCTACTTTTCATTTCGACTGTGAGGAAAAAAGACACTGTATACCTAAATATATTTAATAGTTACCTATCACAACTTCGAAAAATGTTTGACCGAATTTTGGTTCGACAAATACTTTTCGTCAATTATGGTTTGGGTTTTTTTACGTTTGGCCGAATGATCATTTCGAATAGTTTTATTTATTCATTACTTGTTTTGGTTTTTTAACGATTTGACAAATTATCTATACCTCATTACTGGTTTCGGCGTATCAACAGTTGTCCAATGTAATGCTTTGTCTATTTGTCTTTTTCCTATTTCTGATTTTAACTTAGTATCCTTTACCCAATATTACGGCTCGGTTTATTCATAGTTTACCTAATTTTTAGGTCAAACAAATTGTTGATGATATGAAGTATTATTAAGATTGCTATAAAATATAAATCATATTGTTTGATCTGTGTTGACTTATTTCTTAGTTATAGAAAATAAGTGAACCGTTCCGAGTCGGTTTTACCCTGATTGTCTTGATCTTTGCATTGTCTGGATAAATTATACTTAAGCAAGTTTTTCGGGGCAGAAAAAAAATAACCTCGAAAGCCAAGGCGGGAGCAAAGCTCCCGCCTTGGCCTTCTAACCTAACCTATCTGAGTCGGTTCTGCCCTGACTCGTCTTGCTCGTTGCATTTTGTAGATAGTTGAAACTAATTACAAGCAAGATTTTTTGGCCGAAATGAATATTTGACGTAACGTAGCAAAATCTATATGTAACATTGATGAAGTGAAAAATGGGTTAAGAAACAAAATACAAAACGATCCACAGGCTAGTTGTAGCATTGGTGTAATGAAAAATGGGCTTTGAAATAAAATACGTAACAATACATAGGGTACGTGACTACAAGGAGAAAAGTTGCTTGGACTAACGAACCATTTACTTAAAGTCAAATGGTGAAATAAAAAAATGACGAATCGTGCCATCGGAGAAACGATAAAAAACGAAATGTTTTCGGTCAAATTAAATTCGGTCAAAAACTTTTCGAGGTTGCGATAGGTTACCATATTTAATCTCGTTTCCCGCTTTATCTATTGAAAACTTTTTTTTTCTAGATTCATAAAAAAGTTAAAATAAACATGCTGCCAACATTAGAAAAGTTAAATCGAGTTGGTCACGGCCAAGGAGTATGACTTCCATCTCATTCTTACCCTAACTAAAGAAAGAGATGGAATATATTCGTGATGTAATAAAGGACAAATTTCTTGTTTCGAACGGATGTTAGGTGTTCAACCTCCTTATTGTATAATAAGCTCCTTGGTCGTGACCAACTCAATTAAACTTTTCTAATGTTGGCAGTAGTGTGTTTTCTAGATGGCCATGCCAAAACGTGAAAGAAAAAGTGTCATGCTATAGAGGAATAATTTTAAATGTTGATTTTCTGTAATTGCGAAAAAAATAGACCAGTCTTAAAATCCAGGCCGTAATAAATACATCGTTTAACGTATAGCCGAGTTTAGATATATGAAAATCTTTTATTTTTTTTATTTATTTTTTTATTTATTGCAGTACATAGGTACAACCCTGTAAGGGCGTGGCAATTACTTAAATGTTAAACATTAGTACTTATAGCTAATATAATACTTAGGTATCATAACATTTCACACTAACATAATCTCACAAATATGTTTCTTACTTAAAATAATAGTTGTGATTATGGCACATTTGTTTCATGTTTCTACGCAACTAACATCTTACTTACCTATTATATATTTTTATCTGTCAGGAATTCTTCTATAGTGTAGTAGCTTTTTTGGATTAGACTTTTTTTTAGTTTGGTATAGAATGCTTTTAACGTTAGTTCCGAGGTAATTTTACTTGGTAGCTTGTTATATATTATAATAGATCTGTAATATGGGCTATTTCTGAACATTTCTAAGTTTGGTTGGGGTGGAAGAATAAGTTTATTTTGCCTGCGGGCGCTTTTTACGTGTTCATAAAGGGTTATATGTCTTTTTACAAAAACAGCAGTTTCGAGAATGTAAATACAAGGGAGAGTGAGTATTTTCTCTTTAGTGAAGTATGGTCGGCAGCTAATTCTTGGGTGTAAATTTGCAATTATCCGTACACATTTTTTTTGCGTAACGAAAAGGTTTCTTGCTTCAGGGCTGTGTCCCCACATAATGATTCCATATTTAAGCCATGCATAGGCATAGGCGTAGTATGCAGATTTGGCGCATTTTGCGTGTGTATTTGATTTTAGTACACTTAGTGCATAAATAAACTGAGATATTTTGGATTTTACTTTTGAGACGTGAGTTTGCCAGTTAAGGTGGGTGTCGACCGTAACGCCGAGTAGTGTGAAATGGTTTACTTCTTCTATATTTAGTTTTTTAGTTTGGGCTGTCAGGTCTAATGGTGGCTTTTGGTAGGGGCGGAATTGGATTAATTTAGTTTTATTTATATTTATTGTCAGGTTGTGATGAGAGAGCCAGCTTTTGATAACATCAAACGTTTCCTCTATTTGATAAGCACTATTTTTGTTCGGACATTCGAAAAGAAGAGACACATCATCAGCGTAGAGTACGCTAAGGGGTTGTATTGCTTTAGGTAGGTTGTTTATGTAGACTAAGAATAATATGCATCCTATCACACTTCCTTGTGGAATAGAGAAGTTTGTGATGGCTTCGGTTGACTGGACACTCTGTAGCTGATTAGATTGTTGATCAAAATGGTCGAGACAAACGAGTTGTTTTCGATCAGTGAGGTAGGATCTTAACCATTCATGGGCTTTACCTCTAATGCCCACTTCGTTTAGTTTGGCAAGTAACATATTATGACTAACTCTGTCGTATGCTTTGGTCATATCAAGAAGTAATCCTACAGCATATTTTTTATTTCTAATAATTTCCAACGCACCTTGGATATATTTAAAAACAGCTAGGTTGGTGGAGCAGTTTTTACGAAAGCCGTATTGATTAATGTCAAGAAGGTTAAATTTTTCTAAGAAATTGTAAATTCGTGTGGTCATTGCTTTTTCAAATATTTTAGATATTGATGGTAGAAGTGCGATAGGTCGATACTGGCTGGGGTCGGTGGCTTTACCGCCTTTTTTTAGAATTGGTTTGATTTTTGCGGTTTTTAGCTTGTCTGGAAAGGTGCTTTCTTCGAAGGATTGGTTGATTAGTTTTGTAATGGGTGGTGTTAGTTCAACGGAGCAATGTTTTATTAGTGTTAGGGGTAGGTCGTCCACACCGCAGCTAATTTTGTTCGGGAGGTTTTTTATTATGTTAAGGATTTCTTTTTCTGTTACTGGGCTCAAGAACATAGAGTTAAGAGCGTAGTTTGGTGCGTGCGGTGGAGGCGGGCTGGCCGAGGCGCCGGCGCCGGCGCCAGCGCCGACACTCACGAAGTACTGGTTAAACGCGTTTGCAACTCGCGATGGACATTCTATAGCTTCATTATTTGAAGTTAATGTAATATTTGAATTTTTAACTTCCCGTTTTCTCTTTGTTATTCGTTGTATAATATTCCACATAGTTTTTGTTTTATTATTTGAATTGTTCATTTCTTTTTCATAACTGATTTTTTTGAGGATTTTACACATTTTTTAAGTTGTTTGGAGTATGTTTTGAAGTAGTTTTTAAGGATTGCATTGTTGGTTTCGTTGGTCATAGATTTTAGAGCTCTTTTATGCCTGCACGATGTTTTTAGGCCCTTTGTTAACCATTTGTGTTTGTCTGTTTTGCTTATTGTTTTCGTTGTGTATGGTATACAGTCATCTAGTGCATTTTTTAACGTTTTGTCAAATCGGTCGTAGTTTGTATTTATATTGTGTAGCGGGTTGATTACTTTTAACCAGTCAATTTTTCCTAGGTGATTGTGAAAAGAGGTGATGTTGCTTTTTTTTGTAAAATTTCTTTTGCAAACTTTGACAGGCTTTGGTTGTTGTTGAAACAGTAAGTCTTGGGCAAGTTTAAGAATAATAGCCTTGTGATCTGAGATGCCGCAGTCCTCTACGGATAACGCGGCTTTTTTGTAGTTGGTAAATATCAGGTCTATACAGGTGGAGCTGCTTTCGGTGACTCTAGTTGGTTTTCTAACAATTTGGTGTAGGTTGCATTCTAGCATGGTATCTGTTAATCGTATATATTCTTTACAGCTTTTACTAGAGTTAATATTAAAATCTCCTGTTATAAATACGTACTTTTTTTGACAGTGCGGTTTTAATTTACAAATTAGCTTGTTTAGGAATTCGAAAAATATTTCAATTTCGCGATCGGCTCTATAAACAGTTACTAAAATTACATTGGGTTTTATTTCCACGGCACAGCATTCCACGATATACTCCACAGACAAGTTCGCGATATCCAGCCGCTCGGCGAAGGGCAGGCCGCAGCGCAGCAGGACGGCTACGCCGCCCCCGCGGCGCTCGCGCCGGCTGAAAGCGGCAGCTAGGGCGTAGTCTTCTATTTGAGTATGCTCCCATTGTGCTTCTGTAGTCCAAGTTTCGGTTAAACATAATATTTGGTGTTTTTCCTCCTTTAGGTAGCTTTCGAACATATCTACTTTGTTTTTCAGGCTTTGGACATTTTGCAAAAATATACTAATGGTTGCGGGATGCACGAAAGGGCTGCTGTCTCGAGGTACTAGTTTTTTCAGGCAGAGCTGCTGATGTGATGACACAGGCATCGGCTTTGTTTAATACTGGGTTGTCACGATTCTTTTGGGTGGTGCTGTTGTTATTGTGTTCATCTTCTTGTTCTACATTCTTATATTCTTGTCCATTTATTATTAATTTATTATTTCGTATAATAGCGTGGTTTCCGTTTTTCCTTTCTCTAATTAGTATTTTCTTCAGCTCCCTACGTTTTGTGACTTCTTCTGCATCCAAAAAAGGAGCCACTGATAATCCAGAGTTCCTGAAATAGCCAGAATTATCGAGAATGCATTTCACAATTTTTTTGCTTATCAGCTCTACGACTACAGGTCTCCGATGCCCTCTTCTACCAAGTCGGGTAACTTCCTCAACGTGGCCGTCCAAGTTGATATTAAGTATATCGGCAAAAACTACCTTAATCCGGTCTTCTAGATCTTCCGAGCTTTCCCATTTATACTCCTCAAAGCCAAATAAAACAAACCTTTTGCAATTTTCGTAATTATTGTCAGCTGCTTTGTGTGCATTTTCTTTTTTATCCTGTAGAGTTTGAATTTCGTGTTTGAGTGAATTGCATTGGGTTTCTAAATTTCTTATTTTAATTGTTAAACATTCCATTTGTGACTTTATTTTAATAATATGACGTAGCTCAATTATCTTAGGCTCCGTGGCCAATCGTAACTATTAAAAAAAAATACTTTCCACCCTAGAGATGAAAACGCAATTTTCCACCCGGCTATCCACCCATTCAAATTAAACTTTCCGAACAGGAGAGACGAAAACGTTTTAAACATTTGCTGGATTACGTTCAGTAACAAAACGCACACACCTTAATAATCTGTGCTATGCTATGACGTACGTACGTGACACTAACTGACGTGACGAGTCGTCGTAACTGTCAGTCGTGTCAGTCAAAGGTATCAAAATATGTTTACCTACTTAAATTATTAATTGGACCGTATCGAATTAGATATAATAGTTTGCGGTAAACTAAGCCATTTTATTTTAATTCGTAAGCAGCGCTCAGTTTTAAAGTTTACACAGTACCTACTCACAATGACGGAGCCAAGTGCAGCCGAGGAGAATCCTTTAAATATTGACGCCAGTCACTTCAACTCCGACATGTACTTAGAACGTCTCCTTAAATGCGCAAATTTGAGGCAAATCATGGATAAAGAGGCTGAAATAGTTACTCAGAGTCAGTTCTTACAGTCAGAAATGCAGACGTTAGTCTACGAAAACTATAACAAATTTATATCGGCCACTGAGACCGTGCGCAAAATGCGATCCGATTTCAAGATTATGCAGGAAGAAATGAATAAACTAAGCGAAAATATGAATAAAATCACGTCATTTAGTGCTCAAATATCCGATTCTTTGAAAGAAAGCGGTAATAATGTGAGCCGGTTATGTGGAACGCGGCAACTACTGGATAAACTTCAATTTCTGTTCCTCTTACCAACCCAGTTGAATAAGGCAATACAAGAAGGTCGATATGCTGACGCCGTCCACGACTACACGCACGCTCAAAGGGTTTTGCAGAAATACGGAAATCAACCCTCATTCCAGAGTATTCAAACTGAATGTTCAGACATTATTTGTGAACTAAAAAAGACATTACGGGATAGACTTTTGAGTCCAGAAACATCTGCATCTGAATTGGCAGAAAGTGTAGGGTTGCTAAGACAGCTTCAGGAAACGGATTCCTCCCTCCAGGACACCTTCCTGAGTTGTTCTGAAAGCCGTCTCAACCAACATTTAGAAGTCCTGAACTCAATGGTAGAAAGTACAGACATATTGGAATGGGTTGAAAAGAGCAACAATATGCTTTTGGCTGATTTAGGGATAGTGATATCATGTTATCACGAGATGTTTCAGGAAAAAGATAATACAAACTTACCAGATTTTGCTGATAAGGTGATGACTCAAGTGTTCAATCTTTTTGAAAAAGTGGTTAAAAGGCCTGAGAATATTGGGACTGAGATCCTCATCAGGGGGTTGGACAAGTTCTTTAGAAAACTGCAAGCCATGACTGAGATCATATCCAGTGACAGTATGTCCAATAAAGCTGTTGATGCTGTGATACAGTGTATCAATCATAAAGCCACAATACAGTACCAGTCTATTCAGGCACAGTTTAAGGAGAGCCTTATGAAGGTTCGGCAGTCCCTTGCTGGTAAAGGCTCAGAGAGTCCAGATCTCAAAGACATCCTTAATTCCTTGCAAGTGTACTTAATGCAGAAAATCCAAGCTTCATTATTAGATCTTATGGCATTTTTACAAAATAATTTATCATTTGGCCTAAAACAGTGGTGCGCCTATGCTGTTGCTGACAATTGCTGGATTATCATTTCAGAATCCATGATCAACTTGTCTGACATGGTGAAAAAGATGGCTTGCTTACAGTCTTCTAATAACATTCCATTTGAACTTCTGCTGATACTAGCAAAGCTGTGTTTAGAGATGCAAGACAATGGAGTCACTACTTTACATACTCACTTGTTAAAGCTTTTAGATGAGTCTGCTCCAGGGTTAACTGTTGAAAATAAGGACACAAATAGCATTATGGTACATTTGTCGACAGCAGCTCAAGCTGCATTAGATTCGGAGGTGGTTTACATAGGGCAGACAGCGGCTCAGATGTTGCGAGTATCTGTGTTGGCTAGGGACTGGCTGCGAGCTCCGGAGCCCCGGGGCCCGCGCGCCGTATGCCGCCGCGTTGTAGAGACCTTAGCCAGTGCCGACAGCGCCGCCTCACAACTGTTCCCAACCAGCATCAAGCAGTCTAGCGACTCTAGTCGCCGCACCATTTGGTCTCGCGCGCCGTCATCCTTCTCACCCATCAACAGAATATTTTCAGAAAGAATCGAGGTGTTTAGCCCGGCCGGTGCGGACCGCGCGGCTTTATCAAATGGGGCCCTCAAAGTAGCCCTTAAAGCATTAGTAGAATGCGTGAGACTGCGCACTTTTGGCAGACATGGTTTGCAGCAATTGCAGGTGGACATTCATTTCTTACAGCAGAGGTTGTCTTGCATGGGCAATGATGAAAGGCTCCTTAATGCGTTACTAGAAGATGCTTTGGCTTCAGCGCAGTTGCGATGTGTGGACCCCCAGCTGATGGAACCTAGCATAGTCGATATAATATGTGAAAGAGGGTAACTCAAGCAGTTAACTGGCTTTTAAGAAGCATATTATTTACTGTTTTAAATTCATGAAATAAGAAAAAAGGCAGTTTGCAAACTTGTAATTTATCTAAGATCTTAGAATAAACACCAAATGTATTTTCTGAGAATTTATTTATAACCCATTAACCGAAAATTTGCATTATATTAAAATAATAGTCATCTACATAATACATATTTCTTTCATATATATAGTTAAATGCTTCTGAACCATAAATCTCACAAGACAAACTTATTTGATTGAATAATTTAACTTTCAGTTACCTGTAAACAGTTAATTTCCCATGAACAATTTTGATTAAAAAATGATACAATATTGGTCCTAGAATATTCTATAACTTTGTCGGTTAACCATTTCACAAAATATATTTTTTCTTCTTAATTTGTCAAATATGTTATTCAAAATTGAGGTTATCTCATAATTCATTTTTTTATTATAACTAACTGCTTACTCCTGATGCACCAGAATTTTAAAATACCAGAATCCCAAAACATTTCTTATTATTTCTACCTAATACTTCGATTCTGGTATAGAGAGTATCGTAAATTTTAAAACTCTGGTATATCAGGAATGAGAACTGTCAACACATTTCAATACTAGTATATCCCAGGAATTCCATAAATCTAGTTACGTGTCAATGTGATGGGATGGGATACATATCAATTTTATGACAAATTAATCATCGCAATAGAATAATTCAACATGGAACCTCATACGTACTACACGTTTTGTAACTGTCAATCATATTTAACGGGTCGCACTGTGGGCTGAGAATCGGCTTTCATAGAAATGGACCCCAATGCGGTTTTTTTTTTCTTGAATTATTTTTTCTTTGCCATCCCCATGTTAAAAATGAGCCTGGGTTAATTTGGATGAGTAATTAATTCATTATAAATATAGGTACTTTTAAAACATGTATGGAGAATATAGAGAAAACAGATTTGTCTCTGAAAGTAAAACTCAAACCGTATAGGTGAAAAACTTATAGAAATGGAAACCAATGCGGTTTTTTTTTCTTGATTTAGTTTTTCTTTGCCATTCCCATGTTAAAAATGAGCCTGGGTTCATTTGGATGAGTAATTAATTCATTATAAATATACTTTTAAAACATGTATGGAGAATATAGAGAAAACAGATTTGTCTCTGTAAGTAAAACTCAAACCGTATAGGTGAAAAACTTAAGTAAATCACCCGTTGCATGTAGTTGTGCACAAAACCAATACGGAATTTACGTCAAATATCAAATATAGAATGTCAAATGGACTATACAGATGTGTTACAAGTACATGGAACAGGTGATTTACTTGAGTTTTTCACCTATAATATCCTATAATATACATACTTGTAGTACAATTAATTTCCACTCATTTTTTGACATCTTCGAAATTTCTCCACTGGGTGTTTTTCTCAAGATCTTATTTTGATTTGCTGGAAATTTCTTACACTATTTATTTTAACCATGGAAAAGTATTCTCAGTCTATTAAAAAGAAATGATGTAATAACTAGTTTTTTGTAAAAATAGGTTTAAGACTTTTTATTTCTACTTATATCAACAACTAAAGTTAATTCCGGACGAAAAGGTGTAAAAAACACAAATTACAAAATATAAAATATTAGATAAGATAAGACCTATATTTTTTGTAGGTTATGTGTTTTGGCTCCATACAAAGTTTAAACAATAAACATAACTAATTAGTTTTTTTTTCGAATTACCTAAAATATATTTAATGGATAAAATAACGAGAGAGATAAGAAACTTCGAGCAAAAAAATAGTAATTGTAAACATATTTTAAAAACATTGTTTTTTTTAAAGGATTTGGAGGAGAAATTTGGAAGATGTCAAAAAATCTGAAATAATTGTATCTAAAAGCATCTTCAAAGATATTACTTGACTTGGTTTGACTTGTTCTTTCAGTGAAATACCCGTTATTATTCCTATATTCTCCATAGGTACAAGTTTATAAAAATATATTTATGATTTATTAATTACTCATAACATTATTACATATATATATTATTATATCCAAATTATCCCAGGCTCATTTTCAAATACGGGGATGGCAAAAAAAAACAATTAAAAAAAACTCGACGTCAAAGCTGTTTCAATTTCTATGAAAGACGAACCCACAGTGGGCCGTTAAAATAATATTTCATGTTCGTCTAGGTACCTACGGTGTTAGTGGCGTTTGTCTACTTCTTAATTCGTCATAACTATAATTTGCCAACTTCGTAATTGGTCTACTTCTCAGTTGGTCGCTATCTGAATTCGTTTGTTTAGTAATTGGCCGAATTATTCGTTCGTCAACTTCTTAATTCGTCATAACTATAATTTGCCAACTTCGTAATTGGTCTACTTCTCATTTTGCCGCTATCTGAATTCGTGAAGTAAATGGCCGAATTAATATTCGTAGTTCGTCAACTTCTTAATTGCCCAACTTCACACATAGTCAAATTTGTCATTTGTAAATTTTGCAAAAAAACATTTTCAATAGGTAATATGAATGTGTTTTATTGTTTGCAATTCATAGAATAGGATAAAACTATGAAACCTTCATGATCTTCACAAGCTGGCTGGTTACAAATAAGTACACGCAATTCTTGACGATAATAAAATATGACATGACGCAATCGACACGTCAGTCAATTACATTATATAATTATAATTATTAGAGTGCGCAGTAAATGTGTGATAAAATAATAGGTAGTTCACCGTTCAATAAGAATGTCGTCTTCAAGTTCAGATACAGGTCCCACTAATAACTTTGTATTTATAGAAACTGAAAAAAGAAGTCTCTAAGAGCCGGTCATCAGTTTTACTTAAATAAACGCAATAAAGGTGGGTCGACAATTTGGCGTTGTATTTATAGAAGAAATTGCAAAGGTTCTCTCACTTTAAATAAGGAAAAAACAATGTACTTCGTGAACGGCGGCACGTTTGTAAGCCGGATATCTTTAAAAATAAGGTAGATATTAGTTTAAGTACATGTAAAAAGCGTTGCCGAACCGAGTGGAAATCCATTCCGAAAATTTGCAAAGAATCAATGCAACATCTTCGTTGTGTCGACGAAGACTCAGATGATGATGAGTACGGGGAAATACCTACGTTCAGTTCAAAAAAGGATGCACTATACGCAGCTCGAAGAAAGACCATAAATATATCTAAAGTTAAGTTTAAAAGTACGGCCTAAGTTGAAATTCCGCTTATACTTAAAAATGGTTTTCTATTGCATCAAGAACCTGATTTTCTAATATTTGGCCATATACGCCACAAACAATTTACGGAACGCACAGATTTATACTTTGTAGACGGAACTTTCAAATGCGTTCCTAAGCCTTATTATCAACTATTTACCGTGCACATTGATGGTGGGAGCACAAGGCAAACTACGTGCATATTTCCTATATTTTTCTGTCTCTTGTCAGATAAAAAACAACAAAACATATCGGGCCCTATTTGAAGTTTTAAAAACCAAATTTGAAGTGAACATCAAATTTTTCAAATGCGATTACGAATTGGCTATTATGCATGCCGTGAAAACAGTATACCCTGAAGCCCCCATTAAGGGTTGTTATTTTCATTTCCACCAAGCAATATTGAGATATGGCAAAAAAAAATGGAATGATAAAAGCTAAAGTGTTACTTAAAATATTGCATCTAATTTAGCCTTATTGCCTCCCAACTACATACCAGAAGCGTGGTTGTACATTTCAAATCTTGCTCCGGAAAATAGTACAGAAATAGATAAATTCACGAAATATTTCACACAGCAATGGTTAAAAAAAAACATGCAATATGTGGAGCTGTAGTCAAGAACGCCACCGTACGACGAATTCCTTAGAGGGTTGGCACTGTCGTCTCAATGTAAAGGTATCAAGGAAGACTAATTTATTCCAACATAAAAAAAGTTTTAAAAGAGGCACTTTGTCTAAGAACACAACCACCACCACGACCACCACTTGTAACTATGACCAAGAACAGAAATTCAGACATGTCAAAAAACGAAGGAATACGTACGTTATTAGACTTATTAGAGATATTGATATCAATTATTGGGAGGACTTTTTATCGACGGATGTTTGAAAATGCTGTTTTTATTTAAAAAATAAATTTCTCTGTTGTCTCAACAACCATAATTGCGGAATAACAGATTTTTCGTACACTTATGTATTATGTATGAATAACAGTAAAAAATAATGTATTATATAATGATCCAATAAATAAATAAATGTAAATTGTTGTTTTGCTAAATTTATTTTCCTACGATATTACCTACCTAAAGGTTTTTGAAACCCCGCTTAGCTTATCTGCCTTTAGTTGTATGTATTTATTGATAACCTTTGCAATAATTCGTATCTTACTAATTCTTACTTTGTTTTATTATAAAAATACAATTACAAATTCGAATATATAAAATTCTCGTGTTGCAGTGTTTGTAACAAAACTCCTCCGAAACGGCTTGACCGATTCTTATGAAATTTTGTGTGTATATTCAGGCCTGAGAATAGGACGTAAACTATTTTTCATAAGGTATGTATGAATTTTTTTAAAATGATGAATTAAGAAGTTGACGAACTACGATATTGACGAAATAATAATTCGGTTATTTACTAAACGAACGAATTCAGATAGCGGCAAACTGAGAAGTAGACCAATTACGAAGTTGGCAAATTACCTAGTCAGTTCCTAAGTTCTGTCACTGAGATTTATTTCAATTTAAAAAATAAAAAAAGATTTTCATAAACTTGTCATCAATCAAAACCTTATTTTAAATAGAATAAAAAGAAGCGTAATTTATATTATTTACTATTGCAATCATTGGATGAACGAGCTTTAAGCATTCCATTCGGGGCAGGGAATCATGGGTCAAAACACGCACGACCACGATACTGATAATGGCTACAACTTTTGTAAGAGTTCTCGCATTGAGTCTAAATTTGCGTGACATATTGATCAGAATTTTACCTTTAAATTCGGATATAAATGTATTTCCAAACAACTAAAGATCCGTTTATACACCGGTCAATCTTCATGACTCATTAAAAAAACCCTACGATTTCATATCAATCTGCAGCAATACGAAAACAGACCAAGCTTCGAGCTTCATAAGCTGGTTTTTTGAGTGTCGTTAGGAAAATAACGCTGATCGCTGTGGGTATGTTACCCACAGATGGCCCCAGAGGCTTCACAAACAAAAACTAACCTTTAAAGCGATTTTAAAAAGTGATATTTTCAGAAAACTCGTGCGTATTTTAATCAGTGCCGGCCGAGAATGCTAGAACATCGTATCGGAAATTGCGGAAACTATGTGGAATGATTATTAGTTCTTAAAAATGTACATTCATTCAGCTTTTAATTTTTATATGTTTAAAAATTAAAAAATAAACTGAAGATAGTTTTATTTGACTAAACCTTTGTGACAGAACTTAAGGACCGACTATAGTATAGTTATGACGAATTAAGAAGTTGACGAACTACGATATTGACGAAATAATTATTCGGCCAATTACTAAACGAACGAATTCGGATAGCGACCAACTAAGAAGTAGACCAATTACGAAATTGGGAAATTATAGTTATGACGAATTAAAAAGTAGATAAACGTCGCTGACACCGTACCTACGTAGCAAAAAGGTTAACAGGGGATGATAATTAACTTATTACAAATATATATTACTGTAGCAAACATTTTGCGATGGCAGAATCAAAGTGACATCTACGTGAAAAACGTGTCAATATCTGTTGCATAGTCTAGCGGACAAACAGATAGAAATAGCGATTTTTAAGGTATTATACACATCTAGTTCCATATGGGACAGAATATGAAATTTCTGGGATACAATATATATAAATATATATTATATATACCCGTCAATACAATCATCTAAGTTTACTTCTAGTTACTTATAATTCATTTATGCATAAACATTTTACATATATTATTCCAAAATATTTGAAGAAGCACTAAATAATTTATATTTTTCGGAAGCTCTTCATTCCGAAACAATTTCTTTCGCAAAATATCATAATCTTTACAAATAAGGGTTCAATTTCCAATCACATCAAAAAGTAAACTATTTTGCATTATTTCTAACTTCATAGGTCGCCTGCCCGGCTGTGAAAACAAACGAATCTTCGTGGTTCAATTTACTTCTAAATATACTTTACGAGTTCTAATGACCCAGCATTAAATGAACACAATCTAGCAAATTAATATTCAAATTAATCGTATTAGAAAGTCATCCTCATAATTATTATAGCGGTGAGGGCAACATTGTAGCGGTGTGCCCAGAACCAAACAATGCCTACACATCTCGTTAAGACTACATATGACTTGTGTAAAAGACTTCCCAATGTAATTTTTTGGTCAAAATATATTGAATAACTATAATGAGAATGTTAACCAGCCACATGACTATAAAACCATTAGTACCAGCGCAAACCGGCCGACGGCAAAGTAACACTTCGAAGAGAATCTGCCGTCTGCCAGCGCTTGACCGCCCGGCTTGCGCTTGGCATCCCTCGGCGTACCCGTGCATTTTCAACTACATGTCGCTAGTGGACGGAAACACCGAGCGACCAGTGGCATATTGCAGAGGCACGCCGGGGATGCCGCGATATTTTAAGCGATCTCCTTGGGTCATCTGCCGTGGCAAACTGTGGCTTTCGATGCCTCCAAACAAAATAAATACCTTTTAATGCTCCTAGGTCGGTCACAGAGCATTAAAATCAAATACACTCAATGAAATAACATAAAATACACATAAATAAGTTTGAAATCCTCTGCCTTGCCTTCCGCCGGCTTGCGTTTGGGTTTGGCACTGAAACTTATTCTATTAGTTAAATAATAGTTGAAAGTATAGATAAAAATATATTACGATTGCGCATTAGATACACAGTTAACACAGCGTGAAGTCTAAAATCAAAATATGTTCTTCTTAAGCTATCGAACAACATAAATAGATTAATTATGCTTATGCGCTACAACAATTCAAGTTGACAAAATATACTTATAGTTTATGTTTGCAAATGTACAATAAAGACACGACCGACGCCGCCGATACGACGCACAATATTTGCAAAATGTAAAAATATTTGTATACAGTGGTCCGCGCGGATATTGTGATTTGTCTACCGTCCGGTCGGCGCGGTGCCAGTCGTTATTCATAGAGAATGTCGGCCTTCTCGATCGCCCTAAACTACTTGCGCGCGCGCTTCTCCGGAACCGGAACCCCCCCGTGGACGCGATTCCTCAACTTAGCGGTTTTCTTAACCGTTTCCGTAACTGATTTGCGAGCGTCCGTTTTGTCACTCTTAGTATTGGATTTCCGCAACGGTTGGGAATTCTGGACCTTTTTGGCGGCCAGTTTGGGTGTGTTTTTATCGTTGGGTTTGTTCTGTGTGTCGGGCGGGTCGCGGCGGCGGCGCACGCGCGGCGGCGTGTGCGCGAGCGACGCGTGCCGCGCCAGCAGCGCCGCGCTGCTGAACAGCTGCCCGCAGTCGCAGCGGTGCTCGGCCGGCAGCGTGCCTGCACACACACATATACTTACTATTGTTACATACAGTACAACACACGACATACTAAACTAGGATATGTCCCTCTTGCGATAAAGCTCCTGCGAGGGATGATCGGTCTTAACTAAGGTCCCCGAGTCTCTGGGAGAAGAAAACTATCATGTCCACTACCGAAACGAAAATGTTAAGCATTTAATGCTTAACATTTTGTAGCTAGATGAGGTGCAATTACATCTATGATATGAAAGAGCACTTTAACTGATGTGCCCCACAAATCTTCAGTCTTTTTTAAACTACGCGATTGAAATATCTTTACTATTGAATCTGAATTTACAGGGCTGAATTCAAAGTTTATATTACATTTACTGACATTAGTGCAAAGTAATGATTGAGCTTCAACCGCGGATGATTTAAGACATTTCGTAGTATAATTGCTATGTTGGAAAAATAATCTTTGAAAGCTAATGCAACGTCTTTATTTGACGTGATTGGATGGCCACCTGTGTTCAGGGTGACTTGATAACCACGAGTTTTTGATTTTCCCGTTTCTCTATTTATAATTTTCCATACATGTTTCTACATTCGTGTTTTCGTTGCCTTATAGTTGAATTATTTGTTTATATCATACTATTTATAATAAAAACATAATAGTTGATTTTTATGTTACAATATTAGTCCCTGAATGACCGGTCAAATTAATTTGGTTGAAATATGTACTAAAGGCAGAAAAAAAAATATCTTCGAAAATTATGCCCATGTATGGTCGCCTTAATCGCGGTGGATAAAGCATCCGTCTCTCTCGCACTAACATACCGGTCAGAAAGGGACAGACGTCTTATTGATAAGACGTCTGTCCCATTACGCGTATTATCGACCAATACAGTAGTTGACTACATCGATAATAAGTGTATTGTCATAATTAACTTCAAAGTTTCTTCATACGTGGTATTCATATGAATAATGGGAATCATCAATCACCACCATCATAATGGGTCCCATTGCGTAATGGAACTATGGGACACTAACACATAAAATATAGCACACCAAGTTTAGGATTAAAACAGTATTAACTTACGTCGCTTTATGGGTTTCGCTGGCGACGGCTGAGGCTTGGCAATGGCTTTTCCCATTGATTTCCGCTTTGCTATAACGCTCAGAGATTTCCTCTTCTCTGTCATCGTCTTTCTTCTTTTTTTATCTACACCGGCGGACTCCTGCTTGGCGGCCTGCGCGGGTTTCTGCGAAATATTCTTTGGAAAGGAATACTTGACGTCGCTATCGTCGGAGTCAGTCGAAGGCTCTGGTGCTTCTTTCTCTAACTTCGGCTTCGCCGGTTGTTTTGGCATTTGGTTTGTTGGAGCGATTTTCGCGTCGTCCGATTTGGCCCTAAGCCGGGGGATTTTAGGCGGATGCTGTAGCGAAGACTTTCTCCTGACTAAGTCTTTAGAATTCGTTCTCTCAATTTGTAAGGAACTTCTCTTCTTTGCTCGAACTTTCATGAAGTTCTTTCCTTCGGTCGTTTCGTCTATTTTGAAGTCTGGGTTGAACATGTATCGCACTTCATCGTCGTCACTTGACGCAACGGCCGCCGTCCTCTCTTCCGCAACTGGATTTGGAGCCACCACCTTTTGGCGCTTTGTCACCGAAGCCACTTTGCCTTTTATAGCCACTTTCTTTTTTGGCGTGTCTTCTATAACGATAATCTCTTCCATTTGTTTTATTTTAGCTGGAACATCAGGAGTTTTTTTAGTAGCTTTAGTAATTGGGCTTTGAAGAGTTAGAGCATCCTTTGACTTAGGCAATTCTGTAGTCTCGATTAGATGTGTGTCGCTTTTATCAGCTGTCTGTACCAAGTCATTATTCAATGGTTTATCTTTTTGTTGTGGTACTTCTAATTTAGCCGGAGGAGCATTTAATATTGTTAATACATTAGTCTTCTTTTGATCAACTAATACTGTCTCCATTATTTGTGGTTCAGTTATAATTTTAACCTCACTTTCCTCTGGTATCGTAGATTTGGCAATATCTTCAATATCCTTATCTTCCATAGTCGCTTGTTTAGTCGCCGACTGTCTCTTTTTCCGTAAGCAAATTACCGTATGTTTGGTAAGCGAATGTTCATTAGGGAACACCATGTAACAGAGATTGCATTCGTGAATAATGTCTTTTGTAGACAACGAACTTTTCACACTTTTTTGGTCGTCGGACTTTTCTGAACTTGTCTCTAGATGTTGTTCTTTGTGCTCCATTAAATGATGCAATTTCCTAAAAGATTTTCCGCATATGTCGCACTGCGGCGGGGCCGTTGGTTTTTCAGGATTGACCAGCGTAACGGAGTTAGATCTCTGTCGATTTATTCCGTCATGGGTTTCCCTGTGCTCGACAAGGTGGTGAAGCTTCCTGAACGATTTGTCGCAGGGTTCACAGCGGAAAGCCGCACTCTGATCTTCCGCTTTTGGAGCTTCTTGACTTTTAGGGAGCTCTTTCTGTTCGGAAGAAGTTTTTCTTAGTGGCACAGGGTTATGGATCACCCTGTGCTGTACCAAATGATGCAGCTTTCTGAATTCTTTCTTACACTTCTCACAACTAAAGACCGATTTTTCAGTAGACTGAGCCTCATCAACAGATTTTTTACATTCTTCTTTCTTATGCTGAAGCTTATGACTGACGAGATAAGAAAGCTGTCTAAAACTCTTGCCGCAGATTTCGCACACAAGATTGCTGGATTTCGGCATTAATTTTGTCTTTGCAGGTTTCCGAGATTCTTTTTTCGCTTCTTCGATTTTTTGCGATTCTTTGGCATTCGTGTCTACCGGAATGACGTCGTCATTGGATGACGTAGATTTGCAGGCGGAATCCTTTGATTTCCGTTTTCTGGGAGTGTGAGTGGTGGGGGGAGGGTAGTCGACATCGTCGTGCCGGGAGTCACGCGACTTGGGCTCATTCTCGGTCCACTTGATGTAACTGTCACGTGACGTAGTTTCGCTCTCTCGCGATTTTGTTTCACTCTCGTGTGAGAGGCGCCCGCGACGTGGGCTGCGCTTGTCGGAATCAGAGCGGCTGGGCGAAGGCCCTGTGCAGTGCTTGACATGTTTAAACACTACGTTCTCGGAACGGAAAAGCTTACTGCAAATCGGACATACGATATTTTCATTTATTTTTCCCATTGTCCAGTTTTCCTTGATTAAAGCTTCGTCGTCGCTAGTATCCTCGTCGGAGCTGCTGAGCCCATCGGTTTTAGGATCTATAAGCCTAGGTCTTTTCGGCGGAGTGGGCACCTTCACCGGGGCAGCATTAGGTGAACCTTCCGGTAGCGGGTATTTCCTCGGCCGCCCACGTCCCCGCTTCATGGGTGTATCTTGTGGGCTGTCTATGCTCCGAATACTACTATTCGCGCTTAGGCACTCGGACTGGTTCTCCAGCATTTCAGCTGCTTTAACCAAGTTATCTATGGCTGACACTGTGTCCATGTGGACCGGAGGAGGAACAGGGTTAGGTTGAACAGTCTCTGCCCTAGGAGAAACTTTAGTTTGCGGGTCACTAGCGTCCTCAGGTCGAAGAGAGCTCCGCCCGAGTAAGTACGACTTTTTAGGGGCGAGATTCTTAATGCTTCTTTCGGTTTTTTCTTCAATCTTCCGTTTTTTCTTAGGTGACACTTCTATCCCTAGGTCTCCTGGTTCAATAAGTTCCAAGTCCGGTGTTTCCACAGGGGTCAGGACTTGTTTTCTTTGATGCTTGCTTTTTGTTTTTGTTTCGTCGAGGCTCTTGACGTCTTCTATAGCGTCGAGTATGTCGGAGTCGAGCGAGTCGTTAGTGCCGACAGTGAGCGTGTCGGGCTCAGCGCGGCGCGCGGGCGACAGCTCGCGGCCCTGCGCGTTCAGCTGCGCCGCCATGAACTCTATACCTGAATCTAAGTACATCACTTTGACCGGCTTATCTTCGATGATAGTTATAGGACTGTCCATTTTCCGCTTGGCTGTCAATGCGGTCTGATACGCCATCTGAAGTTTGGTCTGATATTGCTTGCTTTGAGCTTCGGCTACTGGTGTATATTTAATCGCACCTTTGCTCGGATGGTATTGCCTCATGGGCTGTGGCTTATGAGGAGACTTCGCTTTGGCTTCGGCAAGCATCTGCTCGTTTCGCGAGATTTTTTTAGGTGGCATCTCTTTTGGTACCACGGTTTGTATTACTTGGTGCTCGTCCGTAACTGCTAAGCAGTTCTCGTAAGTGATCGAATTACGCCTAGCAAATTTGTCGAACTCCTTCTCGGTTATTACCTTATCAGTAGATATTTTGCTCCCGCTATCTGATTTCGGCATCGGCTCCGACGAAAACTTTTCCACCGCCTTTGGTACGCTGTGTAAGACGACAGAATTATGCTTAGCAGATTCAGGTTTTGTTACTTGTTCTTCGAAATCTTTCGGCTTTTGCTGTGACTTTGGCAGAGGCAAGAGGTTGGGAATCTTGCTCAACTTTTGCTGTACCGGCTGGGACTCAACATTGGATGAAACTTTAGAATCAGTCTGATAAGGATAAGGCAGCTCGTGTGGCGGTCTCTCCACAAACGGGATGCCATGAAGTTCATTCATCTTTATTTCAATCTCATCTAAAATAGCAGGCTCGTCTGTGACCGGCATTTCAAGTTTTTTATCATTTTTCTCACTAATTCTTTCAGTCATTGTTTGTTGAACATCTTCTGGACTTTTTACAGACACTGCCCTGTTAATTATGCCTTCAATTGTTTTATCGATTAAATGTTGATTGTTAATCTCTTTTCTGCGGGACTCCTCTTTAGTAGTGTTAGAGATAGCAGCTGAAGGTTCAGGTTGTACTGTCTGGACAGTTTCCAACACAGGATTTGTTATTAACGTAGGTTCCTGTTCTACTACCGTAGGCTCGCCTATTGAAGGCACGTTTTTCATAGACTTACTTGTAAATGCCGTTTCAGGTGTGACACAACCACCCCTTTGTAAAGATTCTTGCATTTTAATACTTGCATTATAAGTTTCTCTTTGTTTAGCTATTTTAATAAGCACATCTCTTCTATTCAAATCAAAAGGCTGTTTTAGTTGGCTAGTATTAGCGCTGGATACAGGTACTTTGGCCAATTTCAATTGATTCAAAAAGTCCAGCCGTTGAATACTAGTCCATTTCCCAAAGGGAACGGGTGCATGGTTATTGTTAATTGACTTTGGTTCAACATCAACTGCACTTTGTTTTGCAGGTTCAGATTCAATGTCACAATTCGTTTTCAACTCAGCAGCTTTTATAATAATAGGATTTACATTTGCGTTAACATTGTTAAATTTATCTCCTTCAATATTTATCTGTACATTTATTTGACTCAGTTCTTTATTATCTTGGTCAGTGCTGGCAGCTATAGCTTTCGCGTCTTTAGCAGGTAAAGCCTCCTTTCTATCAGGTATATGAGATCCAAGCTTTGGTTGAATTTGTACTACATTATCTGCAGATGCTTTAGATTTAATTAAATCTTTGTCAGTTTGAGAAACACTGAAGTTTTCGTTTCTTTTATTTATTTGAGGTTTTATCATTTCTAGAGTCACTGTCTCTATATTATTCTGTAGTTTGGATTCGTCTGTCTTTGTAACCTCAGATTCAATTTTACTGCAACTCTTTGATTTAGTTCTCGATTTCTCAAGTGCTTCCAGACTCCCTGTAAGATCACTAGGGTTTGGTAGTTTGGTTTCCTCTTTACCAGTTTTGTTTATTTCTGTTTTTTTGACTACATGTATCGCAATAGGCCGCTTGGAGTTATCATTTTCTATAATGTTCTGAATTTCGTTTGCATTACCAACTGCTATTGGACCTTCCGAAGATTGGCAATTTTGAGGTTCTTTATTTTCATTTAAAAATTTATTACCTATTTCTTCATCTGCAACCAATGTAGCTTTAACTTCTCCCGGCGATTCGCGTTTCTTAGGAATATCTCTTGTTACCTCTTTTTTTTTTATATGAATTTGATTTTCACCGTCCACAGTTTTAACTTCCGTAGAGGGAACCACCTTTCTTTCATCCTGGCCTTCAATGTGACTGACTTCGTTTACCACCTCTTCAATGACCAAAGCATCTTCCCCATCTTCCTTTTCCTCCAATTCTACAATTTCTGTAGATATTTTTCCATTTTTGTTAGACTCTTTATTTTCTGCTATTTCAACTTTGTTAACTTTCCCTTTCATTTGTACTTGCTCAATAGTAGGATTCTTTTCCACAACTTTAGTTTGTATTCCACTTAAAGCTAGTGGCTCACTTTTGGGATTTTCATCCTTCGAGTCAACAATTTTACTTGGACCAGGATTTTGTGGTGGATTTTTATCTACTGCATTCAATTTAGTTTCTTTATTGACATTTGATAACGAACTCATTACTCCTATGCGTTTAAGGTCCTCCATGACCGAATCTTTGATTTTTTTCTCATTATTTTCGTCGTCATAAGAGATTTCCGTGACTTCGGTAATTTTATTTTCAAAATCATCTTGAACCTCGTCTTTATCAATTTTACTCGTTTCTTCTGAACATGGAACTTCTTTGTTCTCAGGCTTATCCTCATCAATTGCCTCTTCCGTGGTTTTTTCAGGAGTTGCTGTTCCTTTATTAATTGGGATTGGTGTATCAAACATTCGTTGTTTACAACTGTCTGTATGAACTTCAATAGTTTTTTTAATATTGTCAGAGTGTCGGCTAGGGTGCAGCTGTTGGTCTACCATAGTTTTTGTGAGAGGAATACCTTCTTTATTGGGAGTGGAATGATATGCCATTAACGGAGATTTACGTGATTCACTGTATTTGACCGTTTTACTATTTGAGTTTAATTCACTTTTAGACTCAACCTCTTTGCTTGATTCTGTATCTACTTCTTTGTCAGGAGTGCTAGTTTTCATTTCAACTATTTTGCTGCAGCCTAGTTCAGCGATATCTTTTATTGGCAAGTGTTCGGGGTTTTGCGGCGATGCGTGCCCTATCCCTTCTTCAATAGGCTAGAAAAAAAAGAGCGCATTTTCATATTACTGTAATATTATCAATAAAAATATAAAACCCCAAATACGAGGGGAGGTCCAAAAGTTCGCGGAATGAAGCAGAAGGAGATAAAATTATATAAAACCTCTGGAACATCTGGTTATATGGTATGAGAGAACTATTTGGAAAAAAAAAGTTTAATGTCAATCCAAAACCGTAATTTGTTTTAAAGATCGCCCTTAAAATAAATTATTTCAGAATAAACGTGCGGCTTTGGAGCAAATTGAACATTGTATTGTTATAAAGTTTCATTTTTAGCCAGGAAAACCTCCGTGATGTATTATTTCTGAAATGGAAGTTGTTTACGGCATGTGCCCTGGTCAAACCATGGTTTATAAGTGGTATAATCTACCGGTAGTCGAGTTGCGGAAAATAGCCCGCCACAACCTATCAGTGGTATAATATATTTAAAAATTACAGAGAGTCAACTAGCGTTGACCCTTGCCCAGGAAGTCCGATTTAGGCGACAATCGTCAGAGATGTTAGAAAAAGTCGAAAACCTGTACAAGAAGATGCTCGTCTTAAAAAGAAACCGTTAAATGCATTAGATTTCACGTGTATCAGATACTACTATTTTGAGGATCTTACGATCATCTTGACATGACGAAAGTCATGGTGGGTCCCGAGTATGCTTGAATGCAGATGCACACCTGTGCATTTGCTATTCACAGGTGTGGTTTCGAATCTTTGATCCAACCGCCCGGACCCGGACCCGACTGCCAGCGATTATTACTTTTTCCCAAATTAAAAAAAAAATGATATAATTCATGAAGATGAAGAAAAGGAGGCAATTTCGATTCATTTTGAGAACAAACAAGTTTATTTTTGTCCGATTATAGAAAAAAAAATCCAAATCTGAAAAATGTACCAAACTTAAAGATAAAAAATATGAATATATATATTGTTTTATTGAATAGATAAACAATTTATTCCACGAACTTTTGGACCTCCCCTCGTGAATGTTATAGAGGGTGTTAGGCAGGTCATTCGACAAATGGAAACGGGAGGGAATTGGGGCCAATTAAGACGTATTTGACCTTTTAACTCATAAAACTTTTTTGAAGCTATTTAACCTACATGTTGTTTTAAAACGAGAACCATTGCTAGCAGTGTCGAAGAAAAAAAAATCATGCTTTCTCAAACAGGTACAAACAATTGTGATGTTCAAGTTTCCATCCGTCTTTAAAAACACCCGCTGTACCCGGCATGCGTAGCATGCCACGAAAAAAAAAAAAAGTAGCAATACATTTTTTATGCCCAGATACCCTGCGGTGCGTCCTCAGAGCAACATACCAAAGTTTCATCACAATCTTATCATTGGAGGACAAACATAATAACTTTTTTTTATTTAGATAGTTTACTCTTCTGGATATCTACCAAATTTTTATGTTTATAAATTCATTAAACTTTCATTCCCATTTTCTATTTCTTTCGTTTTGATCTACTCCACGTCACTCTCAGTTGGGAACTAGGGACATACAAAAAAAAACTGCTCGCTTTTTCATTTTAATTCGAATCGATAGGCTTTTATAAGAATCTCATTAAAAGTAAAGCAAAAAAAGGTCAGTGATACTGCAATACCGCGTAAATGGGTCAATCAACTATTCTTCGTACATTTAAGTATGTCTTAATCATACAACACTGTCAAACCAAAGCCGGTATAAACTATATTTTCTAATCAATAGATTCATTGTTAGTACAAGTGTAAATAAGCTATTCAAATCAGAATAACATTTTTGCCAAAAATACTGGTAACTTAGGGGACAAACCACTATTTTCATAAAAAACTGGGGACAACGTGGTCCACTAAGTTACCGGTGAAAGAAGTAGTTTTAATTGTTTAATAAATATATCTAGCGGGTCATAGAATTCACTGTTTATCTGTGTAATAAAAACACGCAACATTTTAAAGAAAATCCATTTAGTTTTACTTTATACTTAAAAGACTTACATATTTGAAAAAAATAGTGTACAAAGAATAGTTCTCTAACGGTAGGATGGTAAGTATCTGGGAGACTTAAATAAATCGCATTCTTCAAATATTATATTATGGAAATAGAAAGATTTACAGAATTATTTTGAAATAAAAAATAAATTAAATATAATGAAACAGCGAGACACGGGACCCGTGTCTGCGCTTATCGAAATTTTCTGGAGACTAAATTATAGATCCATAACCAATAGATCATTGACAATTTTGAATTTGGAAAGAATTTAAACGAAATGTAAAAGTGGTCAGGAACGCAAAAAGGAGGTTGTAACAACCTCGTTACAGTTCATTGACCCAAATAACAAATTCTGTAAGTTGCAATATTCGTATGTACCTTACTGACTTGTTTGCTAAGATGTATTTTGCATCTTATTTAATTTGTTAGTTACGCGGTATTGCAGTATCACCGACGTAAGTGTTATTGTTATTTAAAATAACTTATTAAATAAAAGTAACCTCGCCTCCTTTAATAAAATATTTTAAATAAAAGTAACCTCGCCTCCTTGGGCGGGGGCAGGTCCAAATCAACGTTAGTTTGCGACCGGTCGCCAGGTGATATGGGTCCGTCCCCATGTCAATCTACTTGTCCGGTAGTTGGCTTGGCTAGTGGCCGAGGGTGGAGCTCACAGTTGCGTTGATACCCTAGGCAAGACTGGTTGTGTTGAAATCGTGCGGACTCACTCAACAGCTCACCCTGGAAACCTATATCCAACTCGTATCCCTGGTGCGTCATAGCATCCCTAGTAGGGGCTCCGTGGTGGGTGGGGAGCGAGTTGGACGAATTTGAAGCAAGCATAGTTATGGAGCTCCAAAAAACTAGCGTAGAAGAATCCGGGAGAAAAGAGGAGGAGAGGAGGGCAGAAGTGGGAGGAAGGCCGAGCACCAACAATACGGTGCAAGGGGAACCCCCGCGGATGTCGGAAGAAGCGAAGGAGAAGAGGGTAGAAGGTGGGGCAGAAGTGGGAGGAATGCCGAGCACCAACAAGACGGTGCAAGGGGGACCCCCGCGGATGCCGTGGAGCATAGACCTGGAGAATCTGTCCTTGGAGGATGAGGAACATCTGCTGAATCCGACGCAGACTCCGAAGGAGGAAACCGCCGCGGCGGCAACCCCGACGGAGGGCGACGGCTTCTCCAGACCGCCCACCAAGGCAGAGAAAAGGAGAGCGAGATTGGCACGCAGGAGAGAGAGACAGAGAGAGAATACGGCAGGAGTGAACCCTAGCCACAACCTGGCGAAGGGGAGGCCCTCGCCGCCGGAGAGGCCGCCAAAAGTGAAACGGCAGGCAACAGAACGAAGGAGATACGGCCTCCAGCGAAGCGACCGAACCGCGGCGACTCGCTCACGAGCAACCGTGCGACCGCAAGAGAAGCACGGGAGTTCGCAGTGGCGATCAGCCGCGCGGATGGTGTACCGCTGGATGAGTCGCTAGGAACCGAAGTCAGGAGAATTGTTAGCCGGTTCATTACGGAGGCCATAAAAGAGCAGGCTGCAGGGCCTTCGAGGGAAGCCGCTTCAATTTGCAATGTCGGGGCTGCTGTCGGAAGGATTTTTCCTTGTAACACCATCCACGGCAGAAGCGAGGGAGTGGCTTCTCGGGAAGTACTTGGGTGAGCCAAAGGGGCACAAATTGCTGGCCCGAATGCTTAACAGCACGAGGGTCAACATTTGGATCCCGGGCCCGCCGGATGAGCTGAAGGAGGATCCGCTCCTCTACCTGAGAGCCCAAAACTGGGACAGGGAAGAGGAGCTGAAACTCCAGGAGTGGATGCAGGTGAGCAGGGAGGATCTCGTCACGGGCATTCGGGTATGCTACTCGGTGCCTAAGAGCGTGGAGGATGCGTGGGGTGAGGAGGCCAGCCAGTGGCTGTTCTTCCAAGCCACACGCATCCGGGCGCGGTTGGCGAGGTCCGCCCCTCACAGAGCGAAAGAGGAGGTGGAGACCCCAGTAGGGAAGGGGAACTGCAGCTGCAGGTGCAGCTGTGGTGGCTCAGTGCTGCAGCCCAGGAACCAGGCTGAGGCTGAGGTCGGCGACCATCCATCACAGATGGCAACCGAAGGGGGCTCCTCGGACTAGGAAGACGGGAGGCGGCTTACACTAAACAAATACACAACCAGCAATGGACAACACAGACAAGCAACACACACCACACAATAACACACACAGATACAAAAAAATAAGAATATGTCAAGTAAACCTCCAGCACTGCAAGGATGCAATGTCCGAACTGTGCCAATACATAGTGAGGGGAAAGATTGACATTGTCCTGCTCCTGATGCAAGAGCCGTACGTATGGAAAAACCAGGTAACAGGACTGGGTAGCCTGGGGGGCGATCTCCACTTCGAAAGAAATGGTGAGCTGCCTCCTAGGGCATGCATATACGCAAGTAGAGACCTAAGAAATATGGGATGCCTAATGACCATATGTTTCAGAGACCTAGTGGTGGTAGAATTCAGCCTAGTGACAAGAAACGGAGAGGGAGTCAAGATAGCGCTGGCATCCTGCTACATACCAGGTGAAAGCAACGCGCCAACCAGAGAATTGGAGGAAACGGTCAGTAAGTACAAAGGTAAGAGAACACCCATTTTTGTAGGTTGCGATGCGAACTCACACCATGAAGTGTGGGGAAGTAGCGACACCAACAAGAAGGGGGAAGCACTTCTAGAATTTATTGTAAGCAATGACCTGGACATACACAACATAGGTACGACTCCAACCTTCATAACCAGGGCAAGAGAGGAGGTATTAGATATAACGATAACCTCAGGGGAGATAGGCAAATATGTAAAAGACTGCAGAGTAGACCAGGACGACAGCATGTCGGACCACAGGAGACTACTGTACGGCCTGGACTACTATACGGAAATAACAAAGATAAGAAACCCAAGGAAAACAGACTGGGAGAAATATAACAGCATACTGAGTGAGTGGACACCGAACCACAGAAGCCCTAAAACTAGCGAGGAAATGGACAGAGCCGCTGAGGATCTGAACAGGGCCATATCGAGAGCCTACCAGACGGCGTGTCCAGAGAGAACGTGTAAAGGAGATAAAGGACAGCCATGGTGGAATAAAGAGATACAGAAACTACGGAAAAGAACTCGTAAGGCGTTAAGACTAGCTCTAAAAAAGGGCAATGATCAAGGCTGGAACGAATATAGAGATATTAGGAACAAATACACTAATACAAGGGAGAGACTAAGAGCACAAGGATGGAGGACCTTTACGGGAGAAATACAAAGATACTCAGAGGCGGCAAGAATAGTAAGGGTACTGGCGAACGAGAGATCCTGCCAACTAGGTAGCCTAATGGTAGGGCCGACCGAACTAACAGACCCCAAAAAAGTACTACAGCACATGGTAAGCATACATTTCCCCGACTGCAGGGAATATCGCATACATGAGGCTGCAAAGGATAACAGGACTGAGACAACAGGATCAGGGGAGAAACTAAACCTAAGAATCAGCAAAGAGGTAGGGGAATGGGCCATAAATTCCTTTGCCCCCTACAAAGCGGCAGGCCCAGATGGAGTGATACCCATACTACTACAAAAGGGATTGAAACACATATGGAACAGCCTAAGAGAAATCTACGAAAAGAGTCTGGAATTAGGTCACATACCGATCATCTGGAATGAGGTAAAGGTAATATTCCTACCTAAACCAGGAAAGAAGAACTACAAAGACGCCAAATCGTTCAGAAGCATCAGCCTTTCATCATTTGCACTGAAGGCACTGGAGAAGATCATAGATGCACAGATAAGGACAATCATGCAAGTAGGTAGATGGCCCCTGCACGGGCATCAGCATGCTTACATAGTAGGGAAATCAACAGAAACAGCCCTTCACAACCTGACCATAAGAATAGAAAGAGCAATAGAAGATAAAGAGCTGGCACTAGGCTGCTTCTTCGATGTGGAGAGGGCATTTGATAGAGCTACCTTTGCTGCAATAGAGAAATGTCTAGGTTGGGACGATATAGACCCAGCAGTTAGAAAATGGATCATGGCCATGTTAACAGGTAAAGCGATCACGGCACAACTAGGGGGAGACTCGATAAAGATAAAGACGAGCAGGGGCTTCCCGCAAGGGGGCTGCCTGTCACCACTCCTGTGGTGTCTCCTACTAGACTCGCTCATTAGAGAAACAAACAAAGGAGGTATACATATGCAAGCGTACTCAGATGACGGGGTACTCTTAGTAAGGGGTAAAACCCTCAGCGTAATGAGAGAAGTCATGATTAGAGGGATAAAGCAGGTACTAGACTGGTGTCAGAGCAGAGGACTAGACCTGAACCCGACCAAGACGAAAATAGTACTCTTCACCAATAAAAGGAAGCTGCCAACTCTGACACCCATCAAAATCAAAGGTGAGGAGATAGAAACACTCAAGGAAATAAAATACCTGGGTGTAGTACTAGACAGCAAACTGCTATACAAGACACATGTAAAAGAGCAATGCAGAAAGGCAATAACAGCCCTATGGCAATGCAGAAAAGCCATAGGAAGAAGATGGGGACTAAGACCACTGATAACACAATGGATCTACAAAGCAGTGGTCCTACCCAGACTGCTGTATGGAGCCATAGTGTGGTGGCATAGAGCGAAAATAAAAGACATAGACAAGGAGCTGACGAAGGTCCAGAGACTAGCATGCCTAATGACAACTGGGGCAATGAGGACAGCTCCTACACAAGCCCTGGAGATCATGCTAGGACTGAACCCTGTACACCTTGAAGTGGAGAAGAGAGCCACAGAACAGTGGTATAGGATAAAAATGAGCAGAGAGTGGATCGGATCCGAGATGGACAAGACACACGCAAGCATACAAAGGGAGTCAATGTTGAGCATGAACATGCTCATGATTAACAACGACCTAATAAAGAAAAGGAAGATCTTCGACCAGAAATACAGAATCCATATAGGAGAGAGAGAGAGACAGTTGGGAGACAGAGATACCGGAACCCAGAATGACATGCTTCACAGATGGGTCATGGAAGTCCTCAACAAAAAGAGCGGGGGCAGGCATCTATTACCTGGAGGCGAATGAGCATACAGCGATACCACTAGGAGGCCTCACTAGTGTGTTCCAGGCAGAAGTATATGCCATCATGAAGTGTGCACAGAGCCTCAACGAAAGAAGCGATATAGTGGGGCACCACGTTATAATCTACTCAGATAGCCAAGCAGCACTAAAAGCGTTAGATAATCCGATAATCAAATCCTCCCTGGTGCAGGACTGCAAAGATGAACTGGATAATCTAGGCACAGCATACAAAATAACACTGACATGGGTACCAGGACACAGTGGAGCAATAGGAAATGAGGGGTTGGGTTCGTAAGGACTAGATTGCATAACGACTCTATAAGCAAAACGTCTTAGTTGCATAAAGTCTTGGTAAGCACAATGTCTTTTTTGCAGAATGCCCTAGTGAGTAGAATGTCTTAGTTGTTCGATTGACAACTATAGCAAAACGCCCGAAGTTGCAAAATGACTAATAGAGTTTACGTCCAAGTTATTAATAAGTCTTGATTGTAAAACGACGCATAAGGAAAAGTGTCTGGATAGCATATGGTCTTGGTAGCAAAACGTCATGATTGCATACCGGCTAGGTAATATTAGATGAATTTAATGTCTGTAGGGACGACTAGTTATTGTCTAGTCGCCGGCAGAAACTAGTGTTTAAATAATACAAGCTTTTGTAAAAGAAAATCTTTATTCAAATCTTTTTTCCCTATTTAACGTAAGCGATGCACTGCATTCCTTACGCTTACAGCATCGCCACAGAGAAGTTCCGCTGACATTGTTGCTGCACTTATTATAACGGTAGCCGTTAACAATCAAAGCCTGACTGCCTTTATGACTTTCAACAAATATAAAGTCTTCCATGTTAATTTTTCGATAAACACATTATTTGCTTTAATAATATTATTGAAAGATAAAACTCAATTGACAGTTAAGATTGTTTAACAATAAGTATATTATCTTTGATTTTAAGTGGCCAAGCAACTCGACTTTGAAGTTTCTTTATCAAAGAGTTCCTCTTGTCATTCAACCATCTAGTCGTTATGCCATTTAGACGTTATTAATGTTTGACGATATGCCTACCTAGTCGTTTTGCTATTACAGCATTTTGATATTAGGGCGTTATACAAACAAGACGTAATAGAACTAAGTCCAATCTTAAACCCGGGCATTCTACTATTAAGACGTTTGTACAATTAGACATTTAGCTACCAAGACCTTATGCTACTAAGACGTTTTGCTTATAGAGTCGTTATGCAATCTAGTCCTTACGAACCCAACCCGAAATGAGAAGGCTGATGAGCTGGCCAGAGCAGGGGCGGACCAACAATACCTAGGCCCGGAACCAGCACTCCCAATATCTGCAACGGTAACGAAAGGAGTCATCGCCAGAAGAATAGAGACAAAGACAAATGAGGCGTGGACAACAACACAAGGGTGCAGACAATCCAAACTCATGATAGGAAGGATAAATAGGAACAGAACAAGGTATCTACTAAATCTTGGTAAGTACAACCTAAGCATACTAACAGGGATCTTGACTGGACACTGTCCACTCAACAGACATCTGACGGTTATAGGAGTCAAACAGGATCCTCGATGCCCACACTGCGGCAAAGAGGAGACTAGTCAGCACGTTCTGGCCGAGTGTGTAATGTACTCGTCACTGTGACATCACACGTTCGGGGAGGACGTGCTATCGGTAGAGACACTTAAAAGCATTAACCTTCAGGACGCACTAATGTTCTGTAGGAAAACAAGAAGATGGGATCAGTGCTGGATGGGAGCGCCGCAGAGCCAGTAACCTGAAGCTGGATCAAGGGGAACTGGGCGGAATGAATGGAGAGCCACTCGACCGCCCGCCTGCCTCGGCGGCGTCCCCACTCATCATCATCATCATCATCAACCTCGCCTCCTTACTATGGAAAAATGACGGAGTTATTTAGAAAGACGACTGTTTTCAAAACCACAATAGATAAATAAGATATATTTATTATTTCAGATTATTATAAGCAGGGATCGGAAATTCGGTACGATATTTAAGCACAATTCACACAGAGAGCGGGTCGGGCCCGGGAGCGCGCGTATTGCCATTACATTGCTCGTAACACGCATTCTCCGATAGGCCTTCTCATAGAGCGCACAATGTAACAGCAATACGCCCGCTCCCGCGCTCTGTGTGAATTACCTAATCTTTGGCGGCGGCGTTGTTGTTGTTCATTTGTATGGAGGTGAACTCAATTTTAATTTAATTACATTGTCGGTTTAATTGTGGATTTCTATCACTTACCTCCTACATACGTAACAGTATTATACGCATAAAACTTCAGGTATACATTTCCTGAATGACACTACTATGGCGTATATCACATCAGAATATATGGCTAAGTTTATAAGAACCAATCATACAAAGACAGCCTTAAAGGAGGGCATGTCATTACGCTGAGGAAACACCGTGGAGGGAAGTTAATTCCAGTTTCAAAGTACGAGCAAAAAAGTCCTTTGGAAACGAATTTTAATAGCTATTAATGGTTCCATTTCACATGCATAAACTCTGTTCCTGTGGTGGGAGGTTCTATGGTAAAATGGTGCTAGAAGGCACTTGTCTGAATAATTCCTCAGAGCACTCCTTGGAAAAGAGCCTAAAGAACACGCAAAGACAAAGTCCCTTCGTAGCTCCAAAGGTCTTTCATGTCTATATAGTAAAGTAGAGTAGTTAAACCTGGTGGAACATTGTCAAAAAGTTCTTACCACTTCCCCGGTCACTTCTACTTCTATTTCTTCGTACACCTCTAAGTTGCCTTCAGCATTATCTCTGGAAAGTAAAAAGACCAAGTGGTCAAAAAGAAATGCACATTTTATTTTGTTGGTAATTCTATTTTAATGGTTTGCTCTTGAATAACTCTTGCTCTTGGAGGACGATGAAGGGACCTCACCCAGAAGAGGCTTATTGGACTAAGAAAAAAATTACCAATACAATGCTTATAAATATCAAACTTTCTTCGTTTTACTCTATTCAATTAGATTGAAATAATTTTAATGTTATAGGAATCGGAACGTTTCTTAAAATATTTAAAAATAAATGTATGATACTAGTTTACAAAGCTGCAATATGGTTTCGCCATGTGCAGCAACGGCGTATTTCCAAACAAAAAAATACATAAATTATATGGAGAGTCCTCGTACACTAAAATGCACGGATAGCTTAGGAACGTATATATTTATTTATGACTGACTGAACATAAAACATTTCAACAATAAATATAAGCGGTAATACACATGCGTTAAATTTGTGTAATTATATTGCAAACCCTAAAGAAAAACAACAATGAATAAAAACGGGCAGAGTGCGAGTCGGACGATTCGGAGCCATTGGTGCGCGAGTCACACTCGCCCTTGGCTGGTTTTTAAAATGGGTGATTCTCTGTCAACAGGTCAACACGTTTTCAGTCCGTATATAGTTAGCCCGGTCATAGCCCATCCAAAACAAATCTAAAAAAAGGCCAAATTCTAGGTACCTGTGCAAGTGAGAATAGCTGGACCGATATTAATAAAAAATATGTTTAAGTGTCAGAACTAGGTTTATAAGAAGATAAAATCACTCGGGCGGCTTCGGACACGGACAACTGGTTATAAATAAATAACTTGAAATAAAATCTCTCAGCTCAGGTCACTATGCTGCAGAGAATTTTTCGATAAAAAAATGTAATTCGTAACTAGATCTGCAGTCTGCAAATAACAAGAATAGTTTTAAAATATTATGATACAGCAGTCGTTTTTGGAAAATTTAATTTAATAATGCGTTTACAGAGAATAGCCCAAAATCTTTAGAAACTTTCTTAGACTAGAAAAATTCAATAATAATTTGCTCTTAAACCTTTTGAGCGCCACAGTTGGCTCTGGCCTTTGTTTGACAGACAGACTTTGTTTTGTATATTAGATTGTAATTTGCATATGAGAGATATATTTTTTTAATTGACGTAAGGCGTTGAAAAGGTTAAGGAAGCTATTATTGGACATTTACATTGAAACTGTTTAAGTGTTTAAGGAGAATGCTGCTATTCTAATATTAATATATATAACATGCAATACATTATTAATAAGTTGAAGATGTGTTATGTTGCCTTGTGAATTTTCCCACCTCTACTTAACCTGTTTTAAGTAAAATGAACAAAACTGACAAAAGAATCACCTGGGGCTGTATTTTACTTGGCAAAATGTTGATAAAAGGACGATGAGTAAAAATGTCCCCACCCACCAACAGTGATGAAACATGTGCCAGTTTATAGATCTTGGCAATATGATGTATTTTTTCTATGGCGACGATCACCATATGTATGGGGTTTTCTTGAAAAATCATAATCTTATCGTATGGAACTATGGAATTTGTTTGAAAATGAACACGTATGTAGATGATTTGCCTTGCCTGGCCCTTTGTTTTCATTAAAAAATTCCCATTGATTTTGCTACGAAGATAAATATTTTGTCTTTTATTGGGTCCTAATGAACATATAGACCTGCAGCCCGTTACTGTTGGAGGGGGGGGACGGGGTCCATACAAAATTGTCCATCACCAAACCAAATGTGTTTCAAACGAAATATGATTTTACCGAGTGTTATAGAGCCTCAAGAGAAATCAGTACCTAGCAAAAAACGTTAACTAAATTCACAATGTTGCTCTGCCTAATACATAGCACTTGGAGACTTTAACCAGTTAAAAATAATAACATGCTGCTCAACAAATCGATTTTTGGACATGATGGCATCCAGTTATGGAGTTTTGCATGTGACTCAGGTGTTATCATAATTCAAAGAGCTGAAAAGACTCCATCGTTTAGCAAGTCTGTAACGCTCTTTGGTTGATGAAAAATCACAGAGGTACACTATGACTATGATTTATTATAAACTAACGACTCGCCCTCACTTCCGTTTTGGTTTATGCGATTTTTCTGTAACAACCGTACATAAACCAGAACTTGTTATACATATAAACCATCCCCTTGAATCAACTCTATCTATTGCTGAAAGCTGCATTAAAATCCGTTGAGTACTTTAAAAGATCTAAGCGAACAGACAATAAAAATGACTTCATTTTCTACTATGTAAAGAAAAGATAAACACAGTTAAGGAAGAAATACAATCCTTTGCACGAAATTATCCAGTACCGCCCTGACAAATTGACTGTGTGTAAATGAAACGTCTGAAGAGGAAAATTATCTAGATGATCCGGATAGTCAAATGTAAAAATCCAGTTACTGATGGAGTGGCTCCTATTGAGGCTCAGTGTCTCTCGCTCGACAGATTGCAAGAAAAAAAAACCATCAATAATTTATGCATTTACACTAATACAATAAAACAACCAATTTTCACTTTCTCTAATAGACGGCTAGACGAGACGAGATGCCATTACAAAACATGCGAACGAACATACTAATAACAAAATATAAGACAAGCAAACCCAAATGATACGACTAAACCTTACAAAAAAGGACTATTCTGACAAAAAGCGAAAATAAAATTTGATCCAGGTGAAATGCGTTTTGGTGAATCGCTAAAAGGAATTTATATTTTGAGGTAAACATCTAACAAACAATAAATTATTAGGTATGTAGTAGACAATCAACAGTAGTTGCTTAGTAAAGCAGTCCTACATTATTATCCGCCTGAGTGCCTCCATGGTACAGCGGCGAGAGCTAAGGACAGAACAGAAATACAATGCATAAAGAAATGTTGCCAGGGCCTTCTATTCTGCCCAGGCTAAACCAAATTGCTTTTGACATGTTCTCGTATTGGTTTGGCCGCCATTACTGTCAGTTAAATAAGAGCTATCACAATGTTAACTACTTGATAACACGTCAAAAGCAATTAGGCTTAGCCCAAATAGAATAGAGCCCCAAAACTTGTAATGGTCCTTCTAAAAAGTGGACAGTCGGCATCATATAGGTAGTGACAGTCAATATATCTAAGTATGTAGCTTCATCCGACATGGTCATTAACATAATCAATGCGATCTAATTGTTCAGGCCATCCGCCTTGTACTAATATACCGGAGCACCCACAACGCCTTATACTTGCTAACATTCAAGCCACCGTTTGATACCCACAATGCAGTGGCATTGTACCAGTTGTATACCAGTGGGTATCTTAGCATCCGAAGTATTCAATAACACACCACAAAACTAACTTTGTTTCGAATGATAAAAGGCTTAATTTCAGTTCAATTAATACAATACGTGTTTTTTATCTCCTCGAAAATTGAGTTTTGACAATCACCGAAAAACGTGTCAACTTTCATCTCTTTCATCATCGTAATCCATCTCTTTGGTTTGACCTTGCATGTATTAATTATTGCTCTATGAAAAAAAGTTAACTGCAGCAGGGTGCGGCTCCACTGAGGCGGAGACGAGCGGAGCAGAGCGGAGCTGTGCCTATATTAACCAATAGAAGGCGCGTGCGGTCACGTCGAGCGCGAATTTTATAGGGATTGCTATAACATTCAAAATAAAGTTCAGTTTTCTAGTGTTCTGTATTTTTGAATACTTCAGATGTACAGTCAACAGCATAAATAAGTGATCATTTATGTACCTTGTCGCTTTCAATCGTGTCACAATTTTGTATGACTTTTCAAACACGACGTTAAAGTGACAAGGTACATAAATGATCACCTATTTATGCTGTTGACTGTACTGATGTAGATACTAGTGGCATTTTGGGTATCACGATACTAACGGCGGCTTGAATGTTATCCAGTATTAAGCTTGGATATATTGACTGTCACCATTATGATGTTGACTGGGCGAGGTTTAATCAAATGATGATAATTTGCTCTTAAAATGAACTGTTATTGGTACATTTACACTGAAACTGCTTAATTTAAAGATGTGTGATTGCCTTGTAAATTTTTCCACATCTACTTAACCTAAATAAGAATTTTGGTATAGGTTCTGCGGTAACATGGACAATAAGTTAATAGGCGCACATTTGAGTCGTCGAGCTCCGGAAAAGGGCCGGCCGCAACCTATAACAAGCTATGTTAATGCAATAAAACTATTTCAACAATAAAAAGAAACAGCTTTCCGGCTCACTTCTCTCATCTTTATTGCTAAACAAAGGTTGCTTTCTTTGTTCCAAAACTTTTTATCTATTTTAAGTATAATCAGAAGAACAACTAACAGAAAAATCACCTGAGGCTGTATTCTTCTTGGTAAAATGTCAAAAGCAATATGGTTTTACCCAGCAGAATAGAGCACATTTAGTGAAATCACATCCTAGCAAAAAAAAATACAATGTTGCCCCGTGTATTAATAGTTGGCCACCTTCACCAGCCAGCAGGAATAACATACTGCTCAACAATAAGCTGATGTTAAAAACTTCAAATAACGATTTGGATATGATGGGCTGGCATCCACTTCTAGAGTTTTGCATGTGACTCAAAGTGTTTGCATGATTGAAAGAGCCAAATCTGTAGTGCTCTTTGGTTGATAAAAAATTACAGAGGTACAGTCGCAAAATTTAATTTGGTACCACCTTAGGTTCAAAGTCAATCTGACATTCTACAACAATATGGTTGAGTTTCCTAAATGTTACAAATGACTTGACATCTCTAATGACATTGATGACTTCAAGCATATTTTTCTTGAAATGGGGTGGGGAGTCTTTGATTCATAAATAAACAAATTAAGGCACTTCTCCCACTGCCAGCGAGAATGCTATCGACTATTTTCTATCTCAAGAATTGAACAAAAGATATAGATCCTGTGTCATAAGGGACACGTTTATTAAAAGTTGATCGCTGGCTCTACTCAAGTGCCTAAAAGAATTCAATCGTTTGCAACAAATTATCCAGTGCCATCCTAAAAAATTGGCAGTGAATCTGACTGTTCCTGATCACATAAATCATCTGAAGAAAGAAAGTATCTAGATGAACTGGATAGTCAAATGTAAAAATCCAGTTACTGATAGAGTGTCTCCTAATGGGAGTAGATTCAACATGCCTAAAGAAACTTAATGCACAATTTCATAGTTCCTCGCTCGACAAATCGCAAGAATATCAAGAAAAGAAAAGTCATTAATCAGTTTTGACTTTACACTAATACAATCAAATAACCAATTTTCGCTTGCCATGACTGCAGAACTTCAGAAAATGTTAGAATGACAATAGCCATTACAAAAAATGTGAATGATATACTGTAACAAAAAAAATGGATGCTAAAGATAAAATAAGAGGACCAAACCCTAAATAAACAATAAGACATGTGATTGGTGAAATACGACTAAAGATATACGCTAAACACAAATTAAAAGTAAAATAAAAGATCTAGGTGAATCTTTTGTGAACCAGAACAAGGAAGTTCAAGGTAGACAATCGCTATTAAACAGTCCTACACTATTGGCAGTGAATCTGACTGTCCCTGATCACATGAAACATCTGAAGAAAGAAAGTATCTATATGAACTGGATAGTCAAATGTAAAAATCCAGTTACTGATGGAGTGTCTCCTATTGGGAGTAGATTCAACATGCCTAAAGAAACTTAATGCACAATTTCATAGTCTCTCACTCGACAGATCGCCAGATTATAAAGTTTTTTTTTTACTATCAATCATATTTGACGTTACACTAACACAATCAAATAACTAATTTTCTTTGACACAAAATGAAAATAAAGTACATGATCCACATGAAATGCACTGTGTTGAATCATTACAATTTATGATTTTGAGGTAAAGGCCTAATAAACAATAAATTATGATTATGCAGTAGAGAATCCACTATTAAACAGTCCTACATTATTATCCTTCTGACAGCCTCAACGGAATTGACAGCGAGCCAGCAAGAGCTAAGGACAGAACAGAAAGACAATGCATAAAGAAATGTTGCCAAGGGGTCTATTCTACTCAAGCTAAACCAAATTGCTTTTGACATGTTGTCGTATTGGTTTTAACTTGGCCGCCATTACTATCAGGTAATGTTGACTATGCAATAACACAAGCAATTAGGCTTAGCCTGAGTAGAATAGAGCCCCAGTACTTATAATTAGTAGCCCTTCTAAAATGTGTTTATCCTCACCTAACTTTGAGAAACTTGAAAGAAGGTTGCTGCTGGTCATCGTCTACAATCTGCAAGGCTTCCAGCTCCCTCTGGCCTTCCTTACGGTACAGGTACAGCCCATTACCAATATTAATGGCATCCACATTATTTCCATCTATCTGCAGCATTACCTCAGTCTCCCTACTTTCTCTCATATCCTCAATATGGCTACCCTCACCAGAATTCTCATCACCAACAGTCTCCTTACTTTCTCCCACATCCTCAATATTGCTACTCTCTCCCAAATTTTCATCATCAACTGACACTTTACTTTCTTCCATATCCTCAATATGGCTACTCTCACCTAAGATGTCATCCCCAACTGACACTTTAATTTCTTCCATATCCTCAATATGGCTACTCTCACTCTCACCCAAGTTATCATCCCCAACTGTCACTTTACTTTCTTCTATATCCTCAATATGGCTACTCTCACCCAAGTTGTCATCCCCAACTGTCACTTTATCTATATCCTCAATATGGCCACTCTCACCCAAATTGTCATCCCCGACAGTCACTTTACTTTCTTTCAAATCGTCAATATGGCTACTCTCACCCAAATTTTCATCCCCAAAAGTCACTTTACTTTCTTCCAAATCCTCAATATGGCTACTCTGATCTAAATTATCTTCACCTATTGTCTCTTTACTGGCTCTCATACCCTCAATATCACTACTCTCATAAAAATTGACATAAACCGCTTTTCGCACAGAAATCTCTGAACTCTCCTGTGACTTAGGACTCTGAGACTTATCATCAGTTTCAATATTGTCATCAATAACAAGCTCATTTCCATCATAAGAATTATCATTATCTTGAAAAATAGCAACTCCGCCTGACAATATGTTAGCTGCCTCTATTTGTTTACCAATCTTGTAGTCCAACATGTCCTTACCAATTGGAGACAAATTAGAGATTAAGTCCTCAGAAAGAGTGTTTTGAGAGGAGGCGGCCGCGAGGGACTCGTCTTTGGTGATGTCGAAAGAGTCATCTTCAGAGAGAGAATAGTACTTGGAGGAGTCGTTGGCGGTGAGGAACGAGTCCCCGGGAGACGAGCCGTCCAGGGATGTGTCTTGCGACCCGCCCGCGCCGCCACCGCGCAACTGGGTGAGCCTATCCATTCGCACACCTCATCTGCAACACAAACAAAATTAACACCAATTATTAACAATCGAGCAACAGGAAACAAAAATATAACGTCGAGTACTGTGTTTAAGTAAAAACATCGAATAAAACTCAAACTACTTCAAATTAGCACCTAGGTCAACAGCGAAGCATTATACGATACATTAGTAGAGCAAACGATAATGGAACTATGTGACACTTATAATAAACATCTAAAGAAATTGATCATACCAAGTTGATGTTTGCTTAAATAAACTCCGAATATAATCTTAACTAAAAATTCAGTGTTAGATATCTGATGACATGAAAGAAGATAATATTTTTGTGATAATTTACGTAAAACAACAATAATGAAACACACCGAAGTAAAGATGGACGCGAATTAGCAATGTTGCCGTTATTCAGGACGTCAAATGCGATTCTTACGGGACTTTTTGTCTTCGTGATCGTCATTGAAAAGCTTGCAATACTTTCTATCGAACCAATTAATTCCGAATTGATAAACCATTTTAAAACATCCCAATTTCACAAATTAGGTAGTAGTTTTATATAAGTTTTACCGATTGTTGATTTGTATTAGTGATTGGTCATAATATTAATGATACAAATAAATGATAACAGGATTAAATAAACAGGATAAAATAAATTACATTTGATATCGATTATCTTAATCGATATAAATAATATCATCAAAGCGCAATTGATACTGGTAATCGTCACTTCACCGGATGAATTTACGCTGCATTGGTCAAATAAGCTGCAGCAAAAGTTACAATCCAATATTATATGTCATGGTGTAGCTCAAATTGTTGTTTTTAGTTATTTATCGACGAGACCCACAATATAAAAACTATTTTGAAATTGCCATATGAAAAAACCGGTCAATTCCGTCAATTATTTTTGTCAACTCGATTTGTTGTTATAGTCATGTCATAGTCATACAATGAATAAAGATCCTATGGAGATGGCATACCTATAAAAAACTGGCCAAGTTCCAGTCGGACACGCGCACTCCGTACTATTATATATAAAAAATCACGATTGTTGTATGGGAATCCCCTTAAATATTTATTTTATTTTAATTTAATTGTTTATTTTTAAAGTGAACATACAAATAAATATTCTGTGAATATTTCAAGCGTCTTATCTTATCTTATCTTTTAGGTGATCCCACCCCTTCCAAAAAGCGGATGGTAGAGTGCAATTGCAGTGCCTTAAAATCGTTCGGTTCTGTGTAGCCACAACTAAGGATTTTCATTCTTACTCCGGCGAGGGCATCACATTCACACAATAAGTGTTTCATTGTCTCAGCCTCTTCGCCGTACATACTACAATCTGTGTTGTCATAAAGGCCCATCTTTGCTAGGAGATGTTTAACCCCAAAGTGCCCGGTAAATACTCCAATAATGTGTCGAAGTTGTCTTCTGCCGAGTTTCCAAAGTTTTTTGGTCCAGCTCTGGTCAACTCTTTCTATGAAGAGCTTTGCATGCCCTAAGCCTACCGTAGTTTTCCACTCTTTTTGGTGGTTTTATAGGGCGTTATTGTTCAGGGCTGCATTTATAATGCCCGGTGAGGGTGCCACAAATGGTTCAGGTCTGACGTATGTGCCCTTGGACCCTTCCCTTACCAGCTCGTCCGTGGCTTCATTTCCAGGAAAGCCTTCGTGTCCTGGAATCCACATCAATTTCACTTTGTTGTGCCTACCAAGCCTGTTTAAGGCTTGGATTCCATTGTAGACTAGATTCGAGTCTACTTTAGGCGCCGTCAGCGCCTTAAGTGCCGCTTGGCTGTCGCTTAGAATATAGATAGTTCTCTCCTGTAGTTGTGTCCTATCAATATTCTGTTGCGTGCAGGCAATTATCGCATACAACTCCGCCTGGAAGACCGTTACGTAGTTGCCCATACTTATACTACTGTTATTATCTTTGGCATAAATACCCACCTTTCAAGCGTCTACCTGTTGCCGTTATTAATATCGAGAATAAAAATCACTTCTGTTGTATGGGAGCCCCCGTTAAATATTTATTTAATTCTTTTTTTAGTAGGTATTTGTTATTATAGCGACAACAGAAATACATCCATCGTGAAAATTTCGACTGTCTAGCTATCACGGATTACGAGATACAGCCTGGTGACAGACAGACGGACGGACAGTAAAGTCTTATTAATAGGGTCCCGTTTTTACCCCTTGCGTACGGAACCTAAAAAACTGTCACTTCGCTGTTCCCAAATGGCGTACTCTCGGGTATTTTAGTGCTACCTCGATTCGATAATATAAATAAACCCACGAACAACTATTTACTATTTCAGTAATAATGGTAGTATTGATTAATCAACCATATGGGTTGAGGCTCCCTATTCGCTTATATTTTTTACCTTCGCTCGGACATAACATTTTATTATTACTCATTTGCACTATTGCATGTACTTACAAGAAAATGACAAAAAAGGGCAGTTGGCGTTGACAGTTGCACCTTACTGACAGGCTCGGAATATTTATTTTTATATTCGTTATGATTTTTGTTCGTGGGTTTATTTAACATAATGAAGGGCCAACCGTACCATACCATACATATTACGAAATTCAAGGGTAGAGTCTGACCAGCGAAACAAGACACATTTTTTTTTTTAAATTCTTCTATTGTGTTTAAAGAACTTTATTTTCTCTAAAGAAATATAATGTACATTTCACTTATACAGAGAAAACATAAACGGCTTAAAGTTATGATTTTGAGTGATCAAAAATTAATAATAACAACGTCTAAGTAAGCAACATAAGTTATATAAAAGGTGAGATGAGTTTAAAATAGAATATTTAAAAAAGTGGGCATGCAAATAATAAATAACATTTATTATTTATTACAAACCAATACATATTTATTTACAAAAAACACAGATAATGCAGGTTTTACAGGGTAGCGGTGAATCCCACACGTAGCCTGTATCTAGAGAATCAGAACATACACCAGAGTATCTTGAACAGTGCGGCAAATAACAGAACTAAAACATTATTCCAGAAATTTAAGACGATAGGTATTCTTGTATTTATATAATATATATGAATATAAAACTAAGAGCTGCTATACTTGTTATTTTGTGTAGAATGTAGGGGATAGAGTGTGACGAGTAAGTAAGTGTAAATGTGTGTTAAGTGTGTGTAAATGTGAAGGAGAAGGAGAGGTGGTAGCCCTACGAGTGGTCAACTCTTGGGATCGGTCGGCAAAGATGGCGGCTGACCACTGACGCTTACCTCGAAGCTTCTTCAACCTGATCATAATTCCACGATGGCAATAGAATTCGTATTTCCTTCGCAGCCTCAGCAACCCAGCAGCGTTTTAGATCACAATTACTTATTACCACATTATAGATATGGGGGAAAATAAAAGTTTTAAACCGTTTAGCAAAGGAGGTTTTAAACGATGGAGTAGGCAATTTAAACACTCTTTTTTTAAGCATGTCAGGATATATCGGCAAGCTCAAAGTTTGCTAATGCATAAAGGTAGTATATAGTAACTCGCATCAGAAATGGTGTATGGACACTTAAAACGTAAGCTTCCTTAGTGAATACAGACTGTATAGACAGATCCTCTGTCGGGAGACCCCGGGGTTTTTGAAGGGATACCTTTAATAACGCTCTTTGAGCTGTCTCCAGGGGTATTTTAAGCAGAATCCCCGAGCGAGGATGCGGTAATTTAAGATAAGCCGGCAAAGTGCCAGATAGACCCGTTTCACCAGTTGCCAGTCGGCGGAATTTCTTAATAACTTCATTATGTAAATGAGTTTTCGCAACCTGGTCGCTGCAGCCACAATAATATGCTTCTTACAATTTAGATTTTCGTCTAACATGACACCCCCGTATTTTAAGGAAGTAACTCTACAAATATTATTACAACTACAGCTTAAAACGGAGGCCAGCGGCACAGTTAGGGGTGTGAATTTTAAGGCTTGTCATAGGGACAGTGAGACTCGATGCAGCAGTTTTAGGAAAGCACTAAAAATAGTTTTAGCGGCATTAAGCGTCAGGAAATTACCTATTTTACCTACACATTTTGAGACAATATCAATATGGCACTTTGTTTACATCATTCACAAGTTCTATTGATGGCGACTTTACCTAACCAGTCGCTACGCATTTCGTGTTACCAGCTAGTGATATTTTAAATTTGCCCCCATTTTTTTGGGTCGCCACTTACTGGTCAGACTCTAATGTCATTATTGCACTAGCTGACGTACTGTCCTGTCATCTCTTTTCATTTAGGAAGATTCAGTTAAGTTAAAAAGAGATAAACAAAATGAGTGTTTGATGTTAGTAGATAGACATAGTATTTACATAACCGATTGGATGTATAGATAGATCTATAGATCAACATGCCAGGTCCATAGGATTACTTGGTGTTTATACTTGTCATTTGTCATTGTGTTATGTCAGCCCGTTGTCAGATACTTTATAAGCTGTGGTTGTCAGCCATTGTCAATGAGGGGGGCCATTTGCAACGCCAAAAGATGGCGGACGTGTAATTTGTTCTAATTTTTTATTTTTGTGTATTTAGGTGTTCAAAGTTCTTTTTTGTTAGTGATTTGTACTTTTAATACCTTTGTGTTGCACAGTGATAGAAGACTTGGACTTATTTCGTGTATTCTGGCATCTTACTTCTCGTTTCAAGTGGACTCGCAGTGGTACAGAGGTTAAAACTATCTTAGCCTCTGTCCTACATATCATCGTAACTGGTTTATTGTTTCGGTTTAAGCTAATGGCCTAGTAGCCAAAGCTTCAATAATTAAAAAAAAAAAACCATTGTCAATGTCAAGTGGGCAGCGCGGCGTGCGTCAATTTGTTGTGGAAACGTTAATTCAAAAAGTGATTATCGGAGTAAAACTTTGTATATTTGCGAAGTCCTCACAACAAACACAATTGAAGTAATAATTAACACGTGACTAATAAAGTAAACTATGGCTCCTCGAGAATCCATTAAAGCTACGCCAAAGATGCAACGTACTGTCAGCAAGACAAAGGTGAAGGCGTCCCCTATTGCTACCATAAAAAAAACTGTGGTTACGAGGAAACTTGTGGAAGCGACCCCTGTTCAAGGTAAGTGTCTGTTGTTTGTGATCTCTTCTTTCTGTTTACCTTAAAGCTTAATCTGTTTTCGATTAAAAACTACCGTGTTATAAGTATATTCTGTGTGTTTGGTGTGTTGTAGCTAACTCGACAAAAATAATCAAAGTAATTCTGTAATGACTGTAAACTAGTAAGCACTGTGGTATTTTCCCATCTTAAAAATAAATCGATCTACCATCCATCTATTAGCTATGTTTTTCTTTATTTACAGTAAGTAAAGCAACAGTTAAGTCGAGGTCTGTGGTGCCTTCTACACCTAAGCCAAAAGAAAACAAGCCTGTCCCTGTGCCAAGCAGTGTCACAAAAAGCGGAAAGAAGCTCAGAAGACCAAAGAAGGCTCATTCTGGTGTTCCAGTTCCCAGCAAAATGCTCAAGATGATGGGAAAGCAGCTGCAAGCTGCAGGGACATTATAAAACTTGGAACTTTCAATTCTTGTATATTATTTTTCGTAAAAACAAGGGCAATTGAATATGAATTTATTCATACTAACTGTCATTTAGAATGTGGAGCATGCTTGCAACTGTCATTTAGAATGTTATTAGATAAATTTTGTGCTTCGTGCATAGAATGACATGTTCAGTTTGAACTATATAACGACAGGGTGCTAAAGTGCTCAATATTTTATTTGGGATCCAAGTCTATTGCTCTTGAGGATATTTTCATAAACATTTTAAAGATAAGCAATCACAATGACGAGTAAAAAAAAATTGTCACTAGTATATTTTGTGCGGACCCAAATGCCAGGAGTTAAATCTGATTGCAAGAATATGCATTCTGGCATACAGAAGATTATTGATAGCTGTAGATCAGGCTACTGACTTTTGTGTCGTTAACAGTGATCGGGGAAAACGGTGCAAAACTTTAACAAAACTTGTAAAGGAGAACTTTCAACCAAGAAAAACAACAATATTATTAAAAAATAAGAATAATATTGGTAGATTAGTGTTCAATTTCACTCCATATCAGTCTCTTTGATTTGGTATAAGGATTATTAACAGTTTCATGGCTGTAATGTAAGTTTTGTTAAAGTTTTGCATCATTTTCCCCGATCTCTGGTCATTGTGATGACCTGATGAATGTCTCAGATTTTAGTCTTTAAATGCAACCATATATTGAAGTGTGTTAGCGGTAAATAGATGTAAAATAAATTAAACCTTATTTCATTCAACAAATAATAGACATTTCTTGACCATTTGTGAGCATTCTGATGCACAATGGTCAAAGGACAAACATCCTTATACTGCATTGAGTAGCTTTGACAAAATCCGTTTTGTGTAATATTCAGGTCCTAACCATACTTCAATGACTCATCTTTTGGTTTTATAGGTTGTTTATAAAATTATAAGTAAAAGCTTGTGTAATCAAATAAGTTTATGGAGTTAATACTGTTTATATTGCTTCAGTTTAGTCCATTAGAGAAAATACTCTTCACCAAACAATTGTCTTTGCATGTGATATCCTTGGACTTATTTGTCTAAAAAGTTTAACTCGAGATTAGCAACTAACCTTAACAGGAGTGAAGCCGTTTAATAAAAATAATAATTTAAACTAGCTTACATACCTAGTTGCGGCTACAGATAGTCAAGTAGTCATAAATATGTAGATTTAAAAAGCCCACCAAAATGTTAACTTTATATTTTTTAATGATTAGAAATAATGACCTCTTAACACTTGTAACTATTCTGGGCTAGAGTTCTGAATTCCATATAAAGTTGTTTCCATTTCAATTCTATTTCAAAATCTGTTTTTTTTCTGCTAAATTGAAGGAATAATAAATGTCCGTATTGTTTGTATATATTTTGACAAATTCCGTTTTGTAACTTGTTTGTGAACATTTAACAAAATTTGGGGCAAATTATTTCTTTTCATTAGATCAATATTATTCATTATATAGTTTCAGTGCCTCTTTCCTTAAGTTATCTAAGCAAGCTAGGGAATAGTATTATTGTGATTACTTAAATTAAAATTTAAGTCATAAATAGTGCTAGACTAATGCCATAAGTACTTTTAATATAGTTACCTAAAAACCATTTGAAGTTCTTTCACACAAATAACTCTTAAATTATTTGTGTTGAAAAGTAATGTGTCATACAGATACCAATTATGTATCTTACAATTATTACCATTATAAGCATAACAGCTGACCTTTCCAACACTGATAAAACTTTCTGACTGTTACAGTTATCATTATCACTTTCCCTTTCTTTGTCACATGAAAGAAAAGAACAGAGCTAAAATAAATCTGGAGATTGAAAAATCAGACCTTATGCGTCTTGTAATAACACCTACCGGGTCTATTACTATTACTATTACTATTCTAATATTATTATTGTAGATAAAAGGTATTAAAACATCGCGTCACTTTCTGTCAATTTAGTAAGTGCGAGAGTGACGGATGCTTTAACCACATTTATGACGTAAATCGCAACCATAATAACGCGTAGGGTTGGTTGCCACTGTTAACTACAGTTTTTTGTGCCCCAAATGCCAGGGGTCCTATTAAGAAAAAAGAAGTTTTAAGTAATGTTATCTCCAATTGTTTCCCTCGTTTAGGTCGTGAAAGGGGTCACGACGTTCAAGGGGTGGGGTATCAGAAGTTTCGAATTTAACACCAGCAGGACGTATTTTAGGGGTCATTAGGCGTTCCGCTGTCTCTTTTGCGTCCTCCTGCATTATAAACTCACTGACAGGTGTTTGTGGTATGGAAATCCGCTGACGTTAATTGGCGATTGGACCGTACCAACACCAAGCACCAACCCTGGTACGCAAGCTAGAGTAAATAATCATTCTTTCAGCTGGAAGTAGGACAAAACTTTCTTATCTGTTCTATTTTTGACAAATTTGTTGTGTTACCTATCTAATTAGTTGTATACGTTTACTAATTCAACGTGTAAACTATTATTGTCGCCTACAAATATCAAACTAAGCTATAAATATGGAATCAACTTTTTGTTGTACTCTTGTCTCGAAGTCGGGGATATCAGTGATAGTTTCTTAGAAAATGGTTATAAAATCCTATAAAATTATAATTATGAAGTGACCCAAGAGCCGTCGCCATGGCAACGGGGTACAACAAAAAGTAGAATCAACCATTGGACGTGACCATGGTAACGAGGCGAGGTACAACAAACTGTTGATTGACCGAATAGGTGCTAAGACGCGTTACGCACTAGCGGTTAACCGCGCATGCGGTTGTGGCTAACCGCTAGTGCGTCAAGGGCCGCGGTGCGGTTTTCGTATATTTTGATCGACCGCGCGCCTAGCCGCCCCCGCGGTTAACCGCTAGTGCGTGAGAGGCCTAAGAATTGACGGCCACCCTCTTACGGTCCGGTAACGTTGTCACCTGTAGGTAATTAATTATGCATTTTACGTGGTACTTTGTTTTGTTATGTCTAACTTGAAGCAAAACTACACCGAGAAATATACGTGTTAGGGAAACAATATTCAAACTATCTCTTATCTGCCCAACGATATGTACCCATCCTTGTCTTTCAGAAGGATAATAAGAGGGAATATAAATTTAAACATAAGATAGATTGAATATTTGAAAATGCGTGTATGAATAAATTATAAAGTTTTAACTTTTACCCTTTGAAGTTTGACTAAAATCCATTTGGTTTTCAACTTAAAGTACATGGTATTAAGGTTCAACAGTGCGACATGATTACAAGATATTTTTGTTAGTTAACACGTTATTAAACTTATTAATTTGTAGTTAATGAAGAAATATAACCATGTCTCCTTCATTAGAAAGGTTTCTTCTAGGACGGCATTTTGTACAGTAAAGGGAAAAAATAAAAATCCGTACAAAGTTGCAAAAATATACAGACCTTATTGCCATAGGGAGAAAAGCGGCCTATTTTTATATCTGAAACCCTTACAAAGGAAACAGCAAAGCTTTTCTTTAAAGCACGCGGATTAGCAAAGACTAAGGGGTTATCTTGCTGGACAACTAGGGGTGTCGTGTTTCTGAGAACCCCAGACAATACACGTATACTGATTAGCTCGGAACAGGACCTTGAAAAAGTTGCAAATAGGATATGACTGGATTTTATATTGCTTATAACCTTTTTCTTCGTTATATTTTGTTATAAATTTTGCATGCTTAAACCTAGTTTTAATGTTTTAAATTTTTCTGTGAGCTATAAAACACCAACTATGGGTTCCTCTTTTATAATAATAACTACCGCTTTTCAACAGGGTTCGACTCAAACTTGTAAGATTTCTGTGCTATTGATTATTACTTGTGTCACTGTTCTTAAGCACTTTTCTTCGAAATTTACAACGGCAAATGTCTTGATCATTTATGGATTTTATCTTAAAATTCAATTTAAATACCAGCGATGAGATCAGCCACGAGCTGGATAATTTATCTTTGGCGGAAACATCTACTTGTAATATTGAGGAATGCAGTAAACTTCTACACAAAAGAAGCGACACTCTCAAACTTATTACACAAAATATAAGAAGTCTTAAACGTAATATGTTAAGTTTTCAAACTTTACTCCAGCGCTCAAATGTTAATTGGGACCTTATCATACTAACCGAATGCTGGCTTCAGCTAAATCCACAAATTCCAACCTTAATGGGTTATAACTATTCTATTTCTACAAATAACAGTACCCAAAATGAAGGTGTAGTGGTTTATTATAAAGCAGCTCACTCTTGTAGCATATCTGAGCCCTTAATTTCCGGCGCCAATAGCCTCTTGATTGTACTGAATGGTTTCACCGCTATCCTTGCTATATATCGCCCACCAGGGGAAAGGAACATAAATAACTTCTTGGAAACTTTAAACTCTACACTAACTAATTTGATAACCTTTAGAAACATTATTATAATTGGTGACATAAATATAGATATTTCCCCGGCCTCCTCTGACTCTAGAGCCAATTTATACCTAAGCCTTTTGGCTTCCCATGGCATGTTACCTGCTCACAATATTCCAACTCATATTTATTCGTCGTGCTTGGACCATGTCATCTTAAAAACCCAACTGCCAGCGAAATGCTTTGTGGCTCACACTACCATAACCGACCATTACAGTGTTATACTTAGCCTAGACGTGGCTCATAAATCAAAACCGTTGCAACAAAATTGTCGCCTGATTGATTATTCTGGATTGGATCTCGATATACCGGCTGTTGATCTCTTCCCCATTCTTACTATGACCAATGCGAACAATGCAGCTAACTTTTTTGTCAGTAATATAAGTAATGTTATTGATAATCATAGTGCAATTAAAAGAATTTCAACACGAAAGCGAATCATAAAGCCATGGGTAACGCCAGGCTTACTAAGATGCATGCGTAATCGGGACAATCTACATTTAAAAAGTAGAAAACAACCCAATAATGAAACTCTAAGGTTAACTTACGTTAGATACAGAAATTATTGCAATTCAATACTGAGAAAAATAAAAGAAGAGTACGAAAGAGCAGAATTGAGAAAAGCTTATACAGACACTAAGAAATTGTGGAAGGTGATAAAATCAATAACTTACACCAATAAGCCCAAAAGTATTGCAACGGAACTTATTAAGGGAAATAACCCTATTCAATCAGTCAACTCAATAAACGAATTCTTTGTAAACATCGGTAGATCGCTTGCAGAATCCATTACATTTAATTCTCTTAGTAATATCTCTGCATCTACAGTAAGCTGCTCATGCCCAAACTCTTTCGGATTGATGCCAATAGATAGCGATGAAATGATTTCTTTAATTAACAATCTAAAATCTGAATGTTCAGTGGGTTGGGACAATATATCAGGTGCGTTTATAAAAAGGTATAAGGATACCTTACTGCTGCCTCTAGTACACATTTGCAACCTCGCTCTAGACACTGGCGTATTTCCAGATGCCTTTAAGAGAGCTTTAATATACCCAGTTTACAAAAGTGGTGACAGAGGCTGTGTCAATAACTATCGCCCTATTTCTATTCTACCAGCTACTTCTAAGCTGCTCGAAAAAGCAATTAATAACCGGCTTACTAAATACTTAGAATCAAATGGACTGCTTGCGAGTAACCAATATGGTTTTCGAGTCGGTAGATCCACAAATGAAGCTGTTCATGAACTTACCGACTTCATAGCAAATAAATTGGACAAAGGTAAAAAAGTTATTACGATTTTCTTAGATCTCGCTAAGGCTTTTGACACAGTCTCTGTCCCCCTGCTGCTGGACAAACTTCATAGATTTGGTGTGAGAGGGACCCAGCTAAGGCTCTTTGAAAGCTATCTTTCGAACCGAAAACAGTTTGTAAAAATTGACAACCTGATTAGCACTGATCTTCCGGTTACTTATGGGGTGCCGCAGGGGAGTATCCTGGGGCCGACCCTTTTTTTAATATTCATCAATGATCTTTGTTTGACAATACTTAATAATGGAAAGATAATCACGTTTGCAGATGACACAGCCCTTATATTTAGCGGTGATACTTGGGAAGAGGCTTACCATGAAGCACAGCTGGGTTTTGATAGGGTGTTATCTTGGCTAAATGAGAATTTACTAACACTCAACGTAGCTAAAACCAAATATATTTCCTTTTCTATAAATAATAGCAGTAAGATAAGTAGTCTACCATATCAGATAAAAGCACATACTTGTAATGAATCAGCCAGGTTTAATTGCTCTTGTCAGAATCTAGAAAGTACTAAAATAATGAAGTATCTTGGTATATTAATTGACAACAATCTTAATTTTAGTGCACATATTGACCTCATCACCTCTAGAATCAGAAAGTTGATTTATATTTTCAAGAATCTCCGACGCGTCGCAGAGCACAAAATTATAAGAACAGTCTACTTTGCACTGTGTCAATCAATTTTGACATACTGTATAACCTCGTGGGGTGGCGCATCCAAATCACACCTCCTGAAACTTGAGCGGGCGCAGAGAGCTGTACTCAAAGTTGGCTCTTTCCTTCCGTTTTTCCATCCCACCTATGATGTCTATCAGTCTTTCAATGTTCTTACTGTCAGGCAACTCTTTGTCCTTTATACGGTCATGAGACAACACTCCTTGATGCCTCTTATGAATACCTCACCAGTAAAAAGAAGACGTAAACGTAATGTCTGTTTCCAAATCTCTACTAAATCTCAATTTTCCCGCAGATTTTTTTACTTTTTAGGTAGCTATCTGTATAATAAAATTAACTCTATATTGAATATTCACCTATTCCCAAAATTTAAATGTAAAAAATTGGTAACTGAATGGGTGCATAATCTTAACTACGAGCAGACTGAAAAGCTTCTGCTGAGTAATACATAATGGCTTATACTACAGGTTTGAGTTAATTGATGCTTTGTTGTTAAATGCTACTAGAATTTTATTTTGTACGTTATAACGTTGAAATTGCGGTGTTTGTTAATTCGCAGCCTAAATCTAGCGTGTAATATTATAATTTTTTGTAATTCGTTATTTTTCTCTGTTCTTAATTTTTAGTGTGCTTTCAACGTAATATTTCTTTTCTCACTAATGGACATACTTGTGGTGTTGTTATCTCCACTTCCCTGCGTCACCGGGGCGGGGGCCTGGTGATCTGTCATACAGGATCTCCTAGTACAGACACCAGGCTCTCACACTGGTTTCCAACTTATTTTAATAAATAGTATTGTTTACCTTAATAATATACTATAACCATTGTGAGAGTTAATAAAGACTTTTTGTATTTGTATTGTATTGTATAGTAATATATTTTCGTCATTGTGGTGTATACATATTGGTGTCCTTGACTGTAGGATGATTTATTGTGACTAATGTTTTTTTAAATAAGGTTCCAAATTATTTTTGAATAAACTAGAAATAATTTTGATGATAGAATATTGTATAATATTTTAATAACAAAAAAATAAATTTGAGTAAAAATACCCGACTTTTTTCAATTTTAATCACATTTTATTAAAGTAAGTTCCATACCTTCATTTTAAACGAACCTATTTCTATTGATTAAGTAGGTACAGCGGCGGTATTGCGACGGGCCAGTACCTACTAAATTATTTACGGCATATCGCGCAGAATCAACCACGTTGTTGTCGGCTCTAAGAAAAATAGAGTGTGGACGGATTTTCTGTAGATGCCCTGGGATAGGGTGATTTCTGGACCTCTATTCCTTCTTGTCTTAAAACTATATCGCTGTCGAATCGGCCACGGTTTACGATAAGGCCACTTTATTATCTAGTTAATAAGAACTACCACAATATTAGCGAGCTTAAGGCCGCGGTCGGACTGAACTGAAGTAAAGGCACAGTTTCATTAGGATTTAGCCCGCATGCTTGTAGCAATCCTTGCCAGCCGAAAGACATCCACTGCTGGACATAGGCCTCCGCCAAGGCTTTCCACTCAGACCGGTCTTGTGCTTTTCGCATCCACCGCGGTCCCGCGATCCTGACGAGGTCGTCCTCCAACTTGTTGGAGGCCTACCTACAGCTCGTCTTCCGGTCCGCGGACGCCACTCCAGAACCTTCTGACCCCATCGACCACCAGTCCTGCGTGCCCCGCCCACTGCCACTACAGTTTAGCTATTCTTCGGGCTATGTCGGTAACCTTAGTTCTACTGCGGATATCATCTTTTCTATTCTATCACGCAGAGAAACCCCGAGCATAGCCCTCTCCATAGCCCTCATATGTTGCTCACTCTAACGTATTGCTCGGTCCCTTACACACGCCCATGATCCGCCGACGTGCAGAGGGGCCATTAAAGAGTGGCGGGCGACAGGAAGGCATGACATGATCTTGTGGAAGTCGTTTGCACGAATGTGGGTGCCATAGGATAGCAACAACACCAACCATAACATTAACAATAGAGTCTGGCAAACGAAAGCTGTCCACAAGAACGGGCGGCAATTCAAAATATCTGCAGCAGATATCAATGTCTGTACACTAAACAAACGGAGTTGATAGATAGAAACAATCATTTAACATTTCTGACAGATAAAATAATATCAACTACGTTTAGTATCGCCTAATCCAGCTTATCCAGCTGCTGATTTTTGAATTGCCCTTTTTTGTGGACAGCTTTCGTTTGCCAGACTCTATGATAGCGATATGCCTTAAGACAAAGGCCAAGGGCCTGTTATCTTGCGATCTCACCAAGTCACCATACGAAACTTAAGGGTGATCCGCAAACCTGAGCCAGCAAGAAAATCAGGCAAAGCACTCAAGAGTCGGTTAATGACGATTAAGTTGTCTAAAATGTCTCTGATTACGGGCATTATGGCGGTATATTCCCACAATAATGTTCTTAGTTTGCTGGTTACGCTGAAAAACTAAACGCCTACACTTCGATAATAACAAAGAAAGCAAGTAAGTGCAATGATGTATCGAAGCATTGTATTGGACTCCACCGCTAACCACATTCAATTTAAAATGCTTATCCTAATACTAACTATGCAGCTAGCCGCCGCCTTCTTTGGTATTACGGTAGTAGGGTAAACCCTCCAGTGAATGAACACTTAAGCATTTGTTCAACTTTGAAAAATCATTACTCTGTATTTATCAATAACTGACATAGCTTCAACTAATTTAATTAATCGTCGTTTAATAAACAACAAAGTAATTTCTGCGATTTTTTATTACGTTTATAGTTTTTCAGCTATAGCAGAATTTATAAAAAAGTACCCAAAAACCCAGTAAATGAACAAAAAATCTAATGAATGAACATAGTGAAACCCAGTAAATGAACAAAAAAAAGTAATGAATGAACACAGTAAAAGCCAGTGAATGAACATTGTTTAGATCTTTATAATCAACATAAAAAACATTTTTAACATATAAAGAAGTCTATTTTTTCACTGATTAATTATTATATAAAAATTAAGGTAGGTACAGTATGTACTTAATATTCAAATTGTGTATTTTTATATTATAACCCGAGCTTTATAATAAAACTTAATTACATACACTCATATTTTTTGTTGCATTATAATATATTAATATATATTTATTTAAGGTATGTAACTATTTATTCTAACAAAAAGGTCTAAAATTTAATTCACGCTGTGTCTATAAACTTTTGTTTTTGTACAATACTTTCTACTGTCTACTCGTTGCCACATTCTACTTTTTTATTTTCCTCAATCACTCAAAGGTTAGCTCGAAGAGATCCCTTAAAGAGAAGTTCGTCTTTGTATTCGTTTTCTGTAAATATTGTATTTGAATTTCTGTGTTTTGTACAATACCTAAACAGTTTACATACAAACAATCATTAAACTCTATTGATACTTCTAAAAAGTCTTTAATCAGTCTCTAATTAGTCAAAAGTATCATCATTTGGGACAAAAAAACAATTTAGGAACTAAATCTTGTAAAATGTACAACAAAACATTTGTTGTAACGTTGTTCATACGTAGGATTAGTACTTATCTAGTAAATGAACGCAGCCAAATTTCTATAGTCCATTTACTAGATTTTTCATGCCTATAAATGAACACTAGTGTTCCAATACTGGCTCAAAGAATCAGAATCGTTTTCTATACAGAATCTCAAAAAACAACCTTAATACGATTACGTTAATAGTTAAATTTAGGAAAAAATCTAAATTGAGCTACCACCAGTAAATGAACACATCATCATCATCATCATTATCAGCCGCAAGACGTCCACTGCTGGACAAAGGCCTTCCCCAAGGTTTTCCACAACGATCGGTCCTCTGCTGCTGTCATCCAGCGGTTTCCCGCGACCTTTATCAGATCGTCAGTCCACCTTGTGGAAGGTCTGCCAACACTTCGTCTCCCGGTTCGCGGTCGCCACTCTAGAACCTTTCCGCTCCAACGGCCATCAGTTCTACGAGCAATGTGCCCCGCCCACTGCCACTTAAGGTTTGCAATCCGGTGAGCTATATCGGTTACTTTAGTTCTCCTGCGAATCTCCTCATTCCTGATTCGATCTCGCAAGGAAACACCCAGCTTAGCCCATCCATCGCCCTTTGAGTGACCTTGAGCCTTCTTATGAGGCCCATTGTAAGCGACCATGTCTCGGATCCATACGACATCACTGGCAACACACACTGATCAAAGTTTTTTGTCTTGAGGCACTGTGGTATTTGGGACGAGAAGATAGTGCGTAGCTTACCGAACGCTGCCCATCCGAGTTGGATTCGACGATTGACCTCTTTTTCGAAGTTGGACTTACCTAACTGGATTTTTTGTCCTAGGTATACATAGTCGTCAACAACTTCGAGAGTAGAGTCACCAACTTTGATAGGAGTGGGTACGACATGGACATTTGACATGATTTTCGTCTTGTCCATGTTCATTTTAAGACCCACTTGTTGAGAAACTCTACTGAGGCCATCGAGCATTGTACCAAGGTCCTCCAGGGTCTCAGCCATGATGACAATATCGTCGGCGAATCGAAGGTGAGTGATGTATTCGCCATTTATGCTGATGCCAAAACCCCCCCAGTCCAGAAGCTTGAAAGCGTCTTCCAATGCAGCAGTAAACAGTTTCGGAGATATTACATCTCCCTGTCTTACTCCTCGCTGCAATTGGATAGGCTTCGAGTTCCGGTCCTGAAGGCGAACTGACATAGTGGCGTTTCTATACAAACACTTTAACACCTCGATGTACCGATAGTCGATTTGGCACCGCTGAAGAGACTGCAGCACAGCCCTTGTTTCGATAGAATCGAAGGCCTTCTCATAGTCCACAAACGCTAAGCATAGTGGCTGATTATACTCCTCGGTCTTCTGTATAACCTGCCGTAGCGTGTGGATGTGGTCTATGGTGCTAAAGCCTTTTCGGAAACCGGCTTGTTCGGTAGGCTGAAAGTCGTCAAACCTGCGAGCGAGACGATTCGTAATGACTCTAGAGAACAGCTTATAAACATGACTCAGGAGCGTGATGGGTCTATAATTCTTCAGCTGGGTATTATCACCCTTTTTGAAGAAAAGAACCACCACGCCCGCGTGCCATGCTTGCGGCGTTTTACCCTGGGCTATGACGGAATCAAATAGCGGTTCATTTATTAGTTTTAGAACATTTGAAAAGCCGGTAATGGAACACCAAAAAATTACGACTTTATCGCAAAAACAGCCACCAAAGTTTACATTGATAGAAGGTTTAAATCTTATTCTTACTGAATAACTAAACTTTTTACTGTTATACATCAAAAAAGCACTTCTGATGTTACTCCAAACATGCTCTGTTCTTACCTGGGATCTAATTTCTCCATACAAAACTTCAAAAACAGAAACCCGTGAACTTCAAACGCCAGTCTTGTTGAAATTGGTCGAAAATAAATTAAACATGTGTTGCCATTACATAGAAAACCGAGATGCTAATAAGAAAAAAATACGACAAGTGGTAGACATGGCTATATTTCTTATTTTAGGCAAAAAAAACTTGATTTTGTTCATTCACTGGGGGGGTTCATTCACTGGAGGGTTTACCCTAGGTACGTAACTTATCGGAAGCTCCATTATTTTCACTATCACGTCATTTCTAGTAACTTTAATCTTCTACTTTTTTATTTTAGGAGCAGAGCGCTGGCCCCCCCTATGAGTAACACTGAATGTCACAAACGGCATTCTGTATTTTTATTTCAGTAGGCACCTGGGGATCGAGTGCAACATTATAAAGCAAATCCAGTTCAAAAACAGTTCAGTTGTGGTTGCCTATCATCTGAAAGGAAGCTTCAGCATTCAGGATTTGGCAGCGAACTGAATTCGTGTTTGTCGTTGTTCAATTCAATCCAATTTAACAACAATATACTCATGTAGATCAAGCAAAAAATGGTAGAATACAAGCAGTTGGCGCTCTGATTTTTTAATGGTCTTTCAAGTGTTGTTGTAATGGTGCTTCCAGCTAAAGCTTGCCTCTGCAGAATTGAAGATCTGCAGGCTTATTGCCTATAACTTTCTCTACTTGCTTTCTCTACTACTTGTTATTATCATTAGCAGTCTGAATAGCACAGATTATGAGATATTTATGTCTAAAGAATAGGACCTCACTGTATTAAGAAGTTAATGACTTGACTTCGCGTTTAGTTTAATTCACATTTGTTTTGAAGTCGGTCGAATCGACTTTGAAGTCGATTGCGCTCGCGGGTAAGTTAGGCAATGGGCCTGCTAGACAAAAAATCCTTCTAGTGGATTGTTTTGCCATATTTTTTATGAAACAATGAACTTTATTATGGTCCGTTGCATCACCGGGCACTGCATGCATTATCCAACAGAAACTAAACATATTCGTTGCCAATAATTCGAAATTACAATCACATTGGGTCGATATTGTATGAAATTGGAAGGACGGGGCAATGAATGACTGGTTTTACGATCGTCTGCGCCGTCTCATGTCACGGATAGAACTTTGACGGTGATTTATTACTCGAATGAAAGAATAGCATACATTATCATGCAAAAAATCGGTAGGTTGTATGTGGCGCTATACCGAATGTGGGGTTCCGTAGCCGTAACACCAAATGATTAGCGTGCGATGTTGTTTTTCTGGTATCTACCTGTTTTACGGAATAAACTTTCATTTCATTTCATTTAAGTAGGTACCTTAATTACTTTACGGCCATACCTACTCAATGACATTTTAGGGACAATTAAATCTTTCCTTTTTGTCCTGTATGTATGGTTGTATGTACGTATGTATAGTTCTTTTATTTCCTTGTAAAGGCTGAACGGATGGCTCGATTTCGACAAGCGAGGATTTCCTAGATTCGTCTTAGCGTCGCGAGAGTCACTGGGCTACATTGATGACATTATCCAAAGAGCAATTGAGTTTTTAAGGCATGCTTTTTCCAAACTTGTGTATGTAAAATCGACACTAAGGAACGACTAATCGTCATTACCTGAGGCTCTACTTTGAAAATCGAAGTTCGAAGTTACGTTAGCTCTATTCCTGTCATTCGTCATTCGAGACTAAATCGAGAGAAAGGGATGGAGCTTTCGTAATTTCGAACTTCAAATTCAAAGTAGGGACTCTAATTCCGAGTGCGCCCGCTTAGTGGTTTAACTACTTCTTCTTCTCAGCGTTCCCTCATATGGGGGTTGTGATAACTGGTTGACTTTACCTTGACGTTTTTTTTAAATAACTTTAATATTGCAATCATGTTTATGTACCGAATTTCAACAACTTACACTCTGATTAAACTAGACGTGACATACGGATGGATATTACCAACCTGATGATGATGATGATGTCCTCCTGGACATATCCGTCAACGGCGAACCCAGCTCATTCCGGAGGTGTGAGAGAATGTAGCTAGAAAAGCCAAATTTAGTCTTAGAGGTACGGTTGCATGGCGTACAATACAACTGACCTAATAAAATTATACCTGTAGGTTATGTAGTACAGTTCTTTCTATCACGGCGTTTTATTTCGAGATCTTTCAAAATAACTATCTATAGACGGTACCTACTTTAAGTAGGTACACACCTATAACAGTATCTTCGCCACGGAACCATAATAAAACGACATGCCATAAAAGGCACCATCCCAGGACAATTTACATACAAAGCAAGCAATGACATCTTTAGACAAATACCTAGCTGGTTGTATACTAACCTGTATGAAGGAATTCATCCAGCGGTGGGCGGGGCGATATTTTGACGTCAATATCATAACAACTGACTAATTAGCGAGCTGTAGCCTGTAACTGTAACCGTATCAGTTAGGTACATCAAAAACGTACCGTGCTTCTAATAACATCGCAGTGTAACACACATCGCGATTTTCCGTGCAACACTTACAGTATCGGCACTCGATCTATACACTGATTATTCTAAATATGATGCCCGTGACAGCCGTATTTTTCGTAATTTCAATCACTTACTATACTCACAAGCGATGTGTTTAAAAATAGGCGATTTATTTAAATTCCTGAACGGCGGCGTCGATAGGTTTGTTTGTACTGTTGTAGTATTCATGTAAAATTAAAGAAATTAGTGTAATTAGTGTTTGTATGAGCTGTCACAGGCATCATGTTTAAATAATCAGAGTATAGTGAGTACCTATTTGGGTACCAGTGATAACTTTAGCACCTTGTCGCTTTAACGCCAGATTTGAGCTATCTTACGATATTATTAAATAAGTGATTGAGAAAAGGTGCAAAGATGATGTCTGTTTAGGGTTTGCAATCCGGATATCCGGATACCCATCGAAAAAAATATCCGGACCCGACAACCTTTTGGATCCGGATATTTCTTTTGGATCCTTCGGATATTACACGACGACTTTAAAGTTTGCAATAAAATTAAACAAACTGTGAATTCATGACCAATACCAGTAGGTATATCTATAGGGTATTCGCCTTCGCGACGTTGTACGCGTAGAATTAGTTTCCCGCTACTCCCTCTATTTTAAGCCCTTAGGGGGTGAATTACCAAAAATCCTTTCTTACTTACATCATGAAAGGAATCCATGTACCAAATTTTTGTTTCTAGGTACAGTAGTTTCGGCTGTGCGTTGATATACGAGTATAAGTCAGTGAGACAGGTTTGCCTTTTATATATATACGTATATATACAGTAACACCCACCAAATAAATTCATAATATGATTCATATAATTCATATCATTCGTTATTATAAATTTTAATAATTTGGATCGTATTCGCTGCACTCGGTAGCAAGCGCCACACTTAACAGAAGATAGCTCTAGATAGATAGTTCTAGCTAGCTAGAACGACGAAAGGACCACCTGATTTGGTTTTAATAGATAGTTTATTGTGCTTGTTCATTTATATAAATAATACACTTGGATTTTTACAAAACAATAAGTAAAAGAACTAGAATGTTTATTGGCACAGCTCGGAAAGGGCGAGCTGTTTTGAGAGTTAGCATACCAGGGCCATGGACATACCCTGTCATTTAATGATAGTCGTCCCATGTGTAATTTAATAATGAATAAAATGATTTTATTTAGGCTGCCATTCTGCTACGAGCTTTAAGTCGCCGTTAAAGCGAACGCAAGTGAATTAGCATATATACGTAATGTGATTGGTCCATTTTGCACAGCTCCGTTACAGTCCGTTCAAGTGCGAAGACAGTTTTAACATAAATTAGGGCAAAACCTATCTTTGATAATATATTTCAAAGTCAGTGTCAATCGTCTCTTATAAATTCTCAATTGAAGGGATGTTTACAAAAACAACATAGATATCTAAATTGTTTGGTGGATTCAATTTAGTTTAATCGTAATGAATCGTTTTTATTTGTTTTCATATTTATTTTCAGGGTGTATTCATATTAATATCGACATTTGACATTAATTACATAAGAATATCTCACTCCTTCCGAGGTCTGTTTATTAGATTACTCGATATGTTGTTAAAGATTGGTGTGACTTGGTGTGGTTATATTTTTCCCTAAAAATGTTGGTAATTTTTAGATTACTTAACATTTGATTAATAATTAGGCATTTATTTTTACATATAGCATTGGTGATTTTATATATTTAAAATGTACGTGCATCGTGCGTGCATCTAAATCTTAATAAATCTTATTAATCAAAATATATGTTATTTAAAGCTGGGGTCCGTTATAATCCGAAATATCCGGATATCCGGATCCATCTTGTCCCCAAATCCGAATTATCCGGATCCGGCAAATTGAACGGATCTTGCAAACCCTAGATCTGATGTAGACCCCTGCCAATGTGGGCAAAATATAGTTTAATTTTAAGTTTTTAAGATAACAGTTTTGCAACGGCAAAATTGAGTTTGTCGCGAGGTTTAATTTGATTGTAGTAATGGCTTCGGAACCCTACACTGAGCATGATCAGACATGCTCTTGGCCGGTTTTTAGGGTTCCGTAGCCAAATGGCAAAAAACGGAACCCTTATAGATTCGTCATGTCTGTCCGTCCGTCCGTCTGTCCGTCCGTATGTCACAGCCACTTTATTCCGTAACTATAAGAGCTATACTATGGAAACTTTGTAAGTAGATGTATTCGGTGAACCGCATTAAGATTTTCATACAAAAATAGAAAAAAAACAATAAATTTTTGGGGTTCCCCCTACTTAGAACTGAAACTAAATTTTTTTTTCATCAAACCCATACGTGTGGGGTATCTATGGATAGGTCTTCAAAAATGATATTGATATATAAACTATTCAGTTTAGAAAAAAAAAAATGAGGTTTCTAATAAAAAAATAATCTAAACTGAATACCTACTTTGCGCGAGAGACGCTTCCAAAGTGGAAAAATGTGTGTCCCCCCCCGTAACTTCTAAAATAAGGTAATGATAAATGTAAAAATAATATATGATGTACATTACCATGCAAACTTCCACCGAAAATTGGTTTGAACGAGATCTAATAATTAGTTTTTTTTTAATACGTTATAAATCGTAAACCGCATTTTACCTTTCATTCAATCAACTCAAATATAATAAAGAATTAAGAAAAACATTAAAATAGTGGTACGGAACCCTACGTGCGCGAGTCCGATTCACACTTGGCCGGTTTTACATTCTGTGCTGTTTGATCAGTATTTATTGTTTACGAACTAAAATGTAAATAAACAAAACCACGTGACGTAGTCCATCAGCCAATAGAAGCAGGACAATAGTGCATACAAAAGGTGTGAAATTGCTTGTTTTTTCTCCCTTGATGTCTTTTGCTTTACTAACCTTTTAGGTCAAACAAATGTTAAAAGATCAAACTAACCCCTGATTCGTTTGTATGCAATCCCGAGATGTCATACCATCTAATAATGCCCTAGTAAGATTATTTAGTCTTAAAAAAATGGTTTCTGGTAAAAAAAGTACTCGTGAAAAACATTGCATATTTCGTATTACGCAGCTCAGGCATACAAGTCACGACCATATTTATATTTAAAAACTGTCTGGCGCCAAGCCTGTCGCCCATACAAGATCGGAAACACGTCAGTTACACGCATTCTGTATAATCCGACTCTATGTACAATGGCCAGGGCCTATTCTACTGGGTAAAACCATATTGCCTTTGACGTGTTTCCGTATTGTTTTTAACTCGGCTGCCATTACTGTCAAGTAAATGATAGGGCTATCAAGAAGTCGACAATACGATAACAGGTCAAAAGCAATAGGCTTTTACGGTATAAGTCGCTTTTATCACGGTGGCCACAGCATCCGTCCGTCATCCCTGCACTTACTAAACTCAACGCCGTATATAGATTCCAAAAAAGTTACCAAAGATGGCCGAACGTCACTGTCACAAGTGTCATTGTCATTGTGACGTTCCAGATGTAACCAACTCATGCACATTTATAAAAATAGGTAGTCGTAGTAGTAGTCAAATAATATTTTTTTGTTATTTAAGTGTCAAGATTATCCTAAGTTTTTGATGTTTTCTGTATACCTATATAGAAAACACTACCCTCAAATAACTTAATTACGTACCCGAATACTAACTTTTGCTAGCGATTTCGTTTGCGTTAATTAGGTTACACACAATATGTCGAGAAATACCAGATTTGTAAATCCTTTGGGAATGACTTTAGAGATAAAAGTATTGTATACGTATATTTATGAATAGTATAAACGCAAATTATAAGATGTATCCAAATGTTGTTAAACCCTGAAGTGTTACCACTGTAATATGAGCTTTTCTTCTACAAAACAGTTTCAACTAAATATCTGTAGGTGAAATTAATATTTACATTAAATTATTTATTTATGGGGTTGCATTTAATTTTAACTTTACAATTATATATAAATAAATTACATATGTACATTATTTAGAAAAGTTAAAACTTTATCGATGGAAGACTTTTTCATTTTATTGGCAACACATGAGTAGTTATTTTGGAATCTAAATACGGCGTTGAGTTTAAACTAGTCAGAAAATACCCAAGTTTTATCCACGTTTATCCACATCGTCAAACACGACCATAATAGGCCCGAAGAACTCTTTATAACAAAATAATGTTAAAGGTAGAAGTGCCGGTTTTGGCCATGTGTAGACCGTTTTTGGGCACTCTAAATTTCAACTAATATCTAAAGCATCATGAAGTTACAAAAATATTTTTATATTTTCTTTTAATATTAATCTTCAGTCTTAAATAGTTATGAATAAAAAAAAAAAAATTACAATATTTTTCATAAGTACTCTTTTCAATCTTAAATGGCCAGTAAGGGTACAGTGGCCACAAATGGTACTTCTACCCTATGTGTTCTTACTTTGTGTGTGCTTCCCTTTTTATCGCATAATTCCTCTTCATTAGCACGCAACCTAGCCAAAAGTCTAACCTGACAGCGGTGGGACCCTATAGCAAAATGTGCCGCCTTACTGCATAGATCTGGATATATTGCTCAGATATTTATATGAACCTAGCTAGAGACAATTAACTCAATTAATTGTTAAAATTCGAAAAAGCATTAGTTACGATTTTTGACGATTAGTCAGTTTAACTACTGATCAAACAACAGGCTTTAAGGAACGTTTTAATCGTCATTAACTAAGTCTGAGTGCGCGGCCGTTAGTCATTTTTAGCAGTACCTGATTACACAATGTGCAGGTGACATATCCACCCATTTATTACTTCTGTAATCCTTCAAGGCGCACGATGATTTACATTGTATCGTATCTCTTCGTTAGATCGCGACTCTCGCAGTTTATTTAACACTGTTTTGGAACAGACTAGACAGACACCCGCCCCGGTTGGCTGGTATAATGACGGTCAAAAAGGACAAATTACTTAAAAAATAGGTTATGTTATAGGTTAAGCGCGAGTCGGACGGTTTCGAACATGCTAGTAAACTTTTAAAGCTACCTTTTTCGTTAAGTAGTTTTTGTGATACATGGCAAATAGAGGCACGTAATATTTATAATAATAATTATTATTTATTTAAGAGCCTGTAATGTCCCATATTATAATAATTGCATGACTTATTATGACAATTCCAAAATGTCAGATTTAACAAAGTACGTTTTTTAACAACTTGTTCTGATTTTCGATTTTGACATTTATTTCACAACTGCTATCCTTCCGGAAACCCATCGAGCAGCAATAGTCACCATCTCCGATCTTAATTCCGTTACACATTTCAATATCGTAACTACTCAGCTCTTTATTCCGATCTATAGTTAACACCCATCGTCGTAGACCTCTCCAAGCCGCTTATATCCTGGCAATGGCTTGGCAAATACGGAGAACTATCCATTTTTAAATTAAATCTTACGGCTGCCCTTATAAGTAGTTGCACATTTTTTCGAAACTGTAAATATAACAGGATTTTTATAAAACTAACCTAACCTAACATAAACTACACGCCTTCATTCCCGGAGTGGGGTAGGCAGAGCTACAGAATATTTAGATGTTGATAATTCTGTAACCACATTCTGCACAATTAGGCTTATGGACTATTGTCGCCGATAAGACTGGGCGTCTATTCAACACGGCAAATCTATAATGCTAGTGACGTGTTATGTTATTGTTTTTAACTAGGCTGCCATTATGGTCAAGTAAATAAGAGCTATCAAAACGTTAACAAAACGATAACAGGCCAAAGACAATAAGACCCTGATATCGTGTTGACAGAATGATCTCATTGCCGGGCAGTGCTCATTGACGATACTATCCCGCATGACGAGGACCTATTAAAAAAAAACTAGTGTCATCTTAAAACATTTGAATTTAGAATTCGAAAACAAAAGAATGTCTCGAAATCGGCCGAACCGTTTTAGCACAGCGTCGGTTCAAAGTTGACAAGTCAGTTGTCAAAATTTTACAACGGGCGGTTAATTTTACAACTTCAAAAGAGGTTTAACGCGACTTCAGTGCTTTTAATAATAAACCACGGTTTTTAATAATAAAGCACCAGGCCTCCGGACTATGGGGCGTTCGTATTTCAACGCGGTTGCTCATGTCTTAGTGATAGGCATCGTGAAGGGCGACCAAAAACAGCCGAAACCCAGGAGAACATTGATGCTGTACGGCAACTGATCGTCGACGATGGCCATGCAATATACCGTGAGATAGAAGCTTCATTAAGCATTTCAGAGACGTAATATACAAAATATTTTGCATGATCACTTAGGCGTAATAACTTGATAATTACCTTACCTATCCAACGACACCCCTCACTATGCGGTAGACGAGAAAAAAACCGTGACTACGGAACCCTAAAAAAGTGTATTACATATCACGGTGATTACTTTGTAAAACAATAAATACCATTAACACACACAACTCAAAAGGCACCCCTCGTGTGGGATGTTGACTCGACGATCAGTGTCCCGTAGTGTGTTGGCGAATGGACTCCTAGCGAAGAGTCGCGATGTCACCTTTTAAGAGATGTTTAAGAATATTGTCAAAATTAAGGGATATGATTTTAGTGGTTAGGCCTGCAGATAGAGGAACCTCCTGAGTATACGTGCCGTGTCGAAGAGTAGATACTGCTTTCGGTATCTGAACCTTGATCCAGCCATCTAGCTAGCTATATTTTCATACATCTCTCCTCTTAATTCGCCAATTAATTATTAACCAGACAGGTTGAATTTTCCGCATGTTAACAGAGGTCTCTCAATTTTGTTGTATTGCATTATTTTGTTACGGCTGATAAAATTCTTTACAACTTTAATTCTATAGCATTTTGTACCTATTTTCAATCGTTGTCCAGATAGGAGCTCCAAAAAACGGTCGATCATCAAAAAGGTATTTTTGATTTAGCTGTCGCTGTCGATAAAATGTCCTACGAGGGTGACGGATGTCTTACGTACATTTATCCACAGTGACAAACGCAACCACAAATGCGCCCGCTCAAATTAACGCTACAGTGAGGCTAGACAAGTTGCTTAACGTTAACGTAAACAATCTTCGAAAACTGACAAAATGTATGAAATTGACACAGGCGCTCGACGCGACCCCCTGACAGCTAGGTCAATCCTATACATTTTTGATAACGATAACGAACGCCGTATGCATCTTTTCTAGTGTCTCAGCAGTAGATAAGAGTTAGGTACATACGAAACGCACAGTAGTCACGCCCACCGCTCCTCAAAGGGTTCCGTCAAAACACGTCGTTATGCAGGCATCATTAATAATTTGGCTTGTCGCCGCGGATTTATGGCTGGTCCTGCCTGTCCGCGGTGATGGACGCCGCGGAGAGACGAGCGGAGAATTAATGAGGGCACAAGGCGTAGGCGCAGGCGAGAGCGTTTGCCAGTGACGTAAAATAAGTTTTTCAAAAAGATGTAATTTTTGTATTGATTGTATCTATTGACTTCATTTTTTTCTACGAATACGAAACCTAAGCATTCTTTGTATATCTATGTTTTCTTCGTAAACATGTGCCTTCCTTAAATGTGACATTGGCGAAATGTGGCAACACAAATTACATATGCCACAAAACTACTATAGCGCAGCATAGCATTGGCAGGCAGGATCATTAAAACTCTTAATGTGACTATGGTCACTATAACAGACCCGAATACTTTTTCGGTACAGTCAACAGCATAAATAAGTGATCATTTATGTACCTTGTCACTTTAACGTCGTGGTTGAAATGTCGTACAAAATTGAGAAACAATTGAAAGCGACAAGGAACATAAATGATCACTTATTTATGCTGTTGACTGTAGATTTTTTTTTTTTATCCGGCCTTTTGCGCATTCGTTACTCATAACTTGCTTTGGACCGTATATATATCAAGTTTAAGCTCACTGAGCTACATTGGGTACCTGGGTGATTATTCGGCGTTTTAACCGCTGTCATTATTGTCTTCGCATATTATTCAAGATAAACTTTTTAATTGTCTTATGATTTTAAATTGAATTAATACTACCACCGGGTCCGTTGACTTTGACATCAAAAGTTGCTAGTAATTATCATTGTTTTCGTCAATATATTGAAGACGAGACGACAATGACGGCGGTTGAAACGCCCAAATATTCACCCACCCACCTAGGTACAGTGAAGATCCAGTGATGTGACCATCTTCTTCACCGAACAAGCTCTTTGACACCAGTTCAACTTTATCCTTCTTAATTATCACAAATATTATAAAACCGAAAATGTGGTTATTTGTTCCACCTTTACAGCTTAATGCCTCAAGCGATTGATGCGATATTTGGTACCTCAGATATACAGGGTGACTTCAAATTGTTAATACAAATCACTTGATAGTGGCTCAGTTAATGACGAATGAATAGTGCCTCATAATTGCGTCTGTTGTTTAAATAAACCTTCTTTCAATAGTTTTAATTTTCTAATAAAACTAATCCTTAATTCGAATCCTAAAATGTGTTTACCCTACATTTAATACCTAACAGTTATACCCATCACATGATGTTAACAATCTAATTTAGACAGTAAAAAGGGTAGAAAAAGCTTTTTATTTACTTAACAGCATGGGACTTAGGAAAGGGGTTTAGTTAAGGAAAGATGTGGGTAAAACATTGATTTTAAATAACCAATTTGACGTCACCCGGTGGTTTAAAGCCCGGGAATGGGAATAACGATAAACGACTTTTGCAACATATCGCCGGCAAAGGCAAGTACTACCTAGTACCGTGTAAGTAGGTACAGTGCAATAGGTTGGTTGCTTCACTCGCTCTTATGCGCTTATGGTAGGTTAACCGACTTTACCCGAACCCCAAAGACTTTCTACGAATTATTGCACTGTAAGAATATAATCACTATCGTTTTAGCTTAATCTATTTTGATCTTTAACGTCACCCGTTCCGGTATCATGCCATTAGCTCCTAACTTGGACCAACCGAAAACTTAGGCGTTTATCACATTGTATTGAAATTAAGTATATTTACGATGACTTCTGTTAATTACGACTATAGAACATTAACTGCAGCTCTAGGTAGGATCTTTTTTTCATCAGTATCCGATCGCCTATAAGAATGTCAATTGATCTATTGTTGGACGCATGGGAATAAAAAAAAAACTCTATATAACTTAGAGGGTTTACTCACTTATCAGTACTTTGGAGGTCAATTTCTCACAACAGGTTGAGTTTGAGCCGCTAAAAAAAAATACGTGTCTGTTATTTTAATACTACTCTCTAACATATATCAAAATCAACAAAATCGGAGCCGGATAACCTGTCGAGGAAAGGTAAGGTAAGGAAAGGTACCCAACTGGGTACCTTTCCTTACTCACTTTTGCGTACTTTAACAAAACAAAACATGACGTTGAACAATTAACTGTACCCTTACAATGAGTTACATTTAACGTACTCGCTACCGAGTAGAAGCTCTATCCCTCGCAGACCTCGCAAATTCTTATAGAGTGGGAAAGACGGAGCATTCGACTCGCTAGCGAGTAGGTACGGTAATAGTAACTCATGGTAAGGGTACTGCGGGCCGATTATGGTGACACTTATCGACGCGATAAAACGTTTTTATCTCAAGATCATCGACATTATATCACTGTCGACGTAAGCTAATATGGTAGCATCGGTTACATTGCATTATCCACTTTTGACAACGATATACGACAAACGTCATATTTTATCGACTTTGCTTAATATGGGTGGCCACTTTGGATCGACTTTTGACATCTCAATTCGATAAGTTTATACAAGTGCCGGGTTGGTGACGACAAGACATTTCATTTGGAAAAATACTCAACTCATGTAAAATTTAAGCGTAAGTATTGGTTTTATAATATTTTTACTTATTAAAAACCGTTTAGTTACTTATAATAAAGGCGTTTTACATTATAATTGGTATACCTAAGCTGTATTTTTTCGTAGAATGTCTAGATACTACTACTACAGTCTCACGCTGCAAACGGAGAAAGAAAGGCGAAAACTACAGCGCAGGACGATTCGAGAGGCGTCGAATCCTTTCGAGCTTCCGGAGGAAGAGTTCCGGCACGTCTACAGTCTGTAAGGAGATGGCTCTCCATTTATGTGCCGAACTCGACGTCGACCTCCAGCCGCACAATAATGACGGTTTACCCGTCTATATTAAGGTAATATTTATTGTTTATCATACATATACATAATGTTACTTTAGGCACAAGGTGAAGAGCCAGAAAATTATTGTTAAAGCAATTCGTAAAAATGTACCCTTTTACAGGTTCTAACATCGTTGCATTTTCTGGCGGATGGTAATTACCAACGCAGAACAGGGCAGGACCACGGTTTGTGCATTGCACAATGCACTGTGAGCAACTATCTGGCTCAGTTTACGGACGCTGTAATCAGAAGGTAGGCATGAAAGTTGAAATAATATATAACATTATCGTTTTCTAAATTGTTAATGACCCAATGGACCTATAGTTTAGAAGTGAAGTTTATTTACTTACTAACATTTTCATATGTGCTACTTGCTTTAATTTTTTGAATTAAAAAGTCCATCAGTTATAAGTCTTCCTCCGGGATATAACTATCTCTGTACCTATCAAATTTTTATAGGTATATTTTAAGGCTTTGAACAGTATAGACCAAACAACAAAACAAACAGGCACACTTACACAATTATAATATTTGATTTAACCAGTGCACAGTGCTGCAGTGTTATTAACACACCATCCCGTGGGAAAATTGCTTTTAATTTATTTTATATTTTGTAACTTTTTAGTGTAATAGTACTAACTTTTGTATATTTGGGTTATCTTTTATTTAGTTTTCAAGGTTGCTATACCCTAATATGGTTCATGTTTAGCACTATATTACACTCATTTAATATATAAATGAAAATTTAATTACTGTCCTCACATTATGGCACATATATTTCAGACAGGAGTTGTTGTCTTAACTTAGCTCCACATGGATACCCTGCAAGGGAACCACAAATAATATACCTACTCAAGTTTTAATACTAACATCATTTAATTACTACAATAAATGGGAATTTGGTTTTTAAATAAAACATAAAAATAGTTAAATATGAACTTATAATTATTCACAAACTTGATGTTAAATACAAATGCAATTACAGTAGGTATAACTAAGTATTATTTTCAGGCTCATGAGAAGATGGGCAAAGTTCCCTGGAACAGACCCCAATAGACAAGCTGTTGCTGGGGAGTTTAGTGCAGCTTACAGAGTGCCCAATGTGTTAGGGACCATTGACTGCACACACATCAAAATTTTCCCACCACCACTTCCCCACAGCATAAACTACCTCAATAGAAAGGGGTTTCATTCCATGAATGTGCAGTTGGTAAGTAAAAAACATTAAGCAGGTCAAAACCCCCATGTAATTGCTCCTATACCCCAACAGAATTTTATCGTTCTATAAAAACAAGTTTTTAATTTAAATTAAAATGCATTGAAATCCATTCAACCTCAATCATTTAATATAATTTAAAAAAATAAAGAAATAAAAAAGATTCATGGCTCCTCCTCAGTTATAATTTGCGTGTCCTCCAGCCTGAAAAGAAAAAGGATATCATTTTATATTTTATTGTTACATTACATTATTATTAATTGTTACATGTAAATTAATTTGCCATAACGATAGAGAACCGTTTTTTTTACCTATACCTAAGTACATACATATAACTTGTAAGAGTTTAGAATTTAATTTCTTATTTACATATTATTTTTCAGAACACTTGATATGGAGCTGGCTGCCACAAACAGCAATGAAATCCTCACCACCCAGCAGCTACCGGCAAATGGGCTTTTACTAAGAGTGGCCCAAGAAAAAAGGGCCACCATAGTAAATAATTATTTTGCTTACTATTGTGTTTTATTCCATTCCCATATAAACAGTTAAGTAGAAAACTATATTTTAACAGTATAAAAAATAGGATCAAGCTATCTGTACCAAACTCAATCTTGAATTAAGATTAAGGTTCGGTTCAGCAGTTTAGCAGCTAGAACGTAAAAGACAGACTGAGTTACCTTGCATCTACATATTAGTGTGGATTATAAATGATCTACCATATTATGTTTGAGTATGGATAAAATTAAAGCTTGCTGGTTTCTCCTTAAAATCCTATTCTGCTCCCTCAGAATGTCATTGTGTTCTGACTTGAGCTGATTCAGTTTTACTAGTTGTTCTATTATATTCTGTAACATAAAATACAATTGCATTACTTTTATATAAAAAAAGTCATTATGAAACAAAGGGCATTAGGTAAGTTTGTATGGACAATATGGACATATTTTTTCCCAGCATTGATAATTTTCTTAAAATAGTTTAGAGGACCTCTACCTACATATAAATATATGACATTAAATGTCTTTGATAATATTCGAGCCAAAATATTAAAAAGATATGCATTTCAAGTTTTCATTACTAAAAGACAGTATTAATAGATAGAATATATAGAATTTTGAATAGATCATTCTGTCATAATAATACCTTCATAACTTTTAGGTATGCCCTTCTTTTCCTTCTGTTCTTTGTGTGCAATGTAATGTGGTAAATAAGGCGATGTAGGCTAAAACGTTAATGTTACCCGAAAAATATGAATGTATAGTTAATAAACAAAATACTTACGATTTTCCATGATGCGACGGATTTCTCCGGGCTAAACTCTCGCAACATCGAAGCCAGATTTTGCCACTCGGACTCGTGTCTTTGAGATCCGAGTGGCCCACTGAACTCCCAGTTTGCGAATAAGGGGTGGCTGGCCATATATTCAATATTTTTTCTTTATTGTACTGCTGTACAGCGACTGTAACACAACATGATTGTTTTAATCATTAACAATAAATAAAGAAATTGACAATGCACTTAAACTCATATTAGTTCACAGTGTTAAACTTACACTTTTGTTGTTTGTCTCATTTTCGCTTCATCCAAGAACAATTTCGGACCGAACTAAAATTCCAATACAAACTTTAAACTTTCGTAGGTACTAAACTACTAACCATAAACTAATAACCATAGAATATAGAACTACCGAATCAAGATGTCAACATAACCCATATATTTTTAATAGTATGGCGTCCGCCTTCTTTCTATGACTAATTTATAACTTCCCATTTTAGAAGCATTATATAAAGTCCGCCATTCAACATCCAACATGTGCAAAAATGTATTGATTTCGTGACACTAGCAACTTTTTTGCAAATTGGTAGTAATCTCATGTGATTCTTGTCACACTGGGCTTAAACACAATAGTCGTCGCTTTATCGACGCAATAACTTTATCGACATTGTCAACCATATTAGGGATTTCGATAAAATAGACGACTTTGTTAAAAATTTATACATATCCACACGATAAAAAGGTGCCACGCATAATTGGCCCGCTGATGGGTGTTGGAATTCTATAACTCATAACTATTCATGTTATATTTCATTTGAATAGCGTATTTTCGGTTCTCTATTGGATGGCATAAAATTATTTGTAATAATAGTGTTACGCATAATTACTTTTAGCCGAAATAATTATGTGCATAATCATCTTTACGCATATATTATTACGCATAACATTAAAAAGCATAAATACAGTAAGCATAATTGTCATCAAGACTAACGTCAAATAGCATAATTGCAAAAAGTCATAATAATGAATTGGCATTATTACAAAATGCATAAAAGTATTGTCCTAAAAAAATATGTAGGAACTAAAACGAGGTCGACGGACGTCCGCTTCGCGGACCTCCTATTCTGCGTTGCTTGAGCGCTTCGCGCCTGGATATCATACTAACATAACCTAACCTAATGTACCTAACGTGACCTAATTTATAAAATCATTTTAAATGAAATCCAAATGCATGGTAACAAAAAAACTGTGTTTTATTCATTTAGAAACCTAATATTATGGTTAAAGATATGACAAATAATTATTAGCCCAAACAATAATAATGCATAATGTGTATTAGTCAAATACAAATTAGTCCAACTAAAATTATTCTAATAGCGTAATATGCTAAAAAAGGAGTATGCTAAAGTATTTTTATGCGTCAGTACTATTATGCCAATACAAATTATGCGAAAACAATTATGCGAAACAATATTAGTCTAAAACACATTATGCGATCCAAGGGGATCCCGTATTTTCGCTAAGCCTAGGCATTTTTTTTTCTAATATTAAAGGATGGAAAAAAATCTCACACATATTGACCCAGTCCCTAAGTACTAAGCTCTAGGCTTTATACTGCGTACTAGAAGTTGTTTTTTCCGAAATCTCTTACTAGCAGAATTTTCACTCATAATTTTTCTCCATTCGTATTTTGGGTGCTTTGGTCCATCAGGCCTGCTGCAAAACTAACATAACTCAAAATTACTGTACCTATTTTGACCTAATTATAAAAGAGAAAATTTGCGACCAGGAGAAACCCGAATCAGAAAAAAATGCGATTGGAAAAAAATAAGATTCGGAAAAAATGCGAGTAGAAATTTTGCGTCAGAGAATAAAATGGTTCGCAGAAAATAATCGAACAAGCCCGCAAAGTAATGCAATGCATTTTGCAAATGTTAGGACTGCTTATAAAAATAAAACAACTTTGGTGCCTACATAGATGTTCACCAGTGTTTTATTAACAAGAGGCATAGATACAGTCAACAGCATAAATAAGTGATCATTTATCTACCTTGTCGCTTTCAAACGTTTCACAATTTTGTATGACACTTCAAACACGACGTTAAAGTGACAAGGTACATAAATGATCACTTATTTATGCTGTTGACTGTACTTAACTTAACCCTTGGACGTGGTGTGACATTGCCAGTAACGAAGTAGGTAAGTACTGCATTCATCTTCCGACGCTTAATGGTGTAAAAACGGGAATCCTAAACAACAAAAACAATAATTGTTAACTCTAAAAAACGCTAATACAACTATTCGCGTATTTTAGGGTTCTCCGTACCAAATATTTAAAAGATAACCAACTTCATTAACCGACTAAAAAAGGAGGTTCTCAGTTTGACCTGTATGTATGTATGTATGTAGTTTGTCCGCGATTATCTCGCGTTTGGCTGAACCGATTTTAATACGGTTTTCAGAAAAGTATTTGTTACACTTAGGAGGTTTAAGTATTTTAACCGACTTAAAAAAAAGAAGGTTCTAAGTTTGACCCATATGACCACGCATAACTTTTTACAGAGTAAGCCGATTTTTTATTTTGGTTCGATAGAGTATACTTCCGAGGTGGTGTCCTACATAGATAACAGCTAAAATCACTAAAATGTATAAAATAAAATAAATGTTAAAAAAAACAAAGAACCGCCTGAGGTCCAATTGAAGTCGGCGACTCAAAATATTTTTACCCAAAAGCCTCAATTGCACTGACCTATACATACCATGATAAAGAAGTTATTTTTTGCGTTTTTGAAGGCGGTTCGTTGTTTTTTAAAACTTTTTTTTTTCTCGGTTTAATTAGTAGTACTAAAACCTCCAGTCCATCACCTCTTCCAGTACCATCGATAAACTTACAAATTCAAATGTCACAATGACAGATAGGAAAAAGTTTGGTTTAGGCACCCCACGGTTATTCCACGTTTATAATGAAACAAATTGGTGGTAACAGTGACAGGTGGGAATATCCTCAAATGCTTGGTTTTTAGCGTTATCGAAATTGCGCGAAATAGCGGTCCTATCGGAAGTGTTGCGTGTCTCACACCGGAATATGTAATTATGTATAGCACGAGGATTTTTGCGTATTAGGTCATACCTACTGCTAAACAAACAATTTCCTTGACTACTTATACACTATACCTATGTTCCTGCAGTGAACCAATTCAGTTTGTAAATGACGCAATCATTCATGTCGCAAGAGATTTATCTTAACATTTGCATATAGTCTGTGAGCACTTAGAAGATGCTTCGGGTTTGTACTTCTCTCTCACTCGCTCTCATACGCTTTTATTAAGATAAGTATAAACCCGAAGCACCTTCTACGAGCTATCGCACTGTATTTTTACTTATAACTTCACTTTGATAGTTCGTTTAGTGAAGGACGGTGGTGGAAGGACTGTAAAAGGTGTAGGTACCTGCGAAGATACATTGACGTGATACGAAAAGTCACGTGATCTACCAGTGACGCGATTGGGTTAAAACCAAGACGAATAGAAACGCTAGTTAGCGTAGTGCATCTCGGCAAGGTCCTCAGGAGGTTTCCGGATCGCTACCACCATCTTACCCAATACTATGTCCTCAGAGCTGACAACGCATTTGCGGTATTAAGATCCTTATCGAAAGATTGAAAATGTCTATGGGCTACAGAGTCCTCTTACCATCAGGGTGTGGTCGGTTGACTACTTCACACTAAAAAAAAGGTTCCATAGAGGAATGAAATAGAATCTTGTCACAATTACAAACCAAAAAGTTGAGTACTTACCTAATGTGCCCTTTTATTACCTCAAAAGGATCTGTGTTAAACATACAGATAGGTACATTACATATTTGTTGACGACTGTGACCGATAGGATCGGGTAAAGCGATGCTTGGAATACGCTGACGCAACATTTACGCAGTGACGCGCCTACTGCGTCACGTTTTGATTACTTTTGATCGTGTTTTTAAAGCAGACGACCGTGTGGTCACGTTCAAAAGACCGCCACGTACGTAATAGTAGGGGAGCCCACGACACTAAACCAAGTTCGATAAAACTATGAGATGATATACTTATTATATAATTAGTCACGTCATTATTGGGGGAACATGAAACGGGAATGCTGCAATGTACAAAACCTGGCAAAGCTATTGTTTTTTTATTATGCGTCCGATGTAAATTTTTGATAAGACTCCGGTGTCGTTTGCTCCTCGGAAAAGGGGAGGGGTAGGAATAAACGACAATGCAGTGCTGCAATTGATATAATCAGTGGCAGCAGCAGGATATCGATCTCCTATTAAAACTAAAGCTCATCTGAATGAACATCAATATCTGTGTAAGAAAATCCACTGCTGTATTTTGCAAAGAGTGGAGAATATGGTTGCTGCAGCTCCGTGCAGCCAGGTTTATTGCATTGCAGCAATTCTTCATTTCGTGTTCTCCCATTACTGACGTGACTAATAATATAGGTATATCATCTGGTAGTCTTATCGAACTAGGTTTGGCGTTGTGGGCTCTTAGACTATAATTACTTTTTGCGATCTTTGACGCAGCTTCAGCGTATAAGCTAGGCTAGGCATAAGAAAGACCTAAAACCGCGTCTCGCGTTATAGTTTTTAGGGTTGCTTCCCCCCCTTTGCAGATCCTGTATGACGGCGAAGGAAATCGCAGCCCATCACGGAATGCCTTGAGGTCGCAACATACCGGGCACGTCACCTCGGAACATCGAGGTCGCTACCAGAAGCCGTCCGGCAACATCAAGGGTCTACTATAGGCTTCCTGGTAGAACTGGGTTGGCAAGAGTAGTGCCAGCAAACCGCACTAACCTATAACGGCTATAACCTATAAACCTATAAGGTTCCGTACCGTTTTTTTTTCATTTGTTATGTCGTAAAAACGGTAAAATATATAAGCGTCAAATTTTGTGATTATAGTTAAAACCCTGAAAAAAAAAGTGTTGTGTGAGTTGGGCTCTCGCTGATTCCAATCGAAATTTTATTTCGATTTTAAATTGGAATATAATACAAAATTTTAATTGTATTATTGTTGGATTCGTTGAATATGTGAATAAATAAATATATTCATGTATGTATTTAAAAAAAAAAAAAAATACAAATCAAAACATCGGAATATATAAAGAGTTTATATACATAATATTACCTACAGTGCGGACAGACTCGCAATTGACTGGTTTTTAAAATTTTGAATTATTCACGACCTACCTATCCTACCTCATGTATTTCATAGGCATCTTAAATTCCTTCACCGCGGGCCACAGTTGGAAAATTCATCACAAATCAAAGATAAACTGACATCGATGCGGGCGGCTTATTCCAAAATATCTTAATGGTTGTTACGTTATGCTGAAAATTAGATACCTTTTGGAATATCAGTAAACGCTTTATAAAATGGATATGTAATATTTTGTGTATAAATAAAATAAAAAATCAAGTTAGTGTTATACCTTACAAAACCTCTCAGGGGCTCCATTCTACTTACACTCTATATAACCACATTGCTTTTCTGTCAACATTATGATAGATCTTATTTACTTGACAGTTACAGTCAAGTAAATAATACATATCTTAACGTTGACAATACGATAATAAGTCAAAAGCAATATCGTTTTGCCCAGTAGAATAAAGGTCCAGAGGGCCTGTAAACGGTTCGCCTTTTTTCTGCTGTCTTCTAATTTATCACCGTAGAGGCGTAGAAGTCGTAGAACAGTCGCAAGTCGCAAAGATAAGAGATAATAGGTACTCTTTTACCAAACAATAAAATTGTCCTCGCTTGTGATATCCATGGACTTATTTCTAATTAGTCCATGAGAGTTCTATAAATAACTCGTCAATGGTGAAATACACCTCAACAGGAGTGAAAGCCATAAATTAGAATTAGACAACTCTATACCTTTTTACTAAAAATATTTTATTAATAATATTAATATGGTATGGTCTGATAAAAGTCTACAAAATAAAATAACAAGGGCGCTGCGGCGTTGTCCCGAGGATGCTGGGCAGCGTTCTCTCGCTGGATAACTTATGCATTGAGCGAGGAACTTCTTCGAAGTATCTTCGAAGAGTCTTTGAACACTAGGACCCCACGGACCAAGGGTGTCGACGCCGAATGGAACAAACATATATTCTGGGCCGAGACCGCTATATTTGCCTACCTTTGTGCTTTCGGCTGCTTCAGCTATATTTACTCTATACTTAGTTCAAATCGACGTCACATGTTCCAAAAACAAAGTAACAAATAAAGAGCTTCGAGCATAGCAAACACTATACTGCAAACTATACTTGTAATTGTGTTTCTAACTGTCAGAACCTTCACATTCACCGCCAGCCTGCTACGAGAGCTACGCTGTAGGCTAACTGTAGCAGAATTTTCCCGCTATGTAGCGAAAATTTGCTACGAACAGCGGCCCCGACTATTTTAATTCGTCAACAAATAAGTAACCCGCAAACCTACTTACATACCTACTACACACACACGTCGCAACATTTTACAATTTTACTGGGCGTAATTTATATTGGTCGCAAGTTTTGTCGACAAAGCAATTCGGCTAACCTAACCTAACATTTTGTTATGGGCTGGGAAATTTTCTTTTACGCATACCACCCGAGCCCGAGGGAGCCTAAGGTGTGGACTAATGTGGGACTCACCGACCGAGAGTAGCCAGAATACACCCAAAGGTTTTCCGTCCACGCCGTTGTTGGTGAGGGCCACAGGCTCCGCTTGCCAGCAGGCTTCCCTCCCCGGCAAACACGCTTAGCGCGGGCTCTGACATTGAAAGAGCGCCCCGGAAGAATACGGGCCTTAGCCACTAACGCTACTAACGTTATTCTTTTCTATCACTCACAATGTATGGGACGACCCACGTGGTCAACTGTCATTCCATACATTTTGAGTGGTCGCGATGAACTGCGAGAAGAAGTTCCCTTACCCGTAGTCTCAAGGTGGCCCAAAAGCGTCCACTTGGAGGAACCTGCACGGGCCAGCCGACACCCCACAGAGGCCGGCCCCGGGTACCTCTTAGCTTCACCCCCACCCCAGCGGTGACCAGTCCACGATTACTAAATCCCACCGCCACGACAAGGCAGGTACCGCGGGGGGGAAACATAACCTACTTAACTATACTAACCTAACTTTTGCCTTGTAACCGCGCAGGACCACTTTTCCTTAACGGTTTATTCTTCCTCGTCAAAATTAACAGCAAATTGGAAACAGGGCCTTATTCTCTTAAACTGCTGTTAATTTTGACGAGGAAGAATAAACCGGCCTGGCCACATCACCACGTCTGCGCGGCTTCGTTACCGTGAAACGGCGCCGTAGAAAGACGGTGCCGTGTTTTGTCATAAAGTGGAGATTAAAATAGCTTGGCAAAAAATGGCACCGTGTATTTGCACGACGCGGCAACGTGGCTTTCTACGGCGCCGCGCTGCGCCGTTTCACGTTAACGAACCCGTGCCGGGTGATGTGGCCAGAGCAGAAGGCCGTGTTGTGGTGTGCTCGTTGCCTTTGTGTTTGCTTTCTCCATGTGAAAAAACAGAGCTTTTGTTCTTTACTTACACAATACAGCGATATGATAAACTGTCCAGAGACGAGATCGCTTAAGCAATGTCGAATAATACAGGGTGACTGTGGGGGCGTGATCCTAACTTAATTTTCCCAACTCAGTAAATGGTTGATATTCTATTAGTGTAGTAGTTTTAGAAACTATTAAGATTACGCATTTTATTAAAATATTTATTATGTTTCCACATTAAAAAATTAAAACCTATTCGAACGATCAGACAAGCCATCACGTGGCCATGATCTCGAATAAAATGAATTCATTCAATGTTTATTTGAACAAAAAACCAAAGTAATTGTCTTAACGCTTTTAAATATTTTATTTATTTATTTATTAATTACAAAAATACAGTACGTAACTTATGACTAATGTTCCGCAAAACCGCTTGCACGGTTTGACTGCGGAATCAGTAAGTTGAGTCTCTACAGCTTAACTATAAAAATGCACGAGTAACATTCAATATTGACTTAAATACTAAATAACTCAAATTAACTGACTTAAGAATAATAAAAGATAAATCTATTACATTATATTCCTAATGGTGTAGTGAGTTTTAGTTTACTTTGTTGCTACTCGACCCTGTATAGTCCTATCGATATTTTTGGTTTGCTGCTTCTGAACGTGCTATATGTATAAAATGATGAATGAGGCGATATTCATAATAGCTATCTGGTTCAAGCAACAATATTAATATTGATGATCAACAAAAAAAAAACATCTCTGCAAAGTATATTGGGATGAATACATATAATATTAACATGAGGAGGAGAAAGAGTTGTTATTTTATTAGACCATGAAGAAATCTTGTACAGCCCTTTTAACCAACTTCAAAAAGGAGGAGTTCTTAATTCGACTGTGTTTATTTTTTGTATGTTTGTAACGCAATGACTCCGTCATTAGTGGCGCGATTTTAAAAATTCTGTTTTTGTTTTATAGGGTCAGGGTCCTTTCGAGGTCCCATTGTCACCAAGTCAGTATCTGATGTGTTCCGTGAGGAATTGGAGGAGCTCCTCAATAAACATACTTGAAAAAATATTATACGCACAGCCATAGCAGTTTTGGTATTTTTAGTAACAAGATCAACATTTGTATTCAGAAAGTATCATTTGGTGAAGTAGAATTCTCAATGTTCCCTACTTCAAGGGTGGCGATAAGATAGGTAGGTGTACGAGTACCTATCGGGATTAAGATAGTTGACCAACTTAAACAAAGAACATTTAAATGACTTTCCCGCCGGCACGCTCTATAGTTTCTTATTAATTGACAAGTGACACTATATAACAGCATAATACTTATTATGATCACATTGATCACTAAAAAGTACGAGTACGAATATAAAACAAAAATTAAATATTTCTAAAAACAAAAAAATGCCCTGAAAACCGCAAGGGCTAATAACGCTAGGCGTCCTGAGAGTACTTAAGTAGGTATAATATTTTTAACCAAAAACCTTCTTCAGTTTGAACGACCTGAGGGGCTATTGGCTAAACCACTCGCAATCGCAATCGTTTTCATTTTGAAAATCGAAGGCTTGTCTGCAAACAAAATGAAAACAATTGTTCCGCTTTGAAGTCGCTCAGAAGTTAGGCAATAGGCCAGCAGTCATTTGTAAATAAGTTATTTTTGGGATTTTGACGGCAGTTTTTTTTGTAAACCATTTATTTTTAATCTCTTTTAAGTAGTATCAAGGACGAAATAACCGTCGTATTTCTTGTACAGTAATACAAAAAAAAAAACTAATCTTTGTTTAAAGCTTATTGTCAATTGTTCTACACCTGCACCTGCTCCTGCTTGTGGGTCGACTTCACGCAGAAGGCTATCAGCCCGCCCATCAGGCTCCCTCGATTCTGCAGCGCTTCAGGAATGCTTGCAGATGCTCACACAGATGGCTTAAGAAATTGTGGGGCAGCCCGAACAGCACTGAGCTCTATTGCAGACAGGTTACAGGGCTCCTTTCCGGGCTATTGGAACAAACTCAGTGAATAGTCATTTTCTGGGTAAGCGTGTACCACCTCCGACCTCGTCGTCACTTAACATCAGCTGAGACTGAGGTCAGACGCAAACCCATTATTGATTAAAAAAACTCCACCGGCCTCTTGCCAGATTGAGGTTTTTTTGTTTTCAATTATTTTTTGTCGCAATAACAATGTACTTACCTATAATTGTATGTCTTGCTGTAATGTGTAATATGGACAACTATTTACACTTCATTTTATAATTAAAATTATTTTTACTACTTGTTGTTATATGCCCCATTGTTGTTCACAAACTGATTATTAGCCCCAAGAACTTCAACATAGAGGGGTCGTTCTAATAAAAGTGGCACAGACAGGTTAAAGTTTTTTTTTTTTTTAAGTTTTGTTTTTTTACCTTTTTTGCATAAAATAAGGTTCTTGGTGTTTCAATTGTAACATATTTTTAAAAGGGAACGAAATATTCATGACAATATAAGAATTATGGCTTGTTGAAATATTGGAGATACAGGTGAAAGTAACATTAGACAGGTTAGTAGAGAAAAGTTATCCAGGTTAAAGTTTCGGTGTACAGGTTAGAAAAGAAAAGGTTTCAGGTTAAAGTAACTTATATAAAAAATGAAAAGAAAATTATTATAAAATAATCAACGTATATTTTTAGTAATTTTTATAAAAGTAATGAAATACCCAGAGTTACCAAAGTAACAATCTCAGTTCCAAATAGTCTAAAATTTTGACTTTCATTCATTAACTTACTTACATAATTTAAACGAAATTTTAAATTGAAACTTAACAAAGTCATTCATACAAAGACAGACATTATTTTAATATAATCAGTCAACGAATTAGAAACCCAAGATGCTTACCATGTTGGCAGTACGACGCATTTGTTAAACACGTATCATCAGTGCAACTAAGTTTTCTCAGAGCAACAGACGATTTTGCATTATTCCATACTACTTGGTGAACTTGAAGAGTTCCCCTGAAGGAGCGTAAGTTATTTGGAAAAAGCGAGTCTTTTTCTAGGATATGATCGTCTGTAATGATTTTAATAATAATATTTGTTAGTTTATCACTTAACATATTAGAAAAGGTTTCAAAATTTGGTATATCTGTACCCTGATTAATAAATGTATCAGCGGTACGTTTTAAGACTGCTCCTACTCCGTCAGGAGCACCTTTCCCATGACCGGATTCTGAATAATTCCAGGTTACGCATCTTAGTTGAGGGAAAGTCCATTTGAAAGTTGACATCAGAAAAAACACTTTATAGTGTACTGGCTGGTTGCAGAGTCTGACAGTATGTGAAGATTTGTTATTTGAGGAGAATTAGTTTTTAAATATTCTAAGATTGGTTCAAAGTGGGCCCATACGGCTGCTGCATCGTGCCTTAAATTGGAACTTAATGTAGAGAAACTTTGTGTTCGTTTTTGGCCATGCGTATCAAAAAAATAAAGGACACTGGTGTGTATACTAATTTGAGGTTTACTTCATTACTGTAACCACATTTATAATTTTCAGAAAAGTCGACGTGTACTAAAGCTTCATTTGTTTTTAAACCGTTTTTTATTTATTTAATTGCTTGTTGCTGACTTACCATCCTCCCACTGTGTTTCAAAAATTTGTCAATCATGTTTTCATAGGTTTTAATAGCTTCTATCGGTTGAGTTGATTTTTTTTCTTTTTTTACTACTCGTATTCTCATTTTAGTTCCATTTGTCACAATATCTTCAGTTTTATTATTCCAAGTCCAATAGTGAAACTCTTTTGTGTTGTCAAATTCCAAATATTGTACCTTTATATACTTGCAATCCTTACAGTTTCGTAAATGACACTGAGGATTATTGACATCACAGCAAATGCTTTTCAATAGGTTAAATCTCTGCGTGGTATAATTTTGAATTTTGAAAGTGCAGATACTAACAGTGTAAAATTTTCGTGTATAACGCAAAGGCACGTGCTTTGAGGTCTACGGGATGCTGGCAAGATCCAAAATGGCTTATAGTTACAAAAGGCAGCGTAACATAATCTATATTTATAGGCAGTAATAAATTTGGTATGGAGATTTTTCAGGGAATCATTTAGATACCGAACCTGGGCCTTTACTCCTTGTTTTTTCATGAACTCCTTTTTGCCTGCTGCACAGCTACTGTTTACATCATCGGAAAGAAAATCACTTACATCTTTCTTTCTCTTGTTAGCTGTGACATATTTTATGCTTTTATTTCTTCTTCTAAATATTTTTTTCAATGTTTGCTGTGATATTTTGTCTATTGCCTGTGATCTCAAGTGTGGTTCCAAAATGTTTGACGCGTTATGCTTTATTTTGCTCGATTTAATGCTTTTATATGATTGCAAAATACCCTCGCAAAGCGAGGAAGCTCCACTGTCATTTGAACGATTACAACCCGAGGAGTTAAATTCAGATTGCACATTAAAAGGCGGGATATTCTCTCTATTTATGGAGGAACAGGCAGGCTGCTGACCAGATGCTATTAAACTTTTTTCTCGTTGTCTTGATAGTTGCTTACGATACACATCACTCAATTTTTTCACTGACTGTAATTGACTTCTTAAAGATTCAATCTCTTTATCTTTTTTATACCTCAATTTACGAATCAAGTGTCGAGCACGTGATGATACACTTACACTTGAACCGGGTGACGAAGCTGGTGAACTCATTGGACTACACGCTAGTGGTGTTCGCGGCATATTAGATTTTGAGCATCCAGGCTCACAGGTAGGCATTTCAGGTTCATCTTGGTTAAGATTATCCATATTCTGCAGAGTTATTTCATCCATATCGCTGTCTGGAGGACTGTTACAATCAATAAAGCGTTGTATTGCTGCTTTTTTTTGGTTTTCTTCGTTGGTATGCTGTTTTGGATTCTTCTTTCCACTTTTTTTTTAGTGCTCTTTGGTCTCTCGGGTTTAAATTATGTATATTAACTATTTTTCCTTCCTGTTTTTTTCTCTGATATTTTTCTTTGTTTTTTCTTACATACTCAGCATAAAGTTCAGGATTCCTTTTTATTTTTTCGTATCTTTTCTTTTCATTCTCCCTTTTTTGTGCTAACAGCTCCTCTCGAGACTTTTTTTTTCCCATGTTGGCCCTAAAATATAACGAATAAATTACAACCAACCCTTCTATTCCACTAAGTTCAACTGGAAGTTCAATCAGTTGAACTTATGGGACAAAAATATTCCAACTTTGTAATTTTATTTTAATAGTTGAACGCAAACAGATTAAGTAGGTACTATAAATTAGCAATACCCTACATTTATTTTGATGGAACATTGTTAATATTGCTTAATAAAGCGTCTGGAAAGTTTCCCTGGGAAATTTCAGCATATTTTAAAAATAGAATCAATTAAAAATTTAATTCACTTTTGCTTGCCAATGGTCACATTAACCTGCACATATTTCTCTTTAACCTGCCAAGAGTCACATTAACCTGTGTTTTAGTTACAGGTTAAAGTTACACAGGATAAAGTGAAAAGTAGATTTAAAAGGAATTTACTCTAAAACCGTTGAAAATACGAAGGTCCCCTCTTAGTACCATAAGTAGATATGCCAGATTACCACGTCCAAATGATTAGTAAATACCTTCCCATACCAATAAAATTAAATAATCGAGACAAGATAAAGTTAACATACCCGTTACAACCTCCAGATTACCGCCGTTGATGAATAATATCCACAAAAGTACCACAGATCGTCTCCAACAGTTCCGTACGGCGGTGAGCCAGACACTGGCCGAATATTTACCGAGGATTATGGTGTACCTATTATTCTTCGTTTTTAAGTGAGATGCAATATCGCGAACACACAGGTTACAGTAAAAAAATCGGTGGACAAACTTCGTGTGCGAATATTGTTGTATAAAAAATATTTATTTAAGACCATATATTTATTAATTGAATGTCATGATATTCTTATTGTAAAATATATTATAAAATATATTTTATAAATAGTACACACATTTCAAAGACCAAAAAACTGGAAGCATGTCGCATTTGGACAAGACAGGTTACAGTAAAAAATGGTACCTACATATTTTTTTTGACGAATGTAATAAGGTTGAATAATTAAAATGGCTGGGCCTCGATATAAAAGGTCTGTGCTTATCTATCCACGTTTTTATTTTTTATGGAAATTGCAAATTTAACATACTTTGTATTCAAAAACTCATTGACAGGTTAACGTGCCACTTTTTTTAGAATTAGCCAGACGATAATTCAACAATCACTAGACGGAACTACAGGACGGTATTTTACAGGCCAGTAATTAGGTGTTTAACACTACCTATCTACTTACGTCTCTTAAAGTAAACAAAGCTGTAACTTCCGTTTCTGTACTTTCAACTTTTTGTCGACAGAACATTTTTTACTAATCGTAATAAAAAGTTGTTTTTCTTTGCGTTTCACTTTACCCCAATATCTCAAAAAAAATTGAACATTAAAATAATAAAAAATAAGGTTTTTTTTTTTTTTTTATGACAGAGTAGGCAAACGAGCACACAGGCCACCTGATGGTAAGCGGAAACTGTGACCCATAGACATTCGCATTCACAAGACTACAAGACTAAGACTGCAAATGCTTTGCCAACCCTGAGGACTAAGATGGAATGCCTCTATGCTAGTCATTACACCGGCTGTCTTATCCCCAAACCGGAACACAACAGTGCGAACACTGCTGTTTGGCGGTAGGTTAATGGATAAGATGGTGGTAGCGATCCGGACGGACTCTGCACAGAGTCCTACCACCCGCGTGTTTCCTATCCTATTTAAATCGAGAGCTTTCAAATGATATAATCATACTTAACATGTTAAAACAAAAAAACTGGGTGACTCGGATGATGATTTGCGGGTGGTAGGACCTTGTGCAGGGTCCGTCCGGATCGCTACCACCGTCTTATTCATTAACCTACCGCCAAACAGCAGTGTTCGCATTGTTGTGTTCCGGTTTGGGGATAAGACAGCCGGTGTAATGACTAGCATTGAGGCATTCCATCTTAGTCCTCAGGGTAAGCAACGCATTTGCAGTCTTAGGCTTACAGTCTTGTGAATGCGAATGTCTATGGGTCACAGTTTCCACTAACCATCGGGTGGCCTCTGAACTCGTTTGCCTTCTCTGTGCCATAAAAATAAAATAAATAAATCCATTAAAAAAATACCGTGTGAAAGCGTGTCTTACCATGCTCAGTGTAGAGTTCCGAAGCTGCTAAGTACTACAAAGTCTACAAACATAAAAACAACAAGTTACAACTAATTTTCAATTTAAAGTCATTTGTTTGTCAAACCCGCAATATTTTTGAAAGACCTATTCAACTTTGTTTGCGTGACTAATATGTATATTTATGCCAAATTACAGCTTTTTAGTACTGTCTCTGAGATAGGCTGCGGACGGACGGTCGGACGGATGGAAGGACATTAGGACATGGAGAAAATATAAGGGTTCCTAATTTGACTACGGAACCCTAAAAACCGGTCTAGTGCGAGTCGAACTCGCGCACCGACGGTTCCGGATTTAAGAGTATATGCTTGGTAACCGCAAAAGAAATTACTGATTTTGTTATGTTATGAACTTTATTTTCTTTGCAATAAGCTTCCAAAGTCAATCTCACATTCTACAGCAATAAGGTTGGGTTTCCTATCAATTACAAATGACTTGGCATCTCTAATGACAATGACGTCTTCAAGCAGATTTTCTTTGAAATGGCTAGCAAATTAACTTCCTTGACCGTACATACGGGACCCGCTTAAGGTGACGGAGTGGCAACGCCTTTTCATGCTATTCTTGTGCAACTCTATATTGATTTGAAAATTTCTTATTTCTTTGTTTTATGTTCAATTGGCGCGCTACTTAATTATAAATTAGGTGTTTTCGTTCAAAAATTAAATAAGTTATTACCTATTAAATAACATTTTAAAATCAAATATTCGATCAGACGCACTAGGGCGATGGAACAAGTCATTTACAAGGACCAATAATGGACACTTGATTCTTATTTTACAGAAGATGGGTTATTTACTTGTTTAGCAACAATCAATTTTGGACGGCAGGATCTTTGAATTAAGAATTAATTGTCTATTATTGTTGCCTGTCACCGGCCGGCCGGCAACACTGGTGCCATCACCCTAGTCAAAAAGAAAATAAAAGACCTTGGAAAAAAATACCACTACAAACAAAGAAAAACTTGAACAAAGTTAGTTTGGAAAGGCGTTTTTGGGCACCCCATCGCCATAAGGAGGGCTCTGACGGCGAACGCACAAAAAGAAAAATACCTATAATATATAGCAAAAGTAATATGGCTTTACCAAATAAAATAGAGCAGGATTTTAATAAAGCCCCTTGTACACAGTTATGTCTCGCTTGATTAATACGCGACCACGATATACGAGGTTTCACTTTAACGCAGTTGTCAAAATTCCCGGAGAAATGCCTCGCTTGTATGAAATAACCCTACTTTTTCTCAAATCTTTTAGGTAAAGTAAGACTAAATACGACAGTATGGCTGCAAATTATGTACAGTCAACGTCAAAAGTAAGTGATCAAAATCAACATTTCAAAACATGTTCTAGCATGGCGCCCAGATGTAACAGATTCCAAAGTGTCATTTTCAAGTCAATATTTAATTATTTAGTCAAAAGAAAATGATCATAAACGATGTCATAAATGTCTCTTTACGGGAAATTTCAATAAAGAATGATGAAATGAAAATTTTACCTAAGTGTCAAGAGTCAAACATTAGAAAGTCAAAATTTCAAAATCTCTAAATGAAAACTAGGGTAATCACGGCAGTCTAAAAGGATTTATGTATAATATTGCTAATAAAAACTAAACGAAGTAATAAGAACTTATTTGAACAATTGACGGCAAAGAGAGGTGTAGTGCTAAACTACAATAATCAGAGACATTTAACTTAATTTATTGTATACTATTCTATTTTGAGACCCTATTTCATCAGTTTATTTTGCTTTTGACTGTACCTTACATCAATGAATCTTTGTTTATAGGGTAAAGGAACCAGTAGTCAGCCTTAGAGTTTTCGAAGTTTGACCTCTTGTTTCTTGAGCAGGGTAGGTTGCATTAATAAACAAGTTTGACGATTTGATTTTATATTCAATCATAAATCAGTTTATAAAACAATTTATTGTAGGTACTTTAAGCTAAAATTGTACTTTTCTCCAAATACTCAGCCTTAAATCCAGTCAACAGCCGCAAGTTTATCCAATACTCAGCCTTCATATTTAGTACTTAAATGAAAAGGCTGAATACTGGAGCTAAAAAATCCAGTAGTCAGCCCTATAAAATAAATATTTTTAAATGCGGCCGCCTACTGGGTTTTATTAGTAGAGAAAAACTATAAGTCAGCCGTCCGTGGCTGACCATTGATTTTTAATAAAAAGGTGCACCCAGTACCCAGCCCTCTCAATTTATAAAGAAATTATAGTTTATTCTTAGTATTAAGGTGGATAATATCAGATAAAAGTCAAAGTTCTTTATTCTTAAATTTAGGCATAACACACCTATGAATGTCAAAAAGCATTTCCACCGGTTTGAAAAATAAAACCTTTGCCCCGAGAATAAACGGCGTAAAAAAACTCGGCATGGTATATTTTTTCAAAAAAGTTTAAGTCCATCATAGGTACTTACACAAGTTTACAATATCACAGTATTTTTGCACAGTAGGTACTTTTTTATACATAATATATAAACAACCAAATATGATTCAACAATGTATCTTTAAATATTTAAAGTAAGCATTTCTTACCTGAGAATAAAACACCCGTGGGTAAACTAAAAAATGGCGAACATTGTACAACTTTACTGGTCAACTGACAGCACGTGTTTTAACACAACAATCCCCCTCACCTCTCACTGCACTAATCATGTGAGGATTTGTCCAATAAGGAATCAAAGCGTCCATAAATTTACAGATTTATTGACTAGTTTGAGTTAGAGCGCTATTTACAGGGTCCTGGCTGACCACTGGTGCCTTTACCCTAACTTTATCTTGGCACTAGAAATGAGGATCCGACGAGTCCTACCAAGACTTAGGGGTCCTACCCCATTTACTAGGCGAGTGAAGTGTAATTTTTCATGTATTTTTTTGGTACTGAATCCGTTGTTGGAAAAAAATAAAAAGAAATAAAGTCAAAAGTAGTATTAAATCAGAAAAAACAATTATATTTTTTTACACTGGATCGCCATGTAATATTAACTATGAACATGTTTTTAATTTACATGGAAAATCACACTTCACTCGCCTTGTAAAACTTTCTCCCTGCCCATACCCCCCGATGGGGGTAGAACCCCTAAATTTTGGAAGGACTCGGCAGATCCTCCTTAGTGCCGAGATAAAGTTATAACCGAAATTTCATTGTTGTACATATTTTGCCTCTAAAATATGCTATTTTTCCTGTATGCCCAGAATGCAACTGCGATTCCTGTCCAGAGGCTCTAGCCAAGATGCAAAAGTTACTAACCTCTTTCTTTTCTATCACTCAAAAGGCATTCGGTGACATTCTCTTGCGTAGCGATAAACCACGTGGTCAACTGTGACCCCCATACATTTTAAAGGTAGAAAAGAAAGACGTTGGTAGCGTTTCCATCTTGGCTACGGGCCGTGGTGCAACATTGCCTCCACTAGCAAAAGAAACACAACCCAACAAATTTCTCTGTTCGCGAAATTATACGAAACGCTGTCCTTACACGCACTATATTAGTTGTAACTGGGGTCCTAGTGAAAAAACGAAGTCACAGGTCGACTTATCTCGAAATAAAAAAGGGTACATATACTCGTACAGTCGACTAGGTACATAGAGATGTATCCACTTTTGTTCCTTAACTGTAATTGTAAAGGAAAAACTGGTCCAAAAGTGGATACATCTCTTTATAGTTAACTGTACATGAACGAAGTATATTAGACTTAAACCCTTTTTCAGAAGACTTTTTTTTGATCTTCAGAAGGCTTATACCTCTTTTAAGCAAGATCCCAGCATTAACAACGCGCGTCTGAAACTAAAATTAATAAATTTTAACAAAAGTTCAAAACGTTAGAGTAAGAGCGATAAAAAAATATAAGAAAGTACAACGATTTCAGGCAGACTGATCCGAAACTGAATGGCTACTCGTGACAACATTAGTATATTATCAAGAATCCATTGTTAGCACTATTGTTATTCTTTCTCGAGATATGTTATGGTTCTAATATAAGATATTTTAATAACTCGCCGAATACATTGCATCACTGATTTTAACAATGGTCTAAAGGGAGCAGAAGTTAACACTGCGAATGCCCACGTTAATTAATATGACATTTGTTGCTGAAAATTAGGAATGCACCAAATAACCCTATTCCAGTTATCCAGTATATTTAAAATATAATTATTATTAAAGCTTAGGTACGAGTATCTTATCTTATCTTATTCTTTACGAATACACTTCGACCCTATGGGATCTTTTGTGTCACCCCTCAAAATTATTAGAAGCTGTATATGTGTAGATACCCTATGTCCTCTTTCATACAAATAATATAGCTTACATTTACCGTTCATTAAATCGTTTTAATTTATGACGTATTTATCATTAATCTGTTAAGTATAAAACACGGTGGCTAGAAAGGTCAACGGATAATGAGTAAAACTAGCAATAATTATCTAGCTATTGCCATTCACTCAATTATGTTGAGTAGGTACCCCCAAAAAACACCTAAACATTTTTTCTTGTTAATAATATTATTTCAAGATAAAATACCATTGTGACAAACATTACATAAGCAATATACTCATTAAAAACCAGTAGGTATAGGAAGTCGGTAGACCGACCCAGGTAACACGCTATTATATTTTTTAATATATACTCGTATTCGTCTAAACTATGTACCTATGCTATGTCTAACCAAGCGCCAGCAAACCCCTTCCACTATTAAGAGGGGACTGCGCCTTGGACCCTCGTGGACAGGGGCCCTCACTCACGCCTCAGAAGCGCCGTGCACAGCCGTAAACACATTTTTAAAAACCCATTTTTTTAATAAAATACTATTTGTAGTGGGTTTGTGTTAAAAAATATTTATTGGTGAAAAATTTAAAGTTATTTGAAGCACTAATAAGAGCTTTGTTCAAGATTCATCAATATTATGAGCGACAGAGATTTATATGTAGGTAAATATATTAAAAAATAGGTATATGTGTTGTATACCACCAGGTGATCCATATCGGTTCTTATCTAAGGCTAATGGTGCAAAGCTGGGCAAGGCCAGCTAGTAGAAGTTACAATAAAGCCGGGAGCTCATGCTTACAAGAGAGATGGTAAAGTTTAAGTTTCGAACTCGTCATCCTTTAACATCAGGTGAGACTGAGATCAAACACAAACCCATTTTAGATAAAAAAAAACTTTAAAGCAAAGCCTACTCTACCTCTCAAGTAATTTAACATAATGGTTCGAATAATTTTTAAATATTACATAATCAATGTAATTATAATATATTTTGTCGTGTTAAACTTATTGCCTTACTTCTTCGTTTCTATTCGGCAAAGCTCTTTAAATAAAATGGTTTATTTTCATCTAAATTTTATTGGCTACTTCTATATTGGCTATTTTATTTAGGTACGATAAAACCACTAATAAGTAAATTATCATTACTTACTATTTTTTCCTATAGTAACCGAATAAATACGATCTCTTAGGTAATTAAGAGCCTTTCGTCCTCCATTACCCTCAAGCTTACGCCGCATTTATAAAACTGTCAAATTTATCAAAATCCCATATAGGTATGTCATTGATATGAATTTAGCATTCGTTGAACAAAAGACCATTTCTCCACATCCGCAAGGGAAACCGTCGAGCGCTGGAGGGTTAGCTCGTACCGATGACGTTTCAGCCCATTGAAAACTGCCTGTATGAAGAAGTCCACGTCTAGTATATAAGCGCCCGGCGGCGAGGAAGGAAGCATCAAGTGTTCTCACTGTCATATCTGTTCTACCAGTGCATTGAAACATGAATTCCCAAATATTAGCAGTCATGGCAATCTTGGCGGCAAACGGTAAGTTTAGCAATGTTAAAAAAATATAGCTCATAAAATAAAACCATAAAAATAAATTCAAAATAATTTGTAAATCCGAATTAATAATTTATAAAATCTTTAATATTTGTATTATACAAAATGCCTTTGTGTAACGATACCATTAATAAGTATTTTTTATTACCCAATTTATAAATTAACAGCATAACAAAAAAAATCATTAAAATTGTACACGCATGATGTATTCTCCCTCATCATTAAATATTGAGGCATTACAATATTACCTACTTTAGTTATAAAAATAAAATGTTTCAGTTAAATTACTGTTTATTTAGTAAAATTATAAACTCACTGCAATAATTTAATTTTAATTTTTAAGTGAACACATACATATTGCAATTAAACCTTATGTAACATCACAAAGAATTTAAAATCGAATTACTTACTACCGTCTCAGAATGTTTTTCTCGTATTGTTTCCTATGTTTTAATAGTTATTCTGCTATTTGAGGGCAGAGAAAAATCCAACAAATCAAATATCGCTCCAGCCATTCTTGAGTTACAAATGGTGTAACTAACCCGACTTTGTTTTTACATATAGATTTATAAACTGCATTTTCTTATACCTAAATCTTTTTAAAGTTTTCATAAAAATATAGTGAACTTTCATGTCGCACGAAAAAAAACAATTTTGATGAAAATAAGAACTTTGCTTAAAAACCATTTTCATGTTGAGATATACAAAATCCTTATGACACGAAGTCGCGGATACAGAATTGGAATCCCAAAATGCAATCTGAAGCCCTTGATTTTTTGAGGGGTTCATGAGTCTTGTACTCTTCCCCTTCCTGATCCGCGCTTGATACAAGATATTAAAATTACATTTTTATTTATTTAAAATGTCATTATTTAAATTGAAAGCCAAAATTCTAGTCCGATTCGTCCAAAATAATTGCCTAGTATTTAAATTAATACTGATAACAACTTAAAACCAAACAATTATTCATCGGTAGGTATTTGGCAAATTGCATTTGAAAATAGTAGCTACTGAGCTATGTAAAACGCGTGGAGTTTTCCTTTGCAGCGGCGGCTCGCACAAACATCCGCCTAAATGTTGACTACTTCTACCTCAAACGAATGATCACCAAATAGTCTAAACATATCATTCGTAACATTAAACCTTCAAACGATAAATACCAAATCAGAGCACCATACAAATACATTATGGACTTTAAATTCCTCATAAAATCCTACGTAAGCAACTGATAAGAAATCGATCTTGATTCTCTACTAAATACTTAGTTCTGATAGCATTTTCCAATCAAGCTACTTTTATAAAATTCATTTAATTAAACACCATATAATTTCATTAACCGCCTTCTTAATCCTAATGAAAACAGTTTTTAGAACCGGTATTATTTGCAACGATGGCATCCATCTAGCATTAGGTGCCATATTTTGATAATTGCTTTGGGAAGAGGACTAGACGCTACCCATCGTTATGTTCAGAATCCGTAATAATATATCAGAAGAAGCAATTTCGTACACCCAAATATGTTAAGTACATACTGCACGCATTGCTGCAGGCCGACCTCACTCCACAGTAATCCGTAAGGTCGCCTTTATTTACTTGTTAATCTCAAATGCATTATCGCATCGATATTCGATATTTCAGTTTGCGGAATCAGCAATCCAGTTAAGTCACGACAAAGTCTCTTATTAGATATTCATGAAACCTAAACAAATATTTACTGTAACAAGAACAAGTGACAGGTTCCTGAATATTTTATGCACATTTATCTGTCTAGTAGAAGATACTGAGCATGCTTATAAATTATCGTCATTAATTTGTTGTATAATAATAGTACATTATGTTGAACATCATTGGAAATTACAGTTGTATTATATTTCTATTATTAAATTTACTATGATAATACTAATCTTATATAAGTCTATTACACGCTTCTCGTTGCATAAATTTATATTGATTAAAAGTAATTAATATTCGACCAGACATGTGTATTCGAGGGGTTAAGGAGGAGTTGATTTAAGCGATACCAAATTCCTTAATTTTTTTCGTTGAATAATTATACCGAAGTGTTGCATTTATTTGCATAATCTGTCATGAGACAAAAAAAGCAGCTCAATAAAAAGCCATGATTGGCGACTCCGGCACCACTTGATTATCAAATCAAAGTTGGTTTCAACAAAAATATAGGTATTTTTTCTCCACATTAATGTGGGTTGACATTCCAGGCACGTACGCATGAATCGTTCACAATTCAAGGTACCCTGGTTAATTTACGATTAGGTAATGAATGAATTAAGACTTCAATGGCTTATAAAAACAACACATTCACTTAAGGTTCAATTCGAAAGGTAAATAAATTCAACAATGTGTGTTTTGAAACACGGACGGCGCATAAGATAATCATTGTCATGGGAGCACTCACTTGGTATTTTCTAAACATCGCGAGATGTTAATAAAATATTGTGATTTATGCTCTGGGTTCTTTAATCGGCGAGTCGAATAAACTACTTAAGATACTTTTGAAAATAACGAATTGCAAACAAATAACTCCAACCCTTCACGTGTCGGTTATCTATACCTACGTTTTTTTTTCAGCCTCCGTCGTTTTCGGCTGGGGTTACAGGGCGTCTGATCAGCGGCGCTGGGCGGTGCTCCACCCAGCCTGCGGCGGCCGGCAGCAATCACCCATCGCCATCGCCGCCCGCCAAGCAATCCCCATCTCCATCCCCGCCATGGAACTCATTGGCTACCAGAATCCCCTGCCTGGACCACTTACTATAACCAATAACGGCCATTCTGGTTAGTTCAATGAATCATTATTAATTTTAAACTAAAAAAAAACACTTAAAAAGAAGGTGCTCACCTTGCATGACTTGAGCAACTTCACTGTATTTAGATACTCATTGCACTTCTCACCAATGCTATAATTTATTTCCATTCTTTTTAAATCAGTAGTAACTCTACTTTACCAAAAACCTTATTTTCTCTCATTCCAGTGGCGCTAACCATACCGAAATACAGTTCAGAAGAAGAAAAGAAGGGCTTCCGTCTCCCTTATATTTTCGGCGGCCCTCTCGACAATGAGTACGAAATCGAAGGCCTCCACTTCCACTGGGGAGATAAGAATAACCGAGGTTCCGAGCACACCCTGAACGATATGCGTCTGCCTCTTGAAATGCATATTATTCATAGGAACAAGAAATACAGAAACTTGGCCGAGGCTCTGCAGCACCCTGATGGTCTTTGCGTTCTTGCTTTCTTCTACCAGGTAATCAACTTTCAACCAACTGCAAAAAAACTCGTTCCGATCTTAAGTAAATACAGAATCTGCAGACATTCAAGAATCTAATTGCCTCTTCCAGAACTATGTTCAGAGCGTCATCTAGCATTATTTGTTGTTTATCTATACTAGCAAAAACCAACTTGTCAACTACACTTTCAGGTGGTTGAGTTTGACGCCAAGCTGCTCACTCCTATCGTCAAGAACCTGTCCGCCATCGAGAACTACAACACCAGTATGCAGCTCCCCCACACCTTCTCCCTGTCTTCCATCCTGTCCGGCCTGGACACCGAGCGTTTCTACACCTACAAGGGTTCTCTGACCACCCCTCCTTGCGCCGAGGCCGTCACGTGGGTTGTCTTCTCTGACTACCTTCCCATCTCCGTCTTCCAGGTATGTATCGAAGTCAAAGCCGACAAGATCGCTCGGCATCTTTACTTACTAGCTGAGCCTTAGTTACTAACTCCAAATACAATAATTAACCATCTCTTTTCTTCCACAGATGGACAACTACCGCGGCCTCCTGTCCAACCTCAACCTTCCTCTTGTGGACAACTTCAGGCAGCTGCAACCTCTCTTCGGCCGGCGTGTCTTCGTTCGTATAACATCTAAGAATCCAAAATTCAAGAAGACCAAGCTCCACTACTCCAAGTGGGACTGGGTTGGACACAAGAAAGCCGAAAATGACGTCGCCGAATTCGAAGACTAATTTATTCTAATTTATAATCTCCCTCCCTCCGCTTACGGGTATTTCATACCATATTAGTTGACTTTTGTATGTAATGTAACAGGGTGGGCCAGAATTTTTTGCACTTTTAGATCTTGAACTAAAATAAAACCATTAATGTTAATTTGCTAGTGGTTTATTAAAGCATTTAAAGTAATTTATTTTTTCTAAATAACATAGTTGAGACGACTCCCATCTCGTCGTTGGCATTCCTGCAACCGATTACTCAAATCATAAAAAGACATGCTGGGCTCGCTGCTATCTCTTCGCGGACCATACTGTCGTTTTAGGTGAATACAGTGGCCTTTGGTGTTTAAGGTGAGGAGGTGAGGTTTAAGGTTTTCCTTACCGTGCCCGTGTTGATCTGGAAATGGGCCTCATCCATAAACAAAATATTCTCAAGGTTTGAAAATTGTTCAAGAATAGTATCAGCCAATAACTTACGTTGAATGTCGTCATTTGGTTTCATTTCTTGCACTTTTGCATCTCATATGAATGGAATTTAAGGTAACTTCAAACTTTTCGACCCAAGCTCTAATCAAATTAACACTTGGGCACTGATTAATGTGGCGTAATCCATATTCATTCCAAAATAGGCGTCGTAGTGTAACGTAAAAATCGGTGTTTTTGTAATACTGTTTTGCAAAAAAGCCCGCTGTTGTCCAGAAAAACGCTCATTTAAAAAAAAAATTAAGTGATGTCTAATTTCCCACCACTCGAAAACTTTTAAATTGTTGTTTTCGAGATATTTAGTGTTGCTGTTTGCTAATTTTTTTGGCCCACCTGTATATTGTAGATTTGTGTGAATAGTAATTATAACGTTTAATAGGGTAGTGTAAACAAATGATTAAAGCATTGTGATAATATTAAGTTATTTTATTAAATATAAATAAAAATAAATTAATGAAATACATATATGTAGTTTACGCACAGGCACATTTATTATATGATTAAGATTTTACCTAAAGTATTTGAAATATTTATGAAGAGTAGATTTATATTAATTATCGAAGTTTTCAGATCCATGCATTGACTGAAAAAAAAGAAAATTAGCACCATTTTACTACCGATTGTAATGTAACATAAAATTGACTTACCTTTTATATTTAATAATTTACATAATAATTAACACTTTTTGCACTTTAACACTAAAATAGCACAACCAAGCTTGTTTAAGTGAAATATACACTGTCACATCAAAAAATATCATTTCTTTTCAAGCAACCATTATAAAAACCACCTAAAATCACACAAAATTAATCAAATGGTTTACCATTTGATTAATTTAATTTGTGACAAATCATAATATTTGTCCAATTCAAACAATGATTCACACCAAACATTTTTTTAAATATTTAAACACTTTTCTTGGCAAAATTAAAAGCTGACTGTAGTCTTATTTTTTTTAGTTCTTATTTCAGAAAACAATTTCAGTTACGAATCATACTAGTTAGGCCCGGTTGCACGTAAATTCAATCCTAGGTTAACTCCAGGTTGTTTTATTAAACAATCAGACTCATGTCAATTTTAACAAATTAACCTGCGGGCCAATTATGCGTGGCACCTTTTTATCGTGTGGATATGTATAAATTTTTAACAAAGTCGTCTATTTTATCGAAATCCCTAATATGGTTGACAATGTCGATAAAGTTATTGCGTCGATAAAGCGACGACTATTGTGTTTAAGCCCAGTGTGACAAGAATCACATGAGATTACTACCAATTTGCAAAAAAGTTGCTAGTGTCACGAAATCAATACATTTTTGCACATGTTGGATGTTGAATGGCGGACTTTATATAATGCTTCTAAAATGGGAAGTTATAAATTAGTCATAGAAAGAAGGCGGACGCCATACTATTAAAAATATATGGGTTATGTTGACATCTTGATTCGGTAGTTCTATATTCTATGGTTATTAGTTTATGGTTAGTAGTTTAGTACCTACGAAAGTTTAAAGTTTGTATTGGAATTTTAGTTCGGTCCGAAATTGTTCTTGGATGAAGCGAAAATGAGACAAACAACAAAAGTGTAAGTTTAACACTGTGAACTAATATGAGTTTAAGTGCATTGTCAATTTCTTTATTTATTGTTAATGATTAAAACAATCATGTTGTGTTACAGTCGCTGTACAGCAGTACAATAAAGAAAAAATATTGAATATATGGCCAGCCACCCCTTATTCGCAAACTGGGAGTTCAGTGGGCCACTCGGATCTCAAAGACACGAGTCCGAGTGGCAAAATCTGGCTTCGATGTTGCGAGAGTTTAGCCCGGAGAAATCCGTCGCATCATGGAAAATCGTAAGTATTTTGTTTATTAACTATACATTCATATTTTTCGGGTAACATTAACGTTTTAGCCTACATCGCCTTATTTACCACATTACATTGCACACAAAGAACAGAAGGAAAAGAAGGGCATACCTAAAAGTTATGAAGGTATTATTATGACAGAATGATCTATTCAAAATTCTATATATTCTATCTATTAATACTGTCTTTTAGTAATGAAAACTTGAAATGCATATCTTTTTAATATTTTGGCTCGAATATTATCAAAGACATTTAATGTCATATATTTATATGTAGGTAGAGGTCCTCTAAACTATTTTAAGAAAATTATCAATGCTGGGAAAAAATATGTCCATATTGTCCATACAAACTTACCTAATGCCCTTTGTTTCATAATGACTTTTTTTATATAAAAGTAATGCAATTGTATTTTATGTTACAGAATATAATAGAACAACTAGTAAAACTGAATCAGCTCAAGTCAGAACACAATGACATTCTGAGGGAGCAGAATAGGATTTTAAGGAGAAACCAGCAAGCTTTAATTTTATCCATACTCAAACATAATATGGTAGATCATTTATAATCCACACTAATATGTAGATGCAAGGTAACTCAGTCTGTCTTTTACGTTCTAGCTGCTAAACTGCTGAACCGAACCTTAATCTTAATTCAAGATTGAGTTTGGTACAGATAGCTTGATCCTATTTTTTATACTGTTAAAATATAGTTTTCTACTTAACTGTTTATATGGGAATGGAATAAAACACAATAGTAAGCAAAATAATTATTTACTATGGTGGCCCTTTTTTCTTGGGCCACTCTTAGTAAAAGCCCATTTGCCGGTAGCTGCTGGGTGGTGAGGATTTCATTGCTGTTTGTGGCAGCCAGCTCCATATCAAGTGTTCTGAAAAATAATATGTAAATAAGAAATTAAATTCTAAACTCTTACAAGTTATATGTATGTACTTAGGTATAGGTAAAAAAAACGGTTCTCTATCGTTATGGCAAATTAATTTACATGTAACAATTAATAATAATGTAATGTAACAATAAAATATAAAATGATATCCTTTTTCTTTTCAGGCTGGAGGACACGCAAATTATAACTGAGGAGGAGCCATGAATCTTTTTTATTTCTTTATTTTTTTAAATTATATTAAATGATTGAGGTTGAATGGATTTCAATGCATTTTAATTTAAATTAAAAACTTGTTTTTATAGAACGATAAAATTCTGTTGGGGTATAGGAGCAATTACATGGGGGTTTTGACCTGCTTAATGTTTTTTACTTACCAACTGCACATTCATGGAATGAAACCCCTTTCTATTGAGGTAGTTTATGCTGTGGGGAAGTGGTGGTGGGAAAATTTTGATGTGTGTGCAGTCAATGGTCCCTAACACATTGGGCACTCTGTAAGCTGCACTAAACTCCCCAGCAACAGCTTGTCTATTGGGGTCTGTTCCAGGGAACTTTGCCCATCTTCTCATGAGCCTGAAAATAATACTTAGTTATACCTACTGTAATTGCATTTGTATTTAACATCAAGTTTGTGAATAATTATAAGTTCATATTTAACTATTTTTATGTTTTATTTAAAAACCAAATTCCCATTTATTGTAGTAATTAAATGATGTTAGTATTAAAACTTGAGTAGGTATATTATTTGTGGTTCCCTTGCAGGGTATCCATGTGGAGCTAAGTTAAGACAACAACTCCTGTCTGAAATATATGTGCCATAATGTGAGGACAGTAATTAAATTTTCATTTATATATTAAATGAGTGTAATATAGTGCTAAACATGAACCATATTAGGGTATAGCAACCTTGAAAACTAAATAAAAGATAACCCAAATATACAAAAGTTAGTACTATTACACTAAAAAGTTACAAAATATAAAATAAATTAAAAGCAATTTTCCCACGGGATGGTGTGTTAATAACACTGCAGCACTGTGCACTGGTTAAATCAAATATTATAATTGTGTAAGTGTGCCTGTTTGTTTTGTTGTTTGGTCTATACTGTTCAAAGCCTTAAAATATACCTATAAAAATTTGATAGGTACAGAGATAGTTATATCCCGGAGGAAGACTTATAACTGATGGACTTTTTAATTCAAAAAATTAAAGCAAGTAGCACATATGAAAATGTTAGTAAGTAAATAAACTTCACTTCTAAACTATAGGTCCATTGGGTCATTAACAATTTAGAAAACGATAATGTTATATATTATTTCAACTTTCATGCCTACCTTCTGATTACAGCGTCCGTAAACTGAGCCAGATAGTTGCTCACAGTGCATTGTGCAATGCACAAACCGTGGTCCTGCCCTGTTCTGCGTTGGTAATTACCATCCGCCAGAAAATGCAACGATGTTAGAACCTGTAAAAGGGTACATTTTTACGAATTGCTTTAACAATAATTTTCTGGCTCTTCACCTTGTGCCTAAAGTAACATTATGTATATGTATGATAAACAATAAATATTACCTTAATATAGACGGGTAAACCGTCATTATTGTGCGGCTGGAGGTCGACGTCGAGTTCGGCACATAAATGGAGAGCCATCTCCTTACAGACTGTAGACGTGCCGGAACTCTTCCTCCGGAAGCTCGAAAGGATTCGACGCCTCTCGAATCGTCCTGCGCTGTAGTTTTCGCCTTTCTTTCTCCGTTTGCAGCGTGAGACTGTAGTAGTAGTATCTAGACATTCTACGAAAAAATACAGCTTAGGTATACCAATTATAATGTAAAACGCCTTTATTATAAGTAACTAAACGGTTTTTAATAAGTAAAAATATTATAAAACCAATACTTACGCTTAAATTTTACATGAGTTGAGTATTTTTCCAAATGAAATGTCTTGTCGTCACCAACCCGGCACTTGTATAAACTTATCGAATTGAGATGTCAAAAGTCGATCCAAAGTGGCCACCCATATTAAGCAAAGTCGATAAAATATGACGTTTGTCGTATATCGTTGTCAAAAGTGGATAATGCAATGTAACCGATGCTACCATATTAGCTTACGTCGACAGTGATATAATGTCGATGATCTTGAGATAAAAACGTTTTATCGCGTCGATAAGTGTCACCATAATCGGCCCGCTGGGGTTATACTCCCGTAACTTTAGTCATCATGAGTTTGCGTTAAATCCGGTAGTTCTGATTTCTTGCAGACTTGTTTATGATAATTATGATGTTAGCCCAATCAGTAATCCAAGTTTGTGACCTAGAGCGCCGAACGCAACTAGGTATGTCAAACATAAAAAAACCGCGAGAATTTCTGACTTTCTTTCAGGTTTTGGCTATTATAACCCTAAAGGACTAGTTTTTGATAATACATTGACGACTTTTTTAAAGAGGACTAAAATTTTACAATACATAATGTTTTGCAATATGAGACTAGAATTGTCTCTATAGACCAACCATTTATTAGACTTCTCATTTTTTTAACAGCCTTGACGAGCTGCCTCGAAAAGCCAGCTTCAATTTGGCCAGGTGTTTAAAGGAGACTTTTGCTACTTGAATGATATTTATTTTCCAAAGTAAAGTCACAGTGTACATTGCATGTTATGTCAAAGATACAAGAAATTACATTGGAAACGTCAAAAAAATCACAAATGTTAATATACCTAATCAAAAATAGAAATAAGAAGTCAGGATAACAATTACAATACGGAACTAAGGAGTCACCGTTAAAAATCCTCTTAAAAATAGCATACAAAAAAGTGTGTCGTAGTGTTTAGGTTTCACACCAACTAATGTACGTACCGCACGTTTCTGCATTAGTATAACTGTAGTACCAAGTCTGTAGACACAATAAGTAGTCTCCGAGAAAAAGCCTTTTAAAATTCTTTTTTTTTGTACTTCGAACAACTATACGCCAGGGTTGTGACGAAAACCAGCTTCAATCTGGCCAGTTTACCTCCTAAACGAGACTCTGCTCGATTTCACTCCTTGCGGACATACCATCAGGTGCAAATATGTCCTTTCATGCACTAATCATCATAAAATTATTCAACTGCTTACAGTACAATCTTCTTACAGTACAGACTTGTTTGGGAGTCACACTGAACCCTCTCTCCTAGGGGTGGATATTCACGCCACAAAGACTGAACCCCAAAATGATGGCATAGACGCAGCCCCACAACACATCTTGCGGCCGCAAGAAGGGTTGAGGGAACACTTGAAGCTGAAGGAAGGCAGGGGTGAATATTATACATGAGCAGTTGAATAGAAAATAATGAATAAAATGTAATGTGTATTCGTAATGCAAGGACAAGTTTGCACCTGATGGTATTTCCGCGAGGAGTGAAATCGAGAAGTCGTGTAAAATGAAGCAGTCTCGTGTGAAATAGAGCAGTGTCTCGTGTAGGAGGTAACTTGGCCAGGTTGAAGCTGGTATTCGTCGCAGCTCTGGCCAATAGTTGGTATCACAGCTCGTTAAGGTTGTTCAAAAAAATTGAGAAGTCCAAAAAAATGGTTCAATTTTGAGGGGCCGACTCGTGGTCACACCAGTTTGTCACACCACTGCTATTCGCTTTAGTCGGTTATTCGTCAAAAATCATTTTTATTCCGCAAAGGTAGGTAGGTTAGGTTGGTTAGGCATCTTAAGATGCCCGAAGGGCAAATCCCTCAGAAATAGGAGCCCTGCCATAGGCAGGGCTCCGTCGAAAGGCACTGGGGTGACAAACTGGTGTGACCACGAGTCTGCACCCTTTTTTTTGAATGGTTTTATCTCGGAAACTATTGGGTTTACCTAGATAATTCCAGTCTCATACTGAAGCAAATTCAGTCTTCTTTAAAATCTTCAGAGGGTTTTATTAACCTAGTATTTTTGACAAATTTGCGTTCGGCGCTCGAGGTCACAAACTTGGATTATTCAACTTGACGCAAACTACCCCGTACTTTCAATCGCCAATTTGGCTGGAGTATTAACGCATGTAACCCGGTTAACATTTACGTGCAAGCGGCCTTATTAAAACGCAAACGTCAGCTTAACCAAAGGTGTGTCACCCAATAACAACGTTAAGCATACTTAGTAGAACCTTGTCACTGTGATTGCCATACTTGTCGTTTGATAGTTAGTGCTCAACATGTTCGTTGGCGTACACTGCCTGCCTACTGTAGGTACATTGCCAAGAAAAGGGGTTGACCATGCTCACAAACAGACAAAAAATAGTTAGGAAATGAAACAATCAATGGTTTTTATTATTTAATTATAGTCTATAACACAACTTCAACAACAGGGTTATATTTTTCATTAATCATTACATTATATTTCAATTTAAATTAGTAAATAAATCCTTTATCATTGAATTTGACAGTTTGAAATGGGGGCAAAATGGAATGTTATTAAATTAAATTCTGATTTAATTAAGGTGACAACACAATCAGTAATAAAATAACTAATAAGTCTAACTAAATAATATATTTCAAAGTACTTTCTGGTGCAATAGTTAAAATAATAATGTCATTATTACTGATGGTGTGTTCTACCTGATTGATTGCACACGGTAATATTGGTAAGAGTGGCAAGGTGCCATTGGAATGGTTAGTCGGTCGGCGTATTTACAGGTGCCATACCACACCCAGGCACACATGCAAAGGTTTAGTTTCAACGTACCATGTCTTCGGGGTTGAACATGCCCTGAAAGAGAAAAAGGTTGGTTAGAACTTTGTACGGCTTTTGTCTAGTATATAAAGGCTATTTACTAACTGTTATTAATAAAATAACAATATTGCGGACACAGCCCTAATCACATAATTAGAGACACTTGTTTTTAGGGTTCAGTACTAAAATGGTAAAAAAAGAACCCTTATGGTGAGACTTCGTTGTCTGTCTGTCTGTCAGTCTGTCTGTCCGTATGTCACAGCTTGAAATTTGGCATAGTTATCCTCATGTTTTTACAAAAAAAGAATTAATTAATTTGATTATTAATTGAAAAAGGTTCTAGAATAGGGGGTTGAAAAATGAAAATCTGTATTAAACTTTAGTCTAGTCAAAATGGACCTTATTGCATAGTAAATACGGCTCATTACAAAATGAGTATTTTCTTTTGCAGTCACTCAGCAAACATCTATTCAGGTCAGTCAGCAAACAACACAAAAAAAATAGAACTTATATTTCATAGGGATTTAAAAACTTAGTGCTGACTCGTTCATATACGGCAATTATTATTTTTTCAAATCTTTATAAAATGAATGATTCGTTTTCAACAGAGATAAATTGAATTGTACATACATTTAAACTTTACTTTGTTAGTTCCCGATAAGTGAAAGTTAAAATAAAATTGGTTAAGAATCTTAAGTTATGTGACACTGTATAAGACGTCATTACACTAAGTTCTAAGTTTTTTATATTTATTGAATGTCTATATATTTTAAACTCTTCGAGAAAAACGAAGTTCCTTCAATTAGTTTGATATTTTACAACGTATCGCAACGTACGGTGTAACCATTTTCCTAATATAAGTCGGCGATCTTCGTTTTGTGGAAACACGAGTGAAAGATATACTGTCTGTTGCGAGTGTAAGGGTGCCAGCGATAGCCAGCTGAAGTCTAACAAGGCGGCAGGGAAATATATTGCAAAATACTAAAATAACATGAGATATTTTTTATCGCTGGAAATTCTACAAACAAAACAATAAATCTAAAAACAACAAGCATGAACTTATTTTGCCATTTAAAGTTATTTGGTGCTGTTATAGATAATTTTAGACACTTTAGTCGCCTGTATCTCAGGAACCAATCAAGTATACTTAGTCGTGATAGTTTTCCTTATAAAGACGTTAGATGTGCTTTCATTTAAGATATTTATCAAGTTTTCATCATTTGTCGTTTTGAAACCGTCGGTGCGCAAGTGACACATGCACTTGACAGGATTCATTTGTTTTTTGTTACTTATTAATTGAAGGAGATTGAAGGTCAAACTAGTTTGGAGAGCGAGGAATGGATGGATGTTTTTATCTGATAAAAGACAATAAATGATTTTATTTTAGACAATGTAGGATAAACATTTGATGGATCTGTGTTTATTGGTTCCTTACCTAATGTTCGACTACAGATTATTTATGTTAAATTATAAGATTTTGGCCTTAAAGGACTAGAACAAGGTATTACTTTTACTATAAAAAAGGCTAAACATTAAATTAAATAATATTTTAATATTACTATGATGCTAACAAACAATTTAAAAAACTGCAAGCTTACAAATTACAACAATTAGGATGGTACCAAGCGATACCTTAAATCAGCTGTTAGTCCATAAAATTGACCAATACATGGCCATATTAATAAATTGACCTGACAAAATAGAATACAACTCTTGTACGACTATCATACTTTTCAAGCATCATACCTTCTCTCACGGAATACGTTTTTTTGGGCATACTTAAGTCTAACAACCTTAACTACTACATAATGAATGTTTAAGATATCCTGAAAACCAGTCTTACAGGTTACAGTTTGCGAGCTTATCGCCTAACAAAACTATAAGCCATTATTCCCGTAGTTATGGGAAGACATGTAGTGGCACTATTATAAGCCGGCAAACACGCAAATCAAATAGAAAACACCCCTCGTCAGACTATCGTACTTTTCAAGCATCATACCTTAGCACGACGCAGGATAGAGTCCTTGCTAGCGTCATAGGGGTGGTCCTTGGAGGGGATCTCGAGTACAGCCGGCACGGGCGCAGAGTGCTGGTCGATGACGTTGCGGATCAGCTCCGCCACATTCTGGTTGATCAGGATGATGTCGATGTCGTTGCGCTTCACGAACCGCTTGAAGCAGTCCTCGATCTCGCTTACTGGGGTATCTGTGAGGATTACATTGAGTATAATATGTGTAACGATACTGGTGTACTGAAGCTGTGGACTTAGTATAACCCCAGTGAAGATATACTAAAAAGTTTGAAACATATCAGCAGGTCTTGTTCTTGAAGTGTTTTTGGCTTGTCTTATTAAAATGGAAATACGAGATTATAGTTTCGTCATGTCCATCCGTCCATCCGTATGTCACAGGCAGTCTCCTAGAAACTATTACAAGGAAAGGCACCCAATTATTGGTCTCTGATTTGGTTTATTTTGATATGTTAGAGAGTAGTCTAATATTGTTATTTTAGACTACTCTCTAACATATATGACAGATATTATTTTTTTAGGTGCCCAACTTTAACCAATGAATGCAATAAATAAACTGAATTGAACTGAACCTATTGGGAGAAATTGTCCTCCAAAGTACTGAAAAGTGCCTGAACTAAAACCTCTAACTTCAATAGTTCTATTTTTTAAATGCTTGTTTCCTACTGGTTTGTTTAATATGTTTAAGAACATGAAAACATAATGAGCACATGTTTTGTTATATTGGCTAACCTCATGTTATGAATGTTATATATTTCACATAGAAGTTTTTTTTTTTTAATGAGTTTGAGTGATATAAAAAAAAACATCCTCATTATTTTTTCATGTTCCAAAACATATAATCAAATGAGGTGACTAGCAATTTAAAAAAAAACTAGATACAAGTTAGAGGGTTTAGTCACTTTTCAGTACTTTGGAGCACAATTTCTCCCAACAGGTTGAGATTGGGCACATAAAAAAAATATGTGTCTGTAATTTTAGACTGCTTTCTAACATAAATCATAAAATAAACAAAATCGGAGCCAGACAGTTGGGTACCATTCCTTGTTAGTTAAATAGTAAATATTTCAAGGTAGGTACCATACATGTAACAGAAAATGAAAAAAAAAAACAGCATATTGTTGTAAACAGCAATTGTGTGGCACATATTTTGACATCTCTTTAAAAAAAAAGTTGCAGGAGATCAACTTTATTTCACATAATGTAATAATTACATTAAATAAGAAAAAGAAGTGGGCTGCAGAAGTTGGTCAAATTTAATACAATCTGTTGCGGGCGACTCCACCCGTGTAGAAGTTGTTTATCATTATTTCCTCAAGAACTGTCCTGTTTTCTGAGATAAATGCCGACTCAGCTGCTTGGCGGTGGTTTAATGGATAAGATCGTGGCAGTGATTCAGATTGACCCTCCACAACGATCAAACACCACTAACGAAAATTAACTACCTATACTACTATAAAATTGTGGTATCTCAAACAAAACTCATATAGCAAGTGCGATCATCAAAATTCAAATTCAAAATCAATAATCTTTATTTCCTTAGCAAACCAGTACAGACCATATTATAAACAATACTAGTTATACTTGTTTTGAAAAGCACCCTAATAATAAATTAAAACCATAAATATATTTTTATTATAGATTTCAATTGATTTTAACCTAATAAGGCCCACCATACAACGAAATTTGTCAATGGAATATGAATCTATTGTGAATGAAATAAAGTCATTACATTGCAATGACACACAAAAGAAAAAGAGTTGATGAAAATATGTAAAAATAATGAAAGAAAGTTAGCAATATATATAGTAGACCGAGATCTTTAGCTGACCCGATTGCGACAGTTGAAATGGATATCCACCATAGAAATGCAATAACTGTATATACCTATAGCAAGGAATGGAAATAGGCAGGACACTGCACGCACCTCAGAGGATGCAGACCTAAACACCGTTGACGAAATCCTAAAAATTGCTGTGCAAGACTGGACACATCTATCACAACAGTGATCTAGTGAAAAACAAGTACTTGATCCTAGGGTAGTGTTAAACTTACTCTTGTCCACGACCATGAAATTGGCGTGTCTGTGTTTGTCAATCTCACCAATACCACCCAGCAGGAAGCCGACGCATGAATCCTGAAAATTTAAAGCGGAATATTTTGTTCAGGTGCTAGCACAAAATGAGTTTATAGAGTAATAAATGACAATCAAAACAAAAAGGAAAATAATGGGTAAGGGTTGGTGGCACCATTACCTCTTCACCAATAATGCTGATCAGTTTTCCCTTAATAGCGGAGGAGAGGGCCATTTTTGATAACTTCCCGTTTGTTTTTGTGGACTATGGAGAAAACAAGTGATGTACAGTAGGAACGGAGTTCGTCACCGTCACCTGACTGCTGAAAATATGGATTTCGTGTTGCGAAGTTGGTAATGATGATTTTTAACCATAGTAACACATTAGGTACAAATACAGCGGTTTTAGTTAAAGCCCAAACATTTTATTGTGTATCTAACTGCCGCACTTAGAGACGTCACTTAATTTTAATGCTTGTTTAGTGAAGTGTTGTCTTATTCTATTGCTGTAGCAAAGAAAGTGACAGCAGCAACTTTAATCAAACATTAAATTTAATTGACATCTCTGAGTGCGGCAATAAAAAACGTAGAGGGAGAATACTCTATTTACGGTAAAAAGTAGTTACTGAACATAATATGAGAATCAATTATTTCCTCCAAATCGGTTCCCTGTTTTATTTTATAAAGAAATAAAACTATTAAAAATAAGGGTTTAAGAATAATATACATCAACTATAAAATAATAATGAAATGGTGTTATAAATATCTACTGTATAGATATAGCTCATAAATATACATAAACTGTGAATTTTGAAGTTTAGAGACTCTTTCTTTATAAAATAAAGATATTCTAAATTGTCTTTAAAAAGTTATAAGAACAGAAAAATATGCTCTTCAGCTGTCACATATAACTCGTGTCAAAAAAAATGTGTCATGTCAATGTGGTTGTCAGTCAGTCACTGTGGAGCTTGACGGTTTACTTGTTAGTGTTGACGCACTGATTATTTAGTATTTTGGTCGATAAATGTTGTTTAACTGACCTATATCTGAATTAATACTAGTGTAACAGATCCTTCACATCATGCTTAACTTAAAAAATTACGGAAGCAGCTCAGAGGAAGACGATGACAATGACTCAAACGCTGTCGAAGTACAGAGCAACGAAAGTTTGTTGACACATTTAAAACCTGTAGATCCTAGTTTATCAGTCGCCAAGACTATGCAAGTGTGTGCAGCGCCCGTTGTCATGCCTACAGTAAGTCTATCCCGTAATTATCAGCGCTCACACGAGTGAAAACAACAGGTGTTTGAGTTTAATACAATACGTTACTTGTGCCTCATTGTCCTATTGTAATTTCCAGAACAGCGATGACAATCGAGTATTACTGCCAGCTAACGCAGAACTAATGCACAATCCTAAATATGAAGAGTTATATGCTCCTACATTTGGTCCTGAGAACCCGTTTCAAACACAACAGATGAGAGCCAACAGAAATGTGTTGGCGGGTTTTGTGGAGAAGGCACACATAAGCGACTTCCAGTTTGAGAACCAGAGAAGGACATTTACAAGTTATGGTTATGCGATGGATCCATCGACTGATGTGGAAGCTGAGAGTGCCAATGGCATAGTTGGTCAGTTGATTTTGATATGTATAACAATTCTCATCTTGCATGGGTTCGCTTAACGTAATTGCTGTTAAAAAATTTTGAGACTATCTTTTACCTGCAACTTTGTCCGCATAGTAGTCTTTTATTGCTGCTTGCTAAGGATTGTTAAATTTTCTGGGAGAAAAATATCCTTTGGCCTATTCCAAGACCTAGCCTATATGTGTGACATGTTTCATCTCGATCCGTTCAGTGGTTGAAGCATTTAGTAACAAACATCCAAACACCTTAATTTTCTCGTTTATAATATTAGTAAGATTGAATTGAAATAAAAAAACAATGTGAATTCTTCTATTTTTCGATCAATAGTACTAATTAATGTATTCTCAATATTGTATCGTGTACATCACCACTTGTTACGTTATAGTTTTAAATGTTAATCTAGTCTATTTTTGTAAGAGTTCACTGAGTCTGCACTAACTAGACAAGAAAAGGTAGGTATAATATTGCTGCAGGGTTTACTATTGCTTGAAGTGCTATGAGTTTCATAGTGTCCTCTCAGTTAGTGTATTGCTTATTAAAACCTGAACTTCTATTGTTGAATCTAAGATCTTGTGTAGTTGGATCAATCTAGGATGATCTTTGTGACAGCTCATATAAACACATAATATTTGGATCTCAGGCAATGACAATAATTTTAATGATCAAACAGCTTTTTCTATATGCCTAGCTTGTAAGGGGTGTTTGAAATTAACAAATACTTCCTGTCACAGGTATCGTACTTGATTCACCAAACTAATAGTATGTTTTATGTAAGCTACAGTCTAATTGCTTCAAAAGGTTTGAAATTAAATGTAGTTAGTTATTAACATAATAGATTAAAACATCTGAAATAATCCTCCAATTCTTTCTAAAACAATATCTGTTAAACATCCCAAATGGTTTTCTTAAAACCTAGCAAAGAACCATTCCAATTAACCAAGTTTTCTTCAAAAATGAACACACATCTAATTCAGTCTATCTGTTTGGGAGCTATGATGCTACAGATAGATACACAGATACACAGATTACACCGATGCACATACATACAGATACATAATAATATATTCAACTTATGACATTGGAAATAACAGCAATTGCTATCATCTCTTTTGCTGCTGCTGTTACTGCATTAATGTTAATGCATAATCAGGGTACAAGTTACTCAGTGAAACAACCTGATCATTTTCAGTGTCAGCAATGGTGATGGCCCCTGTAGAGGCAGAGGGTAAAACCGTCTTTGAGACAATAAAGAAAAGGCCCCTCGACAAGAAGAAGCGAAATAAGAATGACAACCCTGAGGACATCACAGGGTTCCTGGGGCCCTGGGGAGGCTTTGTAGGGGAACAAAGGTATTTACAATTAATCCTAATTGTTGTACAGTTTATCTAGACATGAGTATGCCAGATAATTTTAAGTGTAAAGTAGGATAATAAAAAAAATCCACTAAAAAAAATTCAAATCAGAATGTTGTAGGGTTAACTTAAACTTCAAATTTTTGGATTGTTATAAATTAAACCGAAACTTACCTATAGGTTCTATGTATAGGTAATACTTAATTTAAAAAATATATGAATTATTGGACAAATGAAACGGTTGTGAAACAAAACTTCAGACGGATAGTTTACTATGCAAAGGCATAGTATAAATAGAACAGTAGTTCATTTTCAAAGAAAGGTATATCGCGCGGCTTGCATGTGTGCGTGTCCCGACCGTACGCGCTGAGAGCAATTACAAGCAATGTTAACAGGACGGACCGAGCCGTCGCTGCGTTTGGTTGCGTGCGTATCGAGTGTAGAGCAATGCGCATCGACTCAAATTTTGTCACGCAAATGTCATATATCGACAACCATAGCGCCTGAGTGAGTAACTCATAAAGTGCCGGAGATTATCTACTTTTCCATTTATACTATGTCTTTTGTGACATTAGTCACTAGCAAATGATTTTTTATTTTTTTTTACCCTCAAAATGATCAATCTCCTAATTGTATTTGTATAGCTTGTTAGTATAGATTACAAAGTTTATAAATTCAGGCTAACACTTGCATCAACCTAATTAACTTGTATTTTTTTCACCTCCCTCATATAAAGAGTTTATAAAACAGGTTTTGTGGACAACTGTTGAGTAATGTGTCTGTTAGGTTAGTGCGGGCTAATTTCCCGCAACTCGACGACGTATAATATATGCGCCTTTCTTTTGCTGGGTTGATCGCACTACTCTTGTTAACCCAGTTTTACGAGACGATGATGTTCTACAACTTAATAAATTATGCACTGTTTATTTCCAGAGTGATGAAACCGGAAGGAGACGAGGCTAAAGAATTAGAAGAGATATTAGCCAAAAGACAGAAGAGAGGCAAGGTGGATGACGACAAACCTTTAGAAGAGAAGAGCATATTCCACAGTAAGACCTATTTCATGTTGAAATTGAATTATTACTTTAATACTACATTTTACTTCCAAGTTTTTCAGCCAATAGAAGCAGAACACTGATACGTCAACCTTAGACTAAACAGTTTTGATTGGTTGGATAGAGGATGCCTATATTAAAAAAAAATACCAGGGGACAGTCACCCGAATTGATCTACTCCCAAACTAAGCTTTAGGCTTGTACTGTGTACTAGACAATGATAAAGTTATCTTATCTTATCTTACAGATGGGCCCTTTCGGATACACTTCCACCCTTTAGGATCTTTTGTGCAATTACCCTCTTACACACTTAGCTGTTCGAACGTGCTGGTTTCTTCACGATGTTTTTCCTTCACCGTAAGGGCGTCGGGTAATGCACTTAAGTTAGAAAAAATCATTGGTACATGGTGACCGCGGGGGTTTGAACTCGGTACCTTACGATCACGAGTCGACCCCCTAAGCTACTAGACTGAAATGATAACATGCATACATAAACTCACGCCTTCATTCCCAGAGTGGGGTAGCCACTGAATTATTAACAACTCTAAAAAATTGTTGATAATTCTGTAACTACATTTCGCACAATAGGCTAGTGTCGTAAAAAATCTAATTAGTCCGTCTTTTACACTATATTTTTTCTTTTGTTAACAAAAACACATGACGAAGATAAAGTGCGTTGAAGTTTGGCTTGACGTCACGCCGTGGTACACTTTACACCATGTTGTGACGTGACGAGCCCCCACTCCCGAACTTTGATGCGCGTTATATTTGTCAATTTTGATTGATTTGAAAAAGCAAAAAATACACGTGTTCAATAATTTTTGATAATCTTGCTGATGGACTAATTAGTTTTTTTTAACCCAGGACACACCCCTATTAGTCTAAGATGTTTACCAGTGTATTATTTATTTATTTATTTATTTACTATAACAAACACAAATTTTAGATATTATACATTGTTCCACAAAACTGTTTACATGTATAATATGTGACGGGTTGCAAGCCCATCGTCTCTACAAGACTTTATTCCCTTAGTCGCCTACGACTTCCACAGGAAGACATAGAGTGGCACTATTCTAACCCGGCAACCACACGGGACCGAGTCACGAGAAAATAACAATATGACCTAAATAACTACTAATAATGTGTTTTACTAATGGTCGTTTGTGTGTGTTTGTGTAGTCGACAAGGCGACCGACTACCAGGGCCGCTCGTGGATAGTGGTGCCTCGCTCCGAGACACAGCTCCGCAGCGCCGCGCCGCCGGACAAGTGCTTCCTACCCAAGGTACGCACCCTGGTCTATTACTACTCTAGGTACAAACATATATACCTTCACGTCAGTCTTCCAATATGGTATGCAGAGGTTATGGACTACGCCAGTTGCTGCGGTCTAAATGTACAACTTTCGCTTCCTATACATTCAGCAACCTCTTCATGGCCGCACGTTGGTTTCGGGAGCTTTTGATTTGGCCGTTCATCAGTACATTGCGCATCTGATCAGTATGATCACTGTATATGCGTCTAGGGCGTCCCCTACCGACATCTCCGCTGGCTCTCGCTGGCCATACCTTTTTCGTAACTCTTCTTCATCATCCTTTCAACATGACCAAACCATCATAGAATACCCATTCGCTCTCTTACTAGACTGACAGGTAAAAATACCTGCCCATCCGTCTTTTCTTTATTCAATTGTTAACAAGTATCACTTTTTAAATTTGCTCAATGAATTTCAATGTAGCTTGTAGTGTTTTGTTGCTAATTAACCAAGGTCCAAAATGGCCACCAAATATTTAGTTACATCAGAATTGGTTAAGTATGTTTGAAGTTATGCTCTTGTCTAAGAAGTTGGATTTGTAAACAATTGTATGGAGAAAAGACGAGTGGGGCACTATTTTTGCCTATGAGTCCACAAATGCATCCATGATTATTCTACATGAAAAATTTAGTGGTATAATATGTTACCCAATGAAAGCGGTATTCTGATAAGTCAAAGTTCGAAATAGCATTTTTCACAATCTTGTTATAATAGAGAGCTTTTTAGTCAAGTACCATGTTTAGGCATGAAGCTGGCTGAGTGGCCTAAGTAAGGTACGAGATTAAAAAGCTTGATTATGACACTATTGTGAGCAATACTTTTTGAACGAGTTCATAAAAAAATAAATCAAGTCATTAATACGAGTATACTCGTACTTATAAGAAAATTAAATATCGTAAGTACTATATTGTCTAGTTCTACTATCCGACTTCTTTTACACAAGATAATTGAAAAGAAAAGTTAGGTAACCGGCGTCTGAATTTTTGCAGTACTGTGCTGTTATTGGCTAAATACTAGCCAATCACAAAGCGTAGTTTTTTTATTTTTTTCATGCCCTGGATACAGCAGCAAGTTCAAGTAATTTTTTGACAGATGACGCTGCTACGTTCCGAAATGCCATAGGTTGGCAATTTTGTATCAGATCGAGACTCTTTAAACAAGGACACATATTATTGAAATACGAAGTTATATTTTAATTTTTTTTTCGGTCGTTTAGAGCGTATCGAAACAGTTATTTCGGTTGTTTCGGAAGTAACATAGACTTTTCAACGATGAAAAGAGTGACGTTGCAGTATTCGCTAAGAAATCATAACATAATACACGGATTTTAATCGACGAGTACAAAAAACGGTGTTGTTTGGCTATTTAACTGGGTCACGTGGTTTAGTTGGTTAACACTTCGTTAAATACCTAAATAAATTGAGTAAAGTCAAACTGATAGAATTGCCAGGTATGTAAGAAATTTAATAGTGATGTAGAGATGTCGATGTTTCAGTTTAGACTAGACTTACATAGCCTGTCAAGTGAAACTTATGCTATGCCCATTGAAATATCAAATAATAAAAAGTTTTGAACTTTGCTAATTATTAAATTATTTGTTTACAGTGTTTGTATTCGATACATTCCTTTTAGGGGGCATAAAGGAGCTCGTTTACAGCAGAAAAAATATCTAAAAAATCTCTTGCTAATAAAAATTAACAAAAGTGGTTTCAAATAAAAGTATTAATGTAGTAGTATTAGTAGGTTTTTTTAAATGTCGGAATTCACTTGAGAGCTTATCTCTGAGACCTATAGATTTAATCACTACTACATAACCTGTTTTTGTACCTCATTTTACAACTACTAAACTAAGGAATTTACTCACCCAGTTGAGACCCACTGCGTGTACTCTAAGCCTATACTCTGTTGTTTTAGGCCCACATTCACACGTGGAAGGGACACACGAAGGGCGTGGCGGCCGCGCGCTGGTTCCCCAACACCGCACACCTCATGCTGTCTGCCGGCATGGACTGCCGAGTCAAGGTACAAACATTTCTAGTTCTAGAGGAGTCCTAAAAGATGCCAGGTTTACAATGTAAGCTTAAAAGATGGATACTTTTTGTATTAACTTGATGAGTACCACCAAAGATTATGATATGATAGTGATAATTAAGTGATGGTGATATGATGATTGCACCGGTAGAAAAAACGACAGTGACGATAACGATGCGTGGTGATGATGTCGCGTGTGTGATAATACTGATAATAATATCATGTAGAATTCAGTTGACATGATAGTAATAACGAAAATAACGATAACCTCGTAATTCAGGCGATGATGATGATATAAAACATGTGATTATGAGAACTGTTGGTCTAAAGGCCGCACTTATTACTGCGTAGATACAATGAGATAATGGACAGGCCAGATACATTCCCTTCCTCAAGCGTGCGCGCCAGCATCAATGCCGAAGAACGAGTTCGCAGAGAAAGAAGATTTATTTAGGAAACAAACATTGTTGTTAGTCCTTATTTTTTTCCGAGTGTTGTATTTTTACCATGTTTGTTTCTTAATAAACAGTAAATAAATAAAGGTGATTATGATAATATTGATACTAAAGATATTGTTTGTATAATAGTGGTAATGATATCAATACTAAATACTCAATCATTGATTGCAATCATAATGTTTCACATAGATCTTACTTGCTAGCTTAGAAGTTAACACCAGAATAGCTAATTATGAACCCTCATGGGCACCGCAAAGATGGGAGAGGACGACTTACTGTACTATTAATTTTCATTCTCAAATTCATAATGGTGTAGTAAGATTTTGATATCAGCTGTTCTTTAAGTTTAAGTTTGTAATGACATGATACACGTAATAATGATACGGTACGTAATGATGATGATATGATGTGATAATGATGTCGTCAGATCTGGGAGGTGTACGGCGCGCGGCGCTGCGTGCGCACCTACTTCGGGCACCGGCAGGCCGTGCGGGACGTCAACTTCAACAACTCGGGCGAGCAGTTCCTGTCGGCTGGTGAGTCATACATATTATACAAAAAAAAACGGGTTCGAACCCAAAGGAAACAGGATCCTATTAAAGCCCCGTAAGGCCCTGCGGGCAAAAAAATGCACAGAATACAGACAGAAGGAAGCAAAATGCATTTTCCTTTGTTTTTATGACTGACAATCGAATTAGAAAATTGACTCTATGATATTCACATGGGCTCATATTCCATTGACAAATTTTGTTGTATGGTGAGTCTGAATAAGAGGTCATACCCACAAATGAATTTGAATAAACGTGGGCGCTGTCATATAATTAATAAAATAGGTAAAGAAGTTCCACTTCGTAACAAAAACGGGGTTTAGGTATAAGAAATATACCTACTATATGCCTCTTTGTCTGCCGTATAAGTCGAATTAATTAATGCTAGGCTCGTTTAATGCTGTTGAAATGTAAATGATAATAAAAAATAAATTTTAAAATAATTTATTTGGCACTTAAAAAAAAAACAGTTTACAAGTAAACAAATACATTTATTTTTTATTGCGGCCAAAATGGTCTCCGCTCAGCTTTATGCCTCTGAATGTTGTTGATACAATCACAGGCGCTGGTTTTCAGTGAGACTAGGGAGATTAGATATGGCGATCGAAGGCGTTAACTGTTGTTGTGATATTAGTTTTATTTGATTATTCTTGAACTTAAATGCCCTAAGGGCTCCGTCGACATTGGTACTACATAGCCGCGATTAGAAGGGGATTAGAGGTGACAGATTTACCATATACTTACGTCAAAGTGCATATGAGTTGACAGCTATTCCAATCCCAAACTAATCGCGGTTAAATAATAACTAACTAATAACAGGCAAAATAAAAATAAACGTGGTCTTTTAGCGATTCTGGCGTTTTGAGATGTAGTTCGAGCGATTTGGTCGTATTTCCTTGTCCTATCAAGATGTGGGCCTAAAGCTTCTATCCCGTTGTTCGTCCTCCCCCAGCGTACGACCGCTACATAAAGCTGTGGGACACGGAGTCCGGCGCATGCGTGTCCCGGTTCACCTCGCGCAAGGTGCCCTACTGCGCCAAGTTCCACCCCGACGAGGACAAGCAGCACCTGTTCGTCGCTGGCACCTCCGACAAGAAGATCGTTTGTGTAAGTATCAAGACATTGTATCGCTTAAGAGCAAATGGTGTTTTACGGTGTTAGGACCTTGTGTAGGGTCTGTCCAGATCACTATCACCATCTTATGATATGATTAGAATAGAATAAAATAGAAAATAATTTATTTGACACCAAAAAATTAAAATAAACAATGTGAATAACAATACACGGAATGCATGAGTTGTGGTGCCAAAAATGTTCCATTTTAGAATAATTCTGTGGTCAAAGGCCAACTACACAAGCTTCGACCATTATGAGTAGACCCCGATATCTTGTCGCACTGAAATTGTTTTTCAGTAGAGCTTGAATGTGTTTTTCATCGACCTTCTTGATATAGATATTTATATAATGCACTTGAATTATCACCATTTAAGTTACATATACATGAAAGGTAGCCGTCTGCATTCCAAATTTCACCAAAATCCTTCCGTTACTTTTGGCGTGAAAGAGTAACAAACATTCGAATACATACATACTCACAAAATTTCGCGTTTATAATATTAGGATATATATTTATACAAAAGTAATAGAACCTAGTGACTCCTCTTTGAAATTAACAGTGACATAGAGTATCGACATTTAGATAGTCGATAAAAAACACATTCACGCTCTACTGAAAACTAATGACAGTGCGACAAGATAATGGGGTCTAATTATGAGCCATCCTGGACTCATATATAAAAGCCCTAACCTAACTATACTCGTCCAGGAAGGCCTACTTACTGGTCTCTGCAGTAATGTACTATAAATGATGCATTTACCCCTCTGATCTTATATTGTATACAGTCACTAGCAATAATATCACACACGACACGCTGGCCTAGTTGGTAGTGACCCTGCCTACGAAGCTAGCGGTCCTGGGTTCAAATCCCGGTAAGTGCAGATGTTTGTGTGATGAGCGCGAATATTTGTTCCTGAGTCATGGATGTTTTCTATGTATTTAAGTATATATATATTTCTCTATATAAGTATTTATATCGTTGTCTAGTACCCATAGTACAAGCCTAGAGCTTAGTTTGGGACTAGGTCAATTGGTGTGACATTGTCCTCTGATATTTATTTATTTATTTATTTATTTATTTAATATATTATCCAACTTTGTGCGCAAAAATATCCGACACGCTGTTAAACCTCGTTTAATAAAGACCTGTCAGATATTTTAGCGGCCAATGTTATATTGATGCTGAGCACATTTCCCCCCAGTGGGACACGCGCACGGGCGAGGTCGCGCAGGAGTACGACCGGCACCTCGGCGCCGTGAACACCGTCACGTTCGTGGACGACAACCGCCGGTTCGTCACCACCTCCGACGACAAGAGCCTGCGCGTCTGGGAGTGGTGAGTGCAACCACCTAAACCCACACCTGCCACGAACGTTCATTTGAAACCCTAATTTAAAAAAAGCCTGATGTTAATGTCACTAGAGATGCACGTCATTTGTAACTTAAAGAAAACTCAACCTTATTGCTGTAGAATGTCATATTGACTTTGGACCTGAAGTGGGTCATAAATGTAAGTCTGTCCGTAAGTGTAAAAATTGATAAATCTCTTTGTAGTCGCCTGTACAGTGTACAGGGTCGTTGGTTATTAGCAGAGGCCGGAATTTTCGTAGCATTTTTGAGCTGTCATAGGGACTTCTCGTTTATCGACTTCCTGATATAATTTTTTTATCGATAAATTATAGAACACAACATATTAAAGAAGACTTAAAGTAGAGGTAAACAACAGGCGGTCTTATCGCTAACGAGGGATATTTTCAGATAACTTTAATAAGCTAAAAATTTGAATTAGAGCAATGAAAATAATCGGTAGCAATTCTTGATGCAATTTCTTTCGAAAAATGTTTAAAACGCATACGAAATACGCAAATTATTTTAAAAGAAATAATTAAATATTATTATTTTAACTCCTATTTATAATTTCCAAAAACCTGTTATCCAAAGGTCATCTCGAAGAGATCGCTCATTCGCGATAAGAGCGCCTGTAGTTTACTTCTGCTCGTAATCATATTTTACATATTGTATTATGTATTTATCGATATACACATGGATATCGGAAGTCGATAGACGAGAAGTCCCTATGACAGCTCGAAAGTGCTACGAGAATTCCGACCTCTGATTATTAGATACATTTCTTTTATGGGGCATAGGAGAGCTAGGTGGTAGGTACTAATTTTACGTAGTGACCCGATTTGGCTATGCAATGCCCTCCCAAAATAATGTATCGACTAACCGATCATCATGTTTCTCTTAATTCTGCATTGGAGACTTTCCTATTGATTTATGTGAGTCTGACCGATTGCTACCATAACTCGCTCATTGCCAAAATACCAGAATTTTGAAATACCAAATTATCAATATACTGAAATCCCAAAACTTAAATTTAAATGAAGGTATTGTTGATTATTATTGGTATTTTGAAATTCTGGTAGTTTGAGAGTGAGCGCCACAATTTTACTTACTATTATTATCGCCAAAAACAGTGTCCGCATTATTTAGTTCTGCAATCGCAGTTTTGACAACTCATTTACAATTTTATGATTCCAAATTATACATAAACTTCGGGGCTCATTCACCATGCTAAGGCCTACGTGCTAGATGTGTAATTTGTGTTTATCTTGAGTGCCGATTGTGACAACAACCTACAGACTCGCCACTAAAGGGCAAATGAGTCGGTCAATTGTTGTTGTAACAAAACTAATAATAATAAATAGTGTTATGCAATGAAACTTATCAATTTAACACGAGATGATAACGTGCACGAATGAAGAGAGTGCTTTTAATTTGGAGTTAAATTTGTGACCTTTATTTGATAAAAGTTTGCTCACTATCTAGCTGTTGCATTTTTACGAGCGATTGAACGAATTATCTCGCTAGAGGTGCACTTGAGGCCACATATGCTAAAGTATGTAGTGTCCCGATATCTGGATCTCAATAACTATAATAATGTATGTAGTGTAATGTAGTGACTGTTTTTTGGATATATTAAACTTGTTAATTTTCCCTTGATTTGAAAACATGACTAAAAACAAAAAACCTCGATAGTTTTATTGTTCAAACATGACACCTTTTTGACGTTTTGGGTTAAATCATCAAAACATCATCAACGAAATTCGTAACATTGCTTTCTTTTTGTTGTTTGTGTCAAGGTGCGAGCAAACTGTCTTCCTCTAACGTTCGTCGCGCGGAAGCACATGAAGCCATCCATATTGATTCTTGAGAGGGCGTGGCATATGTGGCCTGTAAAGAGGATTGCTATGCTGAAAATTTCCTTACAAAATGTGATAACTCTCCTGAAACCTAGTCCGATTATTACGATTTTCGAATATGTTGTAGATATTATGAATAACTAGGTCTGTACAGTCACCAGCAATATATATATGTATATATCATCAACATTGGGCGCAAAAACATCTAACACGCCTGTATTACTAGGTTTGCGCCCAATCTTGGATAAAATATTATTGCTGGTGACTACGTTTTCTGTTCAAGAAACAAATTAAAAAACAGGATGTAATTTTTTACAGCTACGTCATATAAGCGTCGGTTTGGAATCCTCTTAATGGACTATCAGCCCAATGGAACCCTGATCATAGAACGGTGTCACAGTGACATTATAAAACAATTTGTTTGACACTCCTTAAGACTTGAATCATAACGTCACTGTAACACAGTTCTATGGTGGGTGAGGGTCCCATTGGGCTGATAGTTCGTTTGGCTAACTATAACCTCATTTCCAGGGACATACCAGTCGACATGAAGTACATAGCGGACCCTTCGATGCACTCGCTCCCGGCCGTCACGCGTGCCCCCAACGGCAAGTGGCTCGCGTGCCAGAGCATGGACAACAAGGTCATCGTGTTCAGCGCTCTCAACCGGTTCAAGATGAACCGGAAGAAGACCTTCACGGGGCACATGGTGGCCGGATACGCGTGCTCTGTGGATTTCTCACCGGATATGAGGTATGTTTTGTTTTTAGGGTTCTCTAGACGTACAGATCCCGTCACGTAAAAAGGCCGCTGAGCGACAATGTAGGGGATGTGTTTGCGCGTGGGTGCAGTCGCCAACCAATAGCATGTGCGCATAAGCATACCGGCGGAGATTCCCCGTCCCGCCCCCTTCATACCACCAATTTGGTCGATAAAAGCGCGGCTGCACAGTTACATTGTCAGTGGCCTTTTTACCTGACGGGAACAATACTGGCCCGTCTGTCTGTCAGTGGGCTGTGTATTATGAACCGTAATAGTTAGACATTTGAAATTTTCAGAGTCTATGGCCGCTATAACAACTAATAACAAAAATAAAATCTCATTAAAAATTGAAAGTTCTCATACGAGAAACGTGTTTTTTTCGTCGTGGTATGGAACCCTTAGTGTGCGAGTCCGTACTAGGCTGATTTTTTTTAGGTTGCACAATACAGAGGTATTGTGTTTTGAAGCCTTTGTCTACAATAGAGGTTCTCAAACTTTCCTGTTTGGCGCCCACTTTGAGAATCAATTATTTTCTTTTCTAGCGACGATCCCGCCAATTTTTTAACTTTACCATTTCTTGAAATGTAATTGTAAAGGCGTCCAGCGTCTAAAGGGGGGCGTTATCGCCCCCTTTGAGAAAGACTGGTCTGTCTTATAATCGGTGATCAGGGGGCCTAATATGGCTGCAATTATCGCGTGACAAAATGTGGATAAAACATCAGTCTCTTAAGAGACCATCAATATAGTGCCTAATTTAAATGCCACAACTGCGGGTCTAGTATGGTTGCGTTTATCGCGTGACAAAATGTGGATACAACATCAGTCTCTTAAGAGACCATCAATATAGTGCCTAATTAAAATGCCACAACTCCGTCACTTTCTGACACGTATAAGTACGAGAGTGACGGGTGCTTTATCCACATTTTGTCACGCGATAAACGCAACCATACTAGACCCGCAGTTGTGGCATTTTAATTAGGCACAATATTGATGGTCTCTTAAGAGCTAGCGGAGGAGTAGTGGCAAAACATTGGGGAAAAATAGCATAGGCTCATGGATCACCTATACACGATAAGAAGAAGAATATCGACAGATGGGTAAAACTGGTTGCTCATCATCGATCACAAGTTACCATGTATAGTAAAAAGGTCTGTTCCAGATGATTTAGGTAGCACTATGAATTAGGCATAGGATCCCTCTGCATATTATTCTATATTTCCGTGCGAGTTGAATTATTTGACTTGTTATTTTATTTATTTATATGGCAGGTTGGCATTGTTACTCAATAGAAAATAAAGTAATTCTCACTAAATTAGCACACAATGTAAATTAATTCTGATTTCGACATTTTAGTTCAGAGTCCAGTGAATAAATGTTAAATGAGCGAGTTAAGGAAACAAACAATACAATAAGGCAATACGCGATGTCATATCATAGATTTATGTTATATCGCGAATTGGCCTTCATAATAATGAAGATCGAAAAAGACAGCTAATGCTTAAACTCTCGTTATTACATACACCGAGCTGTTGAAAAAGCGTAGAAATACATTTGTTTGAACGTGTATATGAAAATTGATGAATAGGTATATCCTACGTATTCCTTTAAGGAATCATCATTAAGAGTGCTCATTGTTTTTGTTCAATTGTTGCCAGCCATTTATTTAAAAAATCAAAAATGAAATCATGTGGTTTTATTCCAAGAAGCATGTTTAATGTTCACTATTACAGTTTTTAGATTGGTTTTATCTAAATACAATGACTATATTGACTATTGAAAATAAATCTGAAAACCTTCATTTAGAACGGTAAGAAATATTGCACAGCAACATGACTAAGAGTCTTTTAAGCAAGTCATCACGACATACTTCAGGTTTTTTGACGGCTCATTGCCATATTGGTGCTATCGTGTATAGATGAATTAACGAGAGCATGGAATTGCATATGTAGTATTATTGTATGTTTACAGGCATTCTATATTTGAATTTTCTATTTTCTCGTACTATCAGCATAAAAAGAGGTTTGTTATATATTGAAGAAGTAAATACCAAAATAATGTCAGCGTCAAATTGTGAATATTATTTACGTTGTGCATATATTTTTACGTCTGATTTTATTGTATTCTCACAATTATCAGAATATTTTTGTGTCAGCCCGTACGACTAAGTGTAAGTAACATAATTTTCAAAAAATATAGCAGTGAGTAATTTTGGTCCGATTGAGAGTCAAAGTAAGCAAATAATTTTTAACTGTTATAAATATTTTGAACTTGAACTGAAGAAAAATTTAAATTCCCCTTGCACCGCTGCCCAGTTAGTTGAAAAAGCTGCAGGTGTTGGTCTCACTACTGTTTATAACATTGTGTCTGAGAGCAATAGTAAGAAATTCGCATCAACAAAGAAATTCACCTCCCCGAGAAATAAAAGGTTACGTACTTTTCCGTCATCAGCAGTAGACGCTTTTAATCAGGAAGTCATCCGGAGAACTATAATAATATACAATTTTCATCTGTCCCATAAGCAATTTCCAACCTTAAAGGCACTCCACTCTGTGTTAAAATCCGATATTGATTACAAATTTGGCATTTCCACCTTACGAAAACAAATACAAAAATTAGGATTTAAATGGAAAAAGACCGAGGACAACCGAAAAATATTAATGGAAAGACACAACATACGACTGCTAAGAATAAATTACCTTACCAAAATTGCGGAATATCGGTCTAACGATAGACCACTAGTTTATACTGATGAAACCTACATCCACACTTCACATATGTTCGGAGAGGCTTGGACCGATGGAACAGAATTTGGTGTAAAAAAACAAATCAGTACAGGCCAGCGGTTAATAATAGTGCACGCATGAGGAAAATATGGTTTATCTCCCAACGCTTTGTTTAAGGCAAACCAAAAAACGGGAGATTTCCATGACCAGATGAACTTTGTCAACTACGAAAAAAGGTTAAAAGAAAAATTAATACCGAACCTTAAACCGAATAACGTACTTATCGTCGATAATGCGTCCTATCACAACAAACTTTTGAGTCGTGCTCCAAATTCTCTTAAACAAGAAATGATGGATTGGTTGACAGAACACAACATTTAATATAGCCCGTTGATGTACAAAACCAGTTTGTATGATTTAATTAAACAAAATAAAGAGCGGTTTCGTGAGTACCACATAGATGCAATTTTAAAAGAACATGGCCACTCCGTTTTACGATTGCCACCGTATCACCCGACGTCCAATCCGATCGAAAATATTTGGTCCATGGTAAAAGGATATGTAGCGAAAAGAAACGTTTCTTTAAACATGCAAGGCATTATGAGTTTAGCAACTGAACGAATGAATACTATTACTGCTGAGGACTGGGAAAATATTTGTCGCCATGTCGAAAGTGAAGAAAATAAATTTCGATGTCCGGAAGGGGAAATGGATCGAATTTCAGACAATCTTATTGTCAATACTTGTGACAGCTCAGATGAAGAACATGATAGCGACTAAAAGCAAAAAACAGAGGACTACTACTTATTCCATTTCTTAAGGGTATGTAATTTTATTAAGTTAAGACAAAATTATTCTCCTTTTGTTGCAAACGGTACAACCACTACAAATGCAATTCCATGTTCTCGATAATTCATCTACAAAATCCTATGTCCAATCCATCGGATATGTTAAATCAAATCTAAACTAATATTATAATGAGGTAAACTTGAATGTTTGTTTGAATGTTGCGGGTATTTCCGATATCTAATCATAATTATGGATCATTTATTAGCTTTTCATTGTACTAGACCATGAAAAAGCACCGGACAAGAGCATGTTAGACCATGTTCAGTGTAGGGTTCCGAAGCAGTTACTACAAACACAAAAATCTATCTCAATTTAACTTCATGTAATTGACATGTCATGTAATTAATACTGTGTTATATCTAAATATATAAAAGGAGAAACTGACTGACTGACTGACTGACATATCAACGCACAGCCGAAACTACTGTACCTGGAAACTTGAAATTTGGTACAGGTGTTCCTTTCATGATGTAAGTGAGCACTAAGAAAGGATTTTCCGAAAATCGACCCCCAACGGGAAAAAAAGGGGGAGTACTGGGAAACTAATTCTACGCGTACGAAGTCGCGGGCGTCCGCTAGTTGAGTAATAAAATCCGAATCTGAAACCCTACACCGAGCGTGGTCCGACATGCTCTTGCCCCGTTTTTTATTAGTTACTCGTACTTAATTTTACTTCTATCTTTGTTGTTACTTAGGGCGTACCTCGGTCGCATTATGTTATTAATGTTTTGCCAATTTGGATCTAGGCCACTAGAGTTAAAGATCAAACTTTTGTTACGTAAGCATATGATCATCTGACCATATATGTAATGTCTAGAAACCAGTTTCAACTGGCTTGAGATTGACAGTTCTATGCATACCTACATATATACCTACATTTTAATGTAAACTAAAATAAATGACTTGTTATATTGATTTGCCACTTAGTTAATTTGAATACTATTCGTCATCAGTCATCCATCACTTAACGGAGGGAGCCATTGGTTTCACATAATTATTTTTATCTACATCCATGGCATAAATTCCCTATCATATGTTTAGAAACGATAAGCAAATGACTTATATTAGTAAACCTGTATGTGTGGTTGAATCGTAATGTTTAAATTACAGTATAGGTAGACAAAACTTTAATCACATTCAAATTTCTAACATCTTAAACAAAAGGAATCATATCTGGTTGTGAATGTTGTGATTATCGAATTAGTCGATTTGTAATTATATAGTGAGAAATTCGTGGTCAATTTTTTTTTAAATCTCGAATATTACAATCGATTCACACAATTAAACAAACAAAACCAAATTTTAACGTCAAATACTAGGAATGCATAAACATTAGAAGTACCTACCTAACCTAGTTTAACGTGTGCGTCGGCCGCACAGTCATTTGTTTCGAACTTTCGAATAGTTCCGAAGAACGTAAAATAAAGTTCTCTACAATTTCAAAATGTAGGCCATATTGTACATGTTGTACTAAATTTATGATACGCATTTAGATAAAGTTTTGTATGCGACTGTACGCATAATTAGTCATTAAAATACTCGTGTGATCTTATTATGAAACTCTTCTTTCGACTCGTTTCATAAAACCACACTCGTGTATTAATGCCTCTCATTATGCTCCAGCCACATAAATAACTATTAGCCTGAATGTATCGTTACTCATAACATAATTATCCCAAGTCATACAGTGTTTTAAGTGAAACAGTTTTTATTTCGGGATTTTTGAATTATCTAGCTGGTAAATGAGGTTAGGTTAGGTTAGGTTTGTTTTATAAAATCACCAGCAGTTCGGGCTCCGCAATCTGTGCAACAGGCAACTCTTTTGCGCAGTATAGTAGTAAAGGCATTTGTGGGAGCAACTTCAATCATCCCCGAAGCGCTCCAGAATCGAGGCAGCCCGAACAACATCTTGAATCCATTATTGTACGGTTACGGACGTTAATTTGTGATCCATTTCAGCAAAAATATGCTTGAAGTCGTACATGTCATTAGAGATGTCGAGTCATTTGTAACATTTAGGGAACTCAACCATAATGTAGTAGAATGTCAGATTGACTTGGGACCTAAGGTGGGTCCAAAATTTAAGTACGTGACTGTACAGGACCTTGAAGGAGCTGATAGCCTTCTCCGTGAAAGCAATAAGGTCCAACAATGGATATAGTTGATTGGACGAGCTTTTGACCTGCTATAGACTAAATCGGTTGTCATATTTTGAAATGTGAGGTTTCGTGGAATTGGTTTTTATCCGAATATAATTGAGGGGGCCTCTTCATCAAAATACAGCATTACAGAGGCCAAGATGCACTACGCAACTTGCGTTTCTATTCGTTTCGTTTTTAAACCAATCGCATCACTGGTAGATGACGTGTAACGAAAAGTCACGTCCTTATGTTACTTACTTATTAGGATCACCTTGTGTCTATGTATGTGTTGTGGAAAGTGCTCGACCCAATCTCAAAGCTCATGAGTCTCATAACTTTCGAACGGCCCAAGAAGTCCATCTCATTTCCATAAAATGTGAATGAAAACTACCTCCAGTAAACTAGCTGCTAAAATTAGTCCCCCTGAGATAATCCTCACGTAAAACTTTCGCAGGAAAGCGCTAGTTGGTACCAAAAAGTGTTTTATAGGTAACTCTCACAAAAACATTAACACACTTATTTAACTAAAAGTCAATCACCTTCGATGCAAGTCAAGCGAGCCTGGCTGACGACGTAACGACCCATCACGTGCTAAATTCAACGCAAAAACAAAAAGGCCACAACACTATGTGAAGTGCAATAACTTATAACGTTTTCAATTCGGCCGTGTAATATTAACTGTAGTACCCATGTGATGTACAAGTCTGTCTTGTAAAGGCACTTGGTATAACAGATGAAGTAATACCGCAATGTACAGCGATGATGTTGGGTTACTTAGTACACCATATGGAACTGAAAAGGAACAAGTTTGAAAATGAGTGCGTTCCAATTACGACCTTCAACTATGATGGTAATAAGTTTAATATTGTTTAGCCTATTTGCTACGCCTGTCCTTATAATTTTAAGATTTGTATTGTGCGGAAACTTTCACGATGCAAGACCTTGTTTTAAAAACCTTCATATCGACTCTAAGGTGAACTAGGTCCATAGGTCATTATGGTTGTTAGGTCATAAGTAATGTGTTTTTGTTAAAGATAATAATTGCGGTAAAACCTAAGCCAATGCAGTCCAGATGTTTTTCCTCATAAAGATGTCTTTCCTGTTGCGAGATGTTGCTTTTTGAAAAACCGGATGATAATTTGTTTCGCGGACGCGTAATGCCTTCGAGAACGCGAGAATTGAAATAAGTGGTTTAATTTAAATTTAAAGGGAAAAAATTACGGGGGAATTATAGTGTTATAGGCATATTTAGTATAGGTACAGACGGATATTATCAGATCTATTTAATTTAAATATAACATGCCTAGCGTAGAATGTAATAGGAAATCAGCTCTCGGAATTGGTTACCTATCACAACTTCGAAAAATGTTTGACCGAATTTTGGTTCGACAAATACTTTTCGTCAATTATGGTTTGGGTTTTTTTACGTTTGGCCGAATGATCATTTCGAATAGTTTTATTTATTCATTACTTGTTTTGGTTTTTTAACGATTTGACAAATTATCTATACCTCATTACTGGTTTCGGCGTATCAACAGTTGTCCAATGTAATGCTTTGTCTATTTGTCTTTTTCCTATTTCTGATTTTACCTTAGTATCCTTTGCCCAATATTACGGCTCGGTTTATTCATAGTTTACCTAATTTTAAATCGACCATGTTATGTTTGATAAGTTTTGGTTCCGAGTCGGTTTTACCCTGATTGTCTTGATCTTTGCATTGTCTGGATAAATTATACTTAAGCAAGTTTTTCGGGGCAGAAAAAAAATAACCTCGAAAGCCAAGGCGGGAGCTAAGCTCCCGCCTTGGCCTTCTAACCTAACCTATCTGAGTCGGTTCTGCCCTGACTCGTCTTGCTCGTTGCATTTTGTAGATAGTTGAAACTAATTACAAGCAAGATTTTTTGGTCGAAATGAATATTTGACGTAACGTAGCAAAATCTATATGTAACATTGATGAAGTGAAAAATGGGTTAAGAAACAAAATACAAAACGATCCACAGGCTAGTTGTAGCATTGGTGTAATGAAAAATGGGCTTTGAAATAAAATACGTAACAATACATAGGGTACGTGACTACAAGGAGAAAAGTTGCTTGGACTAACGAACCATTTACTTAAAGTCAAATGGTGAAATAAAAAAATGACGAATCGTGCCATCGGAGAAACGATAAAAAACGAAATGTTTTCGGTCAAATGAAATTCGGTCAAAAACTTTTCGAGGTTGCGATAGGTTACCCTCGGAATTTTGTGGACAAAGTCAAACGATATGTATGTTTGTATTCGTAAGCATGCTTAGTTACAGATAAATTCTCTTTTCGATACTCGTTTTCTAAACTAGAAATTGCTTGCAATTGTGTTTGTAATAAAAATACAAAAAAACAGGGGCTTTATTCTAATCGATAAAACAATATTACTTTTACAGCAATCTTATTATCAACGATATAACTATTATTTACACGATAGCATGTTTAAAGCAATATTGTTTTCATCATGTCAGCTGAAAGACGTCCACTGCTGGACATAGGCCTCCCCCAAGGCTCTTAACTCAGACCGGTCTTGTACTTTGGGTCAGAAGGTTCTGGAGTGGCGTCTGCGGACCGGAAGACGAGCTGTAGGTAGGCCTCCAACAAGATGGAGTGACGATCTCGTAAGGATCGCGGGTGCGCGGTGGATGCAAAGCACAATAGTGTTTTACCGAGTAAAATAGACCCCTGCTGCTTAAAATTAATTCTTATAGTTCAATAACTTGTTCTTCTTCATTCCCTGTTTTCTTGGATATTACTCACAGCAGTTCTCTAATTCCCATCTCACCAATAAAGGTGATTTTGACGGATATCCATCATATATCCGTCATCGAATAACAATCCGCGATACCGATACATCCGTCATTACCGCTGTTAAGGCTAGTTGCGTAACGTACGTATTTCGCAAACGCAAACATGTTTGACCTTACATTTGTTTGGGTCTTCGAGAATGCGTTACGAAATCGAATGGTAGCACTTCACTTGGCCATGTTTGCCAAATTTCCATCATGAATCTCTTACATTTGACATACCGAATGAAAGAGATGCAACGTAATATTTGACAAACAACAACCAAGGGAAGTGCCACCTTCCTACTAAGCTCGCTTTCTTGCGTTAACCCTTAATATGAAACTCAAATGAAACCAGCCCAAAGGTCTTTCCAGTACATTATTTATGCATTCCGTTCTCAACTCCTGAACTATTCGACCGAGTTCAATGAAAAAGGTGTTCATTACGTGTTTTGCCACTTGGGTTGAAATTAAAAGTGTAAGGTTAAATTATTTAACGTTTTAAATTATTAATAGTTTAACGGAGAAAGGAAAAAACATTTGATTTAAATCGATATGATTTGATTTTTATGATTTGTTTCGATGCAAATAAATAAAGTTTGTGTAAACACAAATATCTTTGAAGATCGTAGACCAGGACCAGAAGGACCAGTTTCTAGGAAATAGATACGATCACTTTTAATGTTGACGAAGGGGCGACAACATTTTATCAACCAAACTATTATAATATTTTGGTACATGTAACTGTATGGATATTATCATACGAAATAGTCCAATGTCCTCTTACTGCCGATTAAAGCAAAAACACAGTATGCTCATATGGACTCCATACTCTTTTAGTGCCTTTTTGTTCTGGACGGCTTGTAACGGTGATTTATCTGTCCAAATATAACAAGAATCGGCACTCGATATCGTAATACAATATCAGATAAACATGTTGTGGCGTAAGTAATCTATATTCATAAGGTGTTATGTTATTTTTAATAGTTATTACTTATTATCTACCTATTCTGTGACCGTGACTTCGCAAGTTTTTGCTGAGCTCGATTTATAAACTAAAAACGATTAAATTGACAACGGTACTTTTATGAAATTTAAACGTAGGTATTTTGATCTGGGACTTGGGATAATCAATGCACATATTTGCCGGGAGGCTGACGTGTTTCTCTGCTCTTGGCCGGCGTGACGCGCATGGAAATTGCCTTCCCTGGTTGCGTCATCGTATAATAATTAACTCGTTCAAAAACCATTAGGCTGGGGATTCGATTCTCGGTCAGTCCTTCGTGTCAAGTAGCGTAATACAGGGCCAGCATTTTCATCGTAGGTGTTGTTCGTTACGTAACCATTATTCACACACACAACCACGCAGAATATCATTTCATTCATAGGCATGTCCTGCCGCATTTTTTTCGGTAATCCAAGTGTAACCTAAGGTATTTGTAATTATGGGCCTCGTTACTCGAAATATTTCCTATTCTTATTCTTGCCCAAGTAAGATAAAAAAAAGATAAAAGAAATTTATTTAGTAAGTAGGCCGCTCGGGCACTTTTACACGTCAAGATACTACCAGCGCTTCCCAAGAGGAGACCACTGCTGAGAAGAAACGCCGCATGAAACTCAGCAGTCAGTCATTTTTTAAACTTATTTCATATTGCATATTACAATGGTATGTACAACTTAATCTAGCATTATATAAAGCTACAAGTATTAAATTAAATATAATATCAAATAACAGTAGTAAAAATATCAGTAGTAATAATATAAAAACACGCACGCACGCACGCACGTTTTTCTTTTTATTTAGATATCCTGAAAACATATGGTTTCAGCGGAAAATAACGTTCGATGAAATAATTCAGTCGATCTAATTAATTTCGATGAAATTATAGGTAACGGGACCCTATTACTAAGCCTCGGCTGTCCGCTGTCCGTCTGTCCGACCGTCGGTCTGTCAGCGGGCTGTAACTCATGAAACGTAATAATGGATACAGTTTTTCTGAGTTTGAGAGTCTGTATTTGTAGGCTATTATCGCTATGATAACAAATAATAAAAATAAAATAAATAACCAAAGGACTTAGGTATGGAACCTTTCGTGCGTGTGAGTCCGAGTCCAGAATGATTATGGTCTCTTTCCATTTTTTTTAAATGTACTTTAAGTTTAAAACAAAACATCTTTTTTCAGCTCTCCTCATTCTAATTCAAGGCTAGTTGTAAACAAACTACCGTAAAGTTCCTGTTCATTTTGTCACTCTTATAAACAGATCAATTTACCATTATAACTCCATATTCGCATACTTTTGAAGGTTGAGCATAGACATTTGAGCATATACACTTAATAATTGTCTCCATGTCCATTTTAAGCTAGTATCTTTATTTAACATTATATTTTTTGATGATAAGCACTTACGGTGAAAATACCATTTGACTGACAGACTCTTGTCGAGTGTTGTCAGAGATTTTCGTCTCTGTCGCACCCAGCATAATAATACGAATGATGATGATAAATATATAATCAACCTTTTTAAACTAATTAGAGGTAACATTACATTCTCATTACTATTTCATCCTCTATCTAAAGACAATTACAGTCGGGTAAACTTGTTATTGTCATTGGCAGTCTGAATAGGACCATACTTTAGTAGGTAGTGGTAGGTATGTTTATGTAGATGCCACATGAAATATGTTTTAAAATCTACATTTCCTCATCTCATCTCACACATATGTAGATGGATCTACCGGAGGGATATATTTACATTTTAATATCATGATAATTTTATTCAGCGGCACAATAGGTACATTCTTTGAGAATTTCCAGTAGTTTCCTTTTTGTACAAGCAAATGGGTAGTTATTTTGATCATATCTCTATTGTTATGCGAGATCTTCGCATTTTGTTAAGTTGAAGTGTCTCTCTGACGTATTGATTGATTGCTATTGTTACATATCATAATCGGAGTAGATAAGTCATTATTGTTGTGTGAACGAAGCAGACAGGTGTCGTTTTTGAACCTGCAGATTTAACCCCATGTGGAAGAGACGCTAAGGGTTTACGAAATTTAACATGTAACTCCAGAAAAATCTTTCGGGTTCAGTTAAAGTTGATTAGACTGGCAGTTAAGTGAGTGAGAGAGAAGTACACACAACTCGAATGTTCTGCTGATTAATTGACCTCTCGTTTCTGATAGTTGCTTCTTTCACCGTAAATCCAGCATAGTTCCCAAATTAGATGGTAGAATCACGCCTGTCTTTGCCGACCTGTAAGGGACTGTTTAGAAATGTGAAATTGTAAATTAAACATATAAAACGGCCATCAGGGAATACTCCTAGTGTAATTTTGTAAATAATCCATAGAAAAGAAACTCAACTATTCATACAAAGGTTTTTCCTGTTTCCTTCTCAATTTTTTACATGTAGTATTGTCTGCGCCTGCGACGTTACGGAACTGCATGCAGTAGGAATTGTAATCGCTACTACAAGTACAGTCAGGCCAGCGAGCTGTGTCATTATTGGCATTAACGTCACGAAATACGGCGGTCATAAGGATCATCCTCCTTTATTTGGCGATGTATATTGTGATCCATACCATAACATTCGCTTTTTATATCTTTATTGTTTTATTTTTTTGCTGAATTGAAATACGAATAGGCTTAAAAGCCTAAAATAAAAATTAAAATCCATGAGTTTTTTTTGTATTTGCCAAGAAAAGGGTAATCGATCCAGCTTAGGTCGAAAGAGCAATGATTTTTGAAAACAGTGTAATAAAGGACCATGGGCAGAAATGTCCCCCCCCACCAACAGAAATGAAACATGTCTCATTTAATAGATCTCAGCAACATTATGTATTTTTACTATGGAGACGATCACCAGATGTATGGGGTTTTCTTGGAAAACCATAATCGTATCGTATGGAATTTGTTTGAAAATGAACACATATATGGTTGATTTGCCTTATTTGGCCCTTGTTTTCATTAAAAAAATCCCATTGATTTTGCTACTAAAATAAGTATTTTGTCTTTTTTTGGGTCCTTATAAACATATAGACATGCATCCCGTTACTGTTGGTGGGGGGGACAGTCCCCATACAAATTTGCCCATTGTCCTTTAACTGAAATGGTGCAACCATAAAACAAGATGCAACTACTCACCACATAGGTCAAGGATTGTAATTATGAATTATTAGAAACTTAATTGATATCTGATTAGTGATTACCTACACGATATGATTCATAAAAGCAATGATTACCTCGCATTGTGAATTACGTGATCGTGTGCAACCGACCAAATTGATTCGGCTAGGTTTTGTGTTCCAAGTTTCCGAGCCACGCTCGTTGAGTGCCGAGGACTCCTTTACTACTAATTCTTTGTCGTAATCATAAGTAGATGATAACTTGTTTTTTTTTATGGCATTCATAGGATGAGTGGCGTGAAAATCTGGAGGCCTTTACCCTGCAGTGGATAGATGTGGGCTGAAATTATGATGATGTAAAGTCGCCGTCAATTGAACTTGCAAAAGGTGTAAACAACACCAAACGAACCAATATCACCATGATTACTCGATAATCATGTACTTTTAAAGATCACGTGAGGTCTTTGCAATTATTTATACACTAGATCATTATTTTAATATTACGTTTAAGATGAGATAACTAATCATTATACGTTACTTTTAATGAAAACACGCTTGATGAATATTTGAGGTTATGTGTCAAACAGTACTAATTTGTTTACATTGTTCACAAGTTCTATTGACGGCGACTTTAGGCTTTCATATGCCAACGTCAACGGTCATCTAATGAATATTAAAAAGAAAAAATAATGACGGTTTCTGGGAGGGTCGGACGAAAAACCACAAAGAGAACGGGGAAAAGGCAGTAAAATGATAAACTCGGTTTTTTTTATGCATTGTTGTTGCTAATCGTATTTCTCTTTGGTAATTTCATATGGCAGTGAAAGCGACAAAATAAAAAAGATTTCTCCAAGGCCGGCAAGATAAATGCGATTCCTCGTCTAGAGTTTTCGGTGGCGGCGGCGGAATATTGACTTCAAACTTATAGTTATTTCAAACATTTTTGTTTATTTTCAAATTTAAGTTTCGTCCAAAGTGTAAAGTGCAAAGTGTAAATTAAAACATTTTTATTCATTTACATTTTCAATGTTCAAATAAATATTAGACAAATTATTTAACCTACTGCTTTTAAATTACGTTGTGTTTTTAATCACGCGTAAGTATTTTTTTGATTCACTGAACTAAACAATATAAAATACTGAGCTTGTTTTTTATGTGAAGCTAACCTTCACGTTGTAATTATTACAAATAATACCAAAGTGTGTTTGATTTAAATAAGTTTAAATATTAAAATGAATATTAGTAAATTTTAAAAAACAAGAACTTACTGTTAACAGAATACGCAGTTATTAATATTAGTATTCATATTCTAGCCCAAACAAAAAGATGTAACTGTATGGTAATGATTAAAGTAAATTCCACTCTCATCCATACCTACTAATAAAGTCGCATTTACCATAAAGATTACTAAGTGTTTTAGATGGATTCTATAAAGAGGGTATATTAGCACTCAAAGTCCTGAACTAGGTATTTACTCAGCTGTCGATGAGTCCTCAATACTAAACTAAAAACAACACGTGGCGGATCAACGCTCACTTGGCTAAACGCCATTTAATTATTTAACATAGTGGGTTTTCTTAAACTATTTTTTATATTTATCAAATTATACAGAATCAGAAGTGGGCTCGTTTTTGTGAGCTAGAAAAACTACTATTCTGGATTCCTAGTCTTAGAAGATATTTCCAAATAAAGAGAATCAAAGTTAAAATTAATATGAAAAGTGAATAAATGTTGAAAAATAATTACACGCGTGGCTGTGTTAGTAGTTTCGTACTATGAGGATAGCGTCTCGTTTGTGTCATGTCAGTAGTTCAAAAAGCGATTATCAAATATTGTCTAGAAGTGGGCCATGAAGTTTTATAGTGTGCCCCAATTCTACAAGTTCTAAGTGCCAACCTAGCGATATTATACCTATTTAACTAATTGATCATTGTTGCCAGTTTCGATCTCAAGAACTGGTAGATACATACCAGAAATAAATAGCTCAGTCTCTTACGACACGTTTATAACACCACTTAATTTAGTTTTGAATCCCCAGGGGTTTCCGTTTAATTTGTTTGTGTAATGTTATTCAACGACAACACTAGGATTCCGCGTGTAACCTGAACTCGGTCCGGCCGATTGACGTAAAAATCAGCATATTCACCATTCATTATGCGATTATAATGTTCGTCACACGTTAATTGCGTATTATAAAGACGGTATTAACACAAACAAACGCTATGATGTTACTGGCCGTGTTTATAAAAGTCAAAACTTAAAATCCATACAGGGTAGCTACATGATTCACTGTGCACCTCACAAATAACAAACTTCAAAATTGATTTCTTTAATAACGCGTAAATCAGGCAAATGTGTCAGTATACCGCAAAACTTACTACGTACGTACCTACTAACTACATATTTGTCGCCAGCAAACTCGACTTTATATGAATATATGTAACTCTATTTTTAAGGAGGTTAGTGGCCAGTGGCCCTAGGGAAGATGTAATTCGAGATTTATCGTTATCGAAAATGTATAGGACAGACGTAAGCTGCCAGACGGTCACTTGCGCTTAAATAATAATAATAATAATAGGAAATTTTATATCAGGCCACGAGGCCCATAATTACAAATACCTTATAGACTAACATACATACATACATACATACATACATACATACATACATACCGTCACGCCTTCATCCCAGAGTGGGGTAGGCAGAGCTACAGAATTACCAACAACTCTAACAACTTGTTGTTAAATCTTGTAACCAAATTTTGCACAAACCAAACAGGCTAAGATGTTTACCAGTGTATGGGTCAATTCGCGTTTTTATAAAAAAAGGTATTCCAGCCGGTAAAAATTTACACATTGCTATGTTACTATTATTCTTTGGGATAACGCTAGGGTTGTTTCATGTTTCGCTATTATGCGCCGCAATACAAAATATTTTCTGTTTCTTTTTTATATTAATCTTTCTTTCGGCCAGAAGTCAAGACACTCGACGGTCCCCCAGCATAAACCGCGACAGGCGCAGTACAAACGAAATGTCAGTACTCAGTACCTACCCTTACGAGTACCATGAGTTACACCTAGGGAGTCGAATGCTCTATGCCTCAAAGTATTCTTATAGGGGGGTTGCGGGTGGTAGGACCCTGTGCAGGGTCCGTCCGGATCGCTACCACCATCTTATCCATTAACCTACCGCCAAACAGCAGTGTTCGCATTGCTGTGTTCCGGTTTGGGGATAAGACAGCCGGTGTAATGACTAGCATAGAGGCATTCCATCTTAGTCCTCAGGGTTGGCAACGCATTTGCAGTCCTAGGCTTGCAGTCTTGTGAATGCGAATGTCTATGGGTCACAGTTGTCACTTACCATCAGGTGGCCTGTGTGCTGGTTTGCCATCTCTAAGTGCGACTGCGAGGGACAGAGCATTCGACTTGCAAGCGAGTACGGCAATTGTAACTAATGGTTCCATACATTATGTTAACGCCAGTCTTAGTCAATCGTTTACGTTAGCGTTAAGCATCTAGTCTATGCCCACAGATATACAGTGTGTAAATGGAATACGAGCAAACATTTAAACTAGACGTAGGTTATAGCTCTACAAGTCATGTAAATGTGGAATTTCGTTAATAACTCTAATACATAGAGCGCAATTAATTTTTAAAGGTCCCATCGAGCAGCAATGTATAATGCATAACTTTTTCAGACCTTTCGTATATCGGCAGCCAAACTAGCGTAATTATGGCATTTAACGTGAAAAATTAGAATTGTTCTCTAAACAAAAACGTTTTATTTTGTATTATTATTGATTTTAACGTGAAACGATCATAATTTAATGCACCCATGCACGTAAATTGTCGTACATACTACTTACTTATCTTTACTAGGTATCCAGTGTGTCATCTATCACACACATACATTATTCACACATTATTGACATGATCTTTTTTGTGGGCTTGGTTTTATTAATGGATAATATTGCATTTACAGATTATGTATTAATTTAGCGGATTTAATGTGGTATTTATCAACAAAGAACTGTAACTGTCAAAAGAGTCATGACCTGTGGTAATGACAATTTCATAATCAATTCAGATGACCATAGACGAAGAAGTTGTATTGTACCTACCTACATACTTCTTTATTATGAAAACAGTTTAGATATGAGGAATTGCACTACTGCATACAGAAAACCCATCATGTAGTAAAAAAGGATAACTGGATGCTGTTACGCAATAATGTGTCAATCCACAAGTATTTAGCAATAAAGTGTCAACCCTTAGAACTCTTGTTGTGGGTTGACATTTTATTGCTAAATAATTGTGGGATAACGCATTTTTGCGTAACAGCATCCAACTATGACATAAAATATGCTGGAAAACAGTTACATAAATCTAAAATGCCGCGACCATCTAATTTTAGTGCTCAGGAATTGAGTGATATGATTTTAGCATATGGTGAAGCTCAACAAAATGGAAACAGAGCGTTAAGTTTGTACAGAGAGCGGTTCCCGAATCGCAGAGTTCCGAGTAGCGCTCGAGTGATTGTGAACGCATTACAGCGAGTTCGAGAGGATTTGCCTGTGACCGGAAGAACTGATGGTGCAGCAGTGAATCGAGAGGTTCCCGTTCAAACAGAAGATCGAATACTGCTCCATTTTTCGTCTAACCCAGAGGATAGTACCAGGAATGCTGGGCGACGCTTTAATGTGAGTCAAACGGTGGTGCACAATATCCTCAAGCGCGACAAGCAACATCCTTACAAATTTTTAAAGGCTCACGCTTTGCTCTCCAGGGACTTGCCGCCACGAATTGCACTTTGTCAGTGGTTGCTCAGCCAACATCGAGAAGGCGGCGATTTTTTGGCCAAGATAATCTGGACTGATGAGAGTACATTCACACGGAATGGGGTCTGGAACCAGCGTAACAGTCATTACTGGTCACGGGTAAATCCTCACAATTTAAAAGAAACTGGGCACCAGTATCGTTGGGCTGTAAACGTTTGGGCTGCGATTCATGGCAATCGTATTATCGGGCCTATTTTTATCGACGGTAACCTAAACACAGACAAGTTTATACAGCTTCTGAATGGGCCTTTAGCAGACTACGTTAATACGCTGCCCGAAGAAGAACGCCGGCAGACATGGCTGCAGCTGGATGGTGCTCCGGCTCACTCGGCAATTCGCGTGCGAAATGTCCTCAATTCAATGTTTGAGGACAGGTGGCTCGGGAGGTTTGGCCCACGTCGCTGGGCGGCTCGTTCTCCCGATTTAACGCCACTCGATTTTTTTCTTTGGGGGGCAGTTAAGAACGAGGTGTACTCGGAACCTAGGGCGTCGGTGGAACAGCTCAAAAACAAAATAACCGAAGTTTTTGAAAAACTGAGACAAACGACCGATCTCAGCCATGTCATAGACTCCATTAAACGACGCTGTGAAGCCTGTATTGAAGTACACGGTCGACACGTGGAGAACAGCTATCTCAGGCATGTACACCGGCGGCAGTGAAAATTTCAACAGTATCTTTTTTAGAGTACCAGTACCTATGTTTGTAAATAAAATTAAATTTGATATTCGCGTTATTGTCCAGTTCGCCATTTACTCATTAAAGGTCTTAATGTCCCTTAGGAAGATCACCCATAGCATCTTTTTCAGCGATGAAATCACCATACAGTTGCAAAACCCGCGATACAGTCGCTGGTCGTAACCTTTGCACTGGTAAAGAACTACGCTTGTGTATAGCTAATAACACAATACAGCAGTGTCACGATTTATTCAATCATCGTTACTGATCGAAAATAGTATCATAAATATGAGGTACCTAGGTTTAAGCTATGTTAGTTTTGCAGCTGGCCTGAAGGGCTAAAACGCCCAGAAATAGGAGCTCCGCGCCAGCGGAGATCCGTCAACCCTGTCAATTTGATATTGAAATAGAAATCATTGGTCAGTAGGACTACGCAGTAGAACCACGGGCAAAGAATGAGAATTTTTTACATTTATTAGTGGGATTAGTGGGATTAAGTACTTAAATGTTATTATTGTAGTATGCAAAACTTTGAATTAAGTAGGTGTCTAACTTCCTTCGGTACAATTATTCTGTAGAATAAAGATTAGATTAAAAGAAATGAAAGAAGTTACAAAGTTAACTCGGGCAAAGTACCGTGGATGTTTGTGTTTCAATCACGCAAAAACGGTTTAACGGTTTTGTAGGAATTCGACACCCACGGATCGACTTATTATGACTCATGACACATAGGACAGTTTTTATCCCGATATAAGCGATAAACAATTTCTACGTGGACAGACTCGCGGGCAAAAGCTAGTAAAAATTCTGCTTGAAACGAAAATATTTTTCATAGTGCCAATAAGATAGAAAACTCTTTTGGCAGGGCAGGTGAGTATAGCCAATGTTGACCTTATGTCATTACGAGTGGCCGTCAGTCACATAACCTAAAGTATCAATCAATACTGTGTGCCTTGGTTGTTTGTTGATAGATTTTTATTAAGAAAAACGTTATAATTTTGCATTATTATGGAGAACAGGTATCTACATTGTCTTGTGATTTTACAATGGTTTCCCCTGATTTACATCGCTGAGTTTGGAACATCGTGGATCAACTAAGGATTAAAAAAATATTTTTTTTTTTAATTTCTGTAAGTGTGAAGGAATCAGTATGTGCATGAACTAAGTGTTTTTTATTAAATTAACAACAAAATAAAAAGCATTTCCACTGCTTTTCATTCTAAATAAGTTTTAAATACACATAACTACGACTGTGACCCGAGTCTAACCGAGTTTTCCCGAACCACTTGAAACCTTGTCAGTTGAAACGAAGATTTAAGTCGCAGTTAATTGCAGGTTAATTGAGTTATTTGTAATACATTGCGTGGCGAATTAATTAGTATGAAAAAAAAAATTACAACTTAGGTTAACGATACACATGTTTTTATGTTAATTAGGATGCATATTAACCGTCGTTAAAATATTTGCTCGTATTGGATTTACACACTGTATTATGAGCGCCTTGCTTGCTCCGATATATTTAATGGCAACTGTACTTACACAATTAGTAAAAATATAGAAAATGACTCCTCTCTTATTGATACTTACGTGAAAGTACCGTGGAATGTTGAGTAACAGAAAAGCGGTAATATCGCTCATTACTTGATATGCTTTCATTAAACATGCTTCTTTCCGTTTGTGCGAAATATTTCTGGTGGAATGTATTCTGTTACAAAGTTTCATTTACCTACTATAAAGGTGAACATATTACCGCAGTTTTTTTTTTGTTGAAGGCACAATATAAATGAAATTTAACGTAAATAAAATAAAGCTGTTTTGGATTCCTGGAAACAAACCAAAAATAAAACAAATAGCGTTTTGGGTTTGTGAAATTAATTAATTACACATTCGACATTCGGCAAGCTCGGAGGCCCCAGCCAAGATATATTACGCTAACTAGCGTTTCTATTCGTTTTGTTTTTAAACCAATCGCGTCACTGGTATGAAGGGCGTTCAATAAATTCTCGATATTGGTATGTTACAAACCTTTTTAGTAAACTTCTTGATACTGGCCGCTAAGAGTCATTCATTCATTGACAGTAAAAAAAGTAAATTTGAATCCCACACGTTCTTTTGTTTTTCCGCTATTACTGAACAAACGTCACACGTCACCATTAGCGATTTTGCAATGTTAATTAAATTGGAGCATCAAGCAGTGATACAATTCTTGCCTACACAGGGAAAAAATCAAAAGTCTATTAAAGAAGAAATGGATTTGGTTTCCCGTGAGTCCTTCATTATCTACTGTCCAAAAGTGGTCAAATGAATTTTAGCGTGGGAGGGAGAGCATAGAAGATGACCATAGACTTGATCAGCCTGTTGAAGCTAATTCACCAGAAAACATTCAAAAAGTGGAGAAAATTATGCCAGAAGATGGTCGAGTGAAGGTTAGGTCTATAGCACAAAAAACCAATATTTCCATTGGTACAATACATGATATTATCCACGATCATCTTAACATGTCCAAAGTTAGTGCGAGATGGGTACCACGAATGTTGACACCGTTTCAGAAGCATACGCGCGTTACTTGTTGTTCCGACTTCATTGAGCTGTGTGGTGAAAACCCCGATGGTTTGCTCCAAAAAATTGTTACCGGAGATGAAACTTGGGGTCATCATTATGACCCTAAGAGCAAACAAGAGTCGATGCAGTGGCACGTTAACGGAACACCTCATCCCAAGAAATTCAAAGTCGTCCCTTCAACTGTCAAGATCATGGCGACAATATTCTGGGATTTTGAAGGGATATAATTAATACACAGATTATAAAGAAAAGGGTTTAAATATTACAGGAGAGTACTACGCTAATATTTTACGCGAATTACGGGAAGCAATCAAAGAGAAGAGGAGGGGAAAGTTGATCAGAGGAGTGCTGCTTCTCCATGACAACGCCCCTGTGCATACTGCTCTTGTTGCCAAGGCTGCTGTTCTTGAATCTGGGTTCGAAACTATTACTCACCCGCTGTACAGTCCAGACTTCGCCCCCAGCGACTACTTTTTGTTTCCCAACCTTAAATTCGAATCGATTTTCTAATGATGAAGCGTTGAAGGCAGCGGTGGTGGAGCATTTTGACACCATAGACAAAAATATTTTTATGAGGGGTTAAAAAAACTAATTGACGGATCTTATAAGTGTATAAACATAGGGGGGAGGGGGGGATATATATAAAAATAAAACACTAATCGTATGCGTTTGTTTTCCTTCTCATACCGAGAATTTATTGAATGCCCCTCGTAGATCACGTGACTCTTCTTATCACGTCAAGAAACGAAAAGAAACGATAGTTAATGTAATGCATCTTGGCTATGGCTTGGGCTTGGTTAGAAAAGAGTAGGAACTGATTGACCCGACTTTACTACCGATTTAGATGGCGTTTTTTTAATGGGTAGTTTGGTCTCGATATGGTGAAGCCTGTGATGTTGAACTTGAACTTTTCGAATAGAGGTCTTGGTTTTTAGTTTCCTCTCTGCTCTTGTTTCGTCACCTCGAATGTAATTTTATTTAAGTTATTCCGACGTAATCTTGTACGAGAATTGACCTCCATTGCCTCAGTTCAGACACGTGTACGTTTTCACCATATATTCATCAAAACTACGTGACTTATACTATCGATGCTTATGCTTACATTTGTACCACCCGATCAGCTGACGCGGTCACGTGTCCAAACGCTGTAGTATTTGTAAACCGCCGTCCGTCCTCGACTGACCTTTGTTTGTACAACGCCCCACCAAATCCGATTAATATATAGTCTTTATGTGAAGGTGAGTAAGGTTTAAGATAACCGGTTCTGTTGCCGCCCGTAACGCTCTGTTTTTAGTTCGCTTGCCCATTGTATTTTTGGAACAGTTGTAAGGGCTATCGCATATGCATCTGAGTGTTGCCCAGTGGCAACGCCAAAATACGATCAGAATGTAAACTTTAAAAAAAAACATTACTTAAACAAAGGTGTGTTATATGTTTATCATGTGTATCTATGTGTCTTTCTAAGGCATCATAGCTCCCAAACGGATTGGCCGATTCAAACGCAGATTCTATTAAATATAAATTTTAATCTGATTGGTTCTTAGCGAGGTTTTGGTTGAACTTCAGGATAGCCATAATGGCTTATAATCAGGGGTTTTTAGCTATGGAATACTTATCCTACTCATTCTTTCTTACGCCTTGTGACAGTGGAAATTTAGTAAGATCAATCTTACGATTGATCGTTATCCCAATTCAAATCTGTCCAACATTCCTCGTAGGCCTTCGCTCCACTGACCTTATCGCTCTTACGTTGATAAGATAGTGGGCCAATATAGTAGGGCGACCTACTATCGGCACTTGATTTGCTTGTTACTAGTCTGTTTGTGTACAGTCAAACTAGTATTAGGCTCAAAAATATCGAACACGCTCTTATTGTCTCTATTGCTTGTAATATATACCAACTAGGGAAAAAGTTATAGCACAATATCGTAGCCAACAACAACACTAGAATATACAAATACCATAAGTTAATATACCTAAGTGTCCAATTGTATGTAGAGCAAGCATCAGGTACAATACAGAAAGCCTAGAAATATGTTCGAGATATGCAATCGACAAGTTTTTTTGACCTTGACTAAAAGTGGTGAATTATATGATATCCTTTGATTCTATATCACACACAAAGATCATCACGATAAAAAAATAAAAAATACACTAATTTTCAAAACAAGATTTAAGCCCATGCAAAAAAATTGCACGTATAATATGGGTTCACAGAAGTATATTCAAATTTATTTTTTACTAATTGTTCGGCTCTTTTCCGGATACCTTGAAGAGGTTAATTGCAGGAGTACTCAGAAATCATACAATGAATCTCGTTCACACAAAGTGTTCCTTAATGTCAACCTTTCATCATGTTAGATTGTGCCTGTGTTATACAAAGTAACTAACATAATAACCGATCGTCGGCCTTAGTCATTATACCTACTAACTACCACTTTCAAAAAGTGTTTAGATAATACCTTGGTCATAACGCGCATTTATTTAACATTTTAAGAGGATTGTGAACATACGCTTAAATTGTATAGCGGTCAAAATTATCATTACTAAATTAAGATTAACTAAATCGTACGTTTCCGTCTTCTTTATTTGTTTCTTTCCAAGAAATATTTCCTTAGTTTTTCATAATATATGGTATTCTAAAACCCTAAAAATCAGACTCCGTTTTGGGGGGTGACAAACGTTATAGCATTTTGTGTGGAAATTGTTAACTTCACAATCCTCTTCATTTTTATTTCTGTCATGTCCACATAACAATTTGGATTCGGATCCAGTTCCAACGGAGGACAAAATAAGGACACCTGATTGGGAGCTAAGAGCGGAAAATAATTAAAAATAAAACGGATCCTCCAGTGAATGAGATATAGGGGATCTGACCGAAATAACCCTATTAAGCTCTAACTAGATTATATTTATTAGTCTCTCACTCTAAATGCCCCCAATTAAATTACCTCCATTCGACCGACAATGAATCTCAAGCCAATTGAAACTCGCAATTGTATTGCCAACTGAGAATGGATAAATGCCTCATTGCTCAGCCTGGGGTTCCCGTCGCAACTTTGTTCCGTGGGGGGCTTATTGAAACTTCCGTTCATCAATACGCGTGTATCATTGTATTTAACCATGTGAAGACTAGTTTGCGAATCTGACTGCGCTTAACTTACAACCTACTATTCTCTCGGGTACTACTGTTCGATTTTTATTTCATATAAATCGGTTCAGGTGAAGCCGGAGCAAACAAAAAAACACTTTCGCATTATAATATTAGTAACGATAGTAAAATGGATGGAAAAATTGAAGTGGAGTTTAATCATTAAATTAAGCTTCGAATTGTTAAACACCACGCAACACGCCTAACCATTTCTTATTGTATTTGTGCTAATAACTCGATACTTACATTTTATTTTACATTTTGCAGTAAAACAGGCCAGGGCTCTATTCTACTCGATAAAACCATATTGCTTTTGACATGTTACCGTACTGTTAACGTTATGATAGCTCTTATTTAAATTACAGTAATGGCGGTCGAGTTAAAACTATACCATAACGTGTCAACCCAATATGTTATAGCTACTCATAGGAGCAATGAAAACGGGTTGAATGTAGTTGTTTTTAGCACCAAAGTCTCGATCGTAAAAACTGTCATAGTTTTGATTATTATCCCGTACCACCATGACACAACGATGCTTGGTTGATGTAGTTACCACACGTTCAAGTATTTCTAAGATACGCAGAGAAATCTTTTTTATTTCGACTGTTTTTTAAGTAAACCAAAACCACAAAATGACAATATTGAGAATTTACGATACCTTGTCGTCTTTATAACTAATTTAAAATTGACAAAATTTAACATGATTATTATTATCCATTTCGTTTATTTACTCAAAGTTATCATGTTTTCATTTCGTTTCATTTCGATGAAATGAAAATGCTGCCTAATGATACTTTCGTTGAAAGGTGTTTCGATAATAAAATAGGTACCTCTGGGCTACGGTCTCAGGGCCTTCATAGAGGCCTCTATTATTCTAACACTTTAAAGGCAATGTAGTTTTACTGAGTTAACTAGAGGCAGGCCCTGTATACGTGATTGTTTGCCAGGAATGTCGTTAACAAAAACACTGTACGTCAAGTTGGCGCCCACGGCGCGGAAATCCGTTGTTGTGTCTTGTCTTGCCGCTTGACGGTCAAAGGACCAACTTATGTAAACACGCGGCTAGACAATACCTTGAATAACGTGCATGTTTAAAAATAACCAAGTACAAACTTAATATAATCTAAACATAACAGTGTCACCGATCATCATCGTGTGCAAATACACTACATTTTCAATAAACGTACTCTATCTTACATACCCTTTGAGTAGTTTTATTTTAATTTAAGTTCCTATTTGTGATTTGCACGTATAGATAAAATCAAGCGACATTGGGATTGGCTCTAATTTTTGCAATATGTTTTGAATTAACACGTAATTATTTAAAAAGTTTAAGCATTTCATTATTGTACGTATGTAAGGACCTAATTAAGGAAACATTGACTTATCTATAGTGTAACGAAAATTAGTTGTCAGCTAGTTTATGCAAAGAAGAAAAATACCGTTTTGTTTAAGGATAGGAAAGAGCAAATTTTATTTAACTAGAAACAATATATATATAAATCTTGGTCGTAATGTTGTACCTGTTTTTATTTACGGCACGTTAAGTTTATCGCGATCTGTTATCGCGTCGTAGTCATACGGTAGTCCGCGATACCGCTTCTGTATAAGTTATTGCTTGCACGACCAAAGATAAAGGTATTGCTCATTAACTACTTCCATTCCACACGATGAGCACTCAGGAAGCAGATTATGGCTTGGCCAGAAATCCGATACCGACATGTTTTCAGGGCCTCTATTTAACACGGTAAGGGCCGTATCGTATTGTTTTGACGTCATCCGCCATTATTGACAATTAAATAGGAGCTATCGAAACAGTGGCGATACGATATCAGATCAAACACGATATGGTTTTTGCCCTGGGCCTATTCTACATGGTGTAACAATATTGATTTTGACGTGTAATGGTATTGTTATTAACTCGGCCTCCGTTACTGTCAAGTAAATAGGAGCTATCGTAACGTTGACCATAACATCACACGTCAAAATCAGTATGGTTTTACCCGGTAGAATAGAGGACCAGAACAAAATTGAGTTGGTACACATACAAGACTGAATTCTGAAGACGACGAAACGTTAAACTTGTTGTTACTAGACTGTGTTCGATAGAACCTTTGCAACAAGTTTTGTCTGCAATCGAAACACATGGGTTCGTAAAAAAACACTACACAGGTGGTAAAAGGCATGACGTCAACACTATAGTTATATATACAATAGGATACATCCTTCCATTTCTTAGAATGCACTGTGGCGCTAAAGGATAACGAAGCATTGTGCCCATTTATCAATGGGATCTTTAAGTTATTTATTCTTTTGTCTTAAGATATAGACGTACTTCGGGGAATGGATTGTTATGTTTAAAGTTGATAAAGATTAATTAGTATCAATATAATATGAATAAGGTAGAGTAGGAATAAAACTTATCTCTAAAGCACGCCAGACGGTAGGCTATTATCATATTATTGTTTTGTTTCGTGTCTAGCGATTGACTAATTTATACATTTTACTCTTCCTCATTTATATGCATACATATACCCTCTTTTGTACATGTTCACTCACAAGTAAATGTAAGTTGTAAGCATCTTAGTTTAAATAGAAATAGAAAAAGAAGGAAAAATAGTACACAAAAAAACATGCAGCTCTTAACTTAACTAAATGACTTACCCCCTTACTAATAAACGTTGAGTAAGGGTCTTCCCACTTCTATCGACGCGGAATCGGCGTTAGTTGATCAAAAAACGCTTTATGTCCATGCAATTAGAGCGAAAAAGGTGTCGTTCCGTCAGCTAACGCCGATTCCGCGGCGATTGATGTGGGGAGACCCTAACCGTGGTATAGGTACTTAACACGTCAAGCGATATGTCAAAATTGTTCTACATCAAAAATAAACTTTATGTCAAACTAATAAGTCACGTAATGTCAAATAATCTACGCACACATGTGTGCCTAGGACACCTGAGGGATTAAACCATGCTTTGTCCTTATCTGTCATTGTGACATTTGAATTTGACAGATAAGGACAAAGTATTGTTTAGCTACACCACCGTTACTCACGTTACTACTACACGTTTATTAGTAAGGGAGCTAAAGTATAGTATGAAATAAAGTCAACCACTTGTTTCCAGCGCTGTTGGTTTAGTCCAATTATGGCGGGTTGTTAATCCGTAGCAAACTCAGCTAAACCCTGGCAGGTAGTAAAAATTCGTATCGGTTTCATTTTAACTTTATTTTTAGTGTTTATAGGTAATCAAGCTGCTCAACATCACTTAGGTAGTTTACGAATTGTCTATACCTAGTAACTCCTTTCCAACTTTAGGATCTTAAAGCGCTTTAAGCAAAGCCGAAAAGATGTAAAGAAGTTTCTTGATCGACTATACTCACCGAATATCGTTTCCATTGTTCTAGCTACCTAGTTTCCGGCGACGCTGACGGCAAGTGCTATATCTGGGACTGGAAAACCACGAAGCTGTACAAGAAGTGGAAGGCCCACGACGGCGTCTGCATCACGGCGCTCTGGCACCCCCACGAGCCCAGCAAGCTTCTCACGGCTGGTTGGGACGGCCTGCTGAAGTACTGGGACTGAGTTGTTGTTTATGCAGGAGTGTTGTTTTATTAAGGCCTGGCTATGACTTTAGGTTCGGTGTGGACACGACTTTGCGACAGCGACGGGCGGTAAATAAGGGAGATGTATGAAGCATGTCATGTCACGTTGGGGGAAGAGGCGATTTCTGCCGTTATACCTACCAAAGAAGACAGCTAACAGTATAAACAAATTAAATTTAATCTGGTAACCACTAGAGTCAATGCTTTGTCTACTTACTACATTGCGTTGCTGCCTTCTTTGGTCTTGCGGCAGATTTCTATTCATTGCATAAGATAAGGGTTATTGATTTATTTTGTAACAATCAATTTATTATAACCGTATTATCGTTGAATTAAGAGTTAAGTGTCCAACATTGGTGCCGTCATGCGCACAGTGTATCAGATGTTATAAAACAAAAAACTAAATAGTACTGGAATTAAAAAAGTAAAAAATATGAGAAATGCGCACTCTTACACAGCTGAACGGATAATTATGCGCAGTGAGGTCTGTAAAATTGCGCATATATTAAAAAAATGTTAGTCGCCTCACAAATCTCACCTAAATGACCGAGTACCTAGTACACTGGATCCAATCTTCTGTAATGGGTTCCTCGTAAATTTCTCCCCAGCTGTTTTCATTCCATGTTTTCTTAGCAGTAGTTATTGACTTTGTTTTACCTGGCCAAGGCTTTACGTCGCGGCGGAAACATTTATTTTTAGGGCAATGAGAACGCAAGCACTCAGGCCACCTGATGGTAAGTGGGATCTTAGACCCATAGACATTTGAAATCTTAAGACTACAATCTCAAAACTGCAAGTGCAATCCCTAGACATCAAATGCGTTGCCAACCCTGACGACTGAGATGGAATGCCTCTATGCTAGTAATTTCACCGGTTGTCTTATCCCTACACCGGAACACAGCAATGCGAATAGTGCTACACAAATGCATACAAATCGCCTCATCACCTATCGTGTCGCCATACGGAATTCTTTGTGCGAGATGTTATGCTTCTCTATACATATAGGTAGGTACAGTACCCCAACGAAAATGTTAAGCAAGTAGTTGTCATAGTAACTTCAAACGGAACATCAAATGACACACATGACAATGACAATGACATCCACAGTGACAAGGTTCTAAGTATGCTCAACATTTTTATTGGGTGACTGACTACTTTAAATTTTCGCCGCCCACCGCTGCCGCCCGATGTTGTAGAAAAACAACCGTTACGCTTGCAATGTCGAAACAAACCTAACTTGAATAGTGAGTGCGTCACGATCCGTGGTGGTATAACTCTGGCTTCTTAAGGATATACAGACATATACGAGGCGTATGGATGGGTGCGTTAACCGCGTGTATATTTGGAACTGTGGCGTATAGTTTAGTGTTTATGGGTGTAATTTGTAAGAACGAACAGCACTTGTTTATAAGGCATTTAAAAAGGTCGACATTTACAAAATATGGCAATTGGGATTGACCAATAAAAATAACTCAAGTTTTTACATTCTAATTCGAAAGAGTAGGCCATTTTAAGAGACCAATTTCATTATTTTTGTATTTGACCCAATAGTTTTGTTTTTATATATTTTTTTATTTAGCAAACATTTTATGGACGACATGGCTGTTTTAAATTTGGGATGGCATTTTCCAATAAAGTACAACAATTAAATGATATGTAATAAAAAAAAGCGATTGTAATAGTGTTTTAAAACATACTATTTCAAGCGGTTTTCGCTTAACCCGTAAGATAACCCATAGGAGGGCTTCAAGCCGAAAACGAAGTTAAACAAAGGTAAACTATAATTTTGTCGATATATCCGAAATAAATATTTTGAAAACTTAACTATGCAGAACGGCTTCAAAACGCTATTCCTCGAAATGGTTTTCGAATTAGAGTAATTTTAAAAATATGTACAATCCCAATAGGACATTGTAAGAGGCATGCAGTCTCCATAATTACATTTAAAACGGTTTGCGTTTAAAATAACCTTTTTAACGCCATGATGAAAAGCAAGGCGATGATTTTTTTCCTAGTAAGCTAGGTTATTTTTTGATAACGCGTTGGCCTTGTTGGTAGTGACCCTGCCTACGAAGCGAGCGGTCCTGGGTTCAAATCCCGGTAAGGGCAGATATTTTGTGATGAGCACGAATATTTGTTTCTGAGTCATGGATGTTTCTTATGCATATATGTATTTATATCGTTGTCGAGTACCGAGCTTAGTTTGGGACTAGGTAAAATTGGGGTGACATTTCTCCCCCCTGATATATTTATTTTATAGTGCAGGACAAATCAGTCGTTGCCAATGAACCTGTGGTACGATTTTATAAACGGCGCTGAAAAGGTTAAAATTTGGCAAGCCGTAATCGAAGTTGATAGGAAAGATTTTACTGCACTGTACTGACAAAATACTTGAAATTTTTACCTAGATAACGAATTGATTGAACTTGATGGGATCATTGGAGTGTGACTTCTGTTTTGTTGTATGAAATTGCATGACGTGATGTGTTCTATCAACATCGTTTATGCCAATCGGTACAAACTGTGAGCGAATTGGACAGGTATCTTAGTGCCCGGTTATTTAAGCTACCGTGAATGAATAATATAGCTGTATAATCGATTATGCTATGATACATCATTTATGGCTGTTTGATCCAAATTCGTATCACACTCTGCGTTTGTAAATATTAATTAATTCTGTACTTGTAAAGTGAAAATTATCTGTTTTTAGTGTAAGCGCATTTCCGTTTGAAAATGAATGGACAAGGGCGAATAAAAAGATTAGATAACTTGATCACTTTTTTAATTTTCCTCCCCGATTCCCATAAATAGAACAAAAACGAGCCATAGACTACAAAACACATATCTTAACATAACATTTTTCTCTTTTTTTCCTTGTCACATAACGTCGGTCGCGGGAGCCTTCCGAGCCTCACAGAATCAGGCGACCTGCATCGGGAGCTGCAGGGGCTCCTCGTAGACGACGTCGAACTTGCACTCGCGGCTGCACTCGCGGCACGCGCCGTCCTTCACGAACTGGTCGAAGCTGATGTCGTTTTCACGGAAGGAGTCCGCCAGCGCCGCCACGAGCGTGTCGATCATGGCGGGCGTGTGCAGCGGGCCCGGCGCCAGGCGCAGGCGCTCCGTACCGCGCGCTACCGTGGGGTGGTTGATGGGCTGCACGTAGTGCCGGCGCCGCAGCAGGGACTCGGCCACGCGGGCCACGCGGTCCGCGCCTGCCACCGGCACCGGCACGATGTGCGACGTGGACGGCAGCTGCGGCAGGCCCGCCACCAGCAGCGACAGCTTCAAGTAGCGCACCATGGCTTGATGCTTCGCGCGCAGCGCGCGGCCCTCCTCGCTCGCGAGCAGCCTGATGGCGGCCAGCGACCCCGCCAGTACCGGCGGAGGTAGTGCCGTCGTGAAAATGAAGCCGGGAGCCAACGATCTCACCGTGTCGATGAGCAGAGATGATCCGGCTATGTAGCCCCCGATGTTGCCGAAAGCTTTTCCCAGTGTCCCTGATACGATGTCTATCATGTGCTCGATTCCTCTCTCTTCTCCGATTCCCGCACCATGTTTACCATATAATCCTACTGCATGGACCTCGTCCACAAAAGTTAAAGCTCCATATTCATGCGCTATTTCACACATCTCCTCTAAAGGACAGATCGCTCCACTCATAGAGTGCACAGTCTCAAATACGACTAGCTTTGGTACTCCCTCGGGGGAGGAGGCAAGGAGCTCCCGGAGATGATTGGGGTCGTTGTGCCTGAATATATGTTTGGGAGCCTGGCTGTGGCGGATCCCTTGAATCATGGAAGCGTGATTACCGGCGTCGGAGTAGATGATGCAGCCAGGCAGCAGTTTGCCGAGTGTCGACAGAGTCGCGTCGTTGGCGACGTAGCAGGAGCTGAAGATGAGCGCGGCGGGCTTCTTGTGAAGCTTAGCGAGCTCATCCTCGAGCTGCACGGTGAGCTGCGAGTTCCCGGCGATGTTGCGCGTGCCCCCGGCGCCGGTGCCGTAGGCGCGGATGGCGCCGGCCGCGGCGTCCTGCACGGCGCGATGCCGCGACGCTCCGAGGTAGTCGTTGGCGCACCACACCGTCACGCGCCGGTTGTCGTCGCCCTCCAGCGCCGCGGGGTACGCGCCCTCGGCCGCCAGCCGCGCCACCTTCCGGAACACGCGGTACGAGTGGTCGCGCTTCTTCGCGCTGATCTGGTCGTGGAAGAACTTCTCGTATGGGTAAGACCCGCGGTCGCGGATGTCCTCCGTCATCTCGCGCGGGGCCTCAGACACGATGGAGTTCTCCTGGATGAACGGGCACTTGGTCTCGTCCTGCCCGAGCGAGCGGAACCCGCGGCTAATGATAGGGCAGTAGTTCCCATATTGCTTCATAAGAACGGCCCCATAATTCCTCACGAACGCCTGGTTCAATGATCCCAAGAACGGACAGGGCATATTTACGTAATGTCTTAGTTGCACACGGACACGATAACACTTGCGCTGAGTTTCAGTTAAGTAATGATCGATGTTAGGGTTCAACGTTGGCTCTCACTGTAGCCGAACGTTTCGCGGGGCGTATTTAATATCAACTGGTTGCTCGAGCGACGGCGCCTTTCATTTATAAAGTCTGTGTCGTCATATCGATTGCTCCACGGTGATTCGTGAACGGAACAGTCACCACATAGAATTTATTTTGATTTTGTAATTTTATAATGATATTGAACTCTAAAGTAAGGTGGTTGCACATGAAGTCTTGAACACTGTGTCAGTAACGCGCATTTGCTATTGGTGGATGAAAGTCTTTTTGACAGACACAGACACTGTTGGAAAACTGATACAGTGATACCATGTTGATGAGAAAACTGAAGAACCCGTCAATTATGATATTTTTTGTTGAAATCTTTCCTACCGTTTATACCAGTTTATTAATTTAAGTCCTTTCTAAATTATAAAAATACATATATTATTTACATCATATACATGGCAAGTTTACAAACATATTCCAGACAATGTTAAAGCGGTGTCTTGTAAATTTAACTTGTTATATCGTAGGCGACGAAATTACATGTTATGTTGGATTAAGATACAAACACATACTCTCACTCTAACGCATAATTTCATTGCATAAATAGAAATTACGGTGGCCCGTGTTGTGGATTCGGCGGTATTTAATTATTTATTATCTGTAATATAGATTTTGTATGACAGTGACACTATTGACACTATTGAATTGACAGCTTAACTGATTTATCAAATTTCGGATTTTTTGTTCAAAGGCATTTACAGATTTAAATTAAATAATTTATTAAATTAACAACGATGTTTACGTTACACAATCAATTAGAATTACGAAGGGTCACAATTTCTAGTTTGATGACTTGTATTTACCTGCCCAGTATTATTACGGTGATATCGTACAAGGGTTTGCTTTACTCCGTTGGGAATGGGTCTTCATTCTACATCTTGGTCCTCGTCTTCATCGCCGAGCTGTTAAAATCATTTTACCTGAATTCTGAGAACGATATCCAGACAAAGAAAGCTAGAGGGAACAGAACTAGCGTCGGAGATCTATTGAAAGGGTTTTTGTTCATGCTAGGGGTTATGTTTTCCTTTTTCATAGGGATAATCTTGTTTGGAGCGCCCGTGCTGGATAATCACGAGGAGACGCTCATGTTGTCGACTTTATTGACGCTATTAACTGTGTTCCCGCTCATCGCGCACACGGGGGTGGAGAATTCCATGCAGTTGCTGTTTGGTGTAAAAAGTTATGTGCGGGACAGTATTTTGGAGATGTTGGTGCACAACTCGCTGCTGACGGTGTGTGGCGCGTGGCTGGGAGCCGTCGTCATCCCGCTCGACTGGAACACACCCTGGCAGAAGTGGCCCATCCCCTGCTACCTCGGAGCCATTGGAGGCTACATCCTCTCTAATGTGCTAAACGTCCTAAAAGTATCGTTACTAACAGCAGCCAACAAATATCCTTCATTAAATTGTATCATTGATGCCCTTAACAAAGTCCATTTGAAATAAGCAATAGGGATAGATATTTAAGTTGTTGTATTTATAAAACTGATGCATTTTTAAAAGGTTTTATTTTGCTGCATTTTTAAATTATAACATTTAAAACCAAGTTGCTTAGTTTTTTGTTTATTTATAGTTTGTTTCAGACTGATGCCACAAACCACTTTTCTATTAATATATTTGAGTTGTATATAAGATATATTTTTTTTACTGATCATTTTAACTATACCACTACATTCAAAGTTGCTACATTTAAAAAAAAATGATGTTGCTGACTTTGCTTCTATATAACTCATTTGAATTGTGTATAAATAAAAATAATAATTTAATTGTATTTTAATCAAATTACTTTGTACACTTACAAATAGAATAAGGTATTTCTTATGCAAGAATAAAAGACTCAAATATAGATTTTTTTTCTTTGGTGCAATTATTTTTTGAGCCAAGGCCCAGCGGGACATTTACAACATTACTATAATAACACATTCACCACCTGACTATCGGACATTCTATGATGTTTCCGTGCCACACTACCCGATAGTCGGGTACTATAGTACTATTTGCTGCTATGCTGGCATATGGTTAGGATTTGTTGTATGGGCTGGCAGGGAATGTGTTGATCTATATCTTGTTTTTGGACCAAACATGTGTTACTTATACATATTATGAAAATAAAACAATTTATGAGTTCATAGTTTCGCTCTGTAGAATTTCAATCAAATAGAATATAAAATATAGATTTCATCCGGTATTTGTATTTGGCTTCTATTCAACTTTGTTTAAGACTTGTGTTTAAGTTGTAATCATAATTTTTCATCTCTCCTGTTCGGAAAGTTTAATTTGAATGGGTGGATAGCCGGGTGGAAAATTGCGTTTTCATCTCTAGGGTGGAAAGTAATTTTTTTTTAATAGTTACGATTGGCCACGGAGTCTAAGATAATTGAGCTACGTCATATTATTAAAATAAAAGATTTTCATATATCTAAACTCGGCTATACGTTAAACGATGTATTATTACGGTCTATAGGTTCATATGAAAATCATTTTAAGACTGGTCTATTTTTTTCGCAATTACAGAAAATCAACATTTAAAATTATTCCTCTATTCTGCTGCCCGCCATAATGCCGTGATAGCATAGTATGACACTTTTTCTTTCACGTTTCGGCATGGCCATCTAGAAAATACACTACTGCCAACATTAGAAAAGTTTAATCGAGTTGGTCACGACCAAGGAGCTTATTATACAACTAGGAGGTTGAACACCGAACATCCGTTCGAAACAAGAAATTTGACCATAGTTCATAGCATTTATTCATAAACAATACAAATATTGTGTTTGAACCTTTATTACGTCACGAATATATTCCATCTCTTTCATTAGTTAGGGTAAGAATGAGATGGAAGTCATGCTCCTTGGCCGTGACCAACTCGATTTAACTTTTCTAATGTTGGCAGCATGTGTATTTTAACTTTTTTATGAATCTAGAAAAAAAAAGTTTTCAATAGATAAAGCAGGAAACGAGATTAAATATATTTTCCTCACAGTCGAAATGAAAAGTAGAGTGTCTAACTCGGGTGAAATTACCCATTTCCCCTCGAACTATTGGCGCTCTCACTTCGTTCGAGCGCCAGAAATATCTCGGGTGAAATGGGTCACTTTCAACCCTTGGTTATCAATCTACTATTGGATATCTTAGTAGCCCTTATTTACTTAACAGTATGAGGATGAGCTAATATAACATCAACAATATCATTACAATATAGAATACAAATGGGTTAAACCAGATTGGAGCAAGGGCCATAAGATTGTTGTTAAATAGAATTTGTCTTTTGTCGCACCAGTTTTTTTTAAATTAACTAACTAGGCCAGGGTTTATAAAAAAAAATGTGTACAGTAATTAGAATCAAATTTACTTTATTCATAACTAAAGTAATATTAACCCCTCATATGTCTTGTCACAGATCTGAGTCCAACATTGGTTTACAATTTGTTAATATTTTTTAATATATTTTTGGACTATATCATACATAAAAAAGATACTAGGACTTGGTATTTTTTTACCTTTGACATACGAGGGTTTAATCAAATTTGGAGACTTAGTATTATAAGGAAAATCAAACCCACATTTACTAAATTATTAATTTTATTTTGTATTGTATTTTGTTAAATATGTACATAGCCTATTTAATAATCTACATAATAAAATATGAAACTTAACCAATATCGGATTGATCACATTATTTGAATAACTCTTATATTAGATGCTAATCATGGCAATATCCTATTCAACAGCGATAAACTTGCAACGCAGGCAGTAAAAAGTAACAGTAGTTAACACATCTAAGGCCTTGTTGATATTTCAGTAACTCTCTAGCTCTATGACATTTAAAATGCTTACTAACACTGTACAAACTGATCAGTGGTCACAGTCAAACTATTTACAGCTTTCAAGTACTAGCATAGTAACGCTGCCGGCTGGGTTGTAAAAATACCTATAAGTTTTACCAATTACTGAAATGTTTTGAAAATGGGTTCTGATAAAAATCTTGCTTATGACTATAAGCAATGATAACTAAAAAAAGAAAAAAAAATACTGCGAAAAATATACTGTGTTTGCTAAGCCTGCTTTGGACTAGTGGTCCGAATTTTGTTTGTAACCGCGTGTTGTATTTTTAAGTCTAGCAATAGCTGTGACATAGAAAAGACCACGTGTCTTAAGTTCTTTAGCCATTAGCAGAAATTTGTTTATTGATTTTTTGAAAAGTCAAACCTAATCATGTTTTTTTGGATATATAAAAAAATATTCCTGTTGCAATTCAATTGGATATATGTGATATGGAAGTTGGTATTTTTACTAATAGACCTTTAAAACCCAGTTGTTACTATGGTAGCCTACTTTGCTCCTCAAGGCTTGCTTGTTGGTCAGAGCGGCTTGCACAGCCTTGTCTTTATAATAACAGATTACTTAGAAAGGTATATCCGAGCGACAAACAAGCTGCTTTAATAGTTAGGCTGCCGATCGGGCCGTGAGGAGACACTTATAACAGTTATAACAGTCGAGGACAAAATTGTGGTAGGGCCCAAATTCTCCAACACATGTCCACTCGACTCTATTCCCAAGAGGTTAAAAGTGCGAATTCATATTTTCAAAAGTTTGCTTAATATCAAAATTTTGTCCTTGAGTGTACAATAATAATATTCAACAAAAGCTAACGTCAACTATGTGTTTTAAGTAAATTATTGCATTTTTTACAACATTATAAAATTGTATAGACTGACTAAATATTGAAGACATCAAGCTTAACAAGTATGAAACATTTGAAAAACTCTTAACATTACAACTGTTCTCAAAATGTTAACTTTATTTATACAACAACAATGCGACTAGCTGGCTCTCGCGAGTCACTGTCAAGATAGAAAGACACGTAATTACACTCGAGAGTGAAATATAAGCTTCGTTTCTCTCAGGCCTGACGGTCGATACGCAAGGGGCAGCTAAGTTCTATAAACACGCACACATCAATATTGCATCGACACTACACACGCATAAACTTCAAAATCTGCATCAAGGTGGCACATGTAATGGGCAGGCTACTAAACTATAGTCACTGGAATCAGATTTTAATTTTTTAGCGCTTATCGAACCCAAACGCAATGACGTTATGTCTCAAGAAACAATACTTTATTAGCTATTTGTCATTGATGCCTGCTGCGATAAGGTTTTATAGGGGCTTAAGAATTAAAATCCATGACCGAGTGCATCGTAGCGCTGCTATGAGTACAATGCAACATTGGGCCAACTGATCTGAATATACTAGTATGTTGACTAAAGTAGCCAATATAATAATATACCCTCTGCGGCGCTGCCTGAACAAAATGCAGACAAAAACTTAGTTGCTAATTTGTTGGCTACTGATGCCGATTACTTCTCACTATGTGGTTATTGCTTTTAAGTTTGTCAGATCGTGTATACTCGCTACGTTATCAAAGTTGATTTATACAAAAATATTGTTTATTTTGGACAAGGCATGGGATCTCACTGACTTGTAAATATCAGAGGAGCTAGCGTATCAAACATGTTTGACCATACAACATACATACATCTGAACATAGAACAATCTCCTTTTTTTGAAATCTGTTAAAATTACATTGGCATTCGTAACACCATTTATTGGCACTTAGTGTTTGCAAAATTATCTCGTTCATTACTTTGAAATAAAATTCACGTTGTCAATAATTGTTAAGGCACAGGTCCAAGATATGCAGTTTAGTAGGACAGTTCCCCACATGCCAGTGTACAATAAGCGTAAGGGGCAACAATAGCATAATTCACATGTTTACATTTGTCTCCAGTACAGAGGTTTTAATAATATGCTATTGAACACCACAAGTTGCAAGTTGAGTTAGCCAGGTACAGATTGGCGGTCGCGCGCTATCTTGTACCTACTGCAGACTTGGGTAAAGATTTATCATTTAGTTGTAGTAGCTGCCATGTCAGCATGACGCTGTATGCTAGCTCCCCCGGTTTAGCGTATTTAGGCAGTGATTGATTGTATACTTGGTTAAATCGCCGTGGCTGTTTTACACTAACAACGCACTAAAAACTTCTTAATTTCAATTATAAAAGAGTTTATACAGAGGTATCGTGTCGATTTGTTTATAGTATCCGTGATTGAATGATCAATTACCGTCACTTTAATTGATATTTACATAATAGCATTTATAAACTTTACTTTCTCGATTCAAGTAACTTATTTAGGTGTCACTTCTACGATTATGACATGTTTTTACGAAACAAAGATTATTCTATCCTACAGTTTCTAAAGCTAATGTAAAAATAAAATCTCATTCGCAAAAATAATCAAGCACCTTCGATGCGAATGTAGGAGTAGTCAATTGAAAGGACCAATGCGAGGGAATCAAATATTCGAAACAAAAATACATTCTATTTATGTCGTTTGGAGAAATAGCCGTAAGTAGTTAATATAGAAAATAATGTTAACAGCCCGGCAAGATGCGAGACTCGTTGTGACAAACGTTGGCGGGGACTAGTGGGGGGGCAAGGGGAACTATACGTACTTACTTCATTTCTTTGGGAACTTAACTAAATGTACACAAAAAAAAAACACATGACAAAAGTTTGCCAGTCAATAGAAGCGGATCACCGATATTTCAAAGCTCGAAAAAGATCCACGTGGTTTTGGTTAAATTTAGTCAAGTGTGTACCTAAACAAATAGCCATTGCCTCCCCCAAAGTCACAGGCCGCGGGACGAACACACACACTCGCCAGACTTGGCCCAGTTTCATTGGTTGATTCCGCTTGCTTGTAGAAATCCATTGCAGAGTTGTTTTTAAATTATCGCGCTGAAAGGTATTGCTGCGATGCAATGTACCGTTAAAAGCATGCTGGCTATTGACTAATGAAACTGAGCCTTCATTGTTTCTTTTTATGAAACGCTGCGCTGGCTGTGATTTTTTTAGGTTAACTAACAGAATCCGTTCCAGTTGCCCTACTCCCACAACAATCTTTAGGTACGACTCCTACGTAACGCCTTATATAAAATCTATTCCATAATTAAATAAAGCTCTGCGTAACCTTACCCTGTCACAGGATCGAGTACTACGGGACAGATTTGTCGTCATCTCAAACACCTTTAATGACAAATATTTTATAAGCAACCAAGAAATCATAGAGATCATTAAGTACTAAGGTTTTCAAAAGCGAGAAACTCTATATAGTATGAAAACGCGTCTATCGGTCTGTTCGGCTAGGTTTTTGAACTACTGGATAGATATCGACATGGATTTTCAAACAGACCATTTCCCGAAATAAATTGAAATTAAGTAAAGATTATGCCAATTTCCTAATAATTTCAAATTCTATATTCTTTTGGCTTGATAGCAACTTGGCTAGGCCTACTCTGCCGTATTCGTTACACCTTATCAAAACGTCGGTCCACCTCGTGAAGTTTCCTACTACTTACTTTAATTGCTATAGATTTTTAACTCGCCACCCGTTACATTCACAACAATAACAGACCTTTTATACATTTCGTTTTTATATAGATTTTTAAATTGATTCATAATTAGGCACGAAATTAACTGCTCTTTACGTTCATACCTCTTAAGTTACGTTTTGTATAAATACTAACTCAAATACGATATCAAAAGTGCGTTTTATTGATGCAGGCCTAAAGTAACCAAGTGAAGTTTTTTAATAATCTCCCTTACAGTACTTTTAACATATCTATCTATTCACAACGCATCTATAAAACCAACGGAAGTGCGAGGCTGTAGCAACGCAAGTAACTACTATCGAGGAATGTAACAGTTTGGCATAATACAACCTTTTGCAGGGGTATACATTTCCCACGTATAATTACTCGTGTCACGTCGGAAAATGTATAAAGCGGCTAAATTACGTATTATGCCATACTGCTGGACATTAAAATTTCTTGATTACATAGTAGGTAACAAGGTACAGAACCACTGAAGACGCGATTTACCAATCACCATTATTTTTTTATCTGCTTAGGTACTGTGCTAATGTTATGTTTAACATGGATATACGGAGGGATCGAAGTAATTAAATTTACTTGTAAGTTTTTGCTACTTTCGCTTAATAGGTTTTTAATGATTTTTTATTATGAATCAGACCTCATTCATCTTTGCAATTGAAATATAAAAAGTCACCTTTACGATCTCCAAAATATAACTAACAAAGACAATATAAAATATAAACAGAACACATACATATGAACCGAGGTCAAAAAGACGGTGGGTATCGAAATTATTTTACTTTTGAATTAATTCTGACAGTAACAGTATTTTTAATCGTGGTTACAGAATTATCAGCAAGTTTTTACAGTTGTTGGTAATCCTGTAGCTCTGCCTACCCAACTCTGGGAATGAAGGCGTGACTTTATGTATGTATGCATGTATGCTCACAAGAAGTGTCTATTCTATATAATTTTAGTTTATATCGTGATGATATAAGGAATTTTTTAGGTTGACTAATTTGTAGAAAAGGCTAAACTAATAAAATCGGTAATATCCGCGTGAATAATCGCAACCTTATATTTTTTGATATTCGGTTAGGTGCCCTTCGGACATTATTTTTCTGTTCTTCCGCTGAAGTCTTTCTACCGATCGCTTGCAAGAGTAGCCTAAGCGACAGACTCTTAACCGATTCAAAAGAACGCCATAAAAGCAATTAGAACTCTTCGAGATTATCACGGGGTGTTAGCATCTTAAATGTTTTTCAATAACAATGTTATTAAACTTAAGTAGAACCAAATGTGCGGTAGATCTCGCAGCCCGCCCCCTCGTTTGTTGCGGCAGCGCGGGCTGCGCAGTGACCGCTTACGTACTATTGGTGTCTGGCTGGAAGTAGTGCAGGCCGTTTATCTGAAACAGACATCGAATCTTGCTAAACACACACAGTCAAAAATATACTATCCAACATTGTGCTCAAAAATATAACAAGTTTCTATTACTAGAGGCATAAGAGCGTGGCAGATAAATAAATAAATAAATATTAGGGAGACAATCTTACGCCAATTGACCTAGTCCCTAACTAAGCTCTAGGCTTGTGTTATCTATAGGTACTAGGAGTAGATAATGATAAACATACTTATATAGAGAAATACATTCTTAAATATGTTGTTATGTGTTATATGTTTCACTTAACTGTATTTTTTTGGACATTTTATTGGCTTACTGTTTTGTATCATGTTTAATTTGTTTTTATAAAATATATTGCTATTGATACCTCAAAATAAATGAACTAAAATAATATTAACATGGAAAACGTCCAAGACTCAACAGAACAAATACTCGCGCTCATCACAATATACTAAAGAGATGTTATAAAGATATGGTGCATTATTTAGAAACCATACCTTTTCAGGATATCTTCTTATACATACGAAAAAATAAGAAGTTTATCGAGTTGACATGGTTAAGTCGTTGATCCTGAATAATTAACGTTTCGATTAATTCAATGAGGCTGAAGTTGACTGCTGTTGGATGGGCACACGGTACGTCTTATTATGACGTGAGTTGTGTCGTGGTGCTTTTCATGTTTTTGTATGTATCTACTTTATGTTAGATAAATAGATCTTTCTTTCGTGTGACGTACCGTCATGTCGTACTCGGTGACGAAGGCGGGCACCTCGAGCTGCGAGCGCGCCATCACGGAGTAGAGGAACTCGACGCCGGGCAGGTTGTGCACTTTGGCCTTGATCGCTGGCGCCATGAACGTCGTGAACCACCACGTCATCATCTACCAAAATTATATTCCGTAAGCTTTTGACCACCTAATGAGCGAAGGGCAGTAAGAAAATAATGCTGGGCATCTTCTGTGTCTGTGTCTGTTGGGAACACGGAAGAATTGTTTAATGTTGTTTCTCCACCTCACTTACTTCATTTGCTACAATATTATGCTTAGCCACATTAGCGGAGACTATCCGGGGTATGGATTTGATTTAAGTGCCAAATGTATGCGCGATTAAGGGACAAACATCCAAAGCACCTTACGAACTTTCACATTTATTATATTACTATACTAGAAAGAAGACGACGAATCATAGACGAATCCTGCAGATGTGGCCTTAGCATAAGAAAAACTTGGAAAAAGTGGAGAATGCGCGCTTTGGAAAGAACGTCGAGCAAATTTCGCTTGCATTGTCCGACAGACACAGACGCAATCACTCTAAGTATTATCTCACCTTTGTCCAGAATGTGGGATGTACAATATAAAATGCTTTCAAATTCTTCTTATATCTGAAAAGAAAATGATTGGATTAAACAAAAATTATCTTTTGATATCAAACCAGCTGTTCACAGAAGTTAAATCACTGATCACAATTATGTTTTTAAGTTCGTACCCAAACCTAGTTTTGGCCCGGAGCGTCTGTTATATCTTCTAAAAGCTCAGGACAGATTGAAGGGGATAGGGATAAATCTAAAGAATACTTCTTCTTCTCTACGCGATACAAAGAGAATAACTAAATGAAAAGCAAGCTTTAAAAACCCGACTGCATTTTTTGATATTATTATTAAACCCGTTTATTAACGCAATAAAATAAATATATTCGAATATATTTGAGATGGTAACATTAAGACCTTTCAAATGATACCCATACTGTAATAATTAGAAGTCTTTTTTTGTTGACATAAATAATTGTAATTTTTCCCATTGTTGTTCAATTTTAACAGTTTAGGTCTCCTAAGTCACCCGAGATGGTGAAAGTATTCTAACGATATCACACACATATTTAAATCAGCACAGCCGTTTAAAAGTTATGGTGGAATAAATAATCATTACATACATACATACATGAACTCTGAAAACATTCCTTTTTTTAGGCAATCGTGTAATAATAAAGGGTGACAATGTGCGCTCACTTGTAAGGCAGCACGGTGTAGACCTCCTTGAGCCAGGAGAAGGGCGGGTGGTTGCCGGACGCGGCCAGCGTGTGGAAGTACGCAATCACGTAGTCGCCGCGCACGATGGGGTCCAGCAGCTTGATCAGGTACAGCAGCGCCTGCAATTCAAATAAATAAATATTACGGGACTGCAATACAAACATTTGAAAACACTACATGCACAGTTGCGACCGCGGCATGGTAACCCGTTAACGTGACAGGCCCACCGAGGGTAGCTTCCCGCCGTCTGTCCTTCTATACACCATCAGTTAGATATTTTTGCACGTAAGGTTTTTACGTATAAATTCTGGATCATGTAGGGGTGTAACAGAAAACTCACCAAACCCGAAGCTAACCGAGGGCGGGTCGCTAGTATACAATATTGAACAATCCAGACGAGCAAGACACGTTAGCAGATTTTGCAGTAGACGTGTACCTCTTAGTATTACTTTATACTTTGGTAAATATGAATTTTGTACAAGAACGGTTGTTGACTGTGTTAATATCATCCACCACAAAACAGGAGGCGTTTACTCCATATACTCACCGTTCAGCAGGAGTCCTCGCGCTAATGTTTTCTGGGTGTGGCGGATAAGGGAGCCGGACCTCAGCCAGAGAATTACTAACATAATATAGAGGCCTTCCATTATTTATAGGTCAGGGTCGGCAGAGCATTTGAAACAGGCTTCCTATAAGGTGAACTGACGGTGTGGTAAAGATCGGAAGAAACTGATGGATGTAGTTTGCAGTACGACACCAATCAACCAGGGGAAGGCCTCCGTCTACTAGTTTCAGCTGACATGACAATTATTTTGGTGAGGTTAATATCTGCCTAAATTGTTCTTTTATTGTAATTAGAGGCCTACCTTGTCCAGGTCGATATCTCCGATGGGGAACCACTTGCCGATGAAGACGACCACAGGCCGGCCCAGCCGGTCCACGCCGCTCTGGTACAGGCAACCGATACCGGACACTTCGCTCAGGTCTTCGGCGCGCGCTCTTCGCAGGAGCCGCTCGTATCTGAGGACAATGGAGAGAACTTGTAAGTATTTGTAACGTGAAATTGTTAAACCGGGCCCGCGAGGGATCTTGAACCTTCTCGTTGTGAGAGGCCTATGTCTAATGGCTCCTCTACACGTTGGCGAATAATCATGGGCGAGAGTAAGGGACGCAAAGTATTCAGTAACATTGAAAGTGGCGATTCGCTAATCTTATTAATATTAATGTTGCACGGTTGCATTAACTTAAATTAAATTGCGGGTCGCGACTTCCTGAATTTAATTAAAAAATTAACGTTTTTTCAACTCGTGGCGGTCTCTTATCTGCCAGTCAGTTACGAAACAGTTTTTATGTACACATATTATGTATAGTGTTACAATGTTTATATTAAAATTTCACCAGCGAACAAAAAGCGCAAACGGTTATACACCGTTAAAAACGGTTCACCTACTGCTAAAAACGAACAAAGCTTTGGGTAGGTATATTGGCACACATATGTGTACTATAATTTACAGCATAAATACATGACTACGATACTGGAGTAGAGAAGAGCCACTTGATCCCCTGCCGCATATCGCACCGTATGACGTCATGGCCCCCCGAGTTTCATAATTATAGAGATGAAATTACATACAACCCAGATATAAATTTGGACGGTTAAATTCGTCTGAAATAGCTCAGGGAGCTTAATTCAATATCGTACCTCTAACTACTTGCTGGGAGTAAGTAAACAATCATTATGTATCTTTAATTCCGACACGGTAAAAACCAGCAAAGTTAGAATGTTTTATTTAATTTTAAAGTATAGTGACGTGCACTAACAACTAGGTACAATCAACCAATTCGATTTCTAGGCCACTATGGACTATGTTAGAGTAACGTTTACAACCAAAACGTAAGAGACTTCCTGTGGTTGACTGGACAATAAGCAAGTAAATAATATGGGTCGAGTAGTAATATTTATTTTTAAACGTGCGATATATCAAAACGTGCCCCCGCGCACGTTGTCCTCGGTCTAACTGCTCGGCAATTAGTAAAATCCATTAATTCTACAGTAAACAGTTAAACGGAGATTGAAAAATGTGCTGTGTAAATAATTATCGTGCACCGTCATGTTTTATATATTTATGGCGTTCTTTTTTTTTTAAATCTTATCGACAACCCAAATTAGTGTTTATTTTTGAGCGTTAGATGCTTTTGATCGGAAAACTGAGATAAATAAGGTAAAGACATAGTTGACTTGTTATTTTTCCTTATAGTTCACAAGAATACAAGTTTCTCCTCAAATGCCAGAGGATTTGACTAAAGTCTGGTATAAAAACCGATACGGTAACTTACTGTAAATAATTAAAATATCAAATCAAATCACCTTCTACACCACCACCTACGCCGTTTATTATTTGATTTATTTTATGCAACGGAGACGATAAAAGAGCTTACAGACCACATGGGTCGTAAGTAGACTCTATATAAATCTCCAATAACAGTTACAGTAATAACTGTCTTTCGTACTTAATGTCGAAGTGCAACAGTTCCTTGGCCGCGGGTAGGAGGGTGCCACGCACAAGGTCCAGTAAATCATTAGTTTCATCATGTTAATGACTTGATGATGATTAAGTGAAATGTAAGTAATTGCTGCGTGATCGGTTAGTCATTGACACGCTGCCCTAGCTAGATACTGCAGATGAGCACGCCTCTCATTTGTAGCGTTGAAATGCTAACGACGAGAACTGGGGTAGATTGCATGACATCATGCTAGGTCGCTTGGAAATCGTGAGAGGACGTTATTTCAGTTATTACAAATTTATTTTGATATGAAAAGAACATATAAACCTTTATTCATTGAGTATATTATATTATTTATGAGTTCGTCGCTTACATTTATTTGTTTTAAGTTTTTTTTTTAATCGAGCAACAATGATAAGGTCCTCAGTTACAAATACCTTGTACCTAGACTAACATACATAACAATACAAAACTTAAAACACAGAACAGCGTACTCCTGTTTTGTTTCCGTTGCAAGGATCCATTTCAGGGATATAAACAAGTCCCTGTCTGACCGTCTTTGGAAAAAAACCCAGAAATGTTATATTTTCGGGCTTTAGGCTGACAGACGGACACGTCGGGTTTCATTCAGGGGTTTTATAACAAGTCCAAAGCTACAGAGTACTTTTCACGTGCTTGTTCTAAAGGCAGCAGTAATTTGGGCGGCCACAGAAGTCAATTAATCAGATCCCTATAAAGAATTCATGAAGCCTTGTCCTAATGACCACCGACCTTGCCCCAAAACCCCCACAGGCGCAGTGTTGTCACATCTAGAGGTAAAGGGTATCAGTATTATAGGTACATATAGATATATTTTTATTTACCTAATAAAAAACGTAAACGTTTAACAAAAGCTCGTGCTTTGATATTTTGATGTCACTGTGCCACGATAATACCCCATGTTGTATATATTTTTGTATCGTAGTTAAAAGCTATATTTGATATCGCACAGGATGAGGTTCGATGTTTTTTTTCGTACAACCGGAATTGAGTTTTTAATCTGCCGTTTTAGATTAAAACAGCACTGAAATTAAAGTACACACGACACGACGCTAACACGAATCTAACGATTGATAAACAGATATTTACAGATCTAGTCCGCTCCATTGAACGATTCAATCTCGGACATTACTAACAGTATCACTTACATATCTAGTGTGGTTATTGCTTATCGACTCACACACAACAAAAAAAATAATCGAAAGTACCAAACGACATTCCTATCAACACTGAAGTTGATCGAATTATTTAACAGTTGATTACCTATTGAGGGCTTACGCAGGGAATTGATTAAACCATATGGTTCTATTCAAGTTTCGACAAAATATTTCCACCGCTATTTCCGTCTCCGAACTGAAAATAGAATCATGAGGTCATGACGTCACGAGTTGATGACGTACGTTTGGTAATAATAGAAAAAGCGTAAGTGTTTCCATTACGGCTGAAAAGCTACTTTATAATAGTGGTATACCTACCGTAAATTTGCTTCAGAGTTTCAAGTCTTTAAGTGTGGTAGTATTGTCAAAACATCAATGATTCGATGATTCATCTCTATTCTAAATTGTTTTACCCCATTGCTAACTTTATGACAGTTCTTGTTATCTTGACAGTGAAATCGGTAGTCATTAACAAAACGACTGCAATAGAGGAAAAAAAAGTAGAATACAAGCTCAAAAATAATTTCATGGTTTCAGGGAGCGTGTAAATGTCAATTGAGATTACCCTTAATGTTTTTTATGTTAACATCATATCATAGCAAGGCAAGACTTTAAGTTAGAAGTTAGTTAATATATGTTTATTTCTGGCCATGGCATCGGGGTTGTAAGTTCGCGTGCGTACGTCGCTCGTATAGTAAACATTTGTTTACCTTTAAACTCGAGTTATATGGATCTTTGTCTTTGACGTAGGTAGCGAATATCGGTCGTCATCTATACAGCTAATCTACGGTGTGAATCAGGTAGAAAGAGAGCTATAGCATAAGTAACCACCCCTTAAACGATTAAAATGCCCATAGCAAGAGCTAATACGTTTAATAGATGCAATTTGTAATTGGCAGTAATTGCCAATGATGTAAGTCACATAAACCATATTTGCGTTACTAGCCCGCCGTTCGCCCATTCTCTGCCAGTGTAAATATAGTCCGCGAATGTTCAACTGTTGTGCAACAAGTCGCTTAGGACTAATGGGGCTTAAGTCATATAATGTAATCAAGTCAGATGATAGAATTTTGATTATATTTCTATTTTTACTTAGGCCAGATTTTCGACTCCTCTTTATGACAAAAAGGGACTACCACTTGTATTGTATTACAAGTTGAAAGCTTTAATGAAACGCAGTAAAATACCCTTACCATGAGTTACAATTACCTACCGTACTCGTTAGCGAGTCTATTGCTTTGTCCCTCACAGTACTGCTATAGAGTGCGAGGGACAGAGCATTCGACTCGCTAGTGAGTACGGTAGTTGTAACTTATGGCAACGGTCCAAGTAAATCACTTTACACAATATTGTTACATTGGCTACGGACATAATCAACAAACAGTTCGCGTTTTCAGGGATGGAGACCTATTGCACGACCATCAGCACGATTTTCGACTGGTCTCCTCCAGTAGCGACTAGAAAAACTTCGAAGATCGGACAGCGGACAGGAACCTCGCGAAGATTTATCGTTGCTCCTCGTCCCTCACCAGGTCCCAAGATACTGACTCAGCCAAGTCCGAGGTCCACACTTCCATTGAGTAAACAATTGATAGATATTGATATTTCACTTAATCACAAGGTGTCCTATGTATCTACACGACACGATAACAGCAGCTATTTCTCAAAATTGGTTCCACTGATATGAGTATGAAAAATGTTCAAGAAGTCCGTACGACTATAACGACCTTTTAGTTTCAACGACAGCACGACGAGAAACGTAAAAGTAGTCATAAAATAAAATAGAGCCAAATTAACTCGCCGTTATAAAACTTGTCGAAATGCAATACGCAAATGGAAATTTACGTATAGAACCAAAAACTGCGCATTCCGCTCACGCAAAGCGCTGCATAAATAAGAACACCGAAGCGCGTCAGTTGTGTTTGAAGACCAGGGCTCTTGGCACAGATTGATTTTATGAGGGTCGTTTGACGATGTACGGGGAAACCGTTCGTTCGTTCCAATATTATTGACATGGATAAATACTTGCATCGGGTCATAAAGAGCGCATTTACACATAACAGTGAGAAATATATAGGTACTTGTATACCAACCATGCATCGTTCGCTGTAGAAGTTTTTCAGACATCTTTATCCGATAGTGCTGCATTCTTGAGTCTGTCATATAAATCGGACATAACTATTGAACTAGAGTTAACCGAGTGAGTCGGCTAAGCAATGCTTTGTCGAACACAACTTTGTGGCTCATGAATCAGCTAAATTATGATTCACGATATTATGCAGGTGCATCCATCCAGGTGCATTGTGTAACTACAAGGTTCTTCCAATAATCCCGCTGCAGCATGAAAGGCTTATCCTCAACAGTGTTTTAGAAACAGATAACTTATAAGGGCATTTGGTTCATTCATCCCGAGTAGAACAATACATATGTTGGTATCATGAATCAAACGCGTTCTTTGTGTACAGAAATAATTCTACCGCAAACGTTTTTAATACCGAATGCAGTTTATGTAGTTTCAAGCTGCCGGTGAAAGATAAAGTGTTGTTTTCCGTTTGCTTTGACCTTCAGAGTGCATCAACTCAGCAGCAGCACTCAAAAAACTACTTAACATAAGAAATTCAGCGGGCCTTCTATCGGTCGCGTCGCGGGTCGTGTTTATCGATGGCAGTAAACGTGGATAAAACATCGGTCACTTTTTGACCAGTTTCTAAGAGCGAGAGTGACGGGCACTTTATCCACCGCGACCATAATCCGGGCCTTGATCTCAATAAATAAATATCAGGAGGGGAGGGGCTCAAAATAACCTAGTCTAGGCTTGTATTCCTATTGTTCCACTGTTTGACGACGAGGTTACAACCTTCACCGCCGTAGTCAGAGACATTTTAAAAACATTTTTATGATAGAGTATTGGCGATAACAGGTCCGATACTAAGCGAAGCTCATGCTACTTCCACTGTTTTTTCTATTCCGTGGCTCTAACCATGTAATTTTGGCCTTGGTGTCTTCAATTTCTACTAAGATAGCCTTAAGGAATAATTGAATCATTTGTTGCAGACATGAAGCGTACGTGTTAAATCCTCCTGTCACTTTCATTCAGAATTTTAATGAATTATCAATGGCGCTAACAACAAAAACCAAATTACTACATCGTGTTAAGGTCGTACGTACTATTTAAATGACACCTTACTCTAAATAGGAAATACGAACTCTATAGCGTTGAGATACGAGTGTTAACTCGTAAACTGTGTTGGGGTTGGAACCGCGCCAGAGCGCCGCCCGCCCTCGTGACGTCATAGGCGGGAGCACTTAGGGTTGGTTACGTCTGTTTGTGTAGTCGTGTTAGTAATGTAATACAGACCTGAATGGATATGAAATGACGTTAGCGTTAAACCAAGGATGCTCGGCGTACCGAGACAGTGATTTAGATGGACATCCAATTAAGCTTCATCTCTTACATCACATTGTTTCAAGATAAAATCATATATTAAGCTAGATTATTCTAGATTAATAATATCATAATGAAAATGGTTTGACAAAATAGTAGGCGTTTAGGAGGCAATAGAATCTAGTTATTAATTTAAAGTAATCTCTCATATCTGACTACAATGATTGTTTGACTTAGTGATGTAGATTTAATTGGTGCCATTACACTACTTGGGACCTTTTACTCGCGGTTAGAATTACTTAAAGTCTACGTATACAGCTGTGAAGTGAAAAGTAAATAGGTCATAGGGTGCTTCGAGCGACCTGCTCCGTCGAGAAGTGCCAAGTGCCTCTAGAACGACCTAGAAAGAACTGCCGCTGAATGTTGAAGAGTAAATTGCCTCACTTCACTGTACATAGTTCGAATGAAAATAATTGTCTAAACATTTTTAAATACTAGAGCACGCCCACAACTTTATACCTACGCGTAGGATTCATTGTTCTTAACGACTTGTTTACAAAACAACCGAGCTTTCCTTCTATTTATACATTTGATTACAATCCTACTAATATTATAAATGCGATAATGTGTTTGTTTGTTACTCCTTCACGCTGCAACGGCAGGACGGATTTGGATGAAATTTGAAACGAAGGTAGCTTATACCCTGGATAAACACATAGGCATACTTTTCCTTTCGTAAAATTTAAAAGTTCTTGAGCGAATACTCGAACAGTCTCGGGCAGAAGCTAGTGTACACATAAACGTCTCAAAGAAACTCTTTAAATCATAGTGAAAAAAGCCGTTGCGTACTTAGCTTAAAAGAACTAATCGGAATAACTAACAGTTTTCTATTTTAGATTTATTTTACGCTTTTTAAAAAAGACATGTTTTTACTGATATTAATTAAATACAATTTTCATATCACCTACTCGGAAAGGGGACTTTTCTTCCCTGCTAGGAGGGATCAAAGTGGCACTTTTCTGTTCAAGGACATTTTGTTGCCAAATTTGATAATTGTTGTTAAGTGCGATAATTTCCTGTTGTTAAATTTGATAATTTCAGCATTTCTAGAATGTGTGAATAATTAAATTTGTTTCATCACTAAGATCTTTTATTTTCCTCAAAGGTGATGTGAAAAGCAGTATGTGTCACGCGGTAGCAAAATTATTTCCACCTTGGGCGTTAACACTTGAATCCCTCACTACGCTCAGGATTCTATTTTAGAATCCCTCGCTACGCTCGGGATTCAATTGTAGAATCCTTCGCTTCGTTCAGGATTCAATGTACGCCCTCGCCTTAAATATGTCATTTTGCTCCCTTGTGACACAATCTACTATTGGAACAACTATAATTCATGTCCTGGAATACAATACTGTTGTGACTATACTATAGAATTGAAATTTTAAAACTAACGACAGATCACTATTATGTAGATGGGATTGTTTTTAACTCGGCCGCCATTACTGTCAAGTAAATAAGAGCTATCAAAACGTGTCAACACAATAACCGGTCAAAGACGATATGAATTTTACCGCCTAGAAATAGAGGCCCTGTGCTACGCAGACGAATAAGTCGTGTTTAAAGGCATACAAACTGGAATCAACCTGACCTATAAAAAAAAAACTATTATTTCGAATACACCAGATGTTCTAGGTGTATAAATTCGATCTAGGTGTGTGTACATGGGTTATTCGTATCATAACAGCGCGGTTTGCATTGACCTAGTGGTGGAAGTAATTCGGAGCGACCTGCCTGCCACACGTGTCGGGCTACGTTTATGGAACCTATTAACTCATGCGCAGGCTTGAGTTGCGGTCAGTCCTGTCTTTTCGATTGGCCACTCTGGCCAATATTCACAAACGGAAAAAATGACATGGTCATAACGGGCCCCAAAATCCTAACGTAACCTATTCCGATATCTGACAAAATACGCCGCACTAGATAGTACAGCCTCACTAATTTCAAAACAACAATTCGGCATAAAGATTTTAAAAACTTGACGATGTCGCGGGTTCGCAGTCGGCGCGAGACTTAGGGTCGTACCTATCAATAAACTTATATTGACTGTGAGGCCCGTCACAAGATACGTCAAAGTAAACGCCAAACCATAGGACACTGTCATTTTTAACGTATCTCGAGACGAGTATGAGAGTTGAGATCAGTTTTTTTATATGGTCGTTAGAGTCACAGCTATTATAGATTTTACACCATTTTTTTGCCCAGATTTATAGGCTTGTCCATATGAAGTAATGTTAGTAAGTAAGTATATGATTCTAATCGTAGAAGGTTGAAAGAAGTGGTCTCTGCCTACCCCTCTGGGAAACAGGCGTGATTTGATGTATGTATGTATGATTTCAATTGGTAAAAGACGGCCCGGTTGCTTTGAGTGTAGTGGAACAGCTAAGATAATAATGATTAAATACACTGACGCACACACGCCGCAGTGCTTGCGTGAGATTGAATGTCATTTGAAGATGTCTACTTGTACGTACCGTCAACTAATTAGATTAATACGCCACTATTGACTATGCTACGGTAACGTTGACAGTCAAAACGTAAGAGACTTCCTATGATTTGATTTACGACGTCACATTGACAAAGTTCATAGTGGCCTAGGAATCAAATTGGTTGACTGTACATGCTTATCGAAATGCCTCAGTAATTTGGAGTGATAAGTTTAGCTTAGTTTAGTTAAGTACCTAAGTGGTTTAGTCGGGGTAGGACCTTGTGCAGGGTCCGTCCGGATCGCTACCCCTTCATCTTATCCATTAACCCACCTCCGGATAAGACAACCGGTGAAATTACTAGCATAGAGGCATTCCATCTCAGTCCTCAGGGTTGGCAACGCATTTGAAGTCTTAGGATTGCAGTTTTGAGATTGTAGTCTTGAGATTTCAAATGTCTATGGGTCTCAGATTCCACTTACCATCAGGTGGCCTGAGGGCTCGCAACCCTTCGGATCGCCATAAAAAAAGTGATATTGAGTAATGATTGGAGTTTAAAAATTAAGCGCTGTATTAAACAAACCCGAAACACCTAAATGTTTCTTTTTTCTAAATGGCTCGTTTATTTATATTTATAGCTACAGTTTTCTTAAAAACAAAGATGTCTCCTTTCGCCAGCTAACTGATTGTAATACTTGTTTCATTGTTATTGCTACAACTTGTGACGCGTGTGAACCTCGCTCCGGATGTCATAAATTAAAACATATATTTTTTCAGAGCAAACAATGAAAATTACGCGGTCGCTTGTAACCCAATCTTCAGTTTTTATCACACAATGAACATTGAAATGTAATAATAAATACACTTAAACAGATTATTTATGCTACATTTAAATAAGTTGATTAATAAAACTTTTATACTAAAATGTTTTAAAAAAGCTAACTCTAAATACAAAATTGCTATAGATAGATATAATCTAAATATATAAAACAAGTACCATGACTGAGTCACCCACAGACAGTTAACGCACAGCGTAAACGGAAAGACCTAGGGGACTTGAAATTTGGAGAGAGTATTATTTCTTAACCCCAAGAGGATTTTCAATAAATCGACCCCGAAAGGGAAGTAGCGGGAAACTAATAAATAAATCGCAGGCGCCCTCTAGTAATCGATGTAAATAAAAAAAAAAGTGATCATCAGATCCCGACTTGATGACAATATGACGGCGACCTGGGAAGTACCCTATCAAAAAAAAAACCGGTTGTCTCCGGGTAAAAAAAACCGACGAACTGAAAACCTTTTTTTTTCAAGTCGGTTCATAGTTATTAAAAGTGAATCACGGAATCACGTTCGCGAATTATAAATAGCTCCTGTAAACGGGACAAGGTTATGTTCTAAATTTGGGATCCGCTTTACGATTTGCAACGTTCATTCAATGGAATAATAAAACACATTATGTACAAGGCCGGTTTTCAAAAAAGCGCAAGTATATAGTTAAAAACTAAAATTAAGGGACAGTAACTTTAGTCAGTTCGGTCACGAATATTTACTATACTGCTTTAAGACAAATGGTCTTATCTCAGACAAAACTCCTGTAGCAAGTGCGACCATATTATTAAAGGATGAGGATTGAAACTACTTCGTTTATTGAATTTGACGTACCGCCTATTGGCGTATGACGACAGTATATAAGTAAATGTATATGACTAATTTTCGTGACTCAACTGAGTATATCGTTTCTTAATTTTAGTTCTTAACTATTTTTTTTGGATTTACATTAACTTCGGTATACTACACTTTAAAACTAACCTTCCTAAATTTCATGTCGTGTAATTATAATCAATCTACATGCACCGTGACATATTATGTCACATGTTTTTGCGTTCATTTTGTTTTAGACATCGTTCAATGCCTCGTCCCTCTGTCGTAGTCGTAGAACTTCTTGCTGACGTAGATACTACCAACATCAGCATTAAAATTAACTGCAATGCCGTTCGGAATCCTTAAGCATTTCATTAAAATGGAATGACGTCGTAAAGACTGATTTAGATTTAATGTAACGGTGGAAACATTAAGTAAAACTAAGTTTCCAAGTGGAAATTTATTTTGTCGTGTCTTTGATATTTATTTATTAATAAGTACAAAGTACATCCAACATCATATATGTATACTATACACTTAAAATAAAAATGTCATGTCATGTTTAAACTGCGCATACATGAATTGTCAAAGCGATTTAAGTGACAAGGTACTAAAATGTACACATATGGGATCCCCTTCTTTTATAGACAAACATTTCATAGACACTATCACTTCGCAGAATATTCATTTCATAGAAAACTGTTTTCTACTGAGATGATTCACGTAGGTTAGGTTAGGTTAGACGTGTAACTATCACTAGATAAACTGAACTCAACACGGGTTCAGCAGAAAATAGCTTTCTATGAAATGAAAATTCTGTGAAGTGATAGTGTCAATGAAATGAGTGTCTATAAAACAAGGGTAAACCGTACACATATTTATGACTCGACAAATATTTACAACAATAACGGAGTAACATCGCTTGGACAATTATAGGATCTGCATTAAAAGATGGTACGAGTTTTGATTCAAAATTAATTGACCGTGGTGGTGAAACTTGTCTATTATTCCATCCTTAAATCACATTTAATGCAGAGTCACGGATTTACTTTTACTATTTTTATGTAAGTATTATAGTATTGTCGTTTAGAACAAGAGAATCAGTATTTAGGAGTGATATATTCTAAACATTTGAAGCATCTTGGCCAACCCAATTAAATTATTTTAGGCTAAGCTATTATAGTTCCAGACGTATAATAAATAATAAATAGTAATGTTTATTTAGGTCACGCTTCTGACGAACTAATATAGGATTCAGCGAACATCATAAAAATGCGACGCAAACAACTTTGTCCAAGGAATATTTATAGGCTAAATTGAAAGCGCTGTTTTGAATACGGAGTACATTTTGCTTGCCTTCAGGTAAGAATTAAGAGAGCGAGCAAACTGTTGACATGATGGTGTGCAATCACCGCAGTACATGGACACCGACAATACCAGAGAAACTGCAAATGCGTTGCCGTAGCATGAATCATTAAACATACGCCACGTTGGATAATTGAAGGGGAGGAAGATATTTGAGCATCCAAAACTTTCGATTGAACGAAATTCCCCGATTGGCAATACCCCGAGCTAATCGCACTTTATCAGTAATGGGCTACAATGACAGTAAAAAAAACTGCTAAGTTCAGACAGAAACAAAGACAGAATACACTACCTTTAATTCAGGGTTCACTAATGTTTCACCGAACAACATTTGGTCGAATGTATCGTTTCGCAACCGTTTCATTTGGCAACCCACGTTTATTTCTGTAACTGTAAATATTTCAGGATTTTTATAAAAATTAACCTAACCTAACCTATAGGGTCTTCGCGAAGGTACAGAAATACATCCTGAAATATTTACAGTTACAGAAGTAAAAGTGGGTTGCCATATGAAAAAGTTGCGAAACGATACGTTCGGCAAACGTATTTCGGTCAAATGAACGGACCCCTTAATTCAGGCATCGAGGGCCTATATTTACAAATACCTTACTTTACCTGGCTGGCTAACTGACTCACCGACACCACCAGTAAAAGTAAAGGTTAGGATTAGAAGTAGCTAATCGGACGTGGTGAAAACAATGTATAAATATTGTATTCTTGAGAGCTTACGACTGTTTGCCAAAGCTTTGTCTTACGTCATAAATGGACTGTAAAAGACGTAAAGGCCTTCGATTGATTGAAACACGTTAAAGCCTCTGCCGAAACTGTTAGAAATATTAGCTACTTCTGAAAACTCTCAAGAATTTGGAAATACTCACTTCTCTTCAGCGGTCTCCTCAACAGGTGCCTGGGGGGCCAGGGTGTTTAGGTCAGGCAGTTCAACTGCCATTGTGTCCATGGCCATTATCACTTTATCACTATCACTTATGTCTTATACACAGTCATACACCTGTGGCTTTAGTTCACAATTTGTATACAATGTTTGTAATTGTAGAACCCTAAGATAGGTAAGCAAAATTTTAGGCTTTAAGTTCATTTGATTAACAGAGGTGACAGAGTTGAACAGAGAATAACTATACCACCAGATAATGGATATCATATATAGCTAAATGCATAGACACAAATTATAAACATGAAACAAATTTATGTTTGTAACGAAAATAGTTAAGATCTAAGATCTTCCCTCCTTTAGCAACATTCAGTAATAACCAGTCGGAAGAAGTACGCATAAAATCATATAATCTTATGGATTTGCGACCCTAGCGTTAATTGAAGTAAATATGATATCTGGTGAGGATCTCGAACAGCATTCCAGGCCATCAAATTCTTAAGATGTAACGCCAAGATTTGAACAGTTAACATTCTAATAAATCCGGAATCACTAAAACAAACTGTTTATGATTCAAACTTGCAACTTTGACAGCATTCATGTAACATTAAATTAGCCAAAAGTGGAAGTATAACGATTCACATTAGCTGTTAACACCGAGAAACCAAATATTTATCCAGCGGTAGTATTTCGGGTTAGTTTACAGAATGGACGCGGATACGTGTCTAGGAAGTTTACATTTCGTTGTAAATATTCTTAAGCCCTTGGATAATTCAATTAGCAAAGCAATAACGAACGTGTGCAAAATGTTCAACAGTCAAATAATAGTAATGGGCGCTTTGAATTGATACCTTTGCAAATTTGACGAAGTCGTGACCCGTTTCAACTACACTATCTATTTAGCAAACTATTACGTCGGTAGATTATGAACAAAGACTACCGCGAAGTAGTTCTAACAAGTACACGGGAAACCCTAAAAAGACTATGTTGTGACTGCAAGAGATTGTATTGATAGGCGCTTATAATCTTACGCATGCACTTATGTAAGAACAAAGATTAGTTGGGTTCTTTGCACACAGGACAAACCCGATGTAAATGATGATTATGAGACTCAAAAATAAAATCAATGCATCTAGAGCGTGTTTTAGGTATCAGTTTTTCTATTAAAGTTACACGCAAGCGACTTCCCATTTGCTCTATTTTCTTATCAAAGAGTTACTTAATGAGAACTCCTGAGATTGTAAAGCGGTGTATGTATATTGTCAACATACACTGACACCATTTTATTCTCTCACGAGGCTGAATAACATACCTATCAGTTTAGGGAACCATGCGAAAATTCAATGGCGTGGGTAATTGTTGCCTAGTTAATGGCACGATATGTTTTTTATTGTAATGCATACGCGGACCGTGTTGGCATTGAAAACTATTTAAACATTTAAAGGCATGAAAAGGTTACCAAAGCAGTCTGACAGGAAAGCGACAGTTGATTTTTGCGGAATTAATTACTATTAACTTTTTGATGAACGAATTTTCTATGAAATGGCGTACCTACCAAATATATTTTTCACGAAATTCACAAAGAACCGTCATGCAAAAGACAAATGAAGAAAAAATTTTATCATAGACAATAACCCTTTCTTCCTCTGTCTGGCAAAAGTAGTGATCAGAACAAATAATATAAAAAAGCATTCCGGCACAAGCATCATTTTTTAAATTGAAGTGTTTTCCCTGTGCCAACATTTTGAAACTCAGTAGAACGTGCAAGGATTACTAAGTGGTGTATATTTTGAATCAGAGGACACAAAAAAAAAACGGATGTCAATTTCCGAATAAATTTTCTTCTGTGGTTATTAAAGGATGAGAAAAATACTTGAACGGATATATCGATCGCCGCTGATCTGTTTATGGGATGATGTTGTAAACAAGCTTGACCTTTACTTTTATTGTGAGTAACGCTTTTTGCGCAGCATTCCCACGTGGCACGCTTATGACTCGCTCTGTTGTACGATTTACTACCAAATGGAATAGCTGCTATTACACCCCGAGTCCATTTAGAATAAATATCAGAAAGCTTGGCATGGAACGTGTTAAGTTATGATCTAAGCAGTGTTGTACATAAGAAGGCATGCGGGAAAACGTCCTTAATTAGCAGCCTATATTAGCGAACACCTGAATTAATAAGTATTTTTCTATATACAAAGCAAGAGCGAGCTACCTATTTATAGAGAAATTCTGTCTAAAGACTGAATAAATTAAACAATTACACGCCGGAAGCACTAGACTACTTAAATCCACATCAATTAAAACTCTAGTGCGACTGCTTCAAAGACGCTATCTGTTTACTGTTAAATCATTATTTATTTTAATTGAGTGGGTTTACTTTACGAGGAAATTACAGTCTTAAATAGTTTGGTATGATTACAATTTATAATTCTTACGTTGACGTCTATTAATTTAATCTAGTTTTAAGTGAACGTGTGAAGCGCAAATAACACTAAACTTGCGAATTGCCGCATAGGTACCTAAACGTATTCTGAAAAACGAACTGCCATTTGACTTAAGATTATAACCGTCATCGTCATGAATAAGTACCTGTACCACCCACAATGACTGTGAAATACGAAATGACAACATAACATTTCCGCTAGACATCATTCTTTGTAATAAATAAGAATCGGTTATGTTCAGTTATGGCTGTCACAAAAGTGATTGCGGTTACATTTCAGTTGCTAACAATATTACCTTGTTGTTTTATATAGTATGTATCTTCGTAACGTGCTTAATTCTTGAAGTAACTCTAACAGCTAAGTATATTCGGGCGTTTAACAGATTTAGATCGGGCATCGGTTTCTAAGTTAGGCTAAGGTAAATAGGAAGCCAGGTAGTTATGCTTTTAATTCTCGAATTGTTTTGGACAGTTTGCCGGGCCAACCAGCAGTTTTTTTGGTATGACAAATCTTACTCTCAGTGGTTTGTTGGGAAGAATAATCAGAATTCCTAGACGACGAATCTTTCTCGGTGGGATTTCTCCAGTTAAACATTTGCAGTCATCACGTTAGGCACTATTAGACTGGACTGCGTGACAAATTAATACAACCATAAAATAAATACTTATCTTTTAGAATCAAATATACCTAATACACTGACAATATACGTAAGCAAATTAACGGAAACGTTCATATCACTTGTACGCACTTGTATTACTCATTATAGTATTACTCATGCCAGAACAGTAGTTAAGTTTAAGCTATAACGTTAAGTTATAACGTTTAAACGTTCAATTTTAAAGACAGATTTTGAACAAAAATTTGTGAATGCGTTGCGATCCTTCCAATATGAACCAGATATTGAAGAAAATTACAATGCAGCGCGCTGGGTGTTTAAACATAAGTAACATAACGGAACAAAAACACTTTGTCTGAAAAGACGAATTGACCTAGGGAAGACTTAAAAACCTCACGCGAATCTTACGTATTGGTAGGAGTGGACCTAATCAGCTTTGTTTCAGTATATCGAGCTATCGCCACTCTCAAAACGATCTGTTGATACTAGATAAACAATAGATGTTATCACTTCCTATTCGTCGTTACTCGTTATGCATTTCCAATCTTAGTACCTGTAGAGGTAATTTATTTTACCTTCTTGGTGTCTACAGATAAAATTGTATTAATCAGGCCATAATGAAAGTACCCTCGAACTATTGTTGCACCAAAGGTCATCATGTTACTCATAAACTGGGATTGGGCAGGCTATAGAAGTCAAAGGCAAAACGAATTTAGTGTCTTGTTTTAAATATGAGTCAATTAAAGTAAGCTAATGAATGTTTATTATTCAACGTAGCTAAGAGCAGCATCAATTAATGCGGTTAATCGTATTGAAAACAATCAAAACGTCAGTATAAACTAGTTTAAAATTAATTTCCCATTTATTTTAATAGTAACAGAATAGAAAAATGCATGTCTTGCTTATACTACTGCTATAAAAGCAACCTAAGAAAATAAACGAATTAATTTAGAAATCAGTATCCTTACGGTATAAATAAACTGGCTCTTTACAAAGTACTCTTTTAAAATGTAACAGTATATTAAATATAAAGCACAGCAACAGCGACTATCACTTTTCCTCCGACATAAAATCACTGACCGCTTATACGAATAAAAACATGCAATAGTGTTTGCGTTGTGCGCGGTCGATACGTGTGCCCTGCGCAGTGATCGGTTAGAGACTGAGCGCGGGCGGGGATCGCCGCCAGTGGCAGGGACAAATTACCCGATTATCGGGGTAAGGGTGAATGCACACTTGCCATTTTCAATTATTTTCAAGTAATTACTAAACTAAGGTTTGCTAAGTTAATTTTGTTACAATTTTAGGTAGATCTTAAAAAGGCAGGGTAAGGAAGGCGTGGTGTTGCCAAAAAATACCTTTATAAATATATAGTAGCAGCGAATGTTTACTTACATTCTAACTAGACAAAACTTCGGGTTCAGACTTGTGGAAAAGCCATTGACCTTTCCTAAAATGTCAACTCGTTAAACAATGACCAAAATCTATTTCTTTCAATAGAAACACTGGCGTGGAAATGAAACAGAATGACTAGAACCTCCCTGCCTCGCCCACGTTTTAGGGCGGGATCTGATTGAATACTTATTATGCTATCTCTTTCGACTTAGGGGTGGTGGAATGCGATAGCAGGATTTTTCTTTGAAAGATCGCAGAGGTTCTCACTCTTCACATGCGGTCGGATCGATCGGTGGACGAGTCGACCGACTGTTTGGGTCGGGTGATCCATCATGGTGACGTCACACGCACCGCTTAGGGTGATATTACTTAATGGGAAAAACGTAAGAGCCACAAGACAGATGGTTATAATTAACGAGACTTCAAAAACACGAATTCTAAAGTTTTGAATCCCCGAGGAAAGCATATATGCCATTGACGACTTTCGACTCATATGATGATGATGACAAGGCATTTTGATAAGTTAATTGCTGTTCTGAATAACAACTGCCAACACATTTGATTCGATTAAAGATGCCATTTGCTTGGGACGCAGTGTCTATTCTAACAAAAGTCGCATTCATGATTAAGCGGAATGCGAGTTTCAGATGATATTGAGAGTAGAAATACCTACTTGGGTATACTAGAGGCTTCCGTTTAGTACATTTTAAGCGAATAAAGCGAGTCATCTGAATTTAGTATATTAATAGCTGCGACAAGGTAATAAAACGTACAGCTACATAACGTAAGATTAGAATGTTTAATATAAGAACTCGATCCAAATACCGATACCAATAAATTGTATTCCGATGAAAGGTTTCAGGATTGACTGCATGTCGTTGAAATAATCAGTTAATTAATTACTAACAAATAAAATTAATCAATTACAGACACACTATGAATTAAGAACATCACCAAAAGGTAGACGAAATATGTCAGCCCATCACTAAAATACGTTTTTACGACGATACGGCTCTTTAGGTTCACGGCTGGCATTTCGCTCCCTTCAGACTTTAATGTGCCCGTATAATACAGATCGATAACATACCCACTGTCTAGTCTAGACGGACAAGTTCTAAACGGATAAAAGTGCAGACACCCAGGATTGACGAAAAGTTAAGCTATCGCTTTCGACTCCAATAATATAATGTTTAACAAACAATTAATAAATTAATCTCAGCTGAGATGCCCGTCACAAGATACGTCGAAGTAAACGTCAAGCCATAGAAAACTGTCATTTTTGACGAATCTTGAGACGAGCATTACAGTCGAAATGAGTTTATTAATACGAGTCTAAATTTGTAACATTCGAGGTTAATGTAGCAATACAAAAACCTTACGGCTGGAAAGAACACTTATTTTACCTAAGTACAAATCACAACGCATGTAAAATGTGTATTCATAATTGTTTTGACTAAGTTTTGTCTTCTATGGTAATTCTATTTAAATATAGCAGTTAATAGATTGTCTCTCCACGCTACATACAGTTTCCGAGGCGAACTATTGTTCCTTAACGAAGCCAGTTGACATCCAATTCACCGGCATAAAGTAGGCTTTGTTTCAGCTAAAACAGGTCATGCAAAGTTTATGCCAATTGTGAAATTCGAGTTGGTATTGATTTGTTTTACGTCGATGTAGGTACTTTACAAATTTTTGAAGTGATAATATTTGTAGTTGCTCTATCGTGCGTCACTTGCACTTTTGGAAAAGATTTGGAAACAACCTTTTATTAACATTTGCCTTTTATTTATTATGGTAGCTCCCTCAGCGCAAGCATGTAATTTAGTAATTATTAATTTAACTAAAATAATTAACTACTTAGTGGATTTTGAAGCACTTTGGTGCATTTATGTTATTTTTCTACTAAGATTTATAACTTGAAATAATTCAAAACATTTCATTCGTGCAAAGTCTTAAACATTAACGTTTACCTTTGTTGTATGAAGCACAAAAAATAAAAATGGGACCATCATTATTTTACGCTGTTATTCTTTTGACGACGTTAGAATGACGATACCTATCCGTTCCAGCATTTTACGTCCCAGCTCCTCTTGGAATCTTACGTTAATTATATCTAGCCACAATGATATAACTCCAAAGACAAGTGTATTCTAATTTCAATCTTACTTTTACGCAATAAGGTTATATCGTGTGTATTTTCTTTGTTCGTTTATATAAAACGAATGACCACAAGTTTCCTGAAAAGCCGGTTTAAATTCGGAGCGTCAATTAGCGCTTTTGCTTTGTAAAAGGATAAAAAAAAAAGTGTTATACTATAATAATACTGTCTGGAAAGATCTGGGGTTTTTTTAAAATAGAACGGAAATCCTTTTAAACGCAACGTTTACGCGTTTAGGTGGCTTTTTCAATTAAAAAAAATCACACACAAGCAATGCTGGGGGCGATCACTAGTATATTGGAAAAGCATCGATAGTTGAGTTTATGGATAAAGGCGATCCCTATTCCTATTTGTGATTTAATTTTGCCCCGTACATTCCGAGGTCCGATAATGACATAAGTTGCTCGAGTCATCGTCTAGTGTACTATACTTGATCCGGGTTTATACATCACAAGCTCAGCTGTATAGTTTAATCCTGTAATCCAATTGAGTGGAACATTAACTAGGTAAACACCTACTGTATTTACTTTCCTATCGTGCACTATAAATTTATGAATATTTATAGGCATGTTACAAGCGTTTTGTTTAATCCAATAATATCTTTCGTTCATACTTCTTAGGGTAGAAAACAAAATGAAGAACAGGGCATGGAATAACTTCTTTTCCAAAGATTACCGAAATCAGAATTAAATGTTGACTTAGGACAAAAGGTGCCGAGCAAATAATTATAATTCCAAGTATTGATATATGAATGGTATAATATCTGTCTGAATTCCTAACAACGGCAGCGGAATTAAAGCATATTAGGTAGGTAAGCTCGCTCTATTTGCTGATGTGGCCACTTAGGTGCGAACCCTACTTATCCTACTCTTTCTAATACTAACATTTCAAATGCGACAGTTTGTAAGGATATTTAAACATTCGTCTTTTAATCATGTTTAAACATTTTAACGGGTATAGATGAAAGTCGGCGCTAAGATAATCCCTATTCTAGATTAGCGCAAGTTTGTTATTTTAGGAAAATTTACAAGTTATCAAGAGAAGAATGGTAAACAGAGCAAGCACTTTACCTATACTCAGAAAAAAACATGTCTTTTGGTATGATACATTCGACACAGAGGTAAGTAAATAAAAAAAAACTGGATATGAATTTAAATATACATATTGAAATAAGTATTGAGCCGCCCAGAAAGATGTTTCCTTTTTGTTATAGTGAACAAATATTTAGGTGCAAGTGTACGTTTTAATAAGTATTAACATGGTTTCGTTTAACCTATTTTTAACACACTTTATTACATACTGAACCTCTTGAAATATGTATGATACTGTAAAAACAAATTGTTCGGCTTTTACGAGCGAGACGTTTACGAGCTTGCGTGTTTTAGCAAATAAAAGCTTTTTTAAAGGTATTTATTATAGCTGTTTGGACGGAGTTGCTGCCGCACAGAACCGCTACTAATTGCTATTAATTAAACGACTTTGTTATCATCACAAGTGTACACGCATGTGACATATAAAAATCTGGTTCATTAATTGTCAGCACTTGGGTCCACGAAATGTCACTCTGGCGCTGTCACGCGACGTGTCACACTTGATAAGAGTCCCGTCAGCATGCCCTCAAAATGTCACTCTGCTGACAAGATGTTACATTTGCTAATACAGCGCTGTCATAAAAGTCTTTGAGACGAATGTTTTTAAAGAAAAGACAGAATTAGCGAAACGGTGAGATTTAGTACGAAAAAGGGCTATTCGGACGTATACAAATCATTTTTTTTCTTAACCGACTTAGTAAGTGAGTAAAAAACCGCAAATATAAGACATAGGGATTTGTACTGGGTTACTAATGTCTTGCACAATTTTTTTTGGCATAATTCATCATTTGGCATAAAGTCTTTTTTTCTAAAACCGTGTACTTTTCAGGATTGACCTAAAATAAACCAAACCTAACCTATTGGGTTCTATGCAATGGTATTTTAAATAATCCTGAAAAGTACACGGTTTCAGAAAAAAAGACTTTATGCCAAATGATGATTGTGCGAAATGATGAATTGTGCCAAAAAAAGTTATGCCAGATGAAGGGATGCCATTTGTACTGTATAGCTTTTAATTGGCAGTTTGGCACATATAACAATAACTACAATGACCACTATATTACTTAATCAGTCAGCCAGAAGACGTCCACATTTAAAGGGTATTTTGAAAAATAAATCACCATTTTTTAGGTCGCTATTTTTACTAGTTTGACAATTAATGCTACATGTTCAATCATATCTTATTGCTATTTCTCATGGTTATGATACAGCTAATAAAATAGACTAAATATTTCAATATTTGCTACATGTTTAATTTACTTTCTGGATTTAGATCCTTTAGTTACCTCATATTTTTCTCGATCACGAGACCAGAGCAAAGCACCTCATTAAACAAAGGTGATATTAATAGAAATAACAGATAGTCCTAGATAAGCAATTATGAATGGTATAAGAAGAAGGAGCACAATACGCAATTTATACTGATAATTTGCATGATGATATTGTACGATGACGCACAATTTATAAGTTTCTAGCGTAAAGCGTTTATCAAAGACGTGTAGTATGCTGTCCATAAAACATGTTAAGTATATACATTTTAGGGCCATTGACGAACTATGTCAACACGTTCGTATTTCAAACTTGTGTATGGAAAATCGTCACCAATCTCATCGTCATTACTAATTTACTCTTGAGCGCGGCCGTTAGTTCCAAAGTGGTCCAGAATCCATTTAGTTGGTACAGTTCGTTTGAATAGTACGAGTAGGTAGTTGTAGCTTGTACATTATACCACACTGGAAATGCACGGGTCTCTTCAGACAATCATACTGGAAAACAATAGAGGACTTATCTGCGGAACAAAAACTGAATGCAGGTAAGGTTACAACTAGCAGATCTCCTTGAATTGTAACTCTTGCCCTTTCAACGAACAAGTAGTGACACCTGGCAGGTTAGAAGTGTAATTAGGCTTGGGCGTAGAAATTGACAAACTCAAGTTTTTTTTAAATGTAAAACCCATCGTGGCTCGTGGGTGTATCTTTATCCCGTTCTTATCTCCTAAGGAGTTATTCTCTGTATTTATCATTATCGTAAACGTCATAGAAAGCCTTTTTATACCACTAAGTAGCTTCTTCAAATTATTCATCCACATGAAAACAATTTAGGTTAGTCATTGGATAACAATGTTTGACATGCTGTGGGTGTAATGTAACCATACAGCACTTTAGAATGTAATGGGGGTTTAACTCGAGAATATTCGACGCCCACTGACGCTCGTCCAACGCTCATCCGTCATAAATACATGTACGACACTAGATATACGTCCGCAAACGGATTTGTATTCATAATCATATTATAAATCTAGATGTGAGTCAGTGTTTGTTTTCCTGGCAATTCTATACAAAATTGCAGAAGGTTACCTACAGTAAGGTGATTTATGAATTCGACACAAACTAAGGGACGAGGCGCTCGGAGTCGGTGAATAACGGTGAAATTGTTCTTTCGTGTCGATTTTTCATACACAAGTTTGCAAAAGGAACGCGTTTAGTGTCTCTAAAATGTCTACAAGTACGGCAGTAATTCGCTAGCAAAAGCTATTGGTATGGTATAAAGCCATTAAACGTTCGATTTATGAAGGGTAATAAAGAAGCCAACAACGTAGAATCTTGTCGCTAAAATCGCGTAGCTGTCAAAAAAATCCATACAAATTTAGCTCCGGGCGAAAACGTTGCTCACCCTAAATCAAGTCCGATTTTCACGATTTTTGAATAATTATGTTGTGGTTATTATAAAGGGTTTACCTATGTTTCATCAAAAAATTGTTTGTCTAATATATCATTTCCCAAATTTTCATTTGCCAACCGCTTTGGTTTCTGTAACCGTAAATATATGCAGGATTTTATAAAAACTAACCTAACCTAACCCATAGGGTTCTACACGAACATACAACAGCAGTGTTCGCATTTTTGTGTTCCGGTTTAGGGATAAGACAGCCGGTATAATGACTAGCATAGAAGCATTCCATCTTAGTCCTCCCTCAGGATTGGCAACGCATTTGCAGTCTTAGGCTTGCAGTTTTGTGAATGCGAATGTCTATGGGTCAGAGCCTCCACTTACCATGCTGGCAGGCGGCCTGTGTGCTCGTTTGCCTTCTCTATGCCATAAAAATTAATGTAAAAAAATATTGTTTAAAAAAAAATTTTGAAAAAAAAAAATGTTTGGCTATTGAAACATTTGGGAAATGATACATTTGACCAAAAATATTTTTCCGAAACGGCAGGCTCCCATTATAAAGACCTAAATCTGTACGTTTCTGTTTTTTGTTTTTTAAATTTGTTTTGTTCTAAGTAATATTTTATAAGAAAGGAAAATGTACAGAAATAGTTTTTCATTTTCAGGATATCTACAACATCGGACGAGGTTTAAGGGGAGAGAAACGTTTTCGCAGTTTATATGGAGATTTTTAGCTTCACAATGCTCTTAACGTTGCGTAATTACAACAGGATTTGGTAAACAAATAATCCATGATGGTATCTCTTCAAGTGGAACGTAAGAACAATTCTCATCCATTCAGAGATAGGCTATTAATGAAACACTTAATTTTAGAAAAAGCATTTTTAAAATCCATATTCATCAGCGATATATCAAAAACAGCTGAACAATCATAAACCATTCATCCACAGCGTGGATTTATAAACATGTTTGTTTTCATAGTACAAAGATTGGAATAAATTGGAGTGAATCATATTAATTCATAACTTTTTGATGTTACGTGCCTCATACATCAATTTCATCGTGCAACTTTACATATATAACACGTATGTCCACTTCACGATATCGAAATATATTCTAAAGAGTAAAGAGCAATCAAAACGAGTTTCTCGTTTCGAGTCGCTCGTATTTGCCAATTAACGTGCACCGTGGTCCGTTTTTACAATTTGTAGACAGTATATCTACAATGATAGTTCTATACGGTATTTGCAGTCTAAGAATTGCGGTCTTGTAATTATAGTCTTGAGAATGACAATGTCTATAGATGGGTCTCAGGTCCCACTTACCATCAGGTTGCCTGTACTAGAATGCTATTTACTCGTCCTAAGAAAAAAATACGCTCAACAGCCCATAATGTGGAGTGTGGAAACATAGAGACACAGACCTTGCAAACTACAAGAACGCAAGATAGTGTCTGGCAGAAATTGCACTTATTTTCCCTGGCTTAATACTAAAATATTTAAAAACCCCACCCACAAAGCCAGGCGGCAAGTCATTGGAATGTTCTGTGACGTACTGAAGTAACGTGACACATTTTATCATGTTTTCCGCAGTAATTACCTTGTACACGCTAAAGTTTTAATGGTAGTTTTATAGCGCTAACAAATAAATGAAAACACGCCTCGGCTAATAAAGGGCGATAAATACGTAGGTGTACAAACGTAGCGTGCCTTTTAGTATCCATTCACACATACAATAAGATAATTGTAGTTTTATTGTGTAGGTAAGCGAAATAATAACCTTAAAGTTTACATACTTACATAAACTCACGCAGACAGACACGCAGAGCCACACAATTACCAGTTTGCCTTTTTGAAAAATAACAACAATTTTCTTTCAATGAAGTCAGGAGAATTCTCTTGCCTCCTTTGATCCACTTAACTTAAAAATAATAAAGATGTTCAATCTTATTTTCTTGTTTACCATACAAAACATCACCGTACATCAATTATTTTTCGTAACGAATGTATCTCAATTAACCTCTACATCCGTCATATTTAATTATGCGCGCATTTAATGGCGCCCGCAAATATAAATCAATCATGGATAATACAAACATGCCAGATAGTGGAGCAGACAAGCGAGCAGGTTAGGGATCTACGACACGAGTTAGAATGCGATTACTATATTTTTTTCTATCCAAGAATATGTCATTAAGAATAGGGGGTTCTATTATTTAACACTAAATACGAAATGAAACCCACCAAAAACACACCAAGTTTCCAACTATAGAAAACCCAAAGTGTGGTATTTTACAAAAGAGACAATCTTTATATATGTATAGATGTTGCTCTTAGTCCACATACCTATTGACTAGTTAAGGAATAAAATATACAACCGACTTAGTACTTATTTACAACTTCGAACAGTTGCTTTAGTCTTCGGGATCTAAGTGGTGTGCCCAAATCTATTCTACATTATGGAAGCTAGTGCGTTACACACACCATTGGTCCTTCGGACCAGGTGCGAAGTCACGTGCGGACGAATGCCCCGAGATATATTTAAAGGATAAATATTTGCTGTACGTTAAGTGTTTGGAGGAAAACATTATTATTTAAAATAGGACGTCTTTGATGTGCTAAAATTATTCGCGGATCGTTGATGATATCATAATCACGCGAAATGAAACTTTTCCTTATTATTCGGTTATTAGGAATTTATTAAGAATGCCCGTGAGTAATTTGGTATGCATCCAGAAGTTATTTCTAAATGAGACATTCCCAAGGATGGTGATATCAGTGTAAAATCGTTTCCTGTAAAAATGTAAATGCGTTAACATTTTCACACTTACAAGATACTGAGAACATAAGGAGATAAGTGACGGATAAATAATATAAATAGTAGCGACCCTCGCTTCGCTTCGGTGTATGCGAGTATTCTGTAACACCCGTACAAAATTCAATATTTGTTATACGTAAAAACCTTCTATCATTTCTTGACTTTATTATATAATGTGTTGAATATATTATCCGTTTCTCTATCATTATCCCAATACATAATAAACGTGTTATTTTTAGTTTTCCTTACATTTTTCCTTATTTTCCTAACGAGCATTTACTATTAGAAAAAACCCTTTTTTATTCATTTGTTTCCTTAATGTAATCAAGTAGACAATTGTCACACCACCACAGCTGCTACAACTAATTGAACAATACACCTGCACAGAGCGAGACCGCGCCGCGTGGTAACATATGATGGCGTTGGGGGAGCAGAAACAACTGCTAGTACGTGATGTGACGGTGCCCTTGTTTACCTTACAATATCCTATTACCTTATTCATTTGTTTTCTCTCAACGTGACAACTCCTACATCAATTAGGTACTATAATAAGGATAGAGAGAAGCTGAGTCAGGTTATTTACATTTGTAAGGCATCGGCGCAAACTGAACGTTCAAGCCGGCCAGCCAGTGACTGCGTTTTGTCACCCGCTTCCCGTGCACATCCGATCATAGTCGCCGCTTCGTCTCAATTACACTCGGTTGATTAGGCATTCCTGTGAAAGCTTGCATAAACAGGCACCTCTTACACTTGTTTCTTTGAATTTTAATAAATAAGTTTTCCTGCTTAATTACGCATGATATTTGTATTTGACGTAATTGACGTAAGTACCAGTGCGGTCTACTTACTGAATAAACATGTTTTTTTTACATTTTCGTTATAAACATTACAAACCTTGCGTTGATGTTCCCGTAACCTATATTTATATAACTCAACTAGAGGACACCTGCGACTTCGTACGAGTAAAATTAGTTTTCCGCTACTCCACCTATTTTAACCCCTTAGGGAGTGAATTTCCAAAAATCCTTTCTTAGTGCACACTAACATCATGAAAGGAACCCCTGTATCAAATTTCAAGTTTCTAGGTTCAGTAGTTTCGGCGGTGCGTTGATATCTAAGTCAGTCAGGTTTGCCTTTTATATATATAAATAGATAGATTAAAGTTTTGAACACCTTACGTGAAATACAAAATGTGTCACTCCATACATGTAATTATTGATACGAAACAAAGTGTATTTTAATATTAAACTTGTGACGGCTGTAGCTGTCGTGGCGTCAGTGGCACTACTTTCAGTTGATCTGTGGCGTTCAAAAGGTTGAACGATTACAGTTTGTGTGAACATCGAGATATTATAGAAGTGTACTGAGTGGTGTAGTACTCACGCCTCGTGGTCGTCGAGCCGGCGGCGCCCGGCGCGCGCGGCGGGGCTGGGCGCGAGCAGGCGCTGCGTGTCGGGCGCGCAGGCGCGCGCGAACGCCGCCGCCGCCTCCGCCGCCGCGTCCTCGTCGCAGAGCGACGTGTCGTCTTCCGCTGGAAGAGGAGGCTGAGTTGAGGTGACAGTGATTGAGAGTTGTATTCACTGCTAATAATGTAGATAACTGAGGTTAGGTAACTAAAGTTATTCATTATTAAGGTTATTAAGGTTATTAATATAACCTTTTCAGTTTTAGAGAGATAATGGGGTAAAGCTCAATGACAACTGTAATACTGTCCCATTCAGTACCTGAAACTTGGCAGTTATTGCCACTTTATCATACGGCTTCAGCTATTACTACGCATCAAACAGCGATATAGAAGCGAAAGATGGAACGAAACCTCAATTCTACTGTGCAGAACTTACGCTTCTACTAAACTAAACATTGATCTTAAACTTCGAACAGCTTTTCGATACTGCCCTCCTACGGAGAAAAGGCATAAGTGCAATTAATTCATTGAAGCATTTTAAACTCTCAACGGTTATAATAAGGTTGGAAATGCAATACAATTCATATAGAAGATGCGCCTTTTTTCCGTAGGAGGGCAGGATAGCAGTTGTGGTTTGGTGGTTTGCATTTACTCTGATTTATCCGGAAATTCGACTCATCAGATTTATTAGACAACCGACAGTGAACGCCAGGGCCAACGTAACGTCAAACATCGATGCTCGACGATGCTCTACAGGAGAACAGCCAACGCGGATAGGTACCTATCAACTTCGCAATTTTCTCAAGATATTGAAAATAGTACAGTGAAGTACTTTTTTTGTAGCTCTAATTCGCATATAAGTAATTTACTTTGCCACCAGTATTTGCATTCTGACCATTTTTGAATCATTATTTATATTCGTTTGCAATTATGAGTAACCATGATCATTCCAGTGCTTCCAGTCGTTATGTAATTACGATTCTCTATATCTAAAAAATGGACGGCATTTAAAAAAAAACGCCATAAAACATTTTCAAGAGGCGAATGTAGGTTCATAGTTACAGGACTGCTAATAAACAAGTTATAATAAAGATAAAATCTACTCCGCCAACATTATTTAAAATCTGCAATGCGACACTCCTATCACTGATATGGCAGATTTGTTTCATTGAAGATAACATAGCTGAAGTTAAGATTCATGTAAATATTACAAAATTAGAGCAAACTAAACAAATAAGTACTTCCGTACTTATCACGTTTACCCTTTATATAATGAATTGCAGAATAAACAAACATTATACAAGAAATTAAAAAGATTGTATGAAGTGTGGTGCAACAAGAATGGATTGGATAAGAAACGAGTAAGTATCTATAAGAAAACGTTAAAGAGTAGCGCCAGTGTTAGAATAAATAAAATGTATGTATGGTAAAACTATCATGGTGTGGCATGTCTAGGGTTAGGATTTTGGTGGCATTTCGTGGTTCTAGAATCCATGGAGTCGATATTTCCTAAGTATATAATACATAACACATTGATTTTGACCTTCGGTATTATCATATTCAAAAATGAACTAAATACATATTTAGTTCGGTTATTTCATACCTATTAATATTTGCTTGTTTGTAACGCTTTCACATCAGAGATATCCTCAATACCAAAATTAATTTAAATTGGTGCGGCCGAATAACGAATAAATGAATTTTGAAGTATTAAAATACTGAAGGTCAAAATCAAAGTGTTATGTATTATAATAATTAGGAAATAGCGACTCCATGGATTCTGGAACCATGATTTGCCACCAAAAGTCCTAACTCTAGGCATTTCATAAGGCGGGCTATAAAGCAAGGGGAAGAGTCAAAAAATATTGACAGATAGTATGAAAAGTGACATGAGAAAGAAAAAAACTGAATGCTACTTGAAGGGATGTGTGGAAGGAAAGGACATGATGATGAAAATGCAAGCCAATGATGATGAATTATTTACATAAATATTTATTGTATACACATAAAATCGAATGTAAAAACAAAAATATGTCATGAAAACTTCATCCCTATTGTAAGGAATAGGTAAAAAGATCTTATCTGAGATATCTGGTATTTACAAAAATCATAAATCTGCGTATATTATTCGTAGGTACATTCAGGTTGGTATATAGTTGGTTGCCATATTCATTTACAAGTTTGATGGATCTTTTAAATGATTCAATTGTTAAATATCTACACAGGCCCATAAAGATATCAGTGTGGTGTTAATGTTATTAATGTTACAAAAGAAACTCAGAAGACGATGACACGCGCATCTGTAAAACCCCAAAATTGAAATGAAGCTAAATTGAGAATTTGATTGATTAGCAATGGATATTAGCAAAACTTGCTTATTTTATTAGTGACAAATTTTCAAACAGGCTTTTATTTTTTACATAAGATTATTTAAAATATTGCTAATTAAATACACAGTCGACGATGCGGCGAGTTAAACGATAGGGCCCAAGAACCGGATGCCTGTTTTTTTACCGAGCTAAAACATATCATTGACGTCCCAGTATTTCACAAACCATACATTTTTCACAATATCGGTTCTGTCGCACTGATCTCGTTTGATATCGCTATCAGGGTAAGTATCTCTGCATTAGCATCCTTATAGGATACCGTGAAATATTTCGTGATATAATGGTAAAATTATATTTTTAATGCAATAATAGCATACCTAAAAGAATAAAACAAAATACAATGCGTACACGTCGGAGATTCACGTCGTGTCGTGTTACGCTATTATGTATATCAGCCCTTCACGAACTCATGTAGCAAAACAAAGCTTCCCCGGTTGTCACGTCAACTTACGGTCGTATACAAACGCCGGATTCAGCATGTTATCGACACTGTTCCTGAACGCATTCGAAACAAAGGAACATGGCGGCTCGGCGGGAAATCAACTGTCAATGTCACTCGCTAAACGTCAGACTCGCAACAATGGCGTAACATTTGAATTGTTTCACTAAACAATAATAAACAAAATAAACACAATATTTTGCTGTAAAGCTGCCACACTTATAAGATATTATAAATATTCGATAGATATCCCACGACTGTAAACAGCACTGACCTAGACCAAACTAATAACAACTAACTGGCGGCGTCCTAGATTTAGTACTATTGTATGTTAAACTCAAGGAAAAACTATGCAAAATCGTGACTAATATGTTTGACCGGCTTGTGAAAACTACTTAAAATTTTAAAATGATCGTCTTCATATTATCTCGTTGTACAAAAAATAATAAGGGTTAGTTTACACGGGAGATTGAGAAATACATTAACGACGATACACCGCCCAATGATTCGGGCACTGTGTGATTGAAAACTTTATTAAATAACTAAATGAAAAGCAAGCTTTAAAGGTCCGGCTGATTTTTTTTCATATTATTATTAAACCCGTTTATTAATCCTACTATATTCGTATATATTTAAGATAGTCACGTTAACATCTTTCAAATCATACCCATATTGTAATAATTAGAAGTATTTTTTGTTGTTTAAATTTTACCGTTTAGGTGTCCTATGTCACCTGGGATGGTGAAAGGATTCTAACGATACCACACACGTTTAAATGGGCTCAGCCGTTAGTTAGTTAGTAAGATATGGTAGAATAAAGAATCATTGCATACATACATACATAAACCCTAAAAACTTTTCACTCCTTTGTTTGGGCAATCCTGTAAAAACAAGTAAGAAACAAACATCTTTTTTTTCCAATGTTAACCTTTGCTGTAAGCGAATGAGGTGATGTTTATTCAGCGAGGATTTTCACTTCAGTACCAAAAACGATATAAACGACAGACACAAACCGTTTTTTTTTATAATGCTAATATTTATAATGCTTAATAAAGTAAATACCTTTCAGAGCTGATATCTCTCAAACGGCCTAACCGATTTTCATAAAACATTCCGATTAAATAACCTTTATTTAATAAGAAAGCGCAAATATAGGTCCATTTATTTAGGAGCTAACCTACGTTGCTACAGACAGACAGACACAAAACACACATTATTACACTCCTCTTTTTTCGTCGGAGGTTTACAATATATTTTTAAAGTTGGTGGGTTTAATAATAAACAGAGGTAAATTTACGTTTTAAAACTAGTGTGTTGTGCACGGAGTTTTATGTACACGCGGCGCATGTTTACAAGATAAAAACTCGCACGTAAAAAAGCGTGCCTTTGTTTTGTTATCCTTACCTATTCTTATAAGATTTACCTATGTATCTAGCGCTCGACTCGATCGATGACTTTACACATGTAACAAAAAAGGTAGTTTCTGATGTCGAATTAAGTCGTCGAATCATTAATTATTTCTAACATGTGACTAATGAATTATCGTCATGTAAATGACTGATTATGGGATGACTAACTCTTAAAACAATAGTTTTTAAGGGACGTCTGCATTGATTTAATATACACTAGATTTAACGTCAATGCTTAAACGGAGTGACGGAGCAACTGCTCTCGAATTCCTTCCGAGATCAGTTGGGCTGTCAGTCGCACGCGATGCGTTGACAGGTCAACATGCCTAAATGCTCTGTGAAGAAGTGTAGAAATAGCGCTAAGTACCCGTTAATAGTTTTATAATTTAATGTATTTGTGGCCAAATTCGCCTTCTAATTAAGAAAGGTGATGATGTATGTAAAAAGTGGAACATAGTTAAAAATTGAATGAATAGAGTCGCTTATTGTTTTTTATTTTACAATGTTTTACGCCTACTTATTTTTGCGGTCTATAATATTAATTAAACTTCTTATAAATTACTATAAATACATAGATCTAAGAATAAAAAATACCTCATAAATGCTCTTTATATTGTAAATTAAATAAAACTATATTATTATTCGAGATTTCCAAAAAACGAAATTGAGCGAGAAAAATGGCGGAAAATAATAGCAAATGAAATGTTGAGTAAGCCCGTAGATCAAAGAAGTTTATTAAGTTATTTGTACGGGTAAATCGCTGTTACTTTTTTTTCGTAGACACGCAAAGTTACACCTAGGTTAGATTTTTTACCTATAAAAGTTATTTTTTATCAGGCTAGTATTAATGCGTTTATTTGAATTTATTTTAAAGAACCAAGATATTGCAAAGGTAAAGCACAAAAAAAAATGCAAAGGTAAAGCACAAAAAAAAATACAGGCTTTGATACAGGCTATACAAGGTGTTTTATAAAAAAACTCTGGCGAACATAGCGTTTTTTTTTTAATTAAAAAAATGGCATTATCTCAAAATCCGTGAAACTTCGCATAATAGTAAATGTGGTCAAAAATGTTCAGAGTGACTCTACCTATCATCCCTTAAAACCACTACACTCTACTGGCAAACACCATGTATTAGTATTTTTGTTCCTAAATAAGTATGTATATCGTTGTCTAGCACCCATAGCACAAGTTTCGAGGTTAATTTGGGGTTAGGTCAATTACTGTGTAATTGTCCAAACATAATTATTAATTTATTAATATAAAATTAAGAAATGCGACTCCATTCTCCGTTGTTCAATTTTGACGTTAATATTACGATAATGGCCACTTAACTAAAAAGATTTCAATATTTTGAAACCTTAGTTTGTAAATTTGACACTTGACAGCTAGAACATTGAGTTCATTTCAGCATGTTTTTTTTTCGTATTACAGGGTTAAAAATTAGCGATGTTAGCTTCGTATCGGAATTCTTATATTATCTGTAAATGTCATTTTGGCACCGATTGTTACGACATTTTGTTCGAGATTGTGTATCTAGTGTATATTAAATCAATGGACGTCTGTTATTTGTTTGGACTGGTTAAATATGAGTAAACATGACCATTATCAACGTATTGGCACAAGCATTGAAATTGTTATTTGCCTAAGCCACATTAAGAAAAAGAATTATCCACCTAGGGCGACATATCGTGGACCCACAAGAGATACAACTCCTCACTGCCCAAAGCACCTGGAAATTCCTAGACGCAACGGGCCTTTGCAGTGACCTCTAACAAAGGGCTGCCACAAAAGATCAGTAATGGTCGAAGTGGCACACAAGGCCCATCTCAACCCCCCAATAATAATAATAATAGCCACATTATTTCTAAGCACGCAAAAGTAAAAGAACCGGTTTATAAAAAAACTGCCGAGAAAGATCGTATAAGTAACTTTCATCAACGGGCATGATACTTATGTCATGGTTAATTTAGCACAGTTTCAGTTAAATCAGAAATATTCTTATTATAGTCTTGTTTTGTTACGTACAAGAGACATTGCACCTTTGTATAAATGCAACTCTAAATTCAATTATAATTGGGTCACCCTCAATTATTCTGCTAAATTGAGTCCATACATGTTAAGAACTTGTTCAAACCTACCAGAAGGTCTCGGCTTCAACTCCAGGTTCACATTGACGGTAGCCATATTCGCCATTATTTTGGCAACAAGTCGAAAGAAAAAAAAACTCTTGGAAAACAACCGAGTGTGCGTGAAGTATCGATAGTACTAAATGCGTCAATAGACGATAACGTTAATGATTTATTTTATCTTCAAGATTAGATTGTCCATGGGCTTAAATGCGGTTAGCATATACCCGTTTAATGGTTAAGAAAATGGGTTTTATGCGAAGTTAAATAAATGTCATGCCATATAGACGACGCATAGACAGTGTTTCTTGTTCGAACATATCGCAACGAAAAATTAAAAAAGTGTTTCGAATAATAAATAGAACCAACGATGTTAAAAGGTCTGTCAGTTAAAGTTAGCTTTCTTCTTTTCTTTCTTCATATTTGAACTCTAAAATAAGCTTTCAGGTAATATTTATTTGGGGGTTAAAAAACAGCTTACGCACCCACCTAAACCATACATACATATTAAAATAAAAGGATGTAATTACCATGCAATGCATGCAATTTTGCAGCATAGATATCTTCGTTTGTCATATACCAACAATGATTATTATCGTGTGTTTTCAAGTGAAAAATAGGGCTTTACATCCGGCTTTATTTTAATTCCGATACCAATGATTTCATCATAATGACAAATATTGGAAATAAAAAATGCGAAGCGCCTATTAAAAACCCAGTTGCAATTTAACGATGTATCGTTTCTCACCAGTCTATATAAAAATATATGCATCAGTAATTGGTTGCCATTCTTTTCATTGGTCCTCAGGATTGGACAATAATATTGTCGAGCAATCAGTAAACAGGGCATTTTTGGCTTGCTAACATTTCCGAGCAGTGTTTTGAAAAGACGGATTTGCTAAATTCAAGTTTGTGAAATGAATATGATACGTCTGTCATACTCAGGAAACATTAAATGGTTATCAAAATGTATTCCCTCGAATTTTAACTCCACCTAATTCTATATAATCAGTCACACTGTGGCCGTGATTTTTTTAAATGTTGGCCCGTCTATCTGACACTGCATAGATTGTTGGTTTGTTAGGGGGTCATAGCAATATATTTAGGACTCCTGAGGAGTAATAATATTAGAAACCAGTTGAGCATCATCTCCTTCGAATTTTTCGGAGCGAAATGAACTTCTTGACGTGGAGAAGATTGTGGAAGATACTCTTTACTTCTGTAAGTGGTGTAAACACTAGCGTAACTATCAAAGGGTTAGGCGGGGCAGTGCTCCTGGGCCCAGCTTCTCGTAGGTTGAGGTCGGATGTTAGGGTTTTGAAGGTTTGGTATGCGAGTGGTGATGGTGTACTGACCGCTGGCCGCGTGCGGGTTGTGTATGATGCGGATGCGGCGCTCGGCGGCGGGCTCGGCGAGGCGGCGGCGCGCGGCGTCGGCCTCGCGCGCGCCGCGCGGGAAGTACAGCGGCGCCAGCGCCGACAGCAGCGCCGCGCTCGTCGCGCAGCCCGTGCCCAGCACCACCAGCGCCGGCGTGCCGTGCTGCTCGAGGTAGCGCCGGACCGTACCTGCGGGACAATTACCATGTCATTTTACAAAAACAAATATGTCATGGAGCTACAAACGGAAGGAGTTGATGGCTGCGCTCCAGCCCAGAGATGGGATCAGTATTATATATGAGACCCGCCCTTTAGCTTGTATGGTTCTTGACTAGCTTCTTCATAAATGCTCGCTCGAAGCGGAATTACGAGCGTTAACGTCGCTGGAATTAACCTACACTCGGCGTCAAAAATATCACCGCTCCGCGAATATCAGATTCAACCTAATCTAGACCTTAGCGAAATTATGTTACCTAATTAATATTAGTATCAATTAAAAGCACGTTTAATGTGTTTTAAATTAACAATGTTTAATTTAAACGAAACGTAATGGCTTGTGAATCAGAGCGTTTCGAAAAAAAGTGCACAAATACTCGTTTGAAGGGTCGCGAGTTGTGCCGGTTTCCAGGGGTATAAAATGCCTGTACAAGGTCAAATGTCAATCAAAAACTCAAGCAAGAAAACAACCCTCGAACATGGAGACCACCGCTGCTGAATCAGCTCAAGTGGTTGCACTACTGCAAGCAGGAGTTCGGCAGTGTGATGTCGCTCGGCAACTCAATTTAAGCCGTTATGATGTCCGCCGAGTATTCCAGCGGTTCCAGGAGACTGGGGGCTACATCAGAAGACATGGGGCTGGTCGGCGACGCTGCAGATCCGAAAGAGATGATCGCTTCTCGATTGTGACGTCATCTCTACGCAATCGCTTCGCCAGTGCTGTTGAGGTGCAAAAACGCCTCAGAGAAGCTCGGACAACATCAGTCAGCATCTCTACGGTTAGAAGAAGACAACGGAAGAAGGATATCGTGGCTCACAGGGCTGCTACAGGCCCAATGTTGACCGCACAGCATCGCAGAGATCGCTTGCAATTTGCCCGTGATCACGTCGATTGGACGTTTGAGCAATGGAGGCAGGTTCGCTTAACCGATGAGACGAGAGTCTGTCTTTATTGCAATGACAGGCGGACCAGAGTCTACAGAAGGTCGGGCGAACGATTTGCTCAAGCCTGTATTGAAGAGACAGTGGGCTACGGAAGTGGCTCTTGCATGTTCTGGGGGGGCATGTCTATAGACGGCAAAACCGACCTTGTCTGCGTCTCCAGGACTGGAGGCACTTGCGGCCAAGGGTCCCTGAATGCTCGCCGATTCATTGCCGAGATCTTGGAAGAGCATGTGATGCCATATGCGGGTTACGTCGGCTCTGGGTTCACATTAATGCACGACAACGCTCGCTGCATTCATTGTTCGGGATTATCTGGAGGAGGTCGGGATTCCCGTTTTGCCGTGGCCCGCCAGGAGTCCTGACTTAAACCCGATTGAACACCTTTGGGACGAGCTGAAGCGACGGGTTCGGTCACGAGATGCCGCCCCTACCACCCTGCAAGATCTTCAGGACGCAGTCATCGAAGAATGGGGCAACATTCATCGTGAAGTTGGTGCGATCAATGAAATACCGTTTGGAGGCAGTGATAAGGGCAAGGGGGGGTAACACTAGGTTTTAAGTAAATTTTAGGCACTTTTTGTAAAATTCGCAATGTCATTTCCTTTAATTTATGGCGCCATTGAAAATTTTTTTTTAATTTTTTTCTTTAAATACACTTTATTACCTTTCTAATGATATCTAACAATCATATTGTGGTCCTTGATCAAATAGGGTTTAAAGTCGGTTGAAATTATTTTCCGAGGAGGGGCGATATTTTTGACGCCGAGTGTACTTTTTGTTTTGTTTTTGGTTCTTCCTGCCATTGGATGGCGTGGCGACTATGGTGTTTTAAAATGATAAGGCCTGCTTATCTTGCCGCTATAGAGTTAGCTATTAGGTTAGGAAAGACGAGAAAAGGAGGTTGATACGAACAAATCCGCAAGTGAAATTAACCCTCATATCGAGCAGAAACAGTTTTACTTTGCTCTATGATCAAAATCTACGACGAAGGGACGTTTTTTGGCGGTAAACGCGCAAACGTGTGTTATTATAATTTATTAATGGCTTTATTGAAACAGACTAAATTTAGTCCACCCGCCATGATGAGCCGTGGCATGGTCTCAATGTCAGACATAAGTTTGTACAGACTTTCAGTGACTGAGAATATCTAAATCGATATCTAGATTATCATATAAACCAGACATTCGAGTGATGGGTGCATTTTTTTGGGCTGCATTTCATAATAGTGGTGGGAATAGATAAGGCAAACAGATTTTCATTACTAGTTGTTATGTTGCTGGTTCTAACACGTACAAGACCTAAGAGGTTACCATCGAGACCGTCCACAAATAAACAATCTCTACAGGGAAAAAAATGATTTTTAGATACCCCGACTATTAAATAGATCGCGCAAGTTCAAAAAAATCCTATGGTCCTATGGTCGCTTAAAACTATTTCGTGGAATATACTTACTGACCGCATTAAATTCTCATATTACAAATAGGTAGGTTTTATTTCTTTAGCAACTTGGTCCTGTCATAGGTTTTGTCCTTTTTGTATCCTATCATACAAAAGACATCGACGCGTCCGAACTTATTGACTTTGTGCGTGAATCTTAATACTCGTAGTTTTGAAAAAAAGGTTATCTTTGAATTTGTCGAAAGCTTTTTACGAATACTTATAATTATGTAAAATAATATAGGCAAAATAGGCACGGTCTTGGACCCAAGCTGCTTGCGCATAGCAATAAGCTTGCGGCTCGTAGCTAGAATCGGTGAACCTCATACTTGCACGTGCGGGAAGGAAGTGAGTGTGATGGGACGACATGGACTTTCATGCTTTAGAAGTGCCGGCCGTTTGTACCGCCACGGCACAATTAACGATCTGATCCGTCGTTCGCTTGCCACTGCCTCTGTATCTGCTGTCCTGGAACCAGCAGGTTTGCATAGAGAAGATGGCAAGCGACCAGACGGAGCTACATTGGGGCCGTGGAAACTGGGTAGGGCACTGGTGTGGGACGCGAGGTGTGTTGACATATTCGCCCTTTCCCACGTCCAGTCAACCCGTAGTCGGGCCAGTGCAGCAGCTGACCAGGCCCAAACCATCAAGCCCCGCAAAAATTAATCATTTTTAAATCATTACAAATTTGCGGCTCTTGCTGTGGACACCATGGGACCTTGGTCAGCCGATATGAAAAGCTTTATTAAGGCCCTGTCATCCCGGCTCATAGACACCTCCGGAGATCCTAGAGCTGGTGCTTTCCTCTCCCAAAGGATTGGGCTAGCTATCCAGGGAGGTAATGCAGCCAGTGTCATAGGGACCATGCCACGAGCGCACCTGCTAGAGGGGGTGTTCTTTTTATAGTGGCTATTATTATGTACATGTTTAATATTTGAATAGCTTAGATTTATTTTAATTTAAATAAGTTTAGTTATAACTTATAGATGTAGTACTTTTATTATATTAAATAAATTAAATTGTATTTGTATCATTTTGCTCGCATTGTATGAGAGAAGCATTATGGGATCCCTTTGAAACGCATAAGTAATTAATCTCTTCGCATAACACCCTTAAGGCTGACATTTCAGAATTTAATACACGCCTTTTGTGTAGATTAGGTTAGGAAAGGGTAGGTTAGATTTTTAAAATCTGTAATATAAAACCATTTCTATTGAAAAACAGTTTTAGGTCAAACGATTTTTATGCGTAAAGATAAGTTATGCGTAAAAAAAAAATGCGATCCAATAGGGAATCAAGCATTATATATGCTTCGGCAAACGAAACGAAATGAAACGGGGATTGCCTTACTCTGATTTTAGCAGACTCAGCCCGCCAACCACCTCGTAAGGCAATTCCCTTGTTTCCGGGCCTAGGCAATAATAGTACATTGTGCATCAAGGGCGGTAAGAAGAGGATTGCTAACGAGAGACTATTAGAAGCCCGACGCCGAAAGCGAAGGGCTTTTAATGCAGGGACCGGACCCGCTTACCCTAACCCGGGGTTTTTAAAGGGTTTTTATAGCGCTGATTTTTATAAACCCGAACATTTCGGTAAGCGCTTAATCGGTTCACACATTAAACGGATAATCCATTCGATCGAGTTAATTTGGCTTACCGCTTACCAGTATCAAAACCTCCGAATGTGTTACCGCTTAAAATACCTTCAAGCAAATTTAGTCATAACCATGCTGGCACTCCAAATGTAAACGTAAATTAAGTTAGTAAGTAAGTAATCACTAGTATCTATGTACCTCCCAAGTAGTATTAGATTATTGAGCGCATCAGTCGCCAACAAACTGACACACAGTTTGGCGACATTTAGAGTATGGTACTATGTAAAAAATATATACTTATAATAAATAAAAAATAAAAAAAAAAGTTCTTGGACAAACTACGTACGACATATTATTGGACCGTTTAAAGAAACCTAAACTCGGGCGGCGCGCGCGCTTCAAAGGTACCTATAGTGGCACGTGGCACGGCGCGGCGCGCGGGAAGGGAGCGAAAGGGTTACCCTAACCCGAACGGTAAGCGCTTATTCAAATAAATATCAAACCCAACGACATTCGGTAAGCGGTTACAAAAGGGTTACGGTTAGGGTATCCCGGCTTAATAGGGCTATCTAATCGTTGGGTAAGCCGGTGAAGAGGTTACCGAAACGATTGGCTTACCGTATGAACGGGTAAGCCGTTCGAACGGCTTAAGCAAAGGAACGGGTTTTCCGGTCCCTGTTTTAATGACTCGAGTTTGCAATCTCCTTACTGCCCATGATACACACAATGATTTTCATCACATTAGCGAGGAAATAAAAAACAAGTAGAAAAAAACATAATTAAACGAACTCTATTCGCTAAGCTAAAAGAGTTTGACAACTTTTTTTTTAAACTTGACAAATACAGGCCCTTCTGCCAGATTGTACAAATTTTCAAAATGAAATTTAATAAAACAATTGCGTATGTCTCTGAAATAATGGTAAAATAGAAATATAATGCAGACAAATGTGCCCTATAAGTTTAATTAAACAGTAAAATTGGTTTGTAGCCAAGTTTTGAATATAGGAAATAAACCTTGGCTGATTTTACACCTCCTTGGTCTGAAATGATGTACAAGTGGATTCTATATTTTAAAACTAAACTCATAACTCCCTAGGGAGTTATGAAAATCTATAACTCCCGCGGGAGCTAAGTCGGCTATAACTGCCCTAAACGCCTGCGTTATATAAAACCCTTTCCGAGCAAGTGTGATGAAATAGTACATTATTATTTCTTCAGTATCAAGGTATCTTCGGTATCGGTACTACCCTATGAAAATTCTTAGTTTTGACACATTTTCCTGCTCAAGCTACGCTTGAATGTTTTTTATTTTTATTTTTATTTTATGTTAAATTCATTGTTTTATATCATGCTAGGTTAAGCTTTATAATTGTATAATATCATAAGTAGTATTTAAAAAAAACGACTGACTGTTGAGTTTCTTGCGGCGTTTCTTCTCAGCAGTGGTCTCTTGCAAAGCGCTGGTAGATTTTGACGTGTAAAAGTGCCCGTGCGGCCTACTTACTGAATAAACATCTTTTATCTTTTTTTTTTTAAGGCAGAATAGTAAAAACTCACGTAGCGCCGTGTGCGCCGCGAGGTCCGGCGGGAAGTTGCGTCGCGGCGTGTCCACCACGCACAGCGCGAGCGTGCGCGCGTTCAGCTCTCCTGCTGCGTACAGCACGCTCCTGCAATACCACATAGGGACATCGGGACAGACCCACAGACAGACATCGCCGTACTCAGAGACATTTTAGAGACGATCAACTCGTTCCTTTTTCAAACGAAAATCGAGGTACCGGATTGGTGTGCGAGGAAAAAATTCCACCTATAGCAGAGCAGCCCTGAGCGACGCTAGGAAAATAAAGTAATCCTAATGGTGGATTTTATCTTCGCGCACCGCTCCGTTACCACGCACTTTGGTAGATACTCGCCCTAAGGAACGACTTAATAATTGACATTAACTGACTCTGAGTGCGGCCGATAGACGTCAAATTATAATATCCGTTTTTTGGTATGGATTCAAGAATAGCACAGGGTCCGCACCTTAAGTCTATGATGTACGTGCGTATTCGCGTTTAATTCTACTAACCATATACGCACTAGCGATCAGCCACCTAGGTGGTTCGACACCGTAGCTAGAGTATGTCAAATAAATCGAGGCATATGAGCATTATGGTTTTCATGCTCGTATACCTACTGCCTTTTTCTTTTGTACGTAACTAAAAGTACAGATATATTCACGAGAGTTGGCACGAATGGATTGACCTAAAGTAATGTCACTTGTCACTGTGAGTGGCAGTGTGAGTGCCTTTCTTATACAGGGGCCTCCTTATATTCTGTAAACACGTACCTAACACGTTCTCGTTGTTCAGGAAAAAAAATATTATAATCTGCACCAAGTATCAATGTTAATCCTTTTAGTAATTTTTGAAGTCCTTTGTATTTAAAAAAAACATACGTTTATTTTTTTGACTTATTTTTATTTGTGAAGAAAGGTGATGGCGTGTTCGAATAGTAAATAATCTAAAAAGGATCAGACCGAGGAGTCCGTCGTCAACAGTTTTAAATTTATTTATAATATACTGTCTTATCCTGTTTTCATACCGACGCCGCAATTAACAAAATAATGGCGAAAAGTTTCACGACATCGTCATTACGCATGAAAAATGTTTATATTTTATTAATTTGTAAAATGCAAAATGCAGGCTAGATTACGAAGTAAGAACTTACATAGATAAGATTACATTGTGCTTGATAACCTTCTTATTAGAATGACACTTCACTCATTTTTTACTGTCATATAAGCGATAAACAATACTTATACCGTAATGTAATTTTATCTTATTCTCAAAATGACTACACCTACTTTTGGACGAGGAAAAACATTATCGGGACAGTCTCGAGAAATAATTTTTAACGTGCTTATTTAATTATTTCAAACAAAAAACTAAAAATGCTGAGAGTGGATTTCTAAAAATTCAAGAGTTATACAAATTAACGTCTGCGGCGACTGGGACATCAGAACGAAGTGTACAGCGAATCGTTAACTGTATCTGCAAAAATGCGACTGAGGGATCGACTTCTAATGTGTTCGTGACACCCGGTGAAAAACGATCACGTTTGTCGAAAAAATCGGAGGTGGACAATTTTGATTTAAACGTCATCCGAAGGTTTGGTTAAGTTTGCAAACGCATTCGACTAGATAAAAAGGGTACAAATATTTATGAACTCGACTGTACAGTCAACGTCAAATAGTTTGCAGCAGTCAAAGTGGTCGAAAAGTTCGGTACATCATACTAAATGTATCCTATACCAAACTATTTGACCACTTTCACTGCTACAGACTGTTTGACGATGACTGCACATAAACCACAGTCAATTAATGCATTTGTACATATGAGGATAAAGTATTTACATTAATGGTGTTGTTTTAATTTAAGACTGATAGATCTATCAAACCCATCAATCCCAGGACCGCTGCTTAGAAGGCAACTCCCGTTACCGCTAAGCCACAACACAACGTGTTGTCAAAGATTTTTCATAGATTTTATTCATGATGAAAGTAGACCTTAGTTTACTAGATTTATCTTCATGGATGGTTTGCGTGGCACTGCAGTATACTACGTTAGGTGTTCTTGGTTTCCAAAGGTTTCTTATTTTGGCGGGTATGCCAGATTTTCTTAGACACAATTATCGTAATTACTTTTTGCATCAACCTGTATTTAATAATTATGTCATGCACACAGACATTTTCATTCACTCGTTCAATCCATTCGTGCCAACTCTCGTGAATATATCTGTAAACGGATAAGTCAACACAGACTTTTCATTTCTTAAAACGCCGGTAATTCGATGGATCTTCGTATGCACTTAAGATCTTATAAAGGGTGTCCCATAAATCAGCGTTAACCCGGCTAGGGCTTATAGAGCAGCTAAAAAGCTATCGATTTAACCCCTATGCATGTCTAGCTATTTTTCTAGTTTCGGAGATATTGAGGATTATAATCAGATTTTTCGTTATTTTTCATCACACTTGCTCGTAAATGGTGTTATTCCATGCCTGTATACAGAAGGACAATGGCCTAAATTGTTCCCGCGGGAATTATGGCGAGTTTGTCATCCCTAGGGAGTAATGACTTTCTTTTTAAAATTTGCAACTCTTTCGTACATCATTTCTGACTAAGGAGGTTTAATTTTCAGCCAAAAATTAAATCGGTTTCTAATTTCATCTTTAAAAATTAGCTATAGACTAACTTACATTACACAAAACCTCTCATTAAACTTCATTATTTTTATACCTATTTCAAGTTTATATCAACATTTATCATTAATTTTAGTAATTATACATTTTTATCAAATTGGCTAAATCTGGCTCGAATCCAGGTCGAAACTAAACGCAGTTATTATCTGTGGTAGAGGTCACAAAAAAATATCGTTTCCATTTACGTTCCCGTTCGTCAAAGTTATTTCTTTATATTTTGCAGAGTTAAATTGTTTTCTCTTTGTTTTTTTTCCTCGCAAATGTGATGAAAACCATTGTGTGTATCACAGGCAGTAAGGGGATTACTAACTCGAGTAATTAAAAGCCCTCCGCCTTCGGCGTCGGGCTTCTAACACTCTCGTTAGTAATTCTCTTCATACTACCCTTGATGCACAATGTACTATTGTCTTTTGTCCTTGTCAAGAAAAGTCCTTAATTTCACGTTTTGTTTCAGAAGTTTTCAGTGGTATCTAACAATTACGAATGAGCGAAGTTTTTAAACTCTTTTGCTATAATGCTCAATATCTCTGAAACTATCAATAATCGCTAAACATACACAGGGGTTAAATCAATAGCGTTTTAGCTGCTCTATCAGCCCTAGGCGGGTTGACGTCGATTTATTGGACACTTAATAAGTACCATGCAACTCACATACCTACTCAGTTTCAAGAACAACAATCACCGCATTTCATACAAACATTTTGTAAACTAAACCGACAAGATCGCTACAGACAACTATTACATTTCAGTATGACACGTGTCATTACTTTTTATATTGCCATACGTTGATTTTAATCGCCTGCCGCCAGCAAGATAGACTTGGCAGACTCCAGACACTTGCTTGTGGTCATATGGTAAACTGATCGCGAAATTTAAGGCCATACTCACTGGTAACAGTTATGGAGCGTAGTCTCGGCGGCGCTGTGGTACTGAGCTACGTATTTGGGGCTCACGGTGTGTAGGATGTGACGACACCGGAGTTCGAAGCCTGGTGTTACTACTACCTCTCCTGCCCGGCACTCTGGAATGTTACACAATGATATTAAAAAATTGTAAGAGAAATTGTAGCCCCTACGAGTCTAGGGAAACTTAGTTTTTGTCTAAAATTACATTATGGGGAGTTTTTTGCAGGCTTTACTTTTTTCGCAAATACTTATCAAGACTAATTGAATGAGCATAAACTAGGTGGCTTAAGTACAGCAGAGTTCTTTTTGTCACATTTTAATTTCATCATTAGCTCAGTAATATTGCATTGTTATCGTGTTACCATAATTGTGTAATTATTTTATGGAGACTTCACCCTATTCCTATAACAATATTTGCATAAATAAATATTAAAAAATAAAAAACACGCGAAGTTGTAAAAAAGCGGAAGATCGCGTTCGTTGTAGCCTTTCCTGTGAAGGTCACTTCTTATAGCTGACGTGTTGATGATGAGAATTATTACGTCCCACGACTCGCGCCATCAGGTTTCGTAATGGGGTGTTTCATGTTATGAGCCGTAAAAGTCATTCGATTCCGTTGACATTCATCATTACCTACATATGACGTAAATGTTTTCCTGAATCAGTAGACCAAGGTTGCTATGGACAGTTAGACATGAGAGTCCAGAAGCAATTTTCCGTGCAGTGAAGCTTCAATACACAGTAATTATGCTCATTTGCAGGCAATTACATTTGCGGTTTATAATGCCTTGTGCAATGTGCAGGGTTCGTCCGGATCGCTACTTTACGCTATATACCTACGCTACAATATCACAACTTTACCAATCAAGCATGTCGTGGCTTGTTTTGGTGGTATGACAGCCGGTGAAATTATCTCACCTCTCATTAAATACCACTAGTCTGGTGTCCTCGTTTAAATTGCCTGCTCCATGCGGTAACAAATATTTTAAAAACAATATCAATTTACCATGTCCTCTAGTAATGATCTCCTCCTTCAGTTCAGGACCGGCGGCGTTCATAATCCGCTCACTGACCGCGTTGCACTCCATCATGGTCTCGTCTGTGGTGTTCGTTATGGCGTCCACTTCCAAGGTTGTGATGTCTCCGTGCCTGAAACGTTACATTCAATATTTTTATAATGGTTCAACAGTTCTACTAAAGACTTCTTCATGTAAAATTATATAAAATAGCTCGTACTATGAGTAAATAACACTACTCGTAAAATACTGGGAATCCGGAATTCAATAAAAATTAAATATTATTTTTCCCGGTTGCAACCACTCTATATTATGTAGGTACCTTTCCTTGGCTCAGGGCGACTTCGTCCGCAATCCTAAATCGTCACGTTCTTAGCCCGTCCACAATGCCATATGGTCCACTTTTCCAATTCGTCGGCATTCCTATATTGTCACCTTCCTAACTCGTCCACATTCCTATATAGTCCACAGTGCTAACTCGTCCACATTTCTATTGTGGTCAACTTCTTAAATTTTGTGTGGCTAACTTCAGTTTGCGCTGTGGACGATATAGGAATGTGGACGACTTAGCACTATGGACAATATAGGAATGTGGACAGGATAGGAAATTGACGACATAGAAATGTAGCCGAGTTAGGAAGGTGATAATTTAGGAATTACATGCTGACGACTTGGTATTGTGGACGAGTTAGGAAGGTGACGAAATAGGACTGTGGACAAAGACGCCCTGAGCCCTTTTCTTTTGCGATCATTTTGGTAAATTTGCTCTCCCTATTCTGATCACTTTGGTATCACTCGATAAGTTTATAAACTTAACACATTTGAAACCGCTGCGAAGTCCTGCGCAACATACACTCACCATATCGCGAACCGTTGGTTGATCTGTTCGTCGTACGGATACGGAGCCTTCGCGAGCGGCGGTGCGCCGAGCGCCGAGTAATCAGTGGCGGGGGGAGGGGTGGAGTCGCCCCATCGCGGCAGCGACGCGCCCCGCACTCCGCCGCCGCGCGCGCTCGCCGGCGCACGCATCACAAGAGACTCTGGAATGGAGACAAGGCGTCGAATTAGCACAAATAACTGATATATTGGTAGGAGTTACATAGATTAGGTTAAGATAACACCCCAGGGGACTTTAATTCGATAAGGAATAAAGCTTAATACATATGACCGTAAGTAAATAGGTACCTACTTGTGGTAACTATGTTGAATATTGCCAAGATTTAAATCACCTAAAAGCAAAAATTAAAACGAATAGGGTTGCTACGCAAAGATAAAGAGACATTTATTCGCAACAATACAAAATAACATCACTGTACTGTGGTACTTTATAATTTAAAATGTTCAAACAAGAAAACCATTTCCCCGTAGTAAGTAAACGAGCTTAGCGTGTAAGTATAACGTGACACAAACAAATTCTCAATTGTAAAGCCAAATTAAATCTAACAGTAACCACTCAATCATTTAAATAGAACAGCTGATCAAAAGATACAAACTACAATTATCGAGTAATACCCTGGATTAATGATCGAGACCGCACGCCATCAACTCATTAAGGGTCCGTGTTTTTACAGGGTAGTTTGAACCTTTCGCTATTCTGCAACTTAGCATCTATCAGCGAAAAAGAAATAGACAGTAACATGCAAGGTAATAAAGACAAAGCTTGTTTTATAGACGATGGTAAGCTATTTCCAGACGGATCGATGGTAAAGTAAACGAAAACTTACGTAAAGGCCATGTCGCATTTAAATTAAGTAGGTAAGAGGACATAAAAATGGCAAGCAGCGTGATATAAGTTTGCAGAATGCTTTTCCCTGCCACTCTTCAGACTTGAGAGGCTTGAGCATCTCGTTTAAGACAAGGGCACTTGTAAAACGAAACGAAAGATTCTCAAAGAGCAATGAATTTAATAAAATACATACGGTAGGGAATGGTTAGGGAAAACTGACACAATTTTTTCGGGTTGGGTCCTGAAGGCCTTACTTGCATTTAGCCCTGGCACTTAAAACGTCTTATTAGTACACTGATCAAGTATGCAAAATGACTTGTTTATCTAATGCCATGATCACAAAATTGTCTTCGTTTTAGTAAGACTTACTTAGCAAAACGTCTAGGTCGTGAAATGCACAAGTAGGCAGAATGACTCAATTGTGTAAGGTCTTGATTGTATTGTCTTGATATGTGAAGATTACCCAGACCATTTACCTATTAAAACATTATGACATTATGTCGTTTTACAGCCAAGTCATTCCGTCTACTATGGCTTATAGCCAGAGTCCGGAATATTCGTAGCATTTTCGAGCTGTCATAGGGACTTCTCGTTTATAGAGTTCCGAATGTTCCGATATACATTTTTTTTCGATATATTATAGAACACAACATATTAAAGAAGACTAAAAGTAGAGGTAAACAACAGGTGTGGTCTTCTCTCTAAAGAGCGATTTCTTTCAGATAACTTTGGAGTATTTAAAAATGTGAAATAGAGATTTGCAATGAAAACAATCGATAGGAATTCTTGATGCAATTTCTTTCAAAATATGTTCAAAAAGCATATGAAATGCACAAATTATTTTAAAGGAAACAATTAAATATTATTAATTTAATTCCTATTTATAATTTCCAAAAAGTTGGTATCAAAAGGTTATCTCGAAGAGATCGCTCATTCGCCATAAGACTGTAGTTTACTTCTACTCGTAATCATATTTAAAATACTGTATTCTGTATTTATCGATATACACACGTATATCGGAAGTCGATAGACGATAAGTCCCTATGACAGCTCAAAAGTGCTACGAGAATTCCGACCTCTGCTTATAGCAATGAGGGCGTTTTACAGACCAAGACATTTTTCTAACCGGACAAATATACAACTAAGGTGCTCTGCTCGCCGAGGCTAAATACAAGCCGATTTTTCGGATCGTTATTCTGAACGTTCAATGTTAAAGAACGTTTTACAACACCATTTTAACACTGTATTATTATGTAAAAAGATATTGAAAACAAATCACGGATTCATAATCCACGTGGCCGTATACTAGTGGAGTACTACGCTACGGTAGATACAACTTTTAACGTCTCCGAGATGGAAGTCTACTACCAGTAGTAATCTATTTCAGTTCAGTACAATAACCCAAAACTTAATTTCAGTTTTAGGTAGATAACCTGTAAGTATAATAAATGAATGTAATAATTGTTGTATGTCAATGAAAACGCTTTGTTGTGACTACAGTATTATTTATGTACAGTCAAGGGAAGTCAAGTCACGATGCGGTGTTTTATGTGGTCTGAAATCCTGTACATTATTTTTAAATACTTTCGATAATATCGATGTATACTGATATCCAGAATACTTAGCATACAATTAGATTAGTACACATAACATAAATCAAATTGACGCATATCAATGGAAAACTTGACATTCGAATACCTACATTATTATCATTAAGTGGCCAGTATTTATACAGAAGTGCTGATATAAAGCTCTTAAAAAGAGTTTTAATGTGAATGATAATCGAATTATGTGTACAGTACGGGTATAAATATATATACGTCCCCAAGACGTTAAAAATAGCTATACACCTTTATACCACTGCCAATAAGGTCCGTGTATACATATTAATGACCTTGACTGTATATATATTTTTGGCTTGGGCTTTGTTCTTATGTATGTGAGACTGGCGTGTATAGATATTTATCGCCTCCTTTTTGCCTACATATATTTGACTGACATTGTACATTTATTTATGGCAATGTATATATGTACCTATATCCGTTTTGACTAATAAAATGATCACATATTTTTGACCAGATTACCCTAGATATTTCTGGCTAATCGACTGTACAGATATTTTTGACGCCTTGGACCCGTATATATATTTATGCCCTTGACTGTACGTAGTATGATTTGAGAAAAAAAAAACAGAACCCTTCTCAACACAGAACAGCTTTCAGTTCTCTTGCACCATTGAGCAAATTAAGTGTCCATTTGTTTTGTGTATTTTTATTTATTTTAATGTTTATTAAGGAATACCCAGAATCACATCATTAAAATATGTCAAAATTTTATAATAATATAAGAACTATAGCAGATTTGTGACCATTGTGATCAACTTCTTAACCACTAGGTAATAATTTCCTAAGGGACCTCTAAGAATATACAACCATAGATTTTGAAATCGACTTACTTCATTTTCATTTCATCGTATTAAATATATAAATTGCATCAATCTGTCGTTCATTTTTATACAGGGTTATTGGTAAGTCAACCTATTCCCTTTAGGAGGTGATAGGGGTGACTATTTGCGATAATTTTGACCCCTATATGCATTATGCAAAAGTGAACCATTTTTGAGTTATCGCGATTTTAAGTTTTTTTTTAAATTAGTCGGAAATTCAACTTGAAAAATGTATTACAAAAAAAGTATCAATTTAAATCTCTTTTTTTCTTCTTACTTACAAAACCGATTAAACACTGGTTATTTCTCAATATTAAAACAATAATTATCGGTCCAAATTTAAAAATGCGAGACGGAAAACGAAATTTTTTCAATATTTTTTGCGATCGCTTTCCACTAAAATGCCTTAAAAACAAAAAAAAACGTTATGAAACTTGGCTTGCAGATTATTTTAAAAAGTTAACTGTTTTCTTAGCTCTCCAAAAATGCATAACAAGTAGGAAATTATTTAAAAAAAAAGTGAAAAAAAAGTCATCACAAAGGAAGCGGGCGGAAACTAAAGTCACAAATGCCACTTGAAAAACAAAAATTAAAAAACATACCGAATTTAAATCAACTTTTTTTATTTGCTTTTGTACAAGATGAACTTGTTTTTCTTATGCAATATTAAAAAATATTATCTGTACACGTTTGAGAATGCGAGGGCGAAAACTAAAAAATACATGTTTTTTTATCAAACTCCAACATAAATTACACGAAAACAGAAAAATTTACCAATACATTTGGCGTGCAGATTACACATAAAACATTGACGTTTTTCCAGCTTTCTAACGAGCTATTAAAACTAACTGTTATACTCGTAAACACAAATAACAACATTAACTTATGGAAAAAGTAAGTGATTTTTAGTTTTATTTTAAATTAGTCAGACTAATTTCAGTCAGCCAAATGTATTGGTAAATTTTTCTGTTTTCGTGTAATTTATGTTCGAGTTTGATAAAAAAACATGTAAGTATTTTTTAGTTTTCGGCCTCGCATTGTCAAACGTGTAGAGATAATATTTTTTTTAATATTGCATAAGAAAAACAAGTTCATCTTGTACAAAAGCAAATAAAAAAGTTGATTTAAATTCGGTATGTTTTTTAATTTTTATTTTTGAAGTGGCATTTGTGACTTTAGTTTCCGCCCGCTTCCTTTGTGATGACTTTTTTTTCAGTTTTTTTTCAAATAATTTCCTACTTGTTATGCATTTTTGGAGAGCTAAGAAAACAGTTAAGTTTTTAAAATAATCTGCAAGCCAAGTTTCATAACGTTTTTTTTTGTTTTTAAGGCATTTCAGTGGAAACCGATCGCAAAAAATATTGAAAAAATTTCGTTTTCCGTCTCGCATTTTTAAATTTGGACAGATAATTATTGTTTTAATATTGAGAAATAACCAGTGTTTAATCGGTTTTGTAAATCAGAAGAAAAAAAAAATTTAAATTGATACTTTTTTTGTAATAAATTTTTCAAGTTGAATTTTCGACTAATTTAAAAAAAAACTAATAAACGCGATAACTCAAAAATGGTTCACTTTTGCATAATGCATATGGGGGTCAAAATTATCGCAAATAGTCACCCCTATCACCTCCTAACGGGAATAGGTCGACTTACCAATAACCCTGTATGTACAAAGTACAAACAGACGACAATCATAGTCAATCGCTCAATCATAGTCAGCGATGTTTATTCCAAATTCCAATCCATTGCTGTGTCAATTACCCGTAAACGGGAGCCTGCCGGTCGGCAAAAATACTTTTGCCAAATGTATCGTTTCCCAACTTTTTCATTTGCCAACCCAATGATATAAAAAAAATCAGTTTTATTTCTATACCAGCGTGTAGAACCCTATAGGTTAGGTTAGGTTAGTTTTTATAAAATAATGAAATACTTATTTACGGTTACAGAAAACAAAGCGGGTTTGCAAATGAAACGGTTGGGAAACGGTACATTTGGCAAACATATTTCGCCGAAACAAAGGTAACCCGACGTAAACACCGCATCATTTAAAGTAACTCATCTATGTGTCGGAGACAGGACAGTCATGAGTACGGACACTCAACGGTAGCGCAGCGCATGGTTGTTTACGATTGGATGATCCCTGGGTGACGTCACCTCGAACCGGTTAACCCGACACCGTGCGCTAGGACGGAGCCAGGTGGGGCCAGGACTGGGGCATTCTATTGCTGACTGCACTAGAGACTGCACGAATTGGTCCGACCTCGGAACTGTCCACGCTTCCCTGTACCTATTGATAAGTGTTAGCGGAATACAAGTGTGATTCGAATAACTTCGTTGTCTCATTACACGATCTCCCAATCTCGCCCATTACGATGACTGATGAAGATGCCATCCCTGTACCTTCCCCGACATCAGAAGTGGGATCAGGTCGAGTAAATGAGACGCAGCGAAGTGGCACCTTAGGTGATGCACCATGGCGGCAGATCCTCGAGTCGCAAAATGACCAAATTCGCGCACTGATCGAGGCTCTGAGTCGCCCGCAAACCGCCATCCAGCGCGTGGTTTTCCCGGACTTTGACCCCGACAAGCACGATTCGGACGCACTGTCGTGGTGCACAACGGCCGACGTGTGCATGACCGATGCTCCACTAGCTGGCGGTCAGCTTATCGTCGCCATTAGCAAGGCACTCAAAGGAGCAGCGTCGACGTGGCTGTCACAAATCGCCTACCCCGGCATCACGTGGTCACAATTCAAGGAGCTGTTTATCGCAAGATTCACCTCTAATGAAACTCTGGCCGCCACCCTGATTAACCTCGGCAGCGATAAACCAGGCGAGAAAGAAACGTACGGGGCTTACGCAAGTCGCATGATGTCGTGTCTTATGAATCGTTTCAAAAACATTGACACCGAACGTGTCATGGTGTCCATTGTGCTTGCTCACTTAGCACAAATCGACACGAGATTGCAACGCCTCGCCTTTACCACAGAGATTACTTCGCGCACCCAACTACAAAAGGAGTTACAAGCTTTCTCCTTCTTGAAACGCAAGGCCCCTGATGAGAAGAACAAGCCTGACTTCAAACGCCCAAGACTTGCAACGCCAATCAAATGCTACATTTGCGGAAAACTCGGTCACAAACAAGCCGAGTGCCGGCAGAAAACAAAGGACGTGAAGAAACCGTTTATCCCCGACGTAACCACGAAACGCCTGAACTCTCAACCATCCACGAGCGGAGCCATGATTTGCTTCAAGTGCGGAGCGCCGGGCCACATCGCGAGCCGCTGTCCGAGCCGAGCTGCCACCACCAGCGCGGCTGCTATCGAGCGACACGTGAACGTGTGTGCAGTTGAACCTCCGACTGGATCGCTAACTCACTTTGGTAAGCAGTTTGCTTTTCATTTTGACTCAGGCGCCGAGTGTTCTTTAGTTAAAGAAACTGTTGCAAATAAACTGACAGGTAGACGCGTAAACCAAGTAGTATCTTTAGTAGGTATTGGTAACAAAAATGTTAATAGTACTGAGCAAATTGTGTGCCTTGTTGATATTTGTGACTACCCAACCGAAATCTTATTTCACGTTTTACCTGACGCGCACCTTAGTAGCGATATGTTGATAGGCCGCGAAATCTTGAGCAGAGGTTTCATCGTGAACATAGGGGCTAATGAATTCTCATTGACTAAATCTTGTCACGTTAAAACTTGCATTGCACCGAACCAAAACAAACAAGTTACTAGTTTCGCGGAGGTAGACACGGATAGTTCACCTGAGGGTAGGCGGGCACTTGGACGGTTGTTAAATGGGTACTCTGAATACTTTACTCAAGGATTTCCGACTACCCGCGTGACAACGGGTAAGTGCGAGATCCGTTTGGTTGACTCTAGTCGTACCGTGCAAAGGCGACCGTACAAGTGTTCACCCGCCGAGAGTGAAATAATGCGCGAACGTGTGAACGAACTTTTAGACGCGAACGTAATAAGACCGAGTCAATCGCCATTCGCTAGTCCCGCGCTATTAGTTGACAAACAAGACGGAAGTAAACGTATGTGTGTTGATTACCGCGAAGTAAACAAAAACACAGTGCCGGATAGATACCCATTGCCGTTGATTTCGGATCAGATTTCCCGTTTACATGGTGCCAAGTTCTTTTCCAAATTAGATTGTGCGAGTGGATTTCACTTAATACCAGTGAGTGAGGAGTCCATCGAACGTACTGCATTTATTACACCGTTTGGGCAGTATGAATATCTAACTATGCCGTTTGGTCTCCGGAACGCAATTTCCGTCTTTCAGAGGGCGATAGTACAGGCTTTAGGTGAGTTAGCGTTCACGTATGTTATTGTGTATGTCGATGATATTTTAATAGTATCCGAAACGGAGGAGGAGGGTCTTGATAGGTTAAGGATAGTGTTAGATTCGTTGACGAAAGCCGGGTTTTCTCTGAATTTGAAGAAGTGTTCGTTCCTTAAGACACGCGTGGATTTCTTAGGTTACGAGGTTGAAGCAGGTGAGGTTAAACCTAACAAAAGAAAAATCGAAGCATTGTCTGCACTACCGCCGCCAGAGTCAGTTACCCAACTTAGGCAATTTATTGGTCTGGCCTCATATTTCCGGCAGTTCGTTCCCAACTTTTCCCGTGTTATGGCCCCTTTACATAGACTCACGTCAGGCAAGTGTCCTTTCATTTGGAAAGAAAATCACGAAAGTATACGTCAGCAGGTTATTTCCATTCTTACCGAAGAACCGGTTTTGATGATTTTCGATCCACGCTATCCCGCGGAGCTCCATGCGGACGCTAGTGCGGACGGGTATGGGGCAATGTTGCTGCAGCAGGTAGAAGGCAAGCGACGAGTAGTGGGTTATTACAGTAAACGCACCTCTCCGGCAGAATCAAGGTACCACTCATATGAGTTGGAAACTCTAGCCGTAGTAAATGGAGTCAAACATTTCAGATCTTACTTACACGGTAGGAAGTTTACAGTAGTAACCGACTGCAACTCAATTAAGTCGTCACGTGATAAAATCGATCTGACCCCCCGCGTTCACCGATGGTGGTGCTTTTTGCAGGCATTTGATTTCGATGTTGTTTATAGAGCTGGAAAACATATGGGACACGTTGATTTCCTTTCTCGTAACCCCCTGTCAGACGAGCGTAAACAAAGCGTTGTTAGGGTAGCCGACAAACGTGTTAATCTGACTGAGCTTTCCGAGAATTGGCTTTTGGCAGAGCAACAAAGAGACGAGGACATTCAAAAACTTAAGACTGCGTTTAACGAAGGTCAAATGTCTGAAGATATCGCGAAAACTTACGAAGTCCGAAAAGGTGTTCTTTACCGCAAAATTCAAAGAAACGGTCGTAACAAGTGTTTGCCTATTATACCTAGGGGCCTGAGATTTTCTGTCGTAAACAATGTGCATGATTCGATTATTCACTTGGGGTGGGAGAAAACCTTAGAGAAACTCTACAATTATTATTGGTTCGAAGGGATGGCTCGCTATGTACGTAAGCTAGTAGACAACTGTGTAACATGTAAGGTTGCTAAGAGTCATTCCGGTAAAGTACAAGCGGAGCTTCACCCTATACCCAAGGTTACCATTCCGTGGCACACGGTGCACATTGATGCGACAGGAAAGCTCAGTGGTAAGTGTGACAATAAAGAATATGTGTTCGTTCTTATTGACGCGTTTACGAAGTTTGTCCTCCTTCACCACACAAAGAATATCGATACAAAGAGTAGCATTAGGGCGGTTAGAAAAAGTGCTTCTATTTTCGGTGCTCCGGTGAGGATTATCGCTGACCAAGGTCGATGTTTCGCCAGTCGCGAGTTTAAGGAGTTCTGCAATGGTAAACAAATCGGTTTACATCTAATAGCTACCGGGTCATCGCGGGCTAACGGACAAGTCGAGCGAGTGATGAGTACGCTTAAGTCAATGCTGACGGCGGTAGAAACGTGTGATGATCGATCGTGGCAGGATTCGTTAGATGACATACAGCTCGCTTTAAACTGTACTATGAATAGGGTAACTCAGTCGAGTCCGCTTGAACTTATGATAGGGAAAGTATCGCGCCCCTTAGAGCTAATGACGAGTGAAAACGACCCCGAGGTAGATATATCGGAAGTTAGGGAGCACGCTGCACTACAAATAGAGAAGTCTGCTGTATATGACAAATCCCGGTTTGATCGTACAAAGGCGCCGTTGAAAGGGTTTTCGGTTGGGGAGTATGTATTAGTAGAAAACGAAGAGCGTAATCAGACAAAATTAGATGTTAAATTTAGAGGCCCATTTAAAGTAATAGAAGTATTAGAGGGTGATAGATACACATTGGCTAGTTTGAACTCGAAGCGCACATATAAATACGCGCACGATAGGTTAAGGAGTATGCCAGAGAGTCATGTACCATTCGAAGTACAAGAGTGCGAAGTGGAGAATGAGGATCTCGGTTCGGCTGGTCAGACCGTACCAGAGGCTTTACCGTAGCCGTAGCCCGTTAGAAGTCGGTGTCTGCTGTGAGCAGTCCGTGGGTACGCGGTGCACGGGGAGCTCTGGCGGAGGTCGGGTCTCGTGGAGACCGTAGAGTCATAGGGTTGACTCGGCGATCCCGTGGGGATGTGCATAGTGTGGGAGGCTAAATAATATCCCTAGGCCACGAATGAGATACCTGTTTTGTTGATTTTAATGTGTTTGTAGTGCTAATAAGACTGCATATGGCAGTACGAAAATGGTACATGACACTCGTGCTTTTGTTGTTTAAGCTGTAAATACGTGATAAGATAAAGTGATTTAAGGTTAGTAACATATCAATGACATGTTGTGTGGTAGAAAATAAAAGTAGTGAGTCTAAGCAAGGGAGTTTTACTTAATTACGTACATGGTAGGCAGTGTCAGGTATGACCGAACGGTATACTGTGCCTTGGTTATTGTTACAGATTAAACACACGAGGGCGTGTGTCCGCGCAGGATGGCCGTGTCGGAGACAGGACAGTCATGAGTACGGACACTCAACGGTAGCGCAGCGCATGGTTGTTTACGATTGGATGATCCCTGGGTGACGTCACCTCGAACCGGTTAACCCGACACCGTGCGCTAGGACGGAGCCAGGTGGGGCCAGGACTGGGGCATTCTATTGCTGACTGCACTAGAGACTGCACGAATTGGTCCGACCTCGGAACTGTCCACGCTTCCCTGTACCTATTGATAAGTGTTAGCGGAATACAAGTGTGATTCGAATAACTTCGTTGTCTCATTACACGATCTCCCAATCTCGCCCATTACGATGACTGATGAAGATGCCATCCCTGTACCTTCCCCGACATATGTATAAGTACCCTTTCTCCAAACGGCATGGTCAAAGGGAATTAATTACTAGCGAGATTGACCCGAATTCACAGAGAACCAGGATGACAGGAATAAACGGGGCTCTTGATTATCCTTTGTCTATTTATAGATGACTGTGAGGAGTAGAGTTCGATATCCGGGAATGAACTTCTGTGACGTCATGCAACGAGTTAATAAGAGATGGAGCTCCCATTCAGTTGAATAGTGTGGTGTGTTCATTATCATTTGATTAAACAAAGGAATAAATGTGTCTCATTAATGATTGCGTGTTATGCTTATAGGTTTTATAATGGAATTCCATGATTTGCCATTCGTTTTTGTTATTGTAAAGTACTCGACACATTGCAAGGAACTAATTACTAGTTTAAAAACATAATTAATGGATAATGCGGTACTAATCTAAAGCAATTACTTTGATACCTACAAAAGTTAGTAATGGTAATAATTAGATGTTGTACTAATCTGAAAGTAGTTTTATATATTAAGTACAAGCAAGCCGATGTAATATCTTATCTTCGTATAGGTACCGTGTATTAAAAACGCTAAGACCTAAAATATAATCAAAACTTATAATAGAGCACGCACTATTGCAAATCAAATTACGTAACTCGAAAATATACAACCCCTTAAGTTTTAGTATTCCAACTTTTATAAAAACAACAAAGGATGTATTTTTGAATTTTTTACAGTAATCTTACCTTTTATCGTCATTCCACTCGAGAAACAAGCACGCACTTTTAAGTTTAGTAGTTTACGTTTACCACACGTCCTTCCCGGCCTGAGGTTGGACGGCGTGTGGCCTCGAAACACACCCCCAGGGTGACGTAGGGGAGGGGGTGACGACTGTGACGTCACACGGTCGACGACCCACGGAACTGGGTCACGAGATCGGACTGGTCGATCTCAGGGAATAAAACCTTTCTATTTTGTTACCCGATTACCTAACGTAGGACACAAACTTGGTAACATACCATTTACTTTTATGTAGGCCGCCATATTGGAAAAACAGCAAGCACATATGTTTTATGTAATATCATAAGGATTTATAAAGCGTTTAGGTACCTAAAGGTAAAATTATTTTCGCAATGTAAAAGTATTTTTAAATCGCGCTCGTTAAAAGTTTGAAACAATTCTTTGTTTACTTTCATAAATTTGTAAAGGCATTTGAAGGGTTACCTTAACAATGGCACATAACGGAGTAAAGACGTTGGTTTCATGAACAAATGCCATTTACGTCTAAATTATTTTGTCAAGTATTCCGACGATCAATGTAATGTTGTATTTTATCTGTATCGCGACATGCAAATACTGACAGACTAGCACAGGGAAAAATGAAATAACCAAGATAATATGGTACCTATTAACTAATATTCTTTGCAACTTTGTGCGAATATTTATTTCTCAGAATGTGTCAAAAAGTAATCAAGGGAGATAATTCTGACGTCTTTCTGCGGTTTTTCAAAGAAATTATCGATTTTGTTTACTGCTCGAGTTCCGGGTTCTCCTGGACGCGTAGAAAAACTTATTTTTCTTCAATGTCACTCACAGTATGTCTCTTTCGTTGTGGACTAGTTAGAGGAAGACGCAGTACGCTACAAGGTCCCGGGCGAGTTACGCGAGCCCCTTTGCCTACAGTCAGGTCAAGGTCATCCGACTATTACAAGAAGAGCACAAATTTAAATAGTAGGCTCGAAATGATAGACTCTTGTAACTTAAAAAGTTATAAATTGAACAAATCCATTTCAATACTGACAACTCTCACTCAAAAACCAATACTTAATCCAAATATCTGGATTCTAAGTAAGGTAGTCGTTTCTGTATATTCGAGAATCCGAGATAACTTCATCATAGATCGAGATGATGAGGGTTTGTTGTTTATTTATTATTTTCACATATCCCCCGCCCACGATTCATGACGCATATCATCAACATCATTTTCTGTTAGCTCTGCTGGGAGGGCCGGTAATAATGACTCTTCATCTGTGTTGGTCTTACGGCGTCTCAAAGTTTCCTGCCAATTCCTGCCAACAGCACCAACAGACAGCTCTTGGTTCTTCGTTTTCGCAAATGCATTCAACTTGAATAACCCTATAGAGAAGTTATTTTTATAAATGTATGCGTAATTTTCGTTTTTAACATAAACCCACGGCGATATAACATCAAACCGTTGCGTCAGTTTTGTAACTAAAATCGAATACATTTTTCGATTTAAAAAAAACGAATACTTGCATATATTTTTCGGCAACATATTACATATGATTTTCTTTATAGTCCTGAATGATGAACCCCAGCAACCAAATTGTTTTAATTGAAAGAAAAAACATGTAAGGTAGTTAAGTTATACTGCCGTAAAACGGAATGTCGTGTCGAACAAGTAAATTATGAAAATAACAATAACACCTTTGCAAATACCCTTACAACAAAAGACAGTGACCCACTTTAAGCCCACAATGCACACCCGTTTATGGCGAAGCGAACAAGAATAGAACCTTTAAAACCTCACTGCACTTCAGCCTATTAACAGTTCAGTTAATGTTACGTGGTGTGGAAACAAGACAAAAACCTGTATTTAAGGCTAAACAGAAATCAGTAGCGGTGAAAGCGGAAATTGTTAAGTTTTAAAAGTACGAGACCCTACTTGCGATAACAAGTTTAGATAAGGCTCCGTATGTGGCTAGACATGTTTGTTACAAGTTGTGTAAAACAAATATTAAGAAGCATATTTTTGAAAAATAAGGTTGTTCCGTTGATCTAATTAACGGTTTTTAGTCATGGACCTATAAACCCTTATAGGTCCATGACTAAAAACCATTTTTTTTTCTTTTTTCTTTTTTCACTAAGAAAATCATTACGGACATACATTTATCTTTGGATTATTTTTGAATTAAGATTGATGCCTTTTCCTAAGTTTTGATCAATCAGTGAATTATTTCAGATCAGTCATGATGGTAGGTGAAAAGTAAATCACTATTAATTGAAACAGGAAGTTTAAAGATTTTTGTAAAATAATTAGTTATTTTGAATAGGTTTTAACTGAATTTAACAAATCATTACCATCTATACTTACATCAAACGGCAATAGACAAGTTAAATATAAAGTTTCTATTTCACTTTTATCTCCCAACAAAGCCGTCAATGTAGTTCTAAGAATTCACAGACAGGACCATTTGTTGTGAACAGAACGCTGGATACCGACATATCGGAATTAGTTTTCTTATTTAACTTTAAGATTTCCTGCTGCGTTTCCAATGTAGGTGTTGCATTGTGTCCGGAAAACTTTATACAGAAAACATGTTTCGATTTAAAACTTTCCGGACCTGCCGTGCGCTCTAAGAGTAATAAGGAAATAATATTGACTTTTAAGATGCGAGGGCAGCTTTGTTAAGTGACAAAGAAAATAGAGATTCCCTTGGGGAGTTATGCCTGAGGGATGGATGTCCGTTGAGGAGTTTGAAATGCATATGACTGAAAACTGATAGTATGACTTTGGAGCCGTAGATAAACTTCTTAAACTTGAAACTACGCGAAATGCAAAAACAATTAAAAGGTGACAAGTGTCTTTGTAGGTCACCCACTTTTTGCAAATGCCTCCCTACCCACAATGTGCTATAAAAAGTCATTGAACCACTAAGGGTGCGGCTCCACTGAGGCAGAGACGAGAGGAGCAGAGCTGTGCCAATATTAACCAATAGAATCCAAGCTAACGTGCGCGAGGCGCGCTCGACGTGCCGCTCGCGCCTTCTATTGGTTAATATTGGCACAGTTCCACGCGTCTCCGCCTCTATGGAGTCGCACCATTACTCCTATATTGGGACTTCTATTTCAAGTATAAAGTTACCTTGAAACAGTCCTAAAACCTTAAATCTTATAGAGGAGATTAAGGGAACTAGGGAACAATGATGACCAGGAAACAAAGCATACGCTGTTCGGAGTGAATTGAATTTAACTCCTTATGTGTATGAGTGAATTGAAATTAAATGCAGTACGCGTATAATCAGTTTTCTCGTATGCCCCTAATAGGATAACATACATGTACACTACATGCCACTTGTGAATATCGTAGTTCGTCCTTTTATCACGTTAAACTTATTTACCAAGCTATACTTGTAATACAGGTACATGCAAAGCAGCGGGCAACCTCTACACATTTTTATTAGTAAAATCCAGAGAATTTCCTTAAGCTGCAGTTGCAATTTATTTGGATAAAAATTAACATAGCTTTGAATTTTTAGCGCGATAGTGTGAATATTACTGCTAATTATTCTAGTTACACAATTCCCGAGGAAAACAGAATTGTATGAGTCACTGTTGAAAGACAACATTGTATAACTGCTACTTCAAATATACCACAGCTTCTAATCGAATAAAATGTCGCTAACGTTGATCGACCCATGACAAGCAGACTAAATCCAACCTTAGGATGGAAGACCACTTATTTGGAAGACTTAGCCACTGTGACAGTACCTATCACGGTTCTTTTTGGCCGCCTTCTTGTACTTCATGATCGAAAGTTCCATATCCATGTCATTTTACCTACGTAAAGACGATAGTTCTGGAACACACATCTGAAACTTAGCAGCGTTGAAGCCTCAACGAAAAGCAAATACACTACTTATAGATTTTCCTTTGTATACGCTAGCAAATGAAAGACATTTGTCATCGACGTCAACATAAAATGAAAGAGTTACAGTATAAGGAAATTAATTGTGTTTTGAACCACCGCGAACCCTACATTCGGTCTACTATCTAAACGTGAAACGCAACAATAAGTTATGAATTTCCTACAAAAGTTTTTCATTCCATTTAGAATTTATAACTGATGACAAAGCAAATCCAACAATTATTGATTTGTAGCGTCAGTAGATTTTTCGCTAAGAAATCCATAAGAGGTCAATTTTATAAAAAGCAAGGAGTGCGGCATTCTATCTTTATACACCGCGCACGACGCGGATTTGTGTCATAAATCTATACGAATGGCGCTCCATGGGCACTGAAAGTTTTAAGTGGGAGTCGAAGCGTAGGTTTAGACAATAGTTTTGCATTCCAACGCCATCAGTGTCTCTATTCAGGCTAAACAAACAGTTAGCGTGGCTTATGCACTAACAACAGAACCATAAAACAAGCGCACGCGCAAAACGAGGGATTTAGCGGATAATACATACGTTAGTTTCATGAAGGCGGTGTTCATGTCATCATCGCTTGGTCTTACGTTTGTATACGTGTGTAGGTATAGTAAAACCATTGAATATATTAGAGTACAAAGTGTCAGCAACACAGATATTTCGGAGCGTAAATAAGTATAGTAATTTACTATACGTTCTAAAATTAGTATGCCTTAGATCGAGAGAAATGGAAGACTATAAGCTGGCTACGCTACGCTGACAAGAGTAGGGAGAGAGGGAGAGAGGGATAAATCCTTATCCATACTAATATTATAAATGTGAAAGTAACTTATTTGTTTGTTACGCTTGCAACCGCTGAAGAGATCGCGATATAATTTGGCAAGGAAATAGCGACTCCATGGATTCTAGAACCACGATTTGCCACCAAAAGTCCTAACTCTAGAAATGACAATCGCAACTGACATTATATTTCACATAAGCACTGAGTACTGCGACGTGTAAACGTATACTCTGAGTCATATGCTGTGTTGGTTTTAAAATCGAAACCTTATCTCTGGTTTAGGAAACGTGACGTCGATGGGCAAGATGAGTTCATTCTTTTGTTGGTATTTGAATAGGTATTGAAATAAGGATTTAATTAAATTGATGGCCATCTGTGCTGTTTTGAGATAATACAATGGGAAACAATTGTATTTAGCGGTCACCTTATTGTATTGTATGTAGTATGTATGTAGAGCAGAGCCATTATACTTATTTCACAACGTGCCTTTACTTTAAAAACCTTAGTTGAAATAGCGCACGTGTAAAATCAAGCAAGTATAAAAAAACAGTAAACTGGTAAAACACTAACAAATTGGCCACAACTAAGTCATCATCATTATTTTAGCCTAAAGACGTCCACTTGGATATAAGCCTCCCCCAAGGTTTGCTACAAGGGCAGGTCTTGCGCCGCTGGAATCCGACGGTTACCCGCAACCTTAGCCACGACGTCGGTCCGCCTTGTTGGAGCTGTCCACGCTGCGTCCTCCGGTACGCGGACGCCACTTGAGAAATCTACGACCCCATCGGCCATCTGTTCTGCGAGCGATGTCCCCGCCCAATGCCCCTTTAAGTCAGGCAATTCTCGCGCGGATCTGCTCATTTCTGATTCTATAGCCGATCCATTGCCCTTTGAGTCACCACTAAGTTAGTTTACCTAAATTGGCCACCAACAAGGTATACCCCACATCATTTGATAATTTCTAAACATTCAAACATTGGCATTATTTATTTTTGGATGCCTTTCAACGCAGAAATGAGCAAACAGGTGATTACACTATTATTCTAATGTAGACAACTATAAAGTTTCGTCGTTGATAATTTAAACCTTTAAACAAGTACCAGAGCAAATAATAATATACAGAACAAACATAATTAATCTTTTTAATACCCTTACTAAGAAGTACGTACTCCAGTGCAGTAACCTCAAATTATAATAAAACCCTAACCTAACCTGACCGCAGGTATTTTGGAAAACCTAAAAAGTGATTTCATTCAACTGAAAACCAATTTAGGCCAAAGGCGAAGGCGAAGGGAGCCCAATGGGATGGGACCCATTAATATGCCCACGCTATCTATCCGTCCGTCCGTCCGTTATAAATTTTAGCACGTTCACTATCCCCATACAAAACGATCTGACAAAGTCAGAAGTCCAACTGTGCATTCAGTATGGGGATGTGACCCCATAGTGGAAGCACGGACTCCTGAAAAAAAGATACATCACCCCACATTGGGGGCACCCGGACAGGCAACGTGTTAGAGCTGTATCTTTTGAACCGGATAGCGGTATTTTTAAAAAGAAATCTGAAATAATAAATCATCCATGAAGAAACGTCGCAAGTATGTAACATATAGGTACATCCGTTGGTATTCAACATATTATGGATTCCTTCGTTCATAATACCAGTAGGAATTTTATTTTTGACATAGCAATGATGCTTTTAAATACTTTCTTATAGCCGCATTTACTATCTAATGAATAAGAGCTAGCTTAAACTTAACAATATGACAACGGCAATTCAAAACTTAATGGAATAGACGCCCACTCAATAGAACAAGTACAATAAATAAGGCAGTAGGGCAGTCAATAGTACCTGCTCCATACATAATGCATGTGTATGTTCACAAATCAATCAGTTATATTCAGTGCTATCATTGACGAACGATGTCCGTTACCAGTTAAAGGACATTAGAGTTTAAGTAATTAATAACATTTAAAATCAGAACTGCAGGTGTTTAACAGCTCAGCATTATTGCTGGGCCAGGTCTGATTCACTGCCGCAGAGACCCACTCACTATACTGTTTGTGGCTGTTTTCTGTTTTAACTTTTTTCTGTGTATCTTATGTGTGTAGGTAGTGAATAATATTTTTTTTATTTTTTTCTCTAACTTTTTAAATTTTCGAATTCCGAACAAAACCTATTAAAAACTTCTGACAGTACCGAGGTTTCGAGCTATTTTATCAGTCACGGTGACAATCTATCATACAAACCAACTAGGTACCCAACTTACCCAATTTTTGTTTTCGTCCCAAGCTTTTAGCAACCAGATTTGGCCTGATTTGAGAGCCTACCAAAAGCGCAAGGGATGGTGGAAGTGGCCCTTTCCTTACGATGATTGTGAACCAACGCATAAATCGCGAAACTTTCGAAAAAAAAACCGTACACATTTAATTCAGGGCGATAAAGTTTCTCACCCCCCAAATCAAGTCTGATTTCCCCGATGTTTGAATATGTTGTAGTTTTTATGAAAAACTAAGTTAATACGTTTCCGTTTTTTTTTAGTTGTTTCTCTTTAGCATTTATATTTTCAGAAAGCGAAAGGTACATCGAAAGCAGAAAGCAAAAATCGTAAAAATCTCGCTATATTTAAGGGAGAGAAACATTATCGCATTTTGTATGGGTTTTTTTAGCTTCACAATGCTCATAAATATCCGTTAATAAGTTAAGGTTAATAAATATATACCTGTAGTCGCATATTCTTTATTATGATGACATTTTATAAAATTTTATTATGGAGATAGTTTAATACGCGAGGGAGGAGATCGGATACGTTTATCCCAGATATATTGATAGGTCACGAAGCAAAAACGATAAACGAGTTAAAACACATTCGTGGGAAAAACCTAGGCTTTTATAATAGTTAGCCTTCGGCGTGCTACTGCACAGTCAGTGTACCTGCCCTAACAGACAAAATGAATTGATTGTTTACCTAAACTATGTATTGCCTGACGTCATGTATATTGCCATAACCAATCCAAGTAATTAGCATAATGGCTTACCTAGCTTTAACGTTCCATAACTATCGATTTAGCTAAAGCCTACGACAGTTCAATATTTTACCACGGGGACATCCTTAACATATAGAACACAACGTCGATTTCAGAGAATGGCAATGTTGAGCAGGGTCTATATAGTCTGTTACCTACTTTAAGTCTTAAAAGTGGGGATTTGAAAAATCGGCCCATAAGGCCCCAAAGGGGCGATTTTTCCAATGCCCAGATCAATATATCTGACAGATGACATCTCACACACAGACAGATGACAGGATTGAAAAAATAGCTCTAACTGATCTAAACACCCGGGAATGACCACTGACAGACCTATATTTGACGCGATAGAATCCGATAGAGTATCTACGTTCCTAACATGTTCTAAGCAGATGCTAAGTTTATTTGTAAATCAGTCGACGGGTATCGATTGCCGTGAATGTATCTCCTAATTGCCATTTTGTTGCTTTACGTTTTCCACGTCTTTATTTACGTGGATGAGCTGTAATGTGAGATTTGAGTTACGAGCGAGTAAACTTCTGTTGTACTGTGCCAATCGTAATAATTGCTACATCCGTGTCTTTTGTTTGGAGCTCGTTTTAAACACATACCCCCTTACTAATAAACGTTGAGTAACGGTGGTATAGCTATACAATGTTTTGTCCTTATCTGACAAATTCAAATGTCACAATGACAGATAAGGACAAAACATTGTATAGCTATACCAGCGTTACTCAACGTTTATTAGTAAGGGGGTCTATGTGCAAATTGACGACACGATTAGGCTGGTTGGTAGTGACTTTGCATACTAAACTAGCGGTGTCAAATTCGATTTCCAATAAGTGCAACTATTTGTGAGAGTCAGAATGGCGGGTGTACCTTCACAAATATATAAAATGATTATACTAAAAAAATGTACTCAAAATGTACTATTTAGTACCTACTTTAAAATAAATTGTACCGCTCCACAAATAATGTTTTTACAATGTGAAGGTACACCCGCCATTCTGACAGTCAGGACGGCGGGTGTATGCCAATTCACCATGAACTGATAGACTATTGACTAATGTTATTACTCCAAAAAAATGTACTAAATTTGTACTTTAATATGCAGTTAAAAGGCGTTATCACTAAAAAGTGTACACAATTAAGGACTGAAATTAAGGAACTTTAACTTTGTCAGTTTTGTGACGAAAATTAGCCATAATTGCGGCCGTCAATGTATAGCTAATTTTCGTCACAAAACTGACAAAGTTAAAGTTCCTTAATTTCAGTCCTTAATTGGGTACACTTTTTAGTGATAACGCCTTTTAACTGCATATTAAAGTACAAATTTAGTACATTTTTTTGGAGTAATAACATTAGTCAATAGTCTATCAGTTCATGGTGAATTGGCATACACCCGCCGTCCTGACTGTCAGAATGGCGGGTGTACCTTCACATTGTAAAAACATTATTTGTGGAGCGGTACAATTTATTTTAAAGTAGGTACTAAATAGTACATTTTGAGTACATTTTTTTAGTATAATCATTTTATATATTGGTGAAGGTACACCCGCCATTCTGACTCTCACAACTATTTGGGTGATGGCCACGAGTCAATTCTCGAGTCTTGCTTGAGTGTTTTCTATGTATTTACGTGTGTTTTTTTATATAAGTATGATTAGTGATTAACGTTGTCACACAGTAAAGTACAAGATGAATCCATTATTAAAGACGTTTGAGCATGTTTAAATATTTTTGAGCACCTTATTGTTTGCTTAAAATATCAAATACTGCTGCCAAGTTGCTTGCTTGCTTGCTGCTGCTGCTGTTTGCTGCTGCCGCCGTCTCTTTGTTCCTGTGTCACGTTGGCGCCACTGAAAACCAGCGTCGCGGTCTATACCGTGACATAGTGCTGAGTGGTGTCAATTTAGACGTCACAGAATCACCCATGGCAACATTATCCTACATTTTTTTTCTTTTTTTCTTTCCTTCTTTATTGTCTTTGTTTCGATTTCTGTGTTGCCATTCATTGTTCATGATGTTTTTCTCTGTTATATATTTCTGTTTTCGTCGAATAAATGTTTCTGTTTCTGTTTCTGTAAATAGCGACTGTAGGTATAAGTATATACAAACCTTATAGTTCTTGTGTGTTGTTGTATCGTGTCGCTTACACGTAGGTATACATACGAGATCGTAGATATTTACCTCTATTCTGGAAACAACAGCGTCTTTGTTCAAACTGTCAATAAAACGCATAATAGCAGAGACAGCTCTAAAGAAAAGTCCATTAGCAGCGTATTACATTACCGATTATCTCTTACATACCCTTTTATCTTGAATTTTCCTGTTGACGTCTATAACGACGCCACCTTTAAAGCATCTACTTATCCTTACCTTTGTTCTGATAATCCTATAACTACTGAGATTATGGATAACATTGTAAAACAATAGCATTTTATGGGCTTTTCTGTGCCTTCGAAGTGCAATTGTACACTCAGAGCAATATGCCACGGTATACTTAAGTTTGTACATAGAGAAATCCATTTTTATGAGTGTATATTGAAAGTAAGACAAAATACGAGGGTCAAACTGAAAGTTTCGGGAATAGAAAAAAATATGCAGTTAAATTGAATAAAAGTATTTTTATTGTTTTTCAAAGTATTCTCCTTTATATTTTATGAACTTTTCCATGCGATCAAACCAGTCATTAAAGCACTTATTGAAGTCTGAAGTAGGGGTCGACAAAATGGCCATTTTAAAAGCCTCCACTGCTGCTTCCGGCGTCTGAAACCGCTGACCACGCAACTTATCCTTAATTTTGGGGAATGTGAAAAAGTCATTGGGGCTTAAGTCGGGGCTGTATGGAGGATGGTCCAGTAATTCGACTTTTTCACCATCCAGGTACTCAGTTGTTTTCCGAGCGGTGTGAGGGCTAGCATTGTCGTGGTGAAGGATAATGCGGCGACTAGGGTTTTTTTTTCGGAGTTCAGCAAAGATACTCGGCAAACAAATATTGGTGTACCAATCGGCATTGACCGTTCTACGATCTTCAAGAGGAATAGTAGCCACGTGACCCGATTTAGAGACAAACGTAGCCACCATCTTTTTGGCCGTGCTGCGAGAACGAATAACTTTTGTCGGCTTGAGCTCATCTTCGTAGACCCATACTCGAGATTGGTTTTTATTTTCAGGCTCATATGCATATATCCAACACTCGTCACCGGATACAATGCTAAAAACTGCATTTGAGCTTCCTCCGTTGAATTTATTCAAAGTTCTGAGGCACCAATTGACACGAGTCGTTTTCTGCTCCTCAGACAATAAGTGAGGGATCCAACGGGAAAACAACTTTCGCACGCCTAATTGTTCCTGTAAAATGATTTGTATCTGACTCATTCCAATGCCCAAACACTCTTGAATTTCCCGATACGACACATGTCGGTCTTCCTTTATCAGCTGACGCACAGCATCGACGTTTTCTTGCGTGACTGCCGATTTTGGTCGACCTTTACGCACGTCGTCCGTGAGGGATAGACGGCCACGTTGAAATTCTGCATACCACCTGTATATTGTCGTCTTTGAAGGTGCTTCATTACTAAAAGCAACAATCATCCGGTCTCCACATTGTTTTTGTGATAATCCACTTTTAAAGTCGTAATAAATCATAGCTCTTAAATTTTCACGGGACAATTCCATTTTCAGCAGCGACTCGACGACTTCAAAAAACAATTGAAACCGAACCATCGCTTTTTTTTTCTATGTGGCCAGTGTGTTAAAATAATGAAACTTTAGAGATTATAAAAAGGTATGATATGTATCAAAAATATGTTTCTAAGTATTAGATTCCCGAAACTTTCAGTGCAGCCCTCGTAGGACCCAAGTCGCGTGTGGTGTGGTTAGAACGCCCGAAATCATTTTAGTTTTTTAATTAGTGCAAATTGTTCTGATTCGGAGCAATGTTCAAACTGGAGAATAAATATAACAGATGTGGTGCATAATCATACGACGTCATACTTTCTCAATTTAGCTCACTGATAGGTATACTAATGCTGACTGAGAAAGCAAGATAACTATGAACTTATCAGACCATAAACGATATCGTATGCTTATTCACTACATCCAAAGTTAAAGTTAAGTTGTGGAAAGCCTTGGGGGAGGCCTATGTCCAGCAGTGGACGTCTTTCGGCTGACATGATGATGATGATGATTCACTACATCTGTATCTTTTGAACCATGGTTGACTGTATGTGCCCTGACACCGAAATGTCATTGCCGACGCAATTTATGAAGTAGAGAACAACTCACGGGCAGTCAGACATAAACAATACGAAAATCCGTTCAAAAGCTTAAGTTTAGCTTCCCGAGTCCAGAGGGCCCTGCCAAGATGAGCTACGCTAACTAGCGTTTCCATTCGTTTCGTTTTTACCCAATTGCGTCACTGGTAGATCACGTTCACGTATATAGTGATTGGTTTAAAAACGAAACGAATAGAAACGCTAGTTAGCGTAGTGCATCTTGGCAGGGTCCTCTGGGATGAAAATACATGCTAATAAGATTCATACATTTAAGAGTAACACGTCATAACAAGGTTTGGGGCTACCGAAGCGTGTCATGTAGCCGACTGTTGATGACGTCCGCATACGGGTCTATTGTTTTCTATTGACCCGGTTCCAAACAAACATGCTTTGTCTATTTCGCTGTAGATAATCGAGACAACATTCAGTATGAATAGTGAATGACAATTGTTCTGTCTATGGATGAAGTTGGCTTATACACGGCCGATACGCTTATCAAGAATAATGAATCTCAGACGTATAATCGTGAATCTTAATCTAATATTGCTTTGACATGGATACTGAATTATAACATAAGTATTTAGACACGATATATGCGATCATACTTTGACATTGACCTAGACTAGAGTCTAGACAATTCATACGTATATTTTCAAACCGTTGAACGAACACATTTAATATAAACGCACCTGGCTCTACGTAATATACTTTTTGTGTCATGAACTCTGTAATATAATCGAATGATCACGTAAGGTTAAGAATACTTATCTAGCAAAAATTAAATGTTTAATGTATAGTAACTTAAATAAATATGACTGTTGTTCTCTAAGTGTAAAACCAACAAAACATTTATTTACTTATCTTATTTCTTGAATTGAAAGTCGTAACATTTTTGTTATTGTTACGTAACCTACATGCTTGCGTTGTTTACATTTCCATAGACTATATTTATTTATTTATATTTTTTCTGTTTCCTTTGTGTTACCAACTTTACCAGGCTATAAATTTTATGGTCGTTCGAGACGTTTGAGATAATCTCGAACAAATGATTGTATTTGATTCCTGATGTTTTCCTTTTAGCGTTGTTTTGTGTTAAGTGTGTCACTTTCCGTCTTTTCACCAAGCGGTTCCAACGGAAGACCAGTTCTGGCTTTACGGCTAGCGAATACTGAGTTGGGACCGTTTCTATATAATAATTATGGGCAAAAATGTATGAAACCCAGCCCAATCGTCAATATAATTATAAATTATGTAGATTTATTGATCCCACTATTTGCTGTAATTGCTGTAAATATTAAAATCGGTCAAGCGTGAGTCGGCTATACCTACGGGGAATAGCATTGCAACGCATGCGGGGCCCAGCTAGTGTAGTAATTAACGTTGTGTGTGTGTGAATATATGAAGGCTGATAACATTCTCCTCCGGGGTTTTTGTAAATTGTCTCCATATTAGAAAATGAAGTTTATGTAACTAGCTTTCACGTGGTATACATGAGATTTGTATTGGTTATTTGGGACAATTTGCCCATCATTCTTTGTTTGTATACAGTCGGAAGCTATCGTAGCGACGCGATCTACCTATTTAATACTTCCATGCGGGTTATCGACTAATAAAAATGCGATATTATGGTTCATATAATCATATATGAGCTCATTGTCGATGCGTTCCTCAATATCACCCCAGATCATTGCTTTAGCGTATTAATAGGAAAACAACATGTAAGTCCTACGAATGAGGTGACTTTTGTTTAGTTGCAGTTCACGGTTATTAAATGCGTTTACGGTTTCTGTACATTAGTGGTAGGTAAATGCATAATCGCTGCAACGTCAGTTTCCAGATTGTGGTTCTAGCGATTATCGTCAGTAATGCTTTAAAAATTTATTAGTGACCTTCATGTTTATTTCTGAAGATACTCGTAACTGCGATATTAATTATTGTTGTTTATCAATTTTATCATAATCTCAAGGTAACCTGGAACAGTTGGAACGCTGCGATGTAAGTAGGTAAGTAACTATGTTTAATTTAGCGATATAAATGACATACCTAGTATAAGTGGGTAGTTTATGTAGGTAACTTTTCAATTCTTCATATATAGTAGATTGTACAACAAGTGCATAAAACGAGCCATTTTACCCAAGATGTGCATATAGCCACACGAGCCGGAACGACGAGTGTGGATAGTCACGTCGAGGGTAAAATGGGTTTTATGCTCGAATTTTACACTCTGCTTTTCACTTCGATTGCAAGGAAATAAACAAGAAGCACATACTGAGATAGATTTTCTTCGATTTAGGCGGCAATATCTTCTCAATTACATCTTTCGCACTTCTTTCCAATAAAGTCTCAGGTGAAATCATTATTTGATCGTCACTATCACTACTCGAGGACATTGTTTAACTACTTATTGAATTTTCAAACGCGACACAACAAAATTTTCTAGTTTCTAGTTTTGTTTAACGAAAAATTTGCTTCGCGCCTCACAATTTTTCTTAAACTTTATTTTTATTTTTGACTAAATATGTGACGTTTGACTATGGTCTGTGCCTTAATGCCAAGTTATTATAAATATTTGCGTTATATTTTTTTACTTAAATGCACGGCCGTATTATTCGTAAATTTGTATTTAGATAGTTATATATATATCGTAATTAAATTAAGAAATAACCTAAATCTCATAAAAACAAATGAATTAAAATATGGTGTATTGTGTATGTGGCTGTAAGCCCTGATTACCTTCTTAACGTTTTTTTTTTAATTTTCGACTATGTGACGTTTGACAGGTTTGACTATGGTCTGATGCTTAATGCCAAGTGATTATAAATATTTGCGTTGTATTTTTTTACCGTAAATGCACGCCGTAGGTATTATTCGTAAATTTGTATTTAGATAGTTATACAAATGTCGTAATTAAATTAAGATGTAACCAAAATGTCATAAAAATATATCAATTAAATGAAGGTGTATTGTGTGAAGGCTGTAAGGCCTGATTGCTTTAGTCTTAAAAGAAGAAATTACTTTATGCACTAGTGCATAAAGTGCGATTTTATGCAGCCTATACCCAGCATAAAGAAGGACTTTACGAGCATGAGAAGTGAAAAGTATATTTTTAATCTAGACGATCTCCTTTTGTCAGTCAAATAGGACAAAAAACCCTAATATCACAACCGACGTAGACATTTAAAACACCTTTTTTTTATGACGGCTAGATTTACATGCAAATCTGTTTCGTCGTGTTGTAAATTTATAAAGGTCGTTAACCCGGAACCATCACAGTGCCGATATCCGATTACTAGAGCGCGAAACGTTCAGTAATTGTATTAGACATGTTCAATAAACCTGACAAATCTGGGATGTTACATGCCAAAATATAAGGTTTATCCGTTTGTGCATGTTTTATTTTTGGATACATTTCGTGCACAGATTCAGGAATTTGTGTTGTGTATTAATTCTAGTCATGAAAATAGTGGTGATATCTTATTTTTCACCCTTTTAAGAGAAGCGAAGAAAATGGGAAAACTTTTTAAACACTAGATAATACTATCTAAAATGCATCACCTAGTAGTAGTTGTGCATACTGATCAGTCTACCAGGAAAACATAGATCTTTGGGAAAGGTCAATGTCATCAGTGTCATTCGGTTGACAATGTTGCCATATTAAATTTTATGAACACTTCACTCGATTGCCATACTTGAAGGCATAAAACATTACTGATACAAATAAGGACGCAGCTCTAGCAACTCAGACTATAAACTGAGCTGAACTCTCTATAATAAACAATAGACCCATCTCATAGGTTTCTGGCAATGAGCGTAGAAACCTAGAAACGTTGTTATACGCGCTCATTTGATTTTGCAATCACAACTCTAATAATAAACATAAGTTTTAATTGTTTGTCGAGATTACTAGCTGGTACAGGCAAACTCACGTACATGCGAGTTATTAAAGTAACGAACGTCATTGCGGTGCTAATAATAACTCAACATGTGACGACATAAATAATATCCACACGTGTTTTTTACCGTAAAATAACGAAACTGTAAATGATGATGAATCACGTCTCCTATAAATACGTCATTCATAACGAATAGACCAAATGACCCAATGGACTTTTGTTGGAAATACATTCATAATTTGTAGGTTACTAGGCCAAGCATTATAGGACTGATTATAGATATCAATTATTTAATGTAAGCAGAGGCTAGGAGAAATAGGCTATATGATAACGTTCAATGAACACTTACAATTGAACACAACAGAAATTGTAGGTTGTAAGGTTAACTTTAAATGGTGATTTTAACAGTAAATAATGAGAATTGGAATCGTAGCCGTAGGGTGAGGGGCGAAGGAGGAACAGGATAAACTGGAAGAATATAATAAAGGGGCAATGTGATGTGCATCACCGACGGTCCGAATGGTGAGAATGTTATGTTTGCTCTAGCGCGTACTCGCATCTCAGTGGCTTGTGGTAGACTCACGGTCGCGGTTTTGTGGTTTGTACAGTAGCGTCTAATTAAGAGGTTTGCTTATGGGTCTTTTTTTCTAAACTCTCTCTCAGCACGTAACTTAACTGACATTAGAGGTTCTTAACTACTTCCTGATTTTTCTATCGTAGAGATTACGGGATAACTGATCTATAACGTCATGAATAAATACCGTGATAGTTCGAATTACCGTGGCAAGTATGCTCTATATGGTGTAAATTAAATAACAGCTGTGATGTGAATTTGTAACACGTAAAGGTAATCGCCCGGCCGCCCGACGCATAGCCAAAACCGGCGATGCAATTGGCAATTTACATTCCGACTATGTGACGTCAACTTAATTGCTTATATGGTGGTTTAACCTCTCGTAGATCATGCTACGGCGCGGCGGCAGGACAAAGACCGATATAAATTGGCAAAATAATCCAGTTAAGAGTCAAGCGACGAAGCATCTTGTAGATCCATACACTCTAAGGAAAATATCTACCTATAAGCTGGCAAAATATACTGAGAAACACATATTGATAAACATCTATACCCGCAGAAGAGTCTTAAGCCTGAGGTAAACATTTTATACAGAAATATGTCTCTGTCTTATTTCTTATGTTATGAGGCAACCGTATTTTATCACCTCCTAGATATTAACCTGCCTAGACACAACGACAAGGATACGGAAATACTTTGCAGTCGTTAGCCGTTATGCTAATTATCTACTACTTTACCTAACCAGGCCAAATACCACCCATATTATATGGATACTGAATCATGTATCTGCGCGGTTGGACTGAAATTTGATTAAATAAGTGAAGAAGTCTGGTGCGCAAGTTGGGTTACCTCCTACTTATAATTTAGTTATAGGTTTTAATAGCACATTAGCAGGGGTGGCAATAGGTGTGCTTATTTACCTACACTTGATGCATGCTCATTCAATAGCGTAATCCCATCTCGCTCACGCTTGAATGAATATGCGTCACGTTTACGTTAATAAGCACTACCTATTCCGACCCCCGCGCAGTAGGCAACAAAATGTGGGTTTCGAAATTCTCGACACAAGAAGCCATTGCTGACTAAGACGGTGACAGTTCCAACGAGAGCTAGAGCTCTTATTTTTCATTATAGCAAGCATGGCAGATGAAACTTAGCTAAGTATAAGTAAAACTAGGCTGTCCTTTAGGTCTTATGCATTATAGTCACTAACCAGCAAGAGAAATAGGGATCAACTGCATGTTTAAAAAAAAACACCAATTGCAGCGGGTCGTTTTGAATTTCTAGCAAACTTTGTCGAACACTTGCATCGTCTTTCCTATTCCTTCTAGCACATTCAGCTTTAAAGTCCCATTGGTCGGGGCCATTTTGTATGGAAATCAGTTTGCTTGGCATTTAACTTCTCTCCTCTTGCCATTACCCAACCACGTGCAGAATTATTAGTATGTAACGTGCGTTATCGGAAACTGTCATTAAGGAAGAACCGGCACTCGTTTAGAATTTTAATAAATATTTCTCGATTAGGTAACCCATTAAAGACGCAGCTAGGACTCGATAGTGCCACTAACAAAAATTATGCTTTTTATTTTTACATTTCCAGCAATCAAGAGATTCCAGCATTAAAAAAATATTAATTGTTTTACTGTATACACAACTGTATTACCGTGTTTTACTGTATGTGTTCAGTTTCAACAGGTACCTGGTGCAGGCAATCAATATTAATTATAACTAATACACATAAAACTTACCTACATGTATACCTACTTATTGAATCGGAGTTTTACTGAACAGACTTTTCGCAATCAAAGAACTCCTTCAAGTTGTAAAAAATATAAATTTCAATCAGCCATCGCGGGCTCGGGTATAAAAGCACTATGATTTGTAGAGTAAAACCACAGTATCAATAGTAGCTACTCGTATTATGAGTGCTATATTTAATAGTGTGGCTTTAGCGTGCGTGGTGTTGTTTACTTTTGGAAGCAATAGATTATAGGTATCTGTATTGAACGAACAAGTTATTTATCAATGAGAACTTAGGTGTTATTAGAATAATGGTGCGTTTAGGTAGGTACAGTGCGATAGCTCTTATGAGGTGATTCGGTTTGTATTTGTCTCACTCGCTCTCATACGCTTTTATTAAAACGAGTGAGTGAGAAGTACAAACCCGAAGCACCTTCAAGTGCTCACAGACACTTTCTGGGGAAATAGAGTTATATAAAGTAAAGCTTTTGTTGAATATATAAACCAAGTAACTATATTATTCTTTAAACAGCCAGGTTAGATATAGAGTCGAAATTATCCAAAAGTGGGTGAAGACAAACGCCAGTGCCGTCATCGTCAGTGCCTTACAAAATGTTCGCAAGGTACGTATTATCTGTCATTAAGGCTAAGCGACGGTTTCGATGATCTCACTCCGAATGTACCACGGTATTGAGGTTGAATGTGGTTATAACACTTAGCTTATTCCATTAGTCGTAAAATACTTGACATATCTGATAAGACTATTTTACAGTACGATAAATCACGTTTTTAAAGCGTAAATATACCTACACTTTATGAAATGGAATTATCTTTTTAAATGGCATACTTATGAATACCTAATCAATCATAGATACCACGTAATTCCGTGGGTAGACTATTGAAACTTCGACCTGGATCGCCTCGATTTCACATTTATCAGAACCGATTTACTTTGTTTATTGGAACTAAATTTAGCCAGCCATCATTGAGCTCTTATTAAGCAGGCAGTTGCATTACATTCCTAAAGAAATTGAATCGTTCAGTCTGCATGTACAGTAGAGTTATTATTATAAACAATGGTCTCATAAAGAATTCGCTTCAGTACATCCATTTCTCATATTTGTTACGCATTCCGCAAACCGACGACGTTACTATAAACTGTGCTGTTTGGACACTGGGAGCGGTTTAGGCTGCTAAGTTAAATAGGACAGGATGAGATAAAGAAGCGTGCTGTACACCTAATTAAGTATGAATTTCAAAACTATTTAAGAACTTATTCACGTCATGTCATGCCATCTCCGTCGGTCTGTCTGTATGTCGCACTCACAGACACTTTCTCGTAGTAAGGATGCGGCTCCACTGAGGCGGAGACGAGCGGAGCTGTCCCAATATTAACCAATAGAAGGCGCGTACGCTGAGCGCGCCTTGCCCACGTTAGCTTAGATTCTATTGGTTATTATTGGCACAACTCCGCTCCGCTCGTCTCCGGTTCCGGGGAGCCGCACCCTAAATGTTAATGTCACGAAGCTGGGCTATATTATACTGGGTTGGGTTGGGATATTATTTACTTCTCGGACGCCTTTATTCTCAAGTTAATAAGAGCACTCATATCGCTAACTATACATAACAATAGAACTAAAGACAATGTGGGAAAAAGGTCTTGATAATAATGTTTATACTGCGCTCAGGAACCAATAATTAAAATAGTCAAACATTATTTAGAGTACGTTCTCCCTCCCATACCTACCGAGGTACATGTAAAGCAAGGGTGAAATTATTTTTAGATTTGTGACACCGCTGAGAAAAAATTAAACTCTAAAAGTGTAATTTTCATTAAAGTTGCGTGTTCCCGGCCACCGCATTCAAATCATCATCATCCTCATTTCAGCTGAAATTCCTTCTGCAGAATAGAACGAAAGAAAAATATTTATTCGTGACACAACAACAAAGGCATACAGCGGTAACCGAGCTTGGCCCTAACAAAACCACCAATCTGCCGCTAAGCAGCGGTTTAGGCGATGTTGAGTTTTGGTGTGGGTGGGCATTAGACAGCCCGTGAAATGAATGAATGTTCGTTTGCCTACCTCCAAGGCATATAAAAGAGCCTTCATCTCCACTATGTCCTATAGTTATAATATCCATATTTAGACGTAGGATCAATGAGCGAGCACCTCCGAATTGTGAATATAGTAACAAATATAGAGGGCAGAAATAGGATATAGGATTAGGCAGGGCTTCCCGGCCGTGGACGAAGCCTTACGCGACCACACGATCGAATTAATACGGCTTGACGGCTCAGTCAGCAACCGACACGAAACATAAGCGACCTTGATGTGCTAGCACTTACCACAAATTCTCAAACGATTTTGAGTAGAGTCGATATCAACGTAAGTTTTCGTTCATACCCAGGAATCTGAACTTCACTGTTCCTAAGGACTGTTTTAGGTCTGTAAATATCTTCAAAATTGGGAATATCAGTCAATGTTGTATCTAAAACCTCTCAAAGTAAGGACAGACAGAGCTGATCACAAATCCACTTGAGGTTATGCCGTGTAACGGATCGTTTCAGTAACATTTGACAACAGATTTTTTGCATGAATTTCTCAGAAGGACAGCCTACTCATATATTTTTTTTATTACTTTTGTATTGCGAAAAATATATTGACATTCTTTTTAAATTAAGGCGTGCAAACGATGTGACGATGTGATGTGATGTGATGTGTAGAAAAGGCCACTTGATGTAGCGTAGGTATAAGATCTTTAGCCAGTAGCCGAAATTTGTTTATGTATGAATAAAGATAAAGTACGCTTTTGAGACCAATCTCTAAAAGCATGTTTTTTTTCAAAATACCTAATAAAAAAGTTCCTTTTGTCAATTGAAACCTGACAGCTATTTATAACAGGCTATAGATTATTATGGAGCTGTCGAATACAAGGCAGAGTAGCAATCTTAGATCGATTCCGAACGGCCGATGGTAATAAAGCGTGGCGCGTGGGCTATATATATGTTATAGAAAGGCATAGCAGATTTATTCGTAGCAGCAAACTCCTTTGAGCGGATATTATTGAATAAACTGCAAGAGTGGGAAAATATTCTCACTCGTGAATGGCTAGACATTGTTATGCAACAAGAAGCTTGTCTGAGAAGATAAGAAACCATACCTACCTACTAATCATGATCAAAATGTTGGGGGTAAATCTAGGACTAGCCTTAGATTCTTCAGTAAAATCTGAAATTGATACAACTAGGCCCCCTAATTCTTTTAAATACATACGGTGGGCGAGATTTCCCATCAACTAGTCGAATAAGTATGCATCTTTTATTAAAACGTTATCGGTATATTTGTTGAGTATAAATACATACCTATATATGAAGGTTATCATGGTACTGCTCTCAGATTAGCAACGACCTTAATGCCCAATCAGACTGTCGTCTATTAGTTCCACGTTAACGCTTTTATAGCTTTTATTAAAGAGTAACACGGGCGATTATCGCTTGCACTCTCGGGGCCAGGTGAAACGAGGTAGGCCTATGTAACGGTATCACAAAGCGATTGCAATTCACGGGCCAGTGGCCACGATGCGCTGCAGTGATTCTGTTTCTCGTTGTGAATGGCGATAACCTGATATCGTGTGAAACGAGCTCTGTCAAGTACAAAGTGATTAGGTTAAAATAATAAATTGAAGCTAAGTTTAGTTTAGTTGCTGTACCTACTATATAGGTATATAAATTTCACGTCACCTTTTTCCAAAAATTGAAGTGTTGTTCAGACCAGCACGGGTAGCGCAAGTTGTATTTTATCGCTTGTCGCTCCGTGCGTATCTATCGTTAGTGACTTGATAGAAAGGCCGACAACCAAGTCGCAGGCAACTTGTGCTAGCCGCACTGTGGGTAGCGACACTCGCGACCCTCAGATTACGGACCAGGCGGGTCACCTAGTTTTTCATTTGCAAGGTCATGAATTTAAAAGGAATGAAAAAAACTGCCAGTAACAACATCGTCATAAAAGAACACTTTATTAAGATAAATCCTTTAATACTTTCTAGAAAATACTGGGGCACGCCGTCGTTTCACCTCGGAAGATAGGACACGTGCTCGTAAATCTGCCCGTGAGCTTAATACTATCGAGCTCTCTCGAGAACAAAAACGTCCTAACTTTCGCGACGTGAGTAGGTATTTTAACGAAATTGCAAGCATAAGGCTGCGTAGTACTTGTTTATAATAGGGTAACGACTGCAAAAATGTTCTGTACAGAAATCATGATAAGGTTTGACATATTCCATGATGATGAGATGATTTGAACTATGCATTGCAGAAATCACGAATTGATCATATTACAACTTAACACGTAAATAGGTACAGAAACCATATCTTAAATATTTCACTATTCTATAGATCCGTAGGTATTATGTTTTATTTTGCGCAAGCCGCACCTCCGCATTATAAGACATTCAAAATATAAATTCAAGCCGAAACAGGAAAGGATGGAGTTCTGGAGTTATGAACCATACCCAAAGAGACGTTATGTCGTGTTCTTCCCAACTTTAGCCAATATCATTCCTAAATATGTCAATTAACGTTGCGATTACGATATATGACACGAAGACAAACCAGATAGCAATTGAGGTGTATGTATGAACTAGAGAGCGCCAGCCACTTTATACGTGTAGAATTTGTTCCCCGTTATTCCTCTTCTTAGAATTAGGGGCTAATTTTCAAAGAATCCTTTATTAGTACCCAAGGAACACTACCTCCAAATGTCAAATCTCTAGCTTCAGTGGTTTAAGCTGTGTGTTTAACGCAGTCGGTCAGTCAGTCATGCACGGAAGAGTTTTATATGTGTAGAAGACTTTGGCTGTCGAAAAAACATTATGCGGCAAGTGATACAATTCACGAGTCTTTCTAGAATAAAGCTTGCTCTGCAACATAAGCCGCGAAACCTTCCAAGACATAATGACAAATATTTTGCGAGAATTGAATAAGCCTTATTACCAATTGACATGAATATATCCCCTATTTCTCCAGGAACATCCCAGTTTATAATAACGTTATAAATCTAGTTTCTGTTTAATTGAGAACCATACAAACTTGTGAGCTTAGATCGATTTGCATAATCAACACCAACAGACTCGATCTATATTCAGGCTGCAGTTTGTCCTCTCGAGGGCTAAATCCGGGACACGACACGACGCCGATCCACGTCCAATCTGGCACTACAGCCGACATGTTAATTCCGATCAGATGCATAAGCCTCAGGATGCGGAGCCGGTTTTAGTTAGGGTGGGTAATGTTGTAGAATAAAGAAATGGTATGTATCAAGTATTTTAGTTACCTAAGGCCACATTGTTCAGTTAGAGTTAGACTTATGTCGAAAGTTAGACAATGTCTTTGAATATAATTAATAAAACTTACTGATACTTAATTGGTTAGTGATTATTCGATTTAAGATAGTATTACGGAAATTATGGGAAATAACGGAACATGATTGACAGTACTTTGTGGCTTAATGAGGTTCGCAAATTACTAAATGATTGACTATCGTTTCCATTTTCTACATTTATAAAACTAAATTACTAAATAATGACTACTATAACCCACTTCCATTTTATTTAATCGATTAAACTCCTTAGACTCTTCGGGTCACACATGAAAAAACAAGGCCGGAAGTCTGGCGGCCAGCACTAATATGGTGCCATTGGTGACCACCACCATTTTTGTGCTTTTAGTAATGTCAAGTCTTTAATGTCCTTATTGACTTTCCGCTGGGAAGCAACCAAGGTAGATATTCCGGGATTACTCAAGGGCTGTCATTTAATGCAGCGCGCGTTTGTAATTTGCTGGCGGCTAGAGTTGCTGCGGCGAATATCATAAATTATGGTAATGAGATGGAATGAGAATTGGAATTTGTTATAAAGTTTACTGAACGCAAAATCAAGGAATACGGGAAACGATAGGTTCGTTTTTTTTATCATTTATGCAAAGCAAACTGTGTACTACCAGGATAGTACTCTGATTTTAAGCGTGTTGTTCTGACAGGCTGGCCCCCATGTTACACTATATTCTCATATTAAATACATTGCCAAATGGATATCTAGTAAAATACCCCCTACTTCTTTGAGGGAATAGAGAAGTGAAACTTCAACGTCGGACAAAGTTTTCAACCTCTGAATCTATCAGGAATAAAACATGGCATGTCTAAGTTGGCTATGGTACCGACTTGAAGGTTATTAGACCCTAGTGCCTAGAAGCTAGTTCAGACTGGGATAGTGAAAACTTTCTTCATGAATATCATAGCTTAGCATCAGACGACTCGCGAATAATTGACTAAGTAGACTAAGATGCAGCAGGAGTTGCTCCAAAGTCCTACACAACATTATACGTAAGCAAAAATAAGCTTTATTTTAGGTCGGTGAATGGGATGTAAACAAAGTATTTTCTTTTCTTATCTATATTTTATGAAGGCGTTAGTTCGTAAACATGACGTGATTATAGTATCATAAAAAATCTGAGTTATTTAACATCGTCATAGTCGGTGGCTGGCAGCAACCGTGAACGACATTTCCTATTTAACTTAAAGGATATTACGCGTTTTGATGGAACAGCACTATCCAGGAATATAAAGGATCATGTTAGGAGCTCGAACTTGGCAATATCGGATTTTACGACACTCGCGTGAAATCCTAGTTAAGTTTGTAGTTTATGTATTCAGACTTTATTTATGTGACAAGGAGAAGGCAAACGAGCACACAGGCTACCTGATGGTAAGTGGAACTTGAGACCTTTTGCATTCTCTAGACTAAAATCACAAGACTGCTACCCAAAGACTTCAAATGCGTTGCCAACTCTGAGGACTAAGGTAGAATGCCTCTATTCTATTAGTTTTACTGGTTGCCTTATTACACCGGAACACAACAATGCCAACTCTGCTGCTTGGCGTGGTTCACCGTGATGTCATTTCTCTTAACAGCGGCAAAGGCGAACTGACACCGCTATCGTCGTAGTCAGCGTCAATACCAACTGAGGTAATCGCGTTACCGAACAATTCAAGATATTCTGCACCAATGATAGACTAAATAATTCAAGCATTCATAATTCAATTAATTAAAGCCTATTAAGACTAATTGTATTTAATTTCCATGACCGTTTCAAAGGTGATTTTAATTATTTGATTGCAAGTCCAGTTCACAAGTGCAGTAGGTCTGGCCAACACCACAACAGCTGGGAAATAGTCTCAAGTTACGGATAATTTCAAGGGGTGTACGTACCCGGAAGGGGAGTAAAGTTATAGTTAGAAATGCATATACAATACAAATACGCTTTATTTAAAAGTACCCACAGAAAATTAAACAAGGAAAGACAAAAATGAAGAAGGAAAGGAAGAAAGGGAAGGGAAGGGAACAGGGGGATGAACCTTAGAACCAACTATATAAAAAATACGAAAGCCTCAAAAAGCTACAATCTTAATTTAGATCGCCTTGTTGAGGTCCTCAAAAAAATTCGAAGTTCGTTTTTTTTCTCGGGTATTTATGATTATGAAGAGTTGAAGAAACCGGATGAAAAAATTGAACTTCTATTTCATTTCATAACTCTAGGTAAATACATAATATAATTCTGTAGCTCTGCCTACCCCACTCTGGGATTACAGGCATGAAGGTATGTATGTATTGAAGAAGACAATGCACAATCTAAATCGCTGGCCCGAGCCTTGAAATTTAAAAGAAATATTCTTTGGGTACCCCAGCGGAGAACTAAGAAAGGATCTTTAATATCTGTATCAAAAATCCCTAAAAGAGAGGGCGTGATATGAAAAAGTTGATATGGCATTTCGATTATATTTAAATTATTACAAAAATAGGTACCTAAGTAGCATATGAATATGTTGATGATGATAATTTCACGGTAACCTATCGATGTTTCGATAAACTTTTATTCGCTGTATTTATAAATTTGTTGTCCTAAATTTATATTTGTCAGTTTTTTTTTTGAATCCATTATCTTTTCTAAATGTTTAAAGAGATATATCCTAGAGACCCTGTAGGTTAGGTTAGGTTAGTTATATAACAATCCGCGAAAGTTTCAGAGAAAAATGATTTTCGGACAATTGAATATTTTGGACAAACGAAACAGCGGACAAATGTTTTCCGAACTTAAGATAGGTAACCTCATTTTATCCTTACCTACTTCTTACAATTAGTATAAAACTGTCTCTATGCGGATGAAATTGCGGGCGGCCAACAATTATAATGATGTTTTAGAATTGAAGGCACTTTTAGATTTCGACAGATAAGTAATTTAATAAGTACACTTTTTACGAAGCTCGATACAAATAAGCTCGCGTGACACAACCCCTTATAACTAGATCTAGCATTATGCACGATCGCGAAAGCATTAAAGTTATTTTTTCCTTTAAATAGCTTTTGTATTACGCCAATTTGTTTGAGCGGTTGACAGGGTCGCGCCGGATGGCACGGGCGCCGCTTGCATACTAATTGCTGCATTACTTCATTGCTGATAACTGTAGTGCACCAGTTAGTCTTACAACAATAAAAGTAACCTAATCAGGTCATCGGCCGACGCACCACGAAGTCAAAAAGGTAAACGTTTTTCTATCGTTAACTCTACCGTGACAGGTACTCTATGTAAAAACTACACATTATTTGCCAAGCCTTCAGAATTTTCTACTAAATTTACTCAATACCGTGTCTCTGGCGTTGAAAGTAAAGTGCTTATTCATAGTTTTTATAACGAACAAAATAATAGCCAAGGCCTAGTGTAATCACGAACGAGATTCAAGCAGCAGAGACAAGAAACAAACAAAATTATTGGTTATTCCCACTTGATAAACAGGTTACCTACCATCTAGATTGAAATCCAGGATGACAGCGTTCAGATGCTTTTAAACAAAACACTTGATCACTCCTCACTGAGAACACACGAAGTTTTTCGTCACGAAATTAACTTTGCGTCCGATTTTAGAACAAGCGGTACGTCTGTTCGCGACTAAGCGTGTTCAAGTACTGACGGACTTAAGATGCAAGGAGAGCCTCGACAGTTCATTGACAGCGGAAAACGTGTCTTATCAGTGACCATCTAGCGTCTACATTTATTTGAACTCGTACAAACGTGTAGGCTGAGTTGCGAAGCTCTGCCCACACAAGTCTTATTTATTAGATTTAATTTTAATTCCTACAAAGACAACATTTGTTAGACTTATTGCCAGCGATACGCCTGGTGTGATTAAAATTATATTGATTTCTTCTTGTAGTGGCAATTAATGCGTTAAGCAAAATATCAAGTGTAATTTGCTTTATCCTATGTATTATTTCATTAATATTTGCAAAATTCGGTTGGACTCTACTCTAATCAAGTCTAGAGTATTCGGGAGAGCATTTGCTTTCAGTGTAAACCCGAGGACCTTTTTAAGTCTTGTACGACTGCAATTGTAACCCATGATCAGAGTTACAATTCTAAATCAATCTAAAGAATGTACTAAATTGTAAACAAGTCTCTTTGATATGTTACATGAAAAACTTCTCCACTTGTTACCTGCACTGCACTTAAATAGCTCCTTGAGTAATAGCTATGCTGCGAAAAGGAAATAATTTTCATGACTCACACATCAAATTATTATTTTTCTGTTGGAGCGTGTTTGTATACATATTTGTGATGCATGAATATGTTTTCTTTCATACAATAGTCTTAAGAAACGCAGATTCGTTACGCAAGCATGAACTTTTACGTCACCCGGCTAAACAAAAATGTCGATCCATATTTTGCTCTTAACTTTGTCACACAAAGGTAACTTACAGAATGTTTTTGTTGTTTTATTATTCTTGCACAAAATTTAACAAACAATGCAATGTCTTCCAAGCAAACACGAAGGCGGAAATATATATATATATATATATATATATATATATATATATAAATAACCACATCATCAATATAAACGCAACGTTCCAAGATTCGCTTGGCAAGTACTTGGCTGGAAGTAAACGACCCTACGAAGAACCGGTTAGATTTCCATTCGTCCGGAATACACAGAACGGCGTCTGGTTTCCAATAGTGGTACGATCACGGACTATAACTACCCGCTACTATGGCGGCAAGGTAAGGGGCAGTGTGTCGTAGACTCACGACTCGATAAATGTGCGGCCAAATAACAGAATAAGGTTTCATTATTCATTAATAGCGACCCGTATGAATGCTATGAGTATTGCAGTTCATATGAGTTTTTCTGTAAGACACGTGTTTATTAATAATTCCTTCCGAAAGAAACTCTCCAAATTATGACAGTGAAAACCGCATCGTCCGTTGCGTAGCTTAAAAGTAAGTGGCCAAACAGACACAGTTAGGTGCGGATAACGACTAAGCAGAAACAGACACGTTGCAACAAGACATGATCCAAAACAAATTAATGTCTAAATATTTTGGTCCTAAATATTACTATCTGCAGTTCAAGAAATGGTAATATTACTTTATTGATATTACCAACATGCAACATTAAGTTTAACTAACTTTAAATCGGTACCGTAGATAGTTTTGCTTGCGGACAGTTTAACTGTTTTCATGTGACGGCGCCCCGCTTCTAACCGATTTAGGTACGCCCACGCCTGAACATTTGTTATTGTTTTGTGAAACGAAAAAGAGATTAGAACACAACAACATTGCACATACAAAAGTTAACACTTAACTACTTCGTATGGCTATTTAAATAAACCAAGAAAATGAGAAAAGCCTTAAATATACGTAGTATTTTTATTACACACACATTTAAATTACCCAGAATAATATAAAAGTACCTACTTACCAGTTTTAGATGTGCTATTTTGAAACATGTTTTTGAAAACGAATATTAGCACAGAATTCAACAAGTATAATTCTACGTGAATGATGAGGACTTATTTTCGAACTCAATTTACTTGCACTCAAATACGCAATCCTGGAAATACTGATGAAATAAGAATAAAATGAAAACAGATAAAAAATGCGTGAATTCCCAAAACAAAACAAGAAAATTCCGGGTATTTTGTAAGATTGAAAACGTTATAGTACCAGAATGAGTGTACAAGCAGATAATTTCAGTGTTTATCTACAGTCTAAGTGTCGCGGGGAAATGTGCAAATTCGTAACACCTCGTGCAAATAATAACAGAGTTATCGGTGTTTGGAGACCGTCTAATCTTAGTCGCGTATTTGCTATTAGTTGCCGACGTATCATTCTTGGTAAGTACGTACTTTGCTAATATTTTTCTAATATTGCTTACGTATTAACTTCAAATAATAGGTGTAAAAGATGTTATTTTTTGGTGGCCTTTACGTACTAGGCAGTGGAGAGCTTTAGCATGGCCAACTCTATTATAACTTGGAAATCTGCTGAGTTGAGAAGTATATTATAGGGTCCCGCAAGCAAGCTTAGTCTCAAGTTTTAAGGTGAAATAACGAAATAGTTTATCACTAAAAAGAATCCATGCAGATCGATGCCACACTTGGGGCGTTGCAGTTCTATACAAATAACCACGATTAGCGCCTAATTTTGTAAGGAGCATCCTCACTGAAATTCGCGTGAATAAACGAGTGGTGTGGACGTTGAGCCCAGCGTCACAAAGCTTACAACACCACTCGATGTTCGCGCCGAATGTTCTTTCATCACACGCGAATGCTCTCAATGAGGACGCTCCTCTAGATAAACGGTTCTCACACTAAACACAAAATATGATTTATACTTGAAAATCTAATTATAGACCAAAATCTGACAGTTCTCATCTCGATTATTTACTTAGTTATTTTAACATAAAAACATGAATGAGAACTCGTGTAACCAGTTCGTGTAGTCAGCGTGTGTGGGGGGTAAATATTTATTCATAACAATACCTACACTTAAACCAAAATGCAGTAATCACAGCGAATGTGTGCCCGTTTAGGTTAGGATTTTGGCCTTTAATTAGATTTTCGAGTATAGGACCTTTTCTTTTGGTGTTATAAGTCTACCGCGTGTATCTGCTCGGGAGCTACGATGCCACGCACAGTTATCTGCTTTCATAAATGAATTTTGACTTAACTATTTAATACAAAGCAAATTTGAATTGGAGTCGTTTCAGCCAGGTTTAAAAAATCGATAAAACCATCTAAGAACATAGAAAGAAGAAAGAAAAAACATTCACAACAATAAACACACAATAAAAAAATAAAATAAGGAGATGACAGACACAGACCACAGTAGTAATTGTTAAAAGGATTGTGAAGCGCCGCTAAAATCGCGTAGCTGTCAAAAAAAAAACCATACAAATTAAGCCCCGGGCGAAAACGTTTCTCGCCCCCTAAATCAAGTCCGATATTCACGATTTATCAATATCTTGTAATTTTAAATTTGTTTTGTTCTAAGAAATATTTTCTTGGAAAGGAAAACATACATACATAGTTTTTCATGATATTTACATCTACAACATATGAAGGGTCCACGGAAAGAACATGTCTAGTCACATTAGTAACTTTTTGAGATATCGCGATTTGAAAGTTGGGAACCGTGTCATTTTGTACGTAATTTTCGTGTAGAGGTGTTTTTAAGAGTGAAAAAATACAAATTATATGAAGATTTATATCTGAAACTGAGTGGTAGGTAATAGTTCATTTCGTCCTCTACATTTTGGGATTAAAAACTAATTTTCAAAAAAAAGTGACTAGACATGTTCTTTCCGTGGACCCTTCATATTCAAAAATCGTTAAACTCGGACGACGTTTAAGGGGAGAGTTTGTAGCTACACAATCCTCTTGAGAAACGGTCCCTTTTCACGGTCGATATAAGATAGTGTATAAGCAATTAATTATGTCGGGAGTTTTAATCTATTTAATAGTTATTCGATGCGATAAGATCCAAGTTCAAGTGATCCTTGATGTTTTTCTTTTAGCGTTGTTTTGTGTTAAATGTGTCACTTTCCGTTTTTCCACCAAGCGGTTCCAACGGAAGACCGCTGAGTTGGGACCGTTTCGCAACAATTTTTCTGTCTTGATATTTTATGTATCTTTGTAATATGGTTTTGTTTTGTTGCGAATAAATGTCTCTTTATCTTTATCTTTAAGTTCTCAAAGGTATTTAGGTCTGCGAAGTGTACAGTCACTAGTAACATGTAGAGTATTTTATTAGTAAAATTTCGAGTTGTACTTTAATGTTGTTGCATTTTAGGACACAAGCGGAACCATTTCGATATAAAGCGTGTATGCAAAGCAAATACAGCAATCGGTTTTGTCAACAACTAATTTGATTAGTCACACGTTCTAAGCCAATTAAAACCAAAATAGTTTATGTAAGGTCGTAATTTGATTTTAACGAAGTCTTGCATTTGTTAGGTTTGATAAGGTAATCAGAATTAGTAAGGCTATTATAACGTAAGTAAAATTAATAATGGAGCGATCAATATGTTCGACCTGCACCGCGGATTCCATTACATTCCCTTACATGGCTTACAGCATATTAAAGAATAATGTCAGTAGGCATTCCGGATTATTTTTAGGGTTTCGTACCTCAAAACGAAAAAACGGTACCCTTATAGGATCACTTTTATTGCGTCTCTCCGTCTGTCTGTCTGTCTGAAGCTGTGAAAAAATTAAACTTCTACATTAACGTAAGAAAAAGATACGGCCGTTTAAACCGCAAAAAACGTGTAATTCGACACTCTCGAGGGAATCATAATGTATAGGGTATTTCCCGTTGACCTAGAACTATGAAATTTGGCAATTGTAACACCGTCTTATACTACAAGTATAGGAAAAAATCTGAAATATATACATTTTACACATTAAATCCCAAAAAAACAGGGTCTTTCTTTTTGCAAGGAACGGCGGTCCAAATTTTTTATTCAGTTAACCGTATCATGTGCGGAACCCTCGGCGGGCGAGCCCGACTCGCACTTGTCCTTTTTTATACTAGAGGATACTAGCGAATTCATACGCGTAATATTAGGTACTTAGTTTCTCGCTACTCGATCTTCGGTCGATTTTCGCAAAATCTTTTCTAATTGCCCTCTCCGGGTACTCATCGGTTTAGGCTGTACGTTGTCTGACAGTCATTAACGGAAGTTTCGTGTAATAGATTCGAGCGATTATAAGTACATTTCATTATTCTTGAGTTGGAGACCCCGGACCTCACAATTGGGGACATATACTTCAATTTTTTCACGTTACACCTACATTTCTAAAACCCGATCATGAGCCAATATCATGTCTTTTTCATATTTTCCCATAAAAAAAGAAAAAAAAAAGAAAAAAATGGTACATAGACGCTCCCACTGAATAAAAAACTCATTTCGCAACTGTTTCCGTTTTCTCTGACGTCAAACATAAATAGTTCCAATCATACTCACCGCCATTCATGCACCGTTTGCATTCCAATCGGCCTTCAATGAATGAAGTTGTGGTCTATTTCCAGAAGCCGAGTGTCCGGATTACGTTGAATGGACCCCCCCTCTCCCAAAGAAGAAATGGGTCACTATGCCATCTGTGACGTAGCGAAATGACGTCACGGACGCATCCCAGGTGAAGCAGGAAGTAGGTCAATGGAAAGCGGGAACGCTTACCCGCAGAACGCCGGAACATGAGGTCCTTTGTCTCGTTTAATTCGGTCGGTATAATGACTTAGGAGTTTTATACTTGCTTGTGGGACTGTGGATACGACGAAAGCCGAGGAGCAATCCCCAATAGCACATGAAAAGCACGTAGTGGTTCAAAAATAACAAATTTGCCATCTTAATGTGACCTTAACGTGTAAATGGGTGGCGACACCGTTGTCTATTATCAGCTCTCGTAAGTAGTGTAAAGAGAAGTTATTAATTAAATCAGCGACAAAGTTATACGATATTTGTATTATTCGTCTTTTAATTTTGTTTTTCATTAGGAAAAGCGAACTTTATAGTAAAAACGTCGCTTCTTTATCTACATCATTTATAAAGAAAACTAAACTACGAAACACGAGGTAGGGATACTATGAACATCACGTATGCATCTCATCTCGAAAGTATCAGGGCATCTTTTGTAGATTAAAGCACGCCCTACTCCTCAGCGGTGGATGCACATAAAAGATTGCTCCGATTTCTAGGTCAGCCTTTGACAAGCATTGTTCTTTGTGTCTGCCTGGATAGCTCAAGCGCTTACACCTTGCATTTGTATATGTGCGATTCTTGATGTCAAGCAAGTTACATGACATCAAGAGACCGCTTATGAATAAAATGAAGAGATACGAAGACAGACCAGAGTTACGGACAATAGCAAAAAGGATACCATAGGAAAGGATATAAGGATAGGCGGGTCCACGACACAATAAATGTAATTGAATTTGAATTTTATTGCTGTCAATATAATGTAAAATTCTACAGGCAGGGGTGAAATTTGTGGGTTGGATCCTTTTCGCTAAGCTACGTCATACATACCAGAACCTCATTACTCAAGTCATTAGCTTTAAATCCAAAGGTAAGAGTAAAAAAAATCATGTGGTCTAACAACAGGTGATTAAAAACATGACAAAACAAACGGACGATAGCGAACAAACGTATACCCTATTATTAACAATAATAGTAGTTTGTTGGGTTTTCTGTATGAATGTGTTCATTAGACTCCACATTTTTCGTGTTCAATACACTGTTTACGTATACCAGTCATTAGGACTTACAAAACATTTTCTTTCTTGTCAGTTGACTTTTCATTTACGTAACCTGAAAAATGCCCTAAAATTACTACGTTACATATTACATATAAGAGTTATAAGACCCAACAAGCAAGCGGGTAACCAGGTGGTTAGCCGGGTCCATCCACGACAAAAAAAAGTAAAGCAAAGGAATTGCAAGCGCGTTGCCGACTCTTAGGTTTTATTTAAACCTCCCTCTTTGTCAATACCAACTCAGAATGACAGAATGACACGTTCTTTAAGAAACTGGGGCACCAATAAAAGCCGCTAAAGAGCGGAGGCTGGGATGAGATGCTAGTCAAAGGGTGCATACAGCATCTAGGTATATACGGCATATTTAACAACACGTTAAGGGCTACTTTCTCACTAAATAGCCGAAACTTTGTTTATATTATATGAGGGATAAATATTCATTACCGCCAGTTAGTGTTATACCGCGTGATGGCACACAGTTTTGTAGTTTCATATATCTTAATTTCTAACTTTTTTGCGGCCTTTTATTGGATGCGAGCAGCTCGAAACCGATCTGTGATACACTCTTTTGGGGAGGTATTACAGAGAGACATTAATAGTGGACAACCTTCGGCTGATATGATGGTAATAAACAAAAAGTAATGCATAAAACACATTTAAACTTTACTTAGAGAGCCTTGAACAAACCTTTATAATTCGACTAATATTTGTCAAATCGGTTAGCAATTTTGAAAATTGATGTAAGTATACCTAATTACATACTAGGAAAACATTCGTAAATATTATCAATCAAACGTTTTGGAAAGAAACGTCTTTCTTTACAGATGTAGTGCATAATAGTTTTCCATCGTATTTTCTCGGAAATGTTCGTATGTGTCATGCTACTTCAGTCAACCTCAGTACTTTTTGAACTGCGACTGACTGAAATAGCAAGACACGTTCGTAAGTTTCCGTGAAAATACGAAGGAAAACGATTATGCACCACATCTGTACTTATCTTATTAGTAGATTAACGGATTTTCCGGCACCCTGAATAGTTTATCAACCAAATGTATCACGGCCCAAGAACAGATGAAATGAATAACCCCTCACAAATACCCTCAAGTTTCGCACTCGCGGTCTTTTATCGCTGGTGAAGTTAGTTTACAAGTTTGTGAATCAAACCTTATATTTATATGAAGTTTTCTAACAGATCTAGACCGAAATTCGTAATTTTTAGAATTATCCTTTTAAAACGAATGTCAACTAACAGCGTTTCCTATCCTGGACAAAGAGCGACAGAAGAACTAAAGGTCCGTGGCTGGGAGAATATTCGGGCGTTTCGGCCGCCGCCATTGTTGTCTTCAATATATTGACGAAAATAATGATAATTACTAACTATGGTGTCAAAAATAGCATACCAGCCCCCTATTTCCCCGATAACGACAGTGACAGGTGACGGGTGACATTTCAGTGTACATAGCGCAGCTTATATGAAATTCATTGATGTATCAGCGTGTTAACTTTGCAATGTCTAACAAATTGTCACCTGTCTCATATCATTGTAAAGATGGTGAAATAGGGGGCTGGTGGTAATATCCATTCCAATTAAAAGAACAAGAAAATTATTAATTTTGTCTCGAATAATATGCAAAGACAATAATGATGGCGGTTGAAAGTCTCCCCCCCGTGCGATTACAGAAAAATGTCCAAGAAACAAAGTTGTGTTTTGCAACAAATCTGTTATTTTACATACGCAAAACCAACACAACTCCACCTTAAACTGCTGATTAAAATTCGCCTTTACGAAGCCGAGGAAGCTGCATAAATATTTAATGCCGACCCGGCTCAGGTGATTGAAGGCGAGCCTCTACTGGATGCTAAAGTTCACAGAGTTTTAGATGGTTTCAGGGACAATTTATAGAACTTTACTGCGTCGGAAACGCAGCAATAGTTTATAAAGGTTAAACGAGGTTTTTCCAGTATCTTGTTAGTAATTACCTATTCGCAATCAGTCTTGACGCTGGGACTATAAACGAATGCGTTAAGCGAGTTTTGGCAGAAAGAGCGTATCCTACTCTAACGGCAATTACGATGGGATTTTTATTTCTACAGAAAAAATGTAAACAAAGTTACGTCACTGTCCAAGTGACATTTCAGGTGATCTCAAAGGTTGGGCCACTTGGGGCAGCAAAAAATATAATATTAAGTTATCATTTCGCTCAAACCGTGATTTTAAACATAAATTTGAGAAATAAATTAAATTAAAATCGCTCAAATGAGTCACTGGAAAGCGATTACGGCGGATGCACGAATTGGGAACTGAAGCAAGTGAAGTGACGTGTCACATAAATCAAGCGGCCCTCACCTTGCTGACACGGGCCTATAGAGTCAATGATACCAGAGCAAAAATAAATCAAGCGTACTAAATAGTACAATCGTTTTAAATGAATACAACAAAGAGTTCATTCAAATTAAAGTTTGCTAAACAAATTAAATTCTTTCATCTTGATTATGTGATATATAGTTTTTTTTTATAGAAAGTTGATTTCATATAAATGTGGAAAGTATAAATATTTTGAATGCTGCAAACGTTATTCGTTCACCTAAAACCTTTGTTTAAAAAAAATCTGTGGGTATATAAATCCGATCTTATTTATGGGGCCGGTCGGCTACGCTTCGACCTCTCACATTTAGCCACAGCATTTAGCCTCCTTCGATGAGACTCCTGGGCCTCCTTTTAGATCATCGGAACATTGGCTACAACAGGCAGGACCGCAGGAGACACTTCGGTAGTGTAGGCATGTGACCATTAGGGTGTCAGATAATTTTCTAACCTACCATTTAGTGACGAAAGTGACAATTTCATGGTAATCTTTTGCTTAGTAATGGTCAAGGAGCGGAATTTTCATAGCAAAAATCAAACGTCACGAGGGATTGACCAATGTGTTTTATCGACTATCGATGATTTATTGTCACTTCATTAGCAGAAACATGTCGTGCTACACGTTTCTGGTAATGAAATTAGACCTATAATCCCCCATTATAGGCTGGGGTGGGACACTATAAGCTGCCGAAAAAAAAAGTGTGTAAGAAGGTTAGCAAAATTATACATTAATAAAACGGGAACTAGTTTTATTTTGTTTTGCAGTAGGTATAACTGATATTAGACTAACCTTCATTCAAAACAACAGAATCGAAGTCTATATCTGTACTGATTATAGTTTCATCTTGTCTTTAGTAATAAAGAATCGTGACTGTTTTCTCTACATTGTCTTTTAAACTGGTCCTGTTTTCATTGTAGATCTATTTATACGAGGAGAAAGAGCGTTCTACTTTAGTTGAAGTAACGGCAGCATATTTGTAGTTCTAGATAACGCCATTTTTGTTGTACATAATAACTTTTTGCTATTAAATCGGCATATCGCGAATTTTGTCATAATCCGGAATCATATGTAGTAAAATCGATGACTGGGATAGTCGATAAAACATAATGGTCAATCCCTCTTGACGTTTGATTTTAGCTATGAATATTCCGCCCCTTGGTAATGGTTCTCCATTTGTTTAGGTAGGTATAGACGGAATGTAAACAAACAAGCATTGTTAGCCAACAGAAATAGAACAAATGCATCAACAGATTTGATTGCCAAACAGTTTTGATTAGCTGTTTAACAGAACCAGGGGCATTTTTATAAATAACAAAGGGTGATGGGCAATTTTGTATGGACCCCGTCCCCCCCCTCCAACAGTAACGGGCTGCAGGTCTATATGTTCATTAGGACCCAATAAAAGACAATATACTTATCTTCGTAGCAAAATCAATGGGAATTTTTTAATGAAAACAAAGGGCCAGGCAAGGCAAATCATCTACATACATGTTCATTTTCAAACAAATTCCATAGTTCCATACAATAAGATTATGATTTTTCAAGAAAACCCCATACATATGGTGATCGTCGCCATAGAAAAAATACATCATATTGCCAAGATCTATAAACTGGCACATGTTTCATCACTGTTGGTGGGTGGGGACATTTTTACCCATCGTCCTTTAAAAGGAAAACTATCACAACTTATTAGACTTGGTTGGTTCTTGGGATATAATTGTGTTTAATACATACTAAATTATTTCAAAATAACTTTAAATAGAAAATTCCTTCATAATTAACTGTCGAGGTAGTTTTTTCTGGTTAAAGCAACAACGTCTAAGCATGGTCTTAATAATTATGGGCAACCAACTGAATAAATATGCTTGAAGTCATCAATGTCACTAGACATGCGAACTCAACCTTATTGTTGTAGAATGTCAGATTGACTTTGTACCTAAGATGGGTCACAAATTTAATTCTTTGACTGTACAACATCATTCTTGAGTTGTTGGCCAGGTTACCATTTATAGACAATAAAGTTATAGCTTGACAAAAAGGCATTGTGACAAGTAAAACTAATTGTTTTAATTAGTTTAGTTCTCTTCCCAGCTATAAACTAATTTCAGTACCAAATTGCATATCAACTCATTTAGGCTTTGAAGTGCGACCACAGAAAATACAGGTCAAAATGCCGTGATACAAAAGGCAAAACCCTTACCGGGATTTAGTAAAACAGACATTAGAAAAAAAAGTTGGACTGGTGCACTAATCTAAACATATTTTAAGAATGTTCTAGTTGGTTGTTTATTTTTTGACAATAACAAGAAATAAACCTGAGATTTCAAATCAGATTTTCAAATTATTAGTTATTTAAAATACCCCTCTATTCCAGGTACAACAACAAAACACTTTATTGAACACCAAACAAAACATTACAGAGATCCAGTAAAATTAAAACAAAAACAACAGGTAAACAACAGGCGGTCTTATCGCTAGTTAGCGATCGTTAGTTAGGTACACTTTAAAATTCCAAACTTTTTTTTTCCATGTTGTGATTTGTTTTTATTCCAAAAGTTAAGTTATTTTGGAGCCATTTTCGATTAAATGCATGCAATTCAATTGCTATAAATATGTAGATTAGGTTAGTTATGATTTATAAGCTATATCAAAAAATAGTCTTCTATTAAAATATTACAGTCGCAATAATGAAAATTCGGAATTTTGCTCAATTCAGAATTATGGACTCTTTGGAATTATGTTGTATAATGTGTACCCCTCTTTACCATATAATATAATTCTTTAATTTCTATCTAACTAATCTGCCTTATAAAGTAGAGTATGTAAAGCCTAAAAACAATGACACAGCAAAAGTTCAGAAACTTTGAAATATAGTAATTAAAAGCACTTCTGTATCTGGTAATTTGCAGGTGGGTAGGAATCAAAATAAATGTCCAGTTAAAGAAGAGTTTTGTCACTGTAACGAAATTGTTGATTAACAAAACTGTCGATTAACATCAAACACATACATTTTCGTACGAAATTGTAAGTAAGGCATCATTTAAGTGACATTTAAATAGCGTCTTTATGTACATTTATTTTGGTTTTTACCCGGTTATGATACCTATCTAAGGAACTCCTTGAATAATACAAACAGAGCTATAAAATGTGAAATTCAATACACAATTACATAGGCAGTAGTCACGCGAAAAGAATTTTCGGAGTAGCGCCCATGAAATCTGTAGTTGAAAGATGATAAATAATATTTTCAAAAAAAAAAAACATGGTTCTAATAAGAGTCGAATAAAAGTGTGTAACGTCGGTAACTAGAAAATTTCTTAAATGGTTTCGTCAAAAATGAGTGCGATTTAGTTTTAGGTACTAAAATATAATTTCCAACATAGCAAGGATATACGAGCACCGTATAATAGTTGACATTGGCCTTAGAGTAACAATCAATACAACATGCTCTACAATTCGTAACGAAGTCATTAAACATACTCACATAGTGTAACTGGAAAGTTGAAGAAACTAGCACCGGGATTAAGTAACTACTTGAAGGGATACAAACACAGACGTTTACACTACAAATAGGGGAAAACTACTTAGAAGGAGCGTAAAAAATCATCGGCCGCCCATTTTGTTACTGTCATTTTAAATGTTTTGTTGCCAGATGGGAAAACACCGGTAGTTCTGTTCGGAAATGTAATAAAATAATATGTTTTGTCCTCCAAATATTACAACAAAATTACTAAAATATATAAACCGGATGCTTTTCATTTAAAGATAATTCAGAATCGAAAAATAATACATAGTGCTTAATTATTTGTGAAAACTACATTATTATAACGTTTGTAGTTCTCAGCGACATCTACGTTTCTTACCGTGAACTAAAGAAGTCAAACAGTAACCAGAAGATTGTTCGCAAACAGTCATCTGTTCCGGTTTTAAACTTAAGTAACAACTTCTGGCACGAAGGTAAAGATGGCGCTTTACTTAAATTCTTTACAATGTTACAACTTGGTGACACTGGGTATAACCAGTTAAAGTATTGTCAACGGTTCTCTGCCGTTTCGCCAAACAACGTTTCCCAACTGTGTCATTTGGGCAAATGCTTTTTTTTTCTAAAACTGTAAATACTTCAGGATTTTTTTTAAAACTAACTTAACCTAACCTATAGGGTTCTATACGATGGTCCTGAAATAAATCCTGAATTATTTAAGCATGTGCCCAAATAAAACAGTTAGGAAATGAATCAGTTTGGGAAACGATGTTTGGCGAAATGAAAGGACACCATTGTCAACGTTATATAGCTCTCAATAATGGCGGATGAGTTAAAAACATAAATATAACATGTGAAGGGTACCTAAATTTGGTTTGTACCCACTAGAATAGAGGCACTGGCCGCTTAAACTCCTCCTTAACGACTTATCGGATAGAAACAATTTGTAGGCGAAGTACTTAGAAAGTTCTAGTACCTAGACACAGCAAAGGTGCTGTTGTTAGAAAACATTGGTCCACCCAAGCGCCTCGGAAAGAATTATTTAGAAATGATCTTGGCTACAAACTATCTCATGTACACTTAAAATCACTAAATACGTACACATACCTACAGTCATCGCGCGAAATATATGTATACTGCACCTTATTATCAGTGGAATAGGGGCGTGTAGATATTTTTAACGCTTTGGGCACTTAAGTATATTATATATTTATAACTTCGACTCTACTTGTGAGGTACCAATTAGTTGAGCTGAAGACAAGTACTTAAGGACTTTAAAACTGTTAGTCCGCCACGCCCAACGTTGGCGAGTTCCGCTGGCAGAGCAAGGAGACCCTTACTACTTACGAGCCCCTTTTTTATATTTATTTACCGAATAAAGCAAATGATAGGTCAAACCAAATAAACAATAAAACTGTAAATCGGTATTTTGGAATTATTAACTGAATTAAGTTAGTTTCTACGTGACTGCGTCAGGAGGGTTGGGTATCTATATTGTTTCTATTTTTAACCGATTTAAAAAAGGAAGGTCTACGTTTGGCTACATTGGGTGTTTTTTTTAAATACATACCGATTTCTCCGTCTATCAAGCCGATTTTGAAAAATAAACTTCAGTACCAGACAGACACAGATATAATACTTATGTAACGGTCAAACTTAACCACTCTTTGCGTCGGGGGTTAACAACCAAATTAAACACAAAAATCACTTAATTTCAGTCTCTATTAAGCCCGAACGATTACCTTCGCAGGTACAACTTTATCATTAACCGTGATGTTGAACGTGTCCTTCACTCGATAGATGTCATAGGAATTGGAGCAGAAGTTGTCGTATTGGTCATACGCCATCTTTGTGCCCAGGAAGGACACTGCGAAGACGCTCACCAGGAGAAGGGCGCAAATGGCGGGGCACAAGATGGCGCCTAACTTGTTGGCGCGATTAGAGGTCACCGACCCCAACTCAGAGTCGGTCTCGGCAACGCTTCTGGTCGTTGAGTCCTTTGTCATTGCTGAAAAAAAGTGTTGTCATTTAGTATGACCTGACGAGATTGAACAGTTGTTGGTTTAACAGTCTACGGTAAACCGTGGGAACTATCCCAATGCTTCTTGGTGGCATACCTTCAATAGTCAAATAGGGGTAAGGGTTGTGGGGATGAAATCCCTACCATAGTGGTGATGACAGCGATGATGATGATTTATCTAAAAGAGTCCATTGGTTCTGATTCGATAGTATGATGTTCAAAGTCATTTTTGTAGGCAATAGCATACGAATAAATAAAACTATTGTTTAATCTTATGGCAATAGTATCTATGGACTAAATAATCTGTGCCTAAATACTTATAAGCGGTAGTGTAGATGCCTTGAATATTGAATGGTCGAAAAATGGTAAGGCTTATGGCGATGGAATCCCTACCGTGGTGATGATGACAACAGTGATGAGGATGATGATGATGACCAAAACACGTATTTCATTACAACCTTAAAAAATTGCTCATTGGCATGACCAAACCCATAAACTTACAAATTTCAGTAATCAAGAATAGGTACATAAAATAATATGAACAATACCACATAGCCAACTTACTTCACTCTATTTTTAAAATATTTTTACAAAATTAACGATATATTTTCATCATATTTTGCTCTAAACTGGTCAATTGACAACGCTTGTCAATTTCTTTACTTTCAACAAGACTAACTAAAGAAGGTTTGATATGAAATACAGCTCGTAAAGGTGCGTGTACACAGGCATTTTTTGAGTAAAAAGTCAGCAGTACCAGACGTCGCTTTCAATTACACTAAATTAGAGTAGAACAGCTGCTATAACTTGCCGTTAGAACTGCCCGTGTGCACTTCAAGGCGTGCAATGCTTTTCACATGCCGGCCAGTTTCTCGCTCCCAGATGCCACAAAATTTGATGTTATAACCTCTTTAAACTGCTATCGCAGCATATTGATATGGTAAATTCTTAATCACCAACTAAACTAACTTCACTTTGTAGAAGTATGTTAGTAAATAACTGGCATTGCGGCCAAGTATTCAATCTCATGTCACAAAGCCATCACAAAGCTGTTAAATTGACACTGTCATTCAAACTCGACATATTTAAAGAAAAACATAACATCTTAAACATAAGCCTAAGATAGTTAATTTTAGTCGCTTACCAATAGTTACCTATAAGATATAAATCAAGTAAGAATGCCCATGAAGTATCTCGTCTACTCGGTGGTGTACGCTGTTCTGCTTCTCAGTCTGTTCTTGTCCTTCCTATACCTGATGACGGTGATAGACCCTGGATTGCTGCAGCTTCGTGAAAGGGCCATCGCTATGATAAAGGCTGATCGAGAGAAAACGCATTATCATGTAACAGAAACTGACTTGCTGGTACGTTAGTTGTTGAATCTTGGTTTGTACACTTAGCCTTTGGTGGACTAATAGGTACAGCCTACTAAAAAGGGATGAATACTTTTTTTCGCCTTATTGCATTTTAATAAGGTTTATTGTAGTAAGGTTAAGGTTTCGACGACGCGTTGGCCTAGTTGGTAGTGACCCTGCCTACGAAGCTAATAGCCTCGGGTTCGATTCCCGCGCTAGCCTAAACAGTTAAGAAAGGATATTAAAGGCCTCCCGTTGAAAGGCGTTTTGTTATGTTTGCTACTTATATCGTGCAATTTCTATAAATACCAGATAACGGATAAGACAGACAGAAGCAAGTGCGGTCTTTCATTACATTATTTATCAGAATATCAGCCAAAATACGACTGTTGATTAAATAATAAGCTATCAACTAATCGATTATAATTAAACCCCCGAGAACTATCAAAAATCTTGGGATGAAAAGTTTTTCATGTCCTTTTTCTGATTGTCAATTGAAATTGCCACAGATAACCCCTGATAAAGTTTGACAGATAACCCTAAATATTCATCAAGCTTCTTTTTATTTAAAATAAGGTAGTATAATTAATAGATATTTAATCTTAAACTTAAAAAGAAAGTAAACATCAAGAAAACATTGCTAAGACTTCACTTAATAATTGTAAATTAGTTCATTTGGTTGTGTTTGCATCTTTGCACATTTCAATTGACAACATTTCATTTTGGTGACACCTGCAAATTACTATACGAATCGAAAGGGTTTTGCCTCCTGAACACGGTAAAATATTTATTTAGATTTATTTTTAAGTTACAAGTAAGTTAAAAAAAAAACGAGTTTTACCAATACTATGCCTGAATAGATATAATATACCATTGCCTTTTTCACGAGAAAAAAGCTGTCATACTTCAAATTTGACATTGACACTATTGACAGATGGATAGATACTTAGAGAACCGCCAATACCCACCTAAATTCAAAAAGAAAAACTTTTTTTTTAAATACAGATTGGACTTACGTAATATATCCATTGTGTCGTAGAAATGAAGTTAGGCCCTTTTAGAATAGGTACATCTTAATAAATTAATAATAAAATAATTATTCATTCTATAGAAAATTTAAAAGTATTAGTGTCTTCCTCCTTCCAAACAGTATCTATAAAACGAATAAAATTAAAGTCTTGAAAATATGAAATCTTGTCAATTGGCACCGAATTTTATCAACTTCTGCGGTATAGGCGTAATAAATTAAAAACACAGACAATAAAATATTGAAAACTAGAGTTGTTGCCCGTGTATCCGTCCGCGTAGAAGTCTATCACTGCTTGCGTTAAAAAGTACCCTAAGTTCTTTCTCAAAGTTCAAAGTATCTGCATACCGAATTTCATCTTAATCGGCTCAGGTGGTTTAGCCGGAAAGCGTTACAGAGAGTTACTTTCGCATTTATAATATTAGTATGGATAGATGCAGCCCGAGTGACTTTAATTGATGTTATCGACGAGTATGAACTATAATCGCAACGAACAAATAACACAGAGCACTGACGCCGATACGAACTTCAGAGGCAAAACTACTACTGCGCAATAAAGTTCAAATCGGTATTAAATATAACAACTTTCCCGTAATTTGGCGGTTCTGGGTGGCTGTTTGCTACCGGGATACCTACTGGATCCAACGGCTGATGTCTGTTATTACTTGTTGTTTTTATGTTTGTAATACCTACTTAGCGGCTTCGGAACTCTGCACTGAGCATGGTCCGACAAGCTCTTGCCCGCTTTTTTTTGTTGAGAAGTGTAATATATTTTATTTTTATTTTTTTAGCCTGCCGAAGATTACATGGACCTAGAAACTATCATAAACAAGACTAAGAATTTAATAAAAATAAATACAAATGAAACATATTGCTGTGTTTTTTTCAATCTCATAACAGCTGTTTTTTAATGTCATGGTTAAGGCAAATGACCACACTATTGACAAATGAGTTCTCGACGGGTCGACGGAGCTTACGTTATCGTGGAGCTCCTATTTCTACGTGTTTTGGCCCTTCTGGTAACATGACCTACACCTACGTCATACTTAATGATACTAATTTTGGTCAGTTGGACAGAGCAGTTGGACCGCGCTGCCCCGCCACTCCCTCCATAGTTAGCACAAACAGGATGATTTGCATTGCATTGAATGGTTTTCAACCAATTCACTCTTCCAGGGGGCGATTTTTGTAAGGGATGTTTTAGCCTATGCATTGCAATCAGAAATGTTTTTATCAGTTCTTAGAGTTATTTCCAGGCTTTAGTGAAATTTCATCTAATTTGACCATACGTTAGCACGTGAATAGTATGATTTAATGACAAGTAAAATTGTCAAGACATGGTTTAGGGTGATTCTTCAAAGCCCTGATTTTCGATGTCCGGGGATTTATTTTTAACTAGCCCTGGCCACGACTTTGTCCGCGTAGGATTAGTAATTTTGCCATCCCATGGGAATATTGATTTATTTCGGGATTCAAGGCAGCCTATGTGTTAATCCAGTGTATAAGCAAACTCAGTTCCAAATTGTATCCAACCCAATTAGTTCATCCGTTTTTAGCGAAGAAGTAACAAACTAACGAATTCATAGCCTTTCGCATTGATATGAATGATATGTAGGATAGGATGTAAATAGGTACATCCAGAGTGCCTAAGTTATATTTATGTTTGTGAAAACGCCAACTTCCAGTAGCGTATGCACCTATAAGTCAAAAGGTAAAAATGAAAAGTGCCAGAGGAATCACACGAAAAACTCGATTTCGAAGAATCATCTTTACTCCTTAACGTCGATGCGGTTATCGAAACTGAAGAATAGTACATTGTGTATTAAGGGCGGTAAGTAAGGAATTACGACCGAGGCTCTAGTAGAAGCCCGAAGTCGAAGACTGAGGGCTTTCTGAGTCGAGGTTCGTAATTCCCGTACCGCCCGTGAAACATACAATGTTTTTCATCACATTTGCGAGTAAATAAATGAAATTATAGGGCAGAAAAAACTTATTTATTAAAATTTATAACATGTAGCGAGATTGCAATGAAATTACTGTTTAGATAACATTTTAAAACAATTTTTCAATTTCGTGTAAACTCCTTGCTTGAACTTGCATGAACGGTGTGCTGCGCTATAAATAAAAAAAAAATTACTTACCGACCTAGGTTTTCATGAAAAAAATAGGTCGAGGGTTTTATATGGGGCTTACGGCCCAGTTAACCTGTATGTTTAGATACTGTTTACGTGAAAGTGTGATGAAATTACTGTTTAGATAACATTTTAAAACAATTTTTCAATTTCGTGTAAACTCCTTGCTTGAACTTGCATGAACGGTGTGCTGCACTATAAATAAAAAAAAAATTACTTACCGACCTAGGTTTTCATGAAAAAAAAAAGGTCGATGGTTTTATATGGGGCTTACGGCCCAGTTAACCTGTATGTTTAGATACTGTTTACATGAAAGTGTGATGAAAAGGACTATTATTCTTCTCTTTGGTAGGTTGACAATAGAAAATGTGTCAACGTGTCAACCAAATGACAAGCTCTTTACAGTTCATGTCAGTTCATGTTGCTGTTTTTGATGTTACATTTACCCTGTTTTATATTTGCACATTTTTTGTGTTATAAATAATTTCGATGGACCATCGGGGGGAAATCACAGTTGGAGTCATCTGCGTCATCACTTTGGTCCTTTTTGCTATCAGTATCTTCCTGATGTCAATTGTGAACCCTGAGCAACTCCCCACGACTGCTGTGTCCTTCATGCTACTCACCACTGGAAAACCGAAAACCGTTTCGAACATGAACGATGTAAGTAACTGATTTGTTAGTGTTATTCCCACCTGTTACCACCAATTTGTTACCACTGGTAACAGCTGGGATTTTTTTCCCACCTGTTACCACTAAAGTATTTAAAGTGATTTAAATTGTTAAGATTATATTACTACTTATTTGTACTGCATGCTTAGATATAGCTTTTATATAAATTTTGAATATTCTCATGTAAGCGAATTTCTGTAATTCTTATGAGGATAAAGTTTCTTAAACCTTAAAGTACTCGGTGGTAACCAGTGGGAATATTTTTCCCATTAATTTGTCACCACTAAAATATTTGGTAATAACTACTGGGAAAGAAAAAACCAGTAGTTAGTGGTATCAGCTGGGAATTTTTAGTCCCAGTAGTTACCAGTGGTAACAAATTGGTGGTAACGGGTGGGAATAACCCATTTGTTAACCTTTTCTTATTTAGGTATACTTACATATCATACATATTATGGTACGTATGTACGTACATTAGAGGCATGCGCTTTTTGATATATCCTCGCGAACTCATATACGAAATACCGATGCTATGGCGCGTGTTTATCCCTTAAATGCGTGAAGTAGGATGCATCCAACGTGTGGGAAACAACTAAAATGTACCTAAGCGAAACTACTTAAAACGAAATCACGCATTTAAAGATTTCAACCACATGATGTACAGTCAACAGCATAAATAAGTGATCATTTATGTACCTTGTCACTTTCAATCGTTTACAATTTTGTATGACGTTACAGCGACATTAAAGTGACGTTAAAGCGACAAGGTACATAAATGATCACTTATTTATGCTGTTGACTGTACTGTTTACAGTATGCTTGATTCAACAATTTCATTAGGTACATATTTTTTAGGGTTCCGTACCAAAACGGTAAACAAGGACTTCGTTGTTTGTCTGTGTTTTTGTCTTTCTTTATATTACAGCAGGTTTTGTCAGCAACTACAAAATAATGCTAACAACTTCAAATTTGTCATAGTAGTACATCTTGCTTGCCCATATCTGTATGTAGTTTAAAAATGAAATTAATTTTATACATCATCGACAGGGGTCTAAGATGGGGGTTGAAAATTAAAGTGGTTTGGTTATTGAAAATGGGATTTCATATAAAAGGGCTAAATCTGCTCATTTTGATTAATAGCCAAAAATTTACAAAAAATGACCGCTCCGCAGTTACCTCCAAAGTTTATTAATCAATAACTCTGAAAAAATCCTGAAGTATACATAATTATTTATATTTTATGGAAAAAATAAAATGAAGTGTTCATTATTTACAGTTTTTAGGAAATAACTAAAAAAACGTTGAAAATCTGTATTAAAATTTTGACTAGTGAAGACGGACTTTATTGCGTAAAAAATAAAGTTCATAACAAATGGGTATTTTCTTTTGCGCTTACCAAGCATATTATCGCGGCATTATAGCATTTGTAATTGATAGGAAACTCAACCTTATTGCTGTAGAGTGTCAGATTGACTTTGGAACTAAGGTGGGTGACAAATTAAATTCCTTGACTGTACATTAAATCCTAGTATAATATATATTAATAAATTACATAAAACAGACTCAACACGACAGTTACACCATTTATAACTCAAAAAAGAGGGGACCGATTTGATGATCTTTGATATGTTGGATTTGTCTATACTGTACATCGGAAAAAATACGAGAAAGACATTCGGAGGCGGTTGTAAGTTCACGGGGTCGGCTAGTAAACATCAACCAAGTATAGAAACTTCATTAATATTCATATAGACTATTTATCACCTTATGTGACGGGTTAGCTTTAAAAAGGAAAGGAATTTGCTTCGAATAAAATTATCTGTAATTTATATTTTCTAATTTAATATGTGTGTTTTTAGTAATGCGATGTAATAACAAAATCAAGCCATATCTGCGTTATTCATAGGTCTACTGTAAAAAAATGTCATTGTGGCAGGTGATTTACATTACTGTTTTAGACTGTTAAGTGCACACTATAGTATTATGAATATGCAGCAATGTGTCTCGTGTCATTTTCATTTCCAATCTCTCTCTGAATTGAAGAATGGCCGAGTTCAATAAATCGTACTGTACTTGGATTTCGTTTAATTTGACTATGTGAACATCATTAATTATCGAATTGTTATATTATTGTCAGCTAGTATCCATAGAACAAGCCTTGAGCTTAGTTTGGGACTAAGTGATCGACTGACAGATGGCGAACAGCCTAAATAATTAAACGTTAAACCGTTTTTTTTTGAATAATTATACTTAAAATTTCACGTTTCATTCATGCTCACTGTGATGATGTAAATGTACTATAACAGGATAATAGAATATGGACGAAATATCGATTGATATAATAGGCAACCAGCACATCTAACAAGATAAATCTATGCTTCTGTCGGTCTAACTTATATCGAACAGAAGCACCAAGAGATCCGTTGCGATACAACTATTGTTGCTTTTGCGTTAGTTCGTTAATCCTTGCAATATGCCTTGCATTAATTGATATTACTCATTTCCTGCTTTTTCCCATCAGGATGAGGGTTCTGAAGATAAGTTAAAAGCGGCTATCAACATGTGCTCAAACTTAACCACGATGTCCTCAAACGTGACTGTCAACGTCAACTCAACCTCGACCACTACTTCAAATCCAGTAGCCACAAGAAAAGGCCGAAGATCCATCATTGATAATGATGCATCAAGACATCTGCCAGGTGTCGTAATATTACAGGTTGTAGACGAAGAAAACCAACCTCGCGTAGAAATCGTTTTGCGTTCAAAATCTAGTGAGAAAATTAAAAACCAGAAAAATGACAATAGAAAATCATCAGGTTCAACGAATAAGTCCAACGCAGCAGTCAGAGTGGTAATTGACTTAAACCAGAATGATTTAATACAAATTGTGTCCGATGATATAGTTGTGGTTGAGAATGTTTTGGATTCAATATCTAAAGAAAACAGAGGTAGTTATAATATGGAAGTGTTGCAATACCCTGAAACTGACGATTATTATTCAAAAAATGAAAAATTGGCAGCATCGGGGCCGGACAGTAGTGAAAGAATGTATGATGTGGGTGAACCTACCGAAACAAATGTTTACCCTGCAAGTGTACCCTTTACACAACATGCTGCAAATCTCCGTACAAATATAGTTCATGAGAAAAAATCTTTCGTTGAGCATAATGTTACCAGTAATAATAAGGAAGGTACTGCAGAAGTACGTTTACCTGTAAATGAAACTGATTATATGAATAACACTAATCATAGCAGTGAATCTGTTACACAACATGCTACATATTTCCGTACAAATGCAGTTCATGAGACAATGTCTTTTGTTGAGCATAACGTTACCAGTAATAATAAGGAAGATACTGTAGAAGTACGTTTACTTGAAAATGAAACTGTTTATATAAATAATACTTTAAATGTTCATAATCATAGCAGTAACTCTGTTACTACGGACGATACAACAGAGAAAGGTGATGTTGTATATACTGTAGAGGTACCGAGTCGTACTACTGACATAATCAATACGGGAGGCGCTTTACAAGAAGATAATTCTGTTAATAAAACTAGTAACACAGAATATACTGTCGTTGAAGATAATCACGCGACGGAAAGCGTTCTTATGGAGAATACTATGAATGTCAGTTATGACACTGTTAACACCGAAGATACTACGAGTAAAGAAAATTTAGACAATGAATCCTTTATTGCAGAAGATATTCTTGAGCTTTCCATTCCTACTAGCAATATTTTTATGAGCGAGAATGCTTATTTGGAAGATAGCTTAACACAACTTAACGCTGCTAGTGAAACTGTCAAAACCGAACCTATTGTAAATATTTCTAACGATACAAGTGAACTCGATGTTCAAAAAGAAACTTTAAATAATAGTAATCTTGCAACTGAAAATATTGACAAAGAAGATGTGGTAATTGATAACACTCATACCAATCCTATTAATATTGAATATCCATTAAATAAAAGTATTCCTGACAAAGTAATTGCCAATTTGGAAAACACTATAGATAATCGCGATCCTGCCAATGAAATATTTAGTGCAAAACATACTTCTTAATTATTTTATTTATCTCGTAGAAGATAATATTATTGCTATCGAAACTGTTAACACAGAGGAAACTGTAAGTTTCAAAGACCCTTGTCTCGATGATAATCCTGCCAAAGGAATTATTATTGCGAAAGATGTCAAAATGCGAACGTAATGTTGCAAGCGAGCCTAGCGACTCTGCTCTGCTTTGATGATTTTTGTATCCAGTACTGGAAGACGCAGAAATGTTCTTCATACTTCGAGCAAGTTATTGACATGAAGAGCACTAGAAACATGAAAATATCTACTAATTATTACATTGCAGATGACCCAGGATTATGTAATCATAATTATTAGATTACCTACTAACAATCGTGTTTTAAAGCTAGCGTATTAATGGGAGTGAGGAGAAAGGAGCAAAAGAGAAGCAACATTGAAAAACTCGGTTGTGATAGACGCCATGCCTGAAAAATACTGAAAATACCTTAAACAATGTCTTTTTTAATATTATACATTTTTTTATACTGTTTAAAATATACATTTTTTACAACATTGTTTGGAAATATTGCCAAAGAAGCACAAAACGTCACTTTAATATTTGAACAGGCCTAGAATATTTTGGCTAGCCTATTGGCTGATGACATTGTTGTCCAATTCTGAGACCTACGAGTTTTTTTTTGTGAATTGTAGAATGTAGAGCCTAGAAATGAAAGAATGGAATCGACTAATCTGATTAACACACCATTTTGTTTTTCGTAAATGTTAGAAGACACTAATACTAAAAATAATGTCTCGATCCACTTGCAATGAGATAACTGAGATGAAAGTTATGACATGGCAAAATTAGTACGGTCGCCAAAAAAGTGGTCTACCAGTTTTGACAAAAGTTTCTGTGAGCTCTTATTATCGCTAAGGTTGACCCTTGTCACTGTCGTAATAGTATTGCAAGGGAAAATCGAACTTGTTGTATCATGACGTGCAAATGAACTTCAACCTTACACACAACAAACTTGTCAGTGTCACCTACTACTATTATTAATGCGAAATTTGTGTGCTAGTTTGACACGCTGCAACGGCTGGACGGATCTGGATGAAATTTTAAAAAGAGTTATTCGGTAAAGAGGGTAATTTGATATAATATATGTGGGAATTCTGGTATTTTGGGAATGAGCGCTTAGCTTGATAAGGTGCAATCTAAAAGCCGTTGTTGATGGTGCTTGTGTCTACACATACCAGGGCCTTAATCCTACTTTATTTTAACCAAACTAGTTTAATTGATTCTATATCTTTACGTCATAATCATATTGTGGACGTTACAGCAGACATTGTTAACTTGATAATAAGAGCTAAGTAATGTCAAGGTGGGCTAAAATAAATAAGAATAAAAAATACCGGCCAGGTGAAAATCTTCTAGGATTAGGGCTTGTACAAGTCAGGGGCAAATTTTAAAATCTACCTACCTATTACGAAATACAGCTCGCTGACGGACGGACCGCGGAGGAATACCTAGTAATGAAGGTCTCGTTGGCAATTTTGGGCAAAGTCATGGAAATAGATTCCTAGACCACTTTGCACTACGTCAAAGTAAATAAAATCATAAGAAGTCTCTTTCGTTGCGTTTGTTTTTTCTATAGCGATAAGTAATTCAAAATAATTCTAATTATTTTTATTTTGAAAGACAGTTATTGATAGTTGGTCCTATCATACCCGTCGAATCACCGTAAGGACCAGTGGGCTAAGTTGGCTATTGCGTAACGCACTCGCAATCGCAATCGTTTTCATTTTGAAAATCGAAGGCTTGTCTGCATACAAAATGAAAACAATTGGTCCGCTTAGAAGCCGATTGTGATTGCGAGTGGGTTAGGCAATAGCCCCTCTGGCCTCAACAGGTCAACACTGGTGCGACGACGCTGTGTTGTCCCTAACCTGGCCCTTACTGTAGACCTCAACTCGCCTCATCTGTCATGTGATCTTCTCTATTAAGGCTACAATACCCCTGCCACAAAGTTACAATGCTAGCGGTCCTGGGTTCAAATCCCGGTAAGGGCAGATATTTGTGTGATGACTGCGAATATTTGTTCCTTAGTCATGGATGTTTTCTATGTATTTAAGTATATATATGTCTCAATATAAGTATTTATATCGATGTCTAGTACCCCCTAGCACAAGCCTAGAGGTTAGCTTAGGTGTGACATTGTCCGCTGTTTTTTTATTTTTTTATTTTTTATTTGGGGTTGAAATGTGCCTCAACGCTCTGTCGCCAATCTCTACATTAACGCGAGTACAATATGTGTCTCTAGCCAAGCTTTATTAACCTGCCTTAACAGGACACACACAGGGCAAATTATTATTTAATGTTCAATCCTACAAGCAGAGCGGTTTAAATGTCAGACTGCTACGCTAACCGGTCCAACAAATAGCGTCCTTGGTTAATAAATCAAAATCCTTTGTTCCGAATAAATGTTCGATGCATGGTGAATGTCGATCGCTAATATGCCAACAGTGATAAAATAGCGGCGTAATAGACGCCTGAGGAGACACGTGTTTAAATTGGTGAATGTAGGTGTAATACAGCGACTATAGCACGAGATGTGGCAACGCTTGTAGGGTCTTTTGTTTTAGGGTCCACAGTGTAAGTGATAGATACCAAAACAATCGGTCGTTTATCGATCAACGGCATAGACAAACCTATTCACTAATAGTTGACTTGATACCAATCGGACAATCATCACGATTAATCACTTTCTAAAATAATGGCTATTTCACATTGTTCGAGAGTTGCTGATCTGTTGCGTTTGCCTACATTTCTGGTAGAATTATTGTTCTAGGCGCTAAGGATTCTACCCTTCTGAGCTATTATAAAAAACCGGCCAAGTGCGAGTCGGACTCGCGCTCGTAGGGTTCCGTACCACTATACATCTAAATAAATGTTTTTTCTTTATTCTTTATTATATTGGAGTTGATTAAATGAAAGGTAAAATGCGGTTTACGATTTATAACGTATTAAAAAAAACTAATTATTAGATCTCGTTCAAACCAATTGTCGGTGGAAGTTTGCATGGTAATGTAAGTACATCGTATATTATTTTTACATTTATCATTTCCTTATTTTAGAAGTTACGGGGGGGGGGGGGGGACACACATTTTTCCACTTTGGAAACGTCTCTCGCGCAAACTATTCAGTTTAGAAAAAAAATATATTAGAAACCTCAATATCATTTTTGAAGACCTATCCATAGATACCACACACGTATGGGTCTGATAAAAAATATATATTTGAGTTTCAGTTCTAAGTATGGGGAACCCCAAAAATTTATTGGTTTTTTTTTCTATTATTGTATGAAAATCTTAATGCGGTTCACCGAATACATCTACTTACAAAGTTTCCATAGTGTAGCTCTTATAGTTACGGAATAAAGTGGCTGTGACATACGGACGGACAGACGGACGGACAGACATGACGAATCTATAAGGGTTCCGTTTTTTGCCATTTGGCTACGGAACCCTAAAAATGAGACGACTTTAACTTAAAAATGAAACTTCTGAAAGATTACGGCCAAAATATTCAAAACTGAGATGCAAATAATACTGTACAAAATATTTCTTATAATCGAGACCTAGAAATCTAGTTTTATGGAGGTATGTACTATCGAACCAACGGAACCCTGACCCACCATGGAACCTTGTCACAATGATTGACGTACGATTGTCGTATAGCTTCGTATGACAGTCCTAACGTCAATCACTGTGACAAGGTTCTATGGTGGGTCAGGGTTCCGTTGGTTCGATAGTACAAGTAAACATTTCCAAAAATGAGACTCTTACTAAGGGTATGATTACAGGATGAGAAACATTTTCGCATTTAGTATGTTTTTTTCAGGTTAACAATCCTCTTACGAGAAATACCCTTATATCCCCAGCAGTGGGACGACAGGTTGATTGTCTTGTTATTCATTAATCAGTTAATGCCAAGTATATTTTAGTCCAAATAATGGAAACCAAGCCACAAAAAAGAACTTGACAAACTGGACCAGGAAATGGCAGGACAAACTGGACCGGCTCTGTAAAGACTGGGTTCAGGAGTCACTGGATGCGGAATTGTGGAGAGGTTTTAGGGAGGCATTTGCCAAAATACGTAACGGTAGGTATAGTCGTGTTATTTATTTATGTTACCCCAGTATATAATCTAGCGCCACTAACCCACCGTAGGTACCAGGCTCGCAGAACAGAAAGGCTGTCGCAACTGGCCGGCGCGGCGAGAGAGCGTTCCCACGTGCGCACCGGCCTGCCTTGAACGACCTTGCTGGCTGGGTACAGCACATGCGCGAGATTACTGCGACCATTATAGTATTATGTAGGTACGTAAGATTGCAAAAAGATTCTATATATTGGTAAAGATTGCGCGAATTGGTATGTGAGTTTAGGTGCACGAACGAGTTTTTGCGATGCTGACAAGGGCCAATATCCAGCTAGCAGTTACCGATAGATGTGTGTAACTAAGGTGATCCCGTCAGTCTCGACACTTGCTTCAGTTTCATTAAGATGAAAAAAAACAAGATAAATGTGAGGACCGTTGTTTTTTACACATTCGATATCGAGCCCTAAATACTTAACTGTCTTACTGATACGTCCATGAGGCACATGCGCCTCATGCCCAGAGGTAAAGATAATGCATATTTCTTTATGTTGAAATATATATACATAAGTATACCTATATATCAATTACTATGACACAAAGTACCATAAAATACTAGAAGGCAATGACGCGTCTTATTCGAAAAAATACCAAATTAAATTTTATTATTACTATGGGGAATTGGGGACGTGCCGAAAGCACGCTGCTTCGGGACAGGGAACCTGTTAGTATCTTGTAAGTAGATAAGTAGACCTTTTGCTAAACAAGGGCTGAGATAGGGGATCCGATGATTGATTTTTAACACTTTGTGTATGGAAAAATAGAAAGCAACAAGGAGCAAACCAAGCCGCGTGATGGCAATAGTGTGTATAGTCATAATAGGTCATTAAAATAAAATAAATAAATAATTTATAGTTTACTTATCAAGACTAAAATAGCCCATTAGGCCTTAATGACAAGGGATGTTTAATCACCCGAGTAAAGCAAGGGCGGTTTTAGTTTGAGGGTCACTATGGCATATTAACTAGTCTGATAAATACTTCAATACTTTACTTTACTTCGTCTGCGTTAAAATAAATCTAAAATTACAAATAATTTTACTGTACCCGTCGTCTCTCAAATGCAGAAAGAGACAACTGCACGGTTGTTTATGGGTAAAAACCAAAATAAATGTGCATAAAGACGCTATTTAAATGTCACTTAAATGGTGTCTAACTTACAATTTCGTTACAAAAATGTTATATTCTAAGAGCCCACGACACTAAACCTATAAGAGTACCTGATGATATATATATATAGTCTCGTCATTTATGGCGGACACGATATGGTGATGCTGTAATTCAGAAGACCTGGCAAAGCATTTTTTATTTTTTATTTGTTACTTTGATGTCTAGTATAAGACTCCCAAGTTTCGTTTATTCTTCAGAACACGGGAGGGGTAAGAATATACGACAATGCAGTGCTGCAAGCGTCCTGATTGGCCTAATCAGTGGCAGCAGCCTGTTAGCGACGACTCGTACTTAAGTATCTTTTATGATCGATCTCTTCAAAAAACCAACGCTCATCTGAAAGATCATCAATTTCTGCGTAAAACCACTGTTGCATCTAGACAGATTAAGACTAAGGTTTATTCATTGCAGCATTGCCATTTCGTGTTCCCCCATTAATGACGAGACTAAATATATATGTATCATCCGGTAGTCTTATCTTACTAGGTTCATTGTCGTGGGCTCCCCTACTATTAGAAGTTAATCGACAGTTTCGTTACGGTGACAAAACTCTTCTTTAACCCCGGGCCTAATATGGCTGCGTGTATATCGCGTGTCAAATGTGGATAAAGCATCCGTCACTGTCGTACTTATTTACAAGTCAGAAGGTGACGGATTCCTTATCCAAACTTAAACGCAACAATATTAGGGCCCCTGGACATTTATTTTGGTTTATACCCTTATGTAGGTACGCGATTGGTTTAAATTGAAACAAATAGAAACGCTAGTTATCATCTTGGCTAGGGCCGGTGGCCTGTGTGTTCGTTTCCTTTTTCCATGACATTTCCTAGTGATACAAATGGTATAATGACGTATTTTCCATAACGGAGACTGAGGTGTTGGTGCACGATATACAGCCTTGTCGTCGGAGAGGGCGGTGGCGTGGAGGTTGGTCCCACACGAGTGACACGACAAACCTAATCCTCCACCATCCGACGACATAAGCGCATGTAGCTGGCCGTTTCTGGTTTTCCTAATATTAAAAAAAAAAAACTTTATTTGGTGCCTTTAGATAAAAACTAGGTATTACTTTATTCCACCTATAGGTACTTCCATAGCTAGTTATGGGTCATTTTACCAGGGGTCGAAAACCGGTTAATATTTAAACCGGTTTCAGTCATAGACCCCAAATCTGAATCAATTACGATTTTAGTGATTTTACGTTACGTTACGTCTCTCGAACGTCAAGGTCGGCGAGGTGTGACGGCATGAGTCTGAGTTTAACTGGTTAATACAGGTTCATAGTAGTTATTCAATTTCGTTTCGTTCTCTTACTGACCAATATAGCATTTTTTTTAAAAACCTTTCCTTTCTTTATCCTGTTAAGGGACAAACGAAATATTATACCGGTTTTAAGAACGATATTTACTGCTAACTTGAATCGGGCTCCGAGCCTGCATTTTACATTTAGAGAATGAGAAGTAATAGTACATTGTGCATCAAGGGTAGTATGAAGGAAATTACTAACGAGAGTGTTAGAAGCCCGACGCCGAAGACGGAGGGCTTTTAATGACTCGAGTTAGTAATCCCCTTACTGCCTGTGATACACACAATGGTTTTCATCATATTTGCGAGGAAAAAAAACAAAGAGAAAACACTTCACTCTGCAAAATATAAATAAATAACTTTTGACCAACGGGAACGTAAATGGAAACGATATTTTTTTTGTGACAGATAATAACTGCGTTTAATTTCGACCTGGATTCGAGCCAGATTTAGCCAATTTGATAAAACCTATAATTACTAAAATTAATGATAAATGTTGATATAAACTTGAAATAGGTATAAAAATAATGAATTTTAATGAAGCGTATAGGTTTTGTGTAATGTAAGTTAGTCTATAGCTAATTTTTAAAGATGAAATTAGAAACCGATTTAATTTTTGCCTGAAAATTAAACCTCCTTAGTCAGAAATGATGTACGAAAGAGTTGCAAATTTTAAAAAGAAAGTCATTACTCCCTAGGGATGACAAACTCGCCATAATTCCCGCGGGAACAATTTAGGCCATTGTCCTTCTGTATACAGGCATGGAATAACACCATTTACGAGCAAGTGTGATGAAAATAATATTATTGCACATTAGGACTTACTTATAAAATTTTACAAGTACGTCTCACCATTTTTAGTCGAACGTACTGTACTGCAGGTACCAATGGAAAATTACTGTCGTGACCCGGTTTCATTGTTTTAATTTTTTTAACTAGTTCAGTTGGAAACGCATTATTGAGTGATATTTTATTTTATTAACCGTTTTCAAGTAGGAAGGCCTTGTGCACTTCCTAAGTACGGTTTTATGAGCTTCGAACACGATTAGTGGCGATTACATTTTGGTTTTAACGATTCGAGGCATCTCCGGTGGGCCTTGGTTTCTGTGATGTTTATAGTAGGAATGAAAGGTTATTAATATTCTTAATCACATTTTTATTGCTCAGTAATTATTGTCTGTGACCTCGTCCGCGTTTCTTTATCTCATTCTCCAGCTCATCCATAATTTCTGTGAGTAGGATTATATTTATTCTTTATTGTATTTTAATACAAGGACATACAAACAAAACAAACAAAAACGATGAATAAAACGAGCTACACAATGAAGGTTAAATTCCTAATAGTTTTTTCATCTCAGCATATTAAAAAGGCGATTTGGCTGTATATTGACTGGCCTAAATTCGATTTTGCTGCGAGCGAAAGACGGTGAGCAAAATTTGATTTTGCTGCCAGCGTGGTGAGACAAGTAATTTAAAAAAAAATCTCTACGCCGAGAATAGGGGGAATAGTGGGTAGGGCTACCCAGGCCCTATCCACCACAAATTTACCACATGTGGTAACTTTTTGCCATGTTGCATCTTTGACTTTTAGGTATTATTTATATTCTTGCTGCTAAGGTGAAACGTTTTTTAGCAACACGAGAACAAAGTTATTCGCACACTGTGTCTTCCTTCTCTTCTCTTATTATTACGTAAATATACGGTCAACCTTATAAAGTAAAAGCACGCTTTAGTGCTTTGTCAATTTCATGTCGTATTTAATTAAACTGCCCCACTAATGACAAAGGCGTTAAAGTGATACAGACGAAAAAACTGTGCTGCTACTTACAATGCTGGGAAGATAGACGATAATCGCTATTAATGAAACCGCGATTAGTTTGGGATTGGAATAGCTGTCAATTCATACGCACTTTGAAGTAAGTACAGGTGTAGTGCATAATTGCTTTCCTTCGTATTTTCACGGAAACGTACGAAGGTGTCATGCTATTTCAGTCAACCGCAGTACTTTTTGTACTGTGACCGACTGAAATAGCAAGACGCGTTCGTACGTTTCCGTGAAAATACGAAGGAAAACAATTAAGCACTACATCTGTATATGGTAAAACTGTCACCGGTTATCCTTTTCTAATCGCGGCTAGATAATACTTGTGAATAAGGGTAAAATAGGGTTAACATTGATCCTGTATCGATCCAGCACTGGAACTGGACCCTGGATGGCTACATGTTTCATTTTATAGTCGGTGGCAATTAAAATCGCCAAAGATGTGAACAAATTAGTACTGTTTGACATATAACTTCAAATATTCATCAAACGTGATTTTCTTAATAGTTATTTTCCCTTATACTTAATGTGAAAGTCAAGATCCAAGTTTATTAATCATTGTAAGACCTTACATGATATTTAAAGCACGTGATTGCACGTGACGTATTGTTGTTTTTACTTCTGTGCCAGTTTCAATTGGCCACAAGACTTATAAAGCTTACAATTAAATAATCAGTGGGGCTAGACAAGTTGCCATCGAATACAAACGCTAGCGCTCGCTTTGCGTTGTCATAGAAAAATGTATGGAATTGACGTAAGTCACGTGATCAAAAATGTCAGTTGTAACGAGTGATATATCACGTGACTTACGTCAATTCTATAGGTTTTTCCATGACAACGAAAAGCGACAGTGATCACCAAACGCTTGCCTTTGTATTCGATGGCAACTTGTCGAGCCCCGCAGGTATAATTTACAAAAAAAAAAGTCACTATCCTATCGTATGTCGTCGTATCATTATAATAACGATTTGTTATTGTTTTACTTGTAACGGAACTTATCAACCTCTGACTAACGAAATGTATATGTTATTATATTTACTAAAATATGAGAACGACGCTTAATATGTCTAGTTAGGCCAGGCTAATTAAAATTGGACAATAAAGGCGGAAATTACTAACGCAACCTGTTCATTTGTTACATAAAATAATATGTCCATTGTTAGCATTTGACGAGTTAATTCTCTCAAGTACATATCAGCTATTGTTCCGAAAACACGTTTTAGTTTCGTTCTAAACGTTTGTTATCATTAAATTGTATTAGCCGTATTAGCATGTTCTTAACATCAACTTCCCAAACACGGTTGCGTGAAGTAAAAAGAAGGGGTGTATATCGGTTGGTCTAAATTCTATGGCCTATTTTTGTTTCGCCACATATTTTTTTGCATTCCAACGTTTCGTGTCATCATTTAAATGTCAGAATTTGTGTGATCGAAATTGTTCTGCGTAATATTGTTTGTTCGAAAAATTGTTTAGTATAACATTTGTTTGGAATAACCCTGACCGTGAGCGAAGCCGACGAAGCACCGCTTGAAGCGGAGCTCCTATTCCGCGTAGTTGTGGCGTTTCACGCCTTGACACAATCCCGACCTAACGTAACCTATATATTAGTTGACACCTAGGTGTTTTAAACAATAATATGAATTTAGCCTTTTTGAAAAGTTCTTTAGAACAAAAAATATGCATGCAAAACAACCTTTATGCTAAAAAAATTTTGCACATAAAATTTTAGGTCAGTCGAAGGGCACTCAAAAAGAAGAGAACGAATTTAATATTTTTTTCTAGCACATCTAAGTGCCTCACTCACTGATCTATTGTCTAAAGAATTAATATCTTACAAGAGTCTTTGTCTGATGCCTTCCGGCCAGTTGCTGAGACCATCTTATTGTCTGTGGTCCCACAACTGGGCAGAATCATGTCCCCTGGATCTACAATATTTCTGATGCCTTCCGCTAACTTGTTAGAAGAACAGTACAATGAAGATAAAAATGATTTACAAAGGCAAACTTATTCCTTTAAGAGATTTCTTCCAGCTTCAATGTGTCCGAGCTATCAGCGCCTAGGCCTGCCCCGTCAGCTTCGCCCATTAGCAGAACTCCCTTGCTGGCTAGAGTAGACACCTTATATAAAACTAAAAGTTGACCACCTATACACATGTCGCAGAAAGATAATCGTTAATTTAGACGTATTTTATTTCTTTAGACTTGACGCTGTCATTATGACAGGGTCCTATATGTGCTCAACAATTAAAGTTGTTGACTATACTTATCTCTTGGTTAATTACTTCCGTACCTAATTTGCTACTCTAGCTTATGTGAACGTGCAGTTCTTTCAGCGTCGAGAGTTAGTTAATTTAGTAGATAATATATTAAGTATGAAATGCGGGGTGTAACATCACATTACTTAGGAACAGTCGAGTTCATAAATATGCATACACCTTAGTATCTTGTCACTTTAATTGCTGTGATTATTCGTATATATGGCAGTTTGAAAATGACTTTAAATAGACAAGGTACTATAAAGTGCATACTTATTTGTGAATTCGACTGTACTATCTGTTGCCCGCGACTTCCTGCTCATAAATGTCGTTTATCGCTAGTCACGGTAAAAAGTTCCTTTTGTCGTTTCTCTAGTCTTAATTATGTAGGTATGTATGTAAACACTTTAATTGTACAAAATAAAAATCAGAACAATACAATTAATATAAAAATATATACAAAGACGAACTTATCCCTTTTTGGGTTCTCTTCCAGCTAACCAAGAAGAAAAAGCAAAGAAATTAAGAAAAGTTGTCCCCATATTAAATTTCATTGAAATTGGTCCAGCGGTTTAGCCGTAAAAACGTAACAAACAAATAAAGTTACTTCCACATTTATAATATTAGTATAATTTGGATTCGTAAGTTAAGGAAGTATGAACTAGAGGTAGGTAAGTGAAACGTTATGACGATTATCCTACCAAATCGTTATAGCTCAGTTATTTCAACAGTTTATGCTAACTTGCCGTGACCCCAAGCAGTTTTGTTTAAACATTGCCGCATACTTCAATTTACAGGATGTAAGGTTCAATCCGGACATTCAACCGAAAATGACACAGATGTTTCATACCTCCATATTCTGAAATGATATTTATAGCGAAATAATGTTTTCGTTTGTACGGGCACATGCAGTGATCAGATTCGCGATGTTTTGCTTAAAACACACGAAACCGACGCACGCGCATGAAGTGGTTGACGAATGTAGAGGAAGCAAAAAATGTATATTTAGACCGGTGAATCTGGCGTTCCATATACTCTCTGCCTACCCCATGGGAAGACAGGCGCAAAGGCGATACTTAAGTGTGTTAAATAAAAAAAAAACGCTGTGAAAATTGTCTTGCTGAAAACAAATAATGCATCTGAAATCTAAGTGACATACCAAGTGCGAAGCGGATGTTGCACAACACGGTTTATTTTTAAAATCACAGCTGTTCAACCTTAAGTTTGCGGTAAATTTTCGGAGAATGGACTGAAACTTGTTCAAACCTTTATGAAAGTGATGTGGTAGAGCCATTAAATGTTGTAGCAGTCTGGGAAGATGTTGATCTAAGTAAGTAGCTAAAGTACTTTGAAAACATAGTTGAGCACTCTAGTGTCGAGTATATTACTTTCCCAACCTGCCCGCGTATACCCTTTGAGATTAGCAATACAGACAACCCGACCAAGTCATATCACAGACTCTTTAGCAGACAAAGCTTCTGTCACTGAGCGCCTACCTTATTAAGGCGGTTTATTATGCGCCCTAATGCCCGGTTCACACCGCCGCCCGGTGCCACGTACAATGTGTCAAATTTTGACGAGGCGTAAGGAAAACGATTCGTTTCTTGAATATAGGAACCGGGCATAATGGCGTAAAAAACAAATATAATAAATCTACCTTTTCTTTAAAAATCGGACTAATCGTCATGTTCCACATTGCGACCTCCAAATGGAAGAACCTCAATTCCCAACAATGTAATTAGTACGAATACAAAGTTTTCCTTAATTAAATTAAAATTGGAATAATCAACGTGAAAAAAAGAGGCGCGTGCCACAAGATCGAAGGCGCTCGAGAAATAAAAAATTAAAAAGTTTGCGGTAACCTTCGCTGACTGGAGAGTTTCAGGATAATGAATTTATTTGGCAGAATTTATTCGGATCAAATTAAAAAGTTCAGCTGCCAAAACAAGATCTTTCATTGGTTTCTGTTTAGTTAAAAGTTGTGGCTTCCAAAGCTGTAGTCCAGGGTGAATCTATCGATGAATACCAACTACATTAGGTAAAATAGGTATATACCAACACAATTTCAATTTAGGTATAGATCATTCTGTTTGTGTACCGACAGACTGGTGCTGGTGTTATAACCGATTTAAAAAAGGTGGTTCTCAATCTTTACGTGTTACATGTGAACGGTGGTGATCCTAACCTCATGCAATTAAGGCACATCCTCTAAAGCGTAATTTTGTTCCTTGAACACGTAGAATAACTCGTAGACGTGAGAGCGAACGACCTTCAATAGAATAGGTAATCGTTGCGAACTCTTTTGCAAATATTTGAATTTAGGGGAAATATTCATAAAGCAAGATTAAACTTCCCTACACAGGCAAACCTGCGGCGGGTTACTAGAGCTATAATATTCCCCTAGCTTGTTACATGGCTCGTAGCGGTGGAAAATTGAAAAAGTTCCGATCGTCAATAGCCAGGCAGGTATTCATTTATGCCACACGACGCTTCGACTTGCTCCATCTTCGCTGACGAGCTAGTTAGTTGCATTCTATTGATCGTTCGGAATATAGAATATCGAAAAGATGTAAGCAGCTGACGTAGGTAAACAATGCAATTTATTTTATATAGGTATATACTAGCAACCTTAGTTCTACTGCGGATATCATCATTTCTGATTCTATCACGCAGAGAAACCCCGAGCATAGCCCTCTCCATAGCCCTCTGAGTGATTTTGAGCTTCCTTATAAGGCGCATTGTTAGCGCCCACGTCTCAGATCCGTAAGTCATCACTGATGCTCGCAGGACTGATGGCTGATGGGGTCAGAAGGTTCTGGAGTGGCGTCCGCGGACCGGAAGACGAGCTGTGGGTAGGCCTCGAACAAGATGGAGTGACGACCTCGTCAGGATCGAGGGACCACGGTGGATGGGAAAAGCACAAGACCGGTCTGAGTGGAAAGCCTTGGGGGAGGCCTATGTCCAGCAGTGGACGTCTTTCGGCTGACATGATGATGATGATGATGATATACTAGCAAAACAGCTTTGGCCGAAAAAGATGCACCTTGATATACAAAGTGTTTACCAAATAAGACAATAGTAGTAAGATGGTATAGACTTTATATACCTATACTAATCAAAACAAAATAGAGGCCGCGCTATGTTCTGTACACAAAAGAACCGTTTTCGGAGTAGGATTATTATAACAAATCTTAACCTGTAATTTTCGGAAAAAGAGCTGTGGTTTTTTTTTGACAATATTTGTTTTTATCGTGCGGGTGTTTTTTTTAAAAGTTGCTGTTTGAAATTTGAAAATTGATTTGAAAAACCAAAAAAAATAAAAAAACACTGCTTTTAAGTTGAACATTGCAGATTTCGAATGGTATTAAATTCGAAAATTAAAGTTCAAGATTTGTTACAATAATCCTTCTCCAAAAGCAGTTCTTTTGTGTGCAGAACATAGCGTGGCCCCTATTTTGTTTTAATTAGTATATGTAGATACTTCAACTTTGCATTGCACTGTTCTATAATTTTAATATTGTGACAGTTATTATTATCTTGACAGTAAAAGCTTCCGTCGTCAAGTTGATGGCAATAGTCTATTTAATATCGGAAGTATTTTAAATCAGAATAACAAGCTATTAAATCAGAATAAAATCTTGTGAAGCTGCATAATTACAGCTGTCTTGCGAAGCTGTGTTGAGCCGTTCGATCAAATGTCTTCCATATCTACGGAAAAGTTTTATTTAAGGATGACCGCTCTAGTAGGTGTTGACCTTGCGTAGACATAAAAAGTTCAAGTATTATGTCTTTTGTTTACTTTATAGCCTGGTTCTATGATATGTATTGTTCTTATTCTATACCTACATTATTTAAGAGCGACGTTAGCCATAAGCGCAGGAGGGTCACACTCCTGCTCCCACACATGCTCTACGTACCCCAGGTGTTTTAACATCTATTATTTACCCAAGTTGACCAGTTTTCGTATCCTTCTACGTGATCAAAGTAGCTATAAATAAACCTTTTAAGTTTAGTAGAGGATCGAATCCGCAGACGTCGTCTAATGGCGTCTTAGGGATAAGGTCACTTATTGGGGTTAAAAGATTCATACAAATCTGGATCTACTAAAATGTAGCAGATATGAAATATTATTCAGATAAAATCACAGGTTTTTTATATAGAAAACATAGTTACTTGGAGGGCTCATTTGAAATGCCGAGTAGGTATATTAGAACCCTGTTCTAATTCTGTTTGTTCAGTTTTATATTTACAAGGCAAAAAAGTGCAAAAAAAATGCCCGGTATTGATGCCTACACTCAGCATTGGGTGGATATAGGCTGAACAAGAGAGAGAGAGAGAGAGATAGAAAAAATCAGAGCACAAATTGAACTAGTCCCAAACTATGATGTAGGCTTGTATATTACACACAAACACAAACATAAACTTTCGCATATATAATATTAGTGGGATAATTACTATGAGTTCAAGACTACGATTATTATATTTACATAAAAAAACATATTATAATTTTGAAATAAATAACCGTTCTCGTCACACAAACATTTTCGATCGAGCCTGGATAATGTCGTCAAAGTAATGTTAGTTATCTTGTATTTATTTTTTGTTTCACCTATTTCCTATTTAAAAATAAAGTACCCAGTGACAGCTCGCTTGTCTAAATCGCACCATCCGTTCAGCCTTCATAAGGGAACAAAGAACTATACATACGTACATACATACAGGTTCAAAATATTATCCTCCTTCGGGACTCGGATAAATAGGTAACAAGGTCACCCCGCCACAAAAAATAATTATTAAAAATAAAACATGTTTTCATGAACAACTTTGGTTTGATAACGCAATTATAGGCCAAGTTTCAGCCGATGCACTGTTGTTATGAATACTTACTCGTTAACAAAGCAATTTAGATCGTAGCCTTTGGATATACAATACCGATTGGTTTGTCAGCTTGACTTGTTTATTTTAGTATGCTATCACGTGTTGATCTCACGATTCTCGAGTGACGTGCATTCCATTACTAAAAATTTCCATCAACAATGGCACAAGGAAGAGTGCAGATAATTTGAAATTGAGAACTAAGTACTAGGTAATACAGGTATATTTACAATGAAGGAACAATAATTAACTAGGAATTGTCTTTGGCAGTTTTTAAAAGTTTTCTTTTCCGTAAAGTCACGGCACTTTTACGTTAGATTGGTGACCGGATGCTGATTCAATTCTGAAATGCTCTAGAGTCAATATTTTTTGAACCTGGGGATTGTCTTAATAACCTTAATAATAATCATTAACTAATTCCTACCGACCTCCTTAAGTTTATGGTCGATATAGCGGACTGTACAAGCAGCTTTTTTTCGGAAATTTTCATTCGACTGTCTCTGGGCGTCTTGCTTTAACAAACACTAGAGAGAGCAACTTACTGTTGCCTGCAACAAATTGCCAAAAAATTGTATAAATAAAGCCAATAATTAAATCCATTCATGGTAGCTCTCGTGTATACTCGTATGTGTAATAATTACTTAAGTTTAGATACATTTAATCAATGAAGCTATATTTAGGAATGACATCGGCTTATTCATAGTCCGGGGTCATTTGATAGCGAACTGCATGTTAGACTCTGCAATTAGCTAAATACATTGTAGTTAATTAAACTAGTATCTACTTTATCAAGTGTCGCACAAATAATTCTACTCTTTAAGAGGAATAGACTAGAGGCTTTAGGTATTATCCTAGTGGCGTTCACAGTGCGTCGGTGGGTTAGTGGCTGTGACTTATGGGAAGCAAAAAACATTAAATGTACTTAGTAGTAATAGCCGGCACATAGCGAACTAAGACATGATCCAAAACTTGTTCGAGGTAACAAGTCGTTTAGTCTACTTTGACACGCCCGCATGTAAGGTCGTATTTATAAATTCGACGAAAAAACATATCCACGGAAACCTGCCGAGTTGCGCTTTGCATTATCGCATAATTATCATATGATTCCAGAAATTAATAAGCGCCCTTTGTTGTTGTTCAGTTGATGGAGCCATAGGGAAACGTATTTCTGTATGTTAAGTAATAAAATTACTTTTAAATGTATATTTACTTAATGAACGAATTCAAATGCAATTATAATTAATCATTTCAAAATCAATTAACAACTGAAAAAGTAGTTCTACGCTGACGAAGTCTGAAATTTTAAATTAATCTTAGTAACTTCACCGATAGTATCTTAATATCGATTTTTTTTAAATTAGCGCCATCTACCTTCCTAAAGCCGAAATACGTGCTGTAATTATTGTAATGCGTATTTTGCTGTTCAACCCTTACCTTACAAAATCGTTTAGCTATTTTACTCCATTCAAACTGTAGACAAAATGACTAATGTAGCTATAAATGGATTGCCTAAATACACTGAGTTTTCAAAGTTACATTTTGCAGTCAACGCACAGACCTACCATACAAGTTTATGTGACTGGTGCATAATGCGTAATTATGTGTACAGTCTGTATATTAAGATGCAACGACATCGAAAACCGATACTTTAATGACATACAATACTTTAACGTTCCCATTAAAATACAACCGCAGATACAGGTTTCTTTATATAGACCATTTGCTTATCATTTGTGAACATAATCCTAGGGAAGTTATGATATATGGATGTAGATAAAGTAATTAACAGCAGAAGCGGATATTATGAGAATGTACAAGTAATATGTCACGGCTTAGCAAAACTTTATGACAACCACTACAAGCAGTAAAACCAGCACAAACAATTTTCCAAATTACATAAACTGTCTGGAATTATGTAACACATTAATTATAATTACACGCTTTTACCCGTAACAGCCATCTTATGCGGTTAATTTAACGCTTTCGTACATTTAGATATTCAGACCCAACGAACTCAATTTCGGGTCCATTTTGTAATGAAATGTAGTAACCTGGTACCTAATGTTAATTATTCCTCATACTTCTGCAATGATAAATCATATTAACATATTTAAGAGAATCTCCCATGAAATCGCGCAAAGCCGGCAAACACGCGTGCAGTGCGTCTCCCCCTTCGCTCCACTCTTTGGTCTGAGGGCCCTGCTAAGATGCACTACGCTAACCAGCGTTTCTATTCGTTTCGTTTTCAACCAATCGCATCCCTGGTAGATCACGTGACTTTTCGTATCACGTCATCTACCAGTGACGCGATTGGTTTAAAAACGAAACAAATAGAAACGCTATTTAGCGTAGTGTATCTTAGCAGGGCCCTCTGTAGTTACTTACTATTAAACGAGAAACCTATACTATACTATGAAGCTACCAATATTTGTATCCGTATATATATACACGTTCTCGAAAACAGCTATAACCATCGATGAAATTTGAAATAAGTATAGGGGTTTACGGGGGGAAGAATGGATCTGTCAAGCCTACCCCATGTGCTTCTGTTGAGTTAGTCCACGAGAGAAAATACTCTTTTATTTATCGAACAATTTTATTGTCCTCGCGTCTGATATCTATGGACTTATTTGTCTAATAACGAACTCGGCGAAATACACCTTAACAAGAGTGACAGGCGTTAATTACAATTATAATTAGAAGTTGTATTGCGATTATAAGTGTCAGAGTTCTTATCTTTCTTTCGATCACATTTACTATAAACCCCGGTACCTCCAGCGTCCTGCCCACTCAAATATAAGCAGACCATTGCTCCTATTTCCTCCAAATCTCCATTCTGCCCCAAAAAGAGATTTACAATTCAATGTTTTGCATTTATTTGGTCCATGTGCCAAAGTCACTGCCCTGTTTCAGAAAGAATATTGAACCTGAAATCAATAACAGGTCAAGCGTAAGCAGTTTTTTATTGATTCGATTTTTGTCTGTTCGATTTGGTTTGTGTAAGGCCCATATTCAATTGAGAATTTATTTTTTCTTAATTATTTAACTTCAAGCTTTTACAACTCTGGACTTATTTACTTTTTGCTAGGAAAGAAATAAAAGGCCTTCAGTAAATTATACTTATTATTATATTGCATGCCAACGTAGTTTTTTAATTTTTACATCGCCCCTTATTTTCCGAGATCTAGAAAATTTTCCAGGGAAATCAAGTAAATGTGAAAGTCGCGGCCAGGAGCTAGCAGAATACACTGATAAATGGTAAACTGACATTTCTTATGCGCATGCGACGTGCTCACGTTTCTCCTCTACGGTTTACAAATTTACAGTGGAATTTTCCTTTCGTATTTTTAGTCAGAAATTAATAATGCATTTCTAAATCATTAACGGCGCTAACAAGGTGTTGCTATTTTCTATTCTTCTATTTTTTTTTATTATCTACGTTCAAAGCGTCGTTTTGATTGGTCTGTAACTGTATCCTCGTATGTCTTGTACTAACTTTGTTTTTTTTATCGCAAAGAGAAACATACAGCAGATAGAGTCTGTGCGGAAAGAGAAGAGCCGTAGCAGAAACGGGAACTAAAATTGTCAGCATAGAAAAACCCTCTGGACTGCACTGGCATCCCCTCAAATCCTACGAATCTTCTCTTTCCGCACAGACGCTAATTTACAATTAAACTAACAAATGCACTTAATTCATAAGCAACATTAGTTTTCACCTATAGTTAATACATTAATTTTGCTCAAAGAGTTAACATTATTATAACCCGTAAATAATTTTAAGTAATTATAAAACATATAACTAATACTACAACTTAAAACTAAATTTGAATTAAAAAGAAAAAGAAAAAGAAAAGTAATACAGTAATAAAAGAAACAGTACCAATATACCTTAACGTTTACAAATTATATAATTACCTTCTTAATTTGTGACAAACTTATCTCTTACATTATAAAAAGTACCTACTAGTGACCTACCCCTGCTTCGCTCCGGTTACGAAATAATAGTAGATTATACACCGAGGGGATAAAGCACAGTTTTATGTCACGGGCGCGATATTGAATCCTGAACGTAACGAAGGACTCCAGATTTAACTCCCGAGCGCAGCGAGGGTGTTACGAGTTAATTCCCGAGCGAAGCGAGGGAATTAAGAAGAGTCCTGAGCGCAGTGAGGGGTTCAAGCGCGCCCAAGACGAAAACGGCTTTATCCCCGAGGAGTGTACTCTACTTTTCTCACCTTTTGCGGGACAATAAAAAAGCGAGCTACTAAAAACAGCGTTTTATTATAGTAAATTAAAATTAAAAGTGAAAATTGATTGTATGTACCAATGTATTTTTCATCACACTTGCTCGTAAAAGGTGTTATTCCATGCCTGTATACAGAAGGACAATGGCCTAAATTGTTCCCGCGGGAATTATGGCGAGTTTGTCATCCCTAGGGAGTAATGACTTTCTTTTTAAAATTTGCAACTCTTTCGTACATAATTTCTGACTAAGGAGGTTTAATTTTCAGCCAAAAATTAAATCGGTTTCTTTTTTCATCTTTAAAAATTTGCTATAGACTAACTTACATTACACAAAACCTATATGCTTCATTAAACTTCATTATTTTTATACCTATTTCAAGTTTATATCAACATTTATCATTAATTTTAGTAATTATACATTTTTATCAAATTGGCTAAATCTGGCTCGAATCCAGGTCGAAACTAAACGCAGTATCTATGGTCACAAAAAAAATATCGTTTCCATTTACGTTCCCGTCCGTCAAAAGTTATTTCTTAATATTTTGCAGAGTTAAAGTGTTTTCTCTTTGTTTTTTTCCTCGCAAATGTGATGAAAACCATTGTGTGAATCACAGGCAGTAAGGGGATTACTAACTCGAGTCATTAAAAGCCCTCCGCCTTCGGCGTCGGGCTTCTAACACTCTCGTTAGTAATTCCCTTCATACTACCCTTGATGCACAATGTACTATTATTGCAGCGTCTTACAATACTCGCGGCTTTTGTTTAATTTCAAATGTGTTCCATTCAGCTTGCCGTGGCCAGCTCGATTTTAGAAAATGTTCGATTTTCAAATAAGGTTCGGCCTTCGAGTATTAGTTGATCTTTTATTACGAAATTAGACTTTAATGCCATTGTAATAAGAACTATGAAAAGTGAATATATTACAACCCAGCGGGTTATAATGAGACTCAGTACAACATTACACCCTGGTACTTGTATTCTTTTATCTGTGACCCTGGCTAAAGCCAAGGGCTTTAATGACTTGGTTTGCGTAAGGTTTGCATGATATGTAATTTGGCATTGTCGAGCAGGTGGTGTGAAATAGTACTTGTGCATCAAGGGTAGTATGAAGGGAATTACTAACGAGAGTGTTAGAAGCCCGACGCCGAAGGAGGAGGGCTTTTAATGACTCGAGTTAGTAATCCCCTTACTGCCTGTGATACACACAATGGTTTTCATCACATTTGCGAGGAAAAACACTTTAACTCTGCAAAATATAAAGAAATAACTTTTGACGAACGGGAACGTAAATGGAAACGATATTTTTTTTGTGACCTCTAACACAGATAATAACTGCGTTTAGTTTCGACCTGGATTCGAGCCAGATTTAGCCAATTTGATAAAAATGTATAATTACTAAAGTTAATGATAAATGTTGATATATAAACTTGAAATAGGTATAAAAATAATGAAGTTTAATGAAGCGTATAGGTTTTGTGTAATGTAAGTTAGTCTATAGCTAATTTTTAAAGATGAAATTAGAAACCGATTTAATTTTTGGCTGAAAATTAAACCTCCTTAGTCAGAAATGATGTACGATAGAGTTGCAAATTTTAAAAAGAAAGTCATTACTCCCTAGGGATGACAAACTCGCCATAATTCCCGCAGGAACAATTTAGGCCATGGAATAACACCATTTACGAGCAAGTGTGATGAAAAGTATCTTTCTTCTAAAGGCAAACCTGATTGATTTATATATCAACGCACGGCCGAAACTACTGTACGAAACTATATTTTATGATGTAAGTGAGCACTAAGAATTTTTTTAATTCACCCCCTAAGGGGTTTAAAATAGGGGGAGTAACGGGAAACTAATTCTACGCGTACGAAGTCGCGGGCGTACCTCTAGTAGCCTAATATATTACTCAAGGATGAAGCATTCTACTAAAGAATTAATTTTTAAATTAGGTTCAGTAGCTCTAGAAATTACCTTCAACGTACAAACAAACATAATTTTAACTCTTTATAATATTCATAAGTGTAAACGAGTTTAGAAATATAAATTAATAATATACTGACGATATTTTTCAATATCGTTGTTATGACATACAAGAGCGTGTAATCTTCAGTGTCTGGCAAATTAATGAAGAGGCTGGAATAAAGAGGTACTTAAAAAAAACAACAACATTTTAGGGAGTGTGCAATTGCAACGGCAAACCAAGATGCTGCCTGCCCTAGTGAACCACTGACACACACGTTGGTGTTCTTTATTGTGGGTGTAGGTATCACCTTCCGCGTTTTCACCGAGCGTTCACAACGGAAGACCAGCGTTGGGTTCACAGCCAGCACATGCTGAGTTGGGACCGTTTTCCAAACAACTACTTGCACTATCTGTCGTTTCTTTTCCTTACTTTTTTTATGTTATGTTTATGTGTGTAATTGGCGTGAAGAAATGTTTTACTTACTAACACACTTACTTAGATATCGTGGGTTGATAACTCATTCGAAGTCTTGAGTTTGCAAATCTAAAGGTATGTAATTATAAAGTAAACTTACCTTAAAATGGTACTAGTGCTCGTTTGCCTCTTCCATTACATAAAACAATTGATACTACACGGTTGTTCTGCGATCCCAATACCCGATAATACAACGATCAGTATCGTGTACACTCTGAAACACTACCTAAGTAATAGTTTCAAACCCAACTGCTTTCGGATCCAAGCCACAAAATCCTGGGATCCCTCATTCCCGTGATGAAAACAGGATCAAAATAACTTAGAATATCGTTTTTTGGAGGCTAGTAGTTCCGTGCAGCTGCATCTGTATTGGGGCCACAATCCCGTTCCCATTGTTTATCACCCGATCAACTCACAAAATAGACGAATTGACGTCACTGCGTGCATTAAAGCACCACGGAGCAGCAAGTAGGTGATTATGCACGATCCTTGGTGTTTGTTGTTTTGAATCTACACTCTGATGCGATACATATTTATGAAGGATAATGCTAGGATACTTTTTTAATGATGATTTATGTTTAAGTAAAAAAGTACATTATTTTATTGACTTCAACGCGTCCAAAGTTGTACGGGACAGGACGTAGGCAAATTGACAAAAGGTTTTTTTTTAAATGGTGTTCAGATAGGAGTCATGCTTGTCTTAAAATACGTATTTTTTTCTTTGACCTTTTATAATTATTACTTTCTGAGAAAAGACAATTTCATAATTTTCATATTATCAGCTTATGTAGTAATACCTATTTAGGGTATAAGCTATCTCCTTTCCAATCCGTCCAGCCGTTTCAGTATGAAGGCGTAACACGTTCACGTTTGCAAGGACCTGCTTTCCAGATAGTTATTTTAATTATCGTTCCTTACGTAGAGATCTCGTTATGTTGTTCTCCTTGTCACTATTTTAATTGAATGTTGTTCAGCTTATACATTTTAAATGGTTTACCTTTGTTTTATAGACACTCATTTCATAGACACTTCAAAGAATTTTCGTTTCGTAGAAAAATACGAGCATTTTCTGCCACTATGTCATTTACTTTTAATTAAGTATATATGTAAAGTATTTTATAATTGAATAAATGACCTACTGTCAGAGTTTCTTGCGGCGCTTCTTCTCCGCAATGATGGTCTTGTCGTCCGTCGTTTTGCCCTAGTGTGACCAATTTACTCAATAAATATTTTGAATAAACAAATTCATTTATACACATACACTTTTGCATTCATGATGTTGTTAGTGTGATGGAAATAAATTACATGACAACATCTAAGTGTTGTAGTTTCTGCATATTTCTTCCGTCCTTCTTGCCTTGCCAGAAATACTTAGAATGGAAAAAATATAACAATTCCAATCTGCCAAAAAGACGAGTTCCTTCGTTTATGGAGTACTACTGCCTGTGGGAAGGCTCTGCCAATACTAGCCGCGATGAACTCGATGGACCGAAGGGCAAGGGGACTCATAGAGTCATAGGCAACGACTGGCTCGCCTAAATACTTAAAAGTTTGGAACATCGGCGTAAAGTCGCTTGTCTTTCAGTTTTTCACCCTCCACTTTCTCCCATCGGTCAACGAGAAGCCGGGACGGCTTCCATCCACATGTAGTCGAATTTTCAATCGTTCGGTCGTCCTTTTTTATTCGTACTGCTAAGGAGAGGAATGCTCTCCCTGCGTCCGTTCGTATTCGCGGAATCGTCAAACCTTGGTGTTTTCAAAGGAAGACTCAATATTTTTTCTGGGTAAGCGTGTACCTACCCTCGACGTCGTCGTCACTTAACATCAGGTGAGACTGAGGTCAAACGAAAACCTTATTATGTTTCTTTTTTAACAACTGGAGCTTTTATAGCCACGAAGGGATTTTGCATCTATAGGGTTATTCACGGGGAATGCTCAGACGAATTTTATTATTGCATCACTGGTCACTCAAGTAAAGGAACGATTAAAATCAACTACCGTCCGCTTCCAGAAGTCTTTTCTTCCTCGCACTCGAGACTTTGGAATTAATTTGTCTTCACCATGTTTCCTTAGAGATATAATTAAAACGTGGCTTAAAAAGAGTATTCACTAAAACAAATAAAAAAAAAAAAAAAAATATCAGGGGACAATGTCACACCAATTGACCTATTCCCAAACTAAGCTCTAGGCTTGTGCTATGGGTACTAGACAACGATATAAATACTTATATAGATAAATATATACTTAAATACATAGAAAACATCCATGACTCAGGAACAAATATTCGCGCTCATCACACAAACATCTGCACTTACCGGGATTTGAACCCAGGACCGCTAGCTTCGTAGGCAGGGTCACTACCAACTAGGCCAGCGCGTCGTCTAAAAGGCAGAGACTTAACTGTGCCTAGCCCTAGGAACTGTGACTACGGAAACAAAATTTGCAAGTTAAACTTACTCTCTTTGACACAAAATAATTCATAATCGTAACACAGAATGAATAAAAGGAATCACAAAACCGCTATTTCGTTTCTATACCTAAAGTTTTATTTAACGCGCTTCGTTCCATATAATCTATCCGATTGAAATCTTGCAAATATTTTTTTAACTACTTCTTGTCGTAACGTTCTGAAGTTTTGAGTACATAAAAAAACCGAGGCAATGCTAAATGTTTATCATCTTTTAGTATCCAGGAGATGATCTAATGACGAGTCGGAAGGTAGCAACAAAATAGTACCTACGAACAGTAGACAACCATACATTCTCTCAGATAGGTATATCTTTTTGACATCATTCCCCGTTAAGACGGTCGCGCATTTTGTAAAACGCGAAACGCGTGACCCACGCTGCTGCAAAAAGTCACCGTGGCTGAAGATTCGAAAATGTTAAGCACTTTAGAGCCTTGCTTGAGGCCTTGAGCCTTGTAATAACAATTTTCCAATTGTTTGTTACACTAGATCGTTTTTCACATTTATAAGTTTACGTACAGATATTTAAAATTAGAGAAAACTGCTAGGAATTGGTCCCAATGACCAGCGCTTGTCGGTCACCGACTTGTGTAAACGGTTTACACTAAATAACCAATCCGTTTGAACCGAACCCGGCCAACACATTCGGTCACTGATCGTAAACGCGCCATTAGTGTACATAAGATTTACACCAGTTTTTCGTGACTAACCCTTTTATTCATAATCACACTATAGCTAGAGTGCTTCAAAATGTCTTTATTTGTCATTGTGTTTTTCTATCTGGCGTAAAAGGCATGTAATTTAATACCGGTAGGTAGTTTAAGGTACCAAATAATTATTTAATTTTCTAAAACCTATTAATTTATAAAAGTTACAAGTTAATATAAATATAAATTGGTTTTGCATTGCAATATAGGTTTTAGTTTATTTATTACTAAATTTGCTCTGTATTTGTATGATAATCAGTCAAAGTCAATCAAAGACGTTTTGTATCTTATCTTCGCTTTTTTTTAATAAATGACGATAACGGGTAACTAAAGAGGTTGACATGTGCGTAATAAATGATTGCGAAAAAACTAATTTGAATCAACTCGTACGCAGCGTGACGTAATTTTTTTGTCAAATGGCACCAAATGTACGGGGTCTGGGAGTCTATTCCAGGCGGTTAAAACCATATCGTCTTTCACTTGCTATGGTGTCGTTTTTAACTCAGCCGCCATTACTGTCATGTAAGTAAGAGCTATCAAAACGTTGATATTACGATAATAGGTTAAAGACGCTATAGTTTTTACAGGCGGCGTTGGTGACAACGCATACTTTGACTAAAATAGGTCTTTAGTGCGTTTATGAAGGGGTTAAAGAGATCTTGCCACAGCTCGTTAGGCAGGCATGAGAGTTGAGAACAAAATCGTATTTTTCTCTTGCTCATAATATGATTTAAAGGTTAACAAACCACTGTCAGTAACTCTTCTTCCACTATATTTGCGGCTTTGGATCGTCTTTACATAAATTGCATAGTCAAAGCATAAAGATAGGTCAGATATTCATAAAACTAAGTATTCTAAATCAACTGAGAAACTTCAGTGAGATAATGTTTGCAACCTTCTGACTGAGCTCCTTTGACTATATAGCTATGCAAATATCAATGGGAAGTAGAAAATAAAAGCCACTAACACTGTTTATCACTTTTTTATAATTTATTTTCACAACATTTTTATTTAATTTTCTGTAAAATTTACAATCTTAAAACTCCTCACAAATATACTTATTTTTAACATTGCAACAACAGTGTGGCTCGGCGCGGCCGCGGAGCAGGCAACTCGGAAGAGAAAATAATAACTATGTAATATATTGATAAAACTAGGCTTAGAGTATCGCTATGCTATACGCGAGTCGTATGCCGAGCTCCGCTGGGAACATATGGGCGAAGTCGGCATCGCGCGGCCCAGGGCTCCCTCAACAGAGTTATTCATTCCTCCGGTACCCTCAAACCTACGGTTACCTTCAACTACCTTTGTTAGGCTTTCAGAACTTTACAGATGATTTAAACTGCTAATCGTGGTAATACCAGAAAGTTTTGTCTAACAAGTACCGGTACTTTCAATACCGGTTTACCAAATAACGGTTCCGTTTTTCATCCCTCTCATCAAATCCCATTAAGGTATCGCAGTTGGTTGAAACATTGTCTAGTGATCAAGACACAAGACAAGTACTCTTTATGTTCTCAGAAACTGTAACGGTGCAAAACCTTTTACAGGGCCATAGTCCGAAATGTCAAATGCTGCAAGGCAGTGAAGGGGACAAAACTTTAGTAAGTAAGTATCTTACTACTTGTCTCAGTCCCGATCTTTGACTAAACCTGGGTAGGTCAGACGTTTCATTATACGAAATCGGGTGATGTAACTGTAGAAAGTCCGACAGTTGTCCTATTTTTAAAATACTCTCAAAATTAGGTGTATGAATATAAATTGATAAACAAAAGGAAAACTATTTCTTTATGAATGAATGTTTAAGAAATTAGGTAAGCGTGAGTTTGAAGTTTTGAACTCTTGCTTCATTTGACACCCTGAACAACCACCAGTCCACCACCACCAAAATGTCAAAACCAGTTTACTTTATGAAAGGTCAAGTTTAGAATAATTGACACCTGTTACATAATCTCATTGCAATTCTTAAAATATACCTACTGTTGTCATAAAGAGTATTTGTTTCGTGGTAAGTGCAAATTATTTCTGAATACTTTTCTTTCACAATTCCTTCTGTTAAACACCCTCGGAAATAAAATATAGGCCACTATATCAAGTTAGAGAATATTTTAAATCCAATGAATAACTCAGTTGAGGCTCCAAATACCAGTGGTACCGGTATCTGGTCCCGGGTACCTACCGGTACAGTGGCTGGTACCGTTCCGCTGGTATTTGTATCAATCTAGAAGCTTCTGTCGCCGCGTCTTCGTTTAGGCGCTTGCGTACCTCACCCTAAAATAAAAAAATACTTGTTTAACGCTCAAACCTCCCTAAAACCCAACATCGTGTTTAATAGAGCAAAGTCAACACTAAATGTCATCCCAAGACAGTTGTTAATACTTTGTATATTGACAACTTTCAAACTTCGAGTACCCCTTCCTCATGCAGGGAAATTGCAATTTTAAAATTGAAAGTTCAAAAACAGATCAAATTCCATCACGTCCAATAAAAAAATTATGAACTAACACAGCTTCTACAGAAGTCAGTCAACCAAAAAAATGAGAATTCAGAATTCAAATCTATATTGTTCTTTTGAATAAGAACAAATTACATTTAAATGCATCCAAAGTAAATTCACCGGCATTTTCAACTTATTTTTTTGCTATTTTAAATGCAATATCGTTAATCTTTGCACGGTAAACGCCTTTTTACAGCAGTTTCTCGAATACAAATAACTTTATATGGGCGTTAACCAAATCGTAAACGATTGACGACAAGATGAAATAAATTTAAAACTTCACTTCAGTTTTTCAAACTAAACCGACTTATAGCATTTTTTTCCACGTTAGATCATGGTCACCCAAACATCGCTTCTATACCTACAATATATACAGATATATCAACCAAGCACGGCCCGCAAGCGCCTATTGACGTGCACAATAAAAAATAACCATTACATAAAAAAGCTAGCTGAAAACTGATGGTAACTTTAGAAAAATAAAACACTAAAAGAAATCGCAATGTCTCTCTTCAGCAAAAAACAAAAACATCCAAAATGTTTAGACCGTTTTGGAAGCATCACCTAATGTTTTTGTGGAAGAACTTCTGGTAAACAATGTCAATTTGAAAATATAACTCTTTTCATAAATAATTTGAATTTAGAAACTATTACGACTTAGTTACTGGCCAAATATTTTTGTTTTGTATTGTTCTATTTTTGAACAGTAGCGATAAAAGCGATAATGAATTAACGCAATGAGTGCAAAAATGTATCCACGTTAACTTTTTTCAAATCAGAAACATTCCCTGAGTTGTCTACTGTCTACAAACAAATATATAAATTGTTGAAATAATATTAAAACAGTATTGAACTGATACCACCTAATGCAATGTACAGGAAATATAACGCAGGACTTAGTAACCCGATTTCAAATAACTTTATTAAAATATATTTTCTAATACATTACAAGCACGATTTATCAGATTTAGTACAAGCGAGGAGGTAGTTTTTACCGGGTACTGCCAATAATAGATTACAATATAGATATAATAATCACAGTTATTTAAAATATGATAATATTTAATAAAGATAACGTTAAAAGACTTGTCGAAAAGACTACAAATCACAACTTAGACGCCTGTCTCGATATAGCGAGAGGTAAATAACCCTAGTGATAATTAACTTACATTCACTGTTATTAGGTACTTGGAATATGGTTTAGATTTCGTTAGTTATAATTATGTACTTGTTTTACTTCTAAGTACAGACTGCGAGTGACCGGCGGCTCTGCGCGCGCGCCGGGGGCGTCCGGTGCATCGACGTCATTGTTCACAGACGCCTCTCGCGCTGAGCGCAGAGCAGCGCTGTCGCAAATTCCTTCCTCATTTGCTCTTGACTTTAGAAATACTACACGTTTTCACACAATTATTTGATATATTATAATATCAATATAAGTTTCGTAATATAACTGGTTGAGAATTCAAAAAGAGTTTTACAGTTTCATTATCATCTTAAGTCATGGCAGATGAGCAAAAGCTTTGTATGACACTGGATTTAACGAAAACACATTCATCGCTAATCGCTATAGTATCTATAAAGATTATTTTTGTTTTAAGTATGCATTTTAGTAAAAAAAAGTTCGTAAATCCAGTGTTTCCCCTTTTAAAGGAATTAGTTTGTAAACATATGTACAAAAAATATGTTGAAGTTGTCCTTACATTTTCGAAATATTTTTGAGGAATTAATAAAAAAAAATGAGATCTTAAATTTTGGTTCGATAGTGAGCAAGTCGGTAATTCGTTAATAACGCTAGAGTAGTTCAGAAACATTTAGTTACTCTAGGAGTAGATTGTACTTGATTCCTCTGGATATCATCTCGACTAATATATAATCATCTTACTTTCTATTCAAGAATTTCATGCAATAGTGTGTATACATATATTTTTTATTTGAATATGCATTGGCAAATACCTAAGACATGCACGATTGGCCGGACACTGTTCACACAATCATTCGTATAACTATATATCATTAAAATACAACAATAATAGTACATCTCTCTATTGGATTTAATCTACATTATATTGTATGTAAGTATATCATCGACAACAGTACGTTACTCTACAACAATCAAATCACATGTTTCCATACCTACAATATTTACTGTAATTGATGAAACGTCAAGTGGCTCGAAGCACGTCGCCGCGACATGGCTGCTACTTGTAAATGTTCTTAAAATATTCATAAATGGATCTCTATCGATAACAGAGTAGACTTTAATATTGTACACACCTTAGTAGTTTTTTTTTATTTTTCTCTTTTTTTGTTTTATAATTAACTTAATTTGTTACTCTCGTATGCCAAGCCGTATACAATACTAGAGCGAAGAAATGTATACACGATATAATATTATAAATACATAGTAAAATACGTCTTCAGTACATCTCGCGCCGCAACATGCGCACGCCACTGGCATCACGCCATATTGCTGCACGCTATATTGCTTTTAGAACATGGCTCAAGGCGTAGTGGCGTATTCCGTTGCGACTTAATCCCTGTCGGGACGTTCTATTCCTAATTCCTTGTCTGCATTTCCGATTCCTTGTTTTAACGATCGTTTATACAACTGACTACACGTTTTCTAAAGGCCATCGACAAGGCCGGACTTGATATTTCATTAGCTTTAGTTGTCAAGATAGTTCTATGGTCACCTTCGTAACATTCCACGTTGTGTGAATCAATTTAACTCGAGCTTTAATTATCCACTCGAGTGGGTTTTTGTTTGAGAGACATGCCACTAAAATTATGGAGACAATTTTATACATATAAAGCTTAATATTAACTAAATAGTCTTTTTTTATAGGCAGACCATCGACACGGACTTATCTTACGCGTCCTTTACACTACGTGGAAAATAATTTTCGTACTGCTAACATATTAACTTATCAACACGAAAGGAGTACGACTAGAAATTACTTCACGTTTAATACACTAAGCGTTGGCTAATAACGTTCTGCTTATTCCTCTACCTAATATTACGATTGAATAGAGATATTGGAAAATGAGTGCGGATCTGGGGGCGGGTCCGCCGGCTGGGCTGCATCCGGCTCACATCTCGCATTGAGATCGCAATGCTGCTGCCGGCCAGCGTCCCTCTGCCGTCTACCGGCCGAGAGTGGCTCGCGAGAGAATTGACTGGTAACAATTGATGTGTGTACGATTAAAGTGAGCAACTTCGAATTGACACAAGATAAATTGTCTCCACAAACAGCGATCAGCGGGGCTCGTACCTCTAGCAATATTACATAGGAAAGAGTTTCTACGGGCGAGTACTTTATTATTCAGCCACTCGTTCCGGGTGAGCCCCTCGATCCCAATTTCTGCAGAATTCGCAATCGCCAAGAAAAGCGCGTAAGTCTACCGGCCTGTCTTTTTCGCTTTGGTGTTTCCCATTTTCATATTTTCCTTAATAAAATCCAGCCAAGAATACGAAGCGTAAATTCATAACACAGTATATACACTTGCCTATAGGACAGTGAATCATACATATACATATATTTTTTATTATATACATTTGGCACTAAATTCATCGATCGATAGAAGGTGAGAATGACGCGGGGCGCGCTCTAGCGCGGTCACGCGGGGCACATCTGCGGCCGGTAGCACTGGCAGTAGCTCGCGGCGCAGGCGGCGCAGGCAGCACACGCCGCGCACGCGGCGCACACGCACACGTAGTAGCCAGGCACACCCACGCCGGGCGGCAGCAGCAGCGGCGTGCGCGCGCATAGTTCGCGGCATGCCAGCGCCTCGATGAGCGCCAGCGTCTGCCGCCGCTCGTGCCCCATCAGGCACACGGTGGACTCGCGGACCACGCCGTGCAGTAATGTCAGGTAGCGGTGCTTTAAGGCCTCCTCTTCACGCCCCACAAAGTGATTGCGCAGATAGGCCTCCAGCTTGGCGCGTTGCTGGCCCAGGTCCGAGAAGTCGATGAAGAAGCGCGAGCACATGTACCGTTCTAGAGTTTTGATACGGTCCGGCTGCGCTGCGCGGTAACCTTTAGCCAGCAATGCGCAATATTTGAGCAGTCCGCCGCCGCGAATCTCCTCCGGCTGGCGCGTCGCGATCAGTTTCTCGGTGAGATGGATGAGCGCCTCGCGGAAATCACCATACACGGACTCTCCAACAACGGTCGGGTAGAAGTTTTCGCCGATCGGCAGCTGCGCGCATTCGTGGAACGCGAGCAGCGAGTCGAGCGCGATCTGGAACGAGTCGACGGAGAACTCGAATTGGCGGCGCATCGAATCTACGAACTTGAGCTCAACGGACTTGTGGCCGCGGGAGGTACCCAGAGAGATGAGGGACCAGCGGTCGCCGTCGGAGTTGACACGGACCATTTTGGAGACGTAGGCTTCCTTGAGGCCGGCGGTGGGCGCGCGGCGGCGCGGCGTGGCGGGCGGCATCAGCGTGGCGAGGTGGCCGAGCACGGCGGCCTTGACGCGGTCGCAGTGGCGCGCCGTGGGCAGGTCGGCCGTGAAGATCAGATCGATGTCGGAGTAGGGCTGCGGCCGGTCGGCCAGCACGAACGAGGCGGCGCCGCCGTTGAGGCGCACGTCGCGCACGCCCACGCCGGCGCCGCCCGCGGCCTGCGGCGCCTCGAGGCGCGCGCGCACGCCGGCCACGAGCTCGCGCAGGCGCACGTGCAGCGTCGGGAAGTTGCCGCGCCCGTGGATGGACACCACTTCGTCCATGACGTCGTTGAGTCGCGACACCTGCTCGTACGAGAGCACGGCGTGCCGCTCGCCCCCGCTGCAGCCTTCTTCAGAGGACGTGTAGCTCGACTCGCTCTGAAACAATATGAACGCTACATTACTCATTGTTCGCTGTTATGTTTAGGAATGCTGTTTGTTTAAAAATAAAAGATTACTCATTTAGTTTGTTTGTTTTGTTTATTTACAATAATTAATTAATTACCTACTATTGAATTTGAACGGATATTTCTCGCTTAAGGCGCAGCGTACCTAGTTGGTTACTAAGTTCTGTTACTAAGGTTGATGCAAATAAAACTAACTTATGTTTATTTTTTAATTTCAATATGTATAAAAATTAAAACCTTAATTAATATACATTTTGAAAAACAATTAATCATTTTTCTTAGTTTCCGCAATTCCCGATACGATCTTTTAACATTCACAGCTGGCATCGATGAAATTACGCATGACTTTTCTGTAAATTTCATTTTTTGAAATCGCTTAAAAGTTAGTCTTTGTTTACCAAAGAACTTTTTTTGTATAATATTATAAAAAATCCTATCTCTGTATATGTTTAGAGACCAAAATTATATTTCTCAACATGACTTAATTCCAACTTATGAAGCAAGAGATTTGGTGTGTTTTCGTATTTCTGCAAAATCATGTGAAATCTTAAAGTCGGTTTAATGAGTCATCAAGATTGACCGGTGTCCAAGCGGATCTTTAGTTGCTTTGAATACATTCGTATCAGAATTTAAAGCTAGAAGTCTGTTCAATATGTCACGCAAATTTGAACTCTCTACAGGAACTCTTACAAAAGTTGGGGCCGTTATCAGTATCATCGTCGTGCGTGATTTTAACTATGATTTTATAGTCCGAAATGGGAATACTTCAAGCTCGTACCTACATCAAATAATTGCAATAGTTTAGAATACATTATTTTTATTATTATTCTATATAAATCAAAGTTTTGATTAATATACAGGTTTATGCAAAACTGCTTTAAAAAATTTTTTTTATTGTAATTAATCTCAGTAACAGAACTTAGTAACCAACTAGGTAATTTTAACGTATTCGTGGTACGTGATATCAGTATGAATGGCAACCGCGTCGGCAAACCCATTAACTCGTAATGAAGCTTGTGTCACCGAAATTTCCAAAGGAAAAACACACGCTATTATCCAGTAAGACAGAGTGCTTCTAATGGCTGCTGAACATTCGTCAGCGCTTTACGACGAATTGAAATGACCATTGATTTCAGACACAAAGCAATTTGTAATCTTCAAGGTAAATTAGGAAGAAAAACAGTTCGTAAAAACAGACAATTGTTTTTATTGCGCAGATCCCGAAATTCGAAAAGAGCAAATTTTTCAGTGTTTTTGTGAAACACAGACAACGTAATTGATTTATGCGAGGACATGATGGGAAGAACATCAATTTCCATAATAAATCTCTGTGAAAAATAAAAGAGCACCAACTAACAACAATTTATTGCAAGTTAGAGTCGCAGGCTAAGTAAACACGTAACTGTAAGGCTATTTGTATTGCTAATTTCTTTGCATCTGCTATTTGCCATGAACATTCCCGGTGTGCTTGTCATAGGATATTTTCGGCAGACTAGTTATTAGCCATAGTGGTAAATATACCTTCATCAATCTTCTTCTACAATGCAAAGCATGCCTGCATTCATTTGTTTGTCATGTCGATTTGAAAGTTTTATTACATTATGAAAGTGAAATTCACTTATGTTTTACGTGGATAAATTGGTAAGATTGACAACTTGGGTTGTACCTAGGTATTTCTTAATGTTTTTGTACGGTCAGCCGATAAAATGTGGAGAATGTTTGAACGTCGTCCGTCATCATAAATCACACCTATCATTTAGTTTGAAGTTTATTATTACAAGGCACTAAAGTACCCCATTTTTAGGGTTCCGTAGCCATATTGCAAAAAACGAAACCCTTATAGATTCGTCATGTCTGTCCGTCCGTCTGTCCGTCCGTAGCCACGCGTAGTCACAGCCACTTTATTCCGTAACTATAAGAGCTATACTATGGAAACTTTGTAAGTAGATGTATTCGGTGAACCGCATTAAGATTTTCATACAAAAATAGAAAAAAAACAATAAATTTTTGGGGTTCCCCATACTTAGAACTGAAACTGATTTTTTTTTTCATCAAACCCATACGTGTTCTCTGGATAGGTCTTCAAAAATGATATTGAGGTTTCTAATATAATTTTTTTCTAAACTGAATAGTTTGCGCAAGAGACGCTTCCAAAGTGGAAAAATGTGTGCCCCCCCCCCCCGTAACTTCTAAAATAAGGGAATGATAAATGTAAAAATAATATTTGATGTACATTCATTACCATGCAAACTTCCACCGAAAATTGGGTTTGAACGAGATCTAATAGTTAGTTTTTTTTTAATACGTTATAAATCGTAAACCGCATTTTACCTTTCATTCAATCAACTCCAATATAATAAAGAATAAAGAAAAACATTTATTTAGATGTATAGTGGTACGGAACCCTACGTGCGCGAGTGCGACTCGCACTTGCCGGTTTTATTTTGGGTTTCGGTCACGGGTTATAGTAATAGGTACCCTATTTAAATCGTTGATTCCTCTACATTTAATATGGTAATATTGTGACGCTACAATTAAACTTTGATGGCAAAACAAAAAACACACTGTCGCTTTTATAATAGTAATAATAAGGATATTGAAAACGGAATGTCTAAAATGTTTAGGTACTGTTAGAGAAAAGACATAAATGAGTGGTCAAAATTTTGTCCTCTATAAATGTTTAACAGACTTCGGTAGGGACTAATGACGATCAGGGCGTTCGTTAGTGACGATTTTGCAAACACAAAATTAAGAAAGGAACGATTTAACTGTCGAAAAAACTCGAGTTCGGCGGTATAAGTATTTTTTTTTTTTTTTTATGGCATAGAGAAGGCAACCGAGCACACAGGCCACCTGATGGTAAGCGGAAACTGTGACCCATAGACATTAGCATAAGACTGCAAATGCGTTGCCAACCCTGAGGACTAAGATGGAATGCCTCTATGCTAGTCATTACACCGGCTGTCTTATCCCCAAACCGGAACACAACAATGCGAACACTGCTGTTTGGCGGTAGGTTAATGGATAAGATGGTGGTAGCGATCCGGACGGACCCTGCACAGGGTCCTACCACCCGCAATATATCCTTTACTCGGAAAAAATGCATGGTATTAATGTCAGTGATTCACTCCGCCTTGTACAATGTAAATGGTATAAACCATTAATTATTACAAATTAAGTGACTAAAGAAGAATGATCGTTGTCTGTAGTGAAGATATATTATCATTTGGAATGGCAGTAGCGACTGTTCGATCAAAACAATATTTTGTTTGTTTTAAATGCTTTATACATACGTTCCATGTTTTCCAACGATAATAAATGAAAGAGGGTACAAAATATCAAAACTCAGAAGATTGATAAAGTTGCTAAATCCAATCCATTTATTGCCTACGAAAACAAACCGAATTCGAATGCGTAATAAATTGACATTATGACAAGTTCAACGTTCGCGAACAAGAATTGGTCGAACGAATTGATCCATATTGGATAATTCTCCCGGCGTTGTGCGGTAACTCGGGGTAATTGGTCATAAATCTTGTTTAGTATGTTTGTCATCCGAATTATTAGATGGGGAAAATATTTCAATGTCACCGAATCAGAGGCTCTATTCTACTTGGTAAAACCTTATTGCTTTTGACGTGTTATTGTATTAACTTGGCTTGTATTGTAGTTCCTGAACTTCGCAATTTTGGTTTATTACCAGTATTACCAGCCAGTACCTCATGTTTAAGCATTGATTCAAATTTCTAAACGCTTGGTTCTAAATTCAAACCCGCAACGTATGACCTTGCGTCATGATTTCTACGTCTTGGAAATTCGGAACTGTGCTTGTCAGGGCGTTTAGTTGCGCACTCGACCTCAGCTTCAATCCACGGGAGACAATACAAATTGACGTCATGACGAGGTCAATGTGACTTTGACACTGGGACAGTCATTGGAAGAGAAAATTTATTGAAAGTATCATGAGAAAATCTTAGTCACGTTTTCACAATAAGTTTTTCTGCTTCAATTGTCTATCGCTTTGTAACTACGTGTTTTATGAACAGTTTACCATGTTTCTTTCCATGGGAAGGATGTCTACTGAGGTTGTTTTTATTAAAGTTAATTCTTGAATTCATTATGAGGACGAGAAAACGCTAGTTTTATTAAGTAAATGCTACCCTGAATACTTTTTTGATGCTTGATGCCTTTTTATTAAAGTTGGGGAAATTAGTTTTGAGTACGGCCTCATCTTAAGATTTCGGCATCCTGAACGTTCCTTATATACTCGTATAAGAGAAAAATGCTGAAAACAGGATTTTTGGGGTCGCTAGGCAACGTCGAAGGCCCTGTGGAAAATATTTGAGGCTAGAACTTCCAAATAGTAAAGGTCAATAGAACGTCCGTTTTGAAAATATAGTCATTTTAGCGACCAACGTGACGTTAAATATTTCGACCTCGGCTAAAGGCCAGCTGCATCGACGCACAATGAGCCAAGAGTCCGGTTCCACCAGCATAACGCACTCTAGACTACTTCTTTGACATAGGTACCCTATTGTCCTACTTCCTCGCCGTCATTGGATAATAAACCTTCGGTCCAAGTAAACACGGTTTCCATTCTGTTTGCGTATTTTAATCCTGTTTTCTTAGGATATGATAAGCGAGTGATTGGTGGTAATTTGGTGCAAGAGGAGATATTATCTGATACATTTAATAATAATGTCACATATAATAATAATGTCACATATATAATGTCATTACTGATTTCAAACTTGAGTAAAAAAAGAGGTACCTGTAATGTATTTAAAACCTTTCCTGTTTGAGCTTGTTTCTGAAGTTAAACATGTTATTTTAAGTGAGGCTATTAAATTAAATTGCTACGGTCTAGCTGTTTCATGCAAAGTATTTGATTTAATCTGTGAATTCAGGAATTTCTAAGGTCATGGCTTAGTGGATGTGGATAATGAAGGTTGCTCTAAATTGAACAGCTGTCTAACGCTAACATTTACATATTGACCTCTGGTGTCGTGGCAACTGTTTATGAGCGTAGATCAAGTTAAAGTGGTTAGTCCAAGGATTGTTGTCCAGCCAGTTTGATCAGTGACCCTCACCGTCGCTAATGTAATGGCGGATCTGTTTTATTTCCAACCTAGAATAATCAGCCAGTGTATATCTACAGGCTGCTCATGAGTGAAACTTTACTAAATCCTGGGCATAAATCTCCTTTCATATCTAAAGTATTTTAAAAAACATCGTGTCGAAATCTCTGCTACTAAAACTTAATGTTTCCAAGTACCTAATCGCTTCATTTAATGTACTTATTTAAAACATATAAGATCGTGTCGCTGACTCACGCATAGTTAGTAAATAACATCATGATAATTATGTTTAGAAACGTTTTTTGTAAGAAAATCGGGGCAGAGGAAATCCGGGCGGAAGAGAACTATAAAATGTTTACAATGTTTATTATTAAATTCTTACATGCTGTTAGCTAAGACGTTTATTTTAAATGGAGATAAGAACGTGTCATCTTATTAAAGCCCTTGCAAAGAAAACAGGCACTTTTGATGTTTACAAGTGGTTTAAACTAAATTAAATTTTATGCTACAGCTTTTAACTAACATTATTATATAAAATCATTATTTTTCTTCCTAAAATTACTTTCTTTATTTTGTAGCATGAAATCTCACTTAGTAACAGTATATTTGAAGTACTTACACGAAAAAATCAAAAATGCTCGTTTTTTTTTAATAAGAGTGTTTATTTTATGAATATGCCACTGGCTCTGAAATCGATATTTACTAAAATAAATTTTGCATGTTCCAAAAGTAGGTACAGTCAAGGAATTTAATTCCTATACCACTTTGGACTATGTCAAAGTGACACTGTAAATAAAATCATAGAGAATTCTCTAACATTTTGATTGATTACGTCACATCGATTTCTAGACTGTACTTACTAAGATTTGACTGATGATGATGATGGAATATTTGGTGGTAATGCCAGTAAATGGTAACAATTACCGTTTTATTTTCAGTTTATAACCATTTATTTTACCAACTCAAGAAAATAGAGAAAACCTAGGTCGGCAATTGTATTTTTAGTATTATCTAGAACTAGATGGCGTAGAAGTTGTTTATAAAAGCCGACTAATAGCTATTTGAGTAAGTGTTAAGTTTACAAATAAGATATAAAGATTAAATTTAGAATACCAACAGAACCTAAGACCACAGAATAGATAATACATACTAGACAATAATAACACGATCCAATAAAAATACGTATTTGCAATTGCGTAATACTGAAATATTTACAAATAAAACACAAATGAAATCAATACTATTTAGTTCGTGTACACAACATACACTAAACACTGGCTTAATAATCGTATTGTTATCTCTGTAACTAACCAAACAACGTAACAGACTATTTAACTTAAATAAATCCTAATTTGTAATACTTTTCGACAGCTATTAATTCTTGAATCGATTAATGATTCGACGATTCTATTAAATCGATTAATGAATCGAATTGGATATCGTGAAATGAGACTAAATTTGTTTTTAATTACTTTAGAAATCAATTTTTATCTTTATCAATTGTCTTGAGTTCAATCACTAGCTTATATATCGGTTCTATAAATTCTACATTACACTTTTTTCGAGAGGGAAATAATTTTTATGATATGAGTTAGTAGGTCTTGTTTACGATTTACTTAGATAAAAGATAAAGATAAACATAAAGAGACATTTATTTTCAACAAAACAAAACAACATTACATACGAGTAGATACAAAAAGATCAAGACACAGAGAAATTGTTGCGAAACGGTCCCAACTCAGCATGCGCTAGCCGTAAAGCCAGCACTGGTCTTCCGTTGGAACTTAAAACATGAAACTTGTTCCCATCTATAGGTAGCCTAAATGTTACAAGAGAAACCTTATCTATAGCTAATAAGGTTGATTTTAAACAGATTCGGTAGGCCATTAAGTTCATTAGCTTAACAAATTGAAATTAACCCATTACAATAACAATGGCCTGAAACACGTAAATCGTATTAACATTGTAGCTACGGTCATCTAAATCAAAACCTTATATTGGCTGGCGTTTACGCTGTTATAAGTATTGACATCGCATTATTCGTTTGACATATATGACAGAAACAGCGTATACGCCATTTGCTGTAAGGTCCGATTTTAGTTCGAAATTATATATGTAGATTACTTCGCTTTGAAGAAAATTACTCTAAATGTATTTTTTAAACTGACGCATTTTAGGAAGTACCTATGAGCCTATGACGGTTTGACTTTAAACCAAACGCGCGCATTGCGCGTATTTATTACGTAGGTACCAGAGATTACGATTTTCAAAACGTGTTTTACATTTTTGTATCTGTGCTGTTTGAAAATATATGTGAACGTGTTATTTTCGTCTATATGTCCTCGAAAAATTCCATATTCCCTTAACTGAACATGGTAAAGCAGCCGCCAGGGCCCGTCTTTCATCTTCGAGAAATTGAATTACATCACGCCTCGTTGTTCTGCATTGACCATGGAAGAAAGACACCAGCAAATACCTACACTTTTGCACTAATATAACATAGCGTAGTGAATTACACAACGCAACGATATCTAAATGTCAACGACTGAATTAGACCCAGAGGGCATCGACGGTTACCCGGGCCTACCTGGTCGAGCTATAGGTACTCCTAAAAATGTTGGTCTGCCTAGCCAGAATCTGGTACCGGCATTGAACTTGGTTCATACGATTGATCTTGATAAGCCCCGAGTTTGCAGTAAGCATAGTCATCCGATTTAATTTAGGCATTAACTCGGAAATCATTTATGTCTTCAAGTACCAGCAATACCCAGTCTGCAACGATTGGCCAATCTATTATGTAAGGTAACCCGGGTCTACCGATCCTTGATCTGGCGTTTTCTCTAATCGATTTTATGTTTATCATAAATTGCCAATATATCGTCATAAACGTCACGTTAAAAACACTGGCAAATAAACAAGTTATTACATATTCATACTTATTCCGTCACGTTTTCAGCTGTACTGGTATCATCACTATGCCAGGAAACCCAGAGCGCTGTCATTGTCATTATAAACCACTCAAACGTCATTCTCACGCGTTCGATCATAATGCCGAGCCCAATGGCATTCTCATCAAGTGAGTGACGTCATGCATTGTAAGCCAATCAGGTCCGTCTTCGGTTTGAATGGATGAAAGAATACCGCAAGGTGGGAAGAGTTGGTATAGGTTCTCAAAGACAAACATATAGTGAAGTGAAAAAATTGAATAACGTTTTATGACTTAAATAAAAACTTGAAAATTACTTTAGTTAAGTTCTTAGCGTTTTCCCAAGCATTTTGTACAAAAAAAAGTATTTACCTGCAGCTGTTTAAATTGAAACTACAATAAGTATAATTAATAATCCATTGTTTTATATTTATGTAAAATAAAACAGTTTCTTAGCATTGACGTGCCAATTGTCATTGAGCTGTGTATACATGCTGTTAAGGAGTCAAATCCTCTAGTACATCTCTAGAAAAAAGTTTCATGAATTGTAAGAAATTTTACAATCGTTCTAATACGATTGTAAAATTTCTTACAATTCTACTTTCAGAGCTAATAACTATTTAACGACTTAACTGATTTTCATGAAATCTAGCTACCAACCACCCCAGTTAAACCCGTCTTTAAACAAAGCCGTGTCCAAATCGGGCCATTTGTTTGGGAGCTACGATGCCACAGACAAACATGTTAAACTTGTCAACGCTCTGTATATGGGGGTGAAAAATGGTACGGTTCGAGCTTGGATTTCTGAATAACAAAGAGAAAGAAATAAACAGACCAAAACAATACAGTAAACGATTGGATACAATTCTGTGACAAAATGAAAAGGGTAACGTCGATTCAACTTGTTCTACAAAGGGTTATAAACATAAACGGTGTATACTACACTTAAGCCCTTTTTCACTTGATCTTCAGGAGACTTACACTACACCAGCTATACTCGAAAATCTAATTAAAGACCAAAATCCTAACCTCAACGGGCGCACATTCGATGACTTACCTTAATATTATTACCTAATTACACGAGAATTCATGTTTTTATAAAATAATGTTAAAATAACGAAATAATCAAGATGGGAACTGTCAGATTTTGGTCTTTATTTAGATTTTCGCGTATAGCTATTCCCCGTAAATTCGTCCACGTTACACTCGCGGTACAAAGTACCCTATGTCCTTTCTCGGGTTTTAAGTTAACTCCATACCAAATTTCATCGAAATCGGTTCAGCGGTTAAGCATTGAAAGCGTAACAAACAAACAAAATCAGTTTCACAATTATAGTATCCGCATAGATTGAATAGCCATTGTTGATTACAGGTCATGTTTTATAATATGTTTCTTAATTAAAGACGAAACAAAACCTTCTAGAAAGTGCTAAACAATCTCTGAGATGAAAAACTAACGAAAGTATGTCCCTGTCTTTTAAACTGCGACGACAAGGATAGGTATAGCGTCTCGTCTGCGCGAGAGTGGCCATGGCGCGTCACGCTTTTTGCTCTTCTCGGCCGTTACCGTATGCATCACGTTGCTTTAGTTTGGGACGTGCAGAGCTACTGGTATTCCTTCTATAACTGCAGTTTTTAGCTCAGCTAGTCACTTAATGCATTAGTTAATGGGTTAGTAGCAGAGGAAGGTAGGTGTATGTTCCTTAGGAACCCTAGACATCAGGCTCCTCTAAGACAAAAAAAATTAAAGGTCACGTACAGCATTTTCAGTAATGGTTTTTACTGAGATTCTTTGTACAAAGACGCCAGATTTTTGGTTTAACCTTCAAGTACTAATTCTGATTCTCTTTTATAATATTAAGTGGGTATACATTGCTGCGCAATAATGCATACAGCATTTAGTAAGACGCAAAAAACAATTCGTTCTATAAACTGTAATATAAGTTACATTATTAAAAAATGTCATTAAGTATAGGGTAAAGTCACCAGTTGTCAGCCAGTGACCAGTATTCGACCTTATATGAGTGCAAAGAGTGGAAAATATATCTTTCATACTCTTACCAATCATACAAAATATAGGCAGAGGCCGACTACATGTCTCTGGCTGACCACTGGTGACTTTACCCTATTATCAGGTATGTGAGTGTCTAAGTAAATAAAAATCCTGGTAACGTATTTCTACAGAAAGAAATAGACCAGATACTATTTAGAAAGTGATTAATATAAGCCAACTCGCTAAGTTTAATATAGAATGCGTTTATGATCATGCAAACTTTAATTTAGAAAATCATGATTTCGTTACATCTATATCCATCTATTCCGACTCGATATTCGATTCGAGTGCGTGAAGCGTGAAGTCGACACATTAATATTCATAATGACATTAGCATAAGTATTCTAAGCGTTTAGCGGACGTCGCGATTTCGTTTTCGTCATAACTGCAGTTGGTTCGTTGAGGATGGTGTCTAGCGCACGGTTTGGAATCTAACTTGGAATTTTGTAGTTAATACTTAGTCGTAGATGCTTTTCTCAAGCAAAGCAAGCAAACAGGTAGACGGTCCTACTAAATGTTATGAGGTAACTGTCCGTAAACACATATAAATAAATGCATTTACGCAATAGGAAAACAATACTATATAACAGACCACATAATCTAAATAATTCAAAGCGATAATATATAAAACTAACAATTGACATGGTATAGCTCGTTACCTAGCTACAAAGCTAGGTGTTCGATCGATCGATTCGATTTTCGATAAGCAAGCGTGAACATTTGTTTACCACTTCAAGCCTACAGCGTGGTTTGTGGCTAGGTAAATTAATTATATATTGTCCCTTGATAGTTTTATTTTAGAACCACTGAATGCATCTAGCTAGGTGGTCTTGAAGAAATTTCAGCACCTCGGAAAATCTCGGGAGAAGGTTACTTTTTAATCCTTTTTTCATAAATAAGCACATCATTTTAGTAACCGACTTCAAAAAACGGAGGTTCTCAATTTGCCGGGTTCTTTTTTTTAATCACGCTGAATATCCCCGTCCCCTAGGACTCGATATTATATTGTTAACAGGGACAACATGAGCAAACGGTTACAAACATGACGAAAGTATTGTTTTTAGGACATGATAGGATAGCATAGCAACTACACTTGCGAGGAAAAATAACAAAGCCATTTGTACCAAAATTCTTTGCTATATATTGCTCGACAGTATAAAAGCGGACCGGTTAGATTTCTAGCTGTTTTAAGACTTTCATGTGTTAATGACTTGGAACTTAGTCTATGTAAATGTAAGACGTAAGCAACTAGCTTTATTGATTGTGTTTGAAACAACCCATTTGATCTAATGATGTTTATCTTCTTTCTGCTATGACTTCTCTATCACAGTTAACGAGGACAGCTGCTTTTTGCCACGATTATCTCAGCACGCACTCAATCCGTTGACCTTGCAGCGTAATCGTTCGAAAACTTGATCCAGTTAAGTAATAAATGACGCAATACGTTCGGAAATCCGCAATGGTAATATTCAACAGAGTTGGTCTACAATTGTAATAGATGCTTTCGATTTCGACATCTTGAATTAATATTCGACTCGTGGTCGAAGATGACAGGAATAATGATGAGACGAACAGTTTTGTGTTCCTAATTGTTGATAAAACGATATCAATGGAAACGAAAAGGACGAATGAAAAACTATTGTAACAAAGAGGATCATCAATAATGGATTGCAAAGCATACACAGCAAGAAAACATAGGAATGTTAAAAACGGATGAAAATATTTTACTTTAGAATTTTGTATCTACCTACAAAAAAGGTCTATTCGCACTAAATCACGTTTTGGATTCACTTGTGTATGTGTGTGTGATCATGCACAAATAGATGACACGTCCATAGGAATACAAGTCGTGTAATCTATAGGTATAAGATTACAAACAGATACAGCAATGCGCTCATAATTGACTAATAGACCATCAACTATGTACTTGATCAATTTGATCATAGACAAAAACGCAAATCGTTTGCACAACGTAACGTTTCGTTCTACGCTATCTTGATCTGATACTTTCGATTTCGTGCCGGTGGTAATTAGCATGACCTCGGCATACGTGCGCGTAACGGCACGGAACTCGCGGGATCCGTCGCTCGGGAAGGAAGCTATTTTCACTTTCTTTTAAATTATTTGAGCGTTCTAAATTCGAATCAATTTAAAATTGCGACCAGCGTTCCTTGCGACAGTCGGAACGCGTTTATTATCACTATGAGTAGTATACTGGTATTATTAATCTGTGACAGTGAGTATGGAAACATTACAGTAGGTATAGTAGGTGCATGTTCGTTGACGTTGTTTGAACCGCTATCTATAGACTCAATTTTATTCTACGGTGTTTTTGTTACTTTACCACATTATGCAATATGACATAAAACGCCTACCATATCTATAAGTAAACTAAAACGGTTAAAACAAGCAAATAATACGCAAATAGACAGCAAATAATAAGCAACAAATAATATCGCTTGATTGATCGTTGTCTTCTATTCGCGACAAGATGTCGCTAGAATCGCAAGATCCTTTGTAGAATGTGAACAATCATGCGCCGCGGCCTTGACATTTCGCGGCTTTAGTAATGCAATTGTCTCATGTAGGTACTCCAAAAATAAACAGTATCTTTTGAGCGATAACGTCGAAAATAAAACGAAGCTAAATTTATAGTTAGCACCTTTCACTTCTAAATGTCAGTTTTATAACGATCTGGCCCAAACCATATCGGGATTACAAGTTAATGTAAAACAATAAAAGGTAGTTAAAAACTTGGTTGCGTTTAATCCGTTTTTAATTACTTAATGGGTTTAAATCTAGTAATTAGCACTGGCGAGTATGACAGTAAATTATCTAATCGTAATTAAAGATGTGACTTCGTGTTCTAATGGCATATAAATATATTATAGCTGACTGAAGAAACTAAATGATGTGCTATTTAGTATTAGAGAATTACATTTTATATGTAACGAGGGAGATTACTTTTTACATTTTATTTTATGTACTTTTTAGTATTTCAATTGAACAAAACCAACAAACAGTGAACCTTCAATAGATACAAATGAATTGAATATACGAAACAATCAAATTAAATTAAACTTGAAAAACAATCGATTTACCGTACCAGACCTACAAAGCGTATCGATAGTATGCGTCGCGAATTAGTACGACTAATATTAACATACATGTGGTGTGACGTCAGACACTTGTACAATACAAAACTTTGTGTGTAAAGAAAATACAATACAAAAGAGGACGAGGTTATATTTATCGCAAGTGATATAACTACACATCCTTCCAAAAAAATGCATACAGAAGACAAAACCGACGAGTCGAGAAAAATAAATTAAGAATTAATGTCGCACAAGTCCAATGATAAATTTTGACTACTGTTTTTCTTTTTTTACGGCATGGAGATGTAAACGAACTCTCAAGCTACTTGATGACAAGTGGACTCTGAAACCCTTAGACATAAGCTATCTCAAGACTGCAATCTTACGATAACAATCTGAATACTCCAAGTGTTTCTCCACTTATCGCTGCTTTTATAACAGAACTCTAATCATCATGTCAGCCTAAAGACGTCCACTGCTGGACATAGGCCTCCTCAGGCTCTTCACTCAGACCGGTCTTGGTCTTTTCGGATCCACCGCGTTCCCGCGATCTTTATAAGGTCGTCACTCCATCTTGTTGGAGGCCTACCTACAGCTCGTCTCCCGGTCCGCGGACGCCACCACGCAGGACGGGACTCTAATGTTGGCTCAAAAATCAGTTCAATTAATTTAGTTAACTAGGCTAGGTATACGCTCGATAAGTTAATTTGAAAGGAAGTGAACTACATCCGGTTTTAAATCAGTTTTAAAATAAAAATTCGAATGCATGTTTTTGCGGCTTATTTAACGTTTTGTTTTATACGTGCCAGCATTGTTGTTCACGTGCAGTATTAAATGTCACTAACCCGTACTTTTTATGTCCAGCCAGCACGATCTGAGATAGACAGCGATATGACCGATTGCAAAAAACGATTCAGCGTTACAAATTTGTTTGTGCGCTGAAATTGTGGCCGTCATCGTTTTGCTTGTGGGATATTGTTTGCGACAGTCTAGTTCCGTTTTTGTCCCACTGATCAGTTAAGTTTGTATTTTCGGTAGTTTATGTTTATCTTTATTTAACGCGAAGTAAATGAACAATATTTATGCATGCGTAATAAATTGAGGTCACGTTCAGAATGCAAGGTTCACGTCGTTTTTATGTAACAGCTAATAAATTCCGGTTATCGTCTTATCTTTTGGCACTGACTCCGTTATCAGTTCGACTTTCATCGATACAAATGAAAAGTCTTTTTATAGAACAATCTACAAAACTCCATGTTCATAACTTAAGTCCAATATCTTGGATTATTATTTAGAAGCGTAGGTACGCCAAATAAAAAAAAAACAATTTATGCTATTTGCTATTCGATGCTTACTAAACTACTACGTAGATAAACTGAACTGAAAAAATGCTTTAAACATTTTTCATAGTATATTATAAGCTCGATAATCGCGAGTGAATCTATGCCTCTGCCTCATGGACCTAGATCCCAACATTCCTAAGCTATGGGCGATCACGCGTGGTCTTGAGCCATGATTTATCCTGCGCGTGCGTTTAGTATGCGCGCGCGCGGCGATCCTTGGCCCAGCCTCGCGAGGTCTCTATCACAATCACTGTTACAACTAAGAAAGTTATTTTCTGAGATACATTACAAATGAATATCTATTTTCTATTTACGCTCTTCAACATGTCATTAAAAATGCAATTAAAGGAGCCTACACTGCCCTGCTAAGGCAAAGAGCAGCATCTCAAATAAAACTCCTGAAGCAATCGCAACCTAATTACTAAGACGAGAGGATTGAATCTATTTTGGCAATTGAGACTGAGATACCGGTTTATTGGCTTTGGCGGACAGTAATATAGACAAAGCTTACTAATTTATTTATTTATTAAGCAGTCTCCGCGTTCGTTTGCCGTTGCCGACCCTAAGAAAAGCCCTTTTCAAAGTTGGACAGTAAAAAAAATCTTTTAGTATGATAATCCTTAAATTTACAATTAAAAAATGCGTATTCACTGTTATTTTTACGAATGAAAAAAGTAAAACAAGAAATAACAGACCATGTGACTTATCAGCTACTGAAAAAATTTACCCGCTCGAAGTAATTTCAAATGGTGGAAATACAATAGATTGTTGTTATAATGATAAAATTAAGTACGAGTACACAATAGCATCGCATACTAACATTTTATCACTACCTACTCTTACCCCAGTTTTCACAAAGACTCGATAAACATAGTTCAGTTGATATACAGGGTGTGTGTTTTTTATTCAGCACGTGTGTGACAGGCTGAAACTATTAACTAACAGTTTAGGTATTAAATATGTGTCAGCGAATTATTAAATTCTTAATTCTATTACTGTAATTATTCATGGCACTAAAGTTAATAAAACGCGATCTTACTGCGTTCGAATATGTTGCGAGTTCCCGATATTTTGACGATGCATCGTCGAAATGATTTTGCAGTTGCCATCATCGTGATAGCGGGATAACTGAAGTCTGCGGGTAGGTTGGCAGTTAAGGATAACCGTATCGATCTACCCTCTTTTTTGTTCGTTTGATTTGAATACTACTGTAACTCACTGTGACTTTTCCTCTACAATAAGCACTCGCAGTATCTTCACGTTCGCCAAATACTCTAACCGCGCGGTAAGAAATTTTAACCTGTAAGAACCAGTTTTATGAATATTGTTTAAAGGTTTTATATACTAGATACTTTACTATTATTATTTTATATATATTATATATCTGAGAATTTTGATATTCTCTTGAACTTTTTTTTGACGGAGAAAAAGAAGCTGACGAACAAGCGAATCACCTGATGGTAAGTGATCACCGCAACCTATAAATACCCGCAGCACCAGACGAGTTGCAAGTGCGCTGCCAGCCTTTGAGAAAAGACTAGGCTTGGTTTTTAAAGGCTTATTTAACTAATAAAAGGTTCCAGAATCAAATAAATAAATGTCACTTGGCTCTTAAGAAATATTACCACATAATGTTTCTTACAAAATGTTTTATGCTTAAAGTTCTATTCTGTCCTAGCCTTGAAGAACGTTTGGAATCCCAAAATTTCCGCCGGAAGTCGTCACCAAAGTCTAAATACATCCGAGACGAAGGAATTGGGTGAAGGGCATTCGGTTACGATCCCGGGACTCGTATCCTGACGTCCTTCAGGGAGTGCGAAGGATGTTACCATGGAAACGGTGGTAAAAGGCATCGAGAGGGCAAGAAGATAATTATCAGAATTGAGGGTATTTGAGGTGGGCATATATTCAGACATGAATTGTTGTCTAGCTATTTGCGAGACAAAGGCAAAATGAATATTGTTTGATTGTTATTTCTAGGTCCTATAACAGATAGGTATATGATAAAGATGGTCTAAGAAAAAGTTGATTTGAGTCTAGAAGTGCTTATCTAGAATAATATAATAAAGAGAAAGAAACTTTTTTCTTTCTCTTTATTTTTATAATTTTGATTGGGACCAATAAACTCTGAAATTATTGGAATGATTTTAAAAATTGTTGTACCGGTTTAAATTGATTTATCACCAGGGATCGGAAGTTGGTGAATTCCTGGCAAAAGTTAAATTAATATATGGAGTTGGCTTCTAACAAAAATATTTTACTAATAAACGTCACGAAAATTTAATATATGGCGATAATACTTAGGTATAAGTTCTTTTTGGCTATTTTTGAAAGTACCTATGCATAAATAGCCGCAGCAGTATCAATTAATTCAGTAATTAATTCGTTTATTACTCTATACAAGTACTATAGTGAACATTTAATAACTTTCACTCCATTCTAGGCGGTAAAATACAAATCGTATTTGACCTGTGAATGTATTGTTATTAAGTCGGCCGCCATTACTGTCAAGAAAATAAGAGCTAGCAAAATATTGACAATACGATAACAGATAAAAAATGACATTGTTTTTACCGTGTTGAATAAAGGCCCTGTTCACTTTTATACGACCATTTCCTTGTTTAATTTTCCGATTCTACAGAAATATTACTTTCGTATCATTATTTTTATATTGGACTTTACGTATATAACTACTACATGTTAAAAAAAAAACAAATAGTTAATTTAAATACTTTAATAGGTACAGGATTACGTTAGCCTAAATTCCGAAATACCGGGAAAATTAGCAAAATTATATTGAGTCTGCCTCCATGCTATTCAAATACCTAGGCCAAAGCCAAAGTTTAGGTAAATCAGAATTAGAATTTCCTATCCCTAATTATCTTTGAGTAACAGGCTATGCTTTATTTTTTTACGCGGACTGAGTCACGCGCTAGTATGACTTAAAATATAATTTAAAAAAATCATGCGGTTTTGAATTTTACGTTAATTATTTGACATACGTTTTTAAAGTAAAAAGGTTCATTCATAAATTCTAAAACAACTAGACATGGCTATGGTAATGGCTTATGTTTAGAACCTGTCATGGTGGAAATACCTTCAAAATATCAATTAACACAACAAATCATACAAATAATAATAAAAATATGTTTCAAACCAACTTAATACAATACTGTTTAACAGCAATATGGAGGCACAATTCCATTATAACGTGCTATGTGGATAAAAAAAACCCGGAAGTGTTAGAAACGAGCTAGGGCCGCCGGAGGGACTCTTCAAGAAACGAACACTTGATTTTCGAAGTGAACTTTAATGTCTCTTAACAAAGGTGCAGATACAGTGAGGTTTATATAACTAACTTAATTTATTGATCCAGATCGATCACACGACCTTATGCTACCGCGATGGAGAACGTAAGACACTCGCGGCACCTTGATTCTCACCAAAGTCGATAATGTTCACTCAGCACTTTCGTGGGAGTCCGGCAATCGGTTATCGGGAAAATTGGGTGACTCAGTGAGTCACGTTGTCGCCGTGTGGGAACCGTATGGCGTAACACCTCCCCTCCTAGACGAGTGACTATTTGCCAATGCTTAATGCAAATGTCGCGGCTCGACGTTCTTCCAGAGTTTGGGTACCAGTGTCCATTCTCGGGAGTTCTATCTCAGTCTGCGTTAAAGTCTTCGGCCGGTGTTTGTAGTAGTAATAAAAGATAATCAGTAGAGTTGCACTGAATAAAATGATGCCATAAGTGGGTATCGTTGTATGGTATAAACTCGAGAAATTTGGTTCGTCTGTCACAGCTGGTTGTTCCATAAGTACTTGATGTTGAATATTGTGCAAGGTGTTCAAGTCGATTGTAGTTAGATTGTAACGAAGTGATTGTTTCGTTGAAGTCGGAAAAAATGCTGATTTGGGCAGCGTCATGATTTCGACAGCGTATCCTCGGGATTTGTCGTCCATGTTTATGATTGTGAATTCGGGTGTCCGTATTTTGCAATTTCGTGGGATAGTAGCCAAGAAACTTCCTTTAAGAGTACGGTGTTCCTCCTGTCTGCATGATATCTGTACTTTAGTTTCTGCCGGAAATGAAATTATATAATGTTGACTATCAAGTTCCAAAAGGGCTTCTTTAGTAAGTGATACGGGCGTGGGTGTGCATAGTGTGTCCATTTCTTGTTCGTGTATAAGGCGGGCTATACAGTCTCGTTGAGTCCGGGTCTGGTGGATGGTTTTTTGCTTGCAGATGTACCATGTTTCAATCTTAGGGCATTCAGCCTCCATGTACACAAATTCCTTGGAATTGGTTGCCATAAAGGGAGAGGGCGGTATAATGATTTGGGAATATTTATTAGGTGTAGGACATAGTCTAAAAAGATCGTAATTTTCTGGGGACAGGATGGGAACTTTAAGTACGATTACAATCTTGTGATCAATAAAATAAGATCCTAAATTAATCATATCATAGTAATTTCTTATATCTATGTCTAATATAGAGACAGGTCCGTAAAGAGCCTTTATCTTACTTATCATATTTCCTAAGTCATTTATCGTTAATAGTGAGTGGTGCATGGAATTGGTGTGACTAAAAGCTAATATATTTTCTAACCTAGTTAGTTCAGATAATAGATCTTGAACATTTTCACTGAAAATACTAATTATCTGGGACAAGTGAGTATACTCAATAAAAAGGTTACTAGTTCCCTTTGTGCTATTAATTAAATGTGCAACCGCTTTTTCTAGCCTGTTTTGGTTGTAAGTTAAATTATTTAGAATGTGAGTTTGTTGGATAGTCAAATCTTTGTACAAACTGATGTGTTTATTAAAACTTGTAGAAATTGCTTGATTCTCTTTTCGAAAGATAGCCAAAGTATGTTCTAATCTTAATGCGTCATCGTTATCCAGGTTACCAGTCACACTTTTAATAAGGGTACCGAGAGGATTGAGGAGACCACGTTTGATACGCTTTGGTTCAAAGGATTCTAACTGTAGCATAGTTTTATTTAATTTAGAAAATAAGTATAGGATTTGGGTTTTAAAAAACGGGAAGTTTTGGTTAGGGAGTTTGTTTGCAGCTTCTGATAATTGGATCTGTACCAGTTCTATTTGTCTTTGAATTTGGTCAAGGTCGATTTCTTGTATGAAAACATGGTCATGAGATATAATTTTCGTTGATCCCAATTTGAATAGTAAAATACCAGGTCCGTCAGAGAGGCTGTCAAGTTGTATGTTGTCAAGTGTCGGTGGGTGGCCGGCTCGGGCCCGAGTCAAGGTTGCCACGAGGGTTAGTATCAGTACAAGTATCTGCATTGCAACTGGAACTTGACGAATCGATGTGTGATACCGTTGTCCGCTGTTGCTACCGGTCACTCGGCCACTCGTAGGTTCTCCTTGTAGACGTTACGTCGACGAACGACTCTCAGCACAGCACAGCACTCGAAGTTGGAGGCACGCACTGATAATGTCCACAAGAACCGACTGCGCCAGAAACGAGCTAGGGCCGCCGGAGGGACTCTTCAAGAAACGAACACTTGATTTTCGAAGTGAACTTTAATGTCTCTTAACAAAGGTGCAGATACAGTGAGGTTTATATAACTAACTTAATTTATTGATCCAGATCGATCACACGACCTTATGCTACCGCGATGGAGAACGTAAGACACTCGCGGCACCTTGATTCTCACCAAAGTCGATAATGTTCACTCAGCACTTTCGTGGGAGTCCGGCAATCGGTTATCGGGAAAATTGGGTGACTCAGTGAGTCACGTTGTCGCCGTGTGGGAACCGTATGGCGTAACATGTTTCTAAATATTTTTCTCCGGGGCCTGTAAGTGTTTACTTCGTTTGTTATCAGGCTCGTTATCAGCTAACGCGATAACAATGATAAGGAGGAAAGTATTCCAGCTCTTGATAACACGCACATAATACGAATTTTAAAAGAGGCAATTAAGGCTATTGATATTGAAATGTTACTAGATATACAGTTGTGGTCATATAATTAAGAACGATTTGAAGTTGCAGAATATATTTATCTAAATCATGACATGTGTAGTTATAATGTTCCTTCTTAAAAGTAACTAGTTATGTTTTGAAATAGCCACATGAATAGAGCAAACGGGATTAGGAATATAAAATAAAATCGCGAACTATTTCTTTTACAAATTGTATTTTTTCTCTATAGTAACAAATTCAAAAAGTAATAAAGCTGGACAAATAATTAAGAACGATTTATTGAACTGCTCGAGAGTTGTATTATATGAAACTTAGACTAAATAAATCACATTAATGTGAAGTGCGTAAAGGAAAAAAAGATATTTAATACATTTTAAACAAAAACTAATAGTTAGTAGCGTGTCCACGGCTTTTAATTACTGCTTTACACCGGCGAGGCATAGACTCTATCAATTTTTGACATTTCGCAAGAGAGATAGACTTCCATTCTTCTAAGAAAACGTCGTACAGCTCTCTTAAATTGCCACACTGTCGATTTGAAACCTTTTTCTTGACTTCACACCAAAGATGCTCTATTGGGTTTAGATCTGGGCTGTTAGCGGGCCAATCTAAGACAGAAACTGATTGCGATGTGAGAAATTCCTTAACGGTACGTGCAGTATGCTTTGGATCATTGTCGTGCTGGAATGTCCAAATAACCGGAAGCACGTCTTCAGCATAAGGTAACATTGTTTCTTCCAGTATATTTTTGTATTGGAATTGATCCATGTTTCCTTCTATCAACTTAACAGGTCCAACACCATGTCCAGAAAAGCACCCCCAAATTTTTACATTTCCCCCACCATGCTTTAATGTCACTTTTGTGTACTTAGGGTCGAATGCTTTATTCGGAGGTCGTCGTACATATCGTTTTCCATCAGAACATACCCTGTTTATTTTTGTCTCGTCAGAAAAAAGAACATTTTTCCACTGTCTAACTGTCCAGTTTTCATACCTTCTTGCAAATGCAAGCCGGGCTTGCCTATGACACCGTTTCAACATGGGCACCTTCCTTGCTATCCTCCCGTGCAACTTTTCTTCTACTAAACGCCTTCGAATAGTGCGTGCCGAGATTGCTGAAGGATTGTTTTCACCAAAATATTCTTTTCTCAGCTCATTAGACCCTTTAAAAGGATTTTGTTTTGCCAAACGAATGATATTTCGATCATCTCGACGACATGACTTCCTCTGTTTAGGTTCACGCGGAACATTTGAAGTAGTTTGATACGTCGCAAAGTGCTTCACAGCGTGGAAAACCATTGTTTTTGAGCATTGCAGATGGTCGGCTATCTTTTTATACGACCAATTCTTCTCGCGAAGTTTTATTATTACTTCCCTTGTAGATTTATTGCAACTTTTATTTTTCCCCATTGTTTTTACACGAAGCAATCACCTTTTAAACTCTTACAGCACTAAATGGCGCCAAAATCATACAAATAGTGACCTACCACCACAGAGCCACAGAGTGTTCTCTATTTAAATTTGAATAAAAAAATAAACCATTCAGCGTTCTTAATTATGTGACCAGCCAGTAAGAAGTAATACTAGGTTCAGATCTAATGTAAAAAGTTTATCTATTTATTTTTTAGCCAATCATTTGTATCAGCGAATGAACCGGTAGTATGCAAAAGTTTTGCGATACAGAGAGAAATACAAAAAAATACATGCAGTTAGTTATACTTGTTAGTTGGAAAAAAACTTTCCTTTAAATAAGCGTTCTTAATTATATGACCACCACTGTATTTTGATATGTTCATTATTTTTGTCTTCTTGTACAATCCCTATTTATACTTTTTTAACAAGACACTGATATACACCGTGGGCCCGAATAACCCGACCAATTTTAACAATCGATACTTGAGCCTATTTGTAGAATATAATGGGTATAATATGTAGTCCAATAACGCATAATTTCCGAGATTTTTATTATTTAAAAATCAATTCCATAGTTAATTAAATTTGAACTCTGTCACCTTAACCTAAAGCATTATTTACTAAGAAAGATTCATGTTGTAAGTAGCAATATCATCCACATACAACATAAATTAATTAATCAATTTCTTATTAAATAATGCTTTAGGTTAAGGTGACAGAGTTCAAATTAAATTAACTATGGAATTGTTTTTTAAATAATGAAAATCTCGGAAATTATGCGTTATTGGACTACATATTATACCCATTATATTCTACAAATAGGCTCAAGTATCGATTGTTAAAATTGGTCGGGTTATTCGGGCCCACGGTGTAGATAAGAGGATTGATTCGATATTAACAGAAATATTTCGCTATTAGAAACATAAAAGATAACTAACGTTTACTAATATGTTGATTTGTTTGTCAACAAAATCGGCCGCACCGCACTCAAGAGTCTGTTGATGACGAAGTCGTTCCATAGTGACGATTTTTATACACAAGTTTAAACAAAATGCGCTAAAAATCCCAACTGCTGTTTGGATAACGTCGTCTATATAATGTTAGTTATCATGTATATTTTTATTTGGTCTATTTCCCATAAAAAAGTACCCGTAACTCTGAAAGAGAGCCTCTCCAGAACATCGGGGGTTATGCAGTTCAAAACTAAACACAAACGTGTCGTATTGTTTTAATTTACCTAATAACAAAGCATCAAAGTAAGACGTGTAACAGTTTCGCGTACGGACCACGGACACACGGACAGCCGGGCCGGCAACACAACGCGTTGCAAAACTACTCGACCTACATTCCAAGTGCATCCGCTCGCAGCCATTTCACGATTTGATCGAGAGAAATAAAGCATTGCGGCGGTGAATCCTACTTATGTCTGTAACACGCCTTTTTCTTCTTAGGGTGAAGCCACACGAGCGTAATTTTGTTAGTTGTGAGTCGTGCATTCGATCTCATATAAAAGTCCTGTTTGATTCACACGGCGACGCAAAATTAGCTGGACTCTTGTATGCAGCAGAAATTACGCGACTCACAATTCACAAAATTACGCTTCTGTTGCTTCACCCTAAGTCGCGTAATTTCTGCGTCGCCATGTGAACCAAACAGGGGGGTTTTGTACAAAACCGAATGTAGCAGCTCGAAAATTACGCTCGTTTGGCTTCAAACTCAATCTCCGACAAAAAAAAAATATGTCAGTTAGCTTGTTTATCTATAAATTTATGTATCTACTGTGGCATCGTAGCTCTCAAACGGATGGACAGATCTGCGTCGCTATTGCCTAACGCACTCGCAATCGCAATCGGCTTCAAAGTGGAACAATTTGTTTCTTTTTTTATGCAGGCTCGCCTTCGGACTGGCAGCATGAAAACGATTGCGATTAATTCAAAGAAAGCTGTAATTAAAGCGGTTAAAGAGATATCAGGCCTGAAATGAAGGGTTGCTAATACTGGGGTTCCAGTGAAATCCTTTCTGAAGATTAAGTGATAAAGAGTTTAAGTCTATACCCTTTTTATTGCGAGTTAATTCGACTTGTTCCCCTTTTACCAGGACCCCAGAATTATATCAGGGGTTGTCTATTGAAAAAGTAACGACATTAGCGAACGCACGACCGTTAACGACCATTTTATATACCATATTATTTGATTTCTGCAGCCGTTAGAATTTACAAAATGCAACACGCACAAAATTAGAAATGGAAGCCGCATATAACGAGCGTTTAACTTTCACTATTGATTTAACCAGCTAAAAATCCAAAACTGATATTTATGTCAGCTGTCATACTTACAACAATCTACTATCCACTAAAGTTCCATTACATTAACATAATAACATCAAAAAATAAATGTTAATAGTAACATTTACGAATTTTAATCATCACCGGATGACATTTAAAAACCTACTGGTCTTTAACTAAATGAATTATTTTATGCAAAACAACCGGCACTCAGGGCCCAATACTCAGTACCGGTTGAATTTTGTATGGAAGGCAGGAAAATTGGCACTCAACTTGACTATGAACTACAAATTATCTGTCTCGCAAGAATTCAAATATCGAACGTCAAATTATCGGCTCCAATAGATAAAATGCAAACGTAGGTACATTTTATTATGTTGTAAGTTTAAAAAAAATCTGTCCGATCAGTTTTCAAAATATAGATTACGGGCTCTAGTAAAATTTCACGTTGCAAGTTCTTAAAAGAAAAAGTCAGTATGCAAAACGTCACTCAACATTATTAGTTGCTCGAATTTCAATAATACGGGTTTGGTATAGCACTCGTACATAGACATATCGATTCTCTCATTAGTTATATTCGCTCGGATTATTTTTGAGGTCTCAAGTAAACAGACACTCGATGAATATTAATATGAACTTTAATAATTTACATCGGCAACCCTAAGGCCACATTAAGCCAACACAAACTCAAACTCAAAGGGCCGATCTCCAATATCTTCATTAAGTTATTTACATATGCTAAAAGCGTTCCGTACATGTCGTCATAGTATTTTACCTCACCTGTTATTTTAAGGTACGAATTAAATCGAAACTAAATTATTTCATAGAGTATTTATACCTGAATCGTAAGTACTTGTAGGTATGTTATAACTTTAAATCAAAGGACTGCCATGTGATTTTATGAGGCGCACTATCTAAAAATACATCTGCAATGCTTTTGAGTTTACTTACTCAAGTGTTAACTTTCTATTACCCAGCGTATAATAAATGGATGTTTGTAAATCAATTAAAAGCTACCATTTTTTAAATTTCAAACATCGAACGCACGCTTGTTTTTCATTGAGCGCATAAACAAAATATTTGAATTAGGAATGCAATCGGGACAGGCAACGTAAGAAAATGTTACACTTGTTAATATCAAGGATGCAACGCGCACGACGCGGTTAGGTAAGATGGCGGCCGATTTAGATATACGAAACGTTTAATTAACTAACACAGCCTTGCGTCGAGGATAAAGGTAGTTGCACGAACATTATTCACGAGTCTTTCTGGACGGGGTGGTCATTACAACATGTTCCGTTTTTTTAAATGTTTAAATCTTTTATTTTAGTTATAGGTAGATATGTTTATAGTTACTTTATTATCTATCTCGCATTCGATAAAACATTATAAATAGTGCTGAAATTTTATGGTGTTTGTGGCGATACACTTTGACCCGTCGCGTGACTGCTGTTTATTGACGTAGATATATTTTACACAATTATATGTATAGGTATATAAAGCCATGAAGATTAAAAAAAACGTACTATCTTATTGATGAAACGTAATTTATCATAAAGATCTGGGATGAAAATATAATTCAGGGAACCTACAATATTTAAAATCGAACGGGGCATTTTATATTCTATTGAAATTTATAAAATCTGGAATACCTACGATTATTTACAGAGACGTTTGAATTTTAAATTTGGAACAGAATGCAACGCCCCGCGCCGATGTGAGCGCTCGAATATGAATATATCGGGATTTCGAATAATTTTAGGTAGGAAAGGAACTATTATTACCTGACCTGCGCGAAGAACGTGAGATGGAGATAGTTTGTACGCACCTTAATGACAGCGTCAAAATATTTTACCAATATTATAAAGTTATAAATGCTCAACTATTTAATCCAAATCATCGTTAAGGATCGTAGGGTTTCAAAGATTCAACCAAAAACATGCGAATAAGATGTCATGTTTGAATAATAAAACTATCGAGGATTTTGTATCTAGACGTGTTTTCACGTTTAACAGACTCAAGAAACTATCGACTTTATCATATTATGTGGGCTCTTAAACTACGAACGTTTCCGAATAGTATGTGCGTTATGTGATGTGGATGAGTCGATTTGCCCACGCGCAGCGCCCGTGCAGAGAAAATGTCGCGTGCTATTCGGTATGTATTGGCGTCAGTGGCGTCGGTAAATTTATCGACATCGACTACTCTTTAAAACGCACATCATTCGGAACATGTTTAAAGCTGTCTAGTTAGATTACGACTGGCGTCATGACGTTTAAGACTACGCCGAGCGTCCAGTGGCGCCCTCATCACCATTATTGTGTTTTCTAATAGACTAAAGTATTGTCTTGAAATCGATGGATGTGTTTTTGTTGTATAAATTAATACACAATTTATAGGGTATATGACTCAACTTAATAACTATTGGACTATGAGTGAGTAACTTAACGGAAAAAAGTGGCCACCTTCTCCCGTTAAGTTGACGACGTGAAGGTTAAAGGTTATTAAACGTTGTCTTATATGCTATACATTGTTTTTTCATTTGTACAACATAAATACATCCTTCGATTTCAAGACATTACTTTAGTTTATTAGAAAACAAAAAAATCGTCATGAGGGCGCCACTGGACGCTCGGCGTAGTCTTAAAACATGGACGAATTCGATGCGTGTAGTTGTTGGTTTGAGAAAATGTTAAGGCTCAGTTTCGTTGGTCGATGGCTTGCATGCTTGTAGCAGTCCATTGACGGGTTGTTTTAACATTTTTGAGCAGTGGGCTATAGCAGCGAAGCTATGAATCACGAAAAGCATGAAACTGAGCATTTACAATGTAGAGATTGGAGATGGGGTTCAGGTTCTAACCTGGCTGTTGTTTATTCCCTAGATTTATTTTTGGTTAGAAGTAACGGACAGTGAAATATATGAAATCGCAGATGAAAAGCTCGCACTGTCGTTATCTATAGGTACACCTTGTGGCCATTTTGTAATTTCACAACAAGCAGCGCCTCTATACCTATTGCAATCGTATTTGTTCGCGTATAGTGGACAGTACAGCGGCAGTATTTTGAGCTGTTAAACCTGCAAAGTGCCATTTAGAGAAAGATGTAGAGCTATTCAAGATTTAACAAGTCGCTAATACTGCTTGTGGCACCCATATCCTAAAGGATACACGAAAAACTAAATTAGGTATTTATTAAGGTTGAACTTAAGTAGAATATGGTATAGATTGGGCCGCCTGTTATTTTCGGCGTTCCGTCTTTATCAATGTCAGGCCAAGGCCGCGAGCAGGTCGGTCGACACGCCATAGTAAGATAATACTTGTTGATAGACAAGGATAAAAACAACATTCTGTCAACTAATAAATAAAAGGTAGGTATTAAAAGTAAATACAATTTAAAATTGAAAAGTGACCTAGGGCTTAGGGTATGAGGGTCGGGAACAGATGTTATAAAAAAACGTAAAAATTACTGAATTCAAGTCCTTTTTTAGGCACAGTTGTAAGTAATTTAAAAAGATAAAAGATAAAAGAAATTTATTCAGTAAGTAGGCCGCTCGGGCACTTGTATACTTGTACTATGCGAATTAATAATAATTTCAGTCTTAAATCCAAAAGCTTCAAATTAGAATGGTTTCAGCATCGTCGCACGCGCATCATTTGCGTCATAGGAACGTTTATTAGTGACCTCTGAGTCACACGTGTGAACTCTACACTGGACATTGTCTGCTTGCAAAATGTAACCACAGACGGTTTGATAAGCGTATTAACAACTTATTTCACATGACGTAAAATTCAATTTGGGTTGACAGAAGAACCGGTTATTAGCACCTTTAGGAGGTAGGTGTTTCTTTGAAATTTACTTACGTTGTTAGAACCGTCGTTATTCTCAAAAAATGAATATATTTTTGAATTATATATGGAATATGACAATTTTATCTCAAGGTTGGAATGATAACAATTTGAATATTATCTCATCATTAATTATTCGGAGATAATATAAAAATTTCGTCTTATCTCTTGACAGTTCCAAGAACTCGTTTTATTTTACAATTGTTAAATTATTATTTAATTATAGAAAATCTAATTGTGTTCCGAACCAATCCTCCGCTAAACGGTAGGTACCTACATGTGATGTACTTTTACAAAACAATAAGCAAGTTATGTTCATAACAAAATTTGGTAGTATGACCTACTTGATTTTTTATTAAATGTCAATAGAACAAAAAAATCAGCCAGTCAGTTTTTATAAACCCATTGATTCCCCGCCGCAAATCCATAATAAATATGAATAAAGAGAGATGAACGAATCACATTATCAAAATAAAGTATCTACTCCAAAATTGCTTTTGGACCTAAAAATATGTCCATGTTCCAATCATCAGGTTCCCCTCGCTCGAACGTCACAATTGATTATCTTTCCTGTTGTGGCCTAGTTAAAAGGGTAATTAACTGTTTACATTTTAAAACCAAATATCAAAACCGAGTCCAAACAAAGTTTAAAATCTTTGTACAAACAAATACGATCGAAACTCTAAGTTGAAATAGGTAGTTAAATACAGTAAACATCCGGACCGACCGACAAAATTATAATTTATTTACCTGCAAATGCGCAAATGCTACGCGTTTTGTCCAAATGATGTAAGAAAAAACGAGCATTACTCATATCCCAAAGCAAGTGGCTGTTCAGCATTATACTAGACCATAAAGGAATAACAAAAAAAACAATAGAAATGCTTTAGAACTGAAAACCAATGCGTCGGTATAGATACGTCTCACTATAGAATTCTGGGCCGCTGTTTAACAGTGGGTGGGGAAATTCTATGAATCGTAAACTGAGAAAAGAACCACTTTTGATGATAGTATAAATAGTGTGTAGATTCGTGAACTGGTTTATCGTTCTCTGTCTACCTTAGCCTCAAAAATCTTTAACATCCATTGATAGGAGTCGTAGGAAATGAAAATTAAAATCAAACTAAACATTATCCTGCGAGAACTAGTAGGTAAATTAATGATGGGTTCAGTGAATCAGAGCACCGGGATTTTTTTTACCACATTTCATACGACGGCAAAAACATTTACACTGACGTCAAGGCTTTACCTATAGTACACGTGTACACGTGCTTGAAGTTGTAAAATAGGTACCTAATTGGTTATCTTTGTTTGCACAATGATTGAGGTTTTGGTATTTTCGGCCTCTTGATGATTATTTTGGCTTGATGCAAAAATTCAAATAACATGCATTTAGTACATTTACCACATTTATGTAGGTACTTAACATAAATATTACGATGTCCGTTTAAAATACTTAATAATATTTATTTCACAAAGCTATGTAATAATAGTACTTTAACAAACAATAGCGATAAAAAACCGACAAGCTCTACTATCATTAGGACAATGTCAAACGAAAGTGCAATGTGGTTTTTTGTTTTTTTTAGTTCATTTCAAACAATAGAAAACAACCGCGATAGTCAATATCGGTCGATAGGGCGACCTTATTAAGGCCGACCGGATAGTCTAGTGGTTGCACTCTTTGCCTTTGTTGCCCATTCCCACTAGAGTCAAAAAAATATCTCAGGGGGACGAATGTTATTAATAAAAAAAATGTCCAACGGTCTCAATGAATGCGCCTAAGATACAGGACAGCCTTGATTGGGCCGTCGTGACGGTTTTTTAAGGGCACCGCTTCCGTTGCTTTTCACCGCGACGTAGAAAACGTATCTACTAGTGCGTGCGCATGCCGTAGCTTGCATAGCCCGCACAAATTTTCCTATATAGGACTTCTAGTTAATTATTCATTATTACTACAACAAAATAATCTTTGTACAAAAGACAATACCAGCAGTGGACAAGACTTCTCAACAAATGTAGGAACAGCCGTTAAAGTCATTAAAGTGAAACTGCGAAAGTTCGACACTACAATAAAAAAAAGTACCTACACATTAAACATAGGTACGTCATAATGTTCTTACATAGGTCCTTATCTGATACATAATTTAGCCTCATTATATGTAAAACATCTAATCATTGGCGTCCAAATAACGAGTTAGGTTAGGTTAGGTTAGTTAAAATCTTCGTAGTAGTAAAATTATTGCCTCTATTTACTGAAAATTAAGTGCTGGGTACCAAAAATCGGTGGTGTACTGGCCTCTTTTGCCTCGTTATTTATTTGTTCAGTTTAGAACACGCGTTCTATTTTTCTTTGTTAGTTGGACCATTGGTAAATTTTGTTTTATTAAGTCTTAAGATTTGATTGACAACGCTACTATGAAACAGTTGTATAGTGGTCAGATCATGTTGGATTCTATAACTAATTTTGCCGATTGTACAAGGAAACAACCAAATAAAATAATTAGAAAACTGATTGATTGTATTTTGTGTAGCGAACCCAACTTATAGTATAGAGTAATAAAGAACATAAACTATTTATCTGTATTATGTATCAATTTATCGTATGTTAATGATTATTCTGATAAATTAACGATTAGTTCCAAAATAGATCGTTGACAAGACCACTTGGACGATTTTACGCTCTGAATACTAAGAATTAGATATCAGCTTATATCGCATGAAGTTGTCATTTAATTACAGAGACATATCTGACAGTTGCTGACTGCTGAGAACACTCTTATATCATGTCAATATTATATTCTTCGCAATGCTATATTTTCAAGTGTTTTGATATCGCCACTTGCGACGGGGCAACGTTATTGTTCAAGAGCCGATATAGTTATTTGTTATACAAAGGGCGCAAGTCGTATTTTACTTGCGAGTGTTCATTTGAAACACGAGCTAGCGAAAGGATTCTATGATTGACCACGAGCGAAGCGAGTAGCCCAGTAACACCACATCCTTTCTCCTTTCTACTCTTTTCTTTATTTTTTTAAATGCAATAGTTTGTTTGTTTGTTTGTCCTGTGTAAAAGATTACACAGTAACATCATCGCAACGTTAGACGACGTTATTTGCACAGATACTTACACATAGTGATAGGCTACATGTTATTCCTAGAAATTACACATTTTCCGCGGCAATAGGGATAAACAGAAGACTCACTCACGCGCAACCAAGTTACTACTTAATTAGTTTTTCATATTGGACGACGACACGTCGTCGAAGTCGTTTGACGACACATTAGCGGAGTTGGTAGTGACCCTGCCTACGAAGCAAGCGAACCCAGATTCTAGTCCCGGTATGGGCAGATATTTGTGTGTTAAGCACGAGTATTTCTCTATATATACCTAAGTTTATAATACCTAGCACGTAAAGTAGGTACGAGCCCAGAGCTTAATTTAGGACTAGATCAATTTCTGTGACATAGTCCCTGATTTACTTTTACATGTTCCCTAGAAAATATATAACTTTTCGATGCAAATCATATAAAATTGCTGAATGCAACAGGTTTCCACCAATATATCAATAATGACCGCAGAATGTAAAATACTACAAATAAAACATTAATTAATCATATCAAGTTGGGATTCTAAGCAATATGTTCACGTTGACATTTGACCACTAGGCTGTGTTCGCATAACTTGATTCTTAATTTGGAAATCGTCCTTGCTTTTATAGTGCACTAGTCGTACGACGGTGGCATTTATATCTTTTACAATTTATTTACACCTAATGTTTAGCTCGTATAACAAATTAAGTGAAGGTATTTTTATTAATTACCTTAATTTAGATGTAAATCTTGATCAACTTTTATTCAACATTGTTTTAAATTAGTTAGATAGGCAAATGAATGAATTTAAAATAAAACCACGTCATTTGATGTAACAATATAAAATACCTATCATAACTAATGAACGGAAAGGCGTTTTTTTCCTTTCCTCACGTCACAGTACAAACTTGTAGAAGAATGACGTCGTAATGGAAAAGAGACACTATTCAGGTAAAGTACCTACTGATCCGATCTTGGTGTTGTTGCTTATTAAGTACCGACGAATGCTACTTTTTCTTCATTATCAAAACAGGCAATAAATTAATTCTATAACCAAAAAGTCACATATAATCGACTTAAGAGCAACATCTTGTGGTACCTATATTAACTTTTTATCGTTTGTCTTTAAAGTAACGCATGAAAACAGGTCATACACTTTTCCGTTACGAACATTTACGATATCGTTAACGTTAAACGACACTAAATTCAATTAAAGTTTAAAACACGCTTTAACACTATTAATTATACTTTCTACTGATTTTGCGACTACCTACACCTATCATACTTAAAATAGTTTTACAAAGTATCATGCTATAGCTAAGGATAGGTTGAAGATAGAAAAACTTCCGCTATATGCCAAAAACAAAATTATTCGACTGCATTTGAAATGAAAACTGGAAAAGCCGAAGGCTACACGCAAACTGCTCACGAACATATTCAGTTGTAGTTTCCCTATTTCCTCGTTTTTCTCAATGATCACCTAGTCAATATGGAAAAAAGTCTCACAGTGCTCGCCTAAGACTTAACAAAGTGTCTAAATATTCAGTTTTAAACTGTTGTAACTTTTTAAATATTTTTTTTAAAATAGATCTTTGTTTGGTTCACTCAATGTATTTTACTTTTTTGACAAGTCACAGCAAACGCAGACAAGGCCTAATCACTGATCGACTTATTTGAGCGGAGTGCGGGTAACACGAAAACAATAACGAATACGGAACCAAGGACAGTTTTTTGTCTCTCACGTACGCACCCACACACACTAAATAAAGCGAAACTTTTTCACTAATACGGAACTATTGGACGCGCGCCATTACAATTTTATTATCACATGATTCGGAACTCACCTTCATGTCATCGAGCATGTCGCAAGCGGAGATGAGAGACGCCGTGTCGGGCGACAGCTTAATAACCCCCATGTTTGATCTCCGAGTTTCAAAAAACAAAGTTCCAAATTTAAAAAGACGGTAGAACTATTATGAAAGCGTTCGAGTTACGCGTCGGTTAAGGAACACGGTCGATCCGTGTTCGCGCCGTGCCCGAGCCGCGTGGACTGACGTCGGGCCAACTCGAGCGCCAGTGAAAGGGTCCTGACGTCACGAGCGATAACACGGCCGCGACTTGTTGCTACATCTTACATCTCATTCCTCAACATCACCCTGTCAATTCTCTGTCCCGTTCTATTAATGATATGATAGGTAGGTTTGATTAAAGCACCAAATTGTTGGCGTTATCGTTTCGCACGCCGATTTCGATTTTTATTCGGTGCAACAAAGAACGTAGATTCTGGTTCTGACCTTGTCGGAAACCAATGTGAAAGGATGGCTTAGTTTGTTTTTGTTACACAACTTGGAGTTGTTTAAAGGTTTGGTTATTTTTAACTTTGTAAACATGTTAAATGTATAGGGCGTGTTGTCGACCTTTAACAAGGTCGCCAGTAAGGTGTCGGTTTGGCGTCCGTAGAGGCTCTACGAATGACGTAGGGCGCTACGCCCACGCCTGTGGGAGCCTGCGTCGTAGCGTTGCTACGCGACGGGAATACGTGGATCGAAAAAATAATATGAATAAGTAAGATTGTATAGAATCAGAGCGTTACCGCAAGTCTTTGTTTTGAATAAACTGGAATAAAGATAATTTTGACTGCATACTTGTACTTGCAATGATTGACCGTGATTCATATCTCGTATGTGGGCATTTGAAAAATTGTTATCATTCAATTTGAAATCTAAGTTTTTAATACACACAACATGCAAAACATCCATCAAAAACTTTAGAAATGGATTTCTGACTGAACGGGGTTTTTGTAACAAAAGAGCCAAGCTATAAGACGCTTAGACGTCATATTTTTACGAAATACCATTTTACCCTTTAAATTGGTCACTGTAGGTAGGTCACCAATATTACATAATTACGAAAGCATTTTTTTTGATAAGTAGTAGTTTTACTTTATTTTAGATAGTATGGCTTATAAAACAAACCTAACCTAACCGATGTATAGCAATTAAATTATGCATTTTATATAAAATAGCACCACCATAAAATAACTTTCGCAATTTTTTCGGACGAAAGAATATTTGGAAAAAAGATTCGGAATTTGAAGGTGATCTCTGATATGAGTTGTCACAGGATTCGCCGTAGATTGGTCCAATTATAGTCTCCTAAGCCCCACCATACACCGAAAATTGTCAATGGAATATGAATCTATTGTGAATAAAATAAAGTTAAAATTCTAACTTGATCATCAGTCATAAAATAAAAACAAAATCCACTTAATTTCTCTTGCACTACATGTTTATTTTTAATACGAGGGGCCTCAGGAGGATAGACAAGGATTATTTACCCTTATACCTTAATGTGTGTACCATCTAATAAACTCACGGCTTCACACATCTCACATCAACTCTCGGATTATCGCAAGGATTTAAGTTGAAAGGCGCAGTAAAGGTCACGCCACACCGCGCGGCCTTGAACTTATCGCTCCACCATCGCGACAGGTGGAGATTAAGCTCGCTTGAAGAGTAAAGTTTTATGCGACAAGTTCTTTGGCGACTCGCGGAGATTTGCGTGGGCGCAGCTTGAAATACAACCAGCTAGTTGTTTAGTTCTCTTTTTAAAATTTTGTTATAAAATAGAGGGTTGTTGTGTTTAAAGCCTTTGCCGGTCTGTCTGTTTTTAGGGTTCAGTACCCTAAGGTTGTCAAACGGGACCCTATAACTAATCCTATGCTGTCCATCCGTTCCAACTTCAAAGCGCTGTATCTTTGGAGCCATAACATTGATAGGCGTGAGCGTAAGTGAACCGTAAAGCTGCGACGAGGTTTATCACTTCTCTATCGTCTCCCCAGCCGCCGCACGAGCCAATGTTCGAGGGTTTGCTGCGCGTCATGTGGTTGCAGCTTAAGATAGGCGAATCCCCTCATATATTTTTAAAGATAATGGGCTGCTAAAGATCACGCTGTCACGGTGTCATTATCTTATTAGGGCAAAGATTTTGTCGTCGGTGAAGCGAGTTCGCACAGAAGATGCCTATTCACCCCAGCTTTAAATTGGTTCGGTTTGTATGCATTCGGAAATACAGACGCCGGAAGCGCATTCCACTGTTTTGCAGTAACCATTATAAATGATGATGCAAAGCGCTTCGTTCGATATACGTAAAATGCATACAAGCGTTAAGTTATTACGAGTAAGTAAGTAGTAGTACTAGTAGTCCGTAGTTGTTAGTTTGTATTCAGTACAAACACTAAAGAGAAACAACAAAAAATAAAACCAACCAAATGTGGTTCATGTAGACCCTCGGTGTGTGAGTCTAACTAACACTTGAACGGTTTTTTCGGTATGGAGAAGGCTAACGAGCATCCAGGCCACGTGATGGTAAGTGCGCTCTTAGGCCAATAGACATTTGCGATTTCAAGACTGCAAAAGGTTTGTCATGTCATTGCTTTTGGGAAGAATGTGTAAACGAATTTCGAAGTGGCATTTTATTTCGCCAATGGGCTGGCAATGGGCTGGTCATATTTACATGGGATTCTCAATTCTACACTGAAAATTAATGGCTGTTGAGTTTCTTGTGCCGCTTCTCTGTAGTGGCCTTCTCATGAGAAGCGCTGGTAGTTTTTTGAAATGTAAAAGTACCCGTGCGACCTACTTACTGAAACATACTTTTTTATCTGTTTTAGGGATTTGCATCATATTATCATCCTATTTTCTTATTATCTTTACGTCCAAGATTTTATTTAATATTTTATGCGGAAATTATACAATACAAAACACTTTATTGTACACCAAACAAAAACGTTACAGAGAAACAGTACAATATCATTTCAGCCGAAATATGGACAAAGGCCTTTATCAAGTATCTCTACGACAGTTGGTATTATACCGCTTGCATCTTCTTTGTTAGTACCTACTAGCCTACTTTTACCTCGAAAAAATATATGAAAGCAAAAGTATAACAACATTGTTATTCCAATTTTCCGCCCCGAGAACTTTTGGTTGACAGCGCGTGATTGATTATAAGCCGAAAAGTAACTTTTGTTCGTTTGTTTTATTTATGTACCAAAAATAAACAAAAAAAAACATTTATGGCTCAAAGTTATTTACGCTACCATCAAGGGCATTAAGTCCGGTACATATTTAAATACACCTCCCGTTACTATGGTAAGGAAAAAGATAATAAATATTGCAAAAAACAAGCCATATATCAGAATATATGCTTGTCACAAAGAATGAGAAACTGTCTTAACCATCGCTATCTCAGGTAAACTCTATCATTGTTAAAATGGTATTCAAAGTGATCATTTTGCATACTGCAATGTTTTGTATCATTTTGCTTTTCTCTTTCTTACCTATGCAAGAGTAAAACGATGGGGCAATCTCACACAAATTGACCAAGTCAACTAAACTCTAAGCTTGTACTATGGGTACTAGATAAATACATATTTGAAAGAATCAAGAACAAATTCTCGAGCTCGTCACATAAATATCTGCTCTTACCCGGTTTTGAACCCAGGACCGCTAGCTTCGTAGTCGGGCTACTACTGACTAGGCTAACGTCGTCCAAACTTTGTTTACGCTATGTAGTTTCTGGATGAGTTTTTTGTAACTCAGCAATACAAGTACAATCAGTAAAAAATAAAAAATACTTTTAATTAATTTCAATGTATTAATTAATTTTAACTACTATTACCCGAGTAAAAAAAAAAGTATTTTTTATTGATTGTACTTGTATTGTATTGGAACAATCAGAATGAACGAACTCGGACTTATTTGTGGTTTACAGCAGCATAGTACATGACTGTTAGTAAATATTCGCGTTTTGGTCGTGTGAAATAACTGTATTTCCGGCATTTTTTTAGAAGAAAAAGCAGATTCATTCATTTCCTGTTAGTTATAAGGTTACATTTGCTACAGAAGTTTTGTCTGAGATACCACCATTGGTCTTAGCAGGGCACTAAAGGTATATTATTTTAAAAAAAGAGATGGGACAAAACCAGTCGGATAATTAATTAGGGAGCTCGTTTATAGTTAATATCAGCATAATCTTTAAAAAATAAAATATATTTTTTGACACACAACGGTAATTTGTGAACAAAACGGCGCCGCGTTTTTTGTGACAAATGTCCTAAGGAAAGAATGCCACGGACCTGAGAAATATATCGCTTGGCTAAATGTTACATTAGCATATTATCTCGGTCCCAAAACGGTGGTGTATAAAAAACTTACTGACCTAATTTGCATGTCTCAATATTAAACAAAATATGTTAGAGTCTATTTTTTGCAACAAATGGGTCAAATTCGAAACTGTGTGCCAGAAATGTTTAGAAATTTTAAAGAGTTAAGTTTGGATATATTAACTTTGTCATTAGACGAATTTAAATTGAGTTTTGGAGATTTTTTTATATATATGTTCATAAATTAAATCCTTCGTGCACTGTGCACTAGTACAGTCAGCGTCATATAGTTGGTAGTATCCAAAGTAGCCAAATAGTTCGTTACACGCCCTTGTTACTACGGTAATAATGACGTGTAACGAACTATTTGGCTACAAGCGTGTTACAAACGTTGTGGGTTGACAGTGAAGAAATAATGCAGATTAAACGCAAACAATAGGATCGAAACCGCTAACTCGGGACTATTATAAGTATGTTAAAATGATGACGATGCTCTTGATTATAATGCTGATAAAATTTAAGAAAAACGAACGCTAAATTCAAATCAATCAAACCGATACCTAACTATTTTCTGCTTTAAGTTGCATCAATATGTGTCATGTTAGGGTTTGCTAGTAGGATGCAACATCGTAAATTGAAAACATTATGAATACAATAACATAAACAAAACACAATAGACATGTGTAGGTATGTATGTCTAGTTGTTGGAGAACCGGTATGGGCAAATATTCGTGTGATGAGCGCGAGTATTTGTTCGAGTCTTGGATACTTTCTAAGTATTTAAGTATTTATTGCTCAAAATAAGTACGTTTATGGTTGTCTAGTACCCGTAGAACAAGTCTTGGGGTTAGTTTGGGACTATGACGACTTGTGAGAGATAATCCCTTGAATTTTTTTATTGTGTTCCGTGCGAGTTACCTTTGTTTCTTTTCATTTGCTAACCCGCTTAGTTTTGTGTAACCGTAAATATTTGAGGATTTAAAAAAACTAACCTAACTTAACCTATAGGATTCTCACGATAGTACTTAAGTAAATCATGAAAAATTTATGTAACATTGGGTTGTCAAATGTAAAAGTTGGGAAACGATACATTTGGCAAACATATTTTTACCAAACGGCAGGCTCCCGTTTTGTGCATTGTGGTCTTATGAGGAATTGCTATATATATAAAGAGGGTTTAATATATCGATCTTAGTTTATAATTAAACTTAACGTAAATATCCGTGTGGCTTAAGAGTCTTTCATCGCGTCTCACGAAGACAGGAAGTTGTGCTTATTGAATAGAGTTATCAACCGGATCCGTGCGCAGGCGCTTGGCTCTTTGTTAATAGATCACGCGTTAACTGTTTGATCAGATCATTTCTTACCTATTTGTTTTGTTAGTCGAAGGCTTCTTTATTGAATTATTTTATTGAGTTGAATTTGAGATCTTCGCATCATTAGATATTTGTTTTATTATCGGTAAAAAATTTTTTACTATAAATATTAAAGTATAAAAGTATAATAATCATGCTTATATAAAAAAAAATAACATTATTAAACACCTGAACTACGGGTGCTGCCGGCAGCGGGGCAGGGCTCCAGCTACCAGCGGTTAGGACCGCAAAGAAAGGAACCTTAGTATCAGTAATTGTAATGTGAACTTTATAAACGTAACACATTTCACATCATAAAATCAGTCGTGTAAGTCGTGTTTACTTGTACTAGTTTAGACCCATATTTCCCTACTTCTCCCTCCCTCCTCTTGTCTTCAACGTTACGAACGCTCCTGCGCTGCCTCTATGGGCAGAGGTGATTTCTCACCTTCATGTAGCCGTTCATCTTCTACCTCTTTCTTTGTTTACCTGAAATATTAAAACAGATATTTTAAGAAGCATTCCAATGAGTAAATAAGTTTGTTTTATTAATAAAACCATATATTTCGCAACTTCTCGTGCAAATTCCTTTCATAACAATAATTACCAATAAATATTATCAAGGACACCCGCATGTGTCGTCTTATCGTCGATAATCATAGCATGTCACGACATTCTACAGGTTAAATATGCAAGTATGTCTGTAAGTGTAGAGGCGATAGCGGTGACAATGACCCAGTATTCTATCAACTCTCGATTTTGTCTCAACATTTACTTTTTTAATGTCCTCGAGTGCATTTATCGGACAGTTTTAAATGTTACGTAACGATTCATTGGTTGGTATTTTCAAAGTCAAGAGCGTGTTGAACTGAACAGAGTGGATAGTTTTTTAACCGGTTGTAAAAAACGGTAGGTAGCTGTATTGTTGGGACTCAAACGCTGGTTTTTGTGTGGGTGGGTAAGTATTTCTTAAATCTAACTGATCACGAAATGTATGAACTGGTTGGAAAGCAGTTACAGCCAAAACATTCACGTTTACTGATTGAACATTACTATTTAATTAATGTGTAATATTTACAATGTTATACACATTTCAGTTGACTCTCAAGGCAGTAAAATATGGCCGCAAGATTTAACCGTTTTTGGATGAATAACAATTACCGTGTCGATTGTAGGCTCATATAGTATGGTTCAAAGCAGTGATTGTTCATGTATTTTCTGTTAAACACACTGCTTTATACAGTAAAATTAAAAAAAACGACAATTTTAATTAAAGTACGTTCCTTTGAGCCCGCAAATGTTGATGTTTGCACGTACATACTCAATTTCACTACTTCTTTCCTCAAAACGTTCAGTGGATTTAAGTGTCTTTCATGCTATATGGACGTTCTAAATAAAAATTGACTCATTTTGATTTACTGAAATTAGTTTCTGTGGTTACTTAACAGTAAACTACTAAGTAATATACTTTTTATGTCTGTGGTATAAAATAAATAAATAAAGTCTGTTTCTAATTAGTCAGCGGTTGTTTTATTAATAGTTTCTAATACGACCTAGTGTCTAGATAATATGAATGTTAGTTATTATCAATAAGACACCTTATTCGAGGACATTATAAAAAGTTATACTAAGACCTTATATTCGCATTGCTGTGTTCCGGTTTGGGGATAAGACAGCCGGTGTAATGACTAGCATAGGCATTCCATCTTAGTCCTCAGGGTTGGCAACGCATTTGCAGTCCTAGGCTTGCAGTCTTGTGAATGCGAATGTCTATGGGTCACAGTTTCCACTTACCATCAGGTGGCCAGTGTGCTGGTTTGCCATCTCTATGAAATAAAAAAAAAGTTTTGTCTGTGTCGTAATAACTAAATAGTACCTAGCACTTTTTCACTGAAGGAAAAATGACGTTTATTTGGTTATTAGTCTTGGACCCTTTCAACAAAATCAAGGGGTCCCATTTTTATTGGACTTCAAAACAAGGAGGTTCTCAATTCGCCGGGATCTTTTTTAAAAATATATATGTCAGTATATATCGCGGTTTTTATTATTAATTATTATGTTTATGCGTGTGTAGAATATACACAAGAAGCAGCTGCTTTATTCGCGTCGCAGTGGATAGATAAAGCATCCGTCACTTTCGCACTTACATACTTATATGCAGGGGACAAATGTTTTATCTACAGTGATTTACGCAACCATAAAGGGTTGGTCATTTGACCAGGGTCTCTATTCAACACGGTAAAAACCATATCGTGTTTGAACTGTTATCGTGTTGTCACCATTTTGATAGCTCTTATTTACTAGACAGTAATGGCGACTGGCGTCAAAACAATACCATTACAGATCAAAGACGATATGTTATTTACCGTCGGGAATAGAGCCCCAGGTGAATTCATATTGCCTTTGACATGTTATCGATGTTACTCTTATTAACTTGGTAATGGTGGCCGAGCTAAAAACCATACGATAATATTTCACAACAATATGGTTTTACCCAGTAGAATAAAGGGCCAGGGGTTCGATTTTTGAATTTAATCCGGTGACTAAAGTTCAACAAATGGCGGATTTTAACTGATTTCTACTAGTTTCAATTTATAATTTCAACGGTAATTAATATGTTCAGCAGTGTTCGCATTGTTGTCCGGTTTTGGGATAAGACAGTCGGTGTAATGACTAGCATAGAGGTATTCCATCTTAGTCCTCAGGGTTGGCAACGCATTTCGTCTTGTGAATGCGAATGTCTATGGGTCACAGTTTCCACTTACCATGGCCTGTGTGCTTGTTTGCCTTCACTATGCCATAAAAAAAGTAAACGAAATCACGCGAGACGTAGTTTTAAAATTATTCAGTTATCATCAGTGACTTTCAAAAGTCATCACCATGCAGTTAATCCGAAGTCATCGCCGTGAATCTCGACTTCGGCTCTATTGTCCAACCAAAGGGTTTTAATTAAATTAATTACCTCCACATAATAGTTATTCGAAAAACAAAGTCACGTTTTAACTGAATAGTAGGAACCATATTAAAACCGCTTTAGGTTGGAATTGGCTTGCGAATAGTCACGGATGTAGGGCGCCCTTGGTAGGGCCTTATAATATTATTATAACACGGATGTAGCCGACCCGGTTGGCACGATAAAAAGAATTCAAAAGAAATTGTAAATGTAGGTCTTGTTTATTGGGTATGGTATGGAATGGAATGTTTTTTTTTTTTTTACTTTACTTACTATCAAAGTAAATGAGGAATATTTTGCACCTTACATTAAATGTAGCCTTATCATGGCGTTATACGATATGATGCTGCAAATAAATATAAAAAACTGGCTAAGTGTGAGTTGGACTCGCGCACGAAGGGTTCCGTTCCACATTAGCAAAAAAACGGCAATAGAAATCACGTTTGTTGTATGGGATTTTAATTTAACTATTTATTTTCAATGTGAATATACAACTAAATATTCTGTGGATATTTCAAGTGTCTAACTGTTGCTGTTATTAATATCGAGCGAAAAACGGCAAAACAATCAAGTTTTTAGTAATGTTGTTGTTATAGCGGCAGCAGACATACTTCTTCTGTGAAAATTTCAACTGTCTAGATATCACGGTTCAGATCGAGACGGACAGACAGACGGACCGCGGAGTCTTAGTTACTAGGGTCCCGTTTACGGAACCCTAAAAAGAGCAAAGTGGCATTGAAATGGCATTTTTAGCCTAGAAACAAAATAAATACATTTTTTTCTTTCGAAGTTACTTGAGTCCAGCCCGCGACTCCATCTGCGTAATATTCGTATATCGTGTTTCCCTCAGGGTCCATCATTCTCGTGATAAAAAATGTATCCTCTATGTTTTAATCCAGTACATCAACTGTGTGCCAAATTTCATCTAAATCTATTTAGCTGGGTATACGTGATTGAGGCGCAACTATTTCATTTATCATAATATAATAGAGATTTGTTTTCTGCTACTCTATTACTTATTTCCAAAAATTCTTTCAGTGTCTACTATTTACCATATCCAAGGAATATTCTTTCCAAATTTCAAGTCCCTAGGTCCAGCGGTTTTAGCCGCACTTTAATCGATCAGTTAGACAGGCAGTTTCTACTTTTACATTATTATAAAGAAGGAAAATATATATATATATTAGGCCTATTTAAATATAGTAAAGATAAGATAGGAAAGTGGGAGAAAGACCGATTGACTATGATCTAAATCTAATTATGAGCAGTCTGAGACGTCGTCGGGTGATAAAAATGTTGCACATACTTATACCTTGTTGAATTAAGCATAAGGTAAGTGAACCTTACGGAAAGTGAGCTCTGTACCCAATGAAATTCGCAATTTGCAATTTGAAATTTGCAATCTGACGTTTAAGTGTCTTTATCTTGAGGAGTTGCGAGCAATTATTTATATATATTTAAGTATAAAAATTAAGCCAGAACGTATTTTAAATTATTAAAAACTAATACCAACTAACACATTAAAAAAAACGGGGAATGCCAAACGATATAATACACAAGAAACTCGTTCGTAGCGGATGTTAATTTGACAAAAATTCCAATTTAATATAATCAATTAAATAGAGCAACTTGAATGGAATTCCAATTATCATTAAACGCAGACACAGGAAATCAAGCTCCGTATACTTTATCTAATTCTCGTTGGTAAACGCTGTCCTATTTAACACACTATGATCAGTGTCTCTTTTTTTTTCTCTCGCATATTTTATTTTGTTTACATTCTTTGTCTCAACTCGTTGGACTGACTGAGTGACAAATGGGGCGTGGCAGAATGTCATAATCTTGCGTGACGTCATTTGCCAAGTAATTAGATGCGAAGTATAAGGAAATAATAATATAATTAACACGAGAGAGATAATGATTTAATTACTTACTTATAAACATATAGCTTGCTGGACTTTGCTCGCTTCCTAAGACCTCTTGGCAGACTGGCGTCAAAACGATGGGCGTAGGTAAAATTTGTTTTGTAGTAAGTAACTAGAAATGAAGATAACCTTTTTCTGGGTGTATGTATTTACGTATGTACGGCAGCCGGAGTAGAGGCTGACCAAAAAGAAGTGGCAGGACCTTGTGCAGGGTCCGTCCGGCTACCACCATCTTATCCATTAACCTACCTCCAAACAGCAGTATTCGCATTGTTGTGTTCCGGTTTGGGGATAAGACAGCCGGTGTGATGACTAGCATAGAGGCATTCCATCTTAGTCTTCAAGGTTGGCAACGCATTTGCAGTCTTAGACTTGCAGTCTTGTGAATGCGAATGTGTATGGGTCACAGTTTCCACTTACCATCAGGTGACCTGTGTGCTCGTTTGCCTTGTCTATGCCATAAAAAAAAGCATAACGAATCTATAAGTATGCTTGTGTAACATTCAGTTTTGTGACACAAAAAAAACAAGGGATGACTGGAGAAATGAGGGGAAGGCCTTTGCCCAGCAGTGGGAAACTAAATAAGCTCGATAGATTGATGTATATGTATGTATCCATGTTTCTTTGTAACCTCCTGTTGGCGAAACGCCTTGATGAATTCTCATTGCGGGGTATTGCTGGCTCGGCATTCAGCCAAGAAGTGTCATAGGACTGATAGGCTATAATAGTACCTTCTTAGGGCCGTATTAAGATACAAATCTTGACTGTGACGCCCATAGAACACTGTCATTTTTGACGCATCTCGAGACGAGCATTAGAGTTGAGGTCAGTTTATTAATAGGGGCCTTAGTTCCGATGCAGCAGGCGTAGTTGAATTCTCAAAATTAGCCTTTTAGAGTTCCGTATCTGGAAGCAGCGCAATGGAAACTATTAATATGCCTATGCTGTCCGTCCTTCTTTATTGAGCTGTATCTTTTGAAACGTAATATATATAGCGGGTTGCTTTTTTCAGTATACTAATATGTGTTATTACAGTGGATATACTAAAATACTTTCGCTGATTAGATTCATAAGTAATCAAGTAGTAAATTTTCAAACGGAACGAATTATATTACAGAGTATATGTATATGTAATATCATTGATTCGAACATAATAATACATACTGCACGGCGGTAAGGAGCCCTCGGTGCACAAGTCCGACTCGCACTTGGCCGGTTTTTGTTAGACTTGTGGCTGTGTGTATTTGGAACAATTATGATGCATATCTTATTTTCCCACGATTCCGTTAAATATTAATAATCGTAAGATGGTGTATTTTTCGCTGTACCCCAATTAGCAAATCGATAATTAGATTTATTTATGTAAGTACCTAGTTTAAAGTCTGTTAAAGGGCATTTGTTTAAATGTTTGTACCTAATTGAGGACTAACATTATGAAACGTTAACTTTTCCACTGAGTTACAAATATTAGTCGTACGTAGTCTATAATCTATATACTACTTATACCTCTCAACGCCAATAAGCAGTACCTCAAATTCAATAAATTAAGTAGATTCAATTCTCACCCGTTAGTAATATGCTTGCGCTTGCTCCTGGAGTTTTGTCTGAGATACCACCTTTTTGCCTTTATAAAAGTTAAACTTATTTTCCGTAGCTCAGTGGAAAAGTTAACGTTTCTTAATTTTTCTCCTTAACTAGGTACAAACTTTTAAAGAAACGCCCTAAAGCGATAAATTAAATACAATTAGCAAGCAAAAAGTTCCTTGCATCCCAACAAAGTAAAACATAAAAAATGTATAAGTCATTAAAAGACCTTTTTTTTTACATCAAGGCTATCGTCATGGTTACACTTGTCTCAAAATGAAAGTAAACATTTAACGCAGGTGTAGCAACAGCTTATATTTTGACGTTAACATTTTATATAATTATTCTACGAAGCCGGATGGCATTTGCGATGTGCAATAGATATAAAAATGGTTTGACTTTTGCGGTTTTCAATATACCTAAAACCGATTCAATAATCACTTATTGAATATTATGTGACAGACTGACGGATATTCGATTGCAAAACAACATTACATTAAAGGTAGTAAGAAGATGTAATGGTATAATTTGACCTTTGGATAACTACAAAGAGCTATCGAGGTTTTCAATTAACCTTTTTATTTAAGTATAAATAAACCTTATTATTTCGGTAGGCATTAAAGTAATACTACATTTAGGATCCAAATTCGCTGGAAATGAAGAAGCAGCAAACTTGGATTTTTGTACGTATTTATATATAAGTATGTATATGGTTGGCTATTAGCTATAGTGAAAGCCTAGAACTTAGTATGGGACCAGGTCAATGTGTGAGATACTCCCCTGATATTAATTTATAATTTTTATTTTACTTATTTGCAGAATGTGTTGAGGGCAACTTTCGGACACACGCAATGCCTAAATAACATTACTGGTGCCGATAACACTATCAATACAGATTAAGATAAATTTTGTATGAGTACGTGACTAATTATTATAGCCTGGTAAATGACTATCCCAGCTTAGGGCCTGGCAATGTCACCACGGTACGGCGTCGATAACGTGAAACGGCGCGGCGCTGTAGAAAGGTAAGTTGCTGCGTCGTGCTGTAACAACAGCTACAAGCTATTTTAATCTCTACGCGCAGGACATTCGACATCTGGTCTGATCGCGTGTATTAAAATTATTATTGTCTATTCATGACGGAGCCGATCGCGGCTCGCGGCTTGGTAACATGGACTTTAAATGCTGTAAACATGATTTAATATCGTTTAAAGACCATACAATTCTGCCCATTCCGATCCGTTGCGGGCCGTTTGGTGGAAATAGTGCTTTAATGTTGCACTTTACAATGACACACGGCCAGGCCCTTACGGTGAGTATACACCAGACCAGTGCGGTAGTGGCGCAATGGGCGAGGAAAAAAATCCACCAATTACTTTATTTTCCCAGCCTCGCTCTGCGTATCTCTCCTATTAGTGGGTTTTTTCTCGCACAACACTGCGCTAACTCAACCCAAATAAAATGGAATTCCCGTCACTGTACTAGAACGAATAATTCCATAAAGTTTCTGCTCTTAGTCCATTTAGTACATGCGGAGCAAGAACCGAACAGACCAAGCAGAGCAGTGAGCTACACTGCCAGCATAGCGACCACAAAAAAAGATCATGAACAGACCAGTGTTTTTGAGTGTACTAGGGTACTAAAAGAACTAATAGACCGAACTAGTACATTTGAGCGATTCAGTTTATTCATTGCTTTCATGGGTAGGTACAATGGTGTTTAAGTTACAATTTTCGTTCTGCCATGAACCCTGTGGGGACTACAATGTTATTAATATTAATTACAAAAAATGTTACATAATGTTACATATTATGGCACCAATATATTAAATTCATAAAACTCTTGTAGGGAATACAAAACAATTATACATTATATATTTCGTAAGTTTTTTAGTAAATTTATTATTTTACCCTTCACTTTATATGTTATTTGGAATTTTATTGTAGACTTTGATGCACATCACGTATGGACTCAAACTGTGCATTTTCAAATTCGATGATGGGATTGGAATAATGTTTTCTTAGAAAGTCGCACAACTCAAGTATGTAAAGGGAGGTTACAGTTAGTATCTTAAGTTTCCGGTAGTACATTCGATCGTACTAGTTTGGAGCGACCCGCTCAGAGCGCACGCAACCCTATCGCACATCAACGCCGCTACCTCGCACGTGTTGTCAACCTCAGTACGCGTGTGCAAAACCCTACGTTATCATGATTGCCGGAAATCGGGAAAATCCGAAAAAAAGAGATTTTCAGATAAATAGCTCAATAACAACTTGTATACTTTAAATAACTTTCAGGGTATTTTGATTGATGTCTTGCGTTTGTCGATACACAAATGCTGTGACAATGTAACGCACACATAGGTAGTATTAAATTGCGTGTGGCTCTAAAAAACAAAGGCGAGTTGTCGCTAGGCGTACTTCGTAGCGAATGACATAAATAATGTTTTTTTTTCGGACGAACCAACAAAGGAGAACCAGAAAAGTTTATATATGATATTGGTATAGAATAGAATAACTTTATTTCAATCTACAAGGCCTATATATACCTTCCAGACTAACATACGTAACACAACAATATATAGGTAACATAAAATTAACACGACTACTAAAACACTCTCGCAGTGTCCGCTAGCCGGCGGCCACGAAATCGCCGAAATACGAATAGACGAAAATAAGTTTATCTTTATGCTTGTTAGAGTTCGCAAAATGTCAGCCCAGCTGTTAACTGAAGGTACAAGTAACTTGCCCGTTCTAGGGGTCAAGGTAGAATGGTACAATGTAAAGGGCGTTAACAACTCTCTTTCGTTCGGAAAATGAATAGCATTCCTGATAATGCTCCCAGGAATATTGATTGTTCTAATCGTGTAGTTCGAGAGAGAGAGCTCTTGAAGACGCTTGCGATCAAAGAAAGCATTACAAAGTAACAATGAACAAGTGCCGGATACGTCAAGAGTCGTTTGAGTAGTTTTGACTCCGCATAATATTATCTGTTTCAAAGTATGAAATAGGTGGAATTGAAAACAATAATAACATTGAATAAATGCGACCACAGATTCGTTTTAATTACTTCGTAAGCTAAGTACATGTTCCTGTTCATCAGATATTGATATGAGGCTCTATTATACTCGGTAAACCCATATTACTTTTGACATATCGTATATCAACGTTACAAGAATGTTTTTGGCAAAACAGGAGTAAGAAAACACATACATAAATACGATATTGACAACTACATGCCCGTGGGCAAATGCATCCTTCCCAACAAAACAATCAGGAGGAAGGATTGATGTTAACATTTGTGAAGATGTTTTAAGTAGGTATTGTCTTTTAATCACGCATTAACAGCAAAACGGTCGCAATCGCCGTAACGACCGTTGAGGCGTAATTACGCACACAGAGAGGCAATATCCAGAATTAGGAAAGAATAATTTACCCCGGACAATTAGGAAAGAAGTCGCGGCCAAGAATCTTGTAAAACTCGGCCATGACTTTCAGTCGTGAGGTGGTCGTGAGCCAGATAAAGTAACGGGCGATAAAGCGTTATGCGATAAGCGATAATGCAGTGTGAGGTTGGTAAACAAACTCAATTTTTTGATAACCACCAAGGCCACGATAAGTGCGATCTAAATGAAATTATACGCGAATTCAAACATTGCTGATATTTCAAATGTTTAATCCACACATGCAGGTTTGAAGAATGCACACTCTGGCCAGGAGTTGCCCAGGTACTGCCGCAATACAAGAAAAAACGGCTGTGATGTAATAGTAAAAGCATTTTGAAGGGGTTTGGGTAAACGAGCGGTCGTTTGTAAAATTCATGCATTTTTAAGGTAAGTAATTAATTATGATAGGTCTATAAATATATTTTTCAAGTGCATCGGAGACGAGATATTTAAATATTTACACCTGAGCGTTCTTTTATTTAGTACCAAAAACGTAATACCTAGATCTTTAATATCTCCGCTCCGATATTATATAACGCATACAATTTTATACATTTACGTATGTGTATTTTGAGGTTCTCCAAACGATAATAAGAAAATCATCCGTGGCCGTGGCCGCTAAAGAAATATATAACAATAATGTTCTTACAAACTAACCCCTTTAATGTGGTTACCATTAGAGTTTTGAATGCTTCGACTACAACATTTAACTTAAGCCTTCTTTGGTATTACGGCAGAGTAGTGGAAAGTATAAGTAATGTTTTTTTTAGATGTCAAACATTTTATACTAGGAAATACTTGGCAAACGACGGTCGACCAAACCGAATAGGTGACAGTCGACTTGCTGTAAATAACGTTTCGACCGCGCCACGTTCGACAAGACGTAGAGAGTAGTCAACCTTGTGTAAACGAGCAATAACTAGATCAAACACTAGCTACGTGATTTGAATATGTGAATACCGCAAATTAAGCAGAGTGCTTTTATTGCCAACGACAAAGTAACGCGGCTCAAATTAATTTGCATACGGTAATACGATCTATTGGCGTAATTAAGCACATTCATTGCGACGCGATTGATGATGGGCCTGATATCGAATTTTCATGTCTAATGTGAAATTATTCGTACGTTGGATTAGGTTAGAAGTTAACTATCTACCCCTTGACAAAAATGACTATAGAAAAAGTTGAATAGAAAGGCGAACACTACCCGTCCTGCATCCTTTAGACCATGGAACGGCACCTCATGGCAGTCAAACTAAAAATTTAACTTTTTGCACTAAATCGACCGACTATAACTACGCGCTAGTTTTAGATACAAAAAAAACATTTAGTCGGTATCTGCGGAATCGTATTATTTTATACTTATCATAAAACAAAAAGCTCACAAAAACAAACCTAAGCCGCAGCCATTTTGGAAAAGTTCATAAACTTCTGCGGTTCGTTATAAAATCATTGTGACGAAAAAGGCCAAGGTAAAGCTCGGGTAATTAGAGGGTAAAAAAATATCTGGGAGATATGTTTTGTTACCTAATTAACGTGCGAGTGTTTATTTATGTGGAGTTAGTCCTAGGTAAATATTGTATCGTCGCTTCGTAGTATCACAAACATTGTAATAGTTAGGCTGTTGCGAAGGCTTTTTTATATTATTTCTTGCTCGTTGACTTAGTCTTAGATATATTTAGGTACAGTCAACAACATAAATAAGTGATCATTTATGTACCTTGTCACTTTCAACCGTTTCACAACTTTGTATGGCATTTCAAACACGACGTTAAAGTGACAAGGTACATAAATGATCACTTATTTATGCTGTTGACTGTACAAGGGGTGGCACTTTGCAATTGCAAACCTGTATAAATTATTGTGCCGCGCATTTAGACGTTAGAAAACAAATATCTAACATTTGTCATATAAACTTAACGCAACAGTTACATTTCGTGTTTGACCTACTATACCTAAGCAAAAATACATTTTTAACTAGTAAAGAAGTTTTATTTATCGATTACATCGTCATCATGTCAGCCGAAAGACGTCCACTGCTGGACATATGCCTCCCCCAAGGCTCTGCACTCAGACCAGTCTTGTGCTTTTCGCATCCACCGCGCTCCCGCGATCCTCACGAGGTCGGCACTCCATCTTGTTGGAGGCCTACCCACAGCTCGTCTTCCGGTCCGTGGACGCAACTCCAGAACCTTCTGACCCCATCGGCCATCAGTCCTGCGAGCAATGTGCCCCACTCACTGCTTCTTCAGTTTAGGTATTCTTCGGGATATGTCGGTAACCTTAGTTCTACTGCGGATATCATCATTTCTGATTCTATCACGCAGAGAAACCCCGAGCATAGCCCTCTCCATAGCCCTCTGAGTGACTGGGGGCTTGATCGATACATCACAAAAAAAAACCAATCAAGCACTTTTTTTTCTTCTAGGACCAGAGCACCGAACGTGAATAAAGAAATACTACAATAACGCTAATGTTATCAGTAAACAATATTTAACATTGTAGCGTAATGAGTTCGCTCACCGATCAATAGTGGATCTATCATAGGTCGCGCCTACTTGCCCTTGCGCTGCGATTCGTGAAAACAACGACGATAATACGTCAATGTTTACTTGACCTATGGGGATGACATGTGTATCCAAGCTATCTCAGAATAGAGTCATCACCATTCCATAAGAGCTATGCTCTTGCCGGTGGACTTTTCCGAATCGCAAGCCTTATCTACACACGAATAGAGTCTACGAGATTATATAATAGTACGGTGAAAGATAGATAGGTAAGTATATCAAAAAGGAAACATCTCTTCGTCTAACTGCACTGCCAAGCCGCGTAAAAGTCGGGCTTCTTTTTAAAACGACGACTGAATAACGTTTTTATAATCGATTCATATTGCGAGCAAAAAACAATTTAGCTTAAAGTTCTAATTTATTTAATTATTTTATTTTATATAAATAGTCCATCTATGCCAAATCTATAAGAGACCCCTGGCTAAACAAATCAAGGTATTGTTTAGTCTAACACTGTAAAAGCTGATCTCTACCTACCATTTTTTTTGTAGTTGTCTGGAAGAGATCGCTATTTAGCGATGAGACCGTGTTGGCGTGTTGTATCATTTTCATTGTATTTACTTCCCTTGCAGTTGTTTTATGTGGTGTTCAATAAAGAATATTTGTATTGTGTTGTATCGTATGTACCTACCTGAGTTTAGATCTAGCATATTCAAACGTCGAAACTTACAAGCATGTAAGTACTTACCTAAATAGACTTACCTAAGGCTTTCTTAAGAGCTGCTAGATACATGCAAATACTCTGGGACTATAACTAATAAGATAATAAATTGCTGCGAAATACTGATTTATGAGCACATTTGACCCAAAGGTTGGTTTTCAAATTTGATTTACAGTTGGATTAATTGAGGTAAGCAATACTTCTCCACAATCTTAGGTCAACACACAGTATTTAAATGAAATGGCCGAAGTAGATTCAATGCTCTCCTCTTAGCAATGAGGTTGTGATTGCTACAAGAGTTTTATCTGAGATGCTGCTATTTGGTTTAGCAGGGTAGAATAGTTCAGTTGATATGGGGTAAATGCTACAAGTTTGAGTAGTGCAGGTAAATGTTAAATTCTAATTTTTATTTGTAAAGGTGAGAAGATATCTTCTTTATAGGCAACCGACGAGGGGGACCTACGGGCCGGTACAGACGGACTCTAAAATGGCAGTTCTGGTTCAATTGCCGTGACTGCATCAAAACGTATACGTACGTACGTCAACTGCATTCGAACTGCTATTTTGCAGATGAGTTGAATCAAATGCTGATGAGTCAAATGCTGTTCGTCTGTACCTGTCCTAATGGAAAGCGGTCACGGTCGTTTACAGACGTTAGCAATGCCGAAGGTACAGCTGCTGCCTTACAGCAAATGATTTTTACGCCAAAGAAGAACATGTAACAGCAGTGAAAAAATACCAGGGAGAAGCCAAAAAAATATTTATGGTCAAAAATGAGATGTAATAATTATTAATATAGTAATTACGTAACCGTTTTATATTTTTAGTATCGCTATAAAACAGCTTGCGACTGTCTTTAATCTCTCAAAACAAACTCATTAATCCTAAAATTAGACAGCTAACCAATGTTGAGACAGCTCGCTTAGTTATTTCCATAGTGTTATGTCGTACGGTATTTTGGTTTGTGGTAAGGCAGCTGACATACATACTATATTTGTGTTACAAAAAAGGGCCATTCGTTCTGTTTACAACGTAAACTGTCGTGACACCTTAAGAAAACTTTTTAAAGAAATTAATATCTTGACTGTAACGTCTCAATTTATTGATGAGAATATTATTTATGTTATTAAGAATTTAGATTCATCATCATGTCAGCCGAAAGACGTCCACTGCTGGACATAGGCCTCCCCCAAGGCTTTCCATACCGTTGGGGGGAAAAAATTTAGATTATTTTACCAAAATTTCTCATATACATAATTTAAACACAAGAAATGAAAATAAATTCGGTGTCCGAAAATTCCGCGTCAGTAAAGTATATAAATATATATGCATTCATTTGTATGATAAATTACCTTACGTAGTTTTAAAGTTACCCTTTCCAGCACTTAAAAAATACTTGAAAAGGTCGTTAATGTCTTTAGCGTATTATACGGTCGACAACTATCTAACAGACAAAAATGCATGGCCTGAACCCGAAACTTCATCATTATCAGCCGCAAGACGTCCACTGCTGGACAAAGGCCTTCCCCAAGGTTTTCCACAACGATCGGTCCTCTGCTGCTGTCATCCAGCGGTTTCCCGCGACCTTTATCAGATCGTCAGTCCACCTTGTGGAAGGTCTGCCAACACTTCGTCTCCCGGTTCGCGGTCGCCACTCTAGAACCTTTCCGCTCCAACGGCCATCAGTTCTACGAGCAATGTGCCCCGCCCACTGCCACTTAAGGTTTGCAATCCGGTGAGCTATATCGGTTACTTTAGTTCTCCTGCGAATCTCCTCATTCCCGAACCCGAAACTTAGTCAATAATAATTTGTTCAAATGCTAAAGCTTTATCCTGCTTTGTCTTGTCTAGGGACACCGTTGATGGAGGAAAATATATCGAAACTTTTATGTGGTCGTCTTGCAACATCTTATATACACATAAGTAGAAGTTTTTTTTTTTTCTTTTTCTCTCTCTATTTCTCTCGTAAGATTTTTGGCATGTTTTCCTGTTGAACTACGCATGTTATTTGATATTATATTTTATTTAATATTTATAGCTTTATATAATGATAGACTAAGTAGTACCATTGTAATATGAATTATGTTTAAAAAATGACTGACTGCTGAGTTTCATGCGGCGTTTCTTCTCAGCAGTAACCTCCTCTTGGGAAGCGCTGGTAGATTATTGACGTAAAAATGCCCGTGCTGCCTACTTACTGAATAAATTTCTTTTATCTCTTTTATATTTTATGATAATGTTGAGTACTTTAAATTTAGTATAAGGAAATTAGATTTTTGCTACAAACTGTAAAAACTGGAACTTATTCAGTTTTACTTTTCAAAATCATCCTTTTCTCAATTTCTGGCAGAAACATTAACACCAAAACAGAAATACAAATTAAAATCGACCAAGAAATACCTACGGATGATACAAGCATTTTAAACTGCTAATTAAACAGTAATTAGACAGAGATCCGATATGCTGTGACGTCGACCATATAAACTTCATGTTAAATTCTGTTTTTCTAGATTGTGATAGGAACAAATCTTTGGTGCCTTATAGGTATATTGGTAATTTTTATAGCTATTCAAAAAATGATTTTTCTCAACTGTTTGTTAAATGAATCAGCTTTTATTTAAGCTGTGAAAAAAAGTCATAGATATTCCTTATTGACGAGCAATTGTTTTCAGGACTGCATTACGCTATAGTGTACGCTATCATAACAGTTTCAAGCTAGCCTCGTGTGAGCGTCAGCTATCTAACGCTGGCGTGTTATCACGATCGCGGCCGGCTTGCAGGTTAATGAACCGTTATCAGTTTCCTCGTACCAACATCTTGGCAATTAATTAACTAATCGTTTTGTTATTGATTGGGCACATGCAGGGCAAAACAGCACACAGGGCACGCGTGCTGTATTGGAGGCTGTTAATTGTGTTAAAAATTACAATAACTCGAGAGTGGTTGGACCAATAAAAATAAATAAAATGTGGTTGTATGTTTGTATTAAAAAAAACCCGGGCATGAATAGGTAGTTGTAGATAATAAAAAATCGCCCAAATGTACGCACATAACTTCCAAACGACTGCACCAAATGGAATAATTATTTGTTGTAGGTAAATTGTCAGGACAAACTTTGTATGAAAGAAAAAAAAATCTATATAATATCTGTACCAAATATCACGTTGATGACGCGTTGAAATATGAATACAAATCATACATTAAAAAACAGTTTTATTTGCGAGAAAAGGATGACTTGTAGTGTGGTCTGTGCGGTCTACAATTTATTTCGTAAATCTTGAACATTACGCATGATCTAACATGCACTTGACCGTTTTTTTAAATCCCAAAACTACATATATCGTGGTAATGACAATTACGCAAGTAAATTCCAAGCAAATGACCGTTAATTTATGTAGCCGTGAAATAAAGCCGCTCGCACGCCAAGGGCGACTCGACGGCAACGCGCCGCGTGTGGTGTGGCCGGTGTGGGCTATAATTATTTGTTTAGTAAAATGGACAGAAATTAGAGACCTTGAGACGGTGTGTTGATGGCGAAATAATAAAGAAAATTCAGGTTTTATGGAAAAGCACATTGACTGTAGCAGTTCGGTAATAATTAAAGAAAATTGAATGTCTGTAAATTTAGGGCAGCTTTCCGTGCAGTTTTTATTCAAATTAAGGAAATTTCAAGCATGTGGAGTTTTTATTTACAATGTATATAGGTCTCTTTCCGCGCTGTATATTAAATCATGGTCGACCTTGTGTAAAAATGAATTTTCTAATTTCTAACTATCATCAAATCTAACCAAGTATAACCTAAAAGGTAAAGCATACACTTACTTATACTTTATCTATGTTTCCAAGTTAAGGGTATAGTAGTCAATTGAAGTGGGCCATTAATGTATTACTCTGTAATACATCACGTAGTTTTGAAGACCAAGTGTAAAAAAATAATTCTTTTCATATTAAGTTCAAGATTGAATAGCATTTAATATTTAATACAAAATAAAAAATAACACACGCTCAACGTAACAATTTAGGTTATGTGTCAAGTCATTTCTATTAACTCCGGCTTTAAATTCAAGAGATCGACAAGCCCTGGTTAAACATCAAACCTTGAACCGGAACTCCCTCAAAACCAGCTTTATATTATAAGCAAATCCGGGATTTGAACCAGTTACAAAATTTTAAACAGACCTTGAGTAGTGTTTCAATGATCATTTGACTTTCAACTTTAATGTAGTAAATTTACATAACAATTCACCTTGTTCGCAGAATTTGCAACCGGAGCTGGGTTTGCGCATGAAAGTTGATATTTTGGATCGACTTTCGAGTGAGAACGCAACGAGTTTGGGACAATAGTAACGCGATACGCTTGTCGTGCTTTCAGATTACATGAAATTTAATTGTCTTTGCAAATTTTGAGGTAGGGACAGTTATTGTCAACGATGCCGTTAGTCTAGTCGGTACTTAGTGGCCCTGCCTGCCAAGCTAGCAGTCTCGGGTTAATTCTCTAATACTTGTGAGAGCGTGAGTATTGGTTCCTTAGTCTTGGGTAATTTTTATGTACTGAAATACGTATCTGTTTGTAAAAGTTAGTTTATTTATTTATTGTCTAGTACCCATTACAAGCCTAGAGCTTAGTTTAGAATTAGGTCTACTTGTGTAAGATAGTCCTCATGATACCAATAATGATTATTGAATTTTACTGTAAGGCCAGAAAAATGAGGAGCACTTTAGTGCCCAGTCTACACATCAAACTGAACAAATCAGGACAAGTATGACAAGTTTCCAATTATGACAAGATTTTCTAAGTACACTCGACATTTTTTATTTTAAGGCTAATTAAATAGCTGGGATTTATTCTGGACGGATTTTGGAGTTGAGTTAACAGACAAGCAGATTCAAACAAAAGACGACCAAAATTATAACCTCTAATTATTATTTACGTACATTAGGGTATGCTTATGATGTACGAGTATCAACTATAGCATAACAATATTCGTAGTTAAAATACCACATATCTTCAAACGTCGAATTCACGTGACTACGAGTACTTGTTTACTACTAGCCATATCTTATTATACACCTTACATTGTCCAATCGAAAACCTACTCTATTTTCAAGAACAAACAACAACAATCCGTTGTTAAAGCACACATTTAAAATCGTAGATGCGTCAGGCGTTTTGCCAAATAACTCGTAATACTAAACGCAATGTCCAAAATAAGCTGGTCTGTGATTTTACTACAGATTTCCATTGTTAGGTTTAAAGTAGCATTGGGAAGAGGGGTGTGGGAGATCAGGTTACATTGGCCGGCGCCTGATGATTCGCTAATTCTCTGTTATTGTGTAAGACGAGAGATTAAATGGTTCGAAATAACGGGATTGTAATGACACGTTTAGAGGCAGGATTAATGGTACTGTACGAAATGGATCCGATTTTGAAGCCGTGTGCGATTAATGTTGACCTAATTGATTAATGGACTAAATTAGGTACAGGGGTTATTATGACATGGCTAGGCAATTCATATTACGGCGAGCATAAAGGACGCTACAGCAGCTGTCCTTTTCTCTCAGTGTAACTGAACTGCATAGCTGTTATAATAGCAAACAGAAACAACAAAGAACATTTTTGATGTACAAAATGTGAAAAAACATTCCAACAAAGAAGCAAACAAACTTAGATAAAGACATATATTCCATCCATCTTTTCCTACCCCCCCTTCTACTATAGCCCACATTAATATATAAAACTCGTCTCGTCACATGACTATCATCCCTCCTCATAACATACCCATTTTTTTCCCTCACTGGCACCACTTTTAAACTTCCTCTTACATACTCGTTTCTTATCCTTTCCATCATTGTTATAACACACATACTTCTCACCAGAAATAAAGAAAAATAAAAATGTTATTCTATAGTGGATTACAATATGTTACAAAGCAAAGGTTTTCGTTTATAGCAAAACGAAGCAGAACGGAGCATCAAAATAGACTGATTTCTTGCACAGTACCTAATGATGAGTGATGTAGGTTACTTACTTCAAATCCCAGAATAAGGAATTTATCCCTATCTAAAAGCGATAGACAGATCCGCCGCCAACTAAATCGCTGGTACGAGATGAATATATACTAGGTAACAGTGCATTAAGAATATTATGATCATTATACTTATCTTGTACGTCATCATCTTAACGGAGAAACGCGGCTTCTGTCTTATCTGTTTTATTGTTATTGTGTTCTTTGTCAATTTATTAATAATTATGCTTGAGAAAAGCAAAGATTGCTTTGCAAAGTTTGAGTTGGGGAATGAATTGAATCATCTATGTAGGTATTTTGTAATCACTACCCTTACCATGAGTTACAATTAACGTACACGATAGCGAGTTGTATTATTATAGAGTGCGAGGGACAAAGCACTCGACACGATTTTTCCTTAATTGAGTAAGTAGTTAAAGGGGCTTGGGTGAAAGTGTTATTTGTAAAAGTCATAAATTTTCAATGTGAGCGGCCATTCGTAAAAGTGGTAAATTATGATAGAATCATTCAAATAAACATATTTTGTTGTGTAATGTAATACTCTAAAGTGCATCGGAGCCGAGATATTTAAATATTCATCACCTGGGCGTACTTTTAGTAGCAAAAACTGAATACTTAAATCTTTTATTTCTCCGCTCCGTTATTATTTAACGTCATAACTTTAGAGGTCAAACCAGCGGGTAAAAACACTCGTGGCCACTGAAAAACACATGTCAATTTTCTTCATACAAACTTACCCGATGCTTATTAAATCAAATAAATTAATTATAGTACCTACTTATCACAAAGATTTACAGTAGTTATAATAATAACCTTATTATGCTTGAAATAGAGGCTTAAACGTAAAGTTCACTCTTTAATTAGCTTCGATATATGACTGTTAATGTATAGCGGTGGGCAGATAGCGTCATTAAAGATAAAGAAGACCACACAATAAGGGCAACAAGTTGGTATTTTATGGTAAAAACATCATCAATAAGTAAACCAACTGGTTACAAATGTATTATTTATGGTATGTGTAGTTTTTAAAGGTTACACAGACTTTATAAACACAGAAAATAGAAACCAAACACAACACACACACTTATTATTATAATTGTTTATCCTTTATTGTATTTAAGCGATTCGTTACAAAAAAAGAAGAAGACTGACTACTTATTCTTGAAATACCAAAATTTAACCATACTTGATTCCGAAACACCAGGTTGAAACTATTGGGTACAAATAATAAGCGATACCTTGAATACTAAGATACTTGTACATTGAGAGTTCGTTATGTTGTAGTCCTGGTATTTTGGGAATGAGCGCAGAATTCATTTTACAAACATTTTATGTCAACTTATTATCAATTCTTACTTATCTGTATTTTACGATTTTTGAATTTATTTTAGAGATAAAGAACATTTCTTTTGTTTTTCCAAGTCTTTCTAAATGGAGTCTTACAAACATTGTTGTTTATAACAACCACAACATATTCAAAAATTGTAGAGATCGGACTAAGTACAGAATTTATTGGACAGCTAAACTATAAGGCGTCCACTATCCTCGTAACTCACAGACACTTTATTACCAAACGCACTCTTCTCTCGATTATGTTCCATTCCACATGCCTAACCCGCAGATTGGCACCGAGCCCTCAAGGTACCGGGAAGCCGAAGACTCAAAGAGACAGTTTTAATCAAACCGATGGTTGTATAATATAAGCAAAGTTATCCAATTTCGCGTCCGGCCAAAGGCAGGCCGAGGGCGAAATTAATAAAGTAATTAACGGTAATTATGAACTTCGCTGGATTTGGTAAACATGGAACCGTGTGGACATTTGGAGTTTTATTAATTCACAGTGTTTCGCCGACAATGTGAATATTTTGTGAGGATAGCTTGTACTTTAACTTGGTTTAGGAAAAATATAGGTTTTGTTTGTCTCGTGAAGTATCCTGAAATGAAACCCCTAATAAATATCACTATGGTATAGCGTTTTATTCCACTTATTACTAAAATAAAAATATTAAATATTGAGGGACAATGTCACACTAATTCACCTAATCCTAAACAAAATTCTTGGCTTATACGTACTATGGGTGTTATAAATTATGTGCATGATAAATGTACCTTTATAAATATAATGTGTACTTAAATAAATTCGAAACAAAATACCCAACACTCATAACATAAACAAATACTTGGGTTCAACTTACAAATATTTGCCCGTAAAGGGAATCGAACGTGCTAGCTTAATGGATAATGCCACTTTTACGGTGCGGTGGCATGTATATACAGGGTTATTGGTAAGTCGACCTATTCCCGTTAGGAGGTGATAGGGGTGACTATTTGCTATAATTTTGACCCCCATATGCATTATGCAAAAGTGAACCATTTTTAAGTTATCGCGATTTTTAGTATTTTTTTAAATTAGTCGGAAATTCAACTTGAAAAATTTATTACAAGAAAAGTGTCAATTTAAATCTTTTTTTTTTCTTCTGATTTACAAAAACGATTAAACACTGGTTATTTCTCAATATTAAAACAATAATTATCGGCCCAAATTTAAAAAAGCGAGACGGAATACGAATTTTTTTCAATATTTTTTGCGATCGCTTTCCACTAAAATGCCTTAAAAACAAAAAAAAACGTTATGAAACTTGGCTTGCAGATTATTTTAAAAACTTAACTGTTTTCTTAGCTCTCAAAAAATGCATAACAAGTAGGAAATTATTAGAAAAAAACTGAAAAAAAAATCATCACAAAGGAAGCGGGCGGAAACTAAAGTCACAAATGCCACTTCAAAAATAAAAATTAATAAACATACCGAATTTAAACCAACTTTTTTTATTTGCTTTTGTACAAGATGAACTTGTTGTTCTTATGCAATAATAAAAAAAAAAACTGTACACGTTTGAGAATGCGAGGCCGAAAACTAAAAAATACATGTTTTTTTATCAAACTCCAACATAAATTACACGAAAACAGAAAATTTACCAATACATTTGGCTGACTGAAATTAGTCTGACTAACTTAAAATAAAACTAAAAATCGCTTACTTTTTCCATAAGTTAATGTTGTTATTTGTGTTTACGAGTATAACAGTTAGTTTTAATAGCTCGTTAGAAAGCTGGAAAAACGTCAATGTTTTATGTGTAATCTGCACGCCAAATGTATTGGTAAATTTTTCTGTTTTCGTGTAATTTATGTTGGAGTTTGATAAAAAAACATGTATTTTTTAGTTTTCGGCCTCGCATTCTGAAACGTACACAGATAATATTTTTTTTAATATTGCATGAGAACAACAAGTTCATCTTGTACAAAAGCAAATAAAAAAAGTTGGTTTAAATTCGGTATGTTTATTAATTTTTATTTTTGAAGTGGCATTTGTGACTTTAGTTTCCGCCCGCTTCCTTTGTGATGATTTTTTTTTCAGTTTTTTTCTAATAATTTCCTACTTGTTATGCATTTTTGGAGAGCTAAGAAAACAGTTAAGTTTTTAAAATAATCTGCAAGCCAAGTTTCATAACGTTTTTTTTTGTTTTTAAGGCATTTTAGTGGAACGCGATCGCAAAAAATATTGAAAAAATTTCGTATTCTGTCTCGCTTTTTTAAATTTGGGCCGTAATTATTGTTTTAATATTGAGAAATAACCAGTGTTTAATCGTTTTTGTAAATCAGAGGAAAAAAAAAGATTTAAATTGATACTTTTTTTGTAATAAATTATTCAAGTTGAATTTCCGACTAATTTAAAAAAAACTAAAAATCGCGATAACTCAAAAATGGTTCACTTTTGCATAATGCATATGGGGGTCAAAATTATCGCAAATAGTCACCCCTATCACCTCCTAACGGGAATAGGTCGACTTACCAATAACCCTGTATATTGTCAGAAAGAAACTTAAGTGCAAACATATGCCTCTACTCTATTTTATTTTAACCAATTTTGCTTACAAAACGATATTGTTTGTTACGATATGGTCGCCTTTACGAGTACTGTTAAACCAATAAGAGCTGCCATAACGTAAACGATTACGTATTAATGATGACAGTATCATTTAAACTTTAAAACAAAGTAAAATGGACGCTCCGGATAGTAAATACACATAGTGAATAGGCATTTTATGGGTAAGCGTGTTACCACCTCCTTGTTGTCACTTAACATCAGCTGAGACTGAGGTAAAAGGTAAACCCATTATAGATAAAAAAGAAGTTAAATGTGGTTTACAGACCTGATAATTGATAAACATATTAATTGTTTCAACATAAGACAGTTAGATACATTAATTTAATCGACAAAAAACTAACCACACCCTATTAACAAGTCATTCAATCGACACAACATATTAAATGATAATTAACTGAAGCCAATTAATACCTTAACATTACAAAATAAGATTCGAACACAGATCAAGTGCATCAACTCTTCATTGCAAAACAAACTATATTTTTGAGTTTGTAAGGTTTGAAATTCTTGAGATAAAGCTATAAGTTGCAATCGCAGCCGGTATCAGCGAATTTGTAAAACAATTGAACCTGACCCATGGTTGGCGGTTATATCACGGAGTCACCTTGCGGGCCAATGACCGCGTATCGCAGTATTTTGAACGTCAGCGATTGGACAATCGGCTCAGTAAGGGTAGTTACTGAGTGAAGACTGAAGAGCGAACAGGTATAAAAGTTTCCGGCTTGACAAACAACTTTTTTTTTGTTTTTCAATATTTTGCGTCTACTTAAAGTTCAAATATATTTTTTGCTACCTATCCTTTCTAAGGGTTTCAAAAAGTTTAGACATTTTTATTTCGAACTCGTAGCAAAAGTTAAATGTCGATTCTATTATGTTTATTGATTTTTTTATGTTCATACAATAGAGTAAGTAAGAGTACATACATGAAAACATGACAGAAAATAGCTTATTTGAAAAATAGGTATTTAGTAATTAATCAACTTTTTTGTAATGCTGGTAAAAGTGCTTTTGTACTTAAAGTGTTTTGTTTTGTACAACAAATTAAAGTTAAATTTATGCATCCCTACAAAAGTATTTTGCTAGTTAAAGTAACCCGCTACAGTCTACCAATGTGTCCGCAACCTGAAACTGAATTTATTTTAGTTGCTAGGTGCGCTGTGTTCCCGAAATAACATACGCACGTGTCCATCTCGCTCAGAACAATGGACTTTAAACCTTGCTACCCGATGATAGTAGTGGTAAATAAGTCAACGAAATAATAGAGTACAATTTCGTTCGATAAACGAAACGAGCAATGGTTAACCTTTCAATCTAAATAGACTTGTGATTACAATGTACAGTCAAGAGCACGAATATGTATGTATACACCTGAAAGTGTCGAAAATATGAACACAGACCTTGTTACTATGGCCTATGTGTACTTTTGCATTTTTGTGCGTAAATTTATTTTTATCCTTGACTAAGTATTATATTTTAACCATCATCAAATCATCATCATCATCATGTCAGCCGAAAGACATCCTCTGCTGGACATAGGCCTCCCCCAAGGCTTTCCACTCAGACCGGTCTTGTGCTTTTCGCATCCACCGCGGTCCCGCGATCGTGGTCGTCACTCCACCTTGTTTTATTTTAATGTTAAATGCAATTCTCGCTTAACTTAATTCTAATTCATACAGCTTTATAAGCATTATTGTTTTGAGTTTTTTATTTTCCGTCTATACCAGAACAATTTCATTTAATGTGACTGTACATAATGAAGGGCATTTAACACGAGTGTGGGTTTATGAAACGAGCCGAAGGCGAGTCTCATAATAACATCACGCAAGTGTTTTAATTGTATTATTTTATTAATAATAAAATAATTGTATTGTATTTTATGTACAGTTACATACACTACTTTATCTACCCACATATCATAAGCCTCCATGATGCATTCAGGAGCCGCATATTATGACCGGCATCGCGGCGTTGATCAGGGCCATTGACAGTAATTATTTTACTTATGGCTTAAATTCAACAATTCGTATAATTTTATACAACAAAACATATTTTAACCGGTAATGGCGGTAATGAAAAGATTGAAAAGATTTCTGGTAGCTGTCATAGTTTTTTTTAAATTAAGAGACAAACTAGCGTCGGCTCCAACTATTACGTATTATATCGTTCGATATCTTACTTGCGTGCGACATTTGTAAATTTTGTATGCGAATTGACAATTCATTTCGAACTAAACGTCATCTCGACTGATACTAGAATAGAGGTCAAATCAAATTTATTTGTTTTTCATAGATGTTCCAGATGAAATAATATTATCGAAATCGGTGTTAATATTTAGCAATAATAACATTTTTACAGATAAGAAATTTGTTTATGATATTTGGATGGATAAACATATTTAATTTGTATGTGGGGCGTTGAACAGTATGTACAGTCAAGGAAATTAATTCCTAGACCACATGACATAGTCCAAAGTGGTCTAGAAATCAATATCCTTTACTGTACGTCTGCCCATATTATCGTATCCTAACTAATAATTGAGCAACCCCGTACAACTCGGTTTTTATAATTGACGTTTTACATTTCTCATTCATGCTATCAACATATAACATTCTTTAACGCATTCGTTAAACAAATATTTATTAATTGTACAATAGTGGAGACAGGCTTAGCCGACTGTGGGGTTCACGGTTAATTTTAGTTTATAAATTACGACGCAGTGCTTAAGACCTTATTTAAGTTTTACCTTCTCTGTGTAATTTATATACTCACTGTAAGTTACAGTAGGTGCTATGCAGATAGTACCAGAGAAGTCGATCCTGATTCCTGACACATGCACGAGCATGAAGTTTCTGACTATTGACATTGTTGACAGCAGTACAACACTGCTAAACGACGCGCTGGCCTAGTTGGTAGTGACTCTGCCTACGAAGCTAGCGGTCCTGGGTTCAAATCCCGGTAAGTGCAGATGTTTGTGTGATGAGCGCGAATATTTGTTCCTGAGTCATGGATGTTTTCTATGTATTTAAGTATATATTTCTCTATATAAGTACTTATATCGTTGTCTAGTACCCATAGTACAAGCCTAGAGCTTAGTTTGGGACTAGGTCAATTGGTGTGACATTGTCCCCTGATATTTATTTATTATTATTATTACTTATTTATTGCGTGTGAAGGAATGGTCATAACAGCATTGTTTGACTGCTGTCAACATTTATACATATTCAGAAACTTTATGGTTGTACAATGTGTCTGGATTGACAATGTATTTGATTTGATATTTGAGATTTCAAGGTTGAATTACAAACATGCGATTGACGAAAGCTCAAGTCAAAGTTCAAAGTACAAAGCACAAAGTGCGTATTATTCCCATAATTTCAAGACTCCATTTTAATCTATTTTTTTTATATTTTTATTGCGTATCTTTGTTCATTTCAGGAATTTTATGGGCAGTTTTTTTGCACAGTTACTTAAATTATAAAACATCTAAGTAACTTCGTAAAATAAACGGACAGCTACTCTATTAAGGCTAGTTACCTACATCCTCTCGCGATAATCCAGTTTTCACGAACAAATTAGTAAAGGGCACCTTTTCTAATTTCGTTACGCAGATACGATAACGAAGTACATATTTATATTTAATTCTTAATAGCATTATTTAATAAGCCCGTATTTGATTATGAAGACAGGAGAGTTCGCCGTAAATCCAAAGCGAATAAGACTTTTAAACAGTATTTTAAACTTTTTTAATTGGTACAGTAGATACGTATGAATGATTTGGAGTCTCTAATAACTTTTTTTTAAATTTTTTTTAAAATGCAATATTTTTAATAATTGACAGCCATCAACTATTGGATGTTCTCTATAAATCATACGATATAAGGGTCATTTCAATTATTCCTAATACTCAGGAGATATTACTAGATCACCCGATTTTGATAAAAGTAAAAAGAATATTAGTACTAATACACGTACCATCAGCCCAATGGAACCCTGACCCACCGTAGAACGTTGTCACAGTGACATCATCAGAGGCCGGAATTTTCGTAGCATTTTTGAGCTGTCATAGGGACTTCTCGTTTATCGACTTCCTGATATATATTTTTTATCGATACATTATAGAACACAACATAAAGAAGACTTAAAGTAGAGGTAAACAACAGGCGGTCTTATCGCTAACGAGGGATTTTTTTCAGATAACTTTTGATTAGCTAATAATTTGAATTAGAAATTTGCAATAAAAATAATCGGTAGCAATTCTTGATGCAATTTCTTTCGAAAAATGTTTAAAACGCATACCAAATACACAAATTATTTTAAAAGAAACAATTAAATATTATTATTTTAATTTCTATTTATAATTTCCAAAAAGCTGTTATCCAAAGGTCATCTTGAAGAGAGTAGTTTACTTCTGCTCGTAATCATATTTTAAATATTGTATTATGTATTTATCGATATACACATGGATATCGGAAGTCGATAGACGAGAAGTCCCTATGACAGCTCGAAAGTGCTACTGTAATTCCGACCTCTGGACATCATAAAACAACTGGTTCGGCACTTCTTACGTCTTGAATCATAACGTCACTGTAACGCAGTTATATGGTGGTTCAGGGTTCCCACGGGCTGCAGTACCTCGTAATATTTGTTTTCACTTCTTCGGGATTTAATCTAAAAAACTACGAAAAACTTGAGCAATCATATTTTTTAGACATAACCGCGTAGGTTTTTATATAAAAAAAACAGATACCGTGTATTTGGTTTTTTTTTTTAAATTAAACTGTGCCTTAATATTGTCGAATTCGCAGTTTAATGAATCTAGTGACACATTTTTGTTTTGATTTTATAGTAAACAGCAAAAGCCATTTGTTATATAGTTAACTTAAGTAGAATATTTAATATCGCCGCTCCCGGAGAATACTAAGATAATTGCTATTATCATAGTTTTAGTGTTATGTTATATTTGAAATCTATGGGTGCCAATGCATCGAGTACATTTTTCTTGAAATTTTCTTACGGTTATTTACGAAATTAGAAAATAATGCAATTTTATTCAATGATTTTGCTCATGCCTAAAATTACCAGAACATACTTGTATGGTGATATTAACAAAAATATTTATCGGCCCTCAGTTTGACAAACGCTCGTACCATAATCTTCGCGTGAAAATAATTCTACGCCATAAAGATAACCGCAGTTATAATTTTTTTCACGTCAAAAAACTGGCCCGGCTAATCGGATAACGCCGTTTAGTAAAACTTCTCTATTGGTGCTAAACAGTAAAACGTATTGTTATCCCCTTCTTTCAAAACCTTTTTCATTAACACTCTGAGCATTTCACATCAAACTGTTTATACAGCTCTAGAAAAGATTAAATGTGATGAAAGCTTAATCGACAAACGAGGACACCATGACAATATACCACGTAGAATGTCTATTAAGACGGAAGAGTATATCATAAGGCGTCTTTATAAAGCCTGGTTTGCACATGAAAACTTTGACTGTATTATGGCTACAAAACGCCAATACGAAACAATTTTTAACACCAGGTTCAACTTTTCATTTTACAAACCTAAAAAAGACCAGTGTTCTAAATGTTCTCGATACCGACAGGCTGACCCTACGACTCAAGAAATGATAAACATCATAAAAACAAAGAAAGAGTAAGGCAAATTAAAAGAGACGAAAAGGAATCAGTCGACCCTTCAGAAACCACGGTGGCAATCCTCGATTTAGAAAAGGTTTTGAACATCCCACAGTCTTAAGTCGGAGCATTTCACTATAAAAGAAAGTTTCCTATTTACAATTTTACAGTGCTACTACTGCCATGCTACTCGGAGTAAGGGTATTGTTATGTTTGGCATGCTCAAATTGCAGAACGAGGGGCTAATGAAATTGGCAGTTGCCTTTGGCAATTTTTACTTAATGAAAACCAAAGAGGCGTTCCAAACATACATTTTTACTCAAACGGGTGCTGTGGTCAAAATAAAAACCGATTTATATTTGCGTTGTACATCTTTGCGGCACAGAAGCTTCAATTAAATATCACTTATAGATTTTTTGAGACTTGCCATGGCCAGAGCGAAGAGGATTCGATGCATTCCAACGTCGAGCGTGAATTAAAGAATAGAGTAGTATACACTCCCGACCAGATATACGCTATCATTATGAACGCGAAAGTAAATGGCGAAAAATATAATGACACAGAAATGACGCAAAATGAGTTTTATAATATAAAGGAGTTGATAAACAATAAAAACTGGGTCAAAGATGAGAAAGGTCAGAAAATATTATGGACTCAAATAATGGAGGTAAGTGTCTCCTATTTACAACCATAAATTTTAAAACACAAATATGACTTCGATGCTGAATATTCCCAATCAGCTACAGATGCTGTCCAAAGATTAAGAAATAAGCGGGGACAGGCTGCATCTCATTTAACCAACCCAAGTCCTGCAGCGGAACCTGAACTGCAAGTACTTTACACGGAGCCATTGCCAATAAGTAAGGCTTTATATGACGACCTTATAAACCTCTGTAAGGCTGGAGATATTCCAAGCTACTATCGTGCTTTTTACGAGTCGCTGACTTATGGAAACATCTACTCTGGAACCAATGATGATAATGAGGAAGATTAGGCTTATGACGGTGTAGAGTATTATTTTGTTTTTTTGAGCTATAGGTGATCTAAAGACTGATTTTATGTGATCGCGACGCTGTTTTAGTTATTATTAAGTGTAAGATAAAAATCATAAGCCTGATTTTCATTAAAATTAAATAAATAAACACCAATAGCTGCTCTAGAGTCAATGATGACGAGGAGGAAGGTGATGATGAAGATTAATTAATAACCTGGGTTTACCTATTAAATATAACTGATTTGTTAGAATTTGAGTCTGAAACAAGATGCGTCGAGTATATTAAGAAGTTACTGTTGATTTTTTACTTTCGTAATTATATCATTAACAAGGCTTTTGTTATTTTTTTAAATATTTTATCATTGAGATTTACGTTTTTTAATAGAAACAAGCGTTGTTTTTCTATTATGTGATGATTTTTGTTCCCTTTTGAAGATTTTTTCTAGAGACGTTCTAATTATTTGATGTTCAGTGATTTGTTTAATAAACTCAAAGTTGAATATCAATTTACTGTTATATTTAAAAAAAACTTAAAAGCCTTTGGCAAAAACCACTTTCCTATAAGTTACGAGAATAAAAGTATATCATGTATTAATTTCAGCACCGGTCACCCTAAAAACCGGTAGAATAAAATGTTACGACGATGTTACAATACTTGTGTTTAGTCTGGAAAAACAACGAATAAAATGATAATCGACTTAATACATCACAGCCGGTAGTTAATTTTGACTAACATTTTATTTTTCAAATATTTTTGGTTTGGTAAAATGTTACGACCATGTCACTAAATCATTTGGAACGCAAAAAAAATAGCTTTGTATAAAGGTGACTACCACTTGTCTGTGTTCAGGTTTAACGACACAATCGATCAAAACATGTTTTTATTTTTTGCTGAAAAAACACGATTTTGCTGTTATCATTTTGTTCTCCGGGACCATCGATATTATCGCAAAAAAATATTTATATCGTTAATAACATTGAATTTAATCCGAGATTATATTATGCCCGTTTAATAAACAACACATTCTATCTTTAAACAAGCTTCATAAAAGATTAATTAAAACATGAAAGGCCATTTCTATGTAAGGCTTTATATGACGACCTTATAAACCTCTGTAAGGCTGGAGATATTCCAAGCTACTATCGTGCTTTTTACCTTAATAATTTTCTAAGAACATTCCACGGTGTTAATTACCACGGAGGATATCTTAACCTCCGGAGACGTACCTGAAACAAGATGGTAATTTAAGTAAATAAATTAAGAAATAATTTTGCATTTATAATTCCATATTTTGTAAAAATAACTTTCCATTTTACGAGGTATTAAAACGACCGATATTTGGATTGTAAATTAGAAGTATTTACTTAGTTCAACTTGAATTAAGTTGTAATATTTTATGTACAGTCGCCGTCAAAAATATGTTTACATTTTTGGACCTTATTTCAATGAACTAAGGTGAAAAAATGTAAACATATTATCTTGGACGTCGACTGTACCTATACCTGTCGGCTTTCTGTTTCAGTTTTTTTTGATAAATGTCTATCATAGTATAGTGGTCATAATGAAACACTTATTGTGGGATGTGATGCCCTCGCCGGAGTAAGAATGAAAATCCTCGGTTATGATTACCCAGAACCAAGTAATTTCAAGGCACTGCACTCCACAATCCGCTTTCTGGAAGGGGTGGAGGCTGCATTGAATTAAGCGCTAAAACAGGGGTAATCACACAAAAGATCCCATAGGGTCGAAGCGTATCCGTAAGGACCCCACCAATAAGGTAAGATAAGACAGTGGTCCTAATAATTAGCTGCACACTTTTGTACCTTGTTCTTTTAACGCCAGTGACAGATCAGTGCAGCAGTTCAAACCTGACGTCAAAATGACAAAGTACTAAAGTGTGCAGCTTCTTATAATGCCTACCGTATCATCAAGGACTTTAATTGTTGATCCACCATAGAACCTCGTCATAATGACAGCGTCAAGTGACGAGATAGACATTACCTAGGGATCAATCTTTGATTTTATGCGTCAAGGTTCTAAAGAGGATCATCATTTAAGTATGTAAGTGAACTGTAATGAATAAATACCTTCAAAGATTACGCTTAGAGTTATATTTTATTTTTATTTTAATATTGCTATCCTACGCACCCACGCTGCAGTAACACCAAATAAAGCAGCTAACTGCATAGTAATGGTATAAGGATTTTAAATTTTATGATTTTACTAATAGAGAATAGAATGCTTCGACTACTAAATTGCAGTTAGTCGCCTTCTTTACAGCAGCCACGCTCACCCTCAGAAAGTGGGAAACAATTTAATTTTCACAAAACTATTTAACCTAACAAAAGCTGGAAAACGGTTTATAAACTGAATCACTTATTATGAAGTTGGCATTAAATCTCTTTGGTTAAAATTAAGCTCAAAGTTAATTGGCGAACTAATTGCTACGGTTAACCAAGGTATTTGAAAAAGGTTTTCACGTGGTTGGGAATAATTCAACGTAACGCGTATAACTTTGACGTAGTTACCCTCCCTACGAAGCTAGAAGTCCCCAAATCGAGTCCCTGATAGGAAAAAAATTGTGTGATGGTTTTTATATGTATTAGTATTTATGTATCATTTTTTTTTGTTTGGAAGTACCTTTTATATTGTTAGCAGCTTAAAAAACTTCCGCTCAGTTTGAACGACTCTAATACCGCTCGACTCAAGTAATGTACTCCAGAACACTCTGTATATAGAGTGATTTCACTGTCTCCAGTGCCTAAAGCACAAGTCTAGAGCATAGTTTGGTTGGGACAACAGTGTTTTTCAGCTACGGTAATTTCTGTGACAGCTCATACAAACACGCATTACACTTGTTTCTTTAACTTTACATAAAAACTACACTGATACACACCTGGCGACGCCGTTCAGGAACTTAAATAATGAATCGCCTATTTTTTAATACTTCGCATGCGAGTATAGTAAGTGATTGAAATTACGAAACACGGCTGTCACAGAACTTATCGTGGTTGAAAAAAACTGTAAGTAGGTCAAATTGTGTCAGATCGTTATCCTAACTCCACTTTATTTTTTAAACTGTTTTAAACAAGTGAATCGGCTCAATTTTTTTTGGGGTTAAAGACCGCGTTTAAACATCCAAAACTCAGGAGCAAACTACTGGCACTCATTATAGAAATGTTTGTTAACGGGGAAAGCAACAGCCACCAAATGTAAAATTGATGACAGTTTATCAATTTCAAACGACAACTTCGGACAACGCGCTGGCCTAGTTGGTAGCGACCCTGCCTACGAAGCTAGCGGTCCTGGGTTCAAACTCCGGTAATTGCAGATATTTGAGTGATGAGCTCGAATATTTGTTCCTGAGTCATGGATGTTTTCTATGTATTTAAGGTATGCATTTCTCCATTATGAGTATTTATGTCGTAGTACCCATAGTACAAGCCTTGAGCCTTAGTTTGGGACTAGGTCAATTGGTGTGACATTGTCCCCTGAAATTTATTATTTACTAGTGACCCGCCAGCGGCTTCGCCCGCTGCAAATTTCCGACGTTCCCGGTGGTTTTTTTTTCTTTCATACAAACCTTGCCCTGACAATAACGAATACAACCAAAAAGGAATCAGCCAAATCGGTTCAGCCGTTCTCGAGTTTTAGTGAGACTAACGAACAGCAATTCATTTTTATATAAATAGATTTTTATTATTTAAATGTGTATGGGCCCAAATTCCCAATAACTATAAGGTACGCTATAAAAAAACTGATTTACAATAATAATATCGTATGTTTGAACAACCAATAGCGTAAATATATTCCTGACGCCACAAAATCCATTATACCGCGCTAAATGTTTAAACAGGCATGATATCAGTTCAATTTGCATCTATATGAATATCCGGAGTTTTTGGACGCATGAAATTTTAGTGTAACGGCGCGAAATAATTGTATTCACTTTAATAATCGAACACCGATTAAGCTCATTGAGTATTAAGAGGCAAAATGTTGCTATTCATTGTAAGTAACACATTTTGTATTTTTTTATGTTTTTAACAAGTATTCATTTTACTGGTGGCACAATACACACGAATATATTCAAACAAGAGCAATCTTTACAAAATGTACAAAGGCCTACACAACATAACTACATCCAACAAACAAAAAAACACTCACGTTTCGAAACATGAGAACCCCTGAAAGGTTTCCACGGTAATTGGCAAGAATCACAATTCAAATGCGTACAATGAAATACTCTGCTCAAAGCGCAAACAAAAGCATCAAAATAGCTCAGCGAAAGCAAGAGTAGCACTTGAACTTTGGTATTTTCGGAGTGTAGGCGCCAAGGTCACGGGGAAGGTCTCGAAAGTTCACGAAAGGTCACAGAGATTGCAGCTGCATTTCCGCCTACCTAGTATCGACCTTTCCGCAGTTTCGCTTGCGTGGGAACAATGGGGGTTTCTATAATGCAGCTGGACGCAGCGCTAGCCGGTTTAACGAGTTGCAAGGGAGGTATTGTGGAGGTTTGCTGTAAGGTATTCTGATGTAAATGTATGCGGAAAGTTATTTTAGTAACGAGAAAATGGTTTTGTAGGCCACGTTATCGTTTTACATTGTATTTTTGGTATTTAACTCATCATTAGGGTGATATTCACTTTAACGAAATCGAAAGCTATTTTCTGCTGAACCCATGATGTTTAATCTTAAAAGTTAATTAAGTAGGTTAGGTTAGGTTAGGTTAGACTTGATGCAAAATAATAATTCTGCGTTAGGACACTTTTGTTGATTCCTATCAATAGGTACCCATTACGTTAACATTAAACTAAAGATGCATTATTTTTACAAGCTTTTATTTAACTTGCAGTGTAGGCAGGTGATGACTTACGGATCTGAGACGTGTGCGCTAACAATGGGCCTCATAAGGAAGCTCAAAGTCACTCAGAGGGCTATGGAGAGGGCTATGCTCGGGGTTTCTTTGCGTGATAGAATGAGAAATGATGATATCCGCAGTAGAACTAAGGTTATAGCTCATGCAATTTATGATGGCGAGTGGGCTTTACTTGTGGTAAACACATATCTGTATACGTGTCAAAGTGTGCGTGACAGCGAGAGCGGGTATGGTAAGCATAAAAAATAAAGAGAAAATTCTATTCTTCTTGAAGAAAGTGAAAGACTTAAGCGACCATTGCTCGTCCCTACAAACAATATAAAATAAGATAAAACATTGAAAACAACATACTATTTGTGTTCTTGACGTGATATGCGAACTATTTAGTCATGTATGCAGCGACCTTCTTGGTTGCATCTTCTACAAAATTGATGTAACTAGGTAGGTATCATTTGTAATGTCTTCGTATTTTCTGTCCTTAAATTACGTACAATTTTATTTTAATTAAATCTATCTGTAGGTTTTTTATTTATTTCAGAGGGCTTATTAGGACCGTGTTTATCGCGAGACTAAACGTGGATAAAACATCCTTCACTCTCGCACTTATATACTTGTCAGAAAGTTACGAATGTTTTATCCACGTTTTGGGACGCAATAAACACGAATAGGCCCCACAGTTCTAAATTAATTACCTATTTTTATGTTAGCATATGTTAGAATAAAAATACTTTATTATACCTCACTATAAATAACATAATGACATGCTGACGGTACTTCGTGGCAGTTATCGTCGTGGAAACAATATGCACAAGTGACTTGAGCGACGGCGCGCTCGCGACTGATCGCTCCGTCAGACACGCACACTACCGCAATGTGCATATACACGTTCAACCACTAATAAAGCCCACTCGCCATCGTGAATTGCATGAGCTATACCGACATAGCCCTAAGAATAGCTAAACTGAAGTGGCAGTGGGCGGGGCACATTGCTCGCAGGACTGATGGCCGATGGGGTCAGAAGGTTCTGGAGTGGCGTCCGCGGACCGGAAGACGAGCTGTAGGTAGGCCTCCAACAAGATGGCCTCCACAAGACCGGTCTGAGTGGAAAGCCTTGGGGGAGGCCTATGTCCAGCAGTGGACATCTTTCGGCTGACATGATGATGATGATGATGTAAAGGTATGTATGTATGTATGTACGGGTCAAATCGTGCAAGTTAAATTTGACCTATTCCCGGTTTCCGATGAAACTGAAAGTTTGCATACTTACAAGTGTGTAAATTGGATAGCAATGCAATACTATTATGACATAGAGCTGATCTGATGATGGAGTCGGAAGGTGGCGATAGGATCTCCGCTATATTTAACCTAGAACCGCCGTGTTGGGACTCATTAGTTCGGTCTTGATAAGCAGGTAACGAGTTTGCAAAAAAAGAACAGTCGGCTTTTCCTAAAAAAATTTTTTTTACAGAAACTTGTTTAAAGTAAAAGTATGCTACTACTTTTGCTAGGTATGTCCTTAAATATAAGTAACATGAAGAATTACAATCCCAAAAACTTACACCATTTAATGCCAGACTCCAGAATACTGTTACAAAATGGCCGCGATGTGAATTTTTAGAAATTGAACGTGCTAATTACTATACCTTCGTTAAGCGTTGCTAATAAAGCAGTCACGCGTAAGCTCAGTCTACCGAGATTAAGCTCGTTAAAGACGGCATCGTTAACTTCAAGCCTAGGGTAAAAGTTCCATAATCGCCTCAAACAAATCGCTCTGGTGGGACGTTCGAGGGAGGACAACACAGCTCAAATATTATCTCTTCATTACTTGAAGAGAGGAATGAATACAGAATGTACGAGATTCTTGGGTACAGAACAAAACTTTTTTTCTGCTTAGTTACCTATTCTAATCCATGTTATGAAATGTCAAAAAAGTAAAAGTCAAATGTGAATCACCATCTTATCTTATACTACCCATTATTTTACGAGTAAACACGCGATTTTGACATAAACTAAAACTATTAATCAGGACTTAATCGCGTATATTATCCATCTACTTACGATTAGAATTAAAAAAAATCGTTGCTGCAGATTGTAAGATGGCCGTCATGAAAACGAGTCGCCTGGTGGTGCAATGAAACTGGCTCATCACTTGTAGGTACTTTTACACAAAGAACTGCTGTCTCAGTTCTGTTAAAAACAAACCAAAAAATTGTATAAAGCTTTTTATCTAGTGCCGTATATAAGATGTCATATAACTTTTAATGGCCACATTTTAACAGCGCATTTGAGTATGAGTAGCATTCTCTGCGAGGAAGACAATGTAACGAAAAACGAGTGTTCATTATTGCTATGAACTGTAACGTTTTATTTTTACATAGCTTTTATATATTTTTTGTTTAAGATTATAATTATTGGTTACGAATAATTCGAAAATTTAAATTCGTACGAAAACCTGTATCATACTTCCATCTCTTCTTCTCTGTTTTAGCATCAAGCTCCTGTATTCCCTTACATTTCGAACTCTATAAGGAGTCTTTAGCCTTGAACATGAGCCAGTGAATAAGACCTCATCTTTTATTCCGTCCGCCATCTGATGCACGTTTTATGTTTCAAGTTTTATTCCTTGCTTTGCATCAAAACTTTTTGATATTCTAACGCGATAAAAGAAACGCTACTTACTAGCTGGAGTCTAGGTAAGATGCTTTTTATTGCTTCCTTATTTCTGACATATTCGATGCAGGTACCTGTACCTGGGGCTTAGTACATATTATAAGGATCAAAAATAGACACAGCTCTTTGTAGTCGCCTGTACTGCTGCGGAAATCAACGTAATATAAATAATAAAAAGACAGAGATTTACTCGTAGGTAAAAATAAATAAATTAGCCCTAACGGGGATCAAACCCCGGGAACGCTACCTTCGTAAGTAAGGTGCACTTGACAGAGTGCACTAGGCAGAGCTTCACAATTACCTACAACTTTAAAAAAATAACTCTCGGTTTTTAAATTCTAATTCGAAAGATTAGGTAATTTTAAGAGACAAATAGTTTTCTTTTATATATTTTTATTTAGCGGATATTTTATGGATGACTTTATTATTTTAAATATGGGATGCCATTTTCTAATAAATTACAACACTTAAACGATGTCTTATGATAAAATTAAATAGTGATTGTAATAGTGTATTAAAACATACTATTTCAAGCGGTTTTCGCCTCACCCGTAAGATACACCTGGAACGGATTCAAGCCGAAAACGAAAGTCAAACAAAGGTTAAATATACATTTATCACAATATCCGAGATAGATAAATATTTCAGAAACTTAATAATGCAGAACGGCTTTAAAACAATATTCCTCGAAATGGTTTTCGAATTAGAGTAATGGTAAAAATATGAACAATCCTAATTTTGAAACCACATTTTGTGAGTTATTTTGGATAATGTATTAATCGTATTTATATTAGTCGTTGGCTGTACAGGCTTACTCATATGTAAACGCAGCTGAAAGTTGAATCCGCTTTGTAAATCTATAGAATTGATTAAAACGGCAAAGCGTCGCCGTTGCTTGCGTCATTCATTCCACCCTCCATTCAGAACGTAGGCGGACCACCCTCAACTCGGCCCACCCCCCATCTCACCCCTCTCATCCCACTCCCACAGCGATATTTATCTATCTCTGTCCCTTCTTACGTCGCCATTGACGCCTACGCGTTCTCATTCAAGACAGTAAACCTAAGTCGAAATGGCGTATATACAAAGCGAGGCTAAAACAAAATGCGAACTTTTGTGGCTACGAGTAGGGTTGTATTTTAAATAGAAGTTTTATAGGACTTAATGTATTTCGTTTTTGCTAAAAAAAGCTATAGTGATGCATGTTTACTATCTGTACAATGTTGAGTGTTTTCGATGTTTTCCAGGTCGAAGGTGTTCTGCATAGGCTTCATTCATGTAAGTTATATATGTACATGTATAGTAAACGACCAAGAAGAATATGGCGTGAAATAACTTATGTAATTATGCAAATACACTGAAAATTTTCAGTTAATTTTTTTAGTGACTCACGGGCACTTTTTACAAGTATGCCTTCTTTGAAGGAAGCCACAGAAAGAAGGATTTCGTTTTGGCAAGATTAAAAATCCTTAAGAAGTCAATGGTGAGTGTGTGAAAATTCTAAATCAAGGATATTAGGTTATTTAATTTTGAACAAAGTCATGTACTTAAGTAAATTACTTGCAATGAGTTCTAATTTAAACATTGGACGTTTAATTTGATTACACACGCATTTATACACACACAAAAAGGTAAATTATAAAAAGATACCTATAAACAAGCAGTGTAATATAAATTTACATCGTTCCCACACAAGGAGCGTCGCGCCTCATAATGCCTACGAGCTACGAACTCCTACGAGCTACGAGGCCGCTACGCAATCTACGTAATCAAATTTCCTTGCCTTCTTCCGTTGAACTTCGTTGCACAATAAAAATTGGATTCGAATTGGCAATCGTTTTACAATTGTCAATTTACATTGCTGACAATTTTATTGTGCGATGGGTTCTTAGCTTTAGACATAACGTTATCGCCCTCTGGATACCCTACAAGAGTGAAGTCGTTTAGATTTCCTAAATAACGTTTTCGTTGCATGTTTCATATGCGTAAGATTGAGCGAGGGGGATGCCGAAGTATTATTTCTGGTCTTGATTAATTATTACATAATGAAACTGTTTTTTTTTAAACCTTTAATTTTTGAAAAGTTACATTAGGTTGTTCCTCACTATAGTCACGTATAGTCCTCATAACCTTGTAAATAGTAACCTACTCGCTTGTAATAATACTAGCTGTTTCCCGCGACTGCATCTGCGTAGAAAACTAAAACATAGCCTATGTTCAATAAGGATAATGTTAGATTCTAATGATGAAATATTTTTTCAAATCGGTCCTGTAGTTTCGGAGCCTCTTAAATTAAAACAAAACAAACAAACATAAAATTTTCTTCTTTATAATATTAGTGTAGATTGTATTGTTCACGTGTACCGTTCTTGGTGAAGACATGTTTTTTATCACCACCTAAATTAACGATTTTGTTTGTATAAAAAGTCTTCGATATATTCAAACATAAAATTGGTTAAAGAAATATAAATAAAGGCACAAGGTTGATGAGGTCGAACTCTGGCGACCGCGTCCCAGAAAAAGCGTGGGTGGACTCAGCACAAATACTGGGCAGCAGAAAACCGAAGCCTTTGTTTGGAAGCCTTTGTTCAGAAAAGGACGTCTTTCGGCTGATATAATGGAGATAACTGTAAAAAAGTAAGTAATTTAAAATATTTGCAGCAAGCAGTGAAAGTCTTTAAGGACACGGACATGTTGAATGTGATGACTTTTAACCCTCGATACAATTAGGGGGTGTTTTTAGTTTAACGTGTGTGTGTATGTGTCTGTTTGTCCGTGTTTCTCTCGTCTCGCCGGTTTCTGTGACAGTTCATAAAATCACGAAATGAACTTATGTCTATTTGACTATTCATAAATACTACATAAATACAAACCTTGCAACTTATTAAAATAACATGAGTATATAACATGTTTCAATCAACAGATAAGATTTAATAATTATCAAAACAAATCAAGTCATTATCAATGTACTGTTTAACCGAATCTAAAGTGTTATGGTATTGTTATGAACTCGGCCGCCTTTACTGTTAAGTAAATAAGAGCTATCAAAACCTTGACAATACGATACAACTACAGTAGAACCCGCTTAAGACGATTCTGAGGGGACCAAGCAAAAAAAGTGTCTTAAACGGGAAATCGTATTAAACGTGAAAATTAAACTAGTATTATTTCATGTACACACATTTACATGTAATTTGTTTATTTCAAATGGAAGATACAAAAAATTGAAAAAAATATGTTTATGTAAAAGTACATATAGCCGATCGCTTAGTCGCAACACACAAACTTACCTGGAGGTGTCGCTAGAATCGCGTCCCCTTGCGTAATATTAGTACGATATGCTTAGTTGCAACTCTTTTTGACCCGCGTACATAACTTGGTATTATGGTTTAGAAGACGTATTAAGCGGGACGCGAGTCGTATTAACCGTGAAAAAATGTATGAAAACAGGCCTTAAGTTGCAGGGACCGGCAGAAAATGGCGTATTATGCGGGAAATTGTACTAAACGTGATCGTATTAAGCGGGTTCTACTGTATAGATCTAAGGCGATATGGTTTTTACCGCGTAAAATCCTGGCCCAGTATTTTGACGAGTTGTGGTATTGCTTCTACCTCGGCCGCCATTACTGAAAGCACACAGCCCAGAATAAATGATAAGAAATCAATAACATTACAGCATCCTCCGGACGGTAAACGATTGACAAATAATTCGACGCGCTGGCCTAGTTGGTAGTGACCCTGCCTACGAAGCTAGCGGTCCTGGGTTCAAATCCCGGTAAGGGCAGATATTTGTGTGATGAGCAAGAATATTTGTTTCTGAGTCATGGATGTTTTCTATGTATTTAAGCATATATTTCTCTATATAAGTATTTATATCGTTGTCTAGTACCCATAGTACAAGCCTAGAGCTTAGTTTGGGACTAGGTCAATTGGTGTGACATTGTCCCCTGATATTTATTTATTTTATTTATTTATTTATTCTTAAGCAATTTTGTATAGCACCAGCTGTTCCTTAAAGCCTTTCCAGTATAAGTTATATCTAGTTACGATCACGAAAATGAACCTAAATGACGCCAACGTCATAACTTAACAACAATCCAAGTATTTATTTGTACTAATCTATTATTAGCTTAAAGATAAAGATAAATTAATTTGTTACAATGAACACTTTAGCTTTCATAACGTGAATACGAAGATACACGTTTCGATAAACTTCGACCCTCTAAGTTCTTTTTACACACTCAGCTGTTTGAATGTGCCGCGTAAGGAGTCGGATAATGTGCTTAAACCTAGAAAATTTAATTGGTTCATAACCCCGCACGGTTTGAACTCGGTACCTAAGATCACGAGTGGACACCCTACGCCACTAGGCCCCACGCTTCTCAAAATACACGTGTTTCAATAAAACACCTTGCTTTTGTTAGTCTAAAGACGTAGGCAGCATTTACATCATGCTGTATAAACAAAATATACTACCGAATACACCTCTCTTTCCCACCTATCACCTCAACAACATGTGCGATAATGACAGCCCATCACATCGATTATACTTCTCCACGGACCTAACCTAACCAGCCGTACGAAATCACTTAATCAACAGTTTCAAGCCAAAGTAAACCATTACCTGAACCACTTACAGTTCAAAATGGAACGTGGGCATTCTCATGCGCAGTTGGTATTCACCCTAGGGGGCTATGACGTAGACGGCTGTGACGTCACGAGCCTCGTTGACATTTACGTTCAAGTGGTAAGTAAAGTTACTAATGACTACGTGGGCGACGCTGCGGTTCTGAGGTATAAAAGAGTTTGAATGCCGAGAATTTAGAATTGGATTCATTTTGTATGGGACTGGTAAGATGGGCACTGATTGTATTAAGGTTGAATTTATTGTTGTGGTTATTGAAGGTGGTTTTGGTTATTGCTATGGTTTAAAGTGTTTACTTCGGTATAATAAGTGTTTGGAGTGATAACGAGGTAACCGTAAGTAGATTGGCAAGGTAATGCATCATGCATTTTTAATGGTTATAAACTTATGAGTATAAATGTAACAATATCATATCGTATTTTTTGGATTATGGATGAAATTTCAGTATTTACTGATAAAAACGGACTTATTGCAATATTACTTAAACGTGACGTGTCTTACTAAATACTTACATTATCACTTTGATCTTTACCGTGATTAACATAGCGAATAAATACGAACCGCTTGAAAATGTTATCGTACGAGTTTATCTTAAAAAAACAGTACAAACTTCATACCACATTTTTTATACGTTTAAGAACAGAAATAAGTGTTGTTCAATGTTAACATAGACATTAAATGCCACTCAGCCAGTAAGTGTGAACGAGTCTCAAAAGACTTGCGCGGGCAATCAATAATGACTTATCGCGGTTTTGACGAACGTTTTATATTTAGACCAGAATTAAAGCGGCGTTCTATTTTTAGGCATTTTGTTTTATGTGTAATGTTAGCTTTACCCAGGTAAATCTGATTCTATCCCGGCTTATTCTTTGAACGGTAACCTTTGTTACGCCTTGTTTTGTTCTCTTAATTGCACCTTTACATATTTACATAAATCATTTGTGTTATGTATATGAACACTTTATTGTACGAAAGAAAAACAAGAACTTAAAAAATAATAGAAAACTTACAAAGACAATAATATCAGGGGACCATCTCACACAAATTGACCAATATTTAATCTAACATCTGACACGCTCTTATGCCTCTAGTAATAGAGACGTGTAAGATATTTTTGAGCCCAATGTTGGATTAAATATTATAGCTGGTGACTGTACTATGGGTGACAACGATATAAATTATCATTGTAGAGAAAAAAAACTTAAATACGTACTTGGATTAGTATTTAGTATTTACCCAAGAAATGTCGTAGGCCATATTAGAGCCATTTCAATCTTGATGATACAGGTGTTTTTTTTTATGGCATAGAGAAGGCAAACGAGCACACAGGTAATGGTGCTAAAAAGCTGATGGTAAGTGGAAACTGTGACCCATATATACATTCACAAGACTGCAATCCTAAGACTGCAAATGCAATGTCAACCCTGAGGACTAAGATGGCCGGGTTCAAAGCCTGCTTTTTTAATTCACATAGTTCGTCGACGGTGATATTTCTGTACATTAATATTCATTAAGGTTCCAACACAGACCGGAAAATGTTAAAATGAAACTGTATTTGACGCTTCACCTTTTGGACACTGCTCAGTGAACAATAATTTCTTGTCCGTCGGTTTGAAATGAGATTTTTCTGGGTTTCGTGAGATTTAGGAGAAAACGGTATATAAAGTTGAAAGGAAAGAAATAAATACAAATCTTACCATAATTAATTACGTTGATACAAATTCAGCTTTACTGTGTGTAATAAATATCGTTATACACATACTGTGAAGGTTCGTCATACATATGAAGTAAGACGAATCAGTACAGTATTATTTTAATTAGGGACCACATACATACATACATAGCATCACGCCTTCATCCCAGAGTGGGGTAGGCAGAGCTACAGAATCACCAACAGCTCTAACAACTTGTTGTTAATTCTACAACCTCATTTTTCGAACAAAAACCACAGTTTGTGAAACGAGTGTATATTAGTGACAGGTTGCAATCCCATCGCCTAACAGTTCAGTATTATTCTGATTAGGGAAGATATTTAAGAGGGAGGCTCTGCGGGCCTTCCACAATACTTATCCACTCACAATACTGTCCGCAACTCTGCCCGAGAAAAAATCGTTTATTGCTATACCCTCGGGTAGGTATTGCCTAAGTCTCCATAAAATATGTTTGCTATGACTATTTCCCTGCATTTTCTCTGCTATAAACAAATTCAGTAAAAAAAGATAAAAGATGTTTATTCAGTAAGTAGACCGCCCGCCATTATTACAGTAGGTATATGAAGTAAATTTTGTATTTTGTTTTAATAATGTTTTATTTTGTAAGTGTTAGAAAATATCTATAATGGGACCGATAGTTTCGAACACAGGATTCCTAACGACTGAGATTCTACATGGGACGTACGTAATTTCCTTTGGCGTGTTTCCGTATTGTTTTGATGGCTCTTTGAGTTAAAAAACGTCTAAATGCAAGTTGAAACCGCGTGGAGAGGGTGAACATGATTTTTTTTTGTTGATAGAATTCTTAACGTACACGTCACATAACGAGTCCTTTCATTTGAAAATAACACTGTTTTTTTTAAATACTAACTACACCTGTGTTTGGGTTATCAATTAACATATGTGTACGAAATTTCAACTCAATTGGTCCAATAGTTTCGATCCAAATTGGCTGTGACAGACGGACGGAAGAGTGATCCTATAAAGGTTCAGTTTTTTTCATTTGTTGTACGGGACCCTAAAAACAATACCAAAACACGTCAAAAGCAATATCGTTTTACACAGAAGAACAAAGACTCAAGTAGGCTAACCGCGTCGCAGACATGTAGTAAATGAACATGTTCGTTGCTCTGTGGTGTATTTTTGTAGCTGACGTAAGTGGGTTAGTCCCACATTAGGTTAGAAATTGTTACTAGAGAGTCTTCAAAGACATCGCCGCGCAAATAAATGACCGTCCCCGCCCGATTTGGAAACGGATAAAGAAAATCCCAGCCTGTCCGTTTTATTTGGACGGATATACATTTTCTACTGAGAGCGAATCTTCATATAATACATATTACCTTTTGTTCTGTTTACCAAGGGCGCGTGCTCCGAGCGTTTGTCTCTATGTTACTCGTATATTTGAACAGGGAATTGATTGCTTTAGCTGTTACTAACAGAACATTAGTTTTGTAAATAACTATTGTTTAAATAAAAGAAAATCAATAAATAAGGGATCTCAAACAAATGGGTCTAGTCTAGCTATTGATGCTAAGCTACAATAAACATACATAGATACGTTGAAAACGAGATACTTATGTGTAAATACAGAGATAGCCTTCAAGATTCGAGAACAAATAGATAGCCGTGCTCATCACACAATTCGTTTTCTTTTCCGGGAATCAAACCTCGGACCGCTAGCTTCGTCGGCAGGGTCACCGTTGTCGTCAAAGTGATATAAGCTTGATTTGTGTAGTACCTACTTATGTGGGGTAGGTAGTTGTTGTAGCGGGAGAAAATAATAAATTACTTCTCCTGTCTGTTAAATACATTGTTAATTTTAGTAAATTTTACGCGAGCAAATAGGAAATTGCAAAAAAATGGTTTTCTTCTTTCACCAAATGACCATGCAGCAGTCTTCAATTCCTTTCATAGCAAGAATCGAAAGACTGTCAAGAGATGTCGCTAATGTTAGTAAATCATAATCATTATGACAATTTGCCTCGAATTTATTCCATGTTAATTAATTAAGGCATCGGTCTCATGTGCTAAGAGCTAACTCAATTTAAAGCCTATTTTGTCATGCAAAGTACTATCAATATGCATGGCAGGCCTCGGGTTCCGTAATCCTGTAAATTTTAGGGTCCCGTAGATGTGATTGTGGGGTGTGACCCGTGCGGAATGTACAAGTTCAATATTAGCATAGTAATTACAACTTATTATAATTTTACCGTTGGAAATTTTGGTAACGGGACCGCTTTCGACGCTGGTACAAAATATACCTTTACATTACGTAGTATACAACAAAGTCGTTTCCCGCCGTTCGTCCCGCTGTACGCTTAGAGCTTTCAAACTAAACAAAGATTTAATGCGGTTTTCATCAATCAAATTCAAGAGAAAAGTTCTTATGTGCAATTCTGTATTATGTACGGATGTTACAGAAAACTCTCATAAACTGAAGCAAAGCGAGGGCGGGTCGCTTGTTTCACATAAACGAAGGATGGTAAGAATCGCCAGTATCGCTAATTCTTCTGTGGTAGGAATATGGAGAGTCCTATTCCCGACAGCGAACTTAAAGTGGGCCTATGAAGAAAGTTTTATAGCGGAGTTTTTGCTTCTTTTTAGAATTCCGTACCCAAAGGGTGCTAACGGGAACCTGTCCGTGCGCCTGTCTGTTAGTGGGCTGTATTACATGAACCGTAATATTAGTAGGTAGATAGTTGTTGTTGCCGCTTTATAACAAAGAATAATAAAAATAAAAATAAATTAACATGGTACGAAACCCTTCGTGTGCGAGTCCAACTCCAACTTGGCCGTTATTTGTTTATTATCTGCATAAAAAAAGGCTAGTAAGTACAATGCAAGATTTTATGGTCAAGATTAGTTTTAAAAAAAACCATACCGCAATGCCTGAAAGTTATAGTGTACAACTAATATGTCTCCAACTCCAGTCACAGGCTCTGATCAACATTTAATATTGGTGTCTCTTTTCTTGGCACGGGATCTATATTTTTTGTTTCGACAAACTAGTGGAAAGAGTTCTCGCTGGCAGTGTGAACAGCCAGCGAGCCACTATTAATATACCGGTTAACTGGGGGTACTTTGATTTACGGGGTAACATTGACCGACCTTAAAACGATAACTATTTTAGTTGTTATCTTCTTAAATTGTTGAAGTCATTATATAACTGTATGAGTAGCTCAGTCCTGATGAAACATTTAATAGAATAATTAAATATTAAAGATAGTTTTTGGGGTGGCCAATGTTACCCCGTAAATCAAAGTACCCCCATTCTACGTACGTGTCTTTTACTGACAGAGGATCTTTATCTTTTGTTCGTTTCTTAGGCGAGAAAGTGGCCTGTAGCTAATCGCTTCCTCGCCCTTGGTGGGAGCAGTGCCGCACGTACGATGCCGAAAGGTAGGCGCTTTACTCGCGCAGCTAAAAGTACATAGGCTATGTTTTATTAATAGCTGGTGACTTTTGTATGCGCTGAGCTATGCAATAGAAAGAGAAGTACGAGAAGGCACTTTCGTACCTAAAAGCAGTTTTGTCTGCCAGAACGCCTTCTGCACTTAAGCGTGCGAAATAAACGAAGAATTCATAGGAAAAATACCTAATTGGAATCCTTCGTTTACACTTCGCGATAACTCGCACAAAACGAACTTCGGAGACGGTTGTCACTGGCATTGAATTGACATTGTAGTTGCGAGTCGTGGGGCATTGATTTTAATTAAACTTTAGCTATTAGAAGTTTAGTTACTAAGAGTACTATTTACAAGTAAATAATGTATTTTCTCAGCTAAAACTAATCACAATTACAGTTGAGTGTGTGAGGTAGTACACTCAGGAGCGAAAATAACGGGTCAGAGTGCGTTTTTCATACTAAAGACGCTATTTCGAAGCTTTGGTTCCTCGCTAGGGAATGCTTTTAGTGAAATCTGATGATGAATACCCCGACTATCGATACAGGACTTCCAGAGTGCCTTACGATACCCAACTGAATAAATCTGCGGTTAACGCCGGAATTGTGCATGTTCAGAAAAACATCTAAAATGGCAATAAAATGTTAGGAAATCCAAGTGATGACCCAAAATCTCCCGCTGTGGTGTTAACTGATTGTGCGGTCAGTTAGGTATCTTAAGAACTTTTGACCTCCTCTATTGAACCTCGCAGTATCCACCATTAAAACTCACGCAAAACAACCCCTGGCGCGGAACCAAGGCTTCGAAATAGTCTCGTTTGTATGAAAAACGCACTCTGACCCGGTATTTTTGCTCCTGAGTGTATATTAAATATAAGCATTAAAACCAGATGCCTTATATACCAATACCTCTTCTTTGATGCGTCACAAACATGTACCTACTAATAGCTGTGGATATAGTGCATGCATAACCATACGACATCGTCATATCTTTTCTTTATTATTATAACATAATATAAAACAAAGTCGCTTTCCGCGTCTCTCTGAATGTCTGGCCCCTCCTAAACCGGATATTTTTTCACATTAGGTATACATTTTTTATCAATTCTGGTTTATTTACCCGTGTTACAGAAAAACCCACCAAAAAAACGCGAAACGAGGGCGGATTGGATTTGATGTGTTGCAATGTGTTTTTGTCAAAAAAATGTTGTGAGTTTGTTGGTGTGTTTGTTTGAATTTGGGTCCCTAGAATCGCGTAATGCAGTTAATACAAAATTTATGAATAGTAGGATATCGGTATAAAAGTATCCAGGTACAGTCATGAAGTTTAATTGTTATGCCACTATGGAACCCTATCATAATAACAGCGTCAAGTCACGAGATAGAAATCACATGGGAATTCATCGTAGGTTTTTAAACGACAAGGTTCTATAGTGTCATCAATTAAAGTCCGTGACCGTACCAGCCACATAATATACCTACGAGTACATGATATGTTTTGTAGAAATAAAACGGAACAAGCAGACAAAAATGAACAGTATTTATATTAAAACAAACCATGATTTCCAAAACTGGGTTTCAAATTAAGCCTACCTATTAGGTACCTACTTAAATCTGTTCTAACCTTCACCTTAAAATAGAACCCCATTCCTCCGTACAAGCATGTTTGAACAAGTGTAGGGCTATTAAAAGCCCGTTCACAAGATGGCGGAAACATTCAATGAACTCAAGGTAACTTAATGAAGGAAATTTGCATAGTCGTGTCAAAATTTATGAAAAATGCGAAGGTGCATATTAAGTATACTTAAAATTGGTACCAATAGAATTAAATATACAACATATAATTATTTTTTGCATTAAGTATGATTTTGCGCGTGTCTATATACATTACAACTAGGTACTTACAAGTTTGGCTCATACTCGCTAACGTGAGATAAAATAACTGTAGTGAAACGCATGACGGCACCGTATTTACTTGGAAAAGTTCGTACTTATCCATGTTTTCTCAGTCAACTTTAATACCCAACAATAAGCTATTTGAGAAAGCAATACGGATGCGAACTTATCTGACATACGATGTCGTATGTATGCACTATGCTGCCCTCCTAAACCAATAAGCAGTATCCCAAATTCAACAGGCAAAGCCGTTTTAATTCTATTCGGTTAGTAATAAGGTTGATATTGCTACGGGAGTTTTATCTGACGAACTGCCTGGACGGCAGTATGATGATGTAAGGTTGTGCTTCGTGAACAAATGCACCAAATGGTTTTTGTGACAATCAAGTTTCACAAAGGGTAGTTGGTAAGTGTAGAAATAAACCGAGCATTTGTGCAGTAGGCGGGCTTTGTAATTTGATTTCTCAGTACACTAGTCCGCTTAGAGAAATAGTAGGTTTTTAAGTAACAACTCGCTTGTTAATTTGTTGCACAATTAACCGGCAAACTAAAATTGTCGCGCGCGTTTGTAAGTAAATTATGGAGTTAGGTACCTACCAGTTTGATCGAGCTGCTTCGTCGATGAACCTTCAACCAAATGGAAAATACACGCACAAAAGTAATAATAATACCTGTGACGGGGCCATTTAAGTTCGCCGGTTATTAATTCTACCAACAATCGCAAAGTGAGCCGTTTAAGAGAATCATCTTAGTTTTTTTTATAAAGGCGTGCGAGTATCGGTGCATTTAGAATTGGTTTATAATCCATATATTTTTTATCTAAATATATAAAAGGAGAAACTGACTGACTGACTGACTGACATATCAACGCACAGCCGAAACTACTGTACCTAGAAACTTGAAATTTGGTACAGGTGTTCCTTTCATGATGTAAGTGAGCACTAAGAAAGGATTTTCCGCAAATCGACCCCCAACGGGAAAAAAGGGGGAGTACTGGGAAACTAATTCTACGCGTACGAAGTCGCGGGCGTCCGCTAGTATATACATAGAAGCGGGACTTTGCGGCTTTCCGAGTTACGAAGTCGCTCGGTTAAGCGGATAAATTAATATATATGTAGGATACGAGGAAAAGTTAGCTAAAAGTGAACTTACAAAGATGTTCGAAACTCATATACATTAATCAGGGTTTTACTTACAAAGTTGGTTCCGAAGAGTAATAATGCGTTATGTATTGATTTTATAAAAAAATTACATACGAATTACAAAACTGAAGTTTCAAACATAATTTAATAACAGTGTGGTCTGATTTATTAATACCCAAAGAAATAATATTTATTATTACATACTCAATCATACTAATTATTTATTCACAATTTACAAAAAAACAGTATATTTCAATTAACATATAAAAATAGGTGACTCCAAGTGTCATTATCATAATCATTAACAATAATAATACAATAATAGAGCTTTCTAAATCCTTCCATCTAGTTTTTACCGCTGAACTAAACCTTAGTAATACGAATAAGTACTATCGTCCTACCCTACCTTAGCTCCGGTTTAAACAAAAAAAAAATCTGGAATAAGGTATCTTTCAAATATTTCAACAATTATTTAAATATGTGCAGTGGTTCTGGAGACTACCCGCTACTTGTAAGTACACTTACAAAATCCCTTCACTCTATAAATATTATTATAAAATAATAAACGAATCTACTGAAAATACACTAGTACGTGCTACAATCTCCCCAGACCTCTCAGGCTCTCAGCGTGATTATGGATAAAAATGGGGGAACAATTGTTCAACTTGCGACTCGATCCGCCGTCTCCAAACCCCGAAGGGTTGTACGGACTTGTGTCGACGCTCTTAAAAATAGACGCAACTTGATTTGAATAGAGATTGGCGTTTATCGATAAATAAAACACAAAATTACACATCTACCGCAAAGTTCGTGTTCGTTTGTGTTCGTTTTGCGACACGGTTTAGCTGAGAGTGACCATGCTTGTGATCCTAGCGGTCTCGGGTTCAAATACCGGTACGGGCGAATAAAAGCGTGACGAGCGTGAGTAATTGCTCCTGAATCTTAGATATTTAGTTTATTGGTTAATTTGTGTGAGATTGTCCTGTGATATTTATTATTATTTGTGTTACGGTGTAGGAATAAGGCAAATAGTCAAATAGCTAGCTCAGAGACATTAGTTTTAGTCTAAGGTTGTCAAGGCATTCTTGTTCATTTTAGGCGTTGAACAGAAATAACTATCCAACACACTGTCGCATTGATTACATTAGTTAGTTTGATCCTAATAAAGTGAGCAGTCGTGTCCGAACTGATATTACAAAAAATCATTCCATTCCACATCCATTTTATCGATAAAACCCACCGCGCAGCAAAAAGTTAATTTACAATGAAAGGCAGCAAATAGGCAAGCTAACTCGCAAGAGAAACCAACAAAAGGGCGACTTTTGAGCGGCCGCGAAGTCGTACAAAGACTTGGAAAAGCTGCTCAATAAGAACGTTTTAAAATAAAAATCTGCTATCGTCGGACGTTTGCAGCAGTAAATTTAGTTACCACACGGTAACGGCACTTAAATAAACTACTTACGCAAATATTTATTTGATAGCGAAGAACACTGAAAGAGTAACCCAAGGCTACGTTTAGCTAATAACTTGCTGTGCTTAGGTAGGTTAAGTCAAATACGTCTATGTTGGCGTGACATACACACACAAGTAAAGATAACACTTGAGTCTTGACAGGTACAAGATTGTCACTTTAGATTGACGCGTATACAAACCTAACAATTGGAAACTCTTTACTCATAAGTATTAAAAGAAAATGGTTGTTATCAATTAAGAGCCTTTTACACTAGTTTAACGTGATTAACTGATTAAATTTAAAAGTTAAATATCTTTAAAACCGTTAGACTTATCATTTGTCTGTCTTCGGGAAATTAACTTTGTTTGACCTAAAGAACGTTCCCTTAAAGTTATCGTAAATCAAAAAAAACACGGTGTATAATATCTTCCATTATTTGCAAAATACCGCTCTTTCAATATTGCGATTTTTCGATTAAGGGATCCGTTTATGAAATATTAAGCTTTAATCATTAATTTTAGCGAAATTCTTTCATGTGGCTTGACGTTATCGTTATGAGAGGGTTCCATGGTGGCTAAACAATTAAAATCTTTGACTAAATAGTCAATTAAATCCACCAAGGTTCTACACTACACCGATCCCTTTTACTGACTAATTTTACAGGCAATTCACCCCACCAGCATATGTGCGTCGACTGGTAAGGAGACAATTATTTATCCAACAAATTATCCAATAAAGTATACGTGTACGTGTCGGGGCTGTTAACTATATTGTATTGCTAGACCATAACAACAGCAACTGAAATCACTTCTATGAACTTAAAATAAAATTAGCAAGTTTTTATGAGTTGATACAAAAAAACAACAGCACATCACAAAATTTCTCGTCGACCGGTTGAGGCGACGTGAAGCCGGAACAAATAAACAAACAAATTGCCACTCAAATCAAATCTGTATTTTTACACAGGTACCAGGCGAATGTAAAGCTACTTAACTGGGTTAAAATATCTGACCTACATGTATTTTTAAGCAACAAAAAATATATATATTATTATTTAAATATACATATTTTTTATTATTTATTTATATTTGCCAAGATCCTATATTCAACTCGATAAAACCATATTGACTTTGACGAGTTATCGTGTTGTTAACGTCACGATAGCTCTTATTTACTTCACTTCTATTCTAGGCGGTAAAAACCATATCGTCTTTGTCCTGTTATTGTATTGTTTTTAACTTGGCCGCCATTACTGTCAAGTAAATAAAAGCCATCAAAATGTTAACAATACGATAACAGTAAAAACGACGGTTATACTCGTATTTTTTACCGCCTAGAATTTCGGCCCAGGATAATAATGGCGGTCTAGTTAAAAATAACACCATAACACGTCTAAAACAATATTGCTATACCGTGTTGAATATAGGCCCTGGTCGGTAGTTAACCCGCCATTCCTCTCTATTCTTTGCTAGGTTCTTGACATCTTGATACGACACGAACTTAAATTTCACTTTCACTTGCTCAAAATTACGTCCTCTCGGTCACCCTCTGCCTTTTTCACCGTTTATTTTTACCTGACTGCGGCAAAGCCCAAAAAGAGGGTTATGTGTTTGACTTATACACCGTGGGCCCGAATAACCCGACCAATTTTAACAATCGATACTAGAGCCTATTTTTAGAATATAATGGGTATAATATGTAGTCCAATAACGCATAATTTCCGAGATTTTCATTATTTAAAAAACAATTCCATAGTTAATTTAATTTGAACTCTGTCACCTTAACCTAAAGCATTATTTAATAAGAAATTGATTAATTAATTTATGTTGTATGTGGATGATATTGCTACTTACAACATGAATCTTTCTTAGTAAATAATGCTTTAGGTTAAGGTGACAGAGTTCAAATTTAATTAACTATGGAATTGATTTTTAAATAATAATAATCTCGGAAATTATGCGTTATTGGACTACATATTATACCCATTATATTCTACAAATAGGCTCAAGTATCGATTGTTAAAATTGGTCGGGTTATTCGGGCCCACGGTGTATATTATCCGACTGAATGTCCGCTCGTAACTACTAAACGGCTAAGCCGATTTTAATAAATTATAAGTGGTTAGATTCGTCATATCCACTAGAGTGTCATAGGCTATATTAGAATTATTTAAATGTGAAATTGGCGAAATGAAAAAAAAATACATGATAAGTAACATTACTTTGACGACATTATCCAAACAGCAGTTTGGTTTTTTTAAAGCTTGCTTTTAGTTAGATTTGTTGTTTCTATGATATTTTTAATACAATTATCGTATCATATCAATCAAGTCAATGTTAAATATAGCCCCTGATAGCTGTCTCAAGTTACAATAAGGAGTGTCATTCTTACATCTTTCGTTACATTCAAACTGAAGACTAAAGAAACGATGAATAATGCCACCCACGTTTAGAATATTAAAATTATTTCTCCCAAGAAATATCACAAAAGGCACATTACAACTTCAACGTTCATGTTTCAGCCATAAAGATGATATTTGAATCGTTAAAAGGCTGTAAAAAGGGCCATTCTTGTATTTTTTTCTAAATGAAATTGAATGGCGTCTGTAGCTGGGTACATTCAATAAATTTAATTTCCGTTCTTGCGACAACTTTAGTATTTTAAATAAAAAAAATGCATAATTATTATCACGAGTAAGTTTTTAAAACGTGTCTATGACTTATTCAATTCATTCATTAATCGTGAACGTGTAAATGGATGTATGTGTGTTTCAATAAAGAGCATATAAAAATGTGGTATTAGGAGGTACATACTTATTTAATATTAAATCCATTTTTGACATTTATCAGAAGGTACTCGTATAAAATTTCAGTATTAGGTCGACCGAGCAAGCAGTCTATTATTTACCTTTTAAGATAAATTAGGCGATCGCATTTTAAATTGAATTAGGAATAAAATAGGGTTAAAAATAACCAATTAAATATTATTAAAATCACACCTCAGCAATGTTACCGACATTTTGGTTTATATCTAACTCCATTTAACAACTCTAGAGTTTGCGACATAATTGTTTACAATATAAGATCAACTTTCCTTCAGCGGTAAAATAGCTTTTGTGCCGTTATCTCCAATTATAAAGTTTGGGAGTTAGTTAATAATTTAGATAAACCTCCTCGAAATAAAACCATGATCCATCATAAACTTGGGGTCATAAATCAGGCTGGCGAGGAGAATAAACATTAGCATTCATTGAGATAACTTGACTTGACAGCTGGGATACCCTTAGAATTAAAATCATTTTAATCTAGCCTTTTTCGCTGTTGTCAGTGAAGTTAGTCGGTAATCATTTGCTATTAGTATGGTTCCCTGTTATATCTTTCATTGTGTAAACAGTTGATCATATCACTGAAGAAATAACAAGCAAATTATTAACTTAGTAAACTCTCTTGTAAATCTAAGTTCCATCTTAAGAACCAATTTATTGTTGCAGTGACTTTTGAGGTAAATAAAAACACATGATTACACATTGGTTCATCCAGACTACCTTTTGAGTTCTATTTTGATACGGACCATTAGCTTAATTGTACTCTTCCCACTCCCAAGCCCACGCTTCCATCCCGACTCATAACGACAGAATCACAAAGAATTTCAATCAAATTAACCCGGAGCTTCCCTTACCGGTGGCAATAAGCTAACTTTTTAGCTAATTGTGGAAGCCCTCAGCGTGTCGGGGTTTTTTCTATTTACGTTCGCCATCTTAAACATGAACGATCCCTAAGCCTGCCAGGATAATTATTTAAATAGCAATCTCTTTCAAACCGATGCTAGCGAATGTGACGTTAAAGCTTTTCTAGTTCAATACGTTGAGTTTTATCAGTTCAGTTTGTAGAATAACTTTGTTATTGGTTGGAATTTTAACATATCAGAACGTAGACTAACTACTTAGATAATGTAATTAAGAAAAAAAACGTACAATATACGGCAAACTTTTCTAAAAATAAATTGGTTGGACAGAATTGTGCTACTTAATTTATTTGTGTTGAAAGATAAAAATAATTGAGCAAAATAATTAAATTACCAATCACAAAAATAAAAAGGAAAACCAATTCAATTACTGTTTAGTACTTTATTAAAAATATTTATTTGTAACTAATTAAGAAACTCATTAATTTTAATCATTACTCAGAACCTCACATTAATATGTTAATTTATTAAATACAACAAAACTTTTAATATCTGTAAAGTTATACACCTCATAAATATTGAATAAGTAAGTTACTTGTACTTTTTAACATTACCCTTAGATAAAATGTCGCAACTGTTATTAACATTCTATAATATTGCACGTTCAATTTTATATAAACAACGTTGATTATGCTATGACATTAAACGTGTAGCTAAGTCTTTTTTGATCAAGGAGGTCATTTTCGTTGCTTGATACGAGGCATTTAGAAATATTATCATTCCAGTAACCGTGTGTTTTAAAAGCAAAACCATCTGACTCCAAATCACTGACAAACTACAACTAAATGTTAGGTCACATACAAAAATCCGAAGTTACAGCATTATGAGTCTTGTCCCTATATAAGTTCTTGACTGCTTGTGGTGAGTTGGTCTTAATGATATAGAAGACCAACCTAAATAAATACATACAAGTAGCTTTAAGTTCAAGTTCAAGTTCAATTCTTTATTCGTGACAAAAAATAACACATACAATAATAAAAAAAAAAACTAATAAATAAACACACTTTACAAACTCAAACTCGTAACATTGATTTGACAAAAATACACTGCATCAAAACGGAAAGTACAAAAAAACAAAATTAGACAAATTTTACCTGAAAATAAAATGTATATTAAGTTACTTACCTTATTCGAAGCCCATAAAATTGAGAAGGCACTTCCGTTACCTTTGGCAAACACGTCACTCCCACGTGACTTGTCCTGTTTTACCGCCCTGTTTTAATGTACGAACTAACAGTCGATTAGTAACATTGATTAACATTTAACATCGTTTGGTAAAATTGGTACTTAGACGATTAAATTTAGCCCTCGTTAGGAACATACAAAAGATTAATGCTCCAAGATCAGATAATCGGGCGCCATGTACCTCAGGATCGAGTAATCCCGGGAAAAATAAATATTGTGGTTCCACCTTTTTAATAGCCCGGAATTTATAACCTTATTTATGAAAATATTGAACTTGTTTTTGTGAACCTTCGTTTTTATGCGGTTCGACAAAATCGTCGAAATCCATTAGATACGACGAAATTTTTCATTTCATAACGTTTGTTCCAAGCACGTAATTATTAGTCTTAATTAGGTAAATCTCTCTTTAAAACTCATTTTTGCTATCCAAAACGGCATATACAGGGTGTCCGGTAAATAGTGGACTTCCTTACAGGGCTGGATAGCTCAGCTCAGGACTGGCCAAAATATGATAAATCATGTTTAGTAAAAGTCGCACCAAAAACGAGATATATCAACTTTTCAAAATTTTGGATATGCGGTACCCTGGTTCACCATTTTCGATGCCGGGGCCACATTTATTAGTATTTTTCAGTTTAGTTTGCTGTGAGAGATTGCTGATTAAATTTTCTATAAGACCTTATCAACGGAATTAATAAAAGTTTAGCAGTTTTTTTTAATTTTTCAAATCAAATTTAAAGTTTAGGAATCTGAGTTTAACTGGCGGCAAGTTAAACATCGCACGGTGTAAAAATTTTTTGGCCAGTCCTGTGCTGAGCTATCCAGCCCTGTAAGGAAGTCCACTATTTACCGGACCCCCTGTATATTTGGTTTCTTCTTTTCAATATTTGACACATTTTTAATGTGGCAACAGTCAGATATTAACTTTCAGTAACCAAATGTATTCTCGGTTCGAATATTAAGAATGAACATTGTCAGATAAGGACTTCACAGAAGCGCGTGGAGCCAACCCCATGTCCTTCTGTTTAGTCCATTAGAAAAAATACATATTGGATGCGCGAGGGAGTATCTATAGATTACTCGACACAGGCGAAATACGCCTTAACGGTGAAAGCCATTAATTAAAATAAGATTAGAATAGAATCGTCAGATATCTGCATATTAAATGATATCATCATGATATAGAAAACAATGTCAATCCATACCTAAAAAGACAAAAACATCGAGTGTACGTGCATGTTTCTTGGGTATAATAGGCCCAAAGTATAACAAAAGCAGGTTTGCCCATTAATTCAACGAGCCCCGAGTTTGTCCTGATGAGGGTAAGTATTTACGTTTCACTTTACTCGAATTACGGCCTGGCAAACACCAACTTATACCTTGCAGTCCGCCGGCCATACTTGCCTGAACATTGCGTTGGTTGGGGACTTTACCAACAGCATTGGTAAGTTGGTCACGGTGGAAACTCGAAGCTGTGTGCAACCACAGCTTACAACTTTGCCTTTTAAGGATTTTGTTTTGTTTTTAAATTTTAAATTTTAGTTTTTTTTCATTTAACGGTGTTGTTTGGCGTTTTATTACACTGAAAAGCAATAAAAAGGGGTTGTTTTTTCAAAATTCTACGTGTTAAAAGGATAAAATACTGATTAATACAATAAAGGCTTACTTATAGAATCTGCTAAGTGCTGATTGGAGACAGTTTTTTCACAAAGCGAAGTGTAATTTTTGGTTTTATAGGTAATTACTTATTTTAGTAATTTAAATCCCATTTGTATGCATGACTACGGCTTTTTTATTGGCTTATATATTTAAAAAGCAAATGACAGGACGACTATCGTAACAAATAAGTACCTTCTTAGATACTTAGGTACCCACTTAGGTATAATATACCTGATCTTAACTTTAATATAGACCTCTTACATATCCGCATTATTACAAAGGAAAACCTAAAAACAACCTGACAAAGGTCTCCAACTTGATAAAATTAATTTGACGCTTCCACTACAAAGTTCAGTCCAATATAAGTATCTAAGAAGCCATAAAAAAGCCTTTTTATAAACAAGAACTTTGATTAAGAACTTTAGTGACATCCAATTTTCACAACAAGCTGAGGAAGCAATCCAAAACAACTACAGGTACAGGGTGTACTTTTGTACTGTTGTTGTGCAGTTGAACAAATGGTTAACTGGAATGCCTGAAAATTCAGAAATTGAGAAAATCTTTACAATTAACGTAGTATAATAGCAACAGGAAAAGAACAAAAGACTTAATTAAATTTCTTCAAAATACATTATTTTGCCGATTACATATTCACGGGCATAAAAATTCGAGGGCATACTTAAATAAACTGTTTACGAAGGTGCTGACTAAAAATGGCCAACAAGTTGCCGTTCGAACAATTTAGGAGTTCATTTTAAATTTTTAATATCTATATTAAAATTATGAAGCTCAAAGAAGTGTCAACAGACTAATTAGTGACCTTAAGGTTACACGAAGCTAATTATCTTTAGCCGGTACTAAATAAGGATGTTAATTACCTGACGACAGATTTATCATTTTAAATTTTGGAGTTAATTCGACAGTTGTTTGATTTTTTTTTGTGTCTCAATTAGGGACCGGAACCACTTACCCTTTAAAGGGTTTTCGTTAGGGTATATCGTTGACTGGTTTTTACAAACCCTAACGATGCGATAAGCATATCTTCGACTTACCCCAATGAAAAGCTGTCCCATACGATACAATTATTTCGACTAAGCACTTACCAATTCCTTAAAACCCTCGTTAGGCTTTCCCTATGAAGTGTTTATTGAACAGCTTCAAGCTATTTTAATCTCTTGCTTGAACCAACCCATCACACAAATCTGCGAAGCAAAGTCAACGGAGAGGGAGATGGACATGGTAACACTAAACTACTTAACTAGTTCGAAGCAGTTTCCATATCATTAGGGTAAGCCTATCGATAGGGTAAGCTTATCGATAGGGAGAGCATTTGATGTAGTACCAGATTGATAGACTTAATCAAATAAAGAGGTTTTCCGGTCCCTGGTCTCAATAATGTGTCATAAATTACAAAATCAATGAACTTTGCTAGGTTGATAGCTAAGGAAAACTGTGTCGGTCTTCTCTCCTGGGCATTTCTTCCCGACGGTAAAGAACATATCGTCTTTGACCTGTTATTGTATTGTTTTGACGTCAGCCGCCATTACTGTCATGTAAATAAGAACTATTAAAACGGTGACAATACGATAACAGCTCAAACACGACAATAGTTTTTACCGTGTTGAATAGAGGCCATGGGCCTTTATTCTAGGCGTTAAAAAACATATTGTCTTTGACCTGATATCGTATCGCCAACGATTTGACATCTCTTATTTACTTTACAGCAATGGCGGCCGGGTTGAAAACAATACACGTCAAAGACAAATAGTAGATTGTGTCACAAGGGAGCAAAATGACATATTTAAGGCGAGGGCGTACATTGAATCCTGAACGAAGCGAAGGATTCTACAATTGAATCCCGAGCGTAGCGAGGGATTCTAAAATAGAATCCTGAGCGTAGTGAGGGATTCAAGTGTTAACGCCCAAGGTGGAAATAATTTTGCTACCGTGTGACACATACTGCTTTTCACATCACCTATGAGGAAAATAAAAGATCTTAGTGATGAAACAAATTTAATTATTCACACATTCTAGAAATGCTGAAATTATCAAATTTAACAACAGGAAATTATCGCACTTAACAACAATTATCAAATTTGGCAACAAAATGTCCTTGAACAGAAAAGTGCCACTTTGATCCCTCCTAGCAGGGAAGAAAAGTCCCCTTTCCGAGTAGGTGATATGAAAAATGTATTTACCGCCTAGAATAGAGGCTCTGCTTTTGAGTATTTGCTCTACTACTGGATCTCACTCGGAAGTCACATATAAGACTTCTTTAGATTATGATAACACACGTGAAACCCGTAAAGTGCAGCCGAGTAGCATTTACCGCTGCGCCCGTGTTTAGCGGCCATTATCGTCGCTCGCGCAGCCCGGGGCGGCGGAATGCGCAGAGATGAACACATCAAGTAATGTCAGTGGTTTGAGAGGAAGGCACTTGTGATGTTTGCTGTTCTATGCGACTAGCAATTTACCCAAGCAATTTTGCAACTTCTTTGAACATACTTTAACCTCTTTATACGTTCCGTAACGTGGCGACTTTGTAAGAAAATTATATATAACTCTACATGTTGGTAAGGTTGAATTTCATACGTCCCCTCTTGGCATGCTTTCAGGATCATCGTCATTTACATTGACGGGAACTAGCTTAAAATAAGGCACGCGAAAACTAACTTGTCATTCTTGTCAATGTCTTACTAATATTGCCGTGAGACTTCCTAGAGAGCTGGGACATACACAGTATTCACTAACAGTAAAAAAGTACCATAAGTGGAAAACGTTTCCTCACTGGTTGTGTACATTACAATAGAGAAGGCTTATGTGACTGACTGACTGGCACACAACGCGTAGCCAAAAACACTAGACCTAACCTAAAACATGAAAAAAAAAAAAAAATGTTCCTGAAGTACCTTAGGTGTGCTTAAACAAGGGATTTTTAAAATTCGACTCCTGAAGGAAAGAAATATGAGCATTCAAAAAAGATAAAATTTACACGAAAATCCCGATTAAGTCCCGTTTAAAAACAAATAGGTATAAATATCGTAAAAGTTTTAGAAAACCTATATGCTAACTAACTAAAGAAATACCACAATTTGAATAATACATGAACCTCGATCATCGCATTTTGCCATCACAACGTGTCAGTTATTGTTGACTACTTACTCACGTATTATAATTACTTGATAACAATGCAACAAGGGCGTTTTCCAAAAAAGGTGTACATAGGAACAAAAATCAAGAAAATTTAACTTTTCTGTTGCGTCACCAAAATTACCTTTATGTATGACTAATTTTCGTGATTGAATTTTTGTTCTTAACTATGTACAGTCGACGTCAAAGATATGTTTACATGTTTGGACCTTATTTCAATGGAATAATCGTTGACGTCGAATGTACACTTTTTTGAAAAACGCCCCTATGCGCAATGGCCCTCTAGCCACAAAACTGAGCTGAGTCAATGATGTAGTGTTAAATATTTAAAGTAAATAAAACCTCAAGATCTAGCCACAAAAGTAGCCTGAATGTGAATAAAAAAAGTGCAGCGGCCGCCTTTCGAATATAACCAAGGCCGCAGGGTTGACAGTGTACAAATTTTGGAATTTATTTGTGACGGCTTATAGTTCTGTTAGACGATGCTTGCTGCTTGCAACCTGTCACTAATACGCTGGTAAACAAATAGGCTAAGAAGCCTATTTTTATAATTATCAACAAGTTTTTAGACTTGAAGGTAATTCTGTAGCTCTGCCTACCCCACTCTGGGATTACAGGCATGAGGTATGTATGTATGTATTTGTGTTTAATTAAGTGCGTATAACAATTGTTGTGTTAACATTTGTAGTAATATGTATGACCACCACCCTATTAGTCACCTTTTCAACCTATGGTGACGATACTTCGTCAAAGAATGATGCCATATCTGTTCTACTGAGACATAAAGACCCAGCTCAGCGTTTTAGGGTGTTACCAGTAATTAGAAGAGCGAGAGGCTGGTGGAAAGCTCTGTGATTCACTGTGTCCACCTACCACAAGTTATATTTTGTCGCTGGTCATTCGGTGCATTTCTTTTCTTCCTGACTAGATATATAGAGATTACGAAGCGATAAAAAAAACGCGAGTAACTTCTGATGGCCACCCTACTTGCCACACTAGGTACATAATTTTGAAAAGTCAAAATGCCACATTGAAATCAAGAATTTTCCGAATGCAATTGTTTGATTTCATACTTTATTTTTTGATATTGTTCATGGTTCAAACTTTACTTAATCTTTTTGCAAATCATATGAAATAAGCTTTCGGAAAAGTGAATACTCTGACAAATATATGTTTCGAAAATAATAATTCAGAATTATAAGGTAATCGTCCTTCTAATTAAGGTTTTGAAGGCAGGTACAACATTTTGGTTTAAGAATTTAGTATTCGTGTCAGTATTGACAACCCTATAAAACAAATGCCTACGCGTTATCAGTCGCCGTTTTATCAGCGCGTGCGCATTGGTTGCGCAAGCCGGATTAACATAGCCAATGCCACCGACTCAATATCGTGTCAGTTTTGTACAGACATACTAGAGCTGGGCGCTGAATGCTTCAAGTATTGGGTTCCTAATTTATAGAACATGTCTGCTATGACCGGAAATATTATAATAATACCTATAGTAGATTATGCTTGTTACATTATCTGTGTAAAATTATTTTGAACGTATTATTTCAATAACTGACGGTTAATAAAAAAAACACCTTTTGATAACAGTATAAAACAGGGAATGGGTTAGACAAATTGTGTATTTATTTATTTACAAGCTTCTGCCCGCGACTTCGTCTGCGTAGATTTCTATTTGCGTTATTACCTCGGAGATCCTTGAAATTTTCCGCGATGAAAGGTAGCCTTTGTGTTAATCCAGAGTATAAGCCATCTCCGTACCAAATCCAAATCCGTCCAGCCGTGGACTAGCAAACTAACAAACAAACTTTCGCATAAATTTATTATATTATAAGAGCCACTTGCGACCGATACAGACATAATAACTAATAATAGGCTAGATTGTCCAAGGCTTTGTTATCTATAGGTTCGCAGTAGGTCAATAACCGGGTCTAGGAAATAGATAAAAATAAATAGGAACTATTGTCGACACTCAAGCATTGAGCAAGACGGCTGTCAACTTTAAGACCTCGAGTTTGAACCGCCGTGACCAATACACCAACGAGTTACATTATTTAAAAAAAGCACTGCCTAAGTATGTGTAATGGAAAAAACATGAACATTCACTGCTTTGCACTAAACTATATGAGCGTAATGAACTAATGATCGAAACGGTTATTGTTACTTGGGCAAAAACGGTTAAATATTACTGCCTTGACAGTAAATTGAAATGTGAATACCATTGTTAATTAATTAAATAGTAATATTGCTCTAAGTGTTTCTTGCTGTACTGTTCAGTGATGAATCTTATTTCTTGTTGTAACCTCTAGCGTCCGATGGATCGCTACCAACATTTTACCGCTACCTAACGTCCCGCCGCCGCCATCAGAGTTCGCATTACTGTGTTCCATCTTGTTCTTTAGGAGTAGCAACCCTTGTGGCCTCAGAGTCTACTGAATTTTAGAAAGCTTGTGACATACTCGTTTACCTTCCCGTCGGAAAAAAAGCATGTGGAACAAGAAGTAGCATACCATTCTCCAACCGCCTATCTCTGAGCACTTTAATATTAATAATATTGATGAAAGATAATCAAGATAATATATCAATTATACTTCGCTAAGTTATTATTTATGTCGTTTAAAGTGCCACGCCCACACATAAAGTTAGTACTAACAAGTATCCATGCATTGCATGTGTAATAGTAGACCTACCGCGATTACGGTATCTGTACCAAGGCCGGTCTATACGTACTTATTTCTCTTTAATAATAACTAGAAATACATTCTATACACGTGCACGAGGTTAACTCCGAGTAGGTTGACTTGGTCGAATCACATCGAATGACGTCTATTTACGCCGTTCTAACCAGGGCCTTCTTTATTTGGTATTGGCTGTGCGATTGCCCACGCTGTTTTAAAAATTAGGAAGAAAGAAAATATCAAAATATTTTTTTGTATTATGACGCTAAAAAATCAATATATCCACAAGTTATAATACCTAACTTTGATTTATAGAACACCATTTCCAGTCACCAGTCATTGAAGCAATGAAAACTTAAATTAAATACGTGAATTTTCCGTGCTCGTTAGCGACATCTATCAAATAGCGGGAAAAACAATCGACACAATAGTATTGTTTATAAATAACATTGAGACGAATTGAAACCATAACGGATACCATACTGTTCGTATTTTAATTCTCAGTAGTGACAAAAAACCTAAACTAAAGCGGATGTAAGTTCTTAAGTACATCGACCTACGATCAGTAGCGAGATGTGCTGATACGAAAAAAACAGATCCTGTTTATAAATAAGTCGACGAATAGCAAAAACTTTACTATTGCAGTCCTTTGACGACTTTATTATTAAATATTCGTAGTCATAAGTCATAACAAACATACTTATTGTTAGTCAAAGTATTTGGCGACTCGTTTAGTCTAGTTGGTAGTGATCCTGCCTTTAACGGTCCTGGGTACGAATCCCGGTAATTGCAAATATTTGTGTATCTGCCTGTGTGTCTATGTATCAGTATGTCGGTTTGTGTCATTGGAACTCCCAAACGGGTGAATAGATTTAGATGAGAATTTTTTTCAACGTAGGTGGAGCCGTTTACAATAATTAAGAATATTCTTAGAAGTTACCAAGAAAATCTTATTTATCTTTTAATCTTATCAATTTGAGAAGTTTCTCGTTGGAACAGTCTACTGCAATGTGATGTATCAATTTTTTTTACTTAGTACATACATTGTAATAGCGTCCAAAAGTGGATACATCTCTTTATATTCGACTGTACAAAGCTAACCGTAACAAGTCTCCTGCTAGAGGCCCTCCCGAAAGATCTACACCATGATTGCTCCCCTGCTTCTCTATTCTCTGCAACTTTTACCACATCAATAAGTCTTCATGGTCTGGTTTAAAGGCGTTTTCTTCTACCTTATGGTACATTAACCCGCATGCCGTAGGGGCGGTAGGTACTTACGCCGCGCCTCAATAACTTGCAAGTATTGCTAATAACATGCGGGCTGTCAACTTATAAAAATGAAACATCACAGCGTTCGATTTTTGATCGAAAGCATGATTACGGTTAGGTAATATTTCGCATTTAACAGTTACATAGACGTATCGGCAAGGATGTTGTTAGTTGTTGCGAATCGGAAGTTATTAGTCCGTAATTACAGATAAATTAAATTCCAGCGCATTTTCACCGCTCCTTATTGGGATTAACCATACTTCTCGCCTTCTGCCTACTTACCTAATCGGACGAGACGTAGCTCGCCTAGTTGGTAGTCACCCTGTCCACGAAGATAGCGGCCCTGGGGTCGATTCCCGAAATGGACACATTATTACTTGTGTGATGAATACGAGTAATTGGTTCTGAGTCTTGGGTGATTTCTATGTATTTCTCTACTCATAACATAAGTCCTGTGTTTTATCAATGCTACACTACTAAAAATAATACTTCAGGGGGTCATTCTGAGATAGCTATGCAGTTTATTTTACGGTGAGCGTAAAGGACAGAGCTACAGCAATTATATAGCTCTGCTATCTCATAATAACCCCCCTGACCGAGGTTCAGGCGTGTATAGTTGTACAACTACAGATTTATCATAGTAGTTTAGACCTGACTACTCAAGTGACGTAAATAATTTTGTTTTAATGCGTAATAGTGGGAAGGGTGGATTAGGGTAGCCTCGAATTGGGTGACGCAAAATGGAGGACGCAGACGACAGGCCGAGACGATGATGGCCGGACGCATTTCTGAACAACTGGCCGGAAGAATATACAGGGAATCAGCAGTGGGATAATAACGTAGGATAAAAAAAAGAGTAATAATTGAGTGTTATAGACAGGGTAGTGTTTATCATGGCCTAGTAAGCTATAAACTAAGTCTAGTGCATAGTTTGGGACTAGGTTAATTCGTGTGAGATGGTCCTGTATTTTTTTTTTCATTTAATTTTCGTTAAATTTTTAGCAGGTTTTCTGCTCGCTCTCGGTTGGTGAGTCCCAGTAACGGTCCAAAAACTCCTCTATAATGTTATGTCTGATTCTCAATGTGGCTGTTTACCGTTGAAATTAGATCAGACTAACCTAAAAAAAATTGAGCGTTTGTTTTAGTACGCATACTTTGCAAGGAATCTAGTTTTTTTTATATTAATCACGTCATGGCCTAATCAATCAGTTTAAAGAAATCATTTAAGAGTTGTTTGATTATTATGCCTAATATTTATTAATAAGACCGATGATTAGATTGTCCACTCGTGCACTCTGAAGCTTCCTTAATAAAAAAAAGTATTTGCTGTTCATATTTGTCTCTGATTGCGTAGATATCATAAGGCTAAATGAGCAAATCTACTTAACTACCTACCGTATTAATTAGTCGTGTTTCACTTGACAGCCGTAATATTATCTAAACTTATCTTGTATTTTGACGACACGTGGCCTAGTTGTTAGAGACCCTGCCTACGAGCTAGCGGTTCCGGGATCGATTCCCGGTATGGGCCAATATTTGTGTGTTGAGCGCAATTATTCGTTTCTGATACTTGAATGTTTTCTGTATTTAATTATTTATTTCTCTATATACGAGTAAGTATTTATATATAGAACCAATAGTACAAGCCAATAATTGTGAGATGGTCCCATAATATTTTTGTTTTTTAATTGTTTTGATTCATGTTCCCATGTTCTCTCTCATGTTCCCAGAGTGTCCCTCACTGTCAACTCACACGGAGTTTTGACCATTTTGAATTTTTCATAGCGTTGAGAAAGTTAAAGCAATTGCTATTAAAATTAATACTTTTTATTAGATGCTGTTTGATCAGTTTGTCAGATTTATTCTGCTTAGTGAACTTAGATTTAGGCATATCAGTGCCAACAAACAGCATTTCTACATTTTCTACTAGGTGCTATCTGCTTTTGCCATGATATTGTATTGTTTTTAATTTGGCCACCATTTAATCTCACGAAACGAGAATGCGGGTTGCCTGATGGGAAGTAATCACCACCGCCAATAAATAACACCAGCAACTCAAGACCGACAACTCTCGGTCCGTTGCTGGCCAATCAGAGAAATGTTAGCTCGTTTCTTGATGACACCCATGTCATAATTAACTGGTAGGCAATACCGCCGAAGGGATTTCATTCCACAGTTTCACTGTATGAGGCAAAAAGTTCCTGGTAAAACGCACGGTGGAAGAACCTCATTCCTCAAGGAGATGTTGATAAAACCTGGCTTTACGACGAGTAGTTAGTTGGTGGAACTCAGCGGCCGATAAAAGTTAGGTTTAAACAAATAGAATAGAGCCCTAACACAGGTGTTGCTCCCGCGCCGCTCACGCCCCGCGTCTAGTGTGGCGAGGGCTTTTACTTCGCATTCTGTCCGCGGGCGGCCTTGCCACGCCTTGTGCAACGGTCGCGTGGAAAGTAGTTTAGCGGCGGGTTTCGGTGCAAGGTTGGCTCTATAAAGGGTTTTTTAGGATAAAATGTGCATTTTTCATAAGGCGAGTGCCGCCTCGGATACCACTGGCTTAAATAAATCAATATTGAGGCAATTGACTCAATCCCAAACCATGCTCACAGCTTGTATTGTAGGCACTTGTGACAGATATAATTATTCATAGACAAACATTTGCGTTTGCCAGCGACTTCGTCTGCGTTTAAAGCGCTTATTCTTTTTTCCTTGGGAACTATAAAATTTCCATAGATAAAAAGTATCATTTGTGTTTCCAGGGTATGAACTTTTTTGTATATTACTGAATTTATCCAGATCCAATCGACCATCAATGAAGTATCGACACTTCTGCAACATTTTTCTTATCACACAAATATTTGGACTTACAGAATAAAAAACCCCGGAATCTTCATAATTAACCAACTAAATAACCGCGTTGTCAAGATATTGTATGTTTGTAAGAAAAACATCCGAGTGCGTGATCGTTGTTGAGCGACCATTTATCAATTTTTCTGGAGAATAGATTCATTTTTTTCTAGGAACAAAGCAGCGCGTTGTGCCAACCGAAATAATCTTATCTATGTATACAGCAAGGAAAACAATAGTACTGGTCAAAGCCTCAAAAATACGTCAGGACACTATTGTTATTAGATAAGAAGACTATTAACGTGTATATTTTTGTAACTTTGTCCCATTCATATTTTTGCCCAAAAACCAATTCGTTTTATTTTGACGTGAATGACGTACAAATAGACGGACGTAGGCGACGTTGGTACTTTAGTTGGGATGAATAGCCATAACTATTTATAAGATAAAAACTCCCGAGATAATGGTGATCCTTTGACAGCAGATATTCCTTAAACAGTCTAACAAAATTTCGTGAAACCAAGCAAGAACCGTACCGGTTTTGAACTAGCGATCTCTCCGTTTGGGAGCTTCAATGTCTCTGATGGATGCACAGATATGTACAAAGGCACTCACGTTAAACTTATAAAACCCCTCTTTTTTTGTCGGGGGTTAATAACAAAGCCATTATTACTTAATATTACACAATAATATTATGATGCAGCCGTGATACAATCGGGTGAAAAAAGAAAATTGCAATGCACAAACGACCAACGCTTTTCCCGTCACCTTTACGTAACGAGATGTGTTTTACTTTGTAATGTATCAAATTTAGTGCTCACAACTCCTCATCATGTCATTTTTGTACTGTGATCAGACAGGCTGGCACTCGACGTGTTATACATTCGCTACCGCTAGCTGGAATTTCAACTAAATTGAACACAGATGTGTGTCGCTGGTTCTGAACGGGTTAATGATGTGGTCTAGCCGTTGGCATGCGGCTGACCTAGGGACCTGGGTTTATGCGCTAACGACCTAAGCCGATACGACTTGGGTGGGGTTTTATTATTTGCGCAAAAAATATCCAGCTATAAGGCATGTCGCCGGACCGGTCGAAACAGCGTGTCGCTCGAATGATAGGTAATTTAATAAATTTTGATAATACATCTGGGTAAACTTTTGCAAATGAGATTTACAAAACCAGACAACAATCGGAATAAACCCTAAAAAATCTTAAGTCTATATATGGTATTGAAAATTATTGCAATTCCTACACGTTTGGACATATTTTGCTAGCTCAAACGCCTCGAACAATTAACTGTCAAAAATGAGATATGTAAAAGTTAAAATCAGCAGCCTTTTTCCTGAAATGGTTTTTTCATGACCAAACACATATTGGAATCATTAGTTATTTAATTGTCCGCAGTGGATGCCCTAGACGTACATACGTGATCAGATTTGCAGGATGGATGAAGAGGTAGAAGAATTAAGAGGAAGCGAAAGTTGTATGGTTAGACCGATGCATCTGGCGTTCCATAGTTTTTGCCCACGCGATTGGGAGACAGGTTTACTTATATGTATGTAGATATTTATTCTCACACAAGTGACATGTATGTGTCTTTCGGTACGAATTGTTGTGTTGGCTTACAACCTACAGAGAGACCGCAAACTCGAATGATTTATTTTATGTGTACATTTACGACGAGGCATAAAAACAAATTGGAGGATTATACATACATGAAGTGGACCATTATTTAGGAATAGCTCGTGGGTACGTTTTAATATTTTTACAAAGCATATCCATTTATATACCATTATGAGGGATTAGGAATGACAAGTTGTTAGTATTTGTCTTTGATATTTATTTAACCCGTAAGATATAAATGTATTGAAATATACTCATTCTAAACGACCTATAGACTACACTTGTAAACAATACTTTATCTTATTAATACGTGTACTTTATGTACCTACACTGTGCACAAAATCCTACATCTGAAAAGCCTTTTTGAAATCAAATTTCGAAGTGTCTCTCCATCCATTTCTTTCGATTCAGTCACGATGACTGAAATAGGCTTGGCAGGGCATCAAGTTTCGAATTTATTAGGTTCTTTGCCGTAATTATTCTGTGTCGAGGACTTACTTTGAAACACATGCATAGACATATTAGACATTTGTGTAATCGCCGTGTTTACAGCTGGGTATTCCCGTAATGGAGGCCGGCGGACGTCTGATAAGGCATGAGTGCAAATTACCTGAATACCTCTTTATCGCCGACGTTTACCTGGAAAACAAAACGGTGTGGTTACAACGGATAATTGGGTACGCGAGGTGAAAACGTGACGGAAATTTCAAGAAGACAATATAATATTTACTTACATATAAACATAGAAAAATATAAAATATGTTTCTAGTATATGTATGTATGTTTAGACTACGATAGATTGCAGAACCTACGGTAATAATGGGGAAAGTTGTTTGGCAACAATTGAGTATTTTCCAAAAAAATGCACCTACAGTGCACGAATCAGAGAAAAGTACAAACCTGAAATTCATTTGATGTGGGACTACACTAGTGATAAGCTAAAACATCCTCATTAAAAAAAACATCAAATGTCGTACAATTAATTATGTTCATGTTAACAGTCCGAAGACACACACAGACCGCCATTTCTGTCAAGCAAATAAAAGATTATAATAACGTAACTACGATAACATGTCAAAATAAATTAGGTTTAGAGTTTAGGTCAAATAGAATGGAGTCTCTGTGTTTTAGCGAGACGTCAACATTCACACACAACGTCACAACGTCAAAATTTCTTTCTAAGAGTAAACTCCAGTCTTCTAGAAATATTAAATTGACTATTTACAAAATTTTGGCGCTAATAAATGATCATAATTACTAAAGCCCTGTGGCACCTACTTCCCAAAACTTTATAGACTGATAATTATCATTCCAAGCAATTTAACTTTACAGCTGTTCAATTCCAGTTACAATGCATTGTAAGGCCAAAAATGTTATACTTAATTTTTTAGCCCTTGTCGGCTCGGCACGGCACTTAGCCGCCTGGAAATTTAAATTATTTATTCCTTACAGACAATCATTAAAATTAAATGAACCCGTAATTTAAAACAACTCTTCTTCCGCCAGAGCAACTCGTCAAAATCACAAACTCAAACATGTTTCCTTATTGAAATAGCTTCTTAAAACAACATTCCATATCAATACCATCTTTGCTTTTCAATATTATTAACATATTTCCTCCAAGTTAATGTCTCCAACATTTTACATGGAAATATTAACATAACGATAAAGTTTTCGGGCGCGAGTTTTTTTGCCGGGTTTCTTTAAAAATATCTAATATTCCCGGGGAAAAACAATGTTTTTGTCGATACTTCCTTTCATTTGATAATTTGTTAAAGCTGCGTTCATTTCGTAGAATTCTATTCTTCCCTTTCCTTGTCACCGCTTCCCAAGTTCTCACCCTCCCTATTTCCCTATTTTTTTTTTAATGTATTCGTGAGCACCCATGGTTTCTTAACGTCAGGTTATTGACCCGTTTCTACTTCAAATGGAAGCTGTTATGTTACAAAGTATTTTTACAGTCAAAGAGCATCATCAAAGTTCCTGAAAGGGGTTTTTTTAGAACATCTAAAGTTTCAGCTTCGAGAAAAACCTACTGCATTCGAGTTTTTAATTAGTAGAGTTCTGCCAGGTAAGCACTGCCCACACGAACTCAAAGCGCGCGCCAAAATAACTTGGTTTTATTTTTGCTTGTAATGACTGCAATTTATTGTTTTTCTGTATCTGAGCTAAAGTTATATGTAAAAGTGTAAGTAGCTGTAAGTTAAACGTTCAATTGTAACCAAATACCGCCAAGAATAACACAAACATCTGTGAAGACCAGTCAGACCGCTGACTTGTCATCGGATCTACTCTTTTGCGTTAAACTCTGACACAATTATCACCATACTTTGTATTTATACAAAATAAAAACATTACAAAGCTTAATCAAATTCTGATCCAGAACTAAATACATGAGACATTGCGAATAGGACTCTGCGAATAAATCCAATACCGATATTAAACTCGGGTGCCAGATCACGTCCCTGCGGCACGATAAACAATCGCAACCGCCATCGTCACAATTGAATTTACAATGAATTATAACACGATATTCAATCCATTCAGTATCAGTAATCGCCAGTATTTACTTGTGGAATTAAAATAGCACTTTTTATCTGCTACTAGGCTACAACCTTTTCTAATCGCCACATACCCCTAAAAATATGTCAACCCGGAACTATGAAATGCAAAGGTTAAATTTATTTCAATTAATTTTAAACTTGCAAATTATAATCTTGAAGAACTTCTCTCAATAACCACTTCTGCTCTGTGGCATCCACGCATCATTATTATCTTATCTCACAGCTGCTTGTATATCAAGCGTATGTGGCCACTTAAATATGGATCAACGGCAGTCAATTAATTTTAAAAAAGATGCCATGACAAAAAAAATGAGTAGTTCTAGAAACTTGAGAAGAAATCATAAAAAGCAATGTAAAACTTTACAGTTCCTAGATCAAAACATAACTGTTCTATAATTATTTATAGTTGGCGAATACATTAGCTAACTGGTGTTGTATTTGGGCAATACGATTATCTTATCACAAATGCTCTAGCATGTCCCTAATTATGTTAATAATAATAACAGAGATGATCTTATACAAAAGCAAAACGAACTTGAGTCTGTACTAAAACCATGGCTATTATGAATCGTCACGTAGAGATAGAAGGATATTAGTTCTCTTTGTCTCTTGCATTGCAGGGGTGCGATGTTAATGAAGCGACATTTACCGTTCGATTTCAGTGTCTTGTCTTTTGTCACATTATTATATTGCCTCTTTTGTTGTCCTTTGTTTAAGTATTAACACAACGGTATTTAAAATTATCATTTTATAATTCTTGAATCTTTCTCAGTACTTTCAGAACAGAAAAGTTTTTACAAACATACGGTCACGGACGTTAATTTGTGACCGATATAAAAAAAGATGCTTGATGCATGTCATTAAAGATGCCAAGTCTCAAGTAGGTATTGTTTGTAACTTAACGGAAACTCAACCTAATTGTTATAGGATGTCAGATTGACTTTGCACCTAAGGTGGATCATACATTTAAGACTTTGACTATCTGTCAACATATTGTTAACATAAATAAATACTTTTAAGGGAAGACAAAAAATATGTTCCCTAATATTTGTCGCATCGCAAAATAATCGCCTACCCATTTTATACGCCTTTATACTTTCGCATGCGGGGGAGAGATAGGAGTGACACAGTGTTGTAATTTCACAGTTCATTGAAGAACGGTAATGTTGGCTATATCTGAAAGTGTTGGCTTAATACGTGTGATGAAGACTAATTCGCATTGGAACAAAAAAGGTTTAGGACCTAAAGAAAAACAAATATTATTTATATCTTTCTCACGTCTAGCAACGTATTCCTCTATACTGCACGCGCCTATAGGCAAAACATTGTGGTTACAATCCTTGGCTAGAAAAAAAGAAAAAGCAAAGAAAAGAAAATGACGATCACTTGCTGCAGACGTAGTATAGAAATAGCAAAAAATCAACAAACAAGAAAACACTTGTCGCTTACATACATACATTAAACAACGCCTGTTACCCAGAGGGGTCGGCAGAGACCACTTCTTTGCACTTGTTGCTGAAATAATTATAATCTTAAAACTGTTCTCATCATGTTCTTAAACCAATAAGTCTTATATAAAGTTAGCTATAAATAAAACCTCACTATCCAGATGTCTCTTCGATAATAATATTCAAGAGATATGAAAAGCAAAAATGCACATATTTGTGCTCCTCTTAGAAATACTTACCCCTACCTAAAATCAAACCCAAGACCACTAGCTTCTTAATCTCTCTAACCGAGCACACTTTAAAAATATTTACTTTGTATAGTTTTTGTAAAATATTAAACAAAGCTTTAAATAAAAGACACCTGTTTTAAAAAAAGGATTTTGAGTGACATAACTTCGTTGTAAGGGTGATGCTAAAAGCCAAAATCTGCTTAGCTCTTCTTGTAAGGTCAAAGGCATGCAAATAATGCAGGGTCTGAAATATAAGCTGCTTTGATTTCACAGTGCTCAGGAATTAACAGTAAGTCGGTCGTTTTTTATTAACCAAACTGACGCATTGAAATAAAATGTTCTCGCGATTTTTATCGATGTAGAACAAGTGTAAGATGTTGTTAATTCTATCAAAGACGAACAAAATATCACACCAGCAGCAGCAGTTGCTTTTATTAAGTTGTTTTTTTTATAAAATTAAAGAGTTTAATTGACTGCAGTAAAATACGATGATACGTGTTAAGTTTGACTCGGACTACACATCAGTAAAAGTGTAAACTACAGACACTGCTGTGTATCTGCTTGTGAGTGTGACAGGTATGGATTGGTATGTTAGTGGATACTGTAACACATCTGTGTAATACGAAGATTTACATTCAGCTGGCGGCTAGATTAACTTACGCGGCGGCCATTTTGAACGTTCTTTACGACGAAACAAACTCTTAGGTACTCTACTCTTGGGGCCCGTTGTTTGATCAGTAGTTAACTCAAGTAATCGAAACTTTGACAGATGTCCTTGAGATGTAACCATTAGTTACGGTTTTTAACGATTAGTTAGTTTAAAAAATATCAAACAACAGGCCCTTAGTTCGTTTTTGAATCAAAACCAGCGCCCCCGCGGCATGCTGCGGCATAAAACTGGGTAGAGGCCCTTTTTAACGGCATGTTAAATGAGTTGCTATATTCTATTCTATATGCAGCTGTTGCACTGTAGATATGTGTGTAGCTGTATAATCTATTTGGACATATAGATTAAGAAAACTGTATAATCTCACGTAAGCGCCGTGAAGTGTGTTTTCCAATTTGGTTCTGAATATTGTGTGGGCGTTGCCATTATAATCAGAGAGAGAACCCCTAAAATATAACTTAGAAGGTTCAACGTACCTATCACAGAAAGTGCAATGAAACAGTTAGTATTATTTGTTAAATTATAAACAAAATAACATCATCATTGAAAATGTAAATGTAAATGAGAGTAGCATGAAATATTCAAAAAAAGCATAGTTAAATAAGGATTTTTTGCAGTCTATTATATTCTCGACGAAACAATATACAACATAAATATTTTATAGCAAGATAAACCGCATTAAATATAAGCATAATATGAGTAATAGATTAGTCTTAACTAAGCGTAGTTGAACAGTACCTTGCTCGTACATATATCGACATGTGACAGCACGTGGCGTGGTAACTAGTCATAAACCGCTTGGTGAAAACTACTCCATAGATCTCCAAGCCATTCTATTTTCGGCCCGGTCCCTTCCCTTTCGATACTAACATATTCACACAATTTATATATAGTAATCGTATGCGTATAGCATGTGCAGTAGACCTTATACCTAAGTAGCTGCATACTTTAGTCCTTTGTCACTTTAACGTCATTTTTCAACTGCTGCATTAATCTGTCAAAGGTGTTAAAGTGACAAGGTACGAAAGTGTACAGATACTTATATATTAAAAGATATATATGATATATGATAAAAATAATAATTTGGCTACGACTATTAAATTGCCTTTTGTAACATTATTCAATCTTAAAACTGTCCGCAAATATTCCCAGTAGACGGATGGGGTAAGTCAACAGTTGGTTTAGTCCTCATATAAAATTAATTTGGCCTCATAATAAACATACCTGTTACAAATAACAATAAGGAAAATGTTGACTAATGGTTATGCTACGGTACATCGGAAGCGATGCGATGCGAATCGATATTATAAACTATATTTTCATAGAATTAAAACAGCGTTTCACAAGGTACTAACCGATGTAGAGAATCAAACATCCCGGAAACGAAGACGAAAAACACTAACGTATATTTTCACAATGTATCCATACATACATTGACATAAGTGCTCTAGCGACCGTCCGGCAGTTTATATCAATCCTATACATTTTTTTCAGTAAACTTATTAATCTGTACTGTAGTATACTTATTTTCACTGCAAATTATCCCCTGAAAGCGCAAACTACGGTCTTGTATTATCGCTCCATTAAAAATTGTACGGGGCTCTATCTGGTGATTCGCAGTTAGACACAAACGAAATTACGAGTATATTCGCGACTTCAGAATGATCTCATTCAACATCTATAGACTAGAAAAACGCCACATAGTTCAAGTTGCTTATTTAATAATGTATTCAAATACAATTGTCACAATTGAAACCAATTATTCGATACACCGCTAAAGGAATCGTTTTAAACACACCTATCTGTCAGAGAATGTTTTATCTACGTTGACTTTACTGTAATTTAGGCTTTTATTACCCTACTAGCTACTGCCCGCGACTTCATTTTTTTTTTATGGCATAGGGAAGGCTGACGAGCACACAGGCCACCTGATGGTAAGTGGAAACTGTGACCCATAGACATTCGCATTCACAAGACTGCAAGCCTAAGACTGCAAATGCGCTGCCAACCCTGAGGACTAAGATGGAATGCCTCTATGCTAGTCATTACACCGGCTGTCTTATCCCTAAACCGGAACACAACAATGCGAACACTGCTGTATTCGCATATATTTCATCCCCGTAGATTTCATTGTCGTTTATAATAAAATAAAATATTCTGAAAAGAATGGAAGCCTAAGCGTTCCAGGGTATAAGCTAACTCCATTCCAAATTTTATCCAAATCTGACTAGCGGTTGCAACGTGGAGGAGGAACAAACTAACACACACACGAACTTTCGCATCTTCATTAATACATGGTACAAAACAAAGTCGCTTACCGCCATACATCCCTCTCCATATACGTTAAGATCTTTCACACTACCCAACGGATTTTAATGCGGTCATCATCAATATATACAGTGATTCAAGATAAAGATAAAGAGAAATTTATTCACAACAATACAAAAAATTACATTACATAGATACAAAAAGAACAAGACAGAGAAATTGTTGCGAAATGGTCCCAACTCAGCATGTGCTGGCTGTAAAGCCAACGCTGGTCTTCCGTTGGGACCGCTCGGTGAAAACACGGAAGGTGATACAGACATTACAACATCTACAAGAGTACAAACAAAACAAAATAAAAAACATAAAAAAGAATTCTTAACGATAAAGGTGTTTATGTCAAAAAAAAACCAAGCGAAGCGAGGGCGGGTCGCTAGTTTATATCATAGCAGGATTGCAACACGAAAGATAAGTGTTAACTATTCATTTACCCAGTTCATATTTCTTGAACTTTTCGCCTGTCACAACATGTCTAAACAGTAGCAAGGTTACCGCACGTCTAACTCCGGCAAATAGAGTAAATTATGTTGGTTGTTGGGCCGTGAGTGATTTGAAACGCTACGCATACATCTTGGCGTGATTACCAACTACGATTACGTCGGCAAATCGCTTGAAACACGTGACCTTTGAGTAGTGAGAAATTAACCTAACCCCAAACTTAGCACGGAGTAAACGTAGGATTAAAAACCAGGCAAGAGCATGGCGCTAAGTACTACAAACATAAAAACAACTAGTAATAACTAATTTTCCATTTAAAGTCATTTGGTGCCGTTTTAGATGATTTTAGTAGGTTTTATACCTACTAAAACCACTTGAATTGCCTGTAGCTCAAAAACCAATGATGTCTACTTAGTCCTGATAGTTTTTCTTTAAAATTCGTTATATGCGCTTTCATTGGGTTTTTTTTTAGTACTTATTTGTAGTTTTGGCTGCGTTTTGGTGACGACCTCGTCAGGATCGCGGGACCGCTGTGGATGCGAAAAGCACAAGACCGGTCTGAGTGGAAAATCTTGGGGGAGGCCTATGTCCAGCAGTGGACGTCTTTCGGCTGACATGATGAAGATGAGTTTTGGCTGTAGGGGGGGGACACTTGCATCTAACAAAAATTAGCGCTTTAAAGCTTAATATTTCATAAACCGATCTCATAATCGAAAAATTGTTCTCACAAACCCGCAATAATATTGAAAGACATATCCAACGACATCCCACATTATCGGATAGACGAGAAAAAAAAAACCACGTAACGTGTAAAAACGTAATCAACATTGTATTTTACCACTTTGTTGGCGTGACTAATATGTATATTAATGCCAAATTACAGCTTTCTAGTGCTAAGAGTCTCTGAGCTAGGCTGCGGACGGACGGACATGGCGAAACTATAAGGGTTCCTAGTTTGACTACTGAACCTTAAAAATGCCCGAAACGGGGAGTTAAAGGTTTTTATGTAAACTGTGAAGAAACTTATTTTAGACCAAGATCATAACGAAACCTTTTCAAGCTAAGTAAAAATAGAATGCCGGAGAAATATTCTCGGCTTTTTTAATCAAGCGAATGGCGCAATAAATCTAGACCTTTTAGGTCCTTTATCGTGCTTAAAATAAAATTGTATTGCTCTAAAGGTTGACTTTTTACAATCCAGAGGCTGGGTGTTGATTAAATTAAAAAAACAACCGGGCAAGAACATGTTGGACCATGTTCAGTGTAGTAGGGTTCCGAAGCCGTTACTACAAACACAAAAATATCTCAAAAAACAACAAGTATGAACTAATGTTCTATTAAAACATGTTTCGTGCTGTCTTAGATGATTTTTAGTAGGTATAAACCCTTTAGTCGCCTGTATCTTAGGGACCAATCAAGTCGTGACAGTTTTGAATTTAAATTCGCTACTAAATTGTGCTTTGTTTTCTTTAAAATATTTTTCAGATTTGTATTACAGATTTGTTTTGGCTGCTGGCTCGTAACTCTAGCGAAAATGACACTTCTCGAGTACAATATATTAGAAACGGACCCCCATTTCTGTAAATTGATGGTATTATACATAATGATTTTTTGAGAGCTATTTAATGACATCTCATTAGGTATTATTATGTAAAGAAAATACCTTTGAGTTAACATGTTATAGTACCCGTATTTTTAAGAAATTATTTAACGACTTTACCGGCGTAATTTAAATGAATACACAAGTATACATTGTCAAAACTATGTCAAATTAATGCTTTGTGCGGACAGACGGATAGATGGACATGGTGAAACTATAAGGGTTTTCTTGTTGACTATGGAACCCTAAAACACTAAACTTAAGTTATTAGGTAGTTTTTAAGCGTTTCTTTCGTTATTCATAGGATTTTTGGTGCCAAAAAGCAGTCAAAAGTGCAAATACTCACAGTTGGCCAATAAATTATTGCCTTGAAACCACCTTGTTTTTCATCACATTATTAAAACTACTAATTTTAAAGTTAAACGATAAAATCCTGATTATTTACAAATTATAGTTTCTATCCGCCGCTTAGTGGATTTCGGGCCTATGAAATAGTAAAACGTAACAATTATTATAGAATATAATTTTGTAATTACCTGAACTGGCGAGGCTGCGATAAGATTTTATGGTTTGTGATAAAACTTTCGGGCATATTTATTTACATATCACGGTTTAGGGTTGTTATTTAATATGCTTATAGGTATAACTACGTTTTATGTCACACAGGCTCAATAAAGTGACTCGATCTTTTATTAAAGTATGATTCTTATATTAACGAAAATAGGGCATTCAGCAGTCTACAACTTATTATAATTAAATTAGCAATAGCTGCAAATATTATTATTATCTCTTTTATTCCTTTTTATTCACGACCTGAACTAAGGAAAGGAATCTTTTTAAAGTTGCAAATGGACGGTTTAAGGATATTTCATTTCAAAAAACCGCAGGTAAATAAAGTTAAAAATATAAAAATAACAATTACTCATTCACGAAGACAGTCACAAAACCTTGCTATTTAACAAGAATAATAGAGATAATTACCACAATGGCCGACCTTAATCACGCCATCTCTCGGTTTGTTTGCAAATAAAGTGCAATTAGAATTACTTTATTCGCCTATTGTCACTTCTGTGTTACGATTAACGTTGATAATTGAACGAAACGTCAGAGGTTTCTGCCACTCCTGCCGTCGGAGACGAAACTATAGCTTGACCCGACTTGACAGAAGCGCGTGGAGCAAACACCATGTGCTTCTGTTTAGTCCACAAGAGAAAATACTCTTTCCCCGAGCAATTCTCCTCGCATGTTATATCCATGGAGTTATTTCTCTAATAATAACATGGGAGTATCTATAAGAGTGAAAGCCATAATTAAAATTAGAATTAAATAGCTCGAAGCAAACGAGATTGACGGTGGTATAATTAATTGGACTGTCTTTCTATATCATCATTCCTTTAGTTTCAACCCCCAACACAAAAAGGGGTGTTATACGTGTGTTTCTGTGTATCTATCTGTGGCATCGCAGCTCCTAAACGGATGGACGGATCTGGATCAGGTTTTTAAACTTTGCTTATTTGGTCGGGACGGTTCTTAACTAAGTTGCATGAAAATCGAAGTGGTTCGTTTAAGAGATATCTCTCAAAGGGATTGCCATTATATTGAGGGTTTTTATCTTTTACATTGATAGACATTTGCAATCTTGAATACTGCTGCTTGTTAGAAGATGCTTTGGGTTTGTACAGTCGAGTTCATAAATATGTGTACATAATTGTACCTTTTTACTTTAAACGTTGTAACAATTCATGTGTGGCAATTTAAACATGACATTAAATAGGAAAGGTACTAAAGTGTAGACATATTTATGAAATCGACTGTACTTGACTCTCACTCGCTTTGATACGCTCTTATTCAGAGTGAGTGAGAGAGAAGTAAAACCCAAAGCACCTTCTAAGTGCTCACAGACTATACTTGGGGAATCTAAGTGTAGCCAGTCCTAAAATTCTGTGTCCTTATCCGTTTCCGTATGTTGAGAAAAAAAAATAGGTAATTCGTAATAAATAAAGTACATAAAGTACTCAAACAGATAGCACAACAAACAGGTACAGCTGAAGTGCATAATTGCAAATACTCAGTTCTACGAATTGGATAATCGCTATGAACTTCCCGCTTGCAATTTTATGAGGCTGTTAGACTAGGTAGCAGGTGGCATAGGAAATACTGACAAAAAAACACGTACACTGTATCTAATACTTGTGTTCACCTGACACTTCGTCGGCGATTACACTACAAAAATATTATTATTGGGGGGTTAAGATGGGCCTTGTGTGCCACCTCGACCAATGCTGATCTTTTGTTACACTACAAAATACACTATAAAATTAATAGTAAGTCGTACTGAGGTTTCGTGTCAGATAAATGGATTCATAGGGAAATAGAAATATGCTTGCAAATTAATTAAATATGTCGTCTTTAATGCACGAAAAGCAAAGTAAGCGACGAACTTGACCCCAGAGATTGCAAGTAACTATCGTAAACAACCCATCAATATAATCAATGGATCTTATAGAGAAATGACTCTAATCTAATCTACACCCGAATAATTTATAAAAAATACCTCTATATGTTGGCCGAAAAAAATTTGGTCGAATGTATCATTTCCAAAAAAGCATTTTTGTATTATTTTTGTTTTATATTCGGGATAAAAAACCGCTTGCGATGACTATTAGATTAGGTTACACTTGTGACTACATGAAAAAATAATCAACTGCGACGGGACGTAAGGCAACCCCCTTTTTGGCAACTAAAACTTTGGAAGATGACGCGTTTAAGCAAAATATTTTGGCTAAATGGAATAGACCCATTAATAACACAGCACTTGTAAGCATGACTTTGCCTCTAGTGTCTACGTCCAATTTAATATATTCAGCCTCTAATCTCCCGACAACCTTCGACGTACGGTTTCGCCACGCACTGCAGTTTTCCTCCGGCCCAAAATCTGCATAATCATACGCTTTACGCACCAGTAATCTCCTTAACGCAACGCAGGTTTGCAACACTGTTTTAATAAACAAGTAATTGAATAAGGATTCCATCATTATTACACATGGCAAGAATTCTTTCGGTGTAATTCACGGATCCAAAATGGCGGCTCTGGTTTTGTTAGGCACGGCTCCAGTGATGGAATAAGAAGAAGGCTTTGTAGGTAATCGTGGTTATTCATTTTAATTAGTAATTATATTAATCCTTAACATTTAACTGTAAACAAACGATACTTTCTTTATTTTTTTACCAAAAAATCATTATTTAGTTATAGTACATTTAAAGTACTTGAAAAAATCAAAAGTGCCCGTTTTTTTTGAGAGGGGGTTTATTATAAAACAAAGTCAATAAAACTGTGTCTGCCTGCATGTTCGCGATAATCTCAAAAACTAAAGAACATATGAGGTTTTCACCATCTATTAGACAATTTTACTCGAAAGGTTCTTAACCATAAAAAAAAGTTGTTTATTTACGGGTTTTACAGAAAAATCACATAAACCAAAGGGAAGCGAGGGTGGATCGCTAGTATCAAACAATCAATATTGGTTCTCCAGTTTTAAAAAGCAAGTGCATATTTGTCTGCCATGTTAGTTGGGCCGACATCACGCCCCGAGGATCGAGCAGTTTACCAATACGTACCAATGGGGATGAAAGGGATGAACTACATTGTTTGTTGGCAGATAATCCCGACACGTGTTTTATATATAAACATTGGACATATATGTCAGAGTGTGAGTGTTTAGGGAAATCGTGATGGCGGGGACCGATTTAGAATTCCTGCAGTCTTAGCAGCAACTTTACATGATGAGCCACTGCGGGACCCTGCCGAAGAGAGCCAATGATAATTTTGATGTAATTTTTATATCGTCTCTCGGAACTGTTATTATTACATGGTTTCATCATCATCATCATGTCAGCCGAAAGACGTCCACTGCTGAACATAGGCCTCCCCCAAGGCTTTCCACTCAGACCGGTCTTGTGCTTTTCGCATCCACCGCGGTCCCGCGATCCTGACGAGGTCGTCACTCCATCTTGTTGGAGGCCTACCTACAGCTCGTCTTCCGGTCCGCGGACGCCACTCCAGAACCTTCTGGCCCCATCGGCCATCAGTCCTGCGAGCGAAGTGTGGTTTAATGGTGGTTTAACAATTAAAATTATAGACTCTACAACGAGTTTTATATTAAGTGAACGCACTTTTGGTGACGAAAATCTAGAAACCAGTACATTCTGGAGGCCGTTTGTTTGTTTACATAAAAGATCACACGGGCTCAAAGTGTATCTGTCACCGTATTATAGTAAATATCGCTAGGTTATTTGTGAACCGCACAAATTGCTTACAATATACCGAAATATATCCATGTGAAGCCGATAAATTGTGAAGTGCCGCAGGTATTGACTGGAATGCTGGCAGCATTTGTTCGCTAAAATGCTAAACTAATATGTTGATCGAGGAGCTGCCAATTCTTAGATCTCCCGTGACGTCTATGAGCGTCTTAGACATTTCTACATTTCTTTTGCTTATAGCGCAACTTTGCTGCTAACTGTTTACAAAAAGGCGGTGGTAAGACTGGTAAGGTCAATCGATTTAAGATCCTTCGCAATAATTCATGTACGTTGTTAGTTTTCCGATTGCCGCAGCAATTAACAGTTCGCGCTGAATACTTAATTAGTGAATACATTATAATAATGTTTTTATTAACTAACATGAATTACAGTTAACTCAGGTGCATTACATGCATCTATAAATAAAACAAAGTAAATAAGTTTTTTTTATGTGTAAACAGAATAAACAATAGTACAAGTACATAAGGTTATTAACAAAACAGCGTTCAGGTAGGTCGAATGAACAGCTAATTAATAACACTTGTTTTAGAAGTGCTGGCCGTTTGTACCGCCACGGCACAATTAATGATCTGATCCGTCGTTCGCTTGCCACTGTCTCTGTGCCTGCTGTCCTGGAACCAGCAGGCTTGCATAGAGACGATGGCAAGCGACCAGACGGAGCTACGTTGGTGCCGTGGAAACTAGGTAGGGCTGGTGTGGGACGCGACGTGTGTTGATACATTCGCCCTTTCTCACGTCCAGACAACCCGTAATCGGGCCGGTGCAGCAGCTGAACAGGCCCAAACCAACAAGCGCCGCAAATATTCATCATTATTAAATAATTACGAATTTGTGGCGCTTGCGGTGGAAACAATGGGACCTTGGTCAGCTGACATGAAAAGTTTTATTAAGGCCCTGTCATCCCGGCTCATCGACACCTCCGGAGACCCTAGAGCTGGCGCTTACCTTTCCCAAAGGATTGGGCTAGCCATCCAGAGAGGTAATGCAGCCAGTGTCTTAGGGACCATGCCGCGAGCGGACCTGCTAGAGGGGGTGTTCTTTTTATAGTGGTGTTTATGTTTAATTTTTAATATTTGAGTAGCATAGTTTTATTTTATTTTATTTTAAATAAGTTTAGTTTTAACTTTAACTTTTAAATTTTAATTTAATACCAGTATTCATTAATAAAATTATAATAATGGAAAAAAAATGTTGATGAAAATGTTTATGTAATTTTTTTCAGAAGACCTGATGCAAAGCATTAATTTTATTTAAATAACACTTGTTTTTCGCGTAATTCAAATACGGTAGGTATAAGTATACTTACGAGTTTTTTGGAAACAACACGATATCAGGTATTATTTTTATGAACAGCCATGGAGTGTTATTTTCACTTACTTTATTTTTGAATCTACCATATTATCGTATCGATAGTTACTAGAAAAAAGTTTAAACCCAAGATCTTTTTTCACAGTTCATATAATTTTCAATTATCCTGTTTTTTTCGGTTGGATTCAGTTCAATAGATGACAAGAATCGCGTATAAAACATGAGCATACCAAAACTAAATCGATAGGATTTATTTCACTCGAGTTATGCAATCAATAGCAAATTCGTATTTTTGTGTGAAGAAAACAAATTAAATTAAGTTAATCTTTTTTTTTACAGTCGCGGCCTTAAAAATAGTTTGATTATTCAGGAATATAATATAGTTATGAATTTCTACTCGTAAGAAATCGTAACTTTCACATCTGAAAGTAAGCAAATATTTAAAATTAAATTAACTAAATGGCTTCAAGAAAAATGTTTTTATAGCATAGATGAATATTTATCATACTTACTAAAAATTTAAATTGACAATTAAATTAAATTAAATTAAATTTGCACACCCGCCTGCGGGTTGAATACGCATGAACTTTCTCACTTATTGTAACACCTTGTAACCGTATTGTAGCAAATAAATATATTTTGATTTTTGATTTTTTGATTTTGAGTCTGTCTCCTTGAAGAAATCCAGTTCGTCTAGCTGTTCTAATTTGACAATCATTACGGTGTTTAGTCACTCAATTACCAGGGGTGTGATTCTCTCAACAACGACGGTCGGACGGACGAACGAGTGAATGTCCAGCCGGCTAGTTTAAGTAGTCCCGTCAGAGTCGCGTCGTGCATTTTCAATTTGGCAGCATGACTTATAGAACGTATAAGGCTGCTTAATTCAGCGTGCACGCGCTAAAATGTGTTTTGTTTGCTTGGACGGGATCACTTAAACTCACCGCTGCGATTTCGCTCGTCCGTCTGACCGACAGCCGTGTTTTAGAGAATAGCGGCCTGCACACGTAAAGTTCAGACCGCGGGAAACGGCACGCGCCGTTCCAATCTTCATTCCGAACCTTTAGTCCGACAATTTTTTATTATTACTACTGGGACCTGTACATCCCTGTGACATTTAAATTGTGTAGCTTAAGTTTAGTATTGTAATGTGATTTATTTGGAAAAAACGGCTTACTGTTGAGTTTCTTGCGGCGCTTCTTCTCAACAGTGGTCTCTTTGGAAGCGCTGGTAGACTCAGACTTGTAAAAGTGCCTACAGGGCCTACTTACAAAACTTTTTAAATAAATAAATAAATAAATGAACCGTACGTGTAAGTGAAACTGTAATAAAAAAATAGTAAACAATGTACGGTTTGGAACGATGATTGGAACGGCGCGTGGCGTTTCCCGCGGTCCGAACTACGTGCAAAGGCCGCTAATAACACCCGGAGTTCAGAACCTGTAAGGGTCTGCTCCAAACTGGCTGGCCTTACGGTTAAACAGATGTTAATTGGATTCGCACGCAACCCAGCCCAAAGATCCGAGGCAATGTCCTTGTTGCTTCTTGCCAAAAGTGACTGCGTCGGACCTTGCCTGTATTCTATTTGACAGTAATGGCGGCCTAGTCAAAGGGAATATGGTTTAACCTAGAAGAATAATACCTAAGCTACGGGTGTGCACTTTAGTACCTTGTCACTTTAATCGCTGTTACAGTTCATGTACAGCAGTTTAAACATGACATTAAATAGACAAGGTAGTAAAGTGTACATAATATTTCTGAACTCGACTGTACAGAATATTATTTATAATTAGGTATTGACTTTCTCTGTTTTCTATGAAACACATAAACGATATTTTTATAAGAAATGGTATTTGGTGTGAATTTTCTGGGACTGAATGAGATGAGACGATTATTTTTGTCTTTATAAATAAAATAATAAAAACAACAAATTATACGCGACGTGAACATGGACTTTGTTCCATCATTTTACTCTACGTCAACATATTATTATTTTTATAATTATAGTATTATGAGAATAATAAAAAAATGACCTTTCTAGGGTATAATTTATCATGTAATTGTCATACTCGTAAGTAACTTCGTTTTATGTACGCAAGCTGACAATATAATAACAAATGTACGAAAAGCTACCTTTGACGTAACGAGTTTTTTTAATAAGAATCGTAACAAATGAAAACCAAACATTATGATGTGATTCATTGGAATACATTTTATTATTATTCTAATGAGACGGGTCATAATGTTCTTATTTCAAAATAAAGGATCCTGAGATCGAGACTATTAATGTTATGCACAGCTGTCATATTTATGTACGATTCTAATTATGTAGACTTGGTCGTAAATCGCTGACACAATATTAAAGTTGTATCATCAGTCGTCACAATAAACGGACGGTCATCTCAAGACTCGTAACCTGGTGCAAAATGACTAGCACAGAAATGCAAGCAAGTTATGTAAATGCAGGAAAATGTGTAATTGCGATTTCTTTTACTTCATCGGTAGCGTTCTGTACCCAATGGGTACTGTAGTACAATAAGGTTTTAGTTTGTAAAATAGACCTTATTGCACCGTACTTTTTATAAGATATGTCGCATTTGCTTTTAAACATTTGAATTCAAAAGCAAATAGTTCCATAGAATGTCATCTTCTTGTTTATAGTAGAATTGTTCAGTGGCCGCCGAGCTACAGAGCAAGGCACTCCATGTATTAGATACGAGCTATCATACCAAATTTCGTTCAAAGACATAACGTTAAATTCAAAGCTATGATCTCCATCTTGACTTTGTTTATATTTCTCTCCTGTCAGCGCTGACAGGACTTGACATAATCGCTAGTTTTCTTTTCTGCCTTAGCTATATAATATCTGTCATTAAATTAAGCATAAGTATTAAAGAAAACGACGTCGTAGCGTTCGCACCGCCCAAACGAGCCGAGCACAGCCGAGCGGTGCCTTTTTCACTCTTACTGCACGGACATAAACGTTTTTCCTACCGGCTCAAGCCGATTCCGCGTCTATAGGTCTAGGGAGACCCTAAGCATTCGTGGTTCGTCAGTGCGTTAGTCCAACTAAAGCACAGTACATATATTTTGAACCGTAATAAATAGGCAATTGTTTTGTACAGAATACGTATTATGTATCATTACGGCAGATTCACAAACAAATAATTTAAAAAAAAAAGGAAGAACAGGGACTTTTTCTTCCTTATTACGAGAGACTTTTTCTTTTGACGTTTTTTGTTTTTGTCCAATCGTCGAAATCATCTCACACTTGATTTTTTTTAAGATGTGTTGTTTTTCTTCAGGGTTTGTTTGTACTACCACCTGTATAAAATCATACCAAATTTGACTACATATGCAAATGCGAAACCTGCTATAGATCAATTATAGTACCCGGCCTCAACATAAAAACTATACTAGAAAAAAAAAGCGATTCTAAACTAATAAACATTAATAACGAGTTCAAGTGCCTCTTAACGATGAAAACACTAATTACATCCTTAAGAGAAATTATCAAGTAATCAAATACTAAACAATTGCAGTTATATAATCAGCAATTGGTGCACGCGCACAATGTGCATCGATGATTGTTGCAAAAAGATAATAGCCGCTTGCGACACGGCACGTTGCGACGCAGTTGCAGCCATTGGGATGCGCTGGCGCTGGTGTGCGTGAAAAAGAATACACGACAATGCTACTGATTTTTCTATCTTGTTACCAGTTTTTTTGAAAGGTGTTCTTAGAATCTTGTTAAAGTAGACGTTTGTGTCAAGAGCATACTAATATTATTTACCAAAATAATGTATGCGATAAACCACGTGGTCAACTGTCATCCCACACATTTTAAATGGCAAAAATGACCTAAGTAGCGTTTGCATTTCGGATGCGGCCCCTGTCCTCGCATCACTTCGGATTGAGTAAGTTTTCCGTGACACCCGTACATACATAAAACCTACTTTTTGAATCACTGTATTATTTAATTTATAAAACGCGCATTAAAATCCGTTGCGTAGTTAGAACGATCAAATCGTTCACACAGAGACCGACGGCGGGAAGCGACTTTGTTTTATACTACATACATATATACATAAAATCACGCCTGTTTCCCAGAGGGGTAGGCAGAGACGACTTATTTCCACCTGCTACGATCCTGACAAATGTCTTTCGCTTCTTCCACATTCATACATCGAGTCATGCACGCACGTCGGTTTCGGGTACTTAAGATTCGGCCCTTTTCCAGTATTTCTCCGATTTGATTCGAAAAAGTACGCCTAGGGCGGCCTCTTCCGATCCTTCCACTCACTTTCGCTCTGTATATCTCTTTCGTCAATCTTCTTTCATCCATCCTTTCCAAATGACCGAACCATTGAAGCATGCCCTTTTCAATCTTAGTCACTACATCTTCTACTTCGTTTTATACTATCTAAAAGATAAACATATTCTGTGGTTCTCTACATGCGACGTCAACTTCAACACCATTAGGCAATCTACATCCCAGTCGCATCACAACACTTGACATGATTTACGGCAAATAACAGTTATTGTAACTATTTGCTGGGCGTTCAGAATATCGCTAACCCTTAGGTTAATCGTCGAGGAGTGGACTGTGTTGAATACTAAACGGTGGTAATAAACATTCGCGAGTTTAATGGAACCTGTGGTTGGTGCTTTACGTGTAACCTGTGTAACTTATTACGTCACGACTGCTGAAGTCTCGTCAACTATGCTTTTTTTTCAGGTACAGGTGACTGTATCTTGATTGGAGTCAAATTAATATGAAAATATCTTATTAACATTTTTACAATTTTCGCACCTTTTTATAATATAAATACTATATTATAAATAAATACTAGTTTTTTTTTTGTAAATTATAATTGAATACAAAATTCAAATTAAATAGCATTTATTTTGTTTTAAATTAAAATTAAAGTTCGGCAGATAGTGCTTGCCCCCTCCCGCATACATACACGTGCGGGAGGGGGTTATCTCTGTAGGTCAACAAGATGTGATCAAATATAACTCAAGCTTCGATTAAGAGTTTATATTTAATTTGGGCTGAAATATATTAATACCAATTATCTTATTTATAAAGTATGAAAAAAATCGGTTTGGAGTTTTTTGTTTATGAGTTTTATGTCTCTACTCGTCTTTATCCTACAGATGGAAAAGAAAATTTTCCTGAAACTTGGGAAAAGCCACAAAAGGTTATTATTTGGTGGGTGACATCACAATTAAGTCGTTTTCAAAGAATGAACTAATAATAACTGTTCATAATCATTATATTTATTTATTCTCGAGAGAAGCTCTTAAAAGTTTCCAGTCAACAAAATCAGACCCTTACCATAGTACAGTCCAGTTCAAAGATCTGTATACACTTTTGTATTTTCCCATTGAAATGAGTTGGAAAAGAGTATACATATCTTTGAACTCGACTGTACAATAGACCGTTGCATTATCACTAAAATATACGCGAACGCGTAATATGCATTTTACTTACTAGATTTACATTTGACCTCTTTAAGTAGGAGAAAATCTGTTAGTACAATTGCATGATCAGATACTCAAGTAAGGAAAGTTTGTGAAAACACTTAAGAATCTTCCACTTAACCTGTAGGTACATAATATATAATTATAAGCTCAGGGTCACTCAGCGTGCAATGGAAAGAGCTATGCTCGGAGTTTCTTTGCGCGATATGATCCGTAATACGGTAATACGCCAGAGAACCAAGGTCACCGACATAGCTCAGAGAGTTAGCATGCTGAAGTGGCAATGGGCAGGCCACATAGCTCGGAGAACTGATAACCGTTGAGGAAGAAAAGTTCTCGAGTGGCGGCCCCGCACCGGTGGACGAAGTGTTGGACGGCCTCCCACCCGGTGGTCTGACGACCTGGTTAGGATCGCGGGGAGCCATGGATGCAAGCGGCTCAAGACCGTGACTTGTGGCGCTCTTTGGGGGAGGCCTTTGTCCAGCAGTGGACGCCCCCGGGCTGATGATGATGATGATGACATAATATACTTATGCAGAACTTATAAGTGGCCATTTATGATAAAGTCGGTAGTATTCCGCGATCTTGATCTCAATAACCATAACGCCTATGTGTCTGTTCCTTGGATATATTAAACTTGATCATATTTCCTTGCGACTGTTAAACGCGAAAACACGATTAGAAACAAAATCCTCGATAGAATCATTAAACATGACACCTATTTCGCATGTTATTAGTTGAATCTTCGAAAGCCAATCATTAACAATTATTTTTTCAATATTTGAGTATTTTGTCCGGTGTCAGTGCCCGGAAGCACATCAAGCCATCCCTTTTGCGGGTAAGAACCTTCGTGTCATCGGTCCCACGTACTACGAGCGTCTACCCGCCAAACTTAAAAATTTACAATCCGTCGAAGCATTTAAACATCAGCTGAGAAACCTTTTATTGAATAATCCGTTATACTCCGTGGATGAATATATGAAAATGGAAATGTAAATTTATTATTTTGTTGACATTTATTACTCATTGTACATATTTTGACATCAGACGAATGACCATTATTAGATGTTTAACTTTTATTGTTTTAATTTATGAATTATTATTGTATTCTATTCTTTGATTATTAATATTTATGTTTTGACGATCTCAATGTAATTTCGTATTTTTTGACATGCAATGCAACTAATATTGTAATATTACATTGACAAATAAATAAACTAAACTAAACTAATACTCGTGTGGCCGTGGCAGCATATAGTTATGTAGTCTCTTAATCTAACCGCACGTAACGAGTACAGATCTTAAAATAATACATCAAAGATCAGGGGGCTAACACAACTTGCACACGACTTACTTCCTCAATACGTCTTTCTCTAACTATTTCACAATGAAGGAGACGTACTGAGCTCAAGCCTTTTTTGTATGGAGCTTACGGAGTTAGGTGCAAAACGTGTTACGTTGATCACATAAGGTAATCACAATCGGAATAATTAAGAAGTACACTTGGAAGCAATAATAACCGCATCATCACAGGAATATATGCGTTGTTACCGAGTTGTAAGCCAGCACGAACAGTATCCAGGTGATCTATTCATTATCTACTTTTTGCCCTTACCCCAGCCATTGGGTATTTTTTTATAAGAGAAGGAGGGAAACGAGTATGTGGGTTACCACTAGGAGTCTTTTTCATCCAAACATCCCTATGAACGTCATATACAGAGATTATTATAATTAGTGTATGTTTTTGACTACTAATCGTGATGTTGACAATTATATAACATGTCAAAAGCAATAACGTTTTTATTGAGTGAGCACAGCCCTTGGCGGCGTAATATGAACATTATGAACATTGAACCTGCCAAGTGCAAGTTATTGAGAGGGATAGAGCTATAGGAGTATTTTTTCTTTGTTCTGCCCCTTTTCCTGGCTGGAACTTGTCATATTTTGACAATTTATAAACCAGCCCTACTGATTAACCCTCGACGCAAAAGAGGGTAAGTACGTGGCGCCGTAACTCCCAAAAAAAATAGCCAGTTTTTTATAATAGTTTGTTTAATCGGTGTAGTTTTTAGCTTAGTTTGATCAAAATCGGTAGGGCCGTTTAAAAGATACGAGCTCTGAAAGTAGAGATTGCGGTTATCAAGGTTGTTTAATGTTTATTTATTTTATAGTTATTTTGATGTCAAGCTTTTGTTACGCTGGCCTGGTTTGTATTTGTATGTCTTTATGAAACCTAGTAAAAGTTGAGTTGAGTTGTTTTCATTGCTCTTGAGTGTACGATTAGTTTGCAAAACTTGTTACGTATTATCTTGCAAAATCTAACAGAATATACGAGTATAGGCAACATAGCCATAATGCCATAAGAGGAAATCCTTTATAAATATGAACATGCATTTGCATACGAATAAGTGTGAAAGCTAGTTAGAATATATAACAAATGCAAGTGTTGCAGCTGACATTTCATCTTACAGAAGTACCAAAACGTGCGAGCGTCAAATTTATTCTGAATTAATGAGTACGCTATTAAGTTTCCTTTCCATTTCACTTTTAGGAAGAGGCAAGCGAAGCGAAGAAGTCCGTTTTTGATTAAGCATTTAGCCCAGTTAGTAGTGACTCTGCCTACTAAGCTAGCGGTCCAGTGGGCCCAATATAGCTGCGTCAATATCACGTGTCAAATGTGGATATAGCATCCGTCACTCTCGTACTTATTTATGTGTCAGAAGGTGACGCATGCCTTATCCAAACTTTATCACGCGATAAACGCAGCCACCGTGCCCCTGGGTTGAATTCTCGATATGCACGAGTCTTTCTTCCTGAGTCTAAAACATTTTATGTAAATTCAAGTATGTATTTCTTTGTATATATGTGTTCTTGTACTAACGAGTAAAATCGATTTCGATGAAATGAAATTAGTGCGACTTTTTAACAGTGAGAAGTTTGTAGTGTTCCTCATGGCACGTCCTAAAAAAACCGTCCGAGTTTCGCCTTTATTTGTTTTCTTGTTAAATTTAACCATATTATAATCCTTAATATAAATACATTAGTTTTATTAGACCTATCAGTGTTTTCAGATATTTTACAATGATATATTACATAGGGTATGTGTTAATTATTAATGTATCCACTGTTACGTTGATAAAACCTATCACGTTGGGACATACAATAAGTCAAAAGTGAGATATCTCACCAACACAATTCCCAATTTTTAAATTATTTCATTTCACTTAAAATCGCCAAAAAATTCAATTTAAAATGATCATTAGGTCTTACACCGCTAACCGTGTCTAGTAAACCACTAAACCCCGGCTTCGTTTACTTTCTTCAACGTTTTAAAGCTAACAATAGCACAATGCGCAGAGGCCGAATTTCTCAAGAAGGTATTAACGATTGCGCAAGATTCGCCGATGATCCAGCATTGTTCGAAGCTGATTTATTGACATTTGCGCTCGGTCTAGACACCCTAATTGCAGGTCGTGGCGTAAACAGATGCTAGAGAACGTAATGTAGTATGAGAGGCAACTGTCGACAATTTTAAGCAATCGATTCCTGAGTTTAGACTTCTATACACGAGTAGAATGTATAAAGAGATATTGTATATTGTTTAAACAATATCATTACTAAAAGTTTAAGAATTCAAAATAAAGAGGGTTGACTTAACACTTCATGGCATTTTCTTGTAAACGTTATAAGCGTACATATTTTGCAAATAGTATGTTATTTCTTGAGATTGCTCTTTTATTAATTATACAGCTTTTTAGAGGCGGCAATGCATCCTTTGAAACTTTCCTGTTTCGCATTGTCTTGTCTCTTGCTTTTTGCTAAAACCACACACCAACTTAATGCAGTTGTTAAGGATATTATATTATATTATAATGCCGATAAATTCTTCGACGTAAAAACCAAACTTGATTAAGTAATCAACTTGATAAAGAACCATTAGTTTATTTTAATATTCGATGACTTGTGGTTTGCGGCATCTCTCACTTAGTATACAATCATTATAATACAACCATACGTAAACCTACCAAACAATCCTGAACTTTTAACACAGTAATCCCATCACGAACCGTAAACTATTAAAACTAAGACACAAGTACGTAAGTATGTACTTATACATATCTCATTTACGTACTGCAAATGACGAAGAGTTGATGCTTGGTATGCTAACACCAGTATTCACAAACGTCACTATGAGGTCTCACAGTGCTCACGAACTCATAGGTGGTTCAAATCGTCTCAAAAACAAAAGGTCGGTCAAAAAGGACCAATCACAAAGCTGTAAGCTGTTTTATTGTACGCCCGAAATGGGCAAACTGTTTGGACCTTTTATTATTATGTGACCTAATGTACACAGTTTCTGACAATAAATGAATCTTATTCTTATTCTGTATTGAACGCAGTGCGTTTACTCAGTGAAGGATCCCTTAAGTGTAGTTTGTGAATACGGGTGTTATTTTGTGAGAAAAAAGAAAGTCAATATGACGCCACGATGCTTTACTTCAAAATTTAAAATAAATACCTACTAACCTATACAATGACATAATTTTTATCTCACATGATTTTACACACAGTTGACATACTACGTCTGAGTTCAATTCCTTTATCGATATTTTTTCCGTGAATTCCTAATTTCTTACCTTTTTTATAAAATCCGACGCGTCTTTTACCTAATTGGGCAGATAATAGGAAGGAATGACAGATGGGACCGCTTCCGGGCTTTCACGACACCTGAATAACATTTACATCTAATTTTTACATAAAATATTCCTTGTTTCGAAAACATACAAATTGGGATCTGCGGCTAAATCAGGAAATATACGTTCGTATTATTTCAGCTGAGACTCTCGACGTGACGTCTCGCTCTAACTTCAATTCTAATTGTCATTTCAGTACCGCAGGTTTTGAAATCATTGATATTCCGGGGTTTAAGTAAATAAAGAACATTTTACTCGTGATTGTGCTTTGTAGGTAATTAAAAACCAAACTAATGTGCCGCGTTTAGTACCTATGCCATTTTTACGATACGTCAAAAAAAACGTTGAAAGAAACTTTTATTGTGTGTATGGGTACTTCTCTTATTATTTTTCTTTTTTTATTTGTTTTGAAATCCGTTATAGTAGTTTATTTTGTAAACTATTGCGGTTCAAAATATACATTTCTTTTAGGTTAGACAGACAGCCGGGCTGACTACGTAGGCTTAGTAATAGGGTGCCGTTTGGAACCCTTTGGAGTCGGATCCCTAAATAGTATATGAATTATGTATACAAAGAATGCTTCCTATATACCCAAGTCCTTTCTCACTTGAACCTCAAAAATCCAATTCCACTGAGACCTAATTTAATTAGGTACCTAAGCTTTTTTTGTTGTAATGTCAGAATCAATATGTCATTGTATTCCTGCTGCTTGGTTTAATTTAGTCCTTTTCGTCACGCTGTTTGGACACCGTGACAGCCGACCGGTACCAATCGACACTATTGTCGGGCAACTGACGAAAGTGCTTCAATGCTATACAAGTCTAGATTTTTTGGTGAAACTGATTTAGATAATGGTTTGCAACATCGCTGCTTTCGCAGAATTTGGTAAGTCCATTGAAGGGAACAAGGACGGAAAGGAAACGTAAATTACACTGTTGATTGCGGTGCATAGAAATACCAATTCATGCTTAGTAATACACCCATACTAATATTATAAATGCGAAAGTGTGCTTGTATACTTGTTCCATCTTCACTGTTCAACGCTTCGTACGATCGACGGGATATTTGATAAAGATACAGTTTATAAACAAATTCAAATATTCAAAATATTTATTAGACAATATACATCGGTGATATGGAATGAATCTACTAGCGCTTCTGACAAAACCATCGTTGCGCTTTCGGGGCAGCGTTCCAGGAGCGAAACGACTTCAGCTTTGAATAAACAAAACCACGGTGTGCTGTCATCTAAATACATAGCTTTAAGTTATATATTATTATGCATGTGAGCCTGCAAGATATTTTTAAATATGGGACATGTTGGTTTAACTCTATTCTATAGGGTACTTTTATGCCAGAAAATTAAGTTCCGAGGGAAGGACTCCTAATAGAAGTCACATAGTATGTGACTCGTACCGGAGTCGTAAGCGAATGCTACAATGACGATAAATCAAAGCTAATTAACGCACACATGTCAGAACGCTCGTGTAAGATTAAACGCCAGTTGCGATTGTCATCTGTTTGCACACACTTACACACGCAAGGCTGAAACGATTTAGCGCTAGATTTCTAGTACCTACGCAAACCGTGATAAATGCCGGGCGCGTCACTCAATAACGGACTATTCACAAATATTGGTAATATTCAGGAATGCGAAGGCCGACGGTTATTTTTGCAATGATTTACATGTAGTCACCTTAACGATGTATGCAGTTTGGTGGCAGTGAGAGTTCGTGGAATAATTATAGCATCTCGGTCTCGTTGTTTCGGCTGTACATCTTTTGTAGTTTACGTACAAAAGGACAGAGGACGTTCGCATAAAGTGGATTTAAGGTAGATATAAAAAAAATATGGAAACAGAATTTTATTTTTTACTTACCTACACAAATTAAAAGAGTAGATTACTTAAAAAAATATCTGTTTTTCTTTTGTGAAATAGAGGTTTTTATACTATGGTAACTCGTGGTCTAATATAGTAGGATCACACGAGTGTTTTAAGGCCTTATCATGTACAGTTGCATACACTAATTTATCCAAAACATATCATAAGTACTTTAAGATGGGTTCAGAAGCCGACGACTTGACGACAAAAATGGCGGCAATACAAACTTGTGCTGTGCCAGTGTCACGAATATGAAGGGGTTTTTTTTTAAATCATACACAAACGAATAAGGTCCCTATTCTCATGTAAATCGAGATCTAATGACGTACGGTTTGTATTAAAAAAAACATACCTATCATTTACGTTGACATGTCATTTACGTTTCGTATCGATAACTGTTTTAATATCTATGGAATCTAGAGAATTTCCCTTTAAGTGTGGACCACGGTTCCAAATTTAAGTTCTCAATTAAAATTGGTTGTAATAAAGCTGGTCATTTTCTACGGTTTCTTAACGCATAATATAGAGAGCTTATGATATATGCGTAGATAAACCTATATTAACTGATGTTAGCCATAACCTTCACACGCACTTTGAAACCAAGATTATAAATTATAATGCATTACACCTAAGCTGAAATGCAAAAATATGTTTTCAACTTTTTTAAACAATTTATTTGCATGGATTTTACAATTACTATTCAAATAGAAACAATCGTTCGTAATAGTACATTGTGCATCAAGGGTAGTATGAAGGGAATTACTAACGAGAGTGTTAGAAGCCCGACGCCGAAGGCGGAGGGCTTTTAATGACTCGAGTTAGTAATCCCCTTACTGCCTGTGATACACACAATGGTTTTCATCACATTTGCGAGGAAAAAAACAAAGAGAAAACACTTTAACTCTGCAAAATATAAAGAAATAACTTTTGACAAACGGGAACGTAAATGGAAACGATTTTTTTTTTGTGACCTCTACCACAGATAATAATTCTGCGTTTAGTTTCGACCTGGATTCGAGCCAGATTTAGCCAATTTGATAAAAAAATATAATTACTAAAATTAATGATAAATGTTGATATAAACTTGAAATAGGTATAAAAATAATGAAGTTTAATGAAGCGTATAGGTTTTGTATAATGTAAGTTAGTCTATAGCTAATTTTTAAAGATGAAATTAGAAACCGATTTAATTTTTGGCTGAAAATTAAACCTTCTTAGTCAGAAATGATGTACGAAAGAGTTGCAAATTTTAAAAAGAAAGTCATTACTCCCTAGGGATGACAAACTCGCCATAATTCCCGCGGGAACAATTTAGGCCATTGTCCTTCTGTATACAGGCATGGAATAACACCATTTACGAGCAAGTGTGATGAAATAGAAGCTTATGCGAGTTCTTGCAAGAGAAGTTACTTCAGTTAAGAAATATGGCTACAGCTGATAGTTAAAACCCAATTCAACATAAAATAAAGCAAAAGTAGTCAGACCTTAAGATGATTTTGAAACAATTTGTAAAGACATTTAGTATTGCCTTAGATCAAATTGCATACAACACTCGATGCAACGTGCAGTGTGCAAGCGACCTCGCTTTCTTAACACTTTCGCATAGACAAATGCGTTAAGGTAGCAACCGACTCATTACAAATTAAATCTTATTTCGCTGGCATGAAATTAGAAGTTGAATGCTATATATATTTACTTACGTTGTGTTTTATGTCCAGCATAAAATGAACGTCAATGCATATCTTACTAATATTATAAATATAAAGTTTGGTAGTTTGGATGTTTGTTACTCAACCACATGAGGTTTCCATGAGGGCCGCGAGACTGTAAGCCCAACGAAGTACTAGGGTTAGCCTAAAATGAACGTAGCATAGAACACTACAAGCGACCTATGCTCGCAATCTGTTTCTTACCCGACTGCGTGACGCAAACGAGAGAAATGTATTTATAAGCCTATATATGTTTGTTCCTTTGTGGCGCTCTAGAAAATAAACGCGTCGGCCGATTTTGATGATTCTTATGTCAATTGATTTGTCTTAATATTGTGTGTCATTAAATATATGATACTAATCAAAATTCAATATGGCCACAAGCAGATGCAATATTATGAAAAAAGTGGGTATCTAAAAATTGGTATTTAAAAATCATCTATAGGTTTCTTTCATTATGATTCATTTTGAATTATCATATGGAATTTTTATCGATTGAAATTTATTAATATTGTGCTGGGGTGTTACACATTATTTTTACGCAGTCTCAGAAACAGTGGGACCCAACAACAGGCAAAAATGTAATAATAAATAACCCTGTCGTATTCTGATTACAAGCAATTTCTATGCTTTCCAAACAAAATCCCATTCTCATGATTTGAGCATCATGAAAGCATCATGATAACTTTTTATAGCTTCATCATCATCATCATATAGCCGAAAGACGTCCACTGCTGGCCATAGCGCTTCACCAACGTTTGCCACAAGGACCGGTCTTGCGCTGCTTGAATCCATCGGTTTTCTGCCTAGCCACTTTTTTATAGCCTTCATGTCCCTTAATCCACAGAGTTACAGGGTGTCCATAAGTGTGTACTAGTACGTTCGTTAAATACGCAGCGGAATAGCATAAGTGGCGTTTATTTTATTGAATTCATAGTGTTGTATATGTGTCGGCTTATATTACACGTGGCACAGTTTTTGCAAGGTGCTTTGTCCACGTGGCTCGCAATAAGCTGGTAGGCACATTATTTCCCGTTCTACTGAGTTTAATTAAATTAACACTGAAAAATATATCAAATTCCATTTAGACATGTACATTACATCGTTATAGTAATGCCTAATAAATTATTTAGATATTTGTATGTGCATGGCTATTTTATACTAGCTTTTCCCCGCGGCTACGCCCACGTAGAAGTTATTTAATTCCTTTCCCAAATAAAAAGTACAAGAAAGTAAATAAACTGGGATCCGTTCATTGTACCAAAAGTACGTTGAACAAACACATCGTTTTACATATTTCATATGGGCTTATTAAATAAGTTAGATTAGGTTAAACTTTGTGGTCAACCACATACAATTGTAAAGTAATGCGACGTTAAAGTATCACTTTGTGAAATGAGAGTTTGTAAAATGATAGAGTAACCAAATAAACTACCCTTTTACCGCCGTCCAGACGGAATGAACAAACAAACCAACTTTCGTATTTATAACATCAAGGTTAGGCAATCTTTTTTCTATAAATGCCACTTTAGGTCAAAAAATACCAAATCCTCGTCCCACGCCTCGTGAGCCTGAGTTGGGGTTAAATGTTGTCTAATAAGGCCACGCGTGGGCGGCCCAGCACGCCTCGCGTCGTATTCTGCCCTCATTAGAAAAAAGGGCGTATGCCTCATAGAATCGCGAATGTATTTGTGACCTTAATACTTAAGACAGGGGGCTCAGATTGCTTTGACTATCAAATTGCGCATGCGTCCTTTTAATTTAGAAGGGCAGTATTACAGGCCCGGGGGAAATCAGCGGTCTAAGACTTACGCCGGCCGATCGATCTGTAAAATTACCCATGTGTGAAACATGAGATGTGAAGGAGCTGATTGGTCAATTGAGTTTGTAATCGATTATTTACGCGTTGCGATTGGGTAGATTTGATTTGAGACAGTTTGATCAAATTGTCTTTAGTATTCGTTGTCAGTTCAGTAGTAATTTATACAAATAAAACATGCGTCCAAGATGTAAGATACAGAAAGAAAGAAAGATAAACGATAAATCCAAATTTACAATATTCGCTACTGCCAATTGGCTACTTTGTGTAATTAGAGAACACATTATACGTGTCACTGGCACTGAATGTCATTAGAATCACACTCGAATCCAGCTTAGTTTATGGGCTAGTACCGCAAAATCCAGAAATAACTGGTTGTGTCCTTTACATGTGGCTGCCTGCCCAAGCGTTAGTCCTTCTTGGTTTACTTGGCGATTAACTCACGGTTTTAGAGTGGATTTGCAAACCGGAACGCGTTTTACCTGAAACAAAAGGAAAATGTAAATTTTAACATTCTACGTCATTTTTTAACACCAATGAGTAACTAAATAGTTTTAATCTTTGTCATCATCAGATCGACGGTAAATAAAAAAACCGGCCAAGTGCGAGTCGGACTCGCGCACGTAGGGTTCCGTACCACTATACATCTAAATAAATGTTTTTCTTTAGGTATTCTTTATTATATTGAAGTTGATTGAATGAAAGGTAAAATGCGGTTTAGGATTTATAACGTATTAAAAAAAACTAATGATTAGATCTCGTTCAAACCAATTTTCGGTGGAAGTTTGCATGGTACATCATATATTATTTTTACATTTATCATTCCCTTATTTTAGAAGTTACGGGGGGGGGGACACACATTTTTCCACTTTGGAAGCGTCTCTCGCGCAAACTATTCAGTTTAGAAAAAAAATATATTAGAATCCTCAATATCATTTTTGAAGACCTATCCATAGATACCCCACACGTATGGGTTTGATGAAAAAAAAATTAAGTTTCAGTTCTAAGTATGGGGAACCCCAAAAATTTATTGTTATTGTTCTATTTTTGTATGAAAATCTTAATGCGGTTCACCGAATACATCTACTTACAAAGTTTCCATAGTATAGCTCTTATAGTTACGGAATAAAGTGGCTGTGACATACGGACGGACAGACGGGCGGACAGACATGACGAATCTATAAGGGTTCCGTTTCTTGCCATTTGGCTACGGAACCCTAAAAACGGCTATAAGGATAATTATTTATATCCGAAAATTATTTAAATACGCATGGATAGAATATTTTATAACGTGTAGAATTAGTTTTCCGCTACTGTCCCCTATATTTGTTACTGTTGGAGATTGATTTTCCGTTCTGTTCTTAGTGCACCCCGTCATTTTATCAGTCAGTCTAAATTAAAACATGTCTACTATTTGTTTATTTAGTAAAGTTCATAACTAGCTAACTAACACTGTCTAAACACTAACCCGGGAGTTCCAAAGTCCGTCAATCCTCATCACATTAAAATATTAACACGTTTGATGATGAACTAACTGGCAACACTGTCGGCATTAATAAGAGGCGGCATGCGTGAGCCGGGTGAGAGTTGCCAACTGTAATTGCTCTTTACAATGTCGAGAAAGGAAGCTGAATACCAAGTATTTAGTCGAGGATAAATCCTTCCTGCAAGTCCTTTGAAGTCCCGGGTAGCAGGGATACATGATTTTTTAAATTCATTTTACAGATTTTGGTTATTTAAAAACCAATTAAAATCTGGTGTACGTTTCGATGTTTGGTTGTTTTTCAATCACGAACAAAAGGCATAACTTTGGATTAATTCCGGCATACAGATTGGCTTTGTCATAAAGAATTTTGTATGTACGCAATTTTCAGAATTTTTGTTTTGTTTTATCAAAAGCTAATATGTTTTTTTTATTCATATGCATGTTGTAAAAAAGTGATTGTAATTGTATTATTTTCGACACTCAATGTATTTGTTAAAAGAATAAAATAAATATGAAATATTTCAGTTACAAGTCCTAAACATAGATCCTGGCGGGTGCATTGATAACACAGATCAACATGTACCTGGATATTTAGCATTGCCTTATTCGATTTCAACCGTATTTTAGTTTCATAATTAGTTTAATTTTAGATTTTATTTCGTTCAAAACCCTAAATGGGCGCCCCTAAAACTATTGCGTCACCAGCCTCCACGGCCTTAAAAGTTGATACGTACTTAAATAATTATATTATTTACATGGCCACATGTTTCGTTACGACGCATTATTCGGTTGTAGTTAAGAAAATAAGAATCTGTAGCAGGTACCCATAATGCGTTAAAACATACCTACAACTTACCTCGAAAAGCAGAATTAATCTATAAATAGCTTTCTGCTCCGTTCCGTTTCCACGAGGCAAATGCTACCGACCGCGCCAACTCGCAGATGGCTCCCCGCTGTTCGAGAGACATTCGCAAATACCTTGCTGACGCCTGTAGCACACTGGTCGCGAAAGCGAAATAGAAGCGAACCGAATCGAGATACTACAATCAAAAATGAACTTTATTGCAATGCGCAATTCCGGTTTTGGTTCGCTTTCGTTTCGCAATCGCACCATTGTGCTACAGGCCCTAATCCGAGTCCGTGCTTCTGGCATTTTGTCACAAGTTCTGGAGTTCTTAAGGACTGGATATGAAGGATTGTTAAACGTTTCGATTACGTCCACTTGCCTGGTTTTAGAGCAATTTGAATTGGCTACAAGCGGTTTAAATATAACCTTTTACATAAATTGCTCAAAGAACTAGTCAAGCACAATAGCTTCTAGGGATATTGTGACATTAAGGTTAAAACAGCTACATTGTCTTTTAACTCAAAATTAAACTTAATGTTTTACCGGTATATCGGTCTACGAGTATATTGTCTGCCATAATTATTTTTATTCACAATGTCTTTTAGGTCTTACTCACCGCAAGCCATAACGTATTTCTTAATGAAACTGTTAGTTTTCCAGGTTTTTTTATAAATCTTACCTAACCTAACCTAGCCTGGTCTACACATTAGATATTTGAGGAAATTCAGAAAAGTTTACGGTTTTAGGGATATAAATATTATGACTACCAATAATTATGTCGACAGGGACATTATGACCAAAAGAAAATAAGCGAAATAATTGGCCCCCGTTTTAGCCTGAAGTTCTTTGTACTAAAAATAGTACATAATACGGCTATTCAAATAAAGGCCTAGTGTTAAAGAAGTAAAGTTAATTTCTTTTGTTTTTTAAAGAAATGATCAAATTAGCAAATTAACTTCATTTCAGAAACAATACATTCATATTTCATTGATAAATTTTGTGGTATGGTGGTGGGCCTTAGGAGGTTAGAGCCAGTTAACTAGCTCCTTTTTTAAACAGTAGTCATTAATTGACTCTTGAGTGTGGCCGTTAGTGCCCAAACCCCAGAGTCTAAATATTTCTCCATTATAATTGATAACAGATTTTTTTTCTGTGTTCTGATAAAAATCATGCTTAAAGAGGTTTGTCTCAAAAGCATAGCGTTACGTAGCACTAGCTGTGACTTACAACAGCCATTAGTAAAAAATAAATATTCTTTATTTTCTCAGTCACTTCTTTAAGAATGATTTGTTCAGAACACCTTTTAAAAAAGTTCCTTTTGTCAATTCAGTGATAACAGGTTTAATCGCCTTTACTACTCGTACTCGAAAACGTTTACTAAACTATGACGAAAATTATCTGTGGCACAAACTCCTAAAACAGGCTCACGTCTGTGCTCACGTTTACTAGTCTATACTATGACAATACGGACGTTTTAGAACTACTTAAATACGCACATTCAAATCCATGTTATCCTTTAACCTAACGCCAAGAACCAGTGTTCGCATCATTGTGTTTTAGTGTGTGAATAAGACAGCCGGTGAAATCAGTTCCTATTGCTAATCATTTTTTCTCGATGACGATGCTTTAACGTTACTCGATAGAAGTAAAAATTTCGTGGTCGAGTTACTGTAGATCGCATGTTTGTATTTTTCATCAAATGATGATTGGACGTAGTTAAGCGAAAAGGATCCAAGCCACGGTGACTTGCGCGAAAGTTATGAAGGTTTTAAGATTGAAGAGGATTTCATCAGCAATACTTTTGTTTAAATACGTTTTTTATATGTCAAAACACAGAAAAACAGCTGCAGTTTATAAACTTATCAAACAAATCGTGCATGCTATATTATTTTGCGAGAAATTTAGGAAATGAAGGGTTGGATCCATTTTGAGTAATACGTTTTTCCAGGACGCTGTCTCAGATTTAATTACGCAATAACGATGTAGGGCAGGTAATACCGTAGTTTTGAAATGAAAATGAAACGGAAATATTATATTTCTTTAAAGACACATATGAGATCAACGGTTGGAACTTGAATCAATACATAATAAAGGTAAGCAGGTAGGTAGGAACCTTTTTAATTTTACTTATATACTAGGAATAAGTTTTATCTCCTTTCTTGAAGAAGAGAACCACCACACCTCTGTTCCATGCTTTCGGCGTTCTCCCTTCGTGGAGGACGGAGCTGAACAGCGTCTGAAGGCCCCTAAGGATGGGTTTACCACCCGCCTTCAGGAGTTCGGCTGTAATTCCATCCTCACCAGGGGCTTTGCCATTCTTAAGCTGTTTGAGGGCCATACTAATCTCGTACAGGCTGACGTCGGGGAGATCTTCGGTATAGTGTCGGGTTAATCTAGCCCTCGGGTCTTCAGCTAGATTTCCGACGGGTGTTCGGGTTGTCATGTACAGCTGTCCATAAAACTTCTCAACTTCCGCCAATAGCTCAGGTTTGGATGAAATGACTCTGCCGTCGTCGGTTTTCAGCTTCATCAATTGGCTTTGGCTAACAGACAGGTCCCTGGCAAACACCTTAGAGCCCCTGTTACGCTCAATAGCCTCTTCAATACTTTTAGTATTGAATCAGCGTATATCACGCTTCAGAGACTTCCAGATCTGTCTGTTGCTGCCGATAACGACAAGCGTCACCAGAGGACTGCAGAATCATCTCGCGCCTCACCTCCATGAGCCTAAGCGTGAAGTCCGAGAGCTTGCTGGTTTTTTTTACGGCGGATCTTGAAGAACTTAGACCCGACCGTTTGGACAGCTTCCAAAAACCCGTCGTTGTAATCGTCCACGTAGGCACTCGAAACGATTTTGAAGTTCGAGCTGAAAGCTCTCGGGGTTTTGGAGCTGAGCGGGTGCCGGGCGGAGCGTAGACTTCATCAGTCGAGACCTTTCAAGCTTGAACTGGATATTCAATGAGCCTCATACCATACGGTGATCACTCCCGGTTTTAACCGCACTGATCACGGAGACATCATTGAATATGTGCTTTTTCGTCGACATGATAAAGTCTAACTCATTCCTCGTTACACCATCAGGGCTCATCCAGGTCCACTTCCTATGCTCACGTTTTCTGAAGAAGGAGTTCATCATATAGAGTCCCTCCTTCTCCATGAAACTGGCCAGTAGGTGGCCCCTGTGATTCCTACGCCCCAATCCAAAATTCCCCACTCTCTGCTCTTCACCGTCTCGTTTGCCCAGTTTTGCGTTGAAGTCCCCCATAACAACCGTGAAGTGAGTTTTGAAGCTATGCATGGCTCTGGAAACATCCTCATACATAGCCTCCACCTCATCGTCGGAGTGTGTCGCGGTCGGAGCATATACCTGTATGACCTTCAACGAATATCGTTGGGTAATTCTGAGTACAAGGTACGCTACCCTGCTCGACACACTCTCGATCTTCACCATGTTGTTCACGAGGGACTTGTGGATGATAAACCCGACACCTCCCTGGGACTGGTGGTCGCCCTCCCGGAAATAGAGCAAGTTACCGGACTTCAGGGTTATCATGTCCTCCCCCTCTCTACGGACTTCTGACAAACCTATGATTCCCCATCGAAACTTGCTCAATTCCTCCTCCAGTTCCAGCAACTTATCGTCGGTCCGCAATGTTCGGCAGTTGTATGTTGCCAGGGCCAAAGGTCGTCGTTTCTGGTAGCCGGGTCTCTGCCGGAGATCACCTAAAGCACCCCCCTCATCATTAGGTATGTACCTTTTTAATTTTACTTGTACACTAGGAAAACTAATTTAGTATGTGTGTGTGTGTGTGTGTGTGTGTGTGTGTGTGTGTGTGTGTGTGTGTGTGTGTGTGTGTGTGTGTGTGTGTGTGTGTGTGTGTGTGTGTGTGTGCGTGTGTGTGTGTGAGTTAAGAATGTTTAGTTCTAATCTTAAGTTTTTAATGACACAATGTTAATTTATATAAAACTACACCACCTAACGTGGTAACGAGGATTACTGTATGTCTCTCTCCATTTATTTATTCTCATCCTTCATAATCAATATTAAAATCCAGCGGACCATCAAACGTTTCTATATCATCCTCTAAATTGATATTACCTTTCTTTCAAAGATTTATAAAATTGCAAGCAATCTTTTGGAATTAGATCGAACATTGATTTCAGATCATCTAGCTTTGCCTGGGGAATTTCTTTGCCATCTGGCCAGAGCAGTGCAAAATCATCTTCAGAAATTTCAACTGTTGTCCCTTTAACCTTTTTTTCTATATTCAGTTCGTGAAATTCCTCATTTAAATCACTTTTCATAAAAATAGCATATACATTGCTCTTCTTAATTTGCGAATAATTAACAGGTAGTAAATATAATAATATGATCGGATCTGTACTGTTGTTTGAAATTTATTCAATCCAGTCATCATTAAAAACATCCAAGGCATTTGGATCGTTTCTGTTATATAACACATGGATAATAATCAATAACCCAGTAACGATCCATGTGCCCTGGATCGCTAATGGGTTTTTGATTTTTTCTAAATAGTATTTAGCAATAAGAATCCAGGGCACATGGATCGTTACTGGGTTTTTTATTGTTTCTAAATAGTATTTAGCAAAAAGGATCCACATGTTTTGGATCACTTTTGCGTTTTACAGATATATTCAAAGAAGAAAGAAATAATTATTTAAAAACAATCCAAGCAGACTGAATCCTTTTTATACAATGTGGTTGTATACCGGTTTCTTTGAGGAGTCAATAAATCGATTACGATTCAAGAGGGTTGAATCCTTACTAACGATTTTAAATGGAGACCTCCCATACATGTGGGATGGTACCCTATGTGGTTTTGACACGTAAAACCGCTATATTTCACCGGTCTCTTTATGTGGATCGAAAATATTGGTCTTAAGGACCACTTTGGTATACTTAACTCCACTTCCGATTGTATCGTGGGTTGGATCCTTTTCGCGTAACTACGTCCGATTGATATCCCAATCACGGAGTCGGCGTAGCTTGTTCTTGCAGGTTTCCTCAATATTCTTTCATTTTTAAACTTTATTTATGACAAGAGTAGTTGGGCAGGCATTTTCCATCTAATACTACACTTTTGCTCCCTTTATGCTTAATTAAATTTAGTTTTGTGAACTGCATAGCCAGAGATGAATCGCTTTGCACAAGTGTGCAGGTTGATCTACCTAAATTAATGATTTTTACTCACGATGCTTGCACGGTAAGCTCCGTCGCACCATGACTTCTAAATCACTGTTTGTTTTACTTAAATCATCATCGCTGAAAACATTAACATCATCAATAAAATATGCAGACTATTACCACATCACTAATAATATTCGCGCGTTTCAAGAAGCAAATTGCAATTGGTGGTTTTCCCACACCACGAAGTCATGAGGTCATGACATAAGGAATATTAAAACAGGCGCTATCAAAAACGAAAAATCGTAAGTGACAATATAAACCCACGGCACTTTAAGCAACTCTTTTAGTGTCATCATGTCCGTCGGTCCGCTTGTCCGAACTCAGAGAGTCTTGGTACTGCAAAGGTCTACTTTGGCCAAGTAAAACATTGAAATTAACTCCGCCGACATAAATTTAATAAAAAAAAATTCATTTACATCAGTAAACTTCTTTGGGGCACGTTGACCAGTCGCCATCCATAGTTTTGATTGCTGTTTTGATTCAGATGTATAATGATGGACCCAAGTTTCGTCCACAGTTACAAATCCAATCCAAAAAAGACAGAGGATTACGCTTCATCATATCCAAACACAGTTTTGAAATTCGGTTTCTTTCGCGTTTTTGTTCGGTAGTCACGAACGTGGCACCCATCGTGCAGACAGCTTTTTCATAGCCAAATCTTCATGCAGGGTTCGATTCCGCGACCAGAGCGTAAAGCATCAGATCTGCTTGACCGACCACGTTTAAAATCATTTATCCAGTTATAAACAGTCTGCAACGTTGGTGCGTTAGTGCCATGAACAGATGATTCTGTTCATGGCACTAACGCACCAACGTTTTAATTGTGGCAGCACTGCAACCCTTCATAAAAAAATGTTTTATAACGGCTCGAAATTCCAATTTTTCCATAGTTGTTGAAAATTTACGGGTGATCACAGTTAAACAATGGTTATACTGACAAAAACTCGTTTGTTTTTGCTGAATTTTTGTCAGTCATCATTTGAAAGATTGTGCCTGCCTGTGTTAATGACATTTACCAGAAAAAAGGTTTTACAAATAGTTTTTAAAAGGACTTATCAAACAGCCCTCTTAGGGTTGAGTGTACCAGGGTATCAAAACTATCACGGCTAAGTAGACTTTGGTCCCTAAGATACAGGCAACTAACCTGTTTATACCTACTAAAAATAATCTAAGAGAGCACCAAATGACTTTTACCAGAAAATTAGAATTTTTGGTCATAAACAGAGGTCGATAAAGTTCTAAATAAAAGCTAAATTGAATCTTTATAATTCGTTTTAGATCCCATGTCACCGGGTAGGAAAAGTTCGTTGCTACAAGAGGTCGATGACCGGACACGGGTAATACGCCCCAGGGCGCTATAGAGGAACCTATCGATAATGCAATATCGACAATGAGGTTGACCTGCTTTAGGAATTAATTTCGTTATTAACTCTATCCGCAGCGTTGGTTGGATGATGTGACAGTTTTATCCTGGGAACATATCATCATATACATATAAAGTTCAAAATACATAATGGGTCAAATTATATAATAGTCATAATATATCGACCGTCGATTCGAGTAACATCGTAACTAAATTTAAGTGTTTATGAGATTTTTGAATGGTGAGATATGTGAATAAAGATCTACAAAACTGTATTTTTACTTTTTTTATATAATGAGAAATAAAAAAAATACACAATTTCATAACATCGTATATGGAGTGTTTTCAATGGTATTGCACAATTACATTACAGGAGAATGATTGTAACTAGACTCAAGAATAAAATTATTAGCCAAAATCGCTTATAATTCTCGCCGACGCCTGCCAGTAACATCGTATAAGCATTTACGATTTTACTGTGTCAATGTATAAGCAAGTACCGAGCACGTAAGTGTGGTTAGAATATTACTCCGCATTGAGGGCTCGCGCTATTGGACTTCTGATTTCGCGCGTAAATTGATTTGCTATGATTTTATTGGTCCGTTCATTTCATTTGCTATTTTTGCCTTGAAAAAATAGTTTAGGACAGGTTTTTACTTGCACCTGTGACGTCGAAGTGGGAGCACTGAGCTGAGTGTTTTGTTTTGTTATTATTATCGTAAATTGTAAATTTTTGATTGTACGAGTGAGTGAATAAATTTTAATAGTCATGAAACGTGGAAAAGCGTTAGTGCATCTAGTATTAAACCAGAGTGATGAAATCAGTGCCCGTAAGTACCTAAGTACATATTTAATGATTAACCTATTCCTAAAAATAAATTAGAAACTTAGTTTTGATATTTATCGTTATTATTAGGTACTTTGTGTGTGTGTGTGTGTGTAATGTAGAACTTTTGTATGTAGGTATAGTATAGGGCAAAAATACGTAGGTTATTCACTTTTACACCTTAATTCGATGGCATAAGGCACAAAAGTGTATATGGCACTGATTAGCAAAATTCTTTCTGTGATGGTTTCTTATTAGGTAATTATACATTATTGATTTCACGTGGCGTTGCTTGTGGTAATATAAAAATAGGTACTCTGGAGTCCGACTGACCTACTTACCGATAGTCTCAATGATACCTACGTCATCGATTTCAATTAAATAATTCTCGTTTAGCAATAATAAGTTCATAACTTTCTTTCTGATTCTTCTACTTGTATGATAGTTTTACTCTCGGTTATTTTGACAAATATTACCTCGTTACGTATGAAATAAATATACTTAGGTACCTTAATCATTAATGTACGTACTAGGTAGGTAAATATATTTTTATGTAGGTACCTATTATTATAAAAAAGTAGGTGTTCGTTTATATTTAATTAATGTCAGATAAACTGGAATGGGGGACCTACAATATTTTAACTTTTAACTGACATCAGTTTGTGTGACTGTTTTTTGATCCGTAGTTATATGTCTAACTATTTGTTAAATTTGAAAAAAGAATCGAAAATTTGACACATTTCCTTGAGATTTGGCCATTAGTTATGCTTTTTAACTATAGTTAAGAGTATAGGTATAAGTATATGTAGGTACAGAAGGTGCTTAAGTGTTTATTATAAGTATTTATAATCTTTTCAGCTGATGTTTCGAATAACGAGAATGTAACTTCGGAGGATGTTGAAAATCCTACTTTCACACCAATAATGGACGGAGACGGTTTTATTCAAGATGGAGCAGAACTACTGTCGTTTAAAAAAATATTGAGAAATACTGACATTAATTATGAAATGTACAGTGACCACAATAATAGCCACAAGACTACAGATTACGTGCCGCAGCATGAAAAAAGTTCAACGGAAACATTTCATTCGTCTGATTTGAGGGAAGCTCAAAAAGAATGTGATAGTATTGAGTTAGAAACTGATCTTATAACACCGTCTGAACTTGGAATTTTACAGGAGGTAAATATTGAAAATAATTTTAACTTTGCAAGTAGTTCAGAAAATGAAATTCCATCCTCCTCGCATGAATCTAGTGATACATCTCATACAGAATCTCCGCAGTCTTCACCAAGTTCAAGTAAACGCTCGTACCCACTAAAAACCAATCCTGGAAGAAAAAGAATAAGAGATGACAGTCTATGGAAGAACAACATAATAAAAAGGATGAGAAATACTGGCCAAGAATATGTTAACTACTCGGAAAAAAAGTAAAAAATAGATCAATGAAGCCTGGTTGTGGAGAAAAATGCTATCGCAAGTGTCAATCATTGATTTCAGAAGAAACGAGACAGTCTTTATTCAATGATTTCTGGAAATTAGGAGATCATGAACGACAAATGTTTTACTTGTCAAAATATATTAAAAAAGTGGACAAAAAGATTGAAATAAAAAAAAAAGAGGGAACCTCGAGGCGGCAGTGTACTTACCAGTATTTTTTGAAAAGTACGACAATTCGATCTGACAATACGGAAAATGAGTTATCTGAAATACAGGTCTGCAAAAAGACATTTTTAAATACATTTGATATTTCTGAAATTTGGATAAGCACACTGTTTAAAAAAAAGCAAGACGAAAATTTCAATGGGTTTCCAGATTTACGAGGTAAACATAATGTCAGGCCTAACAAGATACCGGAGGAAAGAAAAGAATTGGTTAGACAGCATATAAAATCCATCCCAGTAAAAGAAAGCCACTACGTTCGGAAAACAACTTCAAGACTTTTTATGGAAGAGGGATTGAGTCTATCCAAACTTTATGTGTTGTATGTGGAATGGATGCAAGAGTCAGCGCCTGATCAACCTGTAGTTACTATTGATCAGTATAGAAAAATCTTTAACACTGAATTCAACATCGGATTTTTTCAACCAAAAAAAGACCAATGCCTCTTATGTCAAATTAAAAACCACGGCTCAGCAGAAGAAAAAGAAGCGAAGCGACTGATCATTGCATTTCATCTGGCAAATACTTACAGTGCAAGAGTATTTAAGGATATGGATAAAGTACGGTCGAATTCTAGCAAAGAGTTAATAGTGGCGTGTTATGACATGCAAAAAGTCCTTGCCACTCCTCAATCGGAAGTTTCGCTCTTCTATTATAAGCGTAAATTTGCAGTGTACAATTTCACAATATTTGTTCTGGGGAAATCTGAGGGGCACTGCTATCTGTGGGATGAGACAATCGGTAAAAAAGGTCCGAATGAAATAGGCAGTGCATTAATTATATTCATCGAGACAGAAGTAGCTCAAGGCGCCAAAGAGTTTATATTTTATTCTGATTGCTGTGGTGGCCAGAACAGAAATAGAGTTATCTTTGCTCTTTACTCTTATGCTTGTTCAAAGTTTGGCATTAGCATTACTCATCGTTTTTTTGAGGTGGGTCACTCACAATCAGAGGGTGACTCAATGCACGCCTTAATAGAGCGTCGCAAAAAAAACAAAACTATTTATGTGCCTGCTCAATGGGTTACACTGATAGAAGGCGCAAAAGTGACTGGAAAGCCCTATAAGGTGATAGAAATGCAGCAAAAACAAATACTGGATTATAAAAGCCAAATCAACCGTTTTCCGAACTTAGGGCTTAAAGCTTGCGATGATTACAACAAAAAAGTAAAATGGTCCAAAATAATGCAACTCAAAATTACAAAAAATGACCCCTATGTTATAGAATTTGAGTATGACTATTACTTTGAATTTAATCAAAGAGTAAATCTGATTTACCGGCCACCAGTGAAACCCCGTACAACACGAAGAAGGCTGGACTTAGATCAAGACCATTCCACACCCACGACATCTCATACTACCACATGGGATGAAATTCGTTTTGCTCAAGCATATACTAGACCAATACCTATATCTGAAGCAAAATATAAAGATTTAAACTCTCTCTGTGTTACTGGAGCGATACCTGAACAGTACAGAGATTTTTACAAAAACTTGCCTCATTCTAACGAAACACAAGATGATGATGATGATGAAGCTTAAGAGTTACTAGTAGGTCGTGGTCTTATACGCTACTGCCTTGGCCAAAATTATTGAGCAGGCCACTTTTTCCCTTGTAACTAAGACAAAATATAATAAGGTGTTAGTCATGTTAAAATAATTTAATAGTATAATAATTATAATTAAGTAATAAATAAAAAATGTAAAGCTTTATTTAATAAAAACGCATGGGTGCTCAACACTTCTGGCCATGGCTGTACATAATTTAATAATTTGATAACCTATTACTTTATCATTGCCAAAAATATATTGTTGTTTTGTTATTAATTTATTGCTAAATAACTTTGGTCAAATAAGACGAATGTTTATTTTATTTCTTGTTATTTTGTAGGGAACTTGGATAGTTCAAAAAAAAATCAAAGCTTTGTTTGATTTTTACATAAAAACGCATGGGTACTCAACACTTTCTAGCCATGGGAGGTACCTAATTTAATTATTTGATAATCTAAATATTTATCCAAATAAATATTTTTTGTTTTGTTATAAATTTTTCGCTAAATAACTTTGTTTAAGTTAAATAAGACGAATGTTCATTTCTTTGTACTTAGCAGGAAAGTTTGTTAGTAGGAAACTTGGTTAGTTCTAAAATATTTAAGTACTTACTTAACTTTTATGGAGTACCGTAATGATTGACTAATTACATACCTACCAAAATTTACCAAATTATGGTATTAAATTATTATTGTTTTTTTAATTTCTTTTTTTGAATAAAAATTAATCGTGTCTTAATTGTTTCTCCTTCAATATCCATTATAATATTTTTTTAAGTGAACAATTATGATAACAGCTTATTATCTACTTAAAATATAATATAAATAATTATATATTTATATGTTTTATATTTCCTAACTCGAGTTACTATATTTTAAGTCATAAAATTCTGTCTATTTTTCGCAAATCTGTTGTGATTAATATCGTTTCCTTAGATACGATGATATTGAACAAACCAAGAATGGCAAAAGTCAGCGTTGTAAAATTGTATTATAACATACAATAATACTCGATAAACGATAACGTAAATTACGTGGTCGTAACTCTATCTAAAATTTAAAATAAAGTATATAGAAAAAAAATAAAAATACAGTTTTAAAGAGCAGCAGATTCTGAGAAATATGATATATAACACTGTATGGAAGCGTAAACTAATAAACAAAATATGGGTGGTTGAAAGTACAAAATACGTTTTTTTGCTCTCCTGAAAACCTCTGTTTTTTAGTTACGATGTTACTCGAATCGACGGTCGATATAATGTTTTTTTTTCTGGAACCGTAACCTTTTCAGGATTGTTATAAAATAAAACCAGTATATAGTTATTATAAATTTTAATGGAACAGTAACAACAGTTATTATTACACCTTATACAAGGTAATGTTTGCAATTTAATGATCATTATTGTATTTTGAACTTTACATGTTATGACATGATCCCGTTAAACGACTTGAAGTATTTTGAAATGAAAAGTATTCATCAAAAGTAGTCATCGGCTATCATATGCTGTTTAACCTTTTAGCGTCAAATTGCGATGCTGTAAAGGTACCTACTGCGGTTCTAAAACATCTGGTTTGATCATTTTACTTACATGTTGAAGATATTAAGCAGACTTTCACTAAAGGTTTAAGCCTTAGTTAATCCTTATTTTACAAGAGTTAGGTTTTAAAATCTTGCTTAATGATAAATTAAATTTGATTTACACTTGTTATGAAATTACCCCGTTGTAATTAAGTACTCTTTATCGTTTTAAACCCGATATTATTTACGAAATAGAATATTAACGAAGTTCCTGCCACTGCTGCGTTCAATATATATTCAATCTATTTCTTGTTTAGACCTTCTTGACATGACAAGACATATCTATATTTCATTTTCCATCTCATAGACAACGATGTTATATCGAATATGGAAACCGGTTGTAAGCTATCTCAGCTAAAACAAAACTTGAATTAAAAAAGTTAACATCCTCACTTCATAAAATAAACTTGCATACAACTGGAATAACGTTTCGTTTTACCAAAATGAGCAGTCGCAGCATTTCAGTTGGCTGTATGAATAGATGCCCGTGCCCGCGCCAACTTTAACGTAGAAATATCACGAAATTTACATTCAGCGTTTAGTAAACTGGTGAATGTAACTTTCAACGAGTTTTGTAAACGACATAAAGCTGATATTTCTGGAAATGCGATGCAGTATTTATAAGAAAGGAAGTTAATAGTTCAGTCGTTAAAAACTTCTCTGTACCGTAATATAGGCTACCAAAATTGATCATTTTTTTTGGCATATCGGAAAGGACTACTTTTGTGAACGTACGAGAAAATAAGCAAGCTATTCTATTGTCATTTAGTTTCGGACGTTTTTAACATTTAATAACTTATCACGTAAAATGTCATATAAGGCCGTTAGCGTCGGTCGGTGGCTTAGTGGCTAGCCGTGTCAGCTCGTGAACGTTAGTGGCAGAGTGCGGTTGCTAGATGCCGAACGAATAAGTATTTTCCAACTTTCAATACCTGAGTGCTTTCTGTAGTAGATGCTCTTACGGTAAAGGAAAAATATCGAGAGGAACAAACGAACGAGGAAATAAGCAAGCTATTCTATTGCCATTTAGTTTCTGACTTTTTTAACGTCCTAACATTCATTGTCTTACTTAATACATCGCGAGGGCGAATAATCATTTATCCTAAAATGGTTTTCAGCAGAATCAAAGAACTTTAAATGATTCCTAAAAATACTGCGGTTAGGTTGGACTAAGGTTGTATTATAACTCAAAAAATATGCGGTAAATGGCCTTGGTATAAACAATATTCGGACTCACAATGCATAAGGAAAAATGTCAATTTGGATTTCGAATTTACATATAGTTAGCAATCTCTGCTGCCTGTTTAGTTACCTAGAATCAGAGAGATTCATCAATTTTGCCGACTTTATATGGTTAAATTTGTAGAAAAAAATACAAGAGTCTACTTTTGCAATTCTTCTTCCAAGTATAGGCTAGGTATGCGACACTTACTGATCGAAATAAGTTTCAAAAACTTAAAGAGATCTCTTTGTAACGCTATAAATGGTCACCACTAATAAAAACTAGAATTTAACCTTGTAATCTACCGAATGGGATCGCGTTACTGACACGAAGTGAATTTATTGCCAGCCTTTGATTGGTTATACGAGATACATATTATTCCTTGGGGTATTTGTGAGATGTTATTCCCATAATTGGCTCGTATGTTGACGACGACGCACGATTTATTTAAGTATAATAAATAAAATACCCGATTATAATTTAAATTATAAATATCAGGGGAACATCTTACACTAAATGACCTAGTCCCGAACTAAGCTCTAGGCGTGTAGTTACTAGGGATATGAGGGAACGATAATAGTACATTACTACAGAGGCCGGGACAAAAGGGGTTGCAGGCCAAAGTTATATAGACTACAGTGCTCAGTACGCCCGCCCGCCGGCCCGCTGGTGGCGCGCGCGGGGCTCGCCGCATCGTGCTAACCTCCTAATTACCTCTGCGCTCCTGGTACTTCAAATAAACATGCAAACGCTTTTTTGGATGCACTGCTTAGTAAATAAAAAAAAAACAGCTATAGCCTTTTCATAAACACAGCCACCATGGCCAAATTAAAATAAAAAAAAAATTACTTCCCGGCCTAGGCCTTCAATTTCGTATGAAATTCCTTTACAGTTCTCTCGAGTTGTTCATGTCACTTACAACCAATGATATTATAATCCAATGGTGGATCAACAATTAAAGTACTTGATGATACCTGCGCTTTCGATGTTCAAATTCAAATTCAAAATCATTTATTGCGTGTCACATAACTTTACAACAGGTGGAAAAGGGTAATTTTAAGATAAGATAAAAGATAAAAGTTTATTCAGTAAGTATTCCGCTCGGGCACTTTTACATGTCAAGAATCTACCAGGGCTTCCCGAGAGGAAACGCCGCAAGAAACTCAGCAGTCAGTCATTTTTTAAACGTATTTTATATTTCATATCACAATGGTACTACTTAGTCTAGCATTATATAAAGCTACAAATATATATATTTTTTAAATTCCTATCATTTCTTATAGATTCCCTGTGTTTTTCTATAAATTTGCTAGATTCTAATATATACATTAAAGTTAAGGTGAGTAATTAAAATTAAATGATGATGTTTTCTTTGAATTAAAGTATTTATTTCTCTAAAGGTATGGTTATCGTTAACTAGTATCCAAAGCATAAGGTATAAGCCTAAAGCTAGTTTGGGACCAAATATATTCCCTTGGGTCTAGTTTTTTTATTTTAATAAGAGAGTGAGGCAAGGCCTTGCGGGTTACCTGATGGAATTAATCGCCCATAAACACCTGCAACTAAAGAATAGTTGTCGGTCCGTTACTGGCCAATTAGGGAAATGAAACTCTTTCTTGAAGGCACCTATGCCACAACTGGGGGGGAAATAACTAAACGTAACGTAACCGAGTTGTACTTAGCTAAATTGACAGCTTTTACCCATTCATTAGATTTTCCGGCATCCATTTGTCGATAAATCTGATCCATCATCGGCAAATCCTCAGAAGCCCGACATTAGTGCGTTGGTTGGGCCTGAACGATGCGCGAATAAGCCCGGGGGAGGTAATGGGGCATGGTGGGTATTCTTTAACGTAAGTAGGTCATCCTACTTTTCGAGGCCTGATACAATGTCCCATGCTTTGTTTGTATTAGGGGCTAATAAAACGTCTAAAGTACATTAAGTATACGGTCTTTAGCCGCGAAAAATAGTTAGCATTGCTGATCACATATGTTATTTTAAGTTATAAGTTTCTTTTTTTAGGGCGATGATGAGAAGGCACGCCAGCAAACAGGCCACCTGATGGTAAGTGGGATCTGACACCAACAGAAATTTGAAATCTCAAGAGTACAAGACTCAATTGCGTTGGCAACCCTGAGGACTAAGATGGAATGCCTCTATGCTAGTAATAACTATAGTAACTATGCATTATTCAACTATATATTGAATACATCTCTCTATATAAAAATATTTACCGTTATCTAGTACCCACAGTACCTTACCTTAGCTTATAGCTTAGTTTGCGACAGTGTCCATATTTATTTATTTTATTTTATTTCCATATGTATAAAATAAGTGCAATTCCGTTGGGTATACTCGTAACAAACTGGGTTTATACAAACAAAGTCGACAACAGTAACATCGACGATTGAGGTGTTAAGAGTAACACCGCAGGGCTCGTGGGAGCCGCAGCGAACATTGCGCGTAAACGCCTTCATATTAGCGAAATAGCTGTTAACACTTTCAGTGCCGTTCTCCCTGAATTTACATAAAATTTCAAGTTACTAGCTAGCTGTTGCCCGCGAGTCCACCTGCGTTGAAGTTGATCGCTCTTTCCTCGGGAACTGTCACAATGGTTCGCAATTTAAACTACCTACCCTCGGTCCTTCTCTGAGAACATTCCATTAAAAAACGGTTCACCGGCTTAGCAGTAAAACCGTAACAATAAAACAGCGTTATTTGACATTGAAGGTGTTAAGCTACAAACTACATATATTTTTTAGTCGCCTTTATCGCGGTAGAGAAAATATCCATCAGTCTCACACTTACATACTGGTTCTACCTACCTACATTGATAAACAACCATAATAGGCTAGGCTGGATATTCGATTTTGATTAAACGACACGTTATTCAAGATATTAGTTAAGGTTACAATAACTTATACTCGTAATAAGATCATTTGTGTTGAGCTGGTTAGCCTTTTCGACTTTATTTTTTCATTAAAGTTCATAGTTTCAGTTCTTTGTTTTTGTTAATTAATTGTACACAAGCCGCATTAATGTTACTTTCCTTGTTCTTTCTTTATATTTTACTGTCGGTCTGTTTCTTTCAGCAAGGCCAGGATTATTTTTAAGTGGCTCCACTAACCGCACCCACTCGTGTCTTCATTAAAACAAGTGAACGCTCCATTTATTGCGCGTTATCAGCCGGAGCGATAACAGCACTCAATAAGGTTAAGGAACTCTGAGTTTGCGAAGAAAACTCGATTTTTCCTTATTTTCGTATTTGTACTTGGCAAATTTTCAACTGACGATATTTGAAATAATAGGGTTCCGTATCTCAAAAGGAAAAAACGGAACCCTTACAGGGTCACTTTGTTGCCTGTCTGTCTGTCTGTCAAGACCCTTTATCTCGGAAACGCGTAGAGGTATCGAGTGGAAATTAAAACCATATACTCCGGTCTACAGTCCCTGGAAGCTGTGAAAGAATTAACGCAATAAAAGGACGGCAGGTTATGCCGCAAAAGACGTGTATTTCGGCACTCTCGAGGGAATCAAAATGTATAGGGTATTGCTCGTTGACCTAGAACTATGAAATTTGGCAATTGTAACACCGTCTTATACTACAAGTATAGGGAAAAATCTGAAGTCTACACATCTTTTTAAATCACAAAAAACAAGGTCTTTATGCAAGGAACGGCGGTCCAAATTTTGAATTGAGTTAACGTTGTCATGTGCGGAACCCTCGGTGGGCGAGTCCAACTCGCACTAGTCCGGTATTTTTTAAATGATTTTATATAACGACGAGGTCGAGAGTGGTACACGCGTACCCAGCAAAAAGCCAATACACTCTTTCCTTGAAAACACCAAACTTCGCGCTATACTCGCCCTACTCGTATTTATTCCCATTGATAAACTTTCGATAAATATTTTATTTATAGCACCTACAGGGTACCCAAGGAATTCCACTTTTGTTTGGTGACTCCCACATAACCACCTTGGGTCCCCCCGGACCCCGGTTGGACCCAAGGTAAATGTATTGTAACGGTATTTTTTCAGTCAGTCAATTAAATAAGAGTTTGATATATCATCATCATCATCATTTCAGCCATAGGTCGTCCACTGCTGAACATAGGCCTCTCCCAAAGATTTCCACCTCACCCGGTTGGAAGCGGCCTGCATCCAGCGGGTCCCCGCGGACTTGACCAAATCGTCCGTCCATCTCGCGGGGGGTCGCCCTACGCTGCGCTTGCCGGTACGTGGTCTCCACTCGAGAACTCTACTGCCCCAGCGGCCATCTGTCCTTCGAGCAATGTGGCCTGCCCATTGCCACTTCAGCCTGCTAACCCGATTGGCTATGTCGGTTAATTTAGTTCGTCTACGTATCTCCTCGTTCCTGATTCGATCTCGTAGCGAGACACCAAGCATAGCTCTTTCCATGGCACGCTGAGTGACTCTGAGCCTATTCAAGAGGCCAACGGTTAGAGACCACGTCTCGGCACCGTTTGATATATATATATATATATATATATATATATATAGATAATATAAATAATGGCCCTGGGGGCAATATTGCTTTTGACGTGTTTAATTTGAATTTAATTTGAATTTGAATATAGTAACGATGACGATACGATACCACGTCATCAAATATTGTTTTATCTCGTTAAATAGAAGCCTAACAACTTTATCTATATCTCTGTCGATCTAAGCAAAACAAAAGTTAAAGGTAACACACAGAATTTAAGTAGTTTTTTCTTCGCCTCTAGCTGATAGGGAATACTAATTAAGTTAAATAATTTAAAACACCCGCATAGTCAATAAATACGACCACCTGTCAACAACATGCAAGTTCAAGGGTTTCGTGTCAATGACCCTAATTTTTCGCATTATCAAAAAGTAAAGTATGAAATACCACTTTAAAACACGACATACAGGCGGAACAAACAGCGTCAATTTGCGGTTTGGTAACTCAAATATCAAGTGTTCACTCTTATAAATAACTGAACTAAAATACAGTTAAAAATACCTCTTGACTAACCCCATCATTACGAGTAAACCTATTTCATTTAATGTATTCTTTGTCACCTGTCAAATTCAAATGTCACATTGAAAGATAAGGACTTTACGGATTAAGCATACTTTATGCATACTTTAGCTATTTTGCATTTAAATATAAGTACTAAAAAGAAAAAATCACTAATACATCAAGGGTAGTTTATTGTTTCACCGCCTAGAACAGACGCCCAGTAAGTATCCTATCATGTAAATATGTCACGTAGTGTTTTTGTAGTGTACTAACACAGGAATAGTGGTACTAACCTAACCTAACAGTTATGTTACGAGTAGAATGATAAACTACATAATATTGTGCATAGTGCATTCTAAGTCAATGAATTTAGCCCAACTACAAAGCCAATTTCATACACAATTGGACAAAACTCAACTGTCTAGCACACATTGATATGATGAATGTGTACACTCGTGGCCGGTGTCCAATGCTAATTGGCCGGGGAGTCGGGTGAGCGCCCAGGAGAGGACCGGGAGAAGGCCCGGTGGCATTGGCTAAACTATAGTTAGCCAGGTAAAAGGTATTTTTTAACGTACAGTCAGCTGCAGAGATAACTATACCCCCCTGCATAGGAAACTTGTATGCAGGAGGGTATACTGTACTTTAAGCAAACATGTCAAACTCAAAGTAACGAAATCAAGTATCATCATCGTCATTATCGTATTATTATGACGTCGAAAGACGACCACTGCTAAACAAAGGCCTTCCCAAACGATCTGCACGAAGGTCGCGCTCCTCGAATCCATCCGGTTCCTGCCATATTCATCTTAAATTTCTTTCACTTCCATGATTTTACATTTTTACTTTTGTTGTTCTGTTTTGAATGTGCACGCTTAGCAACACCATGATACAGGCATTTACAGGATAATGAATACCTACCTTAAAAGATGTTCTTAATAAACATACACATCTTGGAATTGTTCCTAGCTACATTAAAATATAATGGTTTCCAAAGAAACTGTTATAAAATCAAATCGATTTACTGTGGCGTGCGATTACTATTGTTTATGGGCTATTTTTCTTTTTATTATAATAAATATGGCAAGCGGTCTAATGGATTCTCTTCAGTAAGTTACAGTTGTTTGATAAATTTATATCCTTTCGTTTTGGATAATACACAACACAAGTAAAAACAGTTGGTATTCTTTGGATATGGCTATTGACAGGGGAACACTAACTCAGATGTTAATTAATGATTTTTACGATTTTTCGAAGTCTTCAATTGAAAAATGGCTTTTGAAATTATCTAGTGACCCCAGCATAGCAATAATAAAGGAATCAAACCATCGCTAACACCTTTTTCAACCGACATCAAGAAGAAGTTTCTATGCTCGACGGTATTTACGTTTTTCTTTCCTTTTTTATACATACATATTATAACGATATATCTCTCAATCGTGAACTATTTTTAATTTTAAAAAAAATTGGACGTTCTCATTTACCTTTTTACCTAACTGTAGTTTAGGATGACTGCAGTTTTACCTTATCTAGGTTGTACCGGGCCGCCGCAAGCACAACTTCAAATTGCTCTGGGACTCTAGCTAATGGGTACAAGCTGGATGCTACAAAAATCCTTGCAGCTACTAATTCTATTAGTTCTCGTACATTGTTAGTTCTTTTACTAACAATGTACTTATCTCTTTGGTTGTGTATTTATCTCTTTATTTATTTGATTTTAAAACAGAGCCACATATCCACTAGGACTAATAATTATTATTATTAATTAGCCTAATGTATTGAGTTTTCTACTGCAGGGAAAAGGCCTCCTCCCTTGATTCCCACACCTCTCTCTCTGTGGCAATCTTCGGCCAACCCTTCAGAAAAGCGCAAAAAGTCATTTTCTAAAAATAATAAGAGATATTTATTGTTTACAATTCCACAGTTCAGTTATATTTGCGATTACGAGTACGACTATGTATAGAGATCTTTTATTTTACTCTGAATAGTGATAACTAGGTTCAAATGATTTTTTATTTGTTATTTTGTGGATGTAGCTAATTGGCTATATTTTTTCTTTTTTTTCCATTTTCCATTTCATTATTTTAACATTTGACGACTTTATTGTGATTTCATTATGCTTAAAAATGACAGAATCTTAGAATAACGTTATTTTCAATGTGATATAAATGCTTACCTACCTATGAGATTTGTTAGTTTGCACCGTGTGTGACCCCTAATTTGGAACACACAGACTTGCGAGTACAAGAGACGGATATCTAAAAAAACCGGCCAAGTGCGAGTCGGACTCGCGCACGAAGGGTTCCGTTCCATTATCTATACAAAATTTGAAAAAAAACGGCAATAAAATCTCGTTTGTTGTGTGGGGGCTTTAATATATTTTATTTTAAAGTGAATATACAACTAAATATTCTCTGAATATTTCAAATGTCTACCTGATGCCGTTATTAATATCGAGCAAAAAATGCAAAAAAGGCACATTTTTTGTATGGGCCCCTTAAATATTTATGTTATTCTGTTTTTAGTATTTTTTGGCAACAGAAATACATCTGCTGTGAAAATTTCAACTGTCTAGCTATCACGGTTCATGAGATACAGCCTGATGTCAGTCAGACGGACAGCGGAGTCTTAGTATTTAGGTCCCGTTTGTACAGTCCTTTGGGTACGGAACCCAAATAGAGAGTCCCGCGGTTCTTGGTCACTTGTCGCCAAGCAGCTGTGTTCTGGTGTTTCGTAAAGACAACCAATGAAGAAAACTAGCACATGCGCATTCGATCCAAGACCTCAAGGTTGATAACGCATTTGGTAATGTATTTTTTTGGAATGAAGAATGCAAATATAAATGGGCATAGACGATTACAATCTTAAGGCTTAAAATGCGTCACTAAACCTATCGCGTTAATTAATCGTGTTCAAAGGAGCAATAAAAAACAGTAAACTAACTATTCCAACGAATACTAAACACGTTGCCACTTTAGTCCTAATGACTTCATTCGACGGTTGCTTCATATGGTTCCTGCCCACGTTGCAATACTGCAACGTACGCACCTTATTAGCATTTCTGCATTTAACAAAGTGTAGTCTCGAACAGTCAGCAGCACAAGTTGCTGGACAGTCGAGAATTCAAGATTATAGTGAGGCTAGGGTGAGGTTTGTCGAAAACGGACAAAGTGTATAGAGTCGACGTAGGCGCTCGACGCGACCTGCCAGCTTACGTCAATCTTATACATTTTGGATGAAGTAAACGAACGCCAAATTCATCTCGTCTAGGACGGTGTACCCTTGTTTTGTCGACAACCTTTTCATCGAAAATTATTTCATCGACGTTTGGCGTTATCTTATTTCAACTGCTATTTATTTAAATTTATCTTGCTACGTGGAAATACTAATCAACGAATACCACTTAATCGCTGATTTGTTTCAAATTATCTTAATTGGTACAACTACAAAACATTGCAATTCATTTCTTCGACGTGTTACTTTAATACAATTTTATATGTCCTATTGCACATTTATACATTTTTTAATTATGTAGTGTGACATACAAATATGTATGATAAAACTAAGATTTATTGGTGTATCAAAGTAGGTTAGGTTAGGTTAGGACTGCGACCGCCAAGAAAACGAACTGTTGACAGAAGTGGGTTAGGTTAGGTTAGAACTGCGACCCCCAAGAACACAAAAACATGACACATTACTATTACTACCATAACTTTTATTATTATTATAATAATATTATAATAAATTAGGAACATAGCTATAATCGCGCAGAGTGAGTGATTGCGTTTAGTTTTGATAGCAAAATAATACCAATTGAAATAATTTTATGCGGAATAAATGTTATTACAAGTAAAAAAAAACAAATTAAAAAAACCCGAAATGATTAGTCATGACATGAATTTTATTGAAATATGTCAACTAATCATTAAAAGTCCACAACGCAATGACTTCTCGATGAAATGAAAATACTTGAAACGTTGTCTTTGAAATAATATTCGATTAAAAGTCTGTCGGCAATTCAATGGTAAACCGTCTAGGACCTCTGTACAATAATATATTATTATCCTATTAAACTTGATAAGTAGGTTTCAAATGATATAACACATGCTAGGGTTTTCGGTGACTCGGGTTTATTTACCGCCAAATAAAAATTTCAAATTAAAGTTTCTACTGGTGAAGAAAACATCCAAGAGGTGTTCCTCTTGGATGTTTGTTGTGTTGTTAATACACGCGCTCATCACAGAAGTATTTGCACATACCGGGAATCGAACCTGGGACCGCTAGCGTCGTAGGCAGAGTCACTACCAACTAGGATTAGCGCGCCGTAAGTAGTTTAAACATTATATTTTAACTCGTTTTATCCTCACCCGATGACAATCTCGCGGCCGGCTGAGGCTGATTGCTTTGGTATTTAATCGATTTTATGCTGACATGTCAATGGCACGCGTAATTAATGGATCTGGAGCATCCAATAAGCAACATTGCTCAACGAGTATGAATATTTAAACGACTAAATTAAAACGATGCGGTTTTTGAACACCTGTAAGAGTACATACACTTAATTACAATTAACAGGTTTATGTTCATAAACTCATTGTAATCGGATTATATTTATAATGTAAAATCAAATGAGTACGGAATAGGGATGTTATGGAGCTTTGAATCCGGTTCCGATAAGTTGGAAATACCGATTGATACCTCCGTTTCCGACTCCGGTTCCGATACTATTTAAACGAAGGTTCTATTAGGACGTTGAAGCGCAGCGGCGGCGGCGCCGGCCGCGGTCAGCATGTACAAAAAAGTATATAACTGTCGCGCATCCCGCGTGCTAACACATTACACAGACAGGGTGAATATTCCGAGTTATAACCGGCGTCATTATTGTCTTCGCATATAAATCAAGATAAACTTTATAAATTGTATGGTCTTTTAAATGGAATAGATACTACCCCCGGATCCGTTGATTTTGACATCAGAAGTTGCTTATAATTATCATTATTTTCGTAAATATATTGAAGACAACAATAAAGGCGGTTGCAACGCCCAAATATTCAACCCACAACTCATGTTCACCACCGCTTCCAACACGTACTTCAATTCCGACTCCGATAAACCAAATTTTAAAACTCCGACTCCGACTTCGGCTCCGATATGACAAGCTCCGTAACATTCCTAGTATAGAACCCTGTTGCAATGACACGCTACATCACTTTAACTTTAATTATGTAGCTTTAAATAATACTAAATAGTGCGATAGGGTTTTACTGTAGTACAGTCTCTAAAATATACAGTGTGTGGCCCAAAACCGGGGCGAAAAAAGTAAATGGGGATTCTTTAGAACATTTCAATTAACTATCACAAGAATCTAATATTACAAAGTCTATAATTTTGGAGAAAACAGCCTACAAAGTTAAAAATCGTAGGTAATGTATTTTCCCGTCGCGATATCGTCGCTTGGTCACTTGGTAGGTACGCGGTATGTCTGAGTACAGGGTGCCATATTGACAACACGCGGTAGATTTAGCGGTGTTTGCATTACATTGAATTTGCGATTAAGTTTGTTAGAAAAAAACTGAAAGTTAAGTTTTGATTTTAATTAGGTAAGACCATTATAATGTAATTACCGATGATCTATAGAGCCCCTGTTTTTAATATTATCCCCGGTTTTGGGCCACACACTGTATATAGAAGCAAACTATATACGCCTATATAATATTGTTGACGTTATAAGTGCCTTTATGCACTTGACAGTAAGAGCTATCATAACGTTAACAGTATGATTTCAATATCGAAGCAAGTACGTAACTAAAGTCGAATAATGGCTTAGGGGCTTGAAAATATCTGAACACACACTAACGATTATTAAAAATATAGAGATCAGTTTAGATATTTCCGAGTACCTTGGCTAACTTGATATAACTAATGATAACTGTACGTTGTTTCTAGTTGAGATAACAGTACGTAATCACAATATTTGTTTTACTATCCAAACTGCCAATACTCGTGCCACTCGAGAATAGAGGTCAACCGTCTAATATACCTACAGTTATATTTGTTTGAAACAGCTTGCATATTTTTTTTTCCCCGACTGTCGAAGGAGAAGAGTAATGATTTTGACTTGTATGTTTGTATTTATGAATACGGTCCTTTGTTCTCTTGTAAACAACTATTTTTAGCGTTTCGTACCTAAAGGGTTCCAAAAGAGACTATCCGTTCAACTGTCCGTCTGTCTGTCCTACTTTTAAAGAGCTGTACCTATATCTTGAACCATAATAATAATTGCTTAACTTTTTAGCAGAATGTCAAACGCAAATTTCGGGTCCGTACAAGAAACATTTTTTTATTAGTTGTTTGTTTGCGTTATCGTAAAAACGAGTATAGTGCAAACCCTAATGAAAAACAATAATGATAAAACCAACTGTGGGTAGGGCAGTACGAAACCCTCAATGCGCTATTTCAACTCCCGCACTGAACGGTTTCTTTCAATATTCACATGTGGCAGAAATGCACATAAATTTACGTCATTCGGTTGTATACATATAAATTGTTATACGCAAGTTCATTGTCAAACATACCATAATTATAATAATTATAGGTATTATTATGACATCATCTATATCGTTTAAACGTAATCGTAACTTACTTTTATATCCATTTTATTACTATGAGAGCACTTAACATATTCGCTACTTAGAACGGACACCGAGAATCAGTGTAGTATCGGAGCCAGTTTTGTATGAAACTCAGTTATTACGGTAACTACGGTATTTATTGCAATTTATTATTATTACTAATGGATTTTTTAATGTTTAGTCATTTGACGTTAATTGAATTTAGCTGTGGGAAGCTTTCCTAGCCTGTATTTGGTACGGTCAGAATACTATCTTTTTCGTATTTATTTATTTAGGTAAATCTAGAAATACAATTATTAATGACCCGTTAATGTAATGGGCTGAAATTTGGACCACAACGTAATATTATGGTAACTAAGAGCTGATCTGTTGATAGAATCGGAAGATATTTTTTTTCAAGTCAGGGGACAATTCCTCACCAATTGACCTAGTTCCAAACTAAGCTCTAGGCTTGTACCATGGGTACTAGACAACTATATAAATACTTATATAGAGAAATATATACTTAAATACATGGTTAAAAGATCTCCGCTATACTTAACGAGGACTCACCGTGTTAGGATTCGTTAGTTTTGTCTAGACAGTACAGTCGGCACTAAAAATATGATCCAAAAAAGGTTTTTTTTTGGCGACAACTTATATTCGATCATGACAAAAATTCATTATACTGAATTCCTCTCCCTGTGAACAAAAAACATCACATACCATAGATGGCTTAAATTTACCGGTATTTATTGTATCTTATTTAGACACGGGCATCTAAATGACTAGATTATAAAGACCGTTTATCATATATATTCATGAAAATGTAAACTTTCCTCATAACTATTTAAAGTCCATTATGAATCCCAGGCTCCCATCCGCAGAGATTTCCTACAAATTGAGGTATACATGAAATTCATGTGACGTCCATTTTCACAGTACGCCGCCTCGCCAATTATACCCACGTTACGTTATATACAGAATATATACGCGAGATTATAATAATATACCGGATTTAGAGATAAACAAATGTTTTTACAGTAAAGCCAAATTAATTTCCATACGCGGACGGGATTATATGCTAATGCCTCTGGAGGTGATTATTGTTTATAAATACAACACGCGTTTTATTCACTTTTGACATTACTTATGTGTGTATTTTACTGATAAGGTATCAATTACAGGTAATCAATTCATATATTAAGTATCAATTATCTTATCTTATCTTACAGATGGGCCCTTTCGGATACACTTCGACCCTTTAAGATCTTTTGTGCGATTACCCTCTTACACACTCAGCTGTTCAAATGTGCAGGTTACCTCACGATGTTTTTCTTTCACCGTAAGAGCATCGGACAGTGCACTTAAGTTAGAAAAACTCATTGGTACATGGTGACCGCGGGGGTTCCCCCCCTAAGCGACTAGGCCACCGACGCTCTACCTATTATTGATACCTGTCAATTAACTCTGAATAAACGCACACGCATAATATACTAGTTACTCCGCAAAACGTATAAAAGGTTCGTGAACCCAGGTTCATCACAATACTCCTCATTAGAAATTCACACCAACATGAAAATTTACGAACGTGACATAGTAACTGATATCATTATTTATATATGCGTAGGTATTTACCCAGCTCCAGGAATATCTAAACAAACCAGGCCAAAGCGCCAAGCCCTATCCTACATAGAACCGTCTCGTTGCCTTAATTGCAGGCTCATGGGGTGTAATCAAGGGTCCGACGGCGCGGCGCCGGCGCCGCGGCTGGCGACAGCTAGAGCGAGACACCACCCCAACCCCGCGGAGACAAGGGAGATAAAACACTCGGATTTCACGCCCACAATTTTGGTCAATGTAGGCTGATAATTGACGTGACGTAAGTGAGGTTTGACGTTCCATTAATTTGATAAAATATGCGAGAGCTAAGTTTTCCAGGAAACGTGACGTTCGCGATTGACGTAGGTACTTATTATTTATATATGGGTTCATAACTGTTTGGTTAGTATTTTATTAGCAAGAGTACAAGTACCTATTTAAATTTTAACAATAAAGCTACTGATTAGTAATCCGATATAATATTTACAATTTATTAAGCCCAAATTTTCAACAGTCGCTTAATTTCGTAGAGGGAAAGACCTTTGAATACGAATATAGACTACTTTTATTTTTAAACGTTGGAATATTTGAATAGGAACTTTTTTAACGAAATAAATGAAGTCCAAAAATGTTTTATCGGCATGCCAAATATGAGCGGAAGTTTATTCGGAACGGAGGTAACGATGGTGGCAGGGATGCGAACGAAGTTTCAAATTAACATGTTACATGTGATGTTACCCTGCCAAAAGTTACAATTTCACGAAAAAAAATCCGACTTCTACTAATTACGTAAAGTTGCCGTGTCACTCTAAGTTTTACAGGCATCAAAAGTTATTTATAGAAATGTGAAACTGGATTAGGCTCTAACAAAGTTTTCCCAATCCAAGAGTAACTTTTGACGCGCCGAAATTTAGCGTTTAAAGTTTTGGATTCGGAGCTATTTATTATGCATCTTTTATTAAATGTACGTTGATATTTTGACAATTACAGACTTGGAAAATGTTCCGGAAAAACAGGTCCTACAATAATCTAGTGCCACATTCTAAATTTTCGAATCTGTTACTCAACCCTTCAATAAAATTAAATGATAGGTTAACTTTTGGACCTTAAAAGCGTTGAAAGACAGCACCAATAATTCGTGCTTAAAAACGCTTTAACAACGGCTACTGGTCAGCGGCGGCGACGACCGGCGGGCGGCGGAAACAAATGCATAGAAATAGCCCCGTATCGCCGCCCCGCCGCGCCGCGGTCACTCGTAGCACTCTTCATATCTCTTTTTTAGTTGCCGCTCGTCACCAGGCGAAATAGAAGCCAGCAGAATGCACCTTCTCTCCCCTTCGCTCGTCTTTGAAGACCAAATCGAAAAGGGATAAAGCCAACACTTCGAACTTCGATTTTCAAATAAGGGCCTCAATAAAAATCCGGATAAACAATATTTTGGTCCCTAGATTGTGGTTCTTTCGTGCCGAATCGGACCAGTAGATCGACAATAAGGTCCGGAAAATTAACTAAAAACTACTACTTAAAATTAAAATGTCAAGACAAAAGAAAGTAATTAATAAAAATATTTCAACGCAAACTACGTCACAGGCAAAAGTTTGAACCTATTGATCTAGTTTTACTAGCATTTCTCTTACTAAGTAGGTCTTCAATTGGATGTTATAGCTTAGCCATCACTGACGATGAGTTGACGTCATCAGCGAGCGGAATGCCGTCATCAACACTTATCGGTGATAAAACGAATCAATTTCACTTGACGCCCACCGACCTAGCAATATTTCGTACCTAAATGTAAGGCGTATATCATGCCTACATTCGACATGCAACGATGAAGTACCGGTAAGCCTAGAACAAAATTATTTAGCAAAAATTTACGCCTGTAATCATATGTCAAAATGTTGCATGGAAGGATGCACCCATTTTGTATAGCTTTCGTGGCCTCCAAAATTATTACGTTAGTACTTTAAAAACGAACGTCAGCTACAAAGAGAGATTTTTACATAAATTTGGACATAAATTCAATAGTTAAAATATCAACGAGAACTTTTAGCATTCCCTTAAGGTAACAACAGAAAGTTCATTTGTGATACAACTACTTAATATCATAAGTGATGTATTTAGCGTCTTGCCTAGTAGCCTCGTATGAAATCAAGAGGATTTTTTCAAACATTATTGTTAGAAGTTACCACTTTTATTTACTTTCTATTTACAGAGTGTAAAAAAATTGATATTGTATAATTTACCAGCTTATCGTGGTATATACCCGTAAATATGAATTTACAGAAACATATTAAACAATAAAAGCAATTTACCATCAATTCGAGCATCTCGTGTCACCTTGGATAACCAAAGTGCGCAATTCCAAGCAAATATTTGAGCAACTGAGCAAATGTACGAAGTATTTTGTTGCATGCATTATTTAGATTCGACTTAACAACAATTTTACGATACGGATTGAGCACTCGAGGTACTAAATGACTGCTGTAAATATCTTATTGTTATTGCTACATATAGGTTTAACTGCGGCATCGATTTTGATGTGGAGCATGGTTTAGTTTTAAGAGAAAACATTTATAAACCCCTTTGCCATGAAAACGGTCATTATCGAATATTCCAAGGAGTAAAATAAAGTGTAAAAAATAATTTTTAGGCTATATTTCTTTTTTTATTGTTGTATTTATAATATATTTTTTCTTTGTTTATAATCTTTTCTTATTTTTTTGGTATAACATCGCATTTAATTACAGCAATATTTATACGTGATAAAAAGTTATTTCGAAAATGTCGGCATTTATTATTATTATCATCATCATCATCATCATCATCATCATCGGCGTCGTCGTCATCGTCGTCGTCGTCGCCTGATGATGGCGACGACGACGACGATGACGACGTCATTGTCGCCATCATCATCATCATCATCATCATAATCACCATCATCATCATCATCATCAGCGTCGTCGTCGTTGTCGCCATCATCATCATCATCATCATCAACCCACAGTCCACTGCTGGACAATTGCCTCTCGCATTGCACGCCACCGAGCAAGATATCCGGCCACTCTCATTGCCTTGTACTGTGGTGTTATTCTCTTGCGAAGATCGTCGCTCCACCTGAGAGCGCCCTACACTGCGTTTGCCGGTCCGCGGTGCCATTCCGTTCCGTTCATCCGTTCTGCGGCATATGTGGCCGGCCCACTGGCACTTGAAGCTAATTCGATGGACTACGTTGACAACCTAGTTCCAGGTATTTATCGGTGTATACCGCTTTACCACCGCCTAAACCCCTTACCTATCTTAAATTTGCACAATAACTTTATAAATCATAAAAGTACGTCAAAGAAATAATATTATAAACTGGTGCAAGATATCAAACACGTAATTTTTTAGGTTTACCCTTGAAAAATCGACAAACGTTTAATCGAATTTCAGTTCAAAGTCAACGTTTCGCTTATTTTCATTTGATCGAATATTCTTTACATCGAACAATTAAATGATGTATTTTTAAAACACCGATTTTTAATGTTTATAAATATTATTAACTGGATACTTTATGTGACAGATTTTTATTTCATACTTTTAAAACCTAGATTTCTGGCATTGTGTGTGTGTGACATATTTTGGAATAAAACAAATCGGTTCGGTTTGTTAGGTCGCAGTTCACCTAACACACTCCTCCTCGCTTCGCTCGTCGTCGCACCTATTTGTACTCTGTCGCATAACAAACTTCTGTTTACAAATCAATGTGTTGCAATTCAAACTAGTTTTTAGGAATAGTAATTATATTCAGTTGTTCTCTGTCTTGAACAGTTTATGAAATGTATTTTTAAGTATTTAAAAATCCGTGTACCGTTTTTCTAATAATTGTTTTTATTTATAATAAATAGTCGATGCAGCCATAATACTACAAGAGATAATATTTATACTAAATATTCTATGAATCGTTTTCGATGGAATGAAATTCGATGAAAAGTTTGTCGAGATTTAAAGGGGCACCCAATTTTTTATCATCAGATGTCAAAGATTTTCCTTTCCCAGTTTTCTTTGTAACCGTAGAAAGCGTGGGCAAATATTGAATTCCACCGAGACCCCAACTATTTTCACAAAAGCCAGCGAAGACTAGTGTTTGCTTTTCCCGACCCTCGACAGTCCAGGACTAGGATTCAATTCATTTTGCGTCAAATTGTTTGGAGACTGCTTAGGTTTCGAGGGAATCGTCTCAAATTATATTTATTTAAATTAAGCTAACTTAAAACCCTATCTTAATGCTATTTTAAACCCTAATAAATGCGAGCTGACAACTTACCATATTTACCTCTATCATTTGGTGTATTTAAATGTGTGTAATATATAATATTAAATAGAAACGAAAATAATAATATGCGTTGCAAGCAAAACCTTTGTTAGCGGCCTTATAATGATCACGTGCCATAAAAAAACGATAAAAAAACTGCTACAAGATTTTTCTTTCTCCAATAACATTTTATGATACTTAGGTTATTCAAGTCAAAATAAGCGCATAACCTTTGTCATGCAGACCCGATAGTAGCTCAACCTACCCGTCTTGGGTGCTCAGGTAATCGAATTATTATCCCTAAATAGCCCGCAGTTTTACGGGTTACCTATACTTTAAAATTTCCGAAGATAAACTCTAAAACCACATGCTTGGTGTTTGCCGTTAACACTACGGGATGCAGCTATATGTTAGAGTGAGCACGATATATGTCGATCTCACTGTAACGTATATTTTGAGTGCTGCAGTGTTTGCGGCAAACCCCGAAGCATGTGAATCCGGGTTAACAAGTTTTAGGTTTGAACAGCGATACAAACAATATGATAAATATATCCATCTGAAGTCGAATACCCTAGTATCAGTTTACTATCCGTCCGTATGGGTTTTCTTAGCCATTTGCCCTAAAATGGACGAATTAATCAAACACACTTACAAATTAATCATAAGTTAGGCTATACATGTCTTTATTCATCCGTTAAAGTCAGATGGTTCTAAAAATAACCAGTCTATGAATAATCTGAAAAACGTCAGTATAATTATCACAGAGTGTTAGTTGCGATCCATTTCCATAATCACATTATCGTTATCCAGGCCGCCGGGCTTAGACCTGGATAATTCGGGACTCGAGGTTACAGCTCGACAAATTAGAAACGTCCTAATACTATGGTCTATGAGATATATTCGGGTGTTGCCAGTACAAAAGCCTGTGTACCATTTTTTGTTTTAGATTGTCTTGCTTTTGAAACCACCCAAAATATAACTAGAAGTCGTTTATCGCTTAAATTGTTACATGCAGTTTTAAAAATATAGAATATTTATATCCTTTTCTGGGGTTCAAACTTTATCTCATATAATGAATAAAATAAAACTAAAACAAAATGCAGGGCGCTCTATTCTACTCTGTAAAGCCTTTAAAAAATGTTGTTTTCACTTCTCATGCTCGTAAAGTCCTTCTTTATGCTGGGTATAGGCTGCATAAAATCGCATTTTATGCACTAGTGCATAAAGTGATTTCTTCTTTTAAGACTAAGGCAATCAGGCCTTACAGCCTTCACACAATACACCTTCATTTAATTGATATATTTTTATGAGATTTTGGTTACATCTTAATTTAATTACTACATTTGTATAACTATCTAAATACAAATTTACGAATAATACCTACGGCGTGCATTTACGGTAAAAAATACAACGCAAATATTTATAATAACTTGGCATTAAGCATCAGACCAGAGTCAAACCTGTCATACGTCACATAGTCAAAAATTAAAAAAAAAAAAGTTAAGAAGGTAATCAGGCCTTACAGCCACATACATACACAATACACCATATTTTAATTCATTTGTTTTTATGAGATTTAGGTTATTTCTTAATTTAATTACGACATATATATAACTATCTAAATACAAATTTACGAATAATACGGGCGTGCATTTAAGTAAAAAAATATAACGCAAATATTTATAATAACTTGGCATTAAGGCACAGACCATAGTCAAACGTCACATAGTCAAAAATAAAAATAAAGTTTAAGAAAAATAGTGAGGGGCGAAGCAAATTTTTCGTTAAACAAAACTAGAAACTAGAAAATTTTGTTGTGTCGCGTTTGAAAATTCAATAAGTAGTTAAACAATGTCCTCGAGTAGTGATAGTGACGATCAAATAATGATTTCGCCTGAGACTCGAATGGAAAGAAGTGCGAAAGATGTAATTGAGAAGATATTGCCGCCTAAATCGAAGAAAATCTATCTCAGTATGTGCTTCTTGTTTTATTTCCTTGCAATCGAAGTGAAAAGCAGAGTGTAAAATTCGAGCATAAAACCCATTTTACCCTCGACGTGACTATCCACACTCGCCGTTCCGGCTCGTGTGGCTATATGCACATCTTGGGTAAAATGGCTCGTTTTATGCACTTGTTGGACAATCTACTATTGTAACGTGGTTGCCATTACTGACAAGTAAATAGGATCTATTGTCATGTTGACGATACGATTACATGTCAAAAGCAAAACGGTTTTACCGTCTAGAATATAACCCCTGTTCCATATCATTTGGATGATCCTTGGGAGAACGTCTTAGAGAGTACAGAGGTTGCTGCATTAAAAACTGAGAAAGGAACAGAGGCAACGCTTAAGAGTTCGTAAAATAGCCTCAGTACTGTGGTGTTATTCTCTTAGAAACAGCTGTCTGTCGGACGAACGAGCGAAATTGCAGCGGCAAGTTTAAGTGAAGGGTCCACGGAAACAACATGTTTAGTCCTTTTTTTTTTAAAGAGGACAAAATTAACTATTACCTACCACTCAGTTTCAGATATAAATGTATTGTCTTGTATTTTGTCAGTCTTAAAAAATCCCTACACGAAAATTACGTACAAAATGACATGGTTCCTAACTTTCAAATCGCGATATCTCAAAAAGTTACTAATGTGACTAGACATGTTCTTTCCGTGGACCCTTCAAGTAGTCCCGTCCCGTCCAACTCGTCCGAGCGAACATATTACATTTTAGCGAGTGCAATCTCAATTACGCAGCCTTATAAGAGTTATAAGTTCCATCTTTCACATGTTTTAAAGCAAAGCCCCATCTTTCACATTATTAAAAGCAATCAGAAGTTGATTCTGTATAAGGAACTTTAATTAAAAAGCAATATTAAAGTCGAGGTTAAGGTTATTCGTGTTTTTTAAATGACATACTAGATCGAAGGCAAAGACAAATCCATAGTCACAATAAAGTGATAGTTTAAGTCGCTGTTAGGTTCTCTTGTTTTTCCAAAATACTAACTAAATAACGACAATAAGTTTAGAAAAGTAAGCTTTTAAAAATCCAACTGCTTTTTTTAATGATAGAATTCACGACACCTTTCAAAAAATAAATAAAATAAAAATAAAGTTATATTGTTTCCTTAAAAAGAGAAATCACAATCATGTCTAATAGATTTTTAATGTGATTACTTTAGCTCAATAAATTTTAAATCACTTTTTGCATCCGCTGCCGTATACGTGCTGTGTGTGCTGCTTTGACCTTACCTACCACTATGACATATCCATCGAAGAGACAGTGACAACGCATACTTTAACTAAAATAGGTGTATAGTGCGTTTATAGATAAGGGGCGGCAATATTCGTTTTTTCAGGCATTTTTGGCGTAAGGATCTCAGTGGTACATTGAGAAAAAAATTAAGTCGTAAATTGCAAAATTGTTGTTTCTTTATTCATGACAAAATATGGAAAGAGTAAAATAATCGGTGATAATGAACTAATATCTTCAGACGTGGCTCTTGATTGAGGTAGATATTGTGCGGGCAAACAGCGATAATCGATATAAATCTTAAATTTTATATTGTATTCTTGGGACTTCTTGACTATTTACTATTAGACCCCGTTATCAAGCGGACAATTTGTTGCCTACTTAATATTAAAACTTTGCTTGGTGACTCAGCCAATGAAACAGAATAATTTTCACAAAAAAAATATTGGGGTCCCCTACATAGCTAACGTCGAGACTTGGATAGTTTGTATTGCACATCACTCATGTCAGGTAGCCACTAAACTGCGACATTGATAACGGGGTCTGCTGACTACTCATGTTGCCCTTGTATCATTACATTCCTTACAATAAAACCTTAAAAAGCGAACATACTACTGAGTATTTAAAATGTAATGAAGTTTGTGACAGCCCTGAAACCTTCGTCAACTGATACTCAATCACCCAATTCTCATGGTATCAGTCATTTCACCTACATCCGATGCGCCCACGTGTTAGCTGAATCAATCGAGTGATAAGTGATAAGTCACCCGATAGCCTGGCTGTGTCTGCTCGCTCGTATTTTTTAATTAGAAGGATTTCTGCTTGAATGTTCTCACACCGAGTCTGATTAGATTTCGAAGAAATAAAAGGACAAAGAATTTTATTGCGATCACAAGAGATCGGATAGTTGAAGGCTAATTGAGAAATATTTCAAGATTATAAAGAAAATAAGACATTCATTTTCACTGCTGGCCGCTTATTTTGCCTTTTGAAAATATAACGAGTTTAGAATACATTTCCAAACAGCCAAAATGTCACACTCTTTAATATTCAATTGAACCAAATTAAATCATTTTTTTTGATATTTACAGGCTTATCTTAAAGCAAGTGATAAAGGAAAATCGTTACTTCTTTAATATTGTTCAGTGTTTAATACTTCATTACAGTCCTAGAGGTCTTTTGCACGAGATATTTCACGATATTTCACGATATCTTGCGCCAAGAAGTTCGAGGGTACGGATAGTTTCACCTGATTTAAACAATTAAATTCTTCGACTGAAAGGAATGTAAATAACAAAACTGTGAATATGTTATTGTTGCGAACTTTGTCAATAGGTAGAGTCTCACAAAAATGATAATTGTCTCGGCGAGTATTTAACCAGTTCTTTTTTCAAAATCATTTTCCGCCCTAGGGACAGACATGTCATTTTCAGCCCGCTAATGAGATATGTAAATCCTTACTTTCTGAACAGGAGAGACGAAAAAGTCTTTCTGGTTTGGGTAAATTCAGTTATGACTAGCATAGGCGCGTATGAGAGCGAATAAGAGAGAAGTATAAAGCCCTGTATTTATAATCTGTTTTAGTCACCGTTTTAAATCAATATTAGAATTTTTTCACTTCTCAGGCTCTAAAATGACTCACAATTGGCTTGTATAGCCGGACTAAAGTGATGTATTTAATCTCTAGGGAATAAAACTACACTTTACTCCCTAGGGACTAAAGTACTTTTTCTTTTTAATTTACTTTGGAAACCCTTAAACTGCCAATCATCGCCTTTTTCAGTGATTGTATATGGATCATTTTTCTTGCAAAAAATATAAATTAATCGATTTAATTTCACGATTAATGATTACAAATATGAATCTATTTAAATATATAAGGGATAAAATCTATTTTATTAGGCATGGTCCAAATAGTTTTCAAGTTTGTATCTGTTGGCTAAATATGCAAGCATTTAAACATCACGGTGTTAATGAATGGAGGATTATCGCCATTTTCAGAGATTGTGTATGGACCATTTTTAGGCCGTGGAAATAACCTCAAAATGCCAACTGTGCAAAATTATTAAAAAAAGATTTAATTTCGTGAAACACGATTAATGATTACTAATATAAATATATTTAAATATATTAGGGATAGTTCTATTTTATTAGGCATGGTCCAAATAATTTTCATGTTTGTATCTGTTGGCTAAATATGCAAGCATTTAAACATCACGTTGTTAATGAATGGAGGATTATCGCCATTTTCAGAGATTGTGTATGGACCATTTTTAGGCCGTGGAAATAACCTCAAAATGCCAACGGTGCAAAATTATTACAAAAAGATTTAATTTCGTGAAACACGATTAATGATTACTAATATAAACTCTATTTTGCCCACCTTTATGCGTTAGTTTAGGTTACATCTAAAGCGTTCGTCGTCATTGAGAACTCATTTTAAATAAACTTGGCTGTTATGTCCTTTGCCTTTCGTTTCGGGATAAAATGTAAAAAATAAAATAAAAAGAAAAAAGCCGCGCAACCAAGATAGACTAAATTAGATTTATGCCGTACGCACTGTTTGAGGTTTTAAGCTTAGTACCTACTTGTACAGTAATTGATAATATTTTTTTTCTCGCATTCGAAGTGAAAAGTAGAGTGTTTAACTCGAGACTAAAACGCCATAATGACACTCGAACTTTATCCACCCTCGCTTTGCTCGGGTGGATAAATATCTCGTGTCATAATGGCTTACTTTAGTCCCTTGTTGAACAATCTACTATAAATTGATTGAACTTCTTTCTATATTTAAAATGGAATATTCATGACTTTTTTTCAAAGCTTCAATAAAAGCTGTTTCATGTAACAAACAGTTGAAATCAATTGAGAGATATTTTTTTAATATCTATAAAAATAACCCAGATATAAGCCAACTAAGACTTGATCCTGTCTCTTTCTAGCAAAACAAATGGCCGATCTGTTACATGACGTCACAGTGCATATTGGATCTCAATATCTAATCGCTGACTAATTAATAGTTTAAAAATGCTTGTATCATCCGTTTTTATGACCTGATTTTAATTTTAATTTAACTTTTGTGATCTCTTTTTGTTTGAGATGCTATTTAAAAATCCATTCGTATCCCCTATTGTGGTGCTCGAATATTTTATATATATAATGTCGCCTTTTCATGCTCTGTGGTATTTATTTCATAGACAAGAACATCCTAAATAATTTTCCATCAAGGCTCTAGTCCCTCGGCGCGGGCCGTAATGGAATAGCAGCGCGCGTGACGACGAGAATAACGAGCAATGTATTACGCGTTTACCCCCAACTCGGAATAGCGCAACAGGAGAGCCGGGGCTGTCATTCACATTGTATTCAAACAAATATGTGTGGCCAATCTCACACAAATAGATCTATCGCAAGCGTAATTCTTAGCTTGTACTGTCAAACTCTCATAGACCTGTTTATTTTAGTATCTTGTCACGGTAACTCATTAAAGTGAGTAGATGCGCGAGAAAGTCCTTAATAAAATAGCTTCTACTGAATTCGACCGTACCATGGCTATTAGATACTTGTAACGATAGACTTAGTACTAAAATAATAATAATGATAGAACTGTTATTACCATGGCAACGCTCATTATATAATTGTTTTCCCGCTTCGGTTACGCTATAGGTGGTAGGTATTCTGATACCACTATGATATCAATGTAAGCGGTTTAAAGTACGTGAGTAGAAAAAGATTTAAGTACTTATTGTTGTATACAAAGAAAACATCCAAGATTACTTGTCACACGCATATTTAACCATTAGCATTGTAAGCATCACTACCTACCAAGCTAACTGCAAGTCTTAATTTGCTGACGTTATAACAGGTCTCTATTTTACTCAATAAAATCTAATTGCCTTTGACAAATCATGTTGTTTTAACTCGGCTGCTATTTCTGACAAGTAAATAATAGCTATAACAATGACAACGGTTTACCCTTGAAATGTCGACAAACGTTTAATCGAATTTCAGTTCAAAGTCGTGTCGCTTATTTTCATTTGATCGAATATTCTTTACATCGAACAATTAAATGATGTATTTTTAAAATACCGATTTTTAATGTTTATAAATATTATTAACTGGATACTTTATGTGACAGATTTTTATTTCATACTTTTAAAACGTAGATTTCTAGCACTGTGTGTGTGTGACATATTTTGGAATAAAACAAATCGGTTCCGGTCCTGTTTGGTCGCAGTTCACCTAACACACTCGTCCTCGCTTCGCTCGTCGTCGCACCTATTTGTACTATGTCGCATAAAAAACTTCTGGTTGTTCTGTCTCTTGAATATTTTATGAAATGTATTTTTAAGCATTTAAAAATCCTTGTACCGTTGTTCTAATAATTGTTTTAATTTACAATGAATAGTCGATGAAGCCATAATACTACAAGAGATAATATTTATACTAAATATTCTATGAATCGGGTTTCGATGAAAAATTTGTCGAGATTTCAAGGGGCACCCCATTGACAACACAATAACATTAAAAAGCAATTATTACTATACCATGGTCCTCCTTACTTGATAGAAAGAGCATCACGTTAACAAGTAGAAGCAATATGGGCCTAACCAAAGTGTTATGAAGGCCCTGTATGAGCATATTATCAGTCAATCCACACGAGTGTTCACTGAAAGGCAGTTGAAACTACACATATTTAGCAGTTTAAATTTTCAGTTTTTTTATCAGAAATCGGGTTTTCGAAAACGTGTGGATTGAGTGAGCATAGTAAATTATTTGTAAAACCTTAAATACGTAACTAGGTGATCTACAAATTATAAAGGTAATTTAGCATAGGTTTTACTAAATATTAGTATATAAATATTTTATGTTAAATGAATACATTCACTGATTTCGTTGGTAGATTGTGAGAACTGAGTGAGCACATGTAAAAGGATTTTTTATTTTTATTTGTGGTTTTACAAATACAGAGATTAGTTTTACAATTGTTTTAGAACTTTTACTAAATGAACAGCATTTTATCTTTTTTTTCTGAAGGGTGCTCACTCAATCCACACGCACACAGTTTTTTATTAGATTTCACACAACCTCACATAAAAGTATTTTGTACCGTAAGAAGCACACATAAAAGAAATTACTTCATTCATTCAGGCGGCCTTAATACGCACTTGTTGAGAAAGTAGGTTTTCTAGGTTTAAGGCGTCGCGGCGCCTCGGTAATCCACGGTTGCCTAGCAACCAGACGATAAACATATCTATACTACATCACAATATAATGGAACGGCGCGGAATATTGTACAGATTGTGCCTAAACGAATCATTGATAAGAATTTTACTCCGGCTATGGTTTTCTTGGGAGAAGCAACCGAATATACATGGACCCTCCAGTATATAAATAATAAACATCAGGGGACAATCGCCTTAATATTTAACATATTGTCATATCAACGACTCTGAAAATTCTTTGTTAATGCATGTCATAGAAATTCATTAGAGAATTAGAAAAATACAACGACATCAAATGGTCTGATAATTACACCTATACTTGATAAATTCAAAACCAATGGAGCTCGCACCAAAAAAACAAATTCCATATTCAAACAGCCAAAAGCCATTCCCGTAAAGACCCGAAAAAATCAGCTAATGAATAAATAAGTCTGGTGATTAATCCCAGTAACAGTGTTACGGGCCCGACGGGAATTAAGCGGCTTTTTCGCAAAATTGCCTGCCAGGATTCGTAGAAATGTCGATTTTGGTTAATTGGTTTATTTACATTTCCACGTTTATCGTTTTTGTGTTGTAAATAACGTTGTACCTGTCTAATTGTTTATTCAAAGTAGAAATTATTAAATTGAGAGAAGAAAAACAAATACAGCGGGCGGATGCAATAACATCTTTATTGTACGAATACCAAAGTTGAGACAGCGTTTCAGCATTATTGTAAATGAATTTTGGTTTCTGCCATAAGACGTGAGAAAAGTAAAAACTATGGCCAAGTTACGCGTAGTTTAGTCCTTCAACGCAACAACAACTAGTTCTCGATTGAATGGCCAACAATCAATACGCCATGTAAATATACCAGCTAAACTGAAGTGGCAGTGGGCGGGGCACATTGCTCGCAGGACTGATGGCTGATGGTGTCGGAAGGTTCTGGAGTGGCGTCCGCGGACCGGAAGACGAGCTGTAGGTAGGCCTCCAACAAGATGGAGTGACGATCTGGTCAGGATCGCGGGACCGCGGTGGATGCGAAAAGCACAAGACCGGTCTGAGTGGAAAGTCTTGGGGGAGGCCTATGTCCAGCAGTGGACGTCTTTCGGCTGACATGATGATGATGATGATGATGATGATGATGTAAATATGCCGAGGGTTAACTTGTTCTTACTTGTCCTTTGAGTTTTCTATTTACAGAATAATTTTTGAACAGGTTAATAAGATTTTACTAAGGAGATGATGAAGATGATGAAAAGGTATAAAATAATAATGCCACTTTAATATGTCTTTATTTATGCTCTCCGCTCTGTTAACCAATTTTGTATAGCAATCAAATCCCACGTCATCTTAGGGTCTGTCAAATTACCCGCCGCCCCACGATCATTTGTCAGCAACACATAGGGCTGCGATCGGTCCGGTTTTTTTCCGGAATCTCCTTGCTTAATGCGCGTCCGGTGACCGTCCGGGCACTTTTAAAAGCATCTGAGTAAAATCCAGATACTGTACGATGAGTTGTAACGGTTCACTCAATAACTTTATTCATTTAAAAAGTGAATCATAAACAAACCAATTTGTTAATTTAATTCGTTGTCAAGTCCTTTTAAAGATGGAGCATGGTCCTACTAACGAGATATTAACTATTATATTTATTCGCTTTGTTACTTTTTTATTGCTTTTGATAATAATGAGTTATGCGACCAGCAATAAAGTACTAATATGTAGAGTGCAAAAGGTCGTAAAAAGTCTTTTAAGTTTGGGAGACGTCGGTTAAACTCGCTTAAGATCATGAGAGAGAGTGATAAAAACTAGATGGCATTTTTTACATCGATAATTTCGATACTTAATTCTTTACTTTGAACTTGAAATCACCAAAAACCTACGTTCAAATAATCAACAACATTTCAGCAGCGGGCGTTAAGATTAATTAAATCTAAATGTCCGGGGTTTTCAATATCTTTGTCCGGGGTTGTAACCCAGTGATGACAGCCCTAGTGACACGTGACAGGCATAGACCGCTAGTCATTAACGGATACTTTAAACTGTCCCGCGCCCGCTGGTATAAGAGCGGCGTGGGCGGTGATGGATGGACAGTTTTCTGAAGATTTTGATCTAAAGGTCGTTATGAAGGGCCGGCTTGTGTGGGAGGCTGCTAAGCTTCGGAAACCTAGCTTCAGCCTTTCATTGTCTGCGAGATTTTACTTTATAGCAATATGGCAAATTATATATTTTTTTAATATGCTTGAAAAACTAATTTAATAATCTTACAGTATCTGATAAAAAAACACAGCGTTAAAGCTACTAATATATAATACCTACAAATCATACCTAAAATAAAATTATACTTACATTAAAGTCCCCACATTAATTCAGGAACTCATTTTCTAACAAGAAAGAAAGCATTAATAAAACCGTACTACCCCTTTTGACATAATACCAAACATGAAGAATATCAAGTCCGAGATTCTAGACGGTAAGATCTATATCGTCTTCGATCTGGGCCCTGTTTCCTTTTTTTTTTTGCTCCGCGGCGACTTCAACTGCTACTACCGCGGGAATATGGCGTTTCCACAATGAAGTGATTTCACCAGTGTCAATTACATGTAAGTATAAATCCATATAGCAATAAAACACAATCCAATCTTCTCTAGGAAGATTGGGGGCAACGTTGTACGGTGATATCTAGGACAGAGGCCAAGATAGTTTTAACCTCTGTACCACTGCGAGTCCACTTGAAACGAGAAGTAAGATGCCAGATACACGAAATAAGTCCAAGTCTTCTATCACTGTGCAACACAAAGACATTAAAAGTACAAATCACTAACAGAAAAGAACTTTGAACACCTAAATACACAAAAATGAAAACTAGAACTAATTACACATCCGCCATCTTTTGACGTTGCAAATGGCCCCCAGGGCCCTGTTACATGGTATTGTTTTTAACTCGGCCGCCATTACTGTCAAGTAAATAAAATCTATCAAAACTTTAATTTGTAAACTTTGTTTTTATGGCATTAGAGGAAATGCATTAGATCTCATTAAGTCATATTTAACACAGAGAAATCAAAAGGTAGCGATAAATGGAGCCGTTTCATCAGAGATAGAGATAGATATGGGCGTACCTCAAGGTTCTATTTTGGGCCCATTCCTGTTCCTTGTTTATGTAAATGATCTGCCGTATATGGTAAGCAGAAGGTCAGGCATTGTAATGTTCGCTGATGACACTTCTCTACTATTCAAGGTAAATAGGAAAGATACTGAACTCATTGAACCAAACAATACCCTCTCCATGATATCTGACTGGTTTGCTGCCAATAACTTAATGTTAAATCCAAATAAAACTAAATGTATAAAATTCTCATCAGCAAATTTATCAAATATAAATTTAGCCTATAATATTAAACTTAATGGTGAAACCATAGACTTTGTAAAAACAACTGTTTTTCTAGGTATTACATTAGACTCTAAATTGCAGTGGGGTTCCCACATAACTGCGTTAGCAAGTAGGTTGAGCTCCGCTGCTTTTGCAGTCAGGAGAATAAGGCAGCTTACCAATGTAGCGACGGCACGGTTGGTCTACTTCGCTTACTTTAACAGTATAATTAGGTACGGTCTTATTTTGTGGGGATCGGCTGCGGATATCGGTACAGTGTTTATTTTGCAAAAAAGGGCTATTAGAGCTATTTATAACTTGGGGTCGCGTGTGTCATTGAGGGAATTCTTCAAGGAAATAGATATTCTAACACTGCCGTCGCTATATGTATTTGAAATAATCATCTTTGTTAGGAAGAATCTACATAATTTCCCAACGAACATTGATAAGCCAAAAGCAACCAGGAGCACAGGAAAGCTCAAAACCACTTTTTATAGACTGGCCAAAACTTCAAAATCATTCTTGGGAAATTGTGTAAAATTCTACAATAAAATTCCAAAAAGTATTACTGAACTTACTGACTCTAAATTTAAATCTGTCGTAAAACAAAAACTAATTTCCCGAGCATATTATAAAGTAAACGATTATATCATGGATAGGGATGTTTGGCAGTGAGTCGTCCGTCCTGCATGAGTAATCTACGCTTAAAAAAGGTGCACCTACTGTACAAAAATACCGTGATATTGTAAACTATTTATAATTATAATGTAATGATGTAAACCTTTTTCTTGAAAAAAAATATACCTTGCCGAGTTTCTTACGCCGGTTCTTCTCGGGGCAAAGGTTTTATTTTTCGAACCGGTGGTAATGCTTTTTGACATTCATAGGTGCATTTTATTATGCCTAAATTGAAGAATAAAGAACTTTGACTTTGACTTTGACAGTAATGGCCGCTGACGACAAAACAATACCATAACAGGACCAATACGATATGTTTTTTAGCGTCGGGAATAGCGGCCTATGTTAAAGTCACATAAAAGAAGAAGAAAGAAGAAGATTTGAAGACACATTATGTAATTTCTTAATTTAACGTTTCGTCAAATTAAGCACCAACATTTACTTGCCTCTGTTTGACCCAGCCACTGGGCAGAGGCTAGTACTGTAAGAGAATGCCTCAAGGCATAAAGTCCGCCATTTGTACTTATATTGTGTATTGTGCAATAAAGTTTAAGTTAATAAATAAATAAAGATGATATGATTTTTACCGCCCAGAAGGGATATCGCTATTGGAAATATAATTTATATTTATACAGTACGACTCTGCGTATTGGTATGTCTACTATGCCGCTTTTATCCAAACGATGTTGGATATTGAGTGTTTTGGACCAAATTGTCGCAAAAGTTACACTTAATCAGTAACTTATCCTTTGATATTTGTTAACAATACGTGAACACTAACAATATGATTAGATTATAATTTCTCAGTAAGCACATAGGGTAGAACTCAAACTCAAACTCACAACTCCTTGGTATTTAAATGTATACATTTTACATATAACTAAAGCCCAAAAAATCTGGAGATAACATGGTAATCTATTCTATTTAAGTAATTTAAATTCGATCAATAAAAGCAAGAAATGTAAACTCTAGGAAGCCATGCCGTAGCGCACAACGCAAAACAATTTGTAGCACGTGTACCAAACCGATACCTCTACAGCTAGCTAAATATAAACGGTTTCAGATCTAACAAATTACAGCGTATTTTCGCCAAAAAATAACCTCAAATGGCACTTCGGACGAAAACATGATGTTTTTTCGGGGCTTACAGGGATTTGAAAGTCAATCGAGCTTTGATTAAGTTAGCTTTGCGAAAGTTTATTATGTGCCAAGCTTTTCAAGTCGCGAGTGGACTTCTAATGGGACGAGGCGCCACTGGAGGATACTCAACTTTCGTAGACTTTGTTATTATTTCGGAAAATTTACCACAAATAAGTGTAGAACTGTCCTAATAGTACAGTTAAATTCCGTCGAGAGAAGATGGGAAACGAATTAAACATTATTTACAAGCAGCTCTAGATAAATCATTATATTTTAAACGCGAAAGTTTTTGTTCATTTGTTCCGTCTTTGCGATTGAACGGCTCAACCGATTAACGTACGACCAAAATGTTAAGCACTTTAGTGCGTTGTCATAGTAAATTTCAAACAGAACATCAAATGACACACATGCAAATGACAATGACATTCACAATGACAAAGTTCTAAGTATACACATTTTTCATTCATTGGGTGACTGTACAATGAAATTTTACAACCTGGTATAGACATAGATATCCTTTTTATTCCTTAAAAAAGAGCAATTCTTGAGAGAATAGCGACTGTCACGAACATCAACAGCCACACTGACCACACCAAACTAAGATGAGCTTTATGTTTGTGACTGACGACTGACTAAACCGCAACAGGTTAATATCACTCTAGGAATCGAACTCTGGTCCATTGGGCTTATGATTGGACGGCAAACCAAATCAGTCGGTCTGTCGATATGAGTTGGTAAGCAATCTCGCGCCACGCTAGGGATTATACAGGGTGCATATGAGCTCGAATCTATTAACCTAAGTATCGGCTACGATTCGAAGATGAACTGGAGTTCGAAATTAGATTTTAAATCAATTGTCAGAGCTCAAACCTTTCTTATGATACCGGTGTATCGCGAAATTATTAATGTTTTTACCATGATTCATACACCTTCTCACATACGAGTGTCTTGTTATTGTAACTTTAGTCGAACACGTTATAATCTCTAAATAAAGTAAACTTATTTAACATTACATATAACTTACATAGTGACTTTTAGATGAAGAATCAACACAGTATTTGAAGCCCCGATTTCATACACACTCTGTATTTACAATATCTTAGAAAGAAATATAATTACGTTGCACATTGTATTTTCTATTACACTCGTATATTATTATTTACTCACCGTGTTTACAAATGTTTCTCAGACGTTGATCAGTTATAGTACGTACCTGAAAGTAAAGAAATATATATTAAAACAAAGTTATTACTACGTTGAATGGCAACCCTCTGTTTACTTACCTATTATTGTACTGTTTTTTAAATCTGTGTGTTAAAAAGTTTTAATTTGCAAGAGAATTCTATTACTTTTAAAAGTCTAAAAACAAACGAAAATAAAGTATTTTATATTTCCTCGCTCACCGCTCTGTTGCCTCGCTCCGGTCCAGTGGACAGGCAGCCTACATGTGTTTTGTCAGATTTAATTGAGTTCTTAACACATTCAGTATGCTGTAGCCTATGCTTGTAGCAGCATTATTCCGAGGGCCCTGCCAAGAGTGCCAAGATGCTTCACATGGTAGATCACGTGACTTTTCATATCACGTCATCTACCAGTGACGCGATTGGTTAAAAAGGAAACAAATAGAAACGCTAGTTACCGTAGTGAATCTTGGCAGGGCCCTCAGCTATATATTCAAAATCTGCTACGAACAGTGGACTCGACTATCGGCTCGTTGGAACTTAATGTGTAGTTACCAAAATTGTTGGGCGTCATACACAAAACTATGACTTCTATTTAATTTAAAATAAGGAAAGAAATATATAAAAATAGTTAATTTACTTAGCATTATTGTACATTTCAAAATACGTTGCTACCTGCGTTTGTGCTGGTTAAGATAGCAAATAATATTGAACTAATTTAAAAGTGCTATTACTAATATTTATCTAAGCAAAAGGCTGGTGCCAGAATATGCTAAAGTTGAGTGAAATGTGAATGCAATTGTGGGTGTGAGTATGTGTGTATTTGACATAAACTTACTCCATTATAAGTCTTACAATTGTATGAAAATAACAGTTATTATTGTTTTGTTGCGGGGCAGTAAAGAGGTTCCACGTCGCCGGGTTTCTGACCGATTATCTCACCGCCGGTGCCTTCCACATCAAAAGATTTACTTTGACTTTGATATTTGTTCAAAAGCATTATATATTTAGAGACATCTTGAGTATAATAATTTTATACAAAAAAAAATATTTTTATTTTGGGAGTTTGTTATCCATTAATAAACAAGAATTTACTCAGAAATATTTGTACTCGGGGCAGTAAAAATAAAACATGCTCAGGTATACTTATAACGGCAATGATTTTAAAAATTGCCTAGTTAAATACATTATATTGTTTTTTACTTTACTGACTAAATTTCTACGCAGTCAAAAGGACTGAGTTAAATTTCAGTTCTAAGATTGACCATGCTTTCCTGAAACTTACACGACTTTTTACCTCAAACCGTGATAAGTTACTATAATCATTTTAGAAAACTGTTTGAAAACGCACATCGTGGCTGAAAACTTAAAATATGAAATGAACTTTCACCAATGTGGTGCTACGAAAGTTCAGTACAAAATCGACGAAGTGCTACGCCGTAGCGCGCTACGATCTTGTATTGCCGTAGTATGATAATTATGAATTTATAGTTACTACAATGTAAGGTAATTTGTAAAATTAAGTAGATATTCGTTAAATAAAGCTTTTTAATTGTCAATTTCACTAACGACTAACGAGGTAATAATTATAAAATACTTATCAGAATTGGTCTAATCTCGATCTATAATTTCCGTGTATTATTTCGATCGCATTATCCCCGGTGGGTCGTTAGAATAATTTCTCATCCGTAAAATCGATTATGTGGCCGTTAGTATGGTAATGTGCAAACTGTTTTGGCGTTCGGTGCACAAACGAATAACTTCATTAATTACGTTCGCTTAAAATTACAGTGGTAGAGGCAGCTCGTAATTTTAACAGAAATTTCGTATCACTGGACACTCTATAAATGAATAAATTCCCATTTTACTGTTTTATTTTTAATGTTTTGACCATAAAAAGTTTTGTATATTCGACCAAGAAAATGCTTTACAATTTTATAACCTCAACGTCAAAAAAATAGAATCGAAAATTAAAAGAGTTTCTTGGTCAACTATAAACAGATAACGTACATATATAGCGGAGAGTAAAAATAATACAGTCAATAAATTAAAAAAGTACTTGTTTGTCGTTGGTAACGAGAAATACATTCAAATATTTTGCTAAGCCATTCGAAGGCTAAATCCACCATATGGATTGTAAAATTTAGTTACAGTTGCTAATATGGATGTCCCTCGGAATTCTTAATAATATGTTTGTCATACGCATCGTATGTCAGAATTATTGCTAACTTAAAAAATAAAAAAACCTGCGGTCAGGTTAGGTTAGGTTAGGGTATTCAAAATTGGCTTTAGCATAAACGAATGTTCTGACAAACGATGCATTAGGACAAACTCATTAACGATAAGGGATTCCAATATAGACATCTATAATAACAATATGTACATTAGTCAGTACAAATGCATGATTAAACTTAACCTCTATATACAAGCTGATTCATGCTAGTCCGGCTATTAGCATTATCGCATCGATCGGTCCATATAAATAACTTATTAAGATAAGATGCGATTAGGATGCGAGCTGACCTATAAAAGCTAAAACAACTTTGTAGTAAAGTTGTTTTACATTACAACCTACGAGGCCGTAAATTATAATAAGAAATACTTAGGGCAAAACCGGGAGACTATGTAGGTCTAAATAAAAGACTTAAATAGGATAGTAATATCTTTTCAATGGCAATATTATATTTAATATTTATCAATACATAAAATCTTTCGTGACTTACTCATTACAAGCTTAATTTTGGAGAAAACATTCCTTGCGTACCCTAAAGGGTTTTTAAAAATCAACCCTCAACGGAAACAAATAGAAAGAGAAACGGGAAACTAACTCTACACGTAGGTACAAAGCCGTGGATTTCATAATACCGAATGCTGCTTTTTATTACACTTATTTTATTTAAATCACCTGAAGTATGGCTGGGGATGAGTTAGGACTACCTAGAAGCCTGCTATGTCAGAAACTGCTCGATTTTCTGGAATAAAATATCCCTCATGCCCGCCTTTGAACTAAAATCACATCGATCCGATAAGATGGCTAACTATCAGTCGCGAGGCGTTCGTACAAGCCGATTATTTACGGCTTTACCAAAAAATCCTATGCATAGAGTAGGTATACAAACAAAACGTAAAACCGACACACGCCATACACCTTTTTTTGCTCCGGCTTGTCTATTTATTTACGTGACGCTTCGCCACTGCTAACTATTAAGGCGAAATTGATAAACGCTCTTTCGCATTACAAAAAAAATATAATTAAAACATTTCATCTCAAGGGTAAATCTACTAAAGTAAATTAATTATGCCGGACTGTTTTTAAGGTCTACCTTTTTGTACAGAGATTCTACCCAAAAATCTAGTATAAACAATTCTAATTACGCTCCTGGAGAGACAGCAAACCTTAAGAATAAATTATAAGCAAAGAGCTCCTCAAGATAGAACAAGAGGTAACAAGTTAAATAAAGGCAAACATCACGGCACATTCTATGCTTATTTGATGAATAAATGCCTTTGCCGGGGAAGACTGCACCGCTGAATGAAGCCGTTGATTAAATTTGCTTGAAATAACGTTGTTCTGAAGAACGAAGAAAATAACGTAATCGTTTTCCTTGAACCTGGCTCATCTCCCAGAAATAGAAAATATACAACAAAAGACCACTCAACTAAGTCTGTTAGTAAACGAGTTATACAGACAAACTTATTGAATTAAAATAAGTGCTAGGCATGACTTTGTCTGGAAACGTAAAGAGGTGACTCTCTTAACTTGAAAATATTATGATCGTGAATTTTTTAACACGAGGGTTTTGAATTGTTTGTAGTGTTTTATATTCAACTAAAATAATTCTACTAATGGCTGAACGTTTCCCGAGAGGGTTACCAGGATATACATTTTAAGTTTTGAATGATTAAAAGTTATATTTTCAACAAATGCCGACGTGAAAGCCGATTGTTAGTCTAACAAGGTTTTTTATTGTTCAACTTTTGAAATCGACTAATATCTGGGAAATAACTGTTTTTTAAGGTTCCGAATTTTTTAGAGGGCAATTATAATTGCCTTGTATTGGAAGGAAGTGTCATTTTTTATGGCATAGAGAAGGCAAACGAGCACACAGACCACCTGATGGTAAGTGGAAACTATGAACCATAGAGATTCGCATTCACAAGACTGCAATCCTAAAACTGCAAATGCGTTGCCAACCCTGAGGACTAAGATGGAATGCCTCTATGCTAGTCATTACACCGGCTGTCGTATCCCCAAACCGGAACACAACAATGCGAACAATACTGTTTGGCGGTAGGTTAATGGATAAGATGGTGGTAGCGATCCGGACGGACCCCGCACAAGGTCCTACTAGCCGCATCTGTTATCTGTAATACCCTATTTAAAGAACAATCATACTATAGTACTAATATTGCAAATGCGAAAGTTTGTGAGATAATCTGTTTCTCCTTCACGCTGCAACGGCGGCTTCGATGAAAGAAATGGAGATAACTTTATACCCCTAATTAAACAAATTGGCTATTTTCATCCCAGCAAATTTAAAAGGTCCCCAGAGTATAACGACAATCTAAATCTTCGTGAACGAAGTCGTGGGCAGAAGTTAGTGGTGTTAAAAAAACAATTAGCCGCGTTTACCTTTAACCCGTTAACTGCCATCGACATACCTAACGTGTTCAAATTACATACAACTCTTAGTTGGTGGCAGTAAATTCGTTTAAGGCTTCCCGCATTATTATCGTGATGCATTGCGTCGCTGCAATAGGTCTCAGTTCAAAAATGTTAAAACTACCTGTCAATGGGTTGCTACAAGCATGTGGGCTATCGAATGAAACTGAGCCTTTAGGTAAGTCATCGCGAGGCGCACGCGCCGTGAGCAAGAACAAAGGCCGCGCCGGCGCCGCCCCGCGCTACTTGTAGCCCGGTTTGTCTCAGGATCCGTTTACATCTACTTATTCACAAATAAACTTGTGTAAGATGTGTTACAAACACGCCTTTGAACTTCAACATTTAAATAAACTGGGGCTCTATTCTACTCGTTAAAATGATATTGTTTTTGATATGTAATGGTATTGTTTTGATTCGGCTGTTTTTTTTATGGCAATGAGAAGGCACGAGCACTCAGTCCACCAGATGGTAAGTGGGATATGAGACCCTTTGACATTTGAAATCTCAAGAGTACAATCTCAAAACTGCAATCCTAAGACTTCAAACCGATATCACTGTCAACTAAATAAGAGCTAGCATAACGTTCACGATACGATAATATGACGTTTTTAACTAGTATAGAAGTCCTGTAATTATTTACAGCTATCATCATTTCAGCCGAAAGACGTCCACAAGCTGAACATAGGCCTCCCCCTGGGTTGGAGACGGTGGAGCAGTCAGCATAAGGAGAACAAAAAGTTTGTCATGATTTTTGTATAATATCCACAATGCAAACAGGCACACAATCCACCCGACGGCAAGTCGCTTTCCCCGAGGACTGAGATAAAATGGCTCTATAATAAAATACTCGTAAATTCTATCATTTTTAGTATTTGCAACTGCCCAATAAAAATAACCTACCCTTGCTCTAACAAGGCACATAGGTATTATGTTCTAAGAATTCAGATCCTTTAGTACAATACGCGATATATTTTCAAAAGAAAATAATGTTGAATTATAGGTCGGGATGTTACAAACGACTTGATCTTCAACTAATTAATTTCTCTAAAGAACTCGTAATAGAAAAAATACAATGCTTCGATACTTCAAAGGAAGCAGCGTTGAATTGAGGATTCTATTCTTGATACAATATTGGACTTTTATTTAAGTGTATTTACCTTGAAATAACCCTTTATACTGGCATTTGATAGAGAGATATTTCTCTCTTATAGAGTATATTATGATTGTAAGAATATTTTCCTATATTAAAAATAATTTCGAGAGCTAAATTTTTCACACTGTCAAACGGTTCTATCTTACAAGTGTAGAGGTTCTAGATTTTTTTATGCCACACCTTTAGTATGCAAGTGGTTGAATATGAAATGCCTAATTTTTGTTAACCAAATAAATAAAACAGGTTGTGGAGCAAAAATGGCTGAGAGAGTTAAACATATTACTAAAAAATACAATAAAAAAAAAAAGATAAAACATGTTTATTCAGTAAGTAGGCCGCACGGGCACTTTTACACGTCAAAAATCTACCAGCGCTTCGTAAGAGACCACTGCTGAGAAGAAACGCCGCAAGAAACTCAACAGTCAGTCGTTTTTTTTAAATACTACTTATGATATTATACAATTATAAAGCTTAACCTAGCATTATATAAAACAATGAATTTAACAAAAATAAAAAATAAAATATATTCAAGCGTAGCTGTAGGAATAAGTGTTACCGACAACCCCTTGTGCACATCCATCAAATTTGTGCTAAGGAAAATGAGTAGCAAGAACCTGTTGCCACGACGCTCAAAGTTAAGTAAGATCAGAGTAATTCCTTCCAAGAATCACGGGCTTTATACACCGAAAGGCGTGGGTGGTCCTGAGGTGCTGTATTGTGAATTTAAATAATACCTGTTATTTACTGCCTGTGGCTTAATTAATTTATATAGATTTTGACGATTACGTTTCTAAACGAGACGGAATTAAATAAATACCCGAGTGAAGTGTTTTGTACTTAGCTATATAAAGAGAAATGTTTGAATTGTTTTAAGCTTTGGTTCTCCAATAGAACTTTATCACTTAATTGCTGTTTTATTACGTAATTAATTAAAAAAAATTTTGTTTTTTATCCTGTTTTAATAAAGCAAAGAGCAGGACCAAACAAAGCGATGTAGTAGACGAAAGCTAGATATTGAGTTTAAATCTAGTACGTCTAACTATAAGGGGTAGTTGGGTGGTCTGGTTAGATAAGAGTTTCATTGCAAGATGATAAAAAATAACAAATTAACCAAAAATATAATTCGAAAATAAAAAATAAAGATTGCCTAAATTTCATGAATAGTACCTATTGAATAACAAATAATAACGTTTATTTAATAATAATAACTGTCTAATTTAATATTGAGATAACCTTATAACTGTTTGTGCACCTATGGAAAAACGTTAAATTCCGGGAATATGAAAAAATTACAAAAACAACATAAACCATTATGATAAACGACGTTATATCTTACTTTTTAACTCGAAATTAACGCAATAAATCGTCTCCGTTCATGTAAAAATGGATGTATTGCTCGAAATTCAATAACACATTTTCCGATAGGTAATATCACTGGAGAATAAAAATTGTTCATATAGGTATTTCCTACTTCGTGCAACTTTGTATCAGAGGAATTAGTATTTCCAGTCCAAAAAATGGTTTCGACCACAGCTATTTGATATTGGCATGAGTTTTGAACTGAACTTAATTTTTACTGAAGTGCCACCAATCTAGTCTTCCTATTATATGGCTAAGGGTAAGTTAGACCGAACTCTAACTAAATATTAGTAGCCTATCAATCGCAAGGTGACAAAACACCTATTGCAGAAAAGTCAGCGGTCATTGCCCCCGCGCAGCAATAGCAAGTTCAGCGCTGGCGCATTACGACACCTATAGCTGCATTCCGCGGCCGAGCCATGCGCCTGTCGGTTGCTACTCGACAGGTCTCTCGCAGCACCTATTTGTCATCATACGGCACCCATATCATACGTTGCAAAATGCCCAGAATTTTGAAAATCTTTTCAAGAAATTGCTGAGTTCGTTCTCAGAAACACTCTTAATACAAAAAAATATAGTCTTCCACGAAGTTATCGAGAAACATTCACTACATGAGAAGTAGCTAGGGACCGATATAATCGAAATCGATGAAACATTTTGGTTCCTTTTTTCTATGTCATAGAGAAGGCAAACGAGCACACCTATGGTAAGTGGAACCTGTGACCCAACGACATTCGCATTCAGAAGACTGCAAGCCTAAGGTCTGTATTATTAACTGATCTTAAGTTTAATCTAATGCTCGTCTCGAGATGCGTCAAAAATGACAGTGTTCTATGGTTTGGCGTTTACTTTGACGTGTCTGGTGACGGGCCTCACAGTCAAGATGAGTTTCTTAATACGGCCCTAAGACTGCAAATGCGTTCCCAACCCTGAGGACTAAGATGGAATGCCTCTATGCTATTCATTAAACCGGCTGTCTTATCCCCAAACCAGAACACAACAATGCGAACACTGCTGTTTGGCGGTAGGTTAATGGATAAAATGGTGGTAGCGAACATAACCTTAACCCTTTAACCTTAGTCCTGAACATTTTTTTGGATGTTTGGCGTTTATACTCTTTCTCAGTGAAGACCCACAGTGGATCTTGGCTACCGATGGCAGATACGCCATATCCCCCGACCAAATTATAAATAAAAGTGGTAGTTACTTAGCTAGTTAGTTAAAGCCTTATAGGAGTTTCGATTTCTTATTACTGATGGGGTTGCGCCGATGCGCGTCACCGATATTTCATATACGCGCAACCAAATTGCTGCTTTGTTTTAAGACAAACTTCTCTGCTGCAATCGTTAGTACCAGCGCCTCTATTCTAGGCAGTAAAAACCATATCGTATTTACCCTGTTACGGAATCGTTTTTCAGTCGGCCGCCATTACTGTCAAAAAAATAAGAGCCATCTGGTAAAAACCATACAGGTGTAGTGCATAATTGTTTTCCTTCGTATTTTCACGGAAACGTACGAACGTGTCATGCTACTTCAGTCAACCTCAGTACTTCTTGTACTGTGACCGACTGAAATAGCAAAACACGTTCGTACGTTTCCGTGAAAATACGAAGGAAAACAATTATGCACTACATCTGTACCATGTTTGATCTGTTATCGTATTGTCAACGTTTTGATAGCCCTTATGTTTTTGACAGTAATGGCGGCTGACGTCAAAACTATACCATAACAGGTCAAATATGATATGTTTTTTAACTTCGTGAATAGAGGCGCAGAACGTTGACGATACGATAACAGGTCAAACACGATATGGTTTTTATCGTTTTGAATAGAGGCGCTGACTGAGCCTCCTTGGAACAAAACTCAGAATTGTAAGAGAACGTTTTACATTTTGCATACTGTCATTAATGTCAGATGTTCATGCAGATGCCATTTTATTCATCGCTCGTATTTTTATCTTATGTTCAACGCGAGCTCAGGGCCAATTACGGTCGATTTAAAAAACCTGTCACCTGACAAATATGCGAGTGCGATAGTGACACGTCGCATCAACATCCACGATAACGGCGACCATAACACGTGGGCTGGTTTCCGCAACTCGACGTCAATCGCCTATTTTGTGTGGATTAATCGCTTGTATTTGTTTTCTTTTCTGAGTTCAAACACGATGTTAAGAGGATACACAAGTAATTATTTACTTACAACATTAGCCGTACCTTTTGTTCGCTTTTTTATTTATTACGGAACGTTAATTAGATATTTAACAGGATATTGAACGGTGGGGAAAATGGCGTAGCCATGATAAGGTAAATATTTCATACTAGAGATATCCTGCTTCTTTATCCAGTTGTAGAATGCCTTATTATTTAGTATAATATATAAATAACTACTAGTTAGTTTAAGTCACCCATTGAGTCCATTCAAGTAAGGATCAGATTGTGGAAAAGATTCTGCACTTGGCAACGATCTTGATATAATCTCCAGGAAACCTTTCGATGAAGCGCCGTTTAGAATCCATTTTTACACTCTTTTAGAATCCATTTAAATTCCAAGGCATAATATTAAGGTATAAAAGTGCTACCTAAGCTTCTTACGCTTTAGCAATAGCATTGTATTTTTAAATCCTATTCATCCTATGAAAGGTGAATTTACGCAATGCCTCCATCGATAATCCTTTCAATCCACTGCCAGACTATTTGCGGAACAAAACGCCGTATTTCTATCCGGCTGTCCGGGACATGGATCGATGTAAAGCCTGCCAAAGTGTTGTAGGTAGGTGCCCTTTGGCAGAAGTTTATGTTGTGAACTGATTGCGTAAATATGAAGGGCAGGTAACTAGTAATGTCTCACTGAGTAACTATGATAAGGGAACAAAGTAATCTTCATGTTTGAAGATAAATGTACATTTACGGGGTAATAAGCCCTTATTTGGACGGTCACGAACTTGAGTTGTTTTGCCTGCATAGAAACTATTTGCCGAAGGTCAATGGTTAATTTATATGTAATTTGTTGGACCCAACGTGAGTGGTTGGTTTTAATATGACAGGGTTCTATTACTTTACAGTTAAATCTGTAATAGTTCAAATATTCAATTGTTAAACACGATTTTCTAGATACCATACTATTAACGAAATAATTCGTTGGGCTTTGGATATGGCCAATGTACCTTGTGTATTGCCACAACGGGGTCTTACCCAGTCGGATGGTAAGAGGCCAGACGGTTTAACGCTTACGTTCACTATTGTCGAAGAATGTTCCCTTTTAACTATTTTAAAGTCTTGAAGGAGCATGTTACTGATGATTATTAATACATATTTAACGAAGCTTGTTGTGGATTTATTTTTGTAATTACCATTAATAAACGTTTACGAGTATTGTTAAACTACAATTAAATTATATTCGTTACCGACCGCATCTGCGGTTATTCTCCTAGTGTTCGAAGTGTTGTGTGTGCGTGTGTACATCAGGCGGTCTATTCTACATTCAGGGGCAAAAATACCGGGTCACAGTGGGTTTTTTATAGAAACGAGACTAATTCGAAGCCTTGGTTCCTCGCCAGGGGTTGTTTTGAGTGAGGTTTAATGGTAGATAGTCCAAGGTTCAACAGAGGAGGTCAAAAGTTCTTAAAATACCTAACTGATCGCACAATCAGTTTACACCACAGCGGGAGAGTTTGGGTCAACATTTGGATTTCCTTACATTTTATTGGCATTTTAGATGTTTTTCTGAACCGCAGATTCATTCAGTTGGGTATCCTAGGCACTCTGGAAGTCCTATACCGATGATCGAGGTATTCATCATCAGATTTCACTAAAAGCATTCCCTGGCGAGGAACCGGAGGCTTGGAAATAGCCTCTTTAGTATGAAAAACGCACTCTGACCCGTTATTTTGCTCCTGAGTGTAGTTGGGCTAAACATTGCTTTTGATATGTTATCGTATTGTCCACGTTGTGATAGGTCTTATTTACTTGACAATAGGGTAACATGTAGAGACAAAGTAGATCCGCTAGCTCGTTTGCATAGTGCATAAAAAAAACGTTTCACTTGTCAACATGTTGTTAATTTGTTCAAAGTTAGTATAAGAAAAAAGTTTCGAACCGAGATCGAGACAAAATGCTTTTAATCCGGAAGGTGTACTAGCATTGCTAGTACTAAACTAGAGATATCCACGGCCATGAGATAAAAGTTATAACCCTTTATGTAAATTGAGCTACAACATAAATTCCTCATTTTCATTTCCTGAAAAGCAGGAACAAAGGAAACTTTCCCGGCGCGAGTCCATTCTTTTCACTGAACATTATCATTCATTCAACTAGACGTTTCACTCAAGAAGGCTGACGTACATGCTCGGCCAAGGTCTTCGGTAAACTCGTTAGTTCCCCCTACCCCCTCATTATGTAAGACTTCGTTGCATACGCCCTACCACAACACCGAACACCAACCATAGCAGACGACCTTTCAACAACCCTCGTTTGAACCGAATAATCCCATTTCGCGAGGAATTGCACAGCTCAAGTTAACCTGGTGTTAGAACAAACTTACCGTTATGTTGGATAAGGAAATTGTAGGCTTTATTCTTGTGGTGTAAGGAGGTTGTGAGGTGTAAAATCTGGGCGTAGGAGGAAGCAGCAAGCGTAAATATTGAACGCGTTGAGTATAAATAGGTGAGACGTGACGAGGCGCAACGAGTGCAAGCACATGACGAACGATGGGAAACGTGATTTGTTGACGTAAACGCTGACACGGTATCTCTATTCTACGTATTCGAACGAGTCGACGCCCAGGAGGCTAAGTTGTTTTTTATTAATAGTAACGATTGCAAAAAACATAATAGAATGTATTTGTATGTGCGTGTACACACACTTTACACTTAGGTTGTCCTTAATTGGGTTATGCCTTAATATTGGGAGAAGCTGTAATTTATTTTGTATTTATGCTTTATTATATGAACAAAATACTATGTAAAAATTCTGATATTTTTCTTTCGTAACTGTCAAACATGTAAAGTCCACAATGGCAATTAAAGAAATGATCATGCATTTTTGTAAAGAATATATGCAGGAAATATTGTAACAAGAAAGTGATATAAAAAAGATTATGTCAGAACAAAAAGGAGAGACAAGTAAGAGATATTGTCACTTTATGAACCCAGTCCATCGCTCGCTAAAACCCGGAACGTTTCCTGTGAGAAACACTAAAATGAATATTAAGTACCTATAGTATTAAACCTTGTGAATTGGTAAGTACCGATTATTTTATCGAAACACCTTTAACGAACGTATGATACTCAGAATTTTCATTTCATGTATAAGCATTCCCCGCCGCATGATTATTTTTTCTTACTTAGTCACAAGTCTAATCTTCACTTACCTTAAGAGCTAGGTTCTTGTCGATGGTTTAATTGCTACTTTTCTTTGTTCCCTGCCAGATTTTAGCCATCCCAGCCTTCTAAGATGCAGAATAATTATGTCAGTGTATGTTCCTATAATCTATAGATATAAAATGCTTTGTCCTGAATGACTGACGGATTAACGCACAGCCTAAACCGCTGATCGTAGAGACCTGAAACTTGGAGAGTGTGTTCTTTGTATGACGTAGGCATCCTTTAAGAAAGGATTTTCCGAAATTGTACCCCTATGGGGGTTGAAAAACGGACGCAAAGTTTGTATGGGACAACGTGATTCCTTGGTCCAATCTACTTCAAATTTTGCATAAATATTTTTTAACAGAATTGATGGAAGACGTGTTTCGTATTTTATTGAAATTCATCCACTAAGGGAGAGAAAAAGGAGTAGAAAGGTGTTTTGGGGGTGATTTGCTTCGAAGTTGATATCAATACTCCTTTTTTATGTCATAGAGAAGACAACCGAGCACACAGGCCACCTGATGGTAAGTGGAAACTGTGACCCATAGACATTAGCATAAGACTGCAAATGCGTTGCCAACCCTGAGGACTATGATGGAATGCCTCTATACTAGTCATTACACCGGCTGTCTTATCCCCAAACCGGAACACAACAATGCGAACACTGCTGTTTGGCGGTAGGTTAATAGATAAGATGGTGGTAGCGATCCGGACGGACCCTTTCTTCCTTCCTTCAAAAGTCCTTAGTGCTTTTGATTTAGATAACATTTTGTTTTGACACATGTTTAAAATTTCAATCCGATTTTATTCAAAAAAGGTTGAAGTGACATAAGAGCTTGGTGCTATGCAAATACCCAAACCACTGAGTCTAAAGATTCCATTTTTGGTACATAGGTTCCTTAAGAGGTCTAGCGGTGCAGTAAGAAAGGATTTCCCGAAAATTGACCCCCAACGGGAAGAAGTAGGGGGAGTATCATCATCATCATGTCAGCCGAAAGACGTCCACTGCTGGACATAGGGGGAGTAGCGGGAAACTAATTCTACGCGGGCTCTAGTAATATCATAACATACAGCGGGGTATTAGACGCCAAAGAAATAGTCTACAGGGATTGCCTAGAAGGTCAAAGGGTAACCTGAGGCAAATTGAACCTTAATCCCTACTTACTAATAATTTAACACGAATAATGCTGTGTTACTCCTAGTTGGCTGGGACTCGCACGGTATAGAGTTTCCAACTGAGTCGAACTAAGTTATGTTAAAGGCCTGTCGTTTGAGAACAAACTTCGGTAACACGATAATACTAAACGTTAATGGTGATTAATAACAAGAAAATGGCAGATAATAATATACCAGATGCCAGGTGCGTTTTAAATGGCGATTTTTCTTTGGGTCGTTGTAAATTAACGCTATTAACGGTAAAATTTAAAATATTTTTTTTCAATAATCGACCTCCATCGAGGAGAAATAGGGGAGGAGCGGGAAACTAATTCTACGCGTACGAAGTCGCGGGCGTCCTCTAGTAGGGTATAAGTCAATAAGACATCGATATTTAAACCTCAGACTTCTGCCAAATAAATAGATGAAACAAGGGGAAGTTTTTAAACCTGTAAGGACCCTAACTCTAGTGACGTCAATGGGTAATCAGGACGACGTCATTAACTCTCCTGATAGGCTAGTGTCCTAAAAAAATCTCCTTAGTCCATCATGAACATTATCAAAAAATATTGAACACGTATTTTTTCATTTTAATTTAACAAAAAAATATGAAGATACAGCGCGTTGAAGCTTCGCGTGACGTCACGCCGTGCACACTTTATACCACGTTGTGACGTCCCCAACACCCGAACTTTGATGCGCGTTATACTTACTTAATAATTTTGATTGAATTTTAGAAGCAAAAAATACGTGTTCAATATTTTTTGATAATCTTACTGACAGACTAATTAATATTATTGTTTTTTTACCCAGGAAACACCCCTATTCCCTTCTTTAGGGCAGTTCTCACTTTACACCAAAACATTTTTCAATAGCTAACTAACACGACCGATAATAGCGTTATTTCACCACGTTTCATTTCTGCTATCAATTTGAATGAAACAGCCACATTGAATCATGTAAATGTGAAAACCATTCAATGTCATTGTGCCACCACGGCGACTGAATTAAACAACTCAATATTTTCCCTTTTGTCATTCATTCGACGCGATTTAACGAGATGTGAATGGGTACACACCAGTATTGGATGATTCTTTGCTTTGTTTTGTAAACTCTTGAATTAAGTGGCAACACATAAGGAAATTCCCTTGCGTATACCATCAGATTCGAAGACATCTTAAAATTGAATACTATAACTACTATAAAATACTAACGGGTTACCTTTGTTTCGGCGAAATATGTTTGCCAAATGTATCGTTTCCCAACCGGTTCATTTGCCAACCCGCTTTGTTTTCTGTAACCGTAAATATTTCAGTATGTTATAAAAACTAACCTAACCTATGTAGGGTTCTACACGATGGTACTAAAATAAATCCTGAAAAAAATATAACATTGGGTTGGCAAATGAAAAAGTTGGGAAACGATACATTTGGGAAACATATTTTTGCCAAACGGCAGGCTCCCAATACTAACATAATCGATTGATTCATGAAATATCGGCATAAGCATACTGTGCTCTTCACGTTATAAGTTATATGTCGTTTCACTTCCAATATTAAGGATTATTGATACTTGAATTTAAAATGTATAATAAACGTATGCCGAATACATTCATCATAATAATACCTAGGTAGTTACATATTTTATACAGGAAATACTTTATCCTTTCAATATTTTTTTTTTTTGTAGAAGTAGGCCCAGGTTGGTACCTACGGTCAACGAATAACTAGACGCCAGTTCATAGCTATCCCTCTTTTTAATAAACGCGCTATTGCGCGCTATAGCTATTGCTATAGTATGCTTAAAGTACATTTTATCCTTATCTGTTGTTGGGACAATTGAATTTTACAGAAAGTGATAAAGCTTTAGGTAAAGTGGGTTCATTGTAACATGATGAATGAGGGAGTATATTTTCTACTAGCACTAATAGACCTCGCAAGGACCTTTCTTAAATGAATTTCATACATTTTTTAGGGTTTCGTTTCAAAATAGTAGCACAGGAACCCTGATTTTTATTACAGTTATCAACTCAGAGTCTTAACAAGCCGCCTATCCGAATGAGGCATTGTCCTCACACGTCCTATAAACATTATCAAAATGTTAACTCTATTTACAATTTCTAGATATTTGACATTGTAAAACGATTCTATTTGCATAATACATAGGGTTGTTTATAGAATCTGTCAAAATATTATAACCAAAAGTCATCTGTCTCTCAAATAAGCACTAAATTAATTCTTAATCACCTCGCGGAGAAGGCTGTACGTCCACTGGAGCGGAGAAAAAAGTCCACCAATAGGAGAGCTGCGCTAAGCGGGGCTAGGAAAACAAAGAATTCCCATTGGTAGATCTTTTCACCTCACCGCTCACCACTCCGCTGCCTCGCTACTCTCCAGTGGACAGGGAGCTGTATACTTTCAATAAGATAATTTAATTGTTGACTGGTATTTATATATATTTTATTTTACGGGTGGTAGGACCTTGTGCAGGGTCCGTCCGGATTGCTACCACCATCTTATCCATTAACCTATTGCCAAACAGCAGTGTTCGCATTGTTGTGTTCCGGTTTGGATATAAGACAGCCGGTGTAATGACTAGCATAGAGTCATTCCATCTTAGTCCTCAGGGTTGGCAACGCATTTGCAGTCTTAGGCTTGCAGTCTTGTGAATGCGAATGTCTATGGGTCACAGTTTCTACTTACCGTCAGGTAGCATGTGTGCTCGTTTGCCTTTGTAACGTAACCGTTACAGCGTTCCCTGAGTAAACGATTTTATTGTGTAATTTGACTATTTACAAACTTAAAATATCTTACACCAATTAACCTAGTATTTATTCTAAATACAAAATAAAACACTATGTACAAAACCTAAAACTAAATGCCTAACTTCCATAGTTATAATCAACACAAGTTGTCTTTATTATTTTATACAGCAGGAGTTTTTACACGTAGATAATGCGACACGTCAGAGGGTGATCTTGCGCGACGGTGGGGGACAAGAACTCGTTCACTTCACCGGAGCAGCGACTTGTGGACACACCTAAAATTTCATTAATCGTGGTCGCTTATCACTACTTGCGCTCCTAAACCAATTTTAACTAAACTATTTTAAACTAAATATAATTAAAAGTGAATTGTGTTTACCCCGATTGGGGACGTCACTACTCCACTGCACTTCCCCCGCCGAGCAGTCGCCGACAGGGAAGTGATGTCCATATAGACAGTGAGAAGTGTTCACAGCTTACCTAAACAACTCAGTGTAAATTAGAACTCACGATCCCTGAGATATTTTTTCTATATTTTAACTACCTACAAGTATACGCTTTAGTGTAATTTAGATATTTAGTTTAATTAAAATTGTAATTTAGTAATTATTGGTTTTCTTTCCTCAACTATTACACGAGCGTTACACCTTCCCTATCCCATAAAAATAGAAATAAAAACTATCTAATCTATCTATCTATCTAATACTTTTAAACGAGCAATTCTTGAATATATATATTTGGTCATCCAGGTACTAGCTATTTATGACCCACGATGGTCTTTAAAATACACGTCGCAAGGTTGCATCATTGTACGTAAAATTAAATAGAGGGGCGGGTTATGCACTTTCACGTGGCATTGCAGCGACCGAACTAATGATATTTTTTAAAGCATCTAGAAAGCAAACTGTTAAACAGACCACCTGACAGTAGATAGACTCTGAAGCCCATTGACATTTTCAATCTCAAGATTACAATCTTAAAATACTAATCTCAAGGCTGTCAATCTTTAGATGAAATGCCTCTATGTTAATAATTTCATCGATTTTTTTTATTTGCCATACTTGGTTCTTACATATGCTTGATGATAATGACCATCAACCGTTCCAAAAGCATGAACATTGAAATCGCCTATTTCACACTTTCTTTCAATCGATTTTAAATAGGTACCTACCTACCTACTATAATTGTAGTGTAATGCATTTTTTTTACATAGCCATCAGCATTTATATTCAATCATTAAAACTTACCTACATAAAAGTTCCACCACCTACCGTAATGACCTAGCTGCCCACTCTACACAATTTTCGATTATGTTGTAGATATCATGAAAAACGATGTCTGTACGTTTTGGAAATCGGACTTTATTTAGGGGGTGGGAAAAGTCATCGCCCACATATTATAATAGAGCTATTTCCAAAGAATATAATGATTTATTTACTACTTTAAAGTAGGGTTAGTACTTTATTACATTAATAAGGTTACTCCGGACCACTAAAGATAAAACGAAAGCTATTGAATGCGTTCATATATGTCCAATGAACAAAGTAGCTCATAACGAAGAGAACAAAAGTGGGCAAACAAATAAACGGCCGATAAACGAGCGCGAAGGCTCCCGGTGCTTCACATTTAATCCAATGGCCAACCAAGATATCTTTACATTCGAATAAAAACCACTTCAACCTTATTGTTACGTAATAAAACCTTTTTCTCAACCTTACGGTTTGTACTTGTGCATCTGTGGTAAATGTTAAAACTTGAAGTTATCAGCTGAGAGTTTTGGTCGAAAAGCAATGCGCATTAAAAGTATTATATTGAAGATGTGCGTTTGACAGGCAAGGTTTGAGCTGTCACGATCTCACAGCACGACGGGGCCGGATTGTGAGCTGTTTAAAGTTATAAACGTGCCAATTTCCAATCAGGTAAAAGGATAAAGCTCTAGAAGTCATATATCTCTGTCTTTTTCACTGCCTGGAACTTGTCATACAGCTCATAATATAGCATGTCTAAATAGAGGAGGAGGAAAGTAGATCTAAGGATATATTTGTATAACAAAAGTTTAGATAAATACATAGGTATCGACGACGTTATTTATTGAAACCCATTTGCCCATGTACCTATGTAAATAGGTCCAAATAATAATAATAATAATAAGGGCGCAGGGCAGCTAGTGGCGAGCTGTTGGTGAGTGGCGACACCACGGACCTGAGTGCTTCCGAGGGTAGGTCCTGTTCCTCACCTCACGCTTGCCTTCACCGGCCGGCTGCGATGTACAATGACGAGGAACAGACCTTCAGCTCTGGGTTGCCTTTATTGGCCGGTCATAGTGGAGTCACAAGAGCTGTCACCTCTCCACCCTTAGCCCCTCTGGAAATGTTGCCTCCCTGCTGCTATATATATGTGGCTATTTCGGGAGGTCCATTCCATTGACTTGGCCGGTCACCGCCTGCCATTTCAACCAAAGTAATTAGCACTGGCCAGGCAGGCGCCGTAGTTTCATCAATAGCCTAGTTCACTATTCCATATCAGTTCATTCATAGAACCTATTATTAATATTCCCATCCTTCTTAAATAGTCTTACACTAACCGGTGGTTGTCCGTGGGAGCATACTTCTATAGTTTGAACTCGGACAATCGCCGGTTGGTGTCGCATAACTTTACTAAATTAATCTTGTCTAAAGGGCATCTGCGTGTTGGCTTCGGCTCCATGTACGCCTTCCAGAGGTCCGGGACTCCCATAGTCCCGTGATTGGTAAAGACGTACAAGTAATAATAATTAATTATAATATTTATTGGCAAATATACTATTACTAACATACATATACATTCTACATATACTAGTTTGTCATTTTCTGTATTCATTATACACATACTAACTTCTGCCCGTGACATCGTCCGCATAGATTTCGATTATGACTAAAGAAAAGAGAAAAGTAGCATAACTGTTAATCCAGGGTATAATAAGCTTCTAATTCAGATTTTATCCAAATCCGTCCGGCGTCCGTGCAGTAATAAACTATCGCACACACACACAAACATAAAGCTAAAAAAAAATCAAGGATAAATGTACTTCGAGCGAGTTCCAGCGAGTTTCCAATTTTTTTACCCCCTCCAAAAATTACGTTTTGTCAAGGTTTTCAAAATAGGCGTTTACACCTGCGATGCAGTCCTCATTTGTCAAAAATGTTGGCCCTCCAAGCCATCTTTTCAGATTTGGGAATAGGTAATAATCGCACGGAGCTAGATCCGGCGTATACGGAGCATGCGGAACCAGCTCGAAGCCCAACTCGTGGATTTTGGCCATTGCAATAGTTGACGTGTGCAGCGGGGCGTAGTCTTGATGAAAGAGGACTTTCTTGGGGAACAATTTTGGTCGTTTTTCCAACAATTCGGCATTAAAACGGTCCAATAACTCTGCGAAATAATGGCCAGTGATAGTCTTATATTTAAGCGCTTAAATTAACGCGCGTCTTTTCCAAGTAATCAATCATAATGATTCCTTCGCCATCCCAGAAGACTATGGCCACCACCTTCCCAGCCGACAAAACAATCTTGGCCTTCTTTGGGGCACGTTCACCAGTCGCCATCCATTGTTTTGATTCAGGTGTATAATGATGGACCCAAGTTTCGTCCCCAGTGACAAATCGACTCAAAAAATTCCGAGGATTACGCTTTATCATATCCTTTTCATTCGCGTTTTTGTTCGATTGTCAACAAATGTGGCACCCATCGTGCAGACAGCTTTGTCATACCCAAATATTCATGCAGGATGTTATGTACTCGCTCAGTGGAGATGCCTGTGTTCTCAGCTATTTCGCGCACCTTCACTCGGCGGTCGTTGAGTACAATATTATGTACTTCTTCAACAAGAGCGTGGAGCATCAGATGTGCTTGACCGACCACGTTTAAAATCATTTATCCAGTTATAAACCGTCTGCAACGTTGGTGCGTTAGTGCCATGAACAGAATCAAGTTCAGTTTTTATTGTGGCAGCACTGCAACCCTTCATAAAAAAATGTTTTATAACGGCACGAAATTCTGATTTTTCCATAGTTGTTGAAAATTTACGAGCGATCACAGTTAAATAATGGTTATACTGACAAAAACTTGTTTTTTTTTTGCTGAATTTTTGACAGACTTTATTTGAAAGATTGTGCCTGCCAGTGTTAATGCCATTTACCAGAAAAAAGGTTTTACAAATAGTTTTTAAAAGGACTTATCAAACAGCCCTCGTAAGTCAAACCGTGCAAGCGGTTTTGCGGGACATTATTTATAAGTTACGTACTGTATTTTTGTGATTAATAAATAAATAATATATATAGTTATCATTAAATTTCTCCCTAAAATCTAAATCCAACGTCCATCGACGTTCATCTTGAGTTATTTTCCAAAATGGCCGCCCTCCATCTCAGTCAGCTGCGCGTTCTGTTTGGGACACAATGCCAACTAATTACTCTCGTTAAAGGAAATTTCAGGAACTAAATTACTTAATTCATTCGTTCCAGATAGCCTTTAGAGAACCGACCTTCTTAATGTGATTGTTTAAGATATTGAATTGAAATACGGGAGTGATTAGACACTACAGACTTAAATAGTTAGTCAACAAGAAGACACGCTTAATTATGTGAAATAACGAATTGAGCAGTAAAAGACAATAAAATAGCCAATAAACATATTAAAAACATGTCACAAAATAAGTTATTTGATATTGCAGTAAAAGCCTATACAATACATGTATGCAAGCTAAAATAAGATAGATACATAAATGTGGATAAAGCATCCGTCGCTCTCACACACTCGTCAGAAAATAACGGATATTTTATCGTTATCTATCTAGAGCAATAAAGGCAAACGTAATTGTCCCGCAGATCTCAAGGTTTACGTATATCTCCACTATCACCGTGTCAGGGAAGTGTCGTATACACGCGTGGCTGTAGAAAAAACCCTATAATCGCAGCGTGTCACGCAGCGTGCAAAAACTCAATTAAATGCAGATCCGATGACCTTGCGCGCACGCAGCGACGCTCACGTGTGTCTTTAGAAAGTGAATGTGAAACAAGTGGGAATAGACCTAATCGCGGACCGCTAGAGCTCATTTTGCAGTGAGAATGTCTGTGGGGCGGTGTCACACCGTAGCGCCAATGTTGACGTAGTTTTTTTGATGACTTTATCGTTAAGACACCGAGATTTTTTTGGTTTGTTATGTTTTTTACGGATTAACTATAGACGTAGAACTTGGACCAACATTCTTTTACTAATAGCAACACCTATCTCAACTATTACGTTAAATCGCCTTAAATATAAAACGGAGTAACGACTGCACTCAGAGTTAGTTAATGACGATTAGGTCGTTCCTAAGTGTACATTTTTCATACACTAGTTTTAAAAAGGAACGAATTCTCTCTAAAATATCTTTGAGATCATTAGTAAGTCTATTCTTGCCTTTTCATTATAGGCCATTGATGCCGTTCTTATATTATAACCTAGGCAAAATCGAATAACCTGTTCCACCTCAGGCTTTCATGAGCAATATGGTGAGCAGAGTGGAAAAATATAAACCGTTATCTCACTCTTGCCCATAGCACCGTCGCTTACGCGGGCTAATTATGGGCGGGGCTACAATAATCAATTAGAATCCATTCTCGTCGGTGTGCCGGGCGGCCTCATTACGAACTATTTGTGACGATTGTTTGCTATTCGTCAAAGAAATCTGCACGCGCGCTTTCTCCGCAACGTGTCTCGCACGAATACATCGGAAGTGCTTATGGGTTTACAAGGAACAATGGTCAGCTCTTAATGCTTGCTACCTAGGTACAGCCAGTGTCTTAATTGTTTTCGGCTATCTTCATTTTTGTTTGTTACTAGTGACAAAGCGAGTGCCATTGTGTTAGTTAATATACCGGATGGAATCAAGTACCGATAAAATAAAAGTATAATTAAAAATCATGATTTTTTAAATTAGATTTTAGTCAGGTGTGTGTTAATGGTAGCGTCAAAGAAATATACTATTATTACAGTGAGTGTGATGGTAGACATTGTCGCAATAAGTCATTGATATGTACAATCGCGGACTAATAAAACGGGTCAGAGTGCGTTTTTCATACTAAAGAGGTTATTTCGAAGCCTTGGTTCCTCGCCAGGGAATGCTTTTAGTGAAATGTGATGATGAATACCTCGAGCATCGATACAGGACTTCCAGAGTGCCTAGGATACCCAACTGAATGAATCTGCGGTTAACGCCGGAATAGTGCATGTTCAGAAAAACATCTAAAATGACAATAAAATGTAAGGAAATCCAAGTGCTGACCCAAACTCTCCCGCTGTGGTGTTAACTGATTGTGGGATAAGTTAGGTATCTTAAGAACTTTTGACCTCCTCTATTGAACCTCGCAGTATCCACCATTAAAACTCACTCAAAACAACCCCTGGCGATTAACCAAGGCTTCGAAATAGCCTCGTTTGTATGAAAAACGCACTCTGACCCGTATTATTTGTCCGCGAGTGTAGTACAATTAAGAACTCAAAGTTAATTGGAGTCACTATAAAAACACAACAATAACACTTCACAGAAGCTGTCTGATTCTTGTGCATAGAATCGCCTGGGACTAGTTAAGCGTAAGAATGTAGTTTCTTTGTTTGATTACAGTCAAATGAGTGCGAAAGATAAAATGCTAATGCAAAACAAGCTTGACCTTGTAAATGGCCTTACGGTTTTAAACCATGTCAGAGAATATACGTATAGACCGTTAGTTACTAATGTCCATTCCAAATATTTAAACTGCGGATAGATATTAGCTACATCATTATTATTTTTTACACTTTTAAAATGTGGCAAATGACAAAGTAACCTATCCACGGTTTTACTTGAAAACGGGTATAACTACTCATTCATAAATAACAAGGCATCAAATACACTCTACATCCTGAAGGAGATTGGCAAACATAAAATCCGATATAGCCCCACAAGCCAGGAAAATACTTTCCTATGCAAACAGTCACAATAGATGACAAGACAATAAAACAAAAAGAAATCATTCCGTCTGTTTGCACGGCTCACTTTAGACAATCATTTATCTACATTATCGAACAAAACGGCCCTTATTGCGTCGCAATACGGAGTAACATGGGACGAGGGGGTATTTGCGACGGTGGATTTTTTTCTTTATTTGTAGGTAGTTACAGTTGTTTTCTGTCGGGGTTGGTGTTTGAGGTTAGTGGAGCACTCGCCCTACGCAACAGGTCTATCGATCGGTGCGCCATCTGTAGGAGAAATCCCGACGCAAAACTGTGCAATATTTAATGTGTCAACTTTGCACTATAACATTCTTGGGGAGTATATTTTCAGTGCAAAATGTCTCGGGTCGTGTGAGTTTTCAAGAGACTGGATAGCTTCCATTTCACTGCTAGTAAGTAAAAACCGGACAAGTGCGAGTCGGACTCGCCCGCCGAGGGTTCCGTTTTTTTTTTAGGTACTTTCAGTCCATTGAATCCCTGACCCACTATAGATGTCGCTGTGACATTATAATAGTAGATTGTTCAACAAGGGACTAAAGTAAGCCATTATGACACGAGATATTTATCCACCCGAGCAAAGCGAGGGTGGATAAAGTTCGAGTGTCATTATGGCGTTTTAGTCTCGAGTTAAACACTCTACTTTTCACTTCGAATGCGAGAAAAAAAAAACTCTTTTTGTAATAATTTTGCACCGTTGGCATTTTGAGGTTATTTCCACGGCCTAAAAATGGTCCATACACAATCTCTGAAAATGGCGATAATCCTCCATTCATTAACAACGTGATGTTTAAATGCTTGCATATTTAGCCAACAGATACAAACATGAAAATTATTTGGACCATGCCTAATAAAATAGAACTATCCCTAATATATTTAAATATATTAGGGATAGTTCTAGCAGCTTGGAAAATATCCAAAATCAAATTATTAAGGACAGAAATATTGATATTGACACAACTTTGCTTATTCTTATAGGAAATAGAGGGAATGTAAACAAAAATAAATTAATTTCATTTTTTCAAACATTGAATAGTATGGTAGTAAAAAAAATAATATTGTTTACATTCCCTTATTGTAAACAGTTGTCACAGAAAGAAAATGATATAAGACATAATCTAAATATGACATTTTATAACATGTGTACATATAATGATAAGATTGACATTATTGATTCTAATAATTATATTAGTAATAATTACATTTTGAATAAAGGGAAATTTTACCTTCCCAATTATCTTAAAAGACAGATAGCTATGTCGCTATCTTATTTATTTGATATTTCAGCCAATAATTTGGCTCCTGCTTCTTTTGAGCAACCAAAAATGCACCTGGAAACTGTTCCAAATACCATCAATCATTTAAATTAAATGAAACGACAACAGAGGGCGTCAACTCTAGCAATCTAAATCGCAATAAATGTAAGGCCAAATCTGGCAGCAAAGTATCTAATAGTATCACTCTGGTTCACCAGAATATTCAATGTATAAGAAGTAAAGACCTCCAAATTGAGTTATTTCTTAATAGTAATAATATTGATATTTTATGTATAACAGAACACTGGTTAACTAGTAACGAGGTTATGTTTAATTTTATCAACCACCAGGTCGGCAGTCTGTTCACAAGAAGTATCTCGATTCATGGTGGGTCGTTAATAATATTAAACAATAAATTTAAATTTAAAGAACGTAAGGACATTGTGTCCTTATCTGTTGAACGTACATTAGAACTTGCTGCAATAGAATTACAGCAATTCATAGTAGTTTGTGTATATAGGCCACCCTTAGGAAATTTCGAAATTTTTGAAAAGAACATGGAAACTATCTTAATCAATTTATCTCATTTGAGTAAAAAAGTTATTATATGTGGAGATTTTAATGTTAATATTTTGGAAAATAGTTCACTAAGCTCCAGATTAATAAATCTTTTCAAATCTTTCGGACTGGCTCATACTTTTATGGAGCCGACTAGAGTGACTGACACTAGCGCCACGTGTATTGATAACATTTTTACTGATATAATTCCTATTAGTAAGAGTTTGATCAGTAACCTGGAATCGGATCATCTAGGTCAATTAATTAAATTGGAGTTTATATCGCATAATGTTGTGAATAAGGAAATAACTTTTGTGCCGCTTACTGCAGGTCGTGTGGAGAGAATGCGACATAACTTAGTGCATAATCTGCCCTTTTTAACAACTGATAAGGGCCCTAATGACATGTACAACTCATTCTTTCACACATTCATGAAACAATTTGACATGATATTTACATCTAAATCGGTCATGGTCGGTGGCGCAAAGGTTTTCAGTGACTGGGCTACTGCGGGCTTACATAAACGAAGAGCAATACTGTATCAACTATATGAGGAACGACGGTTTAACGCTAGTGAAGAGTTTAAGGAACATGTCAAAGAGTATTCTAAGAATTTCAAGTCAGACTGCCGTATAGCTAAGCGAAACTTTTTAAGTGATAAAATCTTGAATAGCTCTGATGTCATTAAAACGACTTGGAAAATAATTAATGAAGAAACAGGTCGCCGGAAAAAGGGATTTAATGACTTTCGTTTAAAAGTAGATGGTAAAATCCTAGAGTCTAATTTAGATGTCGCAATTGAATTTGAAAATTATTTTACCAACATACCAGTGTCCACAACTAAGTGTCTGAACTCTTCGCCGGCGTCTGCCATTTTATTATTAGAAGATAACGTGTCTGAATGCAGTATACACTTTGAATTCAAGCACGTTACTGCCTTGGATGTAATCAAAGCATTCAAATCAATTAACATTAAGAAAACCAATGATCTTTGGGGGGTTTCGGTTCACGTCCTTAAATCCTTAATGGAAGTCATAGCATCTGACTTAATGATCATATTTAATCACTGTGTTGATTGTGGTGAGTTTCCTGATCTTATGAAACATAGCAAGATAATTCCATTATTTAAAACGGGTAGTACTTCTGACCCCACTAACTTTAGACCGATATCGATACTACCCACTTTCAGTAAAATCTTTGAGAAAATAATTTTATCACAGTTAATGCAACATTTTCAAGATAATAATTTATTACATAATAAACAATTTGGTTTTACTCGGGGTCGCTCGACAACCGAAGCTGGTGTTGAGCTAATTAAACATATTTTTGATGCCTGGGAGGGGTCACATGATGCTTTAGGTATTTTCTGTGATTTGTCCAAGGCCTTCGATTGCGTTAACCATGACACATTGGTCAGGAAGCTACACCATTATGGAGTTAGAAGTACTGCGCTAAACTTAATTAAAACGTACTTATTCGGGAGAATACAAAGGGTAGACGTGAATGGAAAACGATCACCTGGGTCTTTGGTCTCAATGGGCGTGCCACAGGGCTCAATTTTGGGTCCATTTCTATTCCTCATTTACATAAATGATTTACCATACCTTATAAAGGACAACCATGATATAGTATTGTTTGCTGATGATACCTCACTCGTATTTAAAGTCAAACGACAACAGGAGTTTAATGTGGATGTAAACAATGCTATATCAAAAGTAGTACATTGGTTTAGTGTTAATAATTTATTACTAAATGAGAAAAAGACTAAATGTATTAAATTTATGACTACCAATGTGAAAAATAGACAAACTACTGTAACTATTAAAAATGACAAATTAGACTTAGTTAATGATACAGTATTTCTTGGTATAACGTTAGACTCAAAACTCCAATGGGGTCCTCATCTGGCTAAATTAGCGAATAGACTAAGTTCTGCAGCTTTTGCAGTTAATAAAATTCGGAATCTAATAGACTTGAAAACCGCTCGATTAGTTTATTTTAGTTACTTCCATAGTATAATGTCATATGGTATTTTACTATGGGGTAGTGGTGCTGACGTAAACAGCATCTTTGTTCTGCAGAAGAGGGCTATTCGTGCTGTTTACAAGATGGGTCATAGAGACTCGCTTAGAGATAAGTTCAAAGAAACGAATATATTAACCGTATACAGTCAATATATTTATGAAAACATTATGCATGTTCATAAGAACATCAGTAATTTTAGAAAGAACTGTGACATACATAATGTTAATACCAGAAATAAACATAAGCTCGCAGTGCCCTTTACACGGCTTCACAAAATAAAAAACTCTTTCATGGGTAATTGTATAAGGTTCTATAATAAGCTCCCAAGTAGTGTTACTCATTTATCAGTAAATAAATTTAAGAGTTACGTTAAACGTAAACTAATTTCTAAAGCTTATTATAGTATTAAAGATTATATGAATGATGACAATGCTTGGGACTGATTATTATTATATTATTATTTTTTTGCTATACAATTTTATTATTAATGACCGTGGAGACTATATACATCTCCCTGTACGATTACCTATTATTTTAATATGACATCTGGAGACTTTACATCTCCAAAATTGACCGTGGAGACTTTCTACATCTCCCTTATTTTATTTTTTGTGTTTTTTTTTATTTTTATAATTGTATTTAATTTTAATTTGACATCTGGAGACTCTTTACAGCTCCAAAATTGACCGTGGAGACTTTCTACATCTCCCTTGTTTTGTGTTTTTTTTTTAAATTATATTTAATTCTTAATTTAAATTTGACATTTGGAGACTGTTTACATCTCCGAAATTGTATTATTTAATTTAATCCGACATTTGGATATATTTCATTATTATTACTACTGGGACCTGTACATCCCTGTGACATTTAAATTGTGTAGCTTAAGTTTAGTATTGTAATAAGAGATTTATTTAAAAAAAAGGCTTACTGTTGAGTTTCTTGCGGCGCTTCTTCTCAACAGTGGTCTCTTTGGAAGCGCTGGTAGACTCAGACTTGTAAAAGTGCCTACAGGGCCTACTTACAAAACTTTATAAATAAAATAAAAAATAAATATATTTATATTAGTAATCATTAATCGTGTTTCACGAAATTAAATCTTTTTTTTAATAATTTTGCACAGTTGGCATTTTGAGGTTATTTCCACGGCCTAAAAATGGTCCATACACAATCTCTGAAAATGGCGATAATCCTCCATTCATTAACACCGTGATGTTTAAATGCTTGCATATTTAGCCAACAGATACAAACTTGAAAACTATTTGGACCATGCCTAATAAAATAGATTTTATCCCTTATATATTTAAATAGATTCATATTTGTAATCATTAATCGTGAAATTAAATCGATTAATTTATATTTTTTGCAAGAAAAATGATCCATATACAATCACTGAAAAAGGCGATGATTGGCAGTTTAAGGGTTTCCAAAGTAAATTAAAAAGAAAAAGTACTTTAGTCCCTAGGGAGTAAAGTGTAGTTTTATTCCCTAGAGATTAAATACATCACTTTAGTCCGGCTATACAAGCCAATTGTGAGTCATATTAGAGCCTGAGAAGTGAAAAACAATTTGTTTGACACATCTTACGACTTAAATCATAAAGTCACTGTCACATATGATAGTTCTATGGTGGCTCAGGGTTCCATTGGGCTGATAGTAGGTACATACATAAAGACCCTGTTTTTTTGTTATTTAAATAAAAATGTATGTTTTTCTGATTTTTCCCTACACTTGTAGTATAAGACAAGTATTACGTGCCAAATTTCATAGTTCTGGGTCAACGGAAATTACCCTATAAATTTTAGTTCTCTTGAGAGTGTCGAAATAAACATTTTCACTTCTCAGGCTCTAAAATGACTCACAATTGGCTTGTATAGCCGGACTAAAGTGATGTATTTAATCTCTAGGGAATAAAACTACACTTTACTCCCTAGGGACTAAAGTACTTTTTCTTTTTAATTTACTTTGGAAACCCTTAAACTGCCAATCATCGCCTTTTTCAGTGATTGTATATGGATCATTTTTCTTGCAAAAAATATAAATTAATCGATTTAATTTCACGATTAATGATTACAAATATGAATCTATTTAAATATATTATAAGGGATAAAATCTATTTTATTAGGCATGGTCCAAATAGTTTTCAAGTTTGTATCTGTTGGCTAAATATGCAAGCATTTAAACATCACGGTGTTAATGAATGGAGGATTATCGCCATTTTCAGAGATTGTGTATGGACCATTTTTAGGCCGTGGAAATAACCTCAAAATGCCAACTGTGCAAAATTATTAAAAAAAAGATTTAATTTCGTGAAACACGATTAATGATTACTAATATAAATATATTTAAATATATTAGGGATAGTTCTATTTTATTAGGCATGGTCCAAATAATTTTCATGTTTGTATCTGTTGGCTAAATATGCAAGCATTTAAACATCACGTTGTTAATGAATGGAGGATTATCGCCATTTTCAGAGATTGTGTATGGACCATTTTTAGGCCGTGGAAATAACCTCAAAATGCCAACGGTGCAAAATTATTACAAAAAGATTTAATTTCGTGAAACACAATGATTACTAATATAAACTCTATTTTGCCCACCTTTATGCGTTAGTTTAGGTTACATCTAAAGCGTTCGTCGTCATTGAGAACTAATTTTAAATAAACTTGGCTGTTTTGACCAATGTCCTTTGCCTTTCGTTTCGGGATAAAATGTAAAAAATAAAATAAAAAGAAAAAAGCCGCGCAACCAAGATAGACTAAATTAGATTTTTTTTCTCGCATTCGAAGTGAAAAGTAGAGTGTTTAACTCGAGACTAAAACGCCATAATGACACTCGAACTTTATCCACCCTCGCTTTGCTCGGGTGGATAAATATCTCGTGTCATAATGGCTTACTTTAGTCCCTTGTTGAACAATCTACTATTATTGCGGCATAAACGGCCGTATCTTTTTTTTACGTTGACTTAGGTTTCATTTTTGACACACGGACGGACAGACGGACGGACGGACGGATAAGGGGTCCGTTTTTCCTTTTGAGGTACGGAACCGTAAAAATGTAGAAATGGTCATATCCCTAAAACAAGTAGTCGCTGTAATCCTAAGAGTAGATTTTGCGTCATCAATCAGTGATCACATTTCTGGGATGCTAGTGAAAAAGGGTATAAGTCACCTGAAGATCAAGTGAAAAAGGGTGTAAGTTTAGTATACTCCGTTTATGTATATAACCTTTTTTTTACGAGACAAGTAGACTAATACGCGTTTTCACTAGGTCCCCAGATTTGTTCCTTATCGCCTTAACGTTAGGTTTGAACTGCCATACAATCTTATCAAACGAGTGATAGCGAAAAGGTTCAACAGTATTTTATCCTAGTTTAGAACTAACGTAAAGAATGGTAAATGTCCAAGATATTTGTATATCGCTAAGCACATATTTACGATATTGATTTTAATCACTGAGGTATATACTATTTTTACGTAGTACAATTCTCTACCTAAGCATGTTTGTGAATATCATTATCGAGTACCATCAAGGACTGTAAATGTTTATCCACCATAGAACCTTGTCATAATGACAGCGTCAAGTGACAATGTAGAATTACATGGGAATTAATCGTTGGTCTTATGCGATAAGGTTCTATAGTGGTCCGTGACCGTACCTATGGCACTTGTTCCACCTCCGTAGAATTAGCGGAAAGCGAGTAGAGCTATCTATCTATCAACTATTGATATATATTTCTCTTTTGTTAACACGGGATCTATATCTTTTGTTTCGTCAAACCAGAGGAGAGAGTTCACTGGCAGTGTGAACAGACAGCGATCAACTATTGTGTCTCTTTTATAGACCCGGGATATATATCTTTTGTTCGTGTGTTTAGCGATAGCTAATCGCTTCCCTCCCGGCAGCAGTGGGACGTGTCTATTCTCGAAGGATTCTGTGCACTCCTCGCTTGCATCTCTGGAGTCTGGAGGTTAATTTTGCATGGGCTAGGTTGCGTTGCAGGCTAATGAATACGACTTATGCGATATAATAGGGAAAGACAGAGAAGGCACATACGTATTTCACGAGCGCTTTTCTTGCCTGTAGGTAGGTAGATACTGTTGCTATTTTCTGTACCCATAGTACTGCCGACTATAAAGAGATGTATCGAATGTTGGACCTTATTAGTCTTATGCTGAGAGGGATCCTATTCATCGTAAAGTAAAAAGTTTAAGTGAATAATAAATATATACAAGTTAAACAACTGTACAGTCAGCATCTTTAATATACATTAAGAGGGTTTCAGAAATATATATACAACCTTTTTTTCCTGTAGTAGAGTCGTGTTTACATATTTTTGAAAGTTTAACTGTGTCGATATTATGTATTCTCTACTAACTCAAATATTGTAAGTCTGTCCACTAAATTTCATTGAAGTTTGACAACTGATTAGACCTTTGATGAATACATGGAACCAATTCGAGCACAAAGATCCGAAAACATCTTCATTACAGTTCACACCCAATAAGAATGATCGTATTGATCGTGCAAATAGTGATAATGGTGTAACACGCTCGTGCTCTGCGCTAAACAACTTGTTGGCACGCCGTATTGTCGAGATTATGTGAACCACATGGTAATACTGACAGTACCAAAAGATAACGCAGACATACACGCATATACACACACATGCACATATTGTTTTTAAGATTTGAATGTTTGTTGTTTTTTTAAGGAAGTGTCTGTATTTTAAATTACACATTCATCTGAAATAGAAACTACAATATTTTATATGTTTTGCCTTTAGCCGTTAAAACATTAAAAACAAAAAAACGTAAGGTATTTGTAAATATGGGCCTTAATGTTGCCAGAAATAAAGTCATTCCTTTCCAAAGTTGTCCCGTCAGAGCATTATTTTTAAATGATGTACTCATGCCTGTATGTATAATGTTACAACTTATACGGCTGTAATATATTACACTATACGAAATGCTACGTGGATATTTCCCTTGCCTATTCAACTCAGCCACGTAGTATTGGAACCTAATGCGATTACCCGATCATAACTTACTTACACATAATTAATAGTAGATTGATAACCAAGGGTTGAAAGTGACCCATTTCACCCGAGATATTTCTGGCGCTCGAACGAAGTGAGAGCGCCAATAGTTCGAGGGGAAATGGGTAATTTCACCCGAGTTAGACACTCAACTTTTCATTTCGACTGTGAGGAAAAAAGACACGGTATACCTAAATATATTTAATCTCGTTTCCCGCTTTATATATTGAAAACTTTGTTTTTCTACATTCATAAAAAAATTCAAATACACATGCTGCCAACATTAGAAAAGTTAAATCGAGTTGGTCACGGCCAAGGAGCATGACTTCCATCTCATTCTTACCCTAACTAAAGAAAGAGATGGAATATATTCGTGACGTAATAAAAGGTCAAACTTCTTGTTTCGAACGGATGTTCGGTGTTCAACCTCCTTGTTGTATAATAAGCTCCTTGGTCGTGACCAACTCGATTAAACTTTTCTAATGTTGGCAGTAGTGTATTTTCTAGATGGCCATGCCGAAACGTGAAAGAAAAAGTGTCATGCTATGCTATCACGGCATTATGGCGGGCAGCAGAATAGAGGAATAATTTTAAATGTTGATTTTCTGTAATTGCGAAAAAAATAGACCCGTCTTAAAATGATTTTCATATGAACCTATAGGCCGTAATAAATACATCGTTTAACGTATAGCCGAGTTTAGATATATGAAAATCTTTTATTTTAATAATATGACGTAGCTCAATTATCTTAGACTCCGTGGCCAATCGTAACTATTAAAAAAAAATTACTTTCCACCCTAGAGATGAAAACGCAATTTTCCACCCGGCTATCCACCAATTCAAATTAAACTTTCCGAACAGGAGAGATGAAAACAATATTGACGCTGCCTTAATTAACAACGTGATGATCTAATATATCTAGTTAGGGCCGTGTCTGAACACTATATTATACAATGTATTACAATGTACTTCTATCGTATTGTAATGCTGCAGATGGAAAGTGACAACATTTGATAAGCTTATATGCAATATGTGGTTTGATTAGTGATGGCTTTTGTTTTTTTAAGGTTAATTGTACAGCAAGGGAAAAATAAAACTCTATGCTGTATATTGATGGCCTTGACCTTATTTATTGACGACACGCTGGCCTAGTTGGTAGTGACCCTGCCTACGAAGCTAGCGGTCCTGGGTTCAAATCCCGGTAAGTGCAGATGTTTGTGTGATGAGCGCGAATATTTGTTCCTGAGTCATGGATGTTTTCTATGTATTTAAGTATATATTTATCTATATAAGTACTTATATCGTTGTCTAGTAACCATAGTACAAGCCTAGATCTTAGTTTGGGACTAGGTCAATTGGTGTGACATTGTCCCCTAATATATATATTTTTTTTTTATTGTATTTGGATGAGTTCTGAAAAAGTCGTCAGTAAATAAAGGTTTTTTTTTACATTTAAAGATTTTAAAAGGTTTTCTCTTCACCCCAGTCCAGACCAAAGAGTACAAACAACTTCAGAACTAGCTGTTTAATAATTTTATCTTGTCGGAATAACACACTAAAGTGAGAGTGGTATGTTTACCTGTCAAGAGCTGCGTCTAGGCAATACATACAGATAATTCAGTTCTACCGTACCTACCTATTAAACAGACTTTTAAAGGACACCGGGTGTTCGGGTCGTAAGCTAAATGATTTTTAGGTTATCTAATGAAACTTCACTCGATATCTGTTTCACCTGTTTGCGAAAACAATAGGTAACCAATTTCTTTTCAATTTTTGGCCAAAAAACAGCTTTGTACCCAGTCTCTCAGTAAAACCGCGGACAGACGTCAGTCCGCAGACAAGGTCAAACTTATATGGTGTTTCCTTGTTAACTACGAAACCCTAAAAGACCCAAAGCGCTGGTTGTACTCCCTCTTTCTCTAAACCCGTAAACAACGCATGACCATGAAAGGTGAAAACCATCAACTGACAGCCACATGGACGACCTTGGCATTGTTCCGGTGGCGACCACGGTAATGGCGCACGCGCATGTATACAGATGTATTGCTGTGTTAGCGATTTAGGAAATTACTTTCCTATGTGTTGCTGCCATGCCCTTGGAGTGTTGGGGTTTTATCGTGGTCGATATCTATAGTCTATGGCATTGACTAAAGTTGTGTACGGTTTTCGTTCTACGTTATGATTACGTTAAATTAGAATTTTAAGAGCTTTGTGTAGTAAAACATTCCAATGCATAATGCGTTAACATTTCTCGCCTTATAAACGTATATTATGAAAGACTATCATCATTCATGTCAGCCGAAAGACGTCCACTGCTGGACATAGGCCTCCCCCAAGGCTTTCCACTCAGACCGGTCTTGTGCTTTTCGCATCCACCGCGGTCCCGCGATCCTGACGAGGTCGTCACTCCATCTTGTTGGAGGCCTACCTACAGCTCGTCTCCCGGTCCGCGGACGCCACTCCAGAACCTTCTGACCCCATCGGCCATCAGTCCTGCGAGCAATGTGCCCCGCCCACTGCCACTTCAGTTTAGCTATTCTTAGGGCTATGTCGGTAACCTTAGTTCTCCTGCGAACTACTGTGAAAGACTATGTCTGTATGTTATTCTTTAAAATGTCTATAGTTCATGTTTACATAGCGTAAAATAAAGTCGCTTAACGCTGTCTGGCGATCAGTTAGATCTTTCAAACTAGGCAGCGTATTATAATGCAGTCCTCATGAATAGATGAGTGATTCTTGAGGAAGGTTTTTATGTATAATAAATTCTGGATTATACACGGGTGTTAGAAATAGTAGATTGTTCAACAAGGGACTAAAGTAAGCCATTATGACACGAGATATTTATCCACCCGAGCAAAGCGAGGGTGGATAAAGTTCGAGTGTCATTATGGCGTTTTAGTCTCGAGTTAAACACTCTACTTTTCACTTCGAATGCGAGAAAAAAAAAACTCTTTGTTTATTTTATTTTTTATTAAAAATTAAATCTAATTTAGTCTATCTTGGTTGCGCGGCTTTTTTCTTTTTATTTTATTTTTTACATTTTATCCCGAAACGAAAGGCAAAGGACATTGGTCAAAACAGCCAAGTTTATTTAAAATTAGTTCTCAATGACGACGAACGCTTTAGATGTAACCTAAACTAAGGCATAAAGGTGGGCAAAATAGAGTTTATATTAGTAATCATTAATCGTGTTTCACGAAATTAAATCTTTTTGTAATAATTTTGCACCGTTGGCATTTTGAGGTTATTTCCACGGCCTAAAAATGGTCCATACACAATCTCTGAAAATGGCGATAATCCTCCATTCATTAACAACGTGATGTTTAAATGCTTGCATATTTAGCCAACAGATACAAACATGAAAATTATTTGGACCATGCCTAATAAAATAGAACTATCCCTAATATATTTAAATATATTTATATTAGTAATCATTAATCGTGTTTCACGAAATTAAATCTTTTTTTTAATAATTTTGCACAGTTGGCATTTTGAGGTTATTTCCACGGCCTAAAAATGGTCCATACACAATCTCTGAAAATGGCGATAATCCTCCATTCATTAACACCGTGATGTTTAAATGCTTGCATATTTAGCCAACAGATACAAACTTGAAAACTATTTGGCCCATGCCTAATAAAATAGATTTTATCCCTTATATATTTAAATAGATTCATATTTGTAATCATTAATCGTGAAATTAAATCGATTAATTTATATTTTTTGCAAGAAAAATGATCCATATACAATCACTGAAAAAGGCGATGATTGGCAGTTTAAGGGTTTCCAAAGTAAATTAAAAAGAAAAAGTACTTTAGTCCCTAGGGAGTAAAGTGTAGTTTTATTCCCTAGAGATTAAATACATCACTTTAGTCCGGCTATACAAGCCAATTGTGAGTCATTTTAGAGCCTGAGAAGTGAAAAAACTTATATAAACTGATGCAAAGCCGGGGCGGGTCGCTAGTTCTCTATAAGCCATTATAGGTTAGGCCAGATTTAAGTTAGTAAAACTACAAAACGTACCTACGCAGCAAAACACATCAATATTATATTAATGATTATTAATATTATCTTGTTTGGTTGAAAATATGTATGAGCCTCAGGCACATACTATACCTCAAAGCCCTGTAAGGTTCCCACTGTCAGAGCTGTCTATCATAGCCTAAGTGCGATCTTAGTGTTAAAAAAAATCGCTAAAGTAAAGTTATGATTGACGTACTGTGTATAGAATATAAAAAATAAATATACCCAGTGTAATAAGAAGTTCCATTTGTTTCTAAAAGTAAAAATGACAATCCGTTTCCTTAATTTTCCCATTTACGTTCTCTCCCATCGCCTGTTGAAGGCTAAAGGGAAAATGATTTTTACAAATGTTTCTGCGCAAAAACCTGCGCATTTCAGCGGCCTTGTGTATTGTAAGTGTGATGACGTCACTTCCGTGCGCCGCTCATCAGCTCGTCAAGCTGTGCCCGTCATTACCCGATTATTATGAGAGCTGGCTACAGAGTGCCGGTACGATTTTCAGTTTAAGCCTCTCGCAGACAATTATCTACTCTTTTGATTTAATATAACAAGCAGGGCGTTTATTATATAAAACCATATTTACTTTGATATGTTATCGTATTGGTTTTAACTCGGCTGCAATTACTGTCCAGTAAATAACAGCCATCAAAACATTGAAAGAAATAAGGTTTTACCGTGTAGAACCTAAGCCCAGACATCTGTCACCTAATTTACAATACGCAGTTGCATCAATGTACGGTCACCGATTATAATTGATGACCAGTATAGAACCTTAAAAAAAGAGTAAAAGAGAGAGAGGTAAAAGAAGAGTTGGGCGAAGAAAAAAGTCGTGGCTTCGCAACATCCGGGAGTGGACTGGAATTACGAGCGCGTCCGAGCTATTCCGCCTCGCAAAGGATAGGGACAAATTCCAACAGCTGATAGCCAACCTTCACTAAGTTGGAGAGGCACTTTAAGAAGAAGAAGAAGATAGAACCTTGTCGCATAAAACCTATGATTTATTCCTATGTAATTTTTATCACGTCACATGACGCTGTGATGATGACAAGGTTCTAATGTGGATCAACAATTCACAAGTCCGTGAACGTACCCACAGTCGACCAGGTAAGTCCTTCACTTTTCGACACTATTTGTATGACATTACGGTTCTAAAACACCAACGAACGAAGCAAATAAAAAATAATCTTGTAAAGACACACATATGTTTAGATTTCAGCGTCGTTATGTACATAATAACCATTTGTATTGAGAAGTGGCTAGAACTCGTCATGTTCAGAAATTACGGATTGCTACTTAATAAGAAGTCAGACAGTAAATTACGGAAATTTCCTACAATGTCCGTGCCATTGTTCTAGTGATACGATACGCCTTCGAAACAGCTAAGTAGATACTATGATGTTTGTAACTAATTGCAAATAATGTTCCGTTTACAAACCGTTTGATTAACACGTTATGCGTCAATCTCGTTTTTATTAGTGTAGTATTATGCTATCTATTATGATGATATTTGGCTTGGGAAAAAACAATAGTATATGAAGGAATTACTGTAAATGACATCGACGAGTTCAACGCGGATGAAATCGAAAAGTTATCCTAGGGCACATTTGTATTGATATTCAACTATATCGAGTAAAAAACATTTATTGAACATAATTACGAGTACCAATGTACGATTGAAGTAGAATTATTCATTTTAAGGATTACAAAACAACATCATACACAACAAATATCGTATACTTAAATCACTCACGCGAGTATGAACATGCGTCATGTTTCGGAAAATTAGGACTATCTATTCCAATCAATATCTAATAATCTTTTACTAGGAAGGTATTTGCACATAAACAGGTAAAATGATTTTGCAAGATGCAAGAGGAAAACTTATTTTTAAAGTTTTCACTGATAGAAAGCTAAAGAATAAAAGACAAAGGTTAATTTTATCTTGAAAAATTAACTCAGGCGAAGTCTCGGGCAAAAAGTAAGTTATAGTTACAATATTAGAGTTAAGGCTAAATACGATACAGTAATATTTAAGTGTATAGATATAATAACAACAACTAAATATATTTAGACAACAAGTCACATAAAGCGTCGATATCTCAATATCGGCGTATGTCAATAGGATACAATAACTTCGCATTGAGGGCTGCGACAATGTGGGCTTTGAAAGCGATATTGCCTGCCCGGGGCTCGCTCCGAAGGCTTTCCCGCAGCCAGATAGTTCAAGGCACAAACTATGCACATTGTTTTGAAGGTTTTGAAGATGAGTCGCGAAATTATCGAGGCAAACGACACACAGTGACACGGTGTAATAATGTGGATGGGCATGTCATAGAGGAAATGTGTGATTGCCACACTTGCACATTAAATAACTGTCCAACAGCGGGCCTATATTATACTCACGTTTATCGCTGGGAATTTAGATACATTTATAACTCTTGTAATTGGATGTCGTTCAGGGGGCCTAATAAGGCTGCGTTTACCGCGTGACAAAATGTGGATAAAATATCCGTCACTTTCTGACACGTATATAAGTACAATATGGCTATATCTAGCGAGGTGTATTATATGACTATTTTTTTATTGCATGGAAAAGGCAAATGAGCACAATGGCCACCTGATAAATATAGACACATACCATATATTTTGCGATCTCATTAATCGCGATTCCTAGCCTTGCTCAGTGCAGCGCTCATATTGGTCGACTTTTCTGTTTCACTCCGCTCCGCTTCCTCGCACAGCTCTGGTGGACACTCACCCTATAGCGTTGGCAACGCATTTCCAATTTTGTACCACAAGTTATCTGGACCCGAATGCATTTTCGTACGTGACCAATACGAAAACATGAAGAAACTCCTAAATTGACTACAGAAATGCTACATATAGCCATCGGGCGATGCAAATTATATTCGATTATAAATATACAAACATACTTATTTCGCAAAAATGTTGCTAATGAGAGGTTACATAGCTTGATAAATCGCATGCGCCAAGGTGATAACATTAACCTATTAATATTATACATAGCAACCTATTTAGATCGAAATTGAACTAACGTAACAGAACCAGTAATTGACAAAGAGATTCTTATTTTACAGAAGATAAGGGTTATTCATTTGTTTTTCAACAATCAATTCATAACCTTCTTTCAATCTTTGAATTAAAAGTGAAGTATCCATTATTGGTGCCTTCAACTACGAGTATAAGTGCCCAACATTTGGTGCCATTACGTTACCTACCATTTTATGCGATTTAAGTGCAAATGTTTTCTAATTCTTTAGAATATTAGAATAATGTTGCCAATTGAAGTAAGCCTTCTCGTTTATTATCAAAGAAACCTAATAATTATAAACGAGTTTTTTACCAAATGAAGAAATAACTCTGGGCCGTAAATCGGCGTCAAATCGGCAAGGTGTTTAATGTGAGCCGGTAGCGTTAACTGACATTACATGTTGCTGCCAAGCAGTCTGATTAGCCGTCAAGTAACTATGCGAAATGTGAACGCTCTCTTTAAGAAAGAAGGTACAAGGTGTTGTCACTAACAGAGATGATTTATATTGCGTCTCAAATATGGGCGTAAAAAAATTGTCAAACTATACACTAATAAGCAGGATGGATTTTTTCAAGGCATAATGGCAAAGATTTAGAAGCTGTATTTGACCAAGGCCAAGCCAAGAGTTGTGTCAATCTCAATTTAAGTTTAAAACTAAATACACGCAATATTATATGAATTGGAGTATTTCATATTTGTAAATAGCGCCGGACGGTGAGAGAGCGAGCTTATAACCCCCTCTGTTTGTGTATAAACTGTGGGGTAAAAATAAACAAACAACTGAATCAGCGGGGAATTTCTGCTCTGAACTATACGAATGACTGGTGATGAACTATAACAAATAGAAAACGCGAATGCAGGCACTTTTTAAACGAAACAAAAGGTACTCCGCTATAATAGAAAACTCGAAAACCCACTAGGGGAAGCTATACAAAAACTACGGCGACATTTCAATAGTAAAAGAGAAGTTGAGCCTGTTCAAGTTTTTACCGTATTCCAATTGCAATTAAGAATAAAATACTGTTGTTTTTCGTTGTCTTTTAGGCTAGGTTATGGCAGCAGAATTTTATAGCTTGCATTCATTGAGATTTCTTTTGTGACAGAAAAATCTAAACAAGCGAATAAACTTTTAACTCAAATAAGGGAAAAAGAGGCAGTTTGCCTCCTTTCCCGAAAACATGGTTGAGGAGGGTGATGGCTATGATATGCGTCATACTCGCGAACGGGTACTGTTTGTGGGGTCCGGTCTGTTCATGCTTGCAAGGATCTTTATTCCAGTTAGTTACTCGTATTTTACTTATCGTTCCTGACGTAAAGACCTCGTCGTGTTGTTCTCCTTTCTCTTCCCATCTTTAATTTAATGTTATTGACCTTACATTTGTAATGACTTTACTTGTGCTAGATGTAATAATTATTATTTATTACTTTGTTACCTTGTAATGTAATACATAATTACATTCATACACACATACGTACATTTTTAATTTGAATTCCTGAATCTGTTAAAAGCGTCATAATCACACAATACTGAAAATTTTATAATGCTGACCGTACGTCAAATGTAAACATTGTCCAGTTATTATTGCTTTTCTATGTATAGAAGCAAAAACCATACGTTCAAATTTACAACTTTTCCTGATATTTAATGCCTGACATACGACGCACCGCCAAACCTAATACGTAAAAAACATTAACGATACTGACATGAAATGGATGTCTTTACGCAAGAAACGCTTTTTGTAAACAAAAGGCTAACGGGAATATATAAGTGAAGTGGCGTGAAACGAACTTTACACGTAGAAAGTTGCAGGCATTCTCCACTGTAAGTTTTATGGCCAAGGGAAAGAAAACGACACGGGCCACCTGGTGATATGTGGGCTCTGGCCATAGACAGAGAAGGCTCAGGAAGACGTGCTTCTGTCTTATTTTGAATAATAAAACTACGGCCGCGGTTCTTGGATGTGTTCCAAAACCGTAAGGGCTTCCTACTTGTGGATTTTGTCAACAAAGGACTACGCAATAGAGATTTAGTTGACCAACAACAATAACGAAAACCTTAATTGAATTAAGTTTGACCTAGTGAAAATGTGACCTTGCTCGCATAATCTCGGTACTCGCGGCCATTCACTTCGCTTGTGGGTTTTCGCTAAAGTATCGCATGGACAATGTGTCTGCGTATAAAGTTATTCGCTTAAACAAAACATTGTCTTCGTGATATACACTCAGGAGCAAAAATAACGGGTCAGAGTGCGTTTTTCGTACTAAAGAGGCTATTTCGAAGCCATGGTTCCTCGCCAGGGAATGCTTTTAGTGAATTCTGATGATGAATACCGCGAGCATCGATACAGGACTTCCAGAGTGCCTAGGATACCCAACTGAATGAATAGGCGGTTCACGCCGGAATTGTGCATGTTCAGAAAAACATCTAAAATGGCAATAAAATGTAAAGAAATCCAAATGATAAACCAAACTGTCCGGCTCCGGCTGTGGTTTTAACTGATTGTGCGATCAGTTAGGTATCTTAAGAACTTTTGATCTCCTCTATTGAACCTCGGAGTGTCCACCATTAAACCTCATTCAAAACAACCCCTGGCAAGGAACCAAGGCTTCGAAATAGTCTCGTTTGTATGAAAAACGCGTAGATTAGGTTAGGTTAGGGTAAGTTTTGCGGGTGGTAGGACCTAGTGCAGGGTCCTTCCGGATCGCTACCACCATCTTGTCTATTAACCTACCGCCAAACAGCAGTATTCGCATTGTTGTGTTCCGGTTTGGGGATAAGGCAAAGGCAGGTGCAGTCTTAGGCTTGCAGTCTTGTGAATGCGATTGTCTATGGGTCACAGTTTCCACTTACCATCAGGTGGCCTGAGTGCTCGTTTTCCTTCTCTATGCCATAAAAAGCAGGTTAGTTTTTATCATAATTAAAATAAAACCGTTTACGGTCAAACGACTTTATGCGTTAAAAAATTTTAACAAGCATTATCCACTGAGTGAGTTGACACTTGACATTGTGTTATAGCCTTGAGTCTTACCTATCCTACGCAATCAACGTGACTTCGACTTGACAGCGGCGTGGAGCTAACCCCAGGTGCTTCTGTTTAATCCGTTCTGTATACTCTTTAACTGAACAATTGTCCTCGCATGTGATATGATATCCATGGACTTATTTCTCTAATAAGTTCATGGTGATTGTCTAAAACTCGGTATTGGCGAAATAGATCTTGTTAAAACAAGAAGTGAAAGCCATGAATAAATGGAAATAAAGGTGACTTCAGCAGAATATAAACGCAACTTAAATTAGGGTAAAAACAGGAAACCATTTAAATGAATAATCACAAAACTGGATATAGTGCAGTGTACAAACTGCAATAAATATTTTGTATGGTTTAGTAATGGAAACAGGTAATAGGTGTGTTTGTGCACCCGCTATGCACTCTGTTGCAGCGTATTTGTGCAGTGCAAATGCACGCCCAATTTCCCTGGTATGGTACAGTCATCTGGAAACTTAACCGACCGAGCAACGCCCATAATTATCTTTAGTGTCCAGGTTTACCGCGATGTTTTGATTAAGCTGGACTTACTGTTAATTACACCTAGAGTACTTAATTAACTACAGTTTTTATGGTAATGAACACACAGGCCACTTAATGCTGAAAATGATCTGAGAACATAGACATTTACACCCTCAAGACGACAATCCTAAGACTGCCCTGAGGACTAAGACAAAATGTCTCTATACTAGTCTGTTCACCAGTTTTCTTATCCCCACACTGGACCTACAATGCATACACTACTGCTTGGTGGCAAGTTAAAGAATAAGACTTACCACTACCATCTAACTGTTAAAGCGCTGCCCCTTTGATTACCTAGAACTGGAAGTTGGTAGGTTTTTACAATTCATAATACAGCCCTCTAAAATAAACTCAAAACCCACGATGTAATGCTTGTTGCAGAATTGATAGATCTTAAACGGCCTAACCAATGTTCATGATACCTAGCTAGGAACCACCGGTAGAAAACCTGCTGTCAAATTTGAAATAAACGCATCCATCCGATCACCAGTTTAAGAGTTACACTGCCACAAACAGACACACACGCACGCATGGCCGTCAAACTTATAACCCCTATTTTTACGTCGGGGGTTGAAAAGGATGTGGCTAAACGCTGCCTGAATAAAATAGTACATTGTTGCCTAGGCGCGGAAAGTAAGGGTTTTCCTGACGAGGTGGTTAGCAGGCCGAGCAATAGCGAGGCCTGCTAAAATACGAGTCAGAAATCCTCGTTTCCGCCGAGGCATACATAATGCTTTTCTCAAACATGTGAGGAAATAATACAAATACATTTTTAAAAAGGAAGTAATATAATTATGCAGAATGAACGAATGTTACCGACTGTCAATTGTTTTTAAATACTAACCATAGAAATTGGAATGCAAATTCAAAAAGAAACACACGCACTGTGCTAAAAAAGCGAGCAGTTACCTTGGCTGTTTGGAATTTTTGTCTTGGTCCTTTTGATTTTGTATGCAAATTGACAGCATTTTTAAGAAAAATATAGACATGGACGGAAAGTGTTTTCATATGGTTTTTTTACTCCTAGGAGTAAAATGAGGCTCTTTCCGTCCTTGTCTTTCAATCGGAAAACCGTTTTTTCCGAGCATGTTTGAGAAAAGTTTATTTATTCGTATGTACATAATACGATACATTATTGGTGGGTTTAAATAAAAAGTTATGTTAGAAACACGTAACTAGAAATAAAACAAATGCAAGGCTGCCCACATTTTTTTATTTGGTTGTATATTTAATATGGTATGGTGTGATTTGAGATGATTTTGATTAAAATGTTCCGCATATTCCCACCGTGAACGTTGGACTTGTGTGGGTTGCTCGGAGAAATGCTCTATTAAATTTATCGCTGACGCCGTGAAATTTAATTCTGTTATGTGATTAGGTGCATGCAAGTTCACAGGATGCTGTTTGAACGTCTCGCATCGTGTTATTTTGATTGTGAGTTATACATTTAAAATTCAACAATGACGTGTGTTACAAAATTTGCAGAATGATTTTGCAATAAGATTTGTAGCAAAAATGCGTACAGTAATGTGCATATTTTTGTTCAACTTTTTTTCAGACAAAATCAAATTGTAGAGTTTAAGAAGAAACTTGATAAATTGTTAGTGTGAAAGAGTTTCAACAATCGGAAAATGTGCACCATCGATAAATTGACATTATTGTTCTAAAGTGTTTGTGCTCTCCTAACGTTTGCGTGTCGATTGATTTCGGTCAAATGCTTAGCACCAAACTACCATAACACCTCGTTCATTATTCATAATCAGGCAAATAAATATTTCATGTTTTTTTTCCTTAAAGGAATTATCGAGCCCTAGTGCAGATCAAGAGTCATGCACTTTAAAGGTTTCATTTATCCTTAGTTATTTATGCAATTTTGATATTAATGATAATATTTTATGGTATCTTTTATGATATATTTTATAGCGTATAAGTAATATCATAATATTGTGTAGTAAATAAATACCTTCTCTGACAGTTTTATTTTATTTTTCGTTGCGTAACGACTTATTGCGCCTTGCGGGCGACCGGTCAGTAAAGGCTGGCCCACAATAAAATAACCGTACCGTTTTGATTTTATTATTTTTTAATAGCAAGGAGAACGCAAAAAAGCTCGCAGGCTACTTGATGGCAGCTCATCCATTATCCCCTCGACCACGATGACTACCGGAGCAGAGACAGAGCGAGAAGGAGGTGGCGAGAGAACTAGGACGCGTTTCGTAGTGAGTGGCGCAAGGAGAAAAAGATGGGACGCCTTTACACAACGTTGGAATTGGTACAGACAGGCTGAAAAACACGGAACGTTCCTTAGGCCAATAATATTGATTTTAAATAGGATTTAACTACTTCGTCGGAATTCTACTGCGGCGCACGCTATGCACAAATACGCAACAAACCAGGTGTAGGAGTATTAGTTACTTAGGTACTTTACTTTATCACTGTCTAGTATACATCGTACAAGCCCAAAGCTTTGTTTGAAACTAAGTCAATTCATGTGAGATTGTCCCCTAGTATTTATTAAAAAAAAAAAAAAAAAAAAATGTTTAATTGCCAAGAAACTTAGGTACATTTACATATATTGGTAACCTATCGCAACCTCGAAAAGTTTTTGACCGAATTTCATTTGACCGAAAACATTTCGTTTTTTATCGTTTCTCCGATTCGTCATTTTTTTATTTCACCATTTGAATTTAAGTAAATGGTTCGTTAGTCCAAGCAACTTTTCTCCTTGTAGTCACGTACCCTATGTATTGTTACGTATTTTATTTCAAAGCCCATTTTTCATTACACCAATGCTACAACTAGCCTGTGGATCGTTTTGTATTTTGTTTCTTAACCCATTTTTCACTTCATCAATGTTACATATAGATTTTGCTACGTTACGTCAAATATTCATTTCGGCCAAAAAATCTTGCTTGTAATTAGTTTCAACTATCTACAAAATGCAACGAGCAAGACGAGTCAGGGCAGAACCGACTCAGATAGGTTAGGTTAGAAGGCCAAGGCGGGAGCTTTGCTCCCGCCTTGGCTTTCGAGGTTATTTTTTTTCTGCCCCGAAAAACTTGCTTAAGTATAATTTATCCAGACAATGCAAAGATCAAGACAATCATGGTCGATAACATGGTCGATTTAAAATTAGGTAAACTATGAATAAACCGAGCCCTAATATTGGGCAAAGGATACTAAGGTAAAATCAGAAATAGGAAAAAGACAAATAGACAAAGCATTACATTGGACAACTGTTGATACGCCGAAACCAGTAATGAGGTATAGATAATTTGTCAAATCGTTAAAAAACCAAAACAAGTAATGAATAAATAAAACTATTCGAAATGATCATTCGGCCAAACGTAAAAAAACCCAAACCATAATTGACGAAAAGTATTTGTCGAACCAAAATTCGGTCAAACATTTTTCGAAGTTGTGATAGGTAACCACATATATTGCCCATGACCACCACGTTAGGCTCAGCCTGTCACGTGGGGTACATTTGTTACGATTACCAGGTACAAGTATAAATCCTGCGCTATTACTAATTAGAATTACAGATGGCTTAACACTAATTTACTAATTGTATAATACATCGATATTTGAATTAATTTGAGCGTGCGTGTGTGTGTGTGTGTGTGTGTGTGTGTGTGTGTGTGTGTGTGTGTGTGTGTGTGTGTGTGTGTGTGTGTGTGTGTGTGTGTGTTTGTGTGTGTGTGTGTGTGTGTGTGTGTGTGTGTGTATGTGTGTGTGTGTGTTTGTGTGTGTGCGTGTGTGTATGAGACTGTGTGGGTGTGTGTTAGAAAACCCTCAGTATTTTTTCAGCTTCATAATAATCAATAGGCTGAATCCAGTTTGTCACTATTCTTTTGGCCTCAGCGGCAGAGCAGTGTCTACGCTAACAACACTATAAGCGTGTGGAAGTAGAAATTCAGGGAATCTTCTTGCAAAAGCCGATTTCGTTCTGGGAGTTGGCAGCGTTATTTATCTTTTATTAACATACATTTTGATACAAAGCGAATTTATACCCACATGTGCGTGCATAGCGTGTACCGCTGCAGGCTGTGTTATTCCGGCTTTATCCGAATTTCCAATTTCAAACCGTGTTTCCGAAGACGCACGAAGGTTGCCGAAACGCATTATTGACGTAAGAGCACATATTTCCCGTTGCACTCGCGTAAACCGCCCGTGTCCTTGAGCTATACCAATCGATTCTCCACGCATAGATTCGTCTACAATAAGGCTTCTTGTTTGCCTTCGCGGCGCAAACAATCAATACGTTATTGCGCCTCATTTGTCTTTTTTACACAAACGGCTAGCTCAGGGGCATTAAACACGAAATTTCGGATGCTCTACCTTTTGTTCTTCGCTCGTGAGCGAATCGAGAGGAAGTGACAGGTAACGTAACCTCGAATTTTGACTCGGTTAAAATACCATATCAAATCTTTTTTTAAACTTAGGTTTTCAAAAACCAAGTTTGAGGTATAAAACTACTTAGGTATAATTTACCTATAAATAATGAAAAAAATAGGTACCTATATACTCTTTGTTAATCCCATTATCATACACATTATCAACTGTGGAATAATCGAAATATCGAGGAAAATATTCCCATACCTAATAGCAACCTCTGCCAATATTTTCTCTTAAAACAAAAGGGTCTGTATCTGTAATTGCAATGCAAAAAAGGGTCTCTAAATTACATAGTACTCTGAGAAGGGTCCACAAACGGACACATGATCAAACGGTTGATAATCCCAATTAGAAATGGAGATCGTGCCTAACATAAAGAAACATTATACGACGGAAACAAATGTCACATACGATAAAATTGGGTCACTTTAATGACGATAAAAATTACTTTTAATCAATCTCACACACAGCACCATGATCAACTTAAACTTACAATGTCATTATTATTTAATCCTAAATTTTAGCGTGGTAGTGTGACATCGACATAGTTCTTCACTCAGCATTGCATTTTAAACACAAATAGTATCTGCGTACCTTCTTGATATCATTTTATTTGAGTGTGACAGCGAACACGAATAAGAACAAAAACTTCTTCAGTAATAATAAAGATATTAAGATAACAGATTGCAAGCGCGATAGGTATTTCCTTCAGTATGTGCAAACGTAACTACGTACCGATAATGTTAACTACTTTAGCTTAATATACTAAACTCTTTCCTCATAAGGCTTAACATCCTATTTTTATGTCTGAGAATTGTAGTCCTGGCGGCCCAAGTTAATATTTAAATTTATCAATTAGCGGCCCAGAGTCTTAAAATAAGGACAGACAATGCAAACACATGGGCACCATTCTTAAAAAAAATAGTAAAACTGAATTTCACCTGCGGAATGGCTAATCCATTTATTTATAGTAAAAGGAAGATAGAAGTCAATCCTGACATCGCAGTACACTTTATAAACTAATAGTCTCCCGCCAGAGGCTTCGCCCCCGCCGCAAATTTCCGACGTCCCCGCATTTTTTATTTTCTTTCTGTCATACAAAACCTTGTCCTGACAATAACGAACACAACAAAAAAAGAATTTGGTGCAGTCGTTCGGAAGTTATGCGCGTACATACATTTTGCGATTCATTAAATTTAGTTCAATCTTAGTTAAGTTTAAATTGTGCCATTATTGCATTTATTTTTTTGGGTTTGAGGTCATAATTTGCACTGGAATAAGAGGTCTCAATTCTAGGCCGTAAAAACTATATCGTCTTTTACCGCACTTTTAAGTAAATAACAGCTATCAAAACGTTTATACGATAACAGCTCAAAGACGATATTGTTTTTACCGCATGGAATCTTGGCCCAGGATTGACTTTTTATCTTTCTTTTACTATAGTAACATATTGACGTCCAATTTGCACGTGAGTTTTTTTTTTTAGTAAGTCAGTGTCACAATTAAGAAATGTTCCTCTTCGTGATTTAGTTTTGTTACTATTACAGAATTTTACAGTAGCTCAACGATTGACGTTGTTGACTAAACATATGATTTAGGTGCTATGTAGTAATAAAAAACTCGTGTACATAAATGATAGTCGATAATTCTCGAAGGATGTTAGCAATTTTGAGTGTGTTTAGAGTACATACCGTTTAAAATCAAAAACATGCCTTGGGGCTTTTTTCAAATCTCAGCAAGGTTAGAAATTAGAAATATCACATCATATGACTGGAAAATATCACGATTTCGTCTTAGGGTGCACTCCAATACTGGATTTTCGCCAATGCTGCAAACTTGTCTTTTAGCCGTGATACCAAAAGCTGCTAACTCCATAGTAATAGTTCAAGCATTTAAGATTCTATGTGGTTACCGATAAAGTATAGAATGCTACGACTACTACATTGTAGTTAGCCTCCTTCTTTGTATTACGGCAGCGTTTGTCCACCACCAAGCAAAACAACTGAAGATTTACCGAAACGTAAATGTTGCTGGAGACTTAGGCGTATTGCGAAATTACACTAAGCTTTTGCACATATTAGGCAAATAGCGCGTGCTTAACGACTTTTTCGCATTTATTCTTTTACGTGATTTTTCTTGGCAAAATTGTCCCCGTTTCCTTAATACAATGCCGAAACATTAGGCTCTTTTGTATCGAGACTTAGCCAGGCAATTAGTTAAAGTAAATAAAAATCAATGATTGCCAAATTGCGAAAATATTTTTGCAGAGTAGCTTAATGGTTTCCCTTACTGTGGTACATAGAAACGTTTCTCTTTGTAAAAAAGAGACAATATCGCTGTAAAAGAGTACGATTTCAGGATCTCTTTTACCCTTTCTTGTTTTCTAAACTATACTGTTAAGAGGAATGTGAACTGATGCTTAAATGGCAGAATTGCTTAAAACTTTATAACGAAAGCTTCGCAATTTTTGTTTTAAAATTCACCATTCTAATTTTTACGAACTTGAAACCCCTAAAACGGGCTACAGTTTTTTACATTCTTCTTCGATGCACTTTTGCATTCTTCGAAACCAACTTTCGAAACAAGAAAAAAATCGATCTTGCGGAAGGTCGAAAAATACACGATTAAATTCATTGACTGCATCATTGGTGTCGTTAAAAGTTCGTCCTCGCACGGTTTTCTTTATTGTTGGGAAACAGGAAAAAGTCGCACGGAGCGAGATCTGGGCTATATGAGTTGTACACCGGAAATGGCCAAAAATTCGAGGGTCCGAGCAGCAGTGTGAGCTGGGGCGTTATCCTGGTGAAAAAGAATGCCGCGGGTACCGCTCTTCGGACGATCCTCGCCGAGCTGTTCGAAGGCTTGAGGTAAGCACACTTCAGTATACCATTGACTAGTGACAGTTCTTCGGTCTTCTAGAGGAATAACTGCCACAGGACCACTACGTCGAAAAAACACGGCGATCATTTTTTTGTTGACCGTCCTACCTCGAACAACTTTCGTAGGTAAGCCATCTTCCTCGAACACCCATTGCGTCGATTGTTGCTTAGTAAGTGGGTCGTAGCTATATATCCACGATTCTTCACTCGTCAGGATGCTCGACACCTGTTGTGTTTGCCGTGGTCAAATTTTTCGACCATATATTTGCACCAATCTACCCGCCGAGCTTTTTGATCTTCAGTGAGCAAATGCGGTATCCATCGTGAACAAACTTTCCGTACTTTTAGGTGATCGTTCAAAATATTTGAAACTGCTTGTGATCCAATCTTCAGTTCATCTTGTATCTCCCTATGTGTAATATTTCTGTTTTCTTTAATAAGCCACTCCACTTTGATGACATTCTCGTGAGTCACTGCAGTCGGCGGCCTCCCCGGTCTAGCTTCATCTTTGACGGACTCCCTGCCTCGTTTAAACTCACGGAACCAAAAGGAAATGGTGGCTAATGAAGGAGCAGATTCTACAAAAACTGTGTTTGAGTTTTCATGTGACTCCTTAAACGTTAAACCTCTTTTGTAGTCGTAATAAATCATCACACGAAATTCCTCTCTTGTAACGTTCATGTTGAAATCGAAACAATGTATGACACATATTTTTAAAATCATTTTTTTAATGTCTTTGAAAAATATTTATAATTATTTTCGGCCAGTGTTTTGAAGGCAATAAAAAAATGTTTTAATCGGTAGTATAAAAAGTATAGTTTTGTTAATAGGTTCGGGACAGCTAGAAACTTTCAGAACGGCCCTCGTATACCTTTCGGTTAGGTTAAGATTGGTCCCACCATACTTTTTCTACATGACAATTGTACCTTTTCGCACATTGGATAAATTATTATCTACAGACAAAGTCACGAGCTGCGTCACTAGTTGTGTCATGAAAATAGTTGCCATTCCGAAAACAAACACAAGACGTTCACTCATGCTTTAGGACTGCGATTTCAATTAGGTATTGCTTAAACAGCTGAGACGACGCCCAAGTGTTGAGGGAGAAGCGAATGGGGGCGCACGTCGCGGGAATGCGGTAAAAGTACAATAAAAGGTGTTTTATAGAAATATGACTAAATACTCGTTACAAAAACTGACTAAAGACAAAATACAAGGGAACCCTACATCTCAATTGGATGAAGGTTACTTTTTAAGACTCTAACTACGAGTATTATACGAGTATAGGTACTTATCTAAAGTTCGTAACTATATTATTCTTGTTTGTATTTTTATGTTCTCTGTTGTTGTTTGTCACAAATTAATGTTACGTATTCTTTCTTTCCTTTATGAAAGAGTTGTCTTTGAAATATGTATGGCTAAGATAATGTCTTGTCTCCTTGGCATCTTTCTCTTTCTTTCTCGATTACTGCACCTAACTAATAATATTTAACTCAGTTAGTACTGCTTTGTGATGCAGTAAAATAACTGCCAAGTTCATAAAAGCACTAGACTTAGCAAATCAGGGACGAGAACAGGTGGGTAAGGTAAATGCGTTGCAGTCAGGAGACCCTGGGTAGGGAAGAGAAGTATTTGCAGACCCATTGGGTGCCATTGTATGATGGTCCGACGATATTAAACAGAATGCTGGCCCACGATGTACCAGACCCATAACAGGGCAAAATGAAAGAAGCTTGGAGAGGCATACCCAACAGTACAAATAAAATGCTGTAAATGTTTTGTTTTTGTATGGAAAAGGTGAACGAGCACACAAGATGCCTGATGGTAAGTAGGATCTGTTACCCATAGAGATTTGCATTCTCAAGTCTACAATTTTATCATCGCACATGCGTTGCCATCCCTGACGACTAAGATGGAATGGCCCTACGCTAGTAATTTCGCCGATTGTCTTATCCACACTGGAACACAACAATGCTGCTTGGCGGTAGGATAAAGGATAAGATGTTGGTAGCGATGCAGACGGACCCTGCACAAGGCCCTACCACCACTAAACTCTATACTCGTATTCTTCTCGTAACTCGCGCCCGCGCCACCGCAGCGTTTGCGCAACGCTATCTGCGGATCGGCCGGATTGTCTTCATTTCGGCACTCTCGCGCAGCCGTGAGTCAATCATTGCAATTTTATAATAATTGGGGAACCATCACGTAATAGGAAGCGGTTTATTCAATTAGAGAACGTTTGATAACTATCATTTTGGAGTTCCGCGTGTGGTGTATTGAGGTCGTGATTTTATTTGGTTTGTTTGTTTTGAGAGGCTTGCGAGTTTACTTTTCTTTACGATCTGGATTCACCGCTGCTCAGGGACATTTGCTATAACACAGCAATGACTGAGAATTAGAGTGCGTTTCATCGAGCTGTCCAAAGCAAAAATCCACCAATAATTAGGATATCGAAGTTATGCGCAAGGAAAGATAAATAAAGCAATGCTATTGCTGGTTTTTGGTACGGCTCTGGCGAAAATGCGGCCGTAGCCAGCTTTTATAGCTAAGGCCATAAACAAGTCTCGGACAACTTGCGTCGAAATGGATGACGAATGACCACGGTCGAAGGCATGCACATATGCGTTGGTAAATCAAGTTACGACAGTTTATAGTGAATTAAGTCAAACCTATTTCTTTCATATCGATGTTCGTTAATATTTGCATTAGCATTTTGTCTATGGTTACTTATGTTACTGATGTTTAAAAACGGACTGATGCTTTTCATATTGGTATTGTATTGTGTATTGTAATGTGTATTGTTGTTTTGTTGTTGTATTGTCCATCGAGTAGGTGTCGGTGAATACTAGCATTGAGGCGTTCCATCTTGGTCCTCAGTATTGGCAACTCGTTAGTAGTCATAAATAATATAACAATCTTAATGTTGCAGTCTTGAGAATGTGTATGGAGCTCAAATCCCACTGGTCTGTGTGTTCGTTGCCTTCTCTATGCCCAAAAAAAACACCGTCTTACTCCTTTCTTGAATAAAAAAAATAACTTAGTAATGTTTGAAATAATCAATAAACGCAGCTCGAACCAAGGAAAATCCTCGCCAAGGCTAAATAACTAAGCGGTAATGCTTTTAATTAATTACTAACAGGCTTTCACGCAGTAGTATGTAGCAATGCGTATGGTTTAGCGATTAGAAATCTTGAGTCTTATGGGTATAAAGTTATTTTTGTTGTCACTAGATTTGTGATATAACTCGTAATCTTAAGATTGTTAGTGATTGTTTAGCTTTGACTTCTTTTACGGTAAGTAATAATGAAGGCGTATTACCACCGATTATTTAACAGAGGGGTCGTAGGCGCAGGTTTATTGCCGGGATTTAAGAATGTTTCTAGAGATTCGTTAAATATGGCCCTTTTGATAGATATTTTATCATCTTATAAAACTGGATTTTAATATAATGCTAAAGTGCTTGTTTGTTTATTTACGGTTTAAAAATTTGGTACAGAGATGCTTTATACGTCGGAAAAATTATCAGACAGTTCAGGAACAGTGATAAACAACTTTTACATGGACGAAGTCGCGGGCAACGGTTAGTAAATAATATCAGCTGACAATTTTACACAAAATGTCCTTAACCTAAAGGCTTGTACCTATATGGGTATAAAAACCTCAAAATTTTCTCGTTTCGGAAAGCGAACCTAGGCTCGCTAGCTTCATAGTGTACCAGGTAGGCTAACCGCGTCGTTAGAGCTTTATCTAATAGAGCTAGGTACTAAGAGAAAGGCGAACGGTTACCGTTTTGTTACGAGGCTTTGATTACGAAACCATTTCGCTCTACACTGCCCTCCTTAGACAACTGGGGTGGCCATCAGTTTCTAGAAATGCCAGGGAATTGATAAGGAACTTATTTATTTTATTGCTAGCTATTACCCGCGACTTCTTCCGCGTAGAACTGCTTTGTTGAAATTCCCTCGGCCAAGAATTTTCTTCAGTTTTTTTTTATTCACGACAAGACTTTAGAGTTGTTGGTAATTCTGTGTACCCCACTTTGGGAATGAAGGCGTGAAGGTATGTTAAAATATCCTTACCAACACTGAAAAAAGAACATGGTAGGTAGGATTGTAAATTTTTGTGCATAAGCGTCTTGATTCCATCCGAGCCTAACAACACGATAGATACCTTAACTAAGATGTTAGCAGCTGTAGCAGCCGAGAGCATAAAGGTAGGCAAATATAGTGGTCTCGGCCCAGAATACATGTTTGTTCCAGTCGAGACCCTTGGTCCATGGGGTCCTAGCGCTCAAAGCCTCTTCAAAGAAATTTCCAAGAGGGTCATTGACGTGACAGGAGTCCGAAGAGCTGGCAGTTTCCTTGCTCAACGCATAAGTTTAAGTATATAGTGAGGAAATGCTGCCAGTATCTTCGGGACAATGCCGCAGGGCTCTTTTTTAGACATAGCTTTTTGGTTTTAAAATAGAATAAGATTTAAAAATGTAATTTTAGTTTTGTAATTATCATCCCATGCAATTTATTAAATAAAGCCTTTTTAGATGTTAGTTGTATCACTAAAGAACTTGACTAAATAAAACTAAATTTTTGTCAAAAAACGAAATCAAGTTTTTTTTTAAATTAAAATTGCTAGGATATTAGACAAAAAGACAAAATCAGTTTTGCTTTTATATTATAATTATGTATTACGTACGTCTATCTTTACATAGTACAAAAGAAAGCTTCCCACCGTTTGTTTGCTAAGATCTTTCAAACTAAGAACCGGATTTTAACGCGGTTTTCTTCAATAGACAGAGTGGATCAAGCGGAAGTTTTTAGGGAAATATTTTTTGGATTATATACTGTTGTTACAGAAATCTCAAACAAACTAAAGCGCTGCGAGGGCGGGTCGCTAATACTAAATAAATGAAGGTGTTGTTGTCGTCTGTTTTTACTTAGGCATAGCTAAATGCTACTACTGGGACGTGAGTGTCACTTTATTTTAACGGTTTGGTACTAAAGTAATACGTCGTATATTAACTACAATACTTAGACAATTAAATGAACATAAAACTTACAATGTTTACCCATCGCGCGTTAGTGGCATTACATAACTTAACTATCACTGTAACGAACGTACAGTTAGTTAATAAATCAGTCCTATTACATAAATGACCCAAGGTCGATGTTATTTAATTTACCTACTATACTTGCACGTTAATCTGTATGTCTTTGGGTCAAAGTGCATTTTTCGACATCGTTTTGTGAGGTAAGTAGTACTGTAATATTCATGCGTAAGCCCAAGTTCCTTAATGAAAGTAAGTTTGGCAGTTCTTCGTTTGGCTAAATTGAATATTAAACAAACTTGCGGATAAGAAGATAATAATTGCAATTATTATAACATTGCTATAGGTACTAAATTGGTATAAGGGAATTCATACTTAAGTATAGCTTGCCAAAAAAAAATTAAAATAATGACAAGTGGAACTAACACTTAAGTAGCTGTTTTTGGGCAACCATTAGGTTATTTCACTCAAAACAGCAGCTTCTTCGTTTTTTCTTTACCCTATTTTTTATATGATTTACTCATAAACATGTATTATGTTGCCTCTAGGTCAATAAATCTGGCCAACCATGTAAGCGGGTAAAAACGACAGCCGTGACTCCATGGCGGTGGCAGTGTCTATATTGTAAGAACTCTGAGATTTGACGCTATTATTGCTTGTTTTTCAGTTAGTTATTTCGGTTATCGTTCCTGACGTAGATGAGGAACCTAGAGACCATGTAATGTTGTTCTCCTCTCCTAGTCACTATTTTTAATGTAATGTTATTGAGCTTACATTTGTAATGATTTTATTGGTGTTCGTTTTAAAATAATTATTTATTACTTTATTACCTCGTAATGTTACTTTTAAGTATTGTATTTTATTATGGGAAAAAATGACCTTCTGCTGGAGTTTCTTGCGGCACTTCTTCCCCGCAATGATGGTCTTGTCCGAAGCGCTAGTAGTTTCACTCTATATTACCGACGTGTAAAGAGCACACATTTGGCCAATTTAGTGAATAAATATTTTGAATTTTGACGATGAATTTTAGATTTTTTTGTCCAAAAATACGTGACATTTTCGTTTGGACAACCCTATCTAGAAGTATAAATCGATGGCTATAATTCCTTGTCTAGTAATTAACGTTTACAAGATGTAGCGAAGTTGTGTGTTGCGGAGGTCATTTAACGGTTGACGACCGACGGTTTATACAACCGTCCAATCCAACGAGACCCTTACACGATTGCATAGAACTAATGACTTACCTGAGCAACAGCATCCATCGCCATCTTGTCGATGTCCAGGCTGTAGAAGTTCAGCTGCGGCACGTACCGCCTCCTCGGCCTGATGACGTCATAGTACGCCACCACATCGTTCACCGAAACCACGGGACAGTCATCCGCCGTGCTGCACCCACTACTCACCCCATCCACCCCACTATCAGAATCCCCCTCTCCCCCAAACCCTTCCTTAGAATCCCTACGATCCCCGAAACTGGTTTCCGAGCCTTCCTGATACCCCGATTCGTTCATGTCATCAGGAGTAACGATTTCGGGGATTTTTAACGAATCGAACTCGTAGTCGTCCTCTTCTCCCATGTCGGTGATTTCGGTGATTTCGGTGACTTCTTCGATTTCGGTGATGTCGGTTAGATCGGTGTCGGTCATCTTGGAACTGTGTCGCACACTGTCCACTACATAATGTTCCGTCACACTGGTTTGCACTGCTGGCGTCCTGAGGACAAACGTTTACGTTAATAATAACCAAATAAGTACGTCAATAAGAGCATATTTTAAAAGAAATGCATTTGTAGAATAATGATTTTGATATTTAACTTTAGACAAAGACAAGCCCCACGAAAAAAAACACAATTTTTGTAAGCTTACAAACGTAGATACTCGTTATCTATAGCGTTATAATTCAGTGTGAACCCGATAATATTGTTGCTCAAATCTATATGGTCATGGTATATATAACAGTGGCTCACAATATTTAACAAAAACGTTGAACCATTGTATTAGTAAGTATCTATATTTATCACCGTTTATCGGGGGTAGGCAACTTGGCATATTGACGGTATACTTGGTAGGGATCCTGCGTACGAAGCTTAAGGCCCCGAGTGATTACGGGTAGGTATGGTATATACATATATTTAATAAGTATGTGTGATGAGCACGAGAATTTGTTCCTGACATGGAGGTTTTTTGTAAGTAGTAAAATAATTATTTTTCTAAACTTACATAAATATAATGAATATAATATCGACGACCGTAATCTAAATTGACGTAACGGACAAATGGCTACTTTTCAGGAGAGCCAAAAAACTGTATTTTTTTTCTTTTAAAATTCATAATTTTGTTGTTTGTTAACGTATCATGTAACTAAAATTAGCCAATTATTTATTTTTCCTCACTCTTTAAGTACAAATAACTCAATTTATCATTTAACGCTTAGTTACGGAGATAGCATGTCCCTTACGTCAAAAAATAATTTAAATTGTCCGATAAACCCTTCTTTAGTATTAGACTTCGGGGTAAATTTGACGTATCAAGAACTAAATTAAGAGAAATTAAAAATAATAGGATGTAACTCCATTTAAACTGATCTATTACATGGTGTAAAAGGTACATGGAATTTATCATTTGTTGAAATAATACATGAAATCATAAATGTAATTGTGTTATTTAGTAGAGAATTGAACAATTTAAAAGATAAATTATGGCATAGGTACATACGTTATCATAATTATGTGCAAGTAACTAATAACAAGTAACAAAATAAAATTAAACACGCTATTTTATGTAAAAGCGAGAACAAAATAATTATAATAATTAACATAATTGTATAGAGGACGCCCAAGACTTCGTACGCGTAGAATTAGTTTCCCGCTACTCCCCCCCTACTTTAACCCCTTAGAGAGTGAATTTCCAAAAATCCTTTCTTAATGCTCACTTACATCATTAAACAAACCCCTTGTATTGAATTTCAAGTTTCCATGGTACAGGAGTTTTGGCTCTGCGTTGATATATAAGTCAGTGAGTGAATATACTGGGTAAATATTCGTTGTGATAACGCTTTGGGAACTTGTTTTGTATACTAAAAGACTCGCAAAATAAACACAAACCCGGATATTACGTGCCACCGAAAATGAAATATTTTATTAAAAACTAACTTCTACCCGCAATTTCATCTGCGTAGATTTTGATTATTAATTTCGGGATTATGTTCTAATCCAGAACCTAACCTATGTGTGCCAAGTTTCATCTCAATCAGTTTAGAGTGTTTGAAGCGTGATTGAGTAACAAACATCCAAACACAATGACACTTTCTCATTCATAATATGAGTAATATAAGATATATACTGCAATAACTTGTCTTATGCTCGCAGTAATTTATCGCTTCGAGCTAAGAGTGATTTTGTATGGAGTAATATAGTATATCTCTTCTCATTCATTTTCCAAAAGTACTTGAAGCGTGCGTCTTTACAAACATACGTGAAGAACAGAACTGAGCATCACAGCACTCAGCTAAAACCAGCAGCAACATCTTAAGTCCCAGATAGACGGACGAGTAAGTAGGCGTACTGAAAGCTCGACGACCTTTTTCGCCCGCGCTTACCGGCGTAAGGTCGCCAAGCCATAAGTACGACGTACTAACTCGCACGTCTATTTGGGACTTTACTGTAAACATGGTCATAGTGATATCTCTTTTACCCGAAAGCAATTTAAAATGCTTGCGAGTAATTCAGCTATATCAACGAACACTGCGTCTGTCATCTAATGAAAGAGATAACGCTAACATCTATGGGAATAGTTCAAATTAGGCAGTTATGTTTTAACGTAAGGGCCGGTAGTTTATTGCTTGTAGTAGTGAAAAAATTACGTATATGCCATGAACACATATTTGAAACAATGACAGATGGGCGTAAGGTCTGTATTGTCTTACATCTGCAAAAGCAAAACTGCGTATTGCAGAAATGTTTGCTAACAGAATTGTCCCTTACGACTCAGGTAAATGAAGAAGATGATAGTTACATCTATTTGTGATTTAATCAAATGTATTGTGTAGATACTTTTTGAGACCGTAAAATGGTGTATCGGCCTTTTACTTATTTGATGGCTCCTTACGACGTTAGGTGAATTACGAAGACGACAGTTACACCACGATGGATTTGAATATTATTTCTTTATGTTTGATACGTCAATTTTTTTTCAAAAACTGCGTCGAAGTAACCGTTTTTTAAGGGTGTAAGGGGCATGTTTTTTCAAGCTATCGAGATGTAACCTATACCATTCGAAAGAGAAAAAAAAACTGAATACAACTGCATTCATAACTCATTTTCGCTCTTTTGTCCCTTACGCCAATTTAGATTACGGTCGTCGATATAGTTCTGAGTTCTCTGTTTTTTATTACTTCCATAATTTATACATAACTAGCTGCCCAGGCCCGGCGCCGCCCGGCTTTTTTTTTTCATACTATTACTTATTAAAAATAATTTATGTCCTATTCCCAGACCTATTGAATATACCTATACACAAAATTTCATAAGAATCGGTCAAGCCGTTTCGAAGGATTTTGTTACAAACACTGTGACACCAGAATTTTATAAGATAAACAGGTGTTAGGTTACTTATATTATAACTTATAACTACTTATAAGCTATGAGATCTTCATGTACTCTGGTACCAACTAATGACGGGCTTGTTTATCAACAATACAATAATTCCTTATACTTATATGTTTATTGTTTCCTAGTACTCTTGGTACAAATGTCTATCCTTTGCCTGGGACGGGTTATTTGTGTGTGACCGTCAGACAGAAATGAATCGTTTAAAAAAAATAAAACAAAACGTTTGAATACTTTTTTTCTCCCTATACAACAAATTCGTTTACCTAAACTACGGTAAAGGGTGCAGTAGTTTTAAAATGTCATATTTAGCCATCAGTCGGAATAGCCGCGCCTGACCCACCTGGCCTTACTTTAAACCCCATGCCTATTACCTTTGCTTTATGTTTAAAAAACCAAGCGACATTAAATCCCAATATATCTGGTCTAGCGACACTAATGCGCGAGATCGCCGAGAGCGGCCGCGGACACTTCTCACTGTCGGGATTGCTAAGTCTAACAGATGGCGCTGCGACCCAAAAATGTTATTGTCCGATGCGAACACCGGAAAAATATGCCTAGATAACAAAAAGTTAAGACGTCGTATGTTATTTTGACATTAAGGTTTTGCCAAAAGGGAGGGCTATGTTTTTAACAGACGTATTTACGTGTGTAGCGCATAAAGTTCTCATCCGATTTTAATCAATAAAGTTTCAATCGATGCGTTATATTATAGTGCATACAAAATGAAAACAATTGTTACGCTTTGAAGCCGATTGTCATTGCAAGTGCGTTAGGCGATAGCGACGCAGGTGACGTTGGCTACATTTTATTCGAACAAAATCAATTTGAGTTATGTTGACGACAATATCAAACCTTGCACTCCGGTTTTTAAATATTATCTATTTTGTTCCATTTTGCACTAGGGCTCCCATCTAGTCCGTAAAACTATATTGGTTTTCATATTTCGTTGACAAAACGATAACATTTCAAAAGCAACCGTTTGGTAGTTTTGTGGTTTTACCGAGTAGTATAGATAATTTGGCGTTAGACTTAATAATAAAAACAATTCTATTGTTTGAAAAAAAAAAGCATATTATAATCTATATATTTTACATCAGCGTGATTAAAAACATCAACATGTTTTGTTTATAGGGTAACAAACGGTACAATATGACTACAAACAAAGTAAGATACAGCACACACGCTTGTTAAAACCTATCACGAGTATCACGACCCTATCCCACACGCTTCGCTGCATCTAGACACGCGATACGAGTACCTTCGAGGTTTCCGAGTGAATTTGCAGACGGCGCCTGTCAAAGTGACGAGGGGAATAAAGAGCTAATTTTATACGCCTCAAATAGTCTACCTACTTAATACTTATTTTTATAAATAGCACTTATTCGAGGTTTACTTAGTTTTTATTACTTGATAGTAACTTTTTTATCATTTATTTGATATAAACAGTTACAATATAACAAATGTAACATAAACTTTGCAAGGTTTACGCCATTTTCAAAAAGGTCTAGCTTAAAACGCCAGATTCCAAATTAAAAAAGTTGATGGCAACAGTAATAAGGGAAAATTGACGCCGCGGGCCGTGGGTTGTCGTGCGGGTCTCATTTAGGCGTTTTATGGAACATACTCGTACAATTTACGGATATTGCTTTTGTTATAATACAGAATCTAGTAAAATATTGTATTGAAACATGCGAAAAAGCCACATTTAGAAGATATAAGGGGGTATGTGAGAATAAATCTATGAAGGTTTGAAATGATACGTTACTAGGTTGGTAGGTATGTGTCAATTACATAATTATACCGAACAGCGTAAATTAAGCTTAGTGTTAAGACCGTTAACAAGGCCGGACTTGAGAAACTTGTGGGAATCGACAAACATAAGTCGCTAGCAAACAGTGGTTCTGTAAATAATACGAGTAGTAAGGATAGTAGGTATAGTAATGTAGAATATTACTTAGTGTTATTTATTTCGTTGTTTGTGTCAGATTTTTGTAAGCCAAATGGTACATATAATATAATAGAGCATTCGACATAATCTGACCACGGTACCGAACCAGTTAAAAAATATATGTTTCACAGAAAAATATTTCGACTTTGACTTTGTAATAATGTTACTACCAAACCTACACTACTTATACTACAGTATATTAATCTAATTACCTAATTGTATTATTTTAAATTTGTAAAACAGCAAACAACAAACAGAAATAAAAACGAGGGAAACAACGAGTCAAATTTCTTAACCTTAATAGGAATCATATTGTCAGTCTTCCCATCATACTGTACAAAGGGAAATCTCGAATTACCCCAATTTTTTCCCATTTCCCCCTATCTGTAACAGATCAAGAATCAATACTCTTTCGTGTTAACAAGGCATAACCACAATTTATGTAAGAAATAAATTCAACCCTCTTTTCTTTTGAACAATGCCTTTTTTGCAATACGAGTCTAAAATAGATGCTCTATTTTGCAGAACATTTCTGGCGCAACAGGCTCCCTTCGATCCGCTATATGGGTCAGGGCCGCCAGCAACAAGTTGCGTTGCTGGGTTAACTGGCAACCTTGAATCCAGGGGGAGTGGGAGAACTCGCATTAATTTCGATGGGATTTTGGGCCATGAATAAATTGACACCGGGAAAATGGCGATGTTTCGTTAAATTGTGTATTTCATGATTTTGATAATTTGGTCGTTTATTGTACTGTTACATCATGTCCCCCCCTCCCCTCAGCGCTCATAATGAAATCGATCGATTTGTATGAATCTCCATCCATGGAAAAAACAAATTCGAATAGAGGAGGAAATTTAATTAAATTTACACCGGCAATAATCAGCAATCGCATATCGCAAAGATAGCGAAATAGTTAAACGTCATGGTCTATCTTAGTATCTAGAGCGTTACTCGAAAACTGAAAGACCAAAAGACTTTAGACTTTTGGTTTTGCACTCCTTTTTCAAACACTTGATATAACCACTGATTTTACCGGTCATTTCTGCATTTATCAAAAAGTTTGACATTTTAGCAACCTTTTCATATTCCGTTTAACATCAAAGACGCCCCTTTTGGCGCGCTGCCAACGAGTTCGTTGTCATTTCGAGAACAATTGGCTAATTCTAGACCATGTCCGTTAACAGCTAATCGTCAATGCTATTAACGACCTACCGCCTTTGAAATAAGGAAGTTTAATACAAAGTGCGTCGCAGAAATAACTTGGCAACGTGCCATTCAATGCAATACAGGTGACACATCTTCTAATGAAAGTTTGGTGCATTTGCGGTATTCTTAGAACTAATAAAAATCAATCAAATACCTAACCGTAATACGTTCAAGCCACTTCAAGCCCAGGAAGTCAATATAGTACACTTTATAAGAAAATCAAGACTTTGGCTCTAAATCTACTAAAAGTTAGTTGCAGCCATCAATAACATAAATTTTAATAAATTGCTTTTTTATTGTTGAAAACATTCCAAAACAAATATGTATGTAACAAATATATTTAAGAGTAGACAAAGGGTTTTGGTTGTCACTAGCTAGCGCCTGCCGAAAAACTAAATTTTCATATGCAGGGCGTTTCAGTGAACCCGCCGCCACCGCATCGATTCAAGGTCGCGGCGGAGTCACTTGTTGCATTCATTCATTCCCTAACTCATTCACTCAATCCGTTCATTCACCGAATTTTCACGAAGATGCGCCACATTTCTTACAGCGCTTGGGGTTGTTATGTTTTAATATTTATCGCTGGCAATTTAAGTAACAAAATTTTAATGAGTCTGCCAATTCTAATTTATTTTCACTCTCAACGAGAATAAACAAGTACTTATCAATAGACATATAATCGCAGTAAGTATTCGCCGTCATACATGTTTCATTTGAAGCATTATTATTTGACTGCTTTTGTTGTTAGGAGTGTTGATATTACTTTATAGGAGAACTAGGGCACTTGAAAAGAACATTATGTGATCGTTGCGTAGCAATATGGAATGTAATCACCCTTGCGCAGTGTAGCAATGTGCAAGTTGTAGAACATTCCCAGAATATTAAAGTATCAATTTTCTGAAAACATACTCGGAACGTTTGAGGGGATATAGAGAATGTTCTTTTAACACACAAACAATAAGACTATTCATTAAACTAACCGAGAATTCCTCATTAGAAACTTACAAAATTTCAATAGTGTCTCGTCAGTACGAGGGTCCTAAACTATTTCCACCTCTCTCAACTACACCCATATCACAAGAACAAGATACTCAATACGGAAGTTCTCCGACACTACTACATCATCAACATAGAAGCATATCTGGTTCAAACGCAGGGCATGCAGTATTTTATCAAGCAATACGATACGTATAATGTCGGTTGTACGAGACTGGCTTTTGTGGCAGTTATGTGACCAGAAGGTTTATACGATACCTTTACCGGATCTCAAACGCTGATGCTGCGTAAATTGAGCTGTCTCTGCTGCCAGTCGGTGTGATAACGGCTATTAGATACCATTGTAATGTAACTGTGATTTTGTTTTATCGTATACATATTTTGAGCTCAGACGTGGGATGGGATGGGATATAGTGCAGTGCAGACTTCATTCCATGGACGGTTTTATACCCAAGTCAACTTATACAGGGTGTAACATTTGAATCGGTCAGTGTGGGAAACACTGAAATTATAAGACATACGAAGATCTGTTCTTAGGAACCATGTCATCGATTTTGGTAACAAGGAAAACTGCATTCATACATTTAAAAAAAAACTTGTACTCAGTTCGGTAATCGAACCCGGATTTTGAAAAATAATACTAACACTATTTCTATTTAGAATTAGATATCATGTTTTATAGGAACATTTACTGTTTATGATTTAATAAATCAGGAGAGCTAGTCCTGACTACTTAAGGCTAAACCTCTTTTATAAGTACCACAGACAACATATACAAATGAAATAAACACTTAAATAAAACATCCAAGACTCAGAAAAAAGCACTTTATGCACATTACAAAAATGTTTGTTCTTACCAGGATTCAAACTACCTTAATCGAGCGTATGTTTATCGACTACTACCGACTAGGACACCTGCGTTTATTTGCGTTTTCTACTTACGCAGTGAGAGCAGCACGGGTAGCACAAGTTGTATTTTCTCACTTGTCGCTTCGTGGGTCTCTATCGCTACAGACTAGAAAGAAAAGGATATCCGAGCGACAATCAATCGCGGACATGTGCTTGCCGAGCAGAGGCGTCTGAAAATCTTATGAATTAAAACCTGAAATTAATGATTTTTCGGGACGTGGACATAAGGGAAAATTACAAAAAATCATATTAAAATGATCAATATCTCCGAAACTAGTAAAAATCTCTCTATCAGCCCTATCAGTTTTGGCGTTAGTTTTAGGGACACCTGGTAAAGGCTGATAAACATTACCCTCCTCCTTCGGCAGTCGGGAAAAACGCCTTCTCCGCCTCTCTGGGCTCACTTTTTAGTACGATAACGCGCCGCACCGTATCGCGTCCGCTTTATGTGGATTAACGGCCTTAGTAAATGACGATTAAGTCATGCTTTAGGGATGATTTGTCATCCTAAGTTTAAAAAAGGAATAATTTAATTGTCTCTATGTATCTTACTGTGGTAAGGCGCTTAAAAAATTGCATACAACAAAATGTAACGAATGACGACCGCACCGCTCCGCATTCGTACGTCGCAAGTGCAACAAGGCTCACAATGGAACGAGCCTGATTATCCAGTTGCAGTGCAAGTGCACTGATGCACTAATAAGCCGCCGGTCGATATCAGCCGGTGCACAATGACGCACTTTCTTTTACTTGTTAAGTGCATAGGTTGAATCTAAAGAATGACTATGTAGTCTTGATTATGTTACGTGATGCGTTGTTGAAAGACTTTTGTGATTTAGCCAAGTAACAGCCACTACGATATGCGATTAAGTAAGTATTTATGGTTGTCAAAGTCAGCTTCAGTAACCAATGATAAGCTTCTTGAGAAATCATGATGAATACGAACATGTTACTTTATGTTTTACATGCCATTAGCTAATGTTTGTGTAACGTAAACACGTTATTGTACCAAAGAAAAAGAAAAACAATTCAATAAAGATAAAAAAATAAAAAAGGAGAACTTATCTCCTTAAGGGATCTCTTCCAGTTAACCTTTAAGAGATTGAGAGCAGTGAAAGATTTTTGGTAGTTTGTGTAGAGGTTATGATTCCTGTAATCCAAAAAAAAACAATATCGCTTCCATTTTTAGTTCTTATAAGCACGTACAACAAAATGGATTTATGTACCACCGTAGACCTCTGTGGCTGAGACAGATCATATTATTTTACTCAAACTTGAGGTATATGGTGCTTATGTTTCACAAATACATTTGGTTGACTGTACCAATATCTAGAAGTCCATCGCAACAGCTTAACAAACCACCACCGTAACGCATGCCTCAGCTCTGGTATTATATTGTACTTTGTTTAGCCCACCCAGTTTTTCAAATCGAAATCATATTGTTGACATTATAGAAGCTCTTACTCAATTGACAGTGACAGTAACAACTGTCATTTTAACAAAAAGGCCCTAATGTGTATGTTTTACCGCTGAACATGAAGAAGAAGACCCTCATTTTATTTTACTTACCTTAATGCAACGGTTTAAATGTAATGCCTGCCACTAACAATCCAATCTGCACCTAAACCAATCGAATCAGCGGTAACCAATTGAGTCCCAGCCAGTCTGAATCCGGTATAATTTGAATGCCAAGCCAACAACAGGTCAGTGGTTGCAACAGCTGACCGTTAATCGGGTTACGGGATGGCGGTCCGTGACTATTGTCTGTCCATTAAACGGCGATACTCAACTAGCTGATGTAAGAAGCTATATATCACTTGATACATAGTGTATGTTGTACATAGTACATATATTGGCACTCTTTGGCACTCAGTCTTTACACTATAATGCGCACAGTAATGTGACAAGTAGTTTTACGGTTAATCGACCAATCAACGGAAGGTGGTTAACTATATGATAAATAGAATATAATATAATATAATCATTTAACACTCATATATTGTTAGTAGTTCCTTAATCCTAATTGTTAGTAACTAATTACACTCAATAAATACAATTACATTCTAATAATTATGGAAAAATGACAGGTCTCGATTTAGCCCTTCCTTCCTGCGATACTCCCGATTTTCGGTATGATTCTAGAAATACGCTACGCATTAATAAATAAAAATTAAATCCAACTTCCAAACAAGCTTCAATATTTTGTGCAGTTACCCCTTTTGACACACTCACTGTTAGAATGTGCAGATTTCCTCACGAAGATTTTCCTTCACCGTAAAAGCATCGGATAATGCACTTAAATTAAGAAAAACTCATTAGTACATAATCACCGCCGACGCTCTAAGTCCAAACAAGCAACATTTTAGTGATTTATAATTGGTTGGCAAGAGTTTATTTCATAAATGTTTCCTTTTGCATTCGTTACGATTGAGAGTACTCAATGTCTACGCCTAACACCTTGGCAGAGCACGTGGACCTCGAAGGAACATCACTTGACGAATGCAATATTTGAGTGTAGTAGTCAAACCAACACAGCTCTGATTCCTGAATACCATAAACGCACACACGCGGCGGTACTGTACAGCATTGATCGTCAGTTGATATTTCATCTAGTTTGTACACAGTCACACATGTATGCAAAAGCAAGGCTTGAGTGACTTAGCTGTACCAAACTTCGCAAAGCACGTGGACCTTACTACCTTACAACCGGCACGTGCCCATTCGCCACGGCGGCCATTTTAATCAGCGCCATTTTGTAAACACGATAACCGCTGTCATGGACGGTCTGCCATATCGTGATAAGGACATATTGCGCGATAAGATTCCGCTATATCTGAAAGGCTATATCGACCGGAAGTAAATATGGGGTACATAGTGAAAGGCTGCCCACACGTAAAATATGTTTATCGATTGGAAAATTGCGAAATTTCGTAGTTATGGCAACAGTACTACATGGGCGATGTTTGCTGGTTGGTCGGACGTAGTATTGTTGAAGTCGTAAATTAAGCAGAACATCGTAAAGAGCAGTGGCATACTAATAGTTCCGCCTCTTTCGGTCTAATTCCTGCCGAAGTCATAAACATATCTATATTTTATCCCCAGCTCCGAGTCATAGGCTTCATCAAAATCTGTCTCAAACTTTTTACTTGAACGGACGAACAAACAAAAAGACGAAAAAACATTGATTGGTGACTCGGAAAAAATTACACCTAAAGCACAGACCCAATATGCCTAATACTAAAGACATAGTATAGATCAGATCTTATATTATGTGTCTATGCCATTATTTAATCTGCGATACCTAGTTGCTTTGCTTAAGTAACAAGAAAACGAAAGCATTATAGAAACCGTATGTTTATAATAACGCTTGATAATGTCGAATAAAGGCCTTGACAGATCCGTAATCCATCCCCAAGGGACAGCGGGGAAAAGTTCACAAATCAATTACAATCTAAAGGTCCCGTTTTCCTCTACACACCCAGCTGAGAATTCGATTCGGTGTCCATTTGGCACTGAGATCAGAAAACCGGGCATGGAACAGTTTTGATAGAGAATAATTTATTGCTTTAGGTCTATTTCTACTTAGGTAGGTTGGTTATTTTACAAGTATTCCGTACTGCTCAAAAGTTAAGTTTTCTACTCGTCATTCGAACGAAATTGAGAGTAAAAGTAACTTTTATTTACCATTATAACCGTAAATTATAGCATGTTACGACCTTATTCTAAAGCATTATGTTGTAGCACAATTTTCTATCAGTGTTATGAAATAAGAAAAAAATTGCAAATGGTCTGTTATTAATTACCTGGAGTTAATTAGCCTATCCCGTGTTAAAATAAATCTCCTGATTGTAAATAAATAAAACCATGTGTTGTTAAACAATTTTTAACACTAACGAAATATAGCGTTATAATAACGATTTTTTTATAACGTTATACGTTAACGTTACGTCGTCGGACTCTCGGTTGTCTATTGCTTGCTCACTTCACTTTGGTCTCACATCGTAAATAGTTAGCAGGTTATTAGGGCTCACTGTACGAGCTTTGTAGTTGAAATCGAGCAAAAAGTGTACTTTATGTCCTATTTTATTACTTTTTGCTTTCCTAACATACCGAGGGGTTATTACTGAGTGTAAGCAACATGTTACAACATACTGCGGTTCATAAGGAAAATAAATCAATCACACCAAAGTTATAGTAATGTGCAGTGGCGAAGCATCACGTAAATAAATAGACAAGCCGGAGCAATAAAAGGTGTATGGCGTGTGTCGGTTTTACGTTTTGTTTGTATACCTACTCTATGCATAGGAATTTTTGGTAAAGCCGTAAATAATCGGCTTGTACGAACGCCTCGCGACTGGTAATGTGTGTGATTAAGCATGGAAATCAGTTCCGAGGTTACGCTTGTTCTGTTGTACGCTTGAACTACAATTTAGTGTTAAAACAACATCATGTCAATCTCCAATTTTCAAAAACTTATATAAGACAAATAAATAGAAACTACATAGATTAGAACTACTTACTTGTGTTCTTATGGTCAATTTTCACCTCCACCATCAATACCGTCACACCTGCTGCATGGTACAGTCGATCTTATAAATAGCTGCAAACTTTTGTACACTGTCGCTTTGACGTGTTTGACAGATTATTCCATAATTTTAAATAAGACATTAAAGTGACGAAGTACTAAAAGTGTGTGTTTCTTATAACACCAACCCAGATTCCAAGTCACAAGGGTGTTAATAATTGGGTTAAAAGTTATAACAGTAAAAACAATGCATACAAATAATAATTCAAACTTTCAAAGTAGATAGTAGCCGAGCTACAGAATTACCAACCACTCTAAAAGTTTACTGATAACTCTGTAAACATATTTTGCACAATTGGGCTATTTGGGCGACGATGTTTACCAGTGTACTAGTGCAGCAAGATCATCGCCTAACAGCACTACAAGCGTTTATCCTCTTAGTCGCCTCTTACGACATCCAAGGGAAGACATGCAGTGGCACTATTCTAAACCGGCAACACCACGGGGTAAAAACACATTTAAAGCTGATAAATAAAGAAATGTCTTGAAAATTAATCGTCACGAAATACACATTAAAATGTTCACTTATCAATCGAAAATCGAAACGCACAATCAAACGTTATCCACCATAACATACCTACTATACAACGAAATAAAATCATTGTGCAATGATGTTTAAATAAATAACAAGTCGGTATGACCAAAGGAATGACGCGGCTGTAACGGAAGCGCGACGGCAATGCCCACCATGGTAATGACTACCCATGTCGGCCATTTAGTCGTAAAATATGAGGTTTAGCTTCACTTGTATTAACGAGTCAGCCTAATGCGAGCTGCTTAATGCTGATTCTAGGAAACGTAATGCACTCAGTGTTTAAGACGGCACCGAGCATCCAGTACTCTTACCATGAGTTACAATTACCGAAGCGAGTCGAATGCTCTGTCCCTCGCACTCTCTAAGAATACTACGGACTCTGCGAGGGACAGAGCATTCGACCCGCTAGCGAGTACGGTAATTGTAACTCATGGTAGGGGTACAGTACACTATTATTGTATTGGGTTTTCTAATAAACTAAAGGATTGTCTTGAAATTGGAGTACATTTTTGTAGTACAGTCGAGTACAAAGATATGTATCAACTTTTTCACCTTGTTGAATTGTAATGAGGTGCAATAGTGGCATCTTTTTGTAGTCGACTGTACAAATGAATACACAATTTATAGGGTATAAGACATGCGCAATGTTGACTACACGAAGGGTAAAGGATATTAAATTTAGCCTTATATGCAATACATAATGTATTCATTTGTGCAACAAAAATCATTCTCAAATCAAATTTCAAGACAATCCTTCCCAATACTTTCGCATTTATAATATTACTAGCGACCCGCCCTCGCTTCGCTTCGGTTAATGTGAGTTTTTTGTAAAACCCGTTCATGATCCAGAATTTATTATACATATAAACCTTCCTCTTGAATCACTCTATCTATTTAAAAAAACCGCATCAAAATCCGCTGCGTAGTTTTAAAGATTTAAGCATACAAAGGGACATAGGGACAGGGAAAGCGACTTTGTTCTATACTATGTAGTGATAGGTATGTAGTAGGAAGTAGGATTTTACGTATACTCTCCTACTCGATGACGATACAAAAATCAATGTTAATGTCAACTTGCTACAGAAATGAAACATGGCTCGGTTAATAGATCTTGGCAACACGATGTTTTTTTACTATGACGATGATCGCCCTATGTATGGGGATTTTTTGTAAAATCGTCATCGTATCGTATTGATTTGTTTAAAAATGTAGCCATTAATCGACGCGTGACGATGCAATGCATGTCTGCAAAAGCTAAATAACTGTTACGTTTATTTTATTAAACGACAATGCTCTTAAATCTCTCACAAACACTAGCGTTTCTGTGTCAATTTTGTTTTTAATTACCTAGTGATGCGTCGGCTCTACCACAGACTCAACACCGCGACCCTTTATTAATTTTATTGAATTGAATGTAGTTATCTCGTTCTGTGGCTCTACTCGTATTCTACACTGTTATAATATTTTTAATTTAGCCATCATTACTGTCCAATAAATAAGAGCTATGATAACGTTGACAGAAGCAACATGGTTTCTACTGAGCCCCACTAGCTAGCCAAACTTGTTGAAGTAAGCATTATCAAGCTGACCTCCACAATCGACAGTTTATAATAGCAAGGTACCTACTTAATTAACAATATCCATCAGCGAATTTAATAGGACGGTCAGCAAACCAGAACTCGATCAACATTATTTTGCCGACGCTTCCTAAATTAACTTTATCAGAATTCGTTTAAACATTCATAAATTTAATTAAATGTAATCAATCTTTTTTCCCTTTACGGTTTAAAATGGCTGCGGCGGACAAAATCGATTTTTACAGCGAAGTAAAATGATCGTAACGTAATTAACGCGTTGAGTGCCGAGGCTTCTATTTCTACGTAAAATCGACCCATATCCGTGTTTTTGGCACTTTATACTTCTATGAAAACGTTTTATGTAACACGTAATACATCAATAATTCCAGAATTCTGAAAGTCAATTTAAAATTTCATCTTTATTATTGAAAATGGTCTTGTCTATGACGAGCAAAAAGATGCCCTCTAGGTACCTACCGAAAGTATTGTGAAAAATATGTTTTGACCTTTGAATTACTCAGAAAGTGACGAAAGATACGACCGTGAATTACAAGTATATGAATAGTTTTCAGCTATCTATCTATTGCATATTTCAACGATCAACAGCTTATACGTGCTGCATAACCAGCCATGTGCGAGTCGGACTCGCACACAAAGGGTTCCGTGCCATTTATGTATCCCCCTTTATGTTCCCTTTAAATATATTTTTTAGTGTTTGTTGTTATAGCGGCACTAGAAATCCACACACTACTGTGAACATTTTAACCGTCCACCTAATACGGTTCAAGAGATACAGCCCGCTGGCAGACAGACAGACAGACGGACGGATAATGGCGCCTTAGTAATACGGGCATTGGTACCCGGGCATGGGTACTGAGTACGGGGTACTTGATTTTTATCTTGCTGTTTGAATGAAGTTTTTAAGAAATCGGGCTATTACGAAATTGATCATGTTTATGTCTCACTAGCGGCACCTTCCGTTGCGAGATGGGAACGACAACATTTACAAATGCGCTGATTGTTTACATACTACGGATACTCGGAGTTGGTAGACAGGTTCTCTTGAACGAACAATTTGAACGAGAACGAGATGAATGAGAAAGCGGATGTTTCTGTATAGTGAACGGTTCGTTCTATTTTTTGTGAGGCATGTAACAGTGTTATGAAGTAAATTCCTGATCTTGTTTTTTTTTAAAGATTAAGATTATGTTACGTGTAATGTATTAGTATAATTTACTTAGGAAACCATTTTCTTATTCTTTCCAAGTTATTCTTCTAAAACGATTGTTTAAAAAACATAATCTTAATTTCCACAATAGTATCACGAATGACACAACAGTAATAGCAATGTTTGTCGAGGATCGGGTGCAAAACTGAACTAAACCCGAAGCCTCAAATCTATTTTATAAGGGCCAGCACACATACAGAGAAGCACAGCGCAGATAATTTTTCACTGCCAGAGCATCATCGATAAACTAACACCACAAATATTAGGAGACATTCGCGGGAATATAATAAATAAATGATTATAAATATCAGGGGCAATGTCACACCAATTGACCTAGTCACAAACTGAGCTCTAGGGTGCTAGACTAGAATATTTATACTTATATAGAGAAATACATAGATAATATCCATGACTCAGGAACAAATATTCGTGCTCGTCACAAAAATATCTGCCTTTTTTGGGATTGGAACCCCCTCTGGGTTCTAAACAATCATGTCACTGGTAGATCACGTGACTTTTCGTATCACGTCATCTACTAGTGAAGTAGTGACGCGATTGGTTTAAAAACGAAACGAATCTACGCTAGTTAGCGTCTATGGTCTATGGCGTCTATCGTCGGCAGGGTACCTAACTACCAGCTAGGCCAACGCGTCGTCGGCTTTGACTTAATAATGTAATTATATGACTTCAACCAGCCCTGGTTTTGCAAAACTCACCAAAAAGGCTGATTATAAGTAATCCTTAGAAGAATTTGTTTTTTAATAGTAATGGTAATCGAAATTCTCAAGCCAATGATTATTGACGGAAAGGGATCCGATGGAGCTAACGTAACTTCTAACTTTGATTTTCTGGTCGTGGAGACACAATCAAGGCAAACTAGTACCTCCACTACAGTCAGTATTACACTACTTATAAATGTTAGATGTTGGGCGGAATGACCGCAGATGGTCGAATTAGATTACTAAATCAAAACGAACATCAAAACGACCCGTGTGCTTACCTAATGGATTGATTGCATCCGTATATAGGCGGGGGAGACAATGGATGCAATTAGCGCAGGACCGAGGAGTGGCGTGATATGGAACAGGCCAAATAATCAACAGTAGGGAAATACTGTATACAAATAAGTACTTAATCGGTTTAATAATTTAATCATAATATATATTTATCCCTAAAAATATGAAATAATGATAACTTCCGAAGAAAAAACGATAATTCCGCTTCGGACAAAGTCGCGAGCAAAGGCTATGTTTAATATGTTTATAGGTAGGTGTAGTCAACTCGCTAAGCGTGAAGAGGTTCAAACATAAAAGTCAGTCAGTCAGGGTCGCGCCGGCGCGTCCAATGGCATCTACTCATGCCCTCGGAGATTGATCGAGAAAACCGCGGATTTTGCTAAACCCTTCGCTATTTTAAACTCACAACTGAGAGAAAGCCTCATGCAGACAGCATCCTAACGTGCTTAGAGCAGCCCAGGCAAAGCTACAAGTAGGTAAATCGGCTTGTATCACAGGCAGCCTAGTCATAAGGAAAGTATAGCTAAGTTAGCGATTTTCAGAAACGAAACAAAAATGTAAACTGATCGCGTCCACCCCTTATGTTAACTCCATACATTTTGAACGGGCAGAAAGTAGAAACAGCACCATGTTTTCATCTTGGCTAGGCCACTGGGGTGAATTTATAAACAAAATAGGCACAGTCGACCTACCTAAACACTGTTTTAAGTATAAGGAAGAGCACCATCTGTACTTATATATATTCTATATTCTGTGCTAAGACAATAACAGAGAAATTAAGCTTTTAGTTTAATGGACTGATCTTAAGACTAATGTAGCCGTTGCTTGTTCATAATAAATCATAGGCACTAACCCTCTTTCCATTTCATAGCAATATTATAAACGTGAAAGCTTGTGAGTACCTATAGGTATGTTTTTTGGGACACAATATCTACGTGGACGAGCTCGCGGGCCATCCTCGGTTAATCAATAGGTACATTTTAAAACGAGTAAGTATTTTAATATAAGTACGTTAGGATCCCGTTGTTCTGAATACGCTTCACAAGGACAAAGACTAACATAAAGAACTCAATCATAATCAAAAAATTAAAGGAAGTAGCTATAATGACTTTATTTTAATCTAAAATCAAAGTCTGCGCCAGTCTTTGATTTTAGAATCAAATAGAGCAAATATCGACCCATTTGGCACCTAATGAATGCCACTAAACGATACTACCAATAAATCACCTACAACCGAATCAATGTATAGATAAATTACTTGGGTATTGCGTTCTTTGTGTATAGTAGTCAGCCAACACAGCAAAGATATAGAACAAATGTTTCGCACACAAGTCACGGTCCTTGTTAGTTGTTAGGTGTTAGTACCGATCGTCATCTATTTGTATCTCCTTACACACACATATTGCAAACGCAAGGCTAAAACAATTTAGATATTAAACTGCCAACGCTTTAAAACAGCGCACTATAAATCAAACGCAGACAAACTTAGACAAGGAAAGCTACTCCTATATAAGGCAGCAAAGTGTCGAGCCGAACGAAATGTCACAAATAAAAATAAAACCTTAAGTCATATTTCATAAAGTGTACTTCAGATTGACACGTTAAATTCGAGCATACGATAGCAACGTGAACACCGGTCAGCCTTGGGACACTCACTTTTGTATATAACCATTTATTTATTGTGAATGCCGATTTGTAAAACAAAATCATAGCTGCATTTCTAACATGTCCTATCGTAACGCTACAGAGTTCGTATTACAGTAAATTCATTGCACAGCGATGTCGGTAGACTGATTGACATTTTAAATTCCAGTTAATTAACACGCTGTATTCTTTTGTTTTATGATATTAGGTTTTTAATCTGTACGAATGTAAATTGCCAATGTAAAATCTGGAACACTGATGATTTAAATGGAGAACTTGATTGAAATAGGTCTGCCACCATTAAGTTTTTTAAGGTTTATAATTTGTCTGTGGTAAAAATGAGTCCTTGGCTTTTTTAACCGACGCAAAAAAAAGGCGGTTGTCAGGACATGACAGGATCTTTTTTTATTTATTTATTTATTTATATTCCCCGATTCCTCGAAGACTACTGGAACGATTTGTTTTCTTTTTCCTTGTTTGATTTGGTACACTTTCTAGTTGGTTTAATTGTCAACATGTCAGGATCTGATGATGGGATCATAGAGAAATCAAGGTAACTCTTCAAATATTAATAGGCACACCAATACGGATTTCGATATTTTTCACTGTACCTCGCGCATTTGCTTTTGAAAAGTACTATGTGGTGAAGTGGAACTGATGATGAAGACCACAGATGGCCACCGGAACTCCTTAACGGTACCTATTTGGAAGGCGGCGATAAGGTATCTCGATTAAGGTACTTGAGCGACTACGGCGAAGCACATTTAATTGTTTAAATATGACTATGACTTTCCCGCGGCGTTGCTTGCGGCGAGCTTGAAATGTTCTACAGTTTCTCATTAATTAAGAAGTGGGACTACATAACAGCATAAATAGGACCACTAAAAAGTATAAAATAAAATAAACGTTTAAAAGAAACAAAAATAACTTACGTAACTGACCTATCAACCATTTTACTAGAAGTTATTTTTGCATTTTTGAAGGCGGCTTTTTGTTTTTTTAAACGTTTATTTTTTAAAGGACGAGTTTAATTATTGGTAGGCTAGAAATTCGTAATCCATGAATTCTTATTTTTATTTATTTAATAATTTGGATGCAATTGAAAACTCGTCAAACGCTAAAGTTTTCGAAGTTTCAAACGCAGGAATAACGGCAATGCAAAAACTTCGAGAGTTTTTTCTAATGTCAACCTGCCCTCGGGGAAAATTGCTTTTCTTCTCAGAAACTTCGTCAATTTTTCCAAACAACAAAAAACTCTACCTTACTGTCACGCGTTTATAAATCTACTTACAATTAATATTGTTGCTTAATTAAATTTTGGTGTACTATAGGATTAGGTAACTAAAGGCTGAAAGTTTATTTCACACGTTTAGCAGTTTTACCACTTTTGACTTGACTTCAAAATTGAAATTGAAAAGCCAAAACATAGCACTTTGATGATAGAGTTATTTCTGTTAAACCAATTGGCGATTTTCAATGAACAATTTTTAATCTTTACTATCTGATACGGGCAGTATTCTTGTACACCTTGTGATAAAAGGAAATTGATTATAACAACAAGCGACATGTTCCAGAAATACGAGTTAGTAGGTTGTTTGTTTTACACTACATTTTAGAGCTCAAAAGTCCCGCTTCACAATCCAATACAACTTACTTAATCTTTTATACTTTATATTTGGAAATACGACGCCAAAGTGAAAAAAACATTGACCACAACAAAATTTCCCTTTTAACCAAAAAGCTAATACGAAGTTAGCCGAACGTTCCCGAGGTTGACCGAACGTTGCATCAGCAGTGAAAGTGTTGGTCTAGCGGACCTGTCGTGGCCCTTTGTGCTACTTGCACGCTCCGATACACGCAACGTGGAAAAAGTTCATTTAAAAGGGACCAGTGGCGTCACTTAAGCCTTTTTGTAAAAAGAACCGAAGTAAATCGTAAACAAACTCCATCCATCCGACAAAACGAACAAGACTTGCAAACGAAAACCGTTGATGACGCGTGAATCATTTGGTGGATTTCGATTTCAATCCTCCAATGTTGCTCTTATTTTGACCTAGGCGTGTCCCGTCTCAATATAACGTTGTCACATGTGAGTATTCGTATGCTTTGAAACGGTATACCTACCCTACAGCTAGTTACGTTTTAACTGTACATTAAATTGGGAGTGGTCCTAAAGCAGTAGGACAACTTACCGATAAAGAAATGGTCTCTGGACTAAGAATGGATAAAACTAAATTACTACCTAAGAATAATGATTTTACTAAATACTTAATACCACTTAATTATAAGTTTATGTGAGAAGAAAACATAATCACAACTTTGGTTTACATTGATCAAGTATTTAGTGAAACGAGTAAAAGGATTAGTTAGTACTAACTACTAACACATCAAGTACCTATACGCAGTGGCAAGTGACTAGCGCGTAAACAGTGAATGTTTACAACATAGCCAGTCAAGTGGCTTTTTCCGACGAGATGGAAAAGCATAGTCGGTGAGTTCCGCCAATTACTCCGTAATTCCTAGTTAGAACCAATAAATTTAATAAATAAAGTAAACTTGCTCAATATAGAGCAAGCTAATACGTAATTACAATCTATTCTACGGCACCAAACAAACATAGATACGAGTAAGTGGTGACATTTCAAAAGGCTTTGGCCACCTGCTTTCCTATCAGTATGCGGAACGGAACGCATGCGCTATGAGACAATACCGTGGGAGCAGCGTACTGCCGCAAGTTTGCATACATCGTAAAAATGCTTTCAATCCTACTGTAGTCCTGTTCCCTAGTTGCAAAAAAGACGAAACATACACATCTATGTTAGCTAGGTATTGTACTCCCAATTTAAGCTAAATGAATGTAGTCTGTACTTGGAATTTCTGCCTTAAATGGTGACATGTAGGCTAGGTTACGGTCATATCGTTGTCTACCGCAAGCCGCATATTGCTAAATTCCGAAACGGCCACGTTATTCGGTAACGCTACATAGACGTCGAACAGAACTCAACGTCATTGTTTTTCCAAGTAACTTGCCTTGTTTGCAACATCAGAAGCCTCGTTGAACGGGACCCTGTCGACTTCCTCTTTGAAAACATATTTCCTTTAGCTCATAGGGAAAAACTGAATAGGGGCTTCATTCCACAAATTTCCAGGAGGAAAATACTTGGAAAAAAGCGCAACCAATGTATGAGGATACCTAAATGCAATGACGAAAAGTCTCTCCGATTTTCAACAGTTCCTAAGATTTTCAGTTGACATGTAAGTAATAATAAATTCGAACGTTCGATCTTCCTCGATGTTACAGATTCCAGAATACGTCCCCAGGTATTCGGTGTCACTCCCACGCTGAACTCACTTCCACATTTACTTTACAACTAAAGTTCGAGTTCGCGTCTAATTTCGCGAGAACACAACTTGAGACGCACAAAGTTTAATACGAGTATTAGGTACAAGTGTTATAGGTCTTCTTTGAGTTGAGAGTGCGTATTGAATAGGTCGACACAATAGGTTAGCTAAATGTGATGCTAAGACGTAAATGTAGATTTTGTATTTTGAGTAATTTAACGTGACATAATAATATTCGTGTTTTTCTGCGCTTGAAACATGTACAAAACGTATCAACTTAGAATGGCGGTTGTGTGTCACACGGCACCTTGAAGTAAATAACATTTCGGTCAGTCAAAGAGCCCATGTGTGCTTCTGTTTAGTCCATTAGAGAAAATTCCCTTTTGCCGAACTCGCGTGTTATATCCATGAATTTATTTCTGTAATAAGTCCATGGGAGTGTCTATAAACCACTCGACGTTGGCGAAATACACCTTAACAGGAGTGAAAGCCATTAATTACAATTATAATTAGACTTTTGTACGTCGTAATATTTTCATTAAAATTTATTTCACCTTCATGATAAAAATAGTACGAAGCATGTGAAATATAGTTAATAAAGTAATACAATGACTTAATTAAAACCGGATTCTAGAGCAGTATAAGATTATTGGGATCACTAAATAATTTTTTTGTCAAAAGTTATAATGGAAAAGAAATATTTCATTCAAAATACCTCCTAACTCAAAGTTGTTATGTACATTTCACTCGCCTTAGATTCTGTTATTTACACCACACAGTTAATTGATCAAATCTTGCCTCTAAAAGAACGTTTTATTTGTTTCATACTCACGTCACGTGGGAGTTGTGTTAAGAAATCGAATTGTCAAAAAGCTACAAAATGGTGGAAAGCGAGGGTTTCATTCATTTCTTAATTGCACAACAATTAGGAGTCGATTAAAATCCCTCTCTCTTCATTTGGAGCGTACTTAAATATTTTGCAAATATTTCGCAATAATAAGAGACTGAACCATTAAGTGCCGAGTTGAACGATACGAGATGCTCTTAAATTTGGTGTTACGCCATTTTGCAGGCGTGAGTTGTATCAACGAGTGTACCAGCAATAAACTGGTGAGTTTAACACGGTCTTTTGGTGTTACGCATGACATGAACGTAGAAATCCTAAAGGTTAGACAATAATGGGAATTGTCTATTTTAATTTAAAATATTTCGCTTTACACAATATGCATTTTGCTGTACATGTACGGTAGTTGACCTAATAGGTTAACTTTATATGTAAGTGTAGGTAGTCCGCAATTGCACTTATAGAAACACCTTTTCTTATCCCTCAACTGTTCTGTTTCCCATATTTCAGGTATAACTAAAATCAAAGCATTTTGCGGCATTAGTTAAAATAAAAATCTATATGAGCCAATTGTGGTGACAGTTCATAATTATACTTTTAATATCTTAAAACAACATGAGGTTTAATCCGCAGAAACAATATTCAAGTGTTTATACAGACATTTGAAATTACTAATTTAATTTTAAGGAAGCTGGGGAGAAAAGAAGCATGACACCAAAGGTCCAGAAAGAGAAGAAATTAAAAGCCGTCTCAGACGACAGAGAAGTGAAAAGAGGAAGGAAGAACTAGACACATCTAGGTAGGACCAGCAAGCAAAGGAAAAGGCCTGGTGGGTAACGATTGCCGTATTACTGCTAATGTCTTTTTTTACGAAAATAATATCAATAACCACGTCTGCCGCAAGGCAACTGAATCTTTTCATTCTTGCTTAAACATATCGATGATTAAAATTGCAATTGGCGTATAGGACAATTACCTATGTGCATATGATGATCCCACACAAGAACCATGAAGCGTAAGCATCATTTTTTGTTTTGAATTTGTGTTGAAACGACTTTACTGAATAGCTACTACAATCACTTCATACAAACATCAGACATATATTTAAAATATCATTATACTAGCTCCTGCCCGCGACTTCCTCCGCGTAGATTTCGATTATCGTTATTCCTTCGGGAACTTTTATGTATTCCGGGTTAAAAGGTACCATATGTGTTAATCCAGGGTATAAGCAATCTCCATTCCACACTTCATCCAATTTCGTCCTCGCAATAGGAGGAACAAATGAAGGAGTAACAAAATAACACAAACGAACTTCTGCATTTATAATATTAGTACGGTAGGATTACTTCGTATGGATTTTCCTCCAGCTAGGACAATAAATATGAACAAATGGATGGTGTCAAAACCATATCTGTGACGCAGACGTCACAGTGACGTCTCCAGAGGCCTTACTTTTAAAATCGAATTTAGAAGTTACGTTAGCTCCGTTCTTTTCACTTGTCATTCGAGACTGGACAGAAAGGAATGAAGATAACGGAACTTCGAACTTCGATTTTCAAACCGAGGAGCTAGTAAATTATTTATAATTCCAAATGCCATGCAAAGATTGTCGACTTCGATTGTTAGAAATGGCGCTTTTGTTGCTTAGCTAAACATTATGTGACCTTTTTGATCGCACGACCTTATCAGGTGTATTTTTTTTAATTATTCCCTTTAGTTAAATTATATTTTTATGAAAAATCTTTGTGACAGGCCCTTTTTTCGTTTCAAAATAGTGCCTGTTAACATTATATATTAAAGAGGAGGTTATGTTCACCCAACAAAGTTGCCAGGGTTAAAATGAACTCGCAGTTGAAGGAAAAGAGCTAGTTTATGTAAGTAAAGCATTATTTTAGTTTGAAGTGAAGAGTGAAGCCAGTTGAGAAGCCGTGCAGGCGCGTCCTTAAAAGGGAGGAAGCCCGTTATGTTGTAGTTTTAATACCGACGGACTGATAGTAATTATAATTTAAATCGTGCCTATAGACCTAGATACTGTTTTTTTTTTTGCAATCGAGTGTTTTATTAACTTCACTTGTAATTTCATGTATCCTGTCGAAACATATTTCGTTCACTTTAAGTATTTACACATGTGCGATTTGACTGTGTAAAAAGAGTTTTATAAGGTGTTAACGATCTGAAATCAAGGTTTTAATGCTCACCCACTCCACATAAGGACTGCAACTCCTTTGGCAAAGTTTTAAATTTTCGAATTCAATCCAATAACACGCGAATATAATCATGATAATTTTTCCTGAAGACATGATTATCATAAATCAGCATACTAATTGGTTGGAATCCCGTACCTTTCCTTTTTTAGAATAGATTAGAATTGAATAGAAAACATTTATTTCGCTTAATTTTTATATATTTTACAGTGTGTGTAAAGTAGTGTTGCGAAAATATCTCAGTTATATGTACAGTCAACAGCATAAATAAGTGATCATTTATGTACCTTGTCACTTTAACGTCGTGATTCAAATGTCATACAGAATTGTGAAACGATTGAAAGCGACAAGGTACATAAATGATCACTTATTTATGCGGTTGACTGTACAATGTCATAGGTACTTACCACCTAAGGAAGTACGAGCTTGTAAATGTTTAAAAATACTATTACGGTGAATTTACAACGATAAACACCTAAAATGTTATAATAATGGCGGTGCAGCTACAGGTATAGAACTATATAAATATAATAGATAACATACAACATAAACAACAAGCAACCACCAAGTTGCGTACTGGTCAGTAATAATTTGTTAATTAGAAGTTCGCATGGAGTAATCGAGTAACCAGCCAGTATGGAAGCAAACTCTGAACCATCGATAACGCGCGTTACCAATCGATTACTACAGAGCATCACTCATGCGCGCTGATTGGTCGTCCAGCTAAAACAATTCAAGTTCGACGCATATGCTAATTGATTCCAAATTTAAAATGAAACAAAGATACGCGTGTTGGCAACACTGACGTTATGATCAATCACCGGCAGAGTTCAAATAACTGGCTCAAATGTTGGTGGCATTCCAAACTAAATTTCTGAACCACTTTGCAAACAGTAACTCAAATCAAAGCGCGATATACGTTAGGATGATAAAAAAAACTTTAAATATATTTAATAGCTAGTTCACCTATTAACATGCTTTGTAGGTCGTTTATAGAAGGTGTCCAATTTGACATTATCAGACACGCTTTTATAGAAGCAAGAAAGCAATAAAACAGATCGTAAATTTTGGACCTTAGCAACATTGTACACTAGAATATTGTATAGATACAGGTAATATAATTGTTTACGGCATTATTTTAAAACATGTGTTTTTTCTTACAAAATATGTAAAAAATATTAAACAGACTTAAAATCAACTTAATTATACGAGTACTCTGTACTATCAAAGATATTTAATCGACCAAAACCAAACATTTAGATACACGATAAAAACTGCGCGCGTATCAAAATTACAATGCATTATGTTGCCTAATCCGTTTAAAAAATGAACGGATGGAGTTTGTTTAATAATCTTTCCTGCAAAGAGAACGGCGAGTTTTAAATATGACATCATAATACATTGTATCTGTGGTAGCTTGACGTCTTTTATGTGCTGGCAGGCATGAATAAAAACAAACTGACAAATGCGAGTTGAACTCGTGAAGATAAGATAAGTAAATTATTATTTTCAGTAATATTTTCAAATTTTTAGGTTCAGTAGTTTTGGAGATACGGAGGGGGGTTGGTCAATTTGCATTTAGTTCTCAAATAACATTAAAACTATATTAAAAACTTTAAAAAAATATATAATATTCGATATCCTCACAAAAAGCCTTTTATTTCATATGAAACACAGTAAGTACCAACAGTTTGTTAAACTTTTTTTCCTTTCTTCTAATTTATTGCCCTTAAAAGTGACACCCATAGTCATTAATCTTTGTGTCTCAGAAATTCACATGCGTACTAAATTTCAAGTTAATTCCTCCAGTAGATTTAGGGCAATTTGGCTGTCACAGATGGACAGACATACCTACAGACAAACACACGGCTAATCCTATATGGATTCCGCTTGTTCTTTCCGACGAACGGATCTCTATTAAGGCATGGCAGAAGTTTCCACTCTTGATTACGTTTCTTCAAGTTTGGAACGTTTTAAATTCAAAAATTGTCATTTTTATTCTTTCGGTGGGTTTAGTCATAAGATAAATACTATCTCCGTACCGTCGTAAGTAAAAATTAAACATAAATAAAACTCATTCATCAAACAAAATTTGTATGTGCACTATTTATTGTAATTTCAGTTTTAGCAATATCTAAACTAGTTTCCGATACGGAATTATGACAGCGATTTCGTCGCCATGCTAGTAATAACCGCGCAAGTAGTGCGTGAACGTATTGATTAACAATGATTATCTTACTAATTAAACATTCGATTTGAGGTTGTCTAAAGAGGCAGTGTCTATACTTTAAAAACATAAGTGTTGCCAGCCCTGACATAAACGGCCAGTTCACACATTTAAAATAAGCCGTTGCAACGTTATGCATTAATAAGAATCCAGATTAAAAAAAACAACCTTGGCATTTCTGATTGGTTGTGGCCGTTTTTATCGCTGTTCAATTGCACTATTAGAACACAATGCACGCATTTATAATTCAATCGTCGATTATAATACAAGTCATAAAAAATAAAACAGTGTTTTCTGAATGCATCCTTAGCATAATAACAATTGGTGAGGTTTTTCCTTTCAGTGAAATGAGCTTACGGAATGCGCCGACTTACATATCGTTTGATTGAACCTTTCGATAAATTGAGTAATCAATAGTTTGAACATATGTTGTACAAATTTAGGTATTGGTATGCAATGTTATGTAGCAAGTCAGCAGTAGCACTAGGTAGAAATATATTTTTTAATTAAACGCCAAACTCTACACTTCTATCAATCGCTGCAGAAGTTATATCAAAGTCATAATGAAAACGTTGCTTTAAAGTATTATAAATTTAGGTTAGGTAAAAAAAACTTTACTACGAGCCATTGAGGAAATGCAATGTCGTCCTAACGCGTCTCCATCATCATAATACGAACTCTAATACCATTATTACAGTATTGTCCTCAGAATAACACAATTTTAAGTCAATCCGATAATTAGAAGGAGGTTAAAATCGGTTTTTATTACATTGTTAGCTACAACTCTACAAGTGAAGCTAATGTAAGTGTGTTAAATAAACAAATAAAAAACTCTTCCTTATTATATACATCGTCGGCATGTCTCCACTACCATCACTCATAAGCTATCAACTATTATATCAGAGTTGGTTTATTATCTCATTGAGCTTTGAATGAACCACATCATTGCCTTGCTGTGACAGGATACCTGAATGCACTGCGACCCATGAATCATACAGCTGTCGCCTAGTTCATCCTATTACTAACAAGGCAAGCCATTCTTGTATAAAAATCACGGTCTTAAAAATGAGTTGTCCTGTGTTCGATCCGTACGTAAGTATGCAGCTATGTATGTTTAATGTTTGTATCATCGGCCATCGCTATTGCCTTTAAAACTAATGCACTGATTTGCAATTTTTTTTCGGGATTCTTCTGAGATTGTTTTAAAAGATAAGTATATTTTACCTAAATTTCATTATGACTTGTCATGCGAAGCGATGCTTGTAGGCCTTGTAGCAAGCTTGAAACATCCCACAGTTGCTAGTTCATTTTGTCACAATGCCTGGCAGCATAAAACTCATAAAAGATGTTTTTTTAACACTGATAAACTAGCCCTTCAGTCAAACATTAAAATATTTCAACGGACGGCTTTTGTTCGACTGACCTAGGATGATTTGAAGACTAATTTATTGTTTTTGGTGTTAGGTCGCTGTTTTTTCGAGTGTTCGAGGTTGTTTTAAATCTACCACGGCGAGCCCCGCTACCAATTTTTTTGATTGCAACCATGCAACCTTAAATTAAGGACGCGGGGAGCGCCTTCGGGGATCGAAAACACTATAATTGCCTTTTGTTTTAATGTTGTCAAGTAAGCCGTAGATAACGCAAGCGATGTTATCCCGAGATGCACCGTAAGTGTAGCGTAACCAGACCGGTTTGACGTCCTCCGGCTACTGCCTCCTGCCGAGGACCTGTCGGTTCACTCCGCTACTCATTTACGTTCTATTTTTGAAACGTTTGTTGAACCTTGTTTCCGTTAAAAAAGGTGTGAGTAATTTGGAATGACAGCTGTCAAAATGTGTCATGAATGCAAATTCGTCGTAAACAAACTAAAGTAGGGACAACGAGTGATGGCACTTGACACATCTGACAATAGTGTTGTGAAACACTCCATTTAACTATCGTAAAAATTCTGTCAAGTGCGAGTAGTGGTTTACCATTGAATTGCCGACAGACTTTTAATCGAATATTATTTCTAAGACAACGTTTCAAGTATTTTCATTTCATCGACAAGTCATTGCGTCGTGGACTCGATACTAGGTAATTTGAACCGAGGTCTTTTAATTAGTAGTTGACATAATTATTTCAATAAAATTCATGTCATGACTAATCATTTATTTTATTTGTTTGACTGTTTAAAACAGTACTTTTCGTATGTTTGGGCATAGTGACGAGATCCACATCAGAAGCGTAAACGGAGTCCAAATAGAAAAGCAATGGTCAACAATTAAGGGCAGTATGGGTGTCCAAAATTTAACGCCAGGTAAAACAGATTCGGATCACATGTACGCAATACGTAGTAATGTTAAGACAAAACTGACAGCGAATGAGTGACAATTTAATAAAAGAGGATACAAAAAAGGATTTATTTAAAGTACTTATATAAATAAAAAAAGCGTATTAAAAGCGTGAAGGGTAAAGTATGGAGGTGAGTTCAGGGCGTGGGTTAAATATGGAGACGTTTTATTGTATGCCAATAGAGTTTTTAGATCAAACTCTGGATATAAACTGTTTGGCTCGAAGAAGACGACATTGTCAGAAATTTGAAATATTGTGTCAAAATATACAAACTAAAAAAAACATAACAATATATATGTGGTTACCTATATAAAACTTCATAGGCTTACATGTAAATTGCGGTGGAAGGGGCGTCATTTTAACTTAGACGAGCTCTACGTTTCAGTACCTTGTTTATTTAATCATGTTAAAACTGCCATATATATAAATCTCACAGCGATTAAAGTGACAGGGTATACTAAAGTGTACACATGTTTGTGACTTTGAGTGTACCAGTCAGCGATCCTTTGTTATCATCACGCGAATTGTTTTTTTGAGATGTTTTTTATTAGTTATGATTAAAACGATGAACGCAACGAAAAGCAAATAAAAACGATCTCAAGATGAAGCTAGTTACGATAAATGCGTTTCGGTAAATTACAGCCCCAGCGGTACATCACTATTCCGGTGCCTGCAACAATGAAGTTTGACATCTGTTCCTTTATACTTGCTGTCAATATTTAGGGAACTTCATGAGCGAGCAAACGTCAAGTCAAACGTCAAGTGCCATCACTCGGTGTCCCTACTTTATATGCAAGTGTGTTTTGTTGTCCCACTGGACAGTAGCCATTTAACAAAGAATTGAACTTAAAGTGTGTTTTGTAAGAACCGTGAGAAATAAGATTAATTAATCCAGTTACAGTTTCGTATGAAATACAATTGCATTTATTTCCTCTCTTTGACATCCTTTTACGTGATTACAAAAGTAACTATTTACAATAGTTCCATTCCGCGGAACAGAACGCTTCAATAACAATATAAAGTTACTTATTCCGGTGGCGAAAAATAGAACTAACATCTTCAAGTACTGAATTTGCGATGACAACACATTTTGGAAACACAGATAAGTTGGTAGCACAGATAAAGAATTTTGTGGCATTTTGGAATAACCTTTGACATTACTAACTTCACGGACTAAACGAACGATTGTTCAAATAATAGGTGATTGGAAAGGAATAGGCAAAGCTATTGATAGTTATGTATAGATAAAACTTTTTGTTTTAATGGACCTTTGACAACAATGTTAAGAGCGATAAAACTATTTCTACTTTACTGTCTCTCAACGGTATTCGTTAGGTATTTCGAAAGTAATGCTTGTAAGCTGGTCAGAATAAAAAATGTTTTTGGTCTGGTTATGTTAGTGAAATATAGTGTTTTCTAAATACCGGTCTTTTATATCTTACTTAGTGCCTGTTTCACAATCGACAAGTAAATTTATCTGCCATATAAAGTTATCTCTCTCTTTGTCTATTTTCAAGTGTAAGAAAGAGGAAGGGCTAAATTTATCTGTCAAATACGCTTTACTTGCCGATTGTGAAACAGGCGGTAAGTCTTATGACATACCTACCGAGTAAAAAAAAGATGGAACGATAATGTTTGACAAATAACAGCCAAGTGTTCTGTCACCGCCATCATCGCCAATATGATATAGTGAAAGAGAAAATATCTATAGTTTATTAGATTTGAATTTCGCCACATTAAAAATAAATAACACAAAAACATTTAAATAACCCAGCGATCGCTGGCTGCAGTAAAATTGTTATTAAATTTAATACATTCAAGCTACTAATAACAATAACTCGAAAACAGAAAAAGGAAAAAAAAAAAGTGGTATGGCATCACTATTTTATTGGGCAAGTCAACCGATTTACAGATGAGTCAAAGATAAATACATAATATATTTTAATATTGTTGGCCGAAAAAGAAAAAAATATCGGTTTAGGCGTTTAGAAGTTTTAAAATAATTCTTGCGTAGTACTTTTTTTTTTTTTTTATTTATATTCTTTTTTTTTTTTTTATGGCATAGAGAAGGCAACCGAGCACACAGGCCACTAAGCTGGCCACTAAGCAGGCCACTAGGCTGGTAAGTGGAAACTGTGACCCATAGACATTAGCATAAGACTGCAAATGCGTTGCCAACCCTGAGGACTAAGATGGAATGCCTCTATGCTAGTCATTACACCGGCTGTCTTATCCCCAAACCGGAACACAACAATGCGAACACTGCTGTTTGGCGGTAGTTTAATGGATAAGATGGTGGTAGCGATCCGGACGGACCCTGCACAGGGTCCTACGACCCGCAAAAGTCAAAAGTAAAAAGAATAAAAATGTGTTCTTGACTACATTAGACCAAAAAAAAACTTGAAGTATTTAAATCATCCAAGTTTTTATTAAAGTTTGAGGTAACGTTAAACAACTTAATTTATGATTATTAGTTAAAATGTCCCAAGTCTTAAGGTGAGCCTCACTATTAGTGGTTATGCGAACAGACCACTCTAGATGTACCTATTATTATATCACTGGTTTTATGTATGCTGGTGAGTGCTCTGCTGTAAGTACTAGTTATTTACCTTCTACGTACGGTGGACCATATATATAAGTAGCTGCACACTTCATTGCTTTGTCACTTTAACGTGATGTATGAACTGGTACGCTAATCTTTCAAAGGCGTTGAAGGGTTCTCTGGGATCAAGTCAGACATCCTCAATGCTTTAAGCACTTTAAGCTGCGTTTCCATCAGATATGTGCAAGGTAGTTAAGCGGTGTTGCGAGGAAAAATCATGGTAGATTTCGCTTCGCACACCACAAATACAGTCCCACATGCCCCGATACCTGAATTCAGCAGGATCTATATGACACCACCGACAAAGCCATTTGGTCAGCTCATATTCAACACGGCTCCGTCGGGACGCTAACAGACCGTCCGGCGGCGCCCAAACCTGATTGATTATGATAACAAAATATAAAGGTCCTTTATATCAGTTATCACGCTGCGTAAATGAGATCATTCACCGATACACAGGGTAAATTACTGCTAAGACTATTGGAGGACGATTTTTTATTTATTTAACACACTTTATTCCCAACTGTAATTTTAACACCGATAACAAACTTGCTATTAAAAGACAAGTCAAAATAGTCCAACCACTGGAACTACTAAGATCCATTAAGAAGTTCCTATGGTCTCTTCCGTTTCTAGCTCGATGGTACTATCATTTTTTGTTGTGATAAAAATTACATAAGTATTTAAAATTTCAAATCAATTCGATGACTGTTTAAAATCAACTTTCTAGATGTATTTGTATGTATTAATAAATGTTAATAAATGTAACAAGTCCGTGTCTCTGGTTAGATATCATAGAATTACAACCAGATTAGGTACGCTCCAGGAAGAAACTTTCGAACTTGCTTAAATAAGGCTAGAACACGCAGTGGTTTGTTTTAATTCAGGCCGTACTCTAAAGGCTAAAGATAGGACGAAACTTTCACATCCCAAAAAATCTGAACCAGAAGAAATACTCGTACATTTGTAAAACAATTGAAGTAACATTCGATTCTCTATTTTGTTCCAGTGAGAAACAAAGTAATTCAGTTGCATAGATGTCTCCGGAAAACCTCAAACTTTTCCTTTCCAAAGTTATGTATGTCCATTGCAGTTCAATTCAAAATGTTTCTCCAAAACTACATTCCCTCAACAAAGTAATCTTGAAATAAACAAGACGTAATTGTATATTCTAGAAGTTAGAACTACGTCGGCACTAACTGAGTTAACGCCGAACTAATTCGATAACGTTTTAACTGTCCAAGTTCCGTCTAATGGAGTCAGATCCTCAACTAGCTCGATAATTGGACTCTACTTCAAACTTGAAATAGATAAGGGACATATAATTGCCGAATTGGATTGCCTTGAGACCGATGTAACGATTAGGGCTTCTCAATAACAATTATTGAGGTAATCTAGTCTATTCTTGCTATTAGCCGAGTGATTATTATTGAAGATTAATGATGTTAGAGGTATCCCTGTCACAGTAGAATTGCTTGGAATATAGATATTAATAATTCACTTGAGGGTTGCGATCATTCTGTGTAGTGGTCAAGAAAACAGAATAATGAACCCACTAATATTATAAACGCGAAAATTTGTGTGTGTGTGTTAGTTTGTTACTTCTTCACGCTGCAATGCAACTCGGCTCCAAGTATTTGGATGAAATTTAAAAGAAGATAAAATACCTTATACACGACCACGTGGGCTTGATTTCATAGCGGAATAAAAAGTTCCCGAGTGAATAACAATTGAAATCCCTACAACAAGGGATGACCGAATAACTAATAAATCTGCGAAGGCGCGGATAGAAGCTAGTTAAGAATAGAAACGAGGGACACACGCCACGTTGATTGTGCTGAATTAAAAGTTATTTGGGATACTTGTAATGGCTAATGACTTGTTCATTCGACTACTAAAATATGATCTACTTTTCCACCTTATTGCATTCATCTTTGTATTGTAGTAGACTGTTCATGCTTGCAAAGAGCTGAAGTAATTTAGTTAACATGTAAGTAATTATCAGTAGCTGTAGTACCATTGTAGTTCAAACATGTCCAATTTATTTCGCTTCAAAAGTATCAGCGCCAAAAAAATCCGTATTGAAAATAAAAGCGTGTATTCGCAACGATGTTCGGATATACGGGTGAATTCGACTGTACAATATTGACAGCCGCCCACTCGTTTTTCATTTTTCCCTGCCCATATCAATGCCAGGATACCGCAGGTACCTGACGAGTGTTCGAGTTTTTACAATAACAGCAGAATCGCGTTCGACCTAATTCGATTTTGTAAAGTGAGTATCTTGCGTTGCCAACGTACTTGGTGCCTAGGCTGTTACAACCAGGTTACAACGCTGTTCACCTAGTACATCCGCGGTGTCTCCGAAGCTAGCGGTTTAAGAATCGATCCCAGGTAAGGGTAAGTATTTATAAGCGCTAGTATTTGTACTTGAACCATAGAGGTTTGCTCTATGTAGGCTATGTTTATCGCTGTCTAGTACTCACAGTACAAGCCTAGAAATTAGTTTGGAACTAGGTCTATCTGTGGGAATTGGCCCCTGGCATTTACACAAGTAAAGGTTTTATGTATAATAAGGTTAATAATCAAGGCGATGGTTATAGTAAGTTTACAGCAGCTATTATATTAATTTCAAAGTTAAAATAAAGGTTTACAATGTACCATTCCCCGTCGGGGTTAATCCGCGACCAGCCTAGTCTTATAGCATGCTAGAATTCACTAAAGGATGATGCTAGAAGTAGCGCGTTAGTGATTGGAATTTGAAATTCAAAATGTTAATCTATTTTATCAGAAATTACCATAAAGACTTACCTTCTTCCAGCAGTGAGCGAAAGCGAAGATTAATATATAACACCTTCCAATAAAAACAAATCAAACACTTAAAACGCTAAAAAAAGGAAACGGTGACTGATCCAAGTCCCACACAAACATGAAAAGCATTTTCGTTCACGTGAATTCACGACGACTGCAGGAAAATGACGAATGTTAAACGAGAGGGATGTCATTACCGACGTAATGGAAACAGCGGAAAGGAATATCAAAGTAAAGCATCCGAGTACAAAGCTAAGACAAAAGATCCGACGGTTTTTGTCTATAAATCAATTAGACGACTAAGTTTGGAGATCACGTTTTTGCATATTTAATCTAAAACGAAAATGACAGGTAAAGGTCAATCCGGCGTGAAGGTTAGCGATTAACAGGCGATTCGGTGTGTTTCCTCAATATGGAGAGGATGTTCGTGGAAAACTAGCATACGTTAAGTAAACTTAATTAGCTAGGTACTAGGTTGTATGCTTGGTAATGATCGAGCGTGTTTGTATTATAAAATCCCTACATTGATCTTTAGGTTTTCCAGAAATATCTATAACTGTTTTGGAACAGTTAGGTAGTTAGGTAGGTACGTACGAGTGCTGTAGTAAAATGTATCTCAGAGCCGGCGGCGATCGAATGAAAACACTTCGGATCCCGAGCTCTATGATAATGAACTCACAAGAGCGTACCATTTGAAAGCCTACGCTTCCATTCCAGAGCGAAACAGTTTACTTACTTTAATTTATTTTGTAATGCAATTTCAAACTTGTGTTTTTGGAACGCGGGTAGTTGCACGGTTGCGGCGTGGGGTGGGTTAGTATCCAATGGGTCTTGTCTTATTAAATGACACGGTTTTGCGCGACGCAACAAGTGCGCCGGCCGGTAAACAAAGCCAAGTGGAATTCTCGTAAGACGGGGGCAGCGATCGTGAAAACTAGGCCGGACATATGTGCCGCGGCCGTGACCGCCTTGCAATCACTTTTCAATTAATAAACAAGTAAGCACCTGGAGTGGCCCGGTAGCCGGTGAACGCAAGGGTCGAGTACCGAGACTGTCGAAACACTGGTGTTTGTATTTGGTCGAACGCAGCGCACGGGCGGAGCACGCGGGACTCGGCGCGAGACTGCGGCCGCGCGGCTCGCCAGTCGACACGGCGAACGGCGAATTCGCAACACAGATAGGCACGTAACGTAACTTAACTCCATATTTTATAGTTTCGTAACCGTGTTACTCGATTACTGAGCCCGTTCGCGTCTAATCGATGTCGGTGTCACGATTTAGGGATACAGAAAAGCTTCTAAAACCGCAATATGAATATTCAATTTGAATCAAAAGTCGATACGGTGGGTCGCCTGTTCGGCCCTTGCTTTTGAAATTCTTTATCGCACCTACTCTGCTCGAGTGGTTAAGTAAGGTGATAAAGTGGGTTGGTTGACTGCTGCGCTTGTCGTAATGTTGGAAATGTATTGGAATTAAGTAGCTAAGTCACTTCGAATCTTATTATAAGGTCGATTGTAATTAGGTACGTTTCTAGCAGGCAACTTTAACTTTAACAGTCATTCTTTTAACACAAATTTAATGGCTACAATACGGCACAGTTAGCCTACTTTTTACTTGGTAGTGACCCTCAACTCCATATGTATTTTAAGTGTATAAAAGATACCTAAAAATGGTAATTAAAAAAATGGTCCAGGATTATATTATAGAACCATAGGTATTCAAAGCTACATTTACGAGTATTTAATGGATTGGAATGGATATACTTAATATTTCCTAAAGTAAAACATTGTTGAATGAGTCAAATATGTTTCAATCAAAACTAGCTTTGGTGTTTTTTTCTAACTGTATTGCATACACATTATATAATATACACATTGCAAACAAATTACCTACCTATGTACTTAATATTTTTTTCCTTTTTTCTCATGGAAATGTTCATTTTGTGAAGATGGAACGCGTTGATGTCTTATAGTCGAAAAACGTGAAGTTAGAAACGTGAAAATTGGTATATAATTAAATTTTTACAAATAAAACATACATCTTTCAGCGATTTTGGAAAACCTACCCCTTAGGGATAAAAGGGTGGTGTAGAATTTTATATGAGAGTTGTGTCATTTTAGTAGTTAAGAACGTTAAAATTGGTATTACTAATAAAAAATAAAAAATATTCGTTTTGGCGATTTTCAAAAAAATATTCCCAATGGAATGAAATGGGGGGTAGAAATATGTAATTAAAAAAAAATTAAGATTAAGATTATTAAAATTAAGTTAAATAAAATGAGCTTTAACTAATAGCTGTAATGTACCTACTAGGAGTAAGTACCTACAGTTGGTAAAGTTAATTATTAGGGTTCTGTACAAAAAATTAAAAACGGGACCCTTATTGGATCACTCGTGCGTCTGTCTGTCCGTCCGTCTGTCACAGCCAATTTGGTCCGAATTTACTGAACCGATGGAGTTGAAATTTGGTACACACGTGTACATTGATGACCCAAACACAGATGAGTAAGTTATTTTTCGAACACCCAGTACCGAAAATTAAACATGTAAAAAATTAAATACACTAACTATTCTTTATTACCCTTTAGAAGTAAAAACTAAGTAGGCACTTACATCTACTATAATACTTTACAAATTAACATTTAAATCGTCAAATTCGTTAAGTGTGAAATTTGCGACTTTAGTTTATACATGAAAGTTTAATAAACAGCGACAAAGTTCCTCGCAGCGTGTCGCGGACCCCGGAAGTGTTAACGACGTAGACGCGGGCAGAAGAAAGTGTACAATAAAAAAACACAATATATACAGATACTAACACAAACAAACAAGTCGAAAGGCGACCTTTAAAAGTAAGTAAGTAAGTTAAAAAGTTAAAAGAGAAGAACATACATAATTATGTTTAGCTATGGAATAGAGGTGGTCCATATGTTACGATACTAATCCTAAGGCGCCACTCGGTTCTGACAATTATGCGAAACGTTGTTTACATCGCTACCTACCGCCAAGCAGCAGTGTTCACATTTTTGTGTTCCGGTGTTGAGATAAGACAACCGGTGAAATTACTAGCATAGAGGCATTCCATCTTACCTCAGGGATATCCTTAAGATTGTAGTCTTGAGAATGCAAATTCCACTTACCATCAGGTGGCCTGTGTGCTTGTTCACCTTCTACAGAACGCAAAAAAAGAACTACGACATTTAGTGTCGCTTGACACTTGACACTCTATGGAGGTTTTTTCCTGATGGCAAGAGACGGCAAAGGAGCTCAAGACAGCTGTTATATTAACACTGCATGCATACCCGACTCTTACCGAATACAATGTCTCGACCCTAGTGATGTAAAGAGTAACCATCAAATATATCGAATCATAGGGCCTGTCCACATCACCGCGACACGGCGCGACGCCGTTCTGAGGCACGTTGCAGTGTCCGTACACACCACGGTGCGGTGCCGCGTCCGTACCACGGCACGGTGCGGCGCCAGGTGACATAGACTGGACATGCCCAAACACGGTCGGTGCTCACACGCTTGGACAGTCGACAGTAGGTGGACAGTCTAAGATCTCAAAACACTCTATACAACATTCTTTTGTCAGGAGAATAAGAGCGTGTGTAGATAATTCTGAGCTTCAAACAGAACATCAAATGACACACGTGACAATGACAATGACATTCACAATGACAACGTTCTGAGTATGCTCAACATTTTTATTGGCTGCTGTACATTGCAACTTTGGCATAAATATTAGCGTGTGTGCGGGCCTTTAGTCTGAAACACAGAAACTTTTCCACATATCTAATTAATCCGAAAATAACCATTTCAAAGGAATCTCTCGCACTTGACCTTTTTCATGTTTTTACGCGCCATTTTGTTCATCACACGTCTATAGGCATTACTAGTACTCGTAAAGGCAACGATTCGTTTTAGGGAAGCTATTAACCTTGCGTGAACGCGCGCGTAAGCGTTTCCGTTAAGTGAATGAAACACATAATCTTTGAGTGCTTAAGGACGGTTGCTACTGGCAACACTGCTATGGTATTCTCTTAAGGAACCCACTTACTAACTCGACGGAAGAATTAATAACCGGCTAGATTAAGTTTGCCCTGTAGGAGGGTACAAAACCATTTTCATGTGGGTAGCTTAACCGTCCAGTAAGCGAGCTCAATAGATTAACCGATCCACAAAAACCCCTTAAGAGACTAACAGCTCATCTGCTAAGGCTGGCAATTTAGTGCGAAACGGAAATGTTTCGTTACACTGATGTACGATCAAGGCGATGCACCATAAGCGACCATATTAAAGCTTCATTGTACTTCAATGATAACCGTATTCAATCTGCATTCTTACTACAATGATGAGTTTCAACGACCTGTACCTACTTTGCAATAAAGAACTATGAAACTGACTTATTTAACGGGTGCCCTTCGACTGACGTAAAATTTCATGTGCTACATTTTTTTGGACGATAATGTTTCCTATAGTATTTAATGGCATACTTGTTTTTTTGCATAAAGATTTTTTTGCATACTTATTTTTTGTTCTAAAGCACTTTTGGTCTAAAATTTGAATCACTAAAAGGCAAAATGCATAATATTGTTTGGTTAAGCCCCCCCCCCCGTATAAAACACATAGGTCTTAACTAATCTATAGGTTAGGTGAGGTTAGAATTGTGCCAAGGCGCAAAGCGCCACAACTACGCGGAATAGGAACCAAAAAATCATTCTACAAAAAAAAGTTATTTCAAACAAATGTTATAACTAAACATTTTGTATATCAAGCTACATTATGCAAAACCATTTCGATCAAACCATTTTCGATATTTGAATCATTACACGAAACGTTGATACGCAAAAAAATATGTGGCGAACAATTTAAGACCAACCGATATACACCCCTATTTAACATTACCAAAATGATACTCGTTTACAATATTTTCCTACATCGCTATATTTTATTTCTTTTTTCACTTTCCTTTCTTGAATAGGTAAGCGTCAAATGAAGACCGGAAACAATAATATTTACTCAATGTCGAATATATAGGCCGTGGTCCCTTTCCGTGTTTGTCGTCCGATCGTCGATATTGGACACTAGTCGAAGGTTTGAAATGGATTACCCAACTTGAATAGAAACACTGGCCAAGTGCGAGTTAAACTCGCATGGAGAGGGTTCCGTACATAGGTACTTGTTTCTGTTTTTATAAAATTGTTATAGCTTTTCCTTTAAAATTTTAGGCTCAGTAGTTTCGGAGATCAAGGGGGGTTCTTTTTTTATGAAGAAGAAAGTTGACGAAATCAAAACTATTTATTTTTAAATACTAACAATAGTAGATTATACACCGAGGGGATAAACCACTGTTTTATGTCACGGGCGCGATATACAATCCTGAGCAAATGCGGGACTCCAGATTTACCTCCCGAGCGTAGCGGGGTGTTAGGATTAGGAGCTAATTCCTGAGCGAAGCGTGGGAGTTAAAACGAAGTCCTGGGTGCAGCGACGGATTCAAGCTCGCCAAAGACGAAAACAGCTTTATTCCAAAGAAGAATACTTTACTTTTCTCACCTTTTGCGAGACATTAAAAAGCGAGGCTACGTATTAGAAACAACGTCAAATCCCAAATCACTTTCGCTTTCGTCACTCGACATTTTTATTGAAACTATAATCTTTCAACTTCAACCTCCTGCTAACTAATGCTGCATCGTTTTGCAACACTCGCGGCTTTTCTTATATTTTCTTTGTTTTGCGTATATGGCTTGTAGTGGCCAGTTCGATTCTCAAATAAGTTTCAAGGAAACCTACAGCAAAGGAAGGGAGGTGGAATGTGGTGGGATACAAGCTAACTGGCTGAAAGATGGATGAATAGGTAGAAGATGGGCAATTTACCTTATTTTAATATTATTGTAAATCGTTGCCTTTACGCTTTTCGAGGTATTTTATCGTTCTAGGTATTCTATGTATTTAAGTATTTATTTATCTATAAAAAAGTATTCATATCCTTGTCTAACTACCCATAGTACAAGCCTAGGCATTAGAGCTTAGTTTGGGACTAGGTCAATTTGTGTAAGATGGTCCCCTGTTTTTTTTTGTTTTTTTTATTTACCTACTGGGTGGTAGGTCCTTGTGCAGGGTCCGTCCGGCTCGCTACCACCATCTTATCCATTAACCTACCGCCAAACAGCAGTGTTTGCATTATTGTGTTCCGGTTTGGGGATAAGACAGCCGGTGTAATGACTAACATAGAGGCATTTCATCTTAGTCCTCAGAGTTGGCAACGCATTTGCAGTCTTAGGCTTGCAGTCTTGTGAATGCGAATGTCTATGGGTCACAGTTTCCACTTATCATCAGGTGGCCTGTGTGCTCGTTTGCCTTCTGTACACCATAAAAAAAAAACGTGTTACATATTTTTTCAGTAGCTAGCTGAGTGAGCCGAACGCCCCGCCTTTCATTCAAAATGGCTGTTCGTAAGCGCTTAGTCGTCTCTTAATTTATTCAAATTTATTTACTTACATCTTTATTTTAGTTGACTTGTGACACGACATAGATGTAGCGTTGCGTGTTGTCAGTGCTTGTCTACATGATGTAATGTTTTTGTTAATTTGACCTTTGGACGCGTGGAGACGCAAAAACTCAGCCGTTCTTGAGGAGCTTGCACTTTTGGTACAAAATAACGTTATTTGAATTCTATATTTGTGGTTATTTCAATTTTCGTCCATGACGCTAACTGCGTAGAATTTAGGTATATGCTGTGTTGTTTGGATTTTCTGTGCTCCGTAATTTGACATAAAATAATGATAAAAGGGTAGTTTTAAAAAAAAGTACAAAAAACAAAACTTAATTGATTCCTTTGTGTAACGAAAGTTACCCATATAGTTTGTATGACTAACTTTCGTTATAGAAAGGAAGCGATCGTGATTTTGTTTTCTATAAGCCTTTAATTATGTACAAATTTGATAACGGCCCAAAAATGCTTTTATCTACACACACACATACAAATAGTAATCTTACAAATGAGAAAATAACGCTTTCTATCTATCTGTCTGTTTGTAACGCTTAATGTACAGTGTAATAATGTAGAGGATGTGCACCATTTCGTAGTGGAATGTATCAAGGCCGAAGCTACAAGAAATTATCTTCTTTCAATGTTGCCGTGGGTGGGTCGCGGCTTAAACTTGGGTATTTTTAATAGCATCCTGGCAGAGCCTATGTCGGCTACTGCCAGAGTGTTATTTACTTTATTTAAATAAGTTAGTTAAGTTAGCTGGTAAGGTAGATTAGAGAATTATGGGACTGACGTGGCTCTTGTAATGCCAAAGCCCATTTAAATAAATAAAGATTTAAAAAAATGTTTTTTTTTTAGAAAATAACTCTTTCTCTGTCTGTTTGAAACGCTTTGACTGATAAACCGCTGAATGGATTTCGATGAAATTTAAATTGCGCAGGAAATGTGTCTATCCGTCTAAATAAAACGCCTTCACGCCTAAATCATCGATTTTGTTGTAATTTTGGAATGGAGACCACTTAAACCTCGGACCATGACATAAGCTACTTTTTCATCCCAGAAAATTTGATCACTTTCGAGGAAATAGTGATAGAAGAGTTCAACAAACAGAAGCCGGGCGAAAAGCTAGTCATAAACTATTACTTGAAGTTGTAGTTTTAATTACTTATACTCGTAGTTAAAGCTTTAAATAGATTTTTTCTTATAACTTTACTTTAATTGTGTAAACGTGTTTCAATTTGTCGTGTTTGTTTGTGCGTTTTTTTTTTGCTTTCCTGTGTAATGTTCTTCATATTTGTGTTGACTTTTACCTACTACTATTATTTAATTACATTCTGACGACCTCAATGTAACTGCATATAATTTGACATGTCATGTAATTTATACTGTGTTATATTGAGTAATAAAATCTGAATCTGAATCTGAGTCATGCCGTAATATGTGAATAAATATTTGTATTTATCTGTGTGTTACACTTACAAATCTGTGCATATAAATCATTAAAAGAAGAATATTAATAAAGATGTATCTAAGACTGGAAAGCCATGAAAATAAAACGACAAAATTAATATGTAAGTAAGCTGTCTCAACATTTTATTCGACTAGCGACTAGCCAGATTTCATTTTTAACTCCTTTTTCCTTTTTTTTTGTTTTTTTTCTTTAAAATCGGTTGCGCCGTTTAAGACATTATACGCAGCTCTGAAATAATGGGTTGGATCTACGTAATACTCCTAGCCACAACCAAAAGCAAACAAGAGCGGTTTGATACTTTGTAATACTAAAGTGCAGATTGAGAAACCGTGTCATGTGGAGCTACATGCTTCGGCCATATGCAAAGCAGTTACCCGTTGCGACGAAATATATTATATCACAGGAGTATAATGCATTGGTCCTAAATACACTCACTGGCTAAAATACTCGCCCGCCCGTCTTTTTTTCATACAATTGTTAACAAATATAACTTCTTAAACCAGAGAGTGACTTCAAAAATATTAAAGCAATTATGATATAAAGTGTAGTGTTTTGTGTGGTCCAAAATGGTCAACAAATATTATTTTTAAAGGTCCAAATTCCTTCCAAAGGATCCCAAAAGATTCATCACAAGCTACATTAAAATTCGTAATAAAAATAGATTTTGATGTCACTCTCTGTTCTTTTTTTTAAGACTACACCAAGCATCCAGTGTCACCCTCATTATTACTTTTATTATGTTTTCAAATACTTAAACTAAAGTACCGTTAATCCAAGAATGTTTTTTGTTATACAAATGAATACAAATACACATTCATTTGTATAGCATGTGTATGACAATGTTTAAAAACCTTTAACCTTTTGTTTGTTACTTTATGATCATTTGGTTGACTGGTAGAGAATGCTAATAGGCATTAAGTCAGCCATTTGTGCTTTATTGTGATATAAAGGTAAAATAAATAAATAAGTTACCTTCGTGTAGAAATTTTAACGCAAAAAGGTGGACACTATTTTCCGTTAAGTGACTCATTCATACTTCATATATCATATACTTACTACCTACTACTACCCTAAAAATTGTGATTTCAATTGTACAAAAAGCCATCATTTGAATCCAGGACAATACTTAAGTAACGCCTGGACGCTTAGCGTTGTCATTGTATGAACAAAAGACGGGTGGGCGAGTATTTCGATGGTTCTGTGACTCAACCTCGTATATAAAAAATTGACCAGTGTAAGCTGACACTCACTAAGTACGCGAGTGCATACTAAGTGCGTGTCAGTTTATACTGGATATTATTCACTATACGAGGTTGTGTCACAGAACCGTCGATTTGCCGATGTGTATAAAGCACGATCACGGAGTTGTTACACTGTCACAGCAAGCTTATAATTTATTTGAACTTTTTTTCGTGACTTGTCTTTTCATCATACCGGGATTCTAAAACGATATTGACGACTCAACAGTTTAAATTCAAGGTGAAAGATCGCCAGAACGTCGAACGAATGACCATAGAACGAATCCTGATTCACCATAGAACTGTGGCAGTTAACAATCGTTATAAAGACGTCTGCAAAACTGCCGCATATATAGTGGCCGTTTATTTTCTTTAGTTTAGTTTATTACTTACTAGCGACCCGCCCTCGCTTCGCTTCGGTTTATGTGAGCTTTCTGTAACACCCGTACAATATCCAGAACTTATTATACATAAAAACCTTGAGTCACTCTATCTATTAAAAAAACCGCATCAAAATCCGTTGCGTAGTTTTAAAGATTTAAGCATACAAAGGGACATAGGGACAGGGAAAGCAACTTTGTTTTATACTATGTAGTGAAGTTTAATTGTGACATTATTTTATTTGTATTTTTTGTGCCTCCTATGGAATGTTTTTCGGAATAAAACGGATTCATTTTATTTTCATTTCATTTCATTTTCATTTCATTTGCTTCATAATATCAACTCAAGAGTAGATATGCCTCATTGCCGAAGTATGAAAATAATTTTTTTGTACACTTCGAGGATAATTTCACAAACCGGCGCACTATAAGTATTAATTTAAAACTTTTTTTTTATATGCTCCGCTGGCGATGTGTGTAAAATTATCTAAATGCCCAAGTTACCTTATCTTACAGGTGGGCTCCTCAGCCTGTGCCTCAGCTGGAGCTCTTTAATGAAATAAAACGAAACCTATTGCCATCGATAGCTCTTATTTACTTACTTAAAACGATATACTAAACATGTCAAAAGCATATGGTTTAACCGAGTATAATAGAGCCAATATTCCAATATGCAGCTTCGCTCACAAGGTTTTCCATTAACAGAAAGAGTATCGGGTAATTAACTTAAGTCAGGAAAACGAATTGGTACTTAGATAATGACAGCGGGAGTTTGAACTCGGCACCTTTACAGTTATAATTGCCGTCAAACTTCTTGAACATTAGGCGAGGTAGTGGGGGAAAGTTCGCGCAACGTACACATACGTGCAGGGAGGCAGAGGGACGGGGACGCGGTGCGGGACGCAAACGTCAACTGATTGACCAATGGGTGCGAACGACGCGTGCTCCCCCGCCGCCCGCGGCCCCCCCTCCCAACTAAACCTAAAAATCGCTTCTGCGCAAGCAAGGTTACGTGTTCAAGACGTTTGCCGGCAACTATACCTCGCCCTTAACATGAGTTACAATTACCGTACTCGCTAAAGTATCTATGTCCCTCACAGTAGTCACAGTATTGTTATAGAGTGAAAGGGATAGAGCATTCGACTCGCTAACGAGTACAGTACAGGAATTGCAACTCATGGTACTACAGGAGCCCTATAGTCACTAGGCCACCAATGGTCTCAGTGTTTAGATATACCCTTATAATCTGTGGTCTCAGTTAACTAAGTTACAAACCATCTCGATTCCATCTTTAAACTATAGCGAAAGGTCAGATGCAAACGCAGGTCGCCCCGCCATGTAACAAATTGATTTTTACCGTCGCATACAGGATGATAATTAATAATGTTATGAACATTTATGTTGTTAGAACGTTTAGAAACTTAGGTCTTTAAATAGTATGTATGTATGTATGTAAACTCTTTATTGCACATAAACAATTAAGTACAAAACATTTTGCATCACTATAGATAATGTACATAGGCGAACTTATCCCATATGGGATCTCTTCCAGTTAACCTTGGAGTAGAATAAGCCAGGATAGTGTGTACATTTAATAAGAATAAGAATAGGTCATCATCTGAATTTAGCTCTAACAAGGATATCACATTTTCTAAACTGTAATTAAATTACTAGTAAGGTGAAGACTAATTATTAATTCACGTATTTAAATTTAGTCAAGACGGTTCTGAACTGTTTCCAAATTAGAAGTTCAATATAACTTCAATGCTGATACCTTGTAAGTTATTTTTTATTCAAGAAAGTTTAATTTAGATATTTTTGAGGACTTCTAAACCCTACAACATAATGTCCGTATAACTATAGACAAATTTCAGATATCCTAGGTGCGTTTCCATTTACTGTAGATAGTATAACACCAGTCGATTAAACATATTCAGGACATTTTCTTGCAATTAAGTTCTGATGCTGCAATTTGCAATGTCGATCGACAAAGAACTTTCCATTAATTGGGCCGTCTTAGCAATAAAGAGCTTAGCAAAATTTCGGTAAAATCAAGACCTAAAATAATGAAAACGTTAACGTTAACGAAAATTAGTCATAGAATTCATAGGTATGGTTTATTTTCATCTGACAAAGGAAAAAATAACTTGCGCCAGATTTTCGGAGCTTTAGTTTACCGCGTCAGAACTCTCTGAAGAGCAAAGAACAAATTATGGACAAAATTAGTTTCTTAACCGCTTCTTTTTGAAAATACTCGCTTTTATATATATGATTGCCACATGTATGACGTGAAGAAATATCATTTTCATTGAGAACAGCTCAGTAGCTTTTATTTTGTTATGTTCGCATTTGGTAGGCAAAACTTAGTAAGAAAAATAAATCATCCGGCACCAAAGGCTAGTTGGTAATAAAATATTGTTTTTTAAAATGTATCCCACTTCTGAAACCTATTTTAATTTTTAAGATTACTTTAAAACTTCACATCACCCTGTCATAATAGACACTGTAAGACACTTATCTAACCGCAAACGTCCTAGCGCTCGTCTGGGCTTGGGTGAAGTCATCGGCCGCTCGAAAGTAAAAGTGCTGACCGCGTATGCTGCGCTCGCGACGGTTTGACATTGAAACGGTGTGTTAAATGTAATATTACATAACCGTGTTCCTTGTGTTGGGCATCTCTGATGATGATCTATCTTCCCTAAAACGAATATATTTCAGATACAAAAATCTAAATACACGTATACAACTTATTTCAATGAGATAAGGTGTAAATGTAAATACATATCATTGTACTTGACTGTACAGCCAGCAACATGTCTAGGTATATCGGATATGTTTTATTACTGGAGGTATAAAGGTTCTTTGCCACCGCCGAGGCGAGGCGAGAGGAGGCGAGAATTTAACATTATATTAAAAAATAACAATTCCCTTCTGTGCGCATCTTCGGTGGGAATGGTTATTTGGGTTATCTATTTACATATGACCGAAAACCTTTTTTCTCTGAAACCGTTTAACTTTCCTAGATAATTGTAAAACTTACTTAACCTAACCTACAGATTCTGCAGGTAGGTATATCTCACAAACGAAACAGCGGACAAAAGTTTTTTCGAAGCATCGATAGGTTCCCGATTTGAATGCAATTACTCTCTGGTAGCCGTATTACTTAACAAATGAATCTAAGTGAGATTCAGAGTTTTAACCGCGTGAGAGATGTCAGTTTTCTATGACATGGCATTTACTTTAACATATCTAGAAACGGGCATCCTCACACAAAGCCCAGTCATCCTATTAATGTGTGTAATGTGTGTTGGTTCAGTTATTTCTTCACGCTGCAACGGCTGGACGGATTTGGATGGGAATGGAGATAGCTGCCCTGGATTAACATAGGTTACCTTTTCATCCCGGAAAATAAGTTCCTGGATGAAGTCGCGGGCAGAAGCTAGTTCCTGGATAAAAATATTTCCTTGTATTTTTTTCTTTACCGTGTAACAGCTTTAGTTGCCACGGTACGGACGGCCAAAAGAGTGGTCTACCAGTTTTGACAAAAGTTTCTCTGAGATCTAATTATCGCTAACTTGTCACTGTCATAATATTATAGCGAGGGGAAATCGAATTTGTTGTAAAACGTGCAAATAAACTTCAACCGTAGGGTGGTAGACCTCGTTTTTACCGACTGTACTTAGGTGACAACATTGTGAACTCCGTAGTTTAGTCTTACTCCCCACCTCGTCTTCGTCTTACAACCCATATAACGACCACGATGGTTGTAATTAACGACTAGGAGGACACTGTAATGTGCTACCACCAGCTTATTATGCATTGTTAGAACAAAAACAGTATGCAACATTTTAGCTAAACAATAAAGTTTTACTGAGACGTTAAACTATTAACTAATTAATGAAGTAGCTTTACCAGCCTCTAACATAACATCCCTGCGGCCGCACTAGTGAGTCAGTTTATGACGAGTCTCATTCCTCAGTGACGATTTTTTTATGTATAAAAGTTTGATAAAGGAACGACTTAACTGTCTCTAAAATGTGGTTTACCCTTGAAATATCGACAAACGTTTAATCGAATTTCAGTTCAAAGTCAACTTTTCGCTTATTTTCATTTGATCGAATATTCTTTACATCTAACAATTAAATGATGTATTTTTAAAACACCGATTTTTAATGTTTATAAATATTATTAACTAGATATTTTATGTGACAGATTTTTATTTCATACTTTATTATCCAATATATTATTTGGAATAAAACAAATCGGTTCTGAAGCTCGCCGGCCGCTACCGCGGCACGCTCGCTTCGCTCGCTCGGCTTCGCGCGCTGTTAGCTCGCAGTTCACCTAACACACTCCTCCTCGCTTCGCTCGTCGTCGCACCTATTTGTACTCTGTCGCATAGCAAACTTCTGTTTACATATCAATGTGTTGCAATTCAAACTAGTTTTTAGTAATAGTAATTATATTGAGTTGTTCTGTCTCTTGAATAGTTTATGAAATGTATTTTTAAGCATTTAAAAATCCTTGTACCGTTGTTCTAATAATTGTTTTAATTTATAATGAATAGTCGATAAAGCCATAATACCACAAGAGATAATATTTATACTAAATATTCTATGAATCGTTTTCGATGAAATGAAATTCGATGAAAAGTTTGTCGAGATTTCAAGGGGCACCCCTAAAATGTATCTGTACTAGTCCATTAAAGCTAGCTTATTGCAGCTCTAGTGGCCTGCAACGTATCCACGTATTTCGTACGTTATTTACTACGGCGAGTGTAAACAGAACAATTATAATTGTCACGAGCACACAATCGCGAACCCGCCGCGTGGGACACACGGCGCAAAACAACGGGCGGTGCTTCAGCGTTTCATGTAACATGCCCTTACTCATCAATTCATCATCTTACTTAAGAGCTGGGTTCTTGTCGGTAGAGTAATTGCCACTTGCCACTTCTTTCTGTTCTATGCAATCGTTTACATAGCCTTACTACTCTTCGTAAAGAATGTTTTAAAAACCTACACTCAAATTTTCACCTTGTCCAGATCTTCAGCATGACCTGAGTAGTACTCATCTGTCTATCACTTTGAGATTTCCTCTCGCATCTGTCGGTACCTAAATTTGTTATATCAGAGAGGCAGTGAAAGTGATTGACAGCTGAGTCTATTAATGCACTGGTTTTACTATACTTAACATATACATAGTATAGTCACAGGTATAGTTAATAATAATTTAGTTGAGAGAAGCGGTCTTTAAGTAATAGCGTTATTTTAAAGCCATATCATTAAAGAGTCAGAACAAAATTAATACATACAAATCTCAAGGGTTCTATAAGATTGCATAAGGAATAGGTGCGATTGTCTTGTATATATTTAAAGGTACAAGTTTTTATAAACGTTACGTCAGTATACGAGTATATATAAGTACTGAAGTGATTTAAATATATTTAGACCGACACGGGGAAATTAGTTTTGTGCACTAAGAGGCAAAGGCAAACGAGCACACAAGCCTAGTGATGGTAAGTGGCCTCTGAGGTCCAAATGCCTCTTACCATCTGTGATGGATGACTAAGATGAAACGCCTCAATCAGAGTCAGTTAATGACGATTAAGGCGTTGCTAAGGCTTGATTTCCTCCTACGCTGACATCGGTCGACCGAATATATATGGCAAATCTGCCGCGGCCGTCAGCATCGCTGTGCGTTGTCCCATAGAACATGCTGTATATTCGTACGTTCGGCCGACGTCAGCGACCGATGTCAGCGTAGAAGGAAATCAAGCCTAAGTCACTCATCCCAACGACTAGGAAGCGATTAGCTATAGACTATTTTCTCGTTCTAGAAAAGGCCAAAGATATAGATCCCGTGTCAATAAAAGAGACGCATATAACGCGTATTAATATGATCGCTTGCTCTACTCGCTTCTCGCTCATCGTCAGCGGTGGGACGTGCCAAAGGTACGATCTAAAACTTCTCTATGTACCTACAGCGGCGGTATGCCAGTCAATTTACCAAGTAGGATAGTGGTAGCAATAACTAAGATCTACTACTATTCGTCTAGATGTGAGGTGGGAGAACTGGTGTGCAAGTTACTTGTAATGGGCGACGGCGACCCACGAATCGAAGAAGAGTGTGAACGGCTCCGCTCGTAAATCCTGCCCGTGGATAGGCCGCAAGGCGTGCTGCAGAGACAGACGCCGGCGCTAATTGGCTAGGCCCCACGACGCATTGGCCAACATCGCACGCGTTCGCCCGCCCGCAGTGAATGCAATGTTCTGAAAACAAGCGAATGCAATGTGCAAAAATAGGGTGAATTAGGTAGGTGTTTTACTGCAGTTCATTAATTGGTAAAAAAGTCGGGTGCAGACTCGTCGTCACACCAGGTTGTCACACCAGTGCCGAACGAACCTAACCTACCTACTTTTGCGGAATAAAAATGATTTCTGACGAATAACCGACTAAAGCGAATAGCAGTGGTGTGACAAACTGGTGTGACCACGAGTCAGCCCCTAAAAAGTCATTCGTTAAAGAACAAAATTGATTGAATGGTTATTATTTGTTTGAATAAAACGGTGTAAGCATTATTTTTTGAATAGCATTGTTTCTATATTGACAACTTAATGATTTTATTATTAATGTACTTATTCTGTATTGCAACAGAACAGTCAATGACAGTCACATTTGTAGAAAAAGGTTCGAAAAATCTATTGGTCAATTTGTCATCATAGACAATATTCGTTTTTAACCCGAGCGACGCTTGGTCTTCCATGTAGATGATATGAAAAAGCATAACCCACAAAAGGATGTTACAGAAAAATCATTTTCCAACATTATTACGCAAACTAGATTAATCTACTTAAGTAGATAAACACTACATCACATTCTTAGAAATATAAAAAACTTGAAACGAGCGTCTCAGAATGAAAAACACAAAGAATAAAACACCATGACAGCTGCGTCTGACAAATGACAAGTGCCACCGTTGTAAAAGAAATTCGTTCCATTCAACCACGGCGTATTTCCTTTCCTTTACTCGCTATAGTGTTTTCCATACATGATGTCGCGCCCCGCCACTCAAATTTAATTGACGTTGGTTGGTTGCGTCAATATATTATGTGAATATACACTCAGGAACAAAAATACCGGGTCAGAGTGCGTTTTTCATACAAACGAGACTATTTCGAAGCCTTGGTTCCTCGCCAGGAAATGCTTTTAGTGAAATCTGATGATGAATACCCCGAGCATCGATACAGGACTTCCAAAGTGCCTAGGATACCAAACTGAATGAATCTGCGGTTAACGCCGGAATTGTGCATGTTCAGAAAAACATCTAAAATGGCAATAAAATGTAAGGAAATCCAAGTGTTGACCCAAACTCTCCCGCTGTGGTGTTAACTGATTGTGCGATCAGTTAGGTATCTTAAGAACTTTTGACCACCCCTATTGAACCTCGGAGTATCCACCATTAAACCTCACTCAAAACAACCCCTGACGAGGAACCAAGGCTTCGAAATAGACTCGTTTGTATGAAAAACGCATTCTGACCCGGTATTTTTGCTCCTGAGTGTATTAGGTAAGTAGTGGGGCCCAACGAAAACGCCAAATCTTTATATCCATAGATTAAAAGAAAGTGAAGTTAGCAACCTTATTTTGGTTTGGACCATCTTGCTGCGATGTATTCACACTGTTGACGATATGACAGGGCAAACTGTCAAGTGACTTAATGCTGTCATAACGTTGACAATATGATGAGGAGGGACTTCACAGCACAGATTATTAAGGTCACAGAAGCCCGTCCCATAAGTATGCATCTGTTTAGTCCACCAGAGTATAAAAAAACGTATTAACCGAACAATTCTCCTTGCGTGTGATATCCATGGACTTATTTCTTTAATAAAGTTCATGGTGATCGTCTAAAACTCGACATTGGCGAAGGGGAGGGTTCTGATTTTCGAGTACATGTATGTATACAACATAGGTAAGTAACTAACTATGTACATATATTATGTGTCAACTTCTTCGGCAGCTCTTTGACGCCTTGATGGATTTTAACATGAGAGTTGTTAAATAGATTCATATTGGTTGTGGGTTCACCGAATGATAGGGAGGGAATGTTATTTTTTTCAACATAGGTATATAGACGACAATATGATATAATAGTAGGGACTAACAACAAATGAACGTTATTTTTCACCCGTTTTCGCCATTAACTAAATCAAAGATAAATATCAAAAACAATTGCCCCTTCTATAAGTAATTAGCAACAATAATTAAGATAAAGATAAATTTATTTGTTAAACATAAATTAGAATATTTTGCACAAATTACTTTCAGTATTACCTACGTTATGTTATTAAAGGACAGGTGTGCGTGTACACCCCTATTAAACTACTAACAAATTTAAGCTTACTCGTGTGTTGCCAAGTTAAACTACCAATAAACCACATCATGGAAAAAAAAATATTTGTACAGAGGCTCTATACATATATTATATTTCTCGTTAAAAAAAATGAGAGACCGTGGCAAAGTCATAGTATATTTAAACCTTTCAAATACGCTTCATCGTAGTCGCTCAAATATTTTAATCAAGATATTTTGACCACCCTTGAAAAATAGGTACCGTTTCGAAGTTCCGGTAGCCATTTGTGGTGTTTAACATCAGTGACCTGTTTTATAAAGCTACAAATTACAATTTATGTTTCCATTAAAATTGTCCTGTAAAATTGTTACCTGTAGCTTTATAAAACGGGCCCCAGTTCCACTTCACCAAATTATACTTTTTAAACGCAAATACTTAAGTAGTTTGCATTTAAAAAGTATAATTTGGTGTGTTCCTGAAAATACTAAAATTAATACCGTATGCCTGTTATTTAAAAGGAGTTATTGGAATTTCTTCAAGATCCCATCATCAGATCATGACGTGTTGAAACAAAAATATACGTTTGACTTTGAGTAATCGGGGAAGATACATAAAAAAAAAACGAAAAAATTAAGAACCACCTATTAGCTAGATAAAATCCCCTGATGTAACGGCAACCCCTTCTTTCAGATCGAGCCACGTTTTATAAACCTACAAGTTACAATTTTTCAGGTCTAAACTGGCAACACTGCTTAAATGGCTGGTCCTCACTGATCAAGGTTGTGCCAAATGGAAATATGTAAATTGTAATTTTTAGCTTTATAAAACAGGCCCCTGATATCTCTTAGGCTATGAGCACACGAGCAACTTTGGTTGCCGCGACAGTACATCTCTCTTTTTCTCACTTTGAACGTGTAAAAGAGACCGATCTACTGTTGCCAGGCAACTAAGTTGCTCGTACGCGCTAGCCTTGAATGGGCGGACCGATTTTCATGAATCTTAATTAAGAACCATCACTAGAAAACCGGCTTTCAAATGAAAAAAACCGTATGAGACAGACACACGAAACACTTGTTTTTAAGATTTGAATGTTTGATAGTTGATACATAATAATTTTACATCTATCCTACCGTTGACAATACGATAATATGTCAAAAGCAATGTGATTTTTCGTAGTAAAATAGTCTTTTTCATCACACTTGCTCGTAAATGGTGTTATTCCATGCCTGTATACAGAAGGACAATGGCCTAAATTGTTCCCGCGGGAATTATGGCGAGTTTGTCATCCCTAGGGAGGAATGACTTAAAATTTGCAACTCTTTCGTACATCATTTCTGACTAAGGAGGTTTAATTTTCAGCCAAAAATTAAATCGGTTTCTAATTTCATCTTTAAAAATTAGCTATAGACTAACTTACATTACACAAAACCTATACGCTTCATTAAACTTCATTATTTTTATACCTATTTCAAGTTTATATCAACATTTATCATTAATTTTAGTAATTATACATTTTTATCAAATTGGCTAAATCTGGCTCGAATCCAGGTCGAAACTAAACGCAGTTATCATCTGTGGTAGAGGTCACAAAAAAAATATCGTTTCCATTTACGTTCCCGTTCGTCCAACGTTATTTCTTTTCGTTATTTTTTGAAGAGTTAAAGTGTTTTCTCTTTGTTTTTTTTCCTCGCAAATGTGATGAAAACCATTGTGTGTATCACAGGCAGTAAGGGGATTACTAACTCGAGTCATTAAAAGCCCTCCGCCTTCGGCGTCGGGCTTCTAACACTCTCGTTAGTAATTCCCTTCATACTACCCTTGATGCACAATGTACTATTACCGATTACCGTTACGAATTGGTAACTTTTACGCATGTTCATTTTTGCTTTGAATGCACTGCAAGCGCCATCTACATCACTGTGATAAAACTAGATTCACATGCAATCAGATGAACAGATTGATATGTTTTAATTAAACATTGTTGGTGCCAATCTACGCTGCTATATTTTGCTTTGAATCATAAAATAATTTCAATCTCCGAAAGTTATGTTTTAAAGGAAGATTTGTTTTTATACTAGATACAGCATTTTATTTCAGCTTCAGGAAAATCGCAAGTGACACATTTGCCGGTTTGAAAAAACACCATTGTAATGTTTATTTTGTTATTTTGTTGGCTTATTTTTACGTCACGTAACTAAGTTCACTTGTTTTTCTTTGATAACTAATTAACCTTAACCTAAGGTCGCTCTCATCGCATTATTGGTTATCTGCTCGGAAATATAATAATTCTATGTGATCAATAAAAATCACGGTAAAAGTTGTAAATAATGCATAATTTTGGCTTTTAAAGATAAGATAGCCACGCAGCGCGCTGTGATAAAAAGAAATAAACATATTGTTCAGCAAGTCGTGTGATGTTATCACCTTATCAGTGACGTTTAACAATCAAAGCTTAATTAGAATTGCTGATAAGATGAGTTACTTGATGTATTCAGAATCATTACCAGTTGAAACTTTGCCTTGTTTCAGACATGACTAACTTAGCGACAAAAAACTTCGTTTTACTGGCAAGGTTCGTGAAAAATGCAACCCATGGATCAAAGAGGTTATCCTCTCATTTTATATACTATCCTGACAATGAGAAACCTGTGGAAGGTGAGCCAATATGTAGTTCATATGTAGTTTTTGGAGGTTATATCTAGTTTACCTCACTCATTAAATAAGTCACTTTAAGTGTCCCATATGTTGAAACTACTTTATGCCATTTTGGCTCTAGCTTTGAACTCTGAAGGAATACTTTCTATTGCAGCAGTATGATGTGAAGATAACCTATCTATAGATACAATGCAAGAAATCAATCTCTGTTACGTGTTAAAATTACTAATTGAAAGTTCAGGCTCCCCAATGGTTAGTTGTTTGTATAATTAACCTCTTGGACGTTGGTGGCGATGGCATCATTGCTGCATGGTCCATACTTTATGTATGAAAGTCTAAAACCGCTGACACTCCAGTGCTTAAAAGAACACACAGGGAAGAAATTTGCCATTATTTAGTGATTTAAATAGATATATTTGAACCTTAATTTTTTATTGTATTCAATGGTAGTTAGTAGTTTAACTCTTTTCATCTTAGTGGTCACCTGTGATGACCAACTATTATCGGTGTGTTCTTGGTAACAGAGCAATCTTGTGACAATGTAGCATTAGGGGTAAGCAGTCACAAGTTCTAAATTTGTTTATGTAGAGTTTATGCAGTGGCAACTAGAGACAAGTCGAAAAGAAAAGAAAAGCATTCAAAAAAAACAAGGCATCAAAATCACATCTTTATCTTTATCAACAAAAATCTGTGCCACAAAGAGTTATGTATGGATGCTACTAGGCTACATATGGATGGATAAGATAGGTTAGGATATGAGAATCACGAGAATTAATACTGAGATGACAGGCAGCTATTAAGTATGTTTGTACCCAAATGATTGGTATAATGATAATGAGTATAGGCTACATTCACGTGTTCAAATCATCAATAATCTTATTCCAGGAGAAACCGCCAAGATGAACATGATGCAGGCTATCAACAATGCTATGGACATCACTCTGAAGAATGACCCAACAGCTGTGCTGTTTGGGGAAGACGTTGGCTTTGGGGGAGTGTTTAGATGTGCTCTAGGCTTACAGGTACATATATTGTAACGCCTTTAGCTAGATTATATTAAATATTTACAATACTAAATAAATATGTACAATATGAGTAACAACTGGCAGGTAAAATTTTGTTTAAGGGCCTTGTTATTACTTTACTGACTAGACAAGAGGCAAAATCTGCACACTGGACAATTGTATATTTAAAAGTAAGAAGATTTGACTTGAACCTAAAATTAACTTTGAGCATTTGTTTTGGCTGTAGGAGAAATATGGCAAGGACAGAGTGTTCAACACTCCTCTGTGTGAGCAAGGCATCGCAGGGTTTGGCATTGGGCTGGCTACCGCCGGGGCTACCGCCATTGCTGAGATACAGTTTGCTGATTATATCTTTCCGGCTTTTGATCAGGTGAGGCTGGATTATTTCTTTATAAATGATTTGTACTTGTTAAAACATTATCATCATCAATGGCCCAGATAGAGAGTTTAATAGAATAAACAAAGTGAATATTGGTACCTCATTGATTTTTTTTTCGTGATTGTGCACAACCTGCCAGGTAGGTACCACCTGGATAGATAAAATTTTTACAAGCCACGTTTCGCACATTTTCCTTTTTCCACAATAACTGTGATTTGGTACTTGATTGGGTAGGGTCTTAAACCCTAAGCATCTGTCCCTTTCCCACTCAAATAATTGTGTTAAATAATTTGAATTGGTTTTAGAGTTGTTGGTAATTGTGTTCCCAGCTAGTGAACGAGGCGGCGAAGGCGCGCTACCGCTCGGGCGGGCAGTGGGACGCGGGCGCGCTGACGGTGCGCGCGCCGTGCGCGGCGGTGGGCCACGGCGGGCTCTACCACTCGCAGTGCCCGGAGGCCTTCTTCGCGCACGCTGCCGGACTCAAGGTGCGTGGGTTGCCTGAAAACTGGAAAAGTATATGATACTTAATAATGTAACAAACCCACTGTTCAATACGTGAGGTGACGTTGAACCATCATCTCAAAAACTACAGAACGGATGTTTATGCGGTTTTCACCATCATCTGTTAGATATTTTTTCACAGAAGGCTTTTATGTAGATTCTGGTTTATGTTACAAAAAACTCGTGTAAATGGAAGCGAACCTGGACTGGGTCGGTAGTAGACATATAATCAGAGAAATCGCGATCGCGATTGTTTTGCTTTATTATTATTATTTTAAATTGGTAAACAAGAGGTTAAGAAGAGTAACACAGGGATCTAAGTAAGAATAAAGAGACCTCCGCCAATCAACTCTAATATAGGAAGTTAAGTGTTTAAAACTATGCTGTCCTCCTAAACCAATAACTAATATCTCAGATTGGATTGCCAAAGTAGATCCAATCCTCTCTTCTTAGTAATGAGGTTGATATTGCTACAGGAGTTTTACTTGACATGCTGCTATTTGGCTAAACAGGGTAGTATAGCAAAGTTATAACCTCAAAACATTGTCCTCCAGGTGGTGGTCCCGCGCGGCCCCATCGCGGCCAAGGGCCTGCTGCTGTCCTGCATCCGCGAGCGCGACCCCTGCATCTTCCTGGAGCCCAAGATCTTGTACCGCTCCGCCACCGAAGACGTGCCCATCGAAGACTACACCTTACCGCTTGGCAAGGCGCAAGTCCTGAGAGAAGGTGAGCCATACTCCTATAAATTATTGCTAAGACCTGACTTGATTGGCAATTTCAAGTGACACAGACTATATGCCTACCGCCAAGTAGCAGCGTTCGCTTTGTTGCTTTGATGTAGGGATAACACAACCTGTGAAATTACTAGACGCGTCTTAGGACTTTTGCTATCCATATAATATTAATATTAATAGTTTTATATAATTTTAGGTTAAGTATTACCATTGTCATCTGTATCTTCTTTCCCTTTAAATTTTATAAAACAAAGTCCGCATTCCTCGTCTGCCTGTCTGTTTGTATATTTACTAACTCCTTCTAAACCACGCATCGGATTTTGATGCAGTTTTCACCATCAGTCAGATAACTTTTCACGGAAGGTTTTTATTTATTATTTATTCTGGTTATTGTAGGTGTTAGAGAATGACTTAACTGTTGAGTTCCTTGCGGCGCTTCTGCTCAGAAGTGGTCCTCTTTAGGGAAGCGCTGGTAGATTTTCTACGTGTAAAAGTTTAACATCTTATCTCTTTTTAAATATTTAATTGAACCATTATATTCCAGGCGACGCAGCGACGCTGATCGGCTGGGGCACGCAGGTGCACGTGTTGCTAGAAGTAGCGCAAATGGCCGAGGAGCAGCTCGGCATGCGCTGTGACGTCATCGACCTGCAGTCCATCTTACCCTGGGACCAGGACACTGTTTGCAACGTAAGCAAACAATAATTATGAACGTTTTTCCTAGACTTAAAAGACTCGTCACATTTTACAGCCAAGTTTTGATACTTTAGTCATGGCCCCCTGCAATTCAAGGCAGTAGGAAAGGACTGGTCATAATGATAGTCTAAAAACCGGTCAAGTGCTAGTCCGACTCCGTATCGTAGCACAGTAGGTAGTATTAAATACCAATTACGAATAGAATTGGCGCCAGGCCAACTCATTGGAAACCAGGCAGTGGGTCAAATTTAATTTGCAAGACTTTTCTCGTATAAACATACATATATACATAAAAATGCTTTAAGTAATAAATATCATTAGAGATGCCAACTCTTTGTAGGAAACTCGACCTTATTGCCGTAGAATGGCTTTGGTCTTTAACTGTATATTTGTGTTGGCAGTCTGTGAAGAAGACCGGGCGTTGCCTGGTCGCGCACGAGGCGCCGCTGACTTCAGGTTTCGGAGCCGAACTAGCTGCCACCATTCAGGTACCGTCGCTTTGTTTTTACAGCTCGAGTTTGTCAGTATTCCTTCTGAACTGTACATTTTTCAGCGATAAAAAGTTATGCGTCTGGCCAACGAATGGTTTCTGTACCAAGTTTTACATCGATCGTCGAACCTCGTTCGCGTAAAAGCTTTTTATGCGTTATCTTGCTTCTTCGTCCAACAGGCCTTTGATCGTGTCTGGCACAAAAGGCTCCTATGCAAGGTCAAACAAAGGCTTCCACACTCGTTCGTCCCCCTGGTAGCCTTCTGCTTGAGCGAGAGGAACTTTCGTGTCAAGCTCCGGAATGCCCGATCCTCACTCCTCAGTTGCCGAGCAGGAGTTCCGCAGGGCTCTGTGCTGGGCCCGATCCTCTATAACATATACACCAGCGACTTACCCCAGTCTCGCAATGTAGCGGTAGCAACCTTCGCTGATGATGCGTTTGCTTCCTTGCCTGTCATAGTAACCCAATGGAAGCAAGCAGAATGCTCCAAGACAAACTGGACAAAACCAATGCGTGGCTGAACAAGTGGCGTATAAGAGCGAGCGCGCCAAAATCCCACCACATCACGTTCACACTTAGATGAGAAACTTGTCCTCCAGTTACACTAGGCCAGAACAGCTTACCTCAAACTTCATGTGTCAAATACCTGGGTTTTCATTTGGATCAACCAATGACATGGAAAGATCACATATTGAATAAACGCAATGCAATAAATATAAGGTTTAAAAACCTCCTCTGGCTCCTCGGAACGCAATCTGCACTCTCTCTTGGTAACAAAGTAAGATTTGGTCTTACGGCATCCAATTGTGGTCATCTGCGAGCAAATCCAACATCCTCTGTCTACAAAAAGCGCAAAAGCACACACTAAGAGTCCTGACAGCTGCTCCCTGGTTTGCAGGCAACCTAGAAGTCCACGTATACCTTGAGATTCAAACTGTTGAAGAAGAGGCAAAACGCTACCTGGCAAGCTACAAGGAGCGACTAGAAATCCACCCCAACCCACTATCGAAAGACTTGTTGACCCCAAACTCGATCAAGAGGCTATAAAAGAGCTGATGTGTTCCATATTTGAGGGGGAATAGGACAGTGGCCCTATTTGCCTAGAAAATCCATACTCCACTTAACTCATCTGCTCATAGTCTAGCCGAACCGACTGATCAAAGATTAACCCAGAAGAAAAAATAAATAAAAACTTACCTCTTACTAACATTATAAATGCGAAAGTGTGGATGTTTGTTACTCAATCACGCCTGAACGGATACATTCGTTGAAAGGTCTTTCGATAAAGTAATAGGTAACCCTAAATGAAACATAAGTAAGATATTAAACTCGATCCCGAGCTACAATATTGTCCAGTTATGTTCACCTTATTTGTCCGTGTTCCAGAGCACGTGCTTCCTGCACCTGGAGGCGCCGGTGCGGCGCGTGGCGGGCTGGGACGCGCCCTTCCCGCACGTGTTCGAGGGCTTCTACCTGCCCGACAAGTGGCGCTGCTTCGGGGCCCTCAAGGACCTCCGGGACTATTAGACTGTAACGAGACAACTGCCCGCGATGGAGCGATGCGATTTTGTACAGTTCAAAGCGAAGCGACGCGACGCGTCTTCGATCCTGGGCCGTTATTCTACATTACTTTACCGCTCTAGTAATGTTAACGTTATCTCTTTTTAACCTAATAGGTAGTAAAGGCAAACAATAAGCTTTTGTTATCGACATCGTTTTGACAGCTCTTAATGCCAATTGCATGAGAACTGTAATTATAAGAAATAAGATTACGATATTGAAACAAGGTGAGCTAATAAAATAGATAAACCCTGCATAGACTGCGCCACGTCGTGTGTGACGCTTCTCAGACGCGACGCTCTTTTTTTTTCGAATTGCTACTCGTCGCTTCGCATTCGCTCGCGGTTCGCTTACGTAGGATACTGTGTAAAGAAGAGTACAAATCAAACTGCTTGCTTACTTTCAACGCTCGTGGCGACTCGCGCTCCAGTACAAACGCAGATTCGTTTTAATTTGAAACGGGTTGATGTCAAGTTATTGAATAGGACAATGATCAATTTCGAATAAATGTTAAATGAAAAATAATAAAACCAAAAATCCCTTTCGGCTCCATGAATTGTGATTTGTTTCACTTAAGCATCATGCAGAATGAAAGGGTCCCTGATGCCAAGATATGAAGAGCTCATATAATTTATTTGTAAAATTACTATAACTTAAGAATATTGTGCCTTGCTCCAACTCTGCAAAAAGAGTTACATTCCATTTTGTTGTGTTTTGAATCTTGTTTTAGTAATAATGGATTTCTATTTTTGTAATATTTATATTGTTAATTGTTGTGGTTTATAAATGTTTGTCTATGAAAAGTATTTAATTTTCCAACGCCATATTCACCTTTGGTTCGAAAATAGTGCATAGCCATGCGATTATTCCGTAAATATAACCAATATCAGAAAACTTTATACGGTTATCGACGGTACGTTACCTACCCAAGAAATAAAGTCAAATAACTTTTTAAAGTAAAAGAAGTATTATAACTACTCTAACGAAAAGGAAGCTTTAATAAAATAAATAAATAAAATAAATATCTGGGGACAATGTTACACCAATTGATCTGGTCCCAAACTAAGCTCTAGGCTTGTACTATGGGTACTAGACAACGATATAAATACTTATATAGAGAAATGTATACTTAAATACATAGAAAACATCCATGACTCAGGAACAAATATTCGCGCTCATCACACAAATATCTGCCCTTACCGGGATTTGAACCCAGGACCGCTAGCTTCGTAGGCAGGGTCACTACCAACTAGGCCAGCACGTCGTCAAAAAACCCAACTGCTGTTTGGATAATGTCGTCTAAGTAATGTTACTTGTCATGTATTTAATTTTTATTCGCCGATTAGACTTAAATAATTTTAATAAGCCGTTTAGTAGTTACGAGCGGACATTAAGTCGGACATATATACAAGTCAAACACATAACCCTCATTTTGGGTTGTAATTTCCCTACCGTAAGATAAAACTGTTTAAAATTCATAACTTTAACGAATAAACTGTAATAAATAAAACAATTTATGAATCACAATGGTAATGGTGACATGACATGACTAGACCGTTTAAACTGCCTCTGAACGAACGGCATACCTACACTAAATGTACCGGTACTAAATGTATGAGTGTTTGAAGTTAATATTTGGGATACTTCTGGATTTTTCTTTTTTTTAATGATGTAATTTGACTCATTGGGTAACGTCCTCTCGATATCAGTTTAAAGCTTTCAGATTTATTTATATAAACTATTTTTGCACAACACAATTAATGTAAAAGTATAAACGGCGTGCTTAATGCTTAAAGGCATTTTCTACCACTCAACCGCATGGTTAACAGAGAATAACCGGTGCAATTGGATAAATAAAGTATTGAATACTTAGATCAATACTGTAGTTAACGATTACCCCCTATTGAACAACTAGTCTAGACTGATTGTAGTCCATGAAATGAAACACAATTCCGTTGACTATGACAGGAGCTATTGCCTAACGCACTCGCAGCGCAATCGTTTTCATTTTGAAAATCGTAGGCTTGTCTGCATACAAAATGAAAACAATTGGTCCTCTTAGAAGCCGATTGCGATTGAGAGTGCGTTAGGCAATAGCGACACAGATAAATATGTAGTAGTTTTGAATAACCTGGTATGTGGAGCTCAAGGCTGTTTACCCCATCATTTAGGTAGGGCATTCGTTATAAAAATATAATTATTAAAACAACAATCTTACTTAAATTATTTATTAAAAAATAAAAATCAATCCATAAAGTAACGCTCGAAATTAAAACAGCAGTTAGTGTACTAAAAATAAACATGTCAAACCTTCGAATTAATGAAACACGCATAAAATTAAGTTGTGCTGTTGCATGAAAAATAAATTGTCTCAAAGTCTGATATTCTATCGAACTTATTTTCTACTTACAACTATTTTTTTATAACAATTTGTTCCAAAACAGTAAATACAGTAACAAAACACAAGCCTCCACTTGCGCTACCTAGATCAATACATATCGAAATTGTGATGTAGAATATTTACAACGATAGTCTGAGCGGCAATCTTACGTACTCTATTATAAAACTAAAATAAGCTATAAGAAAGCTTAGAGCCCGGTCCACAGCAATTAATCGTAAGAGGTTGCACCTAACAGAAAAAACAATTTTTTATTTAGATATCAGCACAGAACTTGGGAAATCGGCAGACGGGTTACATCATTTCCGTTGCCGGCGGACGGAGTGCCAACACTGTTGGATCAAGGGTGCATTTTTAACATTAGCTACAAATATCCACCAATAGCAGGATTTTGAATCCCACACCGCTAAGGTGCCTCTCACAACTCTGGTGGAAACGCAGCCTAAATGTGAAACTTATAAGCAAAGCAATACGCATGAAATGAAAATAAACATGGGAATAAGATTTTAAGAAAAATAAACGCTGCGGACCAGGTTATTAAGTGTTGGTATTTTGCCCAATATAAATCAGATCAATGACCCATTTTTGCCAAATTGGCTTCTACTCACGTCACAAACATAAATGCCCAATTGACTGATATGTCATCCATTTTAATTGACGAATACCTCCGAAATATATTCGTTATTTAATTTTATAAAATATATATTATGAGAATGAATTATCAAAATTAAAACTTACAAAATATCAATTTGATTCGTTTATCGACTTAGTAATGTCATTTTTAAAACTCTTAGAAGTCGTAACTTCAATTTTTAACATCGATATAAGAACCAAAATTTAAAATTAATAGTTTAATGATACGGTCGCAATGTCCATCAAACTAAAGAACGCTTATATTATGCGAATTCTTATAAATAAAATCAAAGACAAAGAATTGAGTCTCCAATACAAATCTTCATTAAGAGAATAAATTACTATGGGCAGTGAAACCGTTTGACAAAGGAGAGTCAATCCTTGCAACAACAAATAGCTTAAAAATACAATTTGTAAGTTCACATTTTCTAAACATGAGTATGACTAACAACACAAATTTTACATTAAGATTAGTTACTAAACTTAGGCCTGATTCGTCCAAACTGGTATAAAGCATTTGTTTCGAAATAACATACCAATCTGATGGCAATAATTTCTTGGAAGAAACATTGCTCCTGTTTGGTCGAGTCAATCTTGATTTGCAAAGGGTTTGAGCATACAGCACCTGCAATTAACCCTATGTCTTGTGAATTGGAGCTATTCCAAACCCAGCGTCAATATGTCTTGCTTCCAGTTCACTCCAGTTAACAAGTTGGCTATATGCTAAGACCTTTTGGGTAACATTAAGTAAGACTGGAAACACATCAAAATCGAATCCTTACATGCTGTTTCTGACAATTCCACCCTGTAATTGATCGAGTGGTATTATTATACGACTGGAAATATATTCTTGTTACACTTTAGTACACCAATATTCAAGATTGGGTTTCGTGTTAAGCTAGTATGAACTGGCTCAAAATCGCATTGCTTTGCGAACAAGCACCCTTCTCTTGGGATGGGATTGTGAACTCAAATAGACATACACTTCATAAAAGAATATACATTTCATTTGTGAACATGCTTTTTTGGAAAGTTTAACTGTATCAATATAATCAAGCTTGGCTATACAGTACTCAGTGACTTCGGTTAGATGCATAAAGCATTGCACATATGTCTGGCGTTGTTACTCGTCCCAAGTGCGTCGTGGACGAGACATTTTCAGGAAAGGCCCCACGGCTGGAGAGTTTGGGAACCGTTGCATGTAGCGCTCAAGACGGAGATATTTGACAGTTATGAGTCGGCCTTCATACCACCAGCCGTGCAGGGAACGATACACCACCCCAGCATCGTTGGCGCTCGCGCACTTCACATAAACGCAGCAAGAAGCGCGGTCCACATCAACATGCAATACGTTGCAACGCTCTCCGCATTTCTCCAAAATCGCATCCTGCACCACTATTCGCAAGTTCTGGTTGGTGTCATTTTTATCAAACATGTGACGGATTTTGAGGCATGGAGTTGGGGATACGGTGAGATTATTGACAGAGCCCTCCTGTGTCTCAAAAGCCTGCCCCTGCCAGGCGGCACTACGTTTCGGGCTGCTGTGGGCGGAGCACCAGCGCCATACTCGGCAGTCCTCTCCATCCACCAATTGAACCTCCATGCGAACTCTACTCTCATTCCTCTGTATAAACTTCACGGCCGCATCCCAAACTGAAGCCATTTTTTCCCGATTTTGAGGTGAAATCAGGGTATCCCTCACATGGTCAACAGAAATATAAGGTTCACCACTATCTTCAGTTTCTTGGGAAATTACATCAATTATTTGTTCTACCATGGAGTAAATTTCTTCACTTTGCCTCTTGCGATAAGCTATGTAGTATTTGTAAGCTTTCTGGGAACCAAGGGCAACTAAGGTGAGGAGTCCAATCACAATAAGGGATGATCCAGTGGAGTATAAAGTGTTGATGACCAGACAGGAGATGGGAGTTGATGGGTCAGTAATAGTGAGGGCCACACTACCCTTGCTGCGCTGTTGAACAACGGCATCAGCAGATTGAATAGGAGTGAACTCTGCATCTTTTGAATACAGGTTTGTAAGTTGCACTACACTGAGACCCCAGCGAGGATTGTTAACAAGTAAAACTTCCAGGTTATTCAAGTCAGTGCGGCACTGACTGACATCTGAGCTTTCAGCTCTAGTGCTGGCTATATCTAGAATTTCACGCTCTGTTAAGTACGGAAGTGCACCAGGCTTACCACACTGGTATGCAGCTGCCCTTTTAGCTAGTTCAGGATGTATAAATTTCATCAAATCTTTAGCATAACTGATTTGTTCCCTAGGTACACAGTTAATCCCTGGCCTGTTGCCAGGTATATTTAATTGACAAATTGGCAGGACACTGTTCTGATCATCAACCACGGACGTAATATCATTTTTTTTCACTATATACATGAAAAATAAACAAAAAAAAAAAAGTGCCACTAAAGCAACCAGAGCCAGCGATACTAAATTGTTTCTTAGGAATTTTTTGTCATTAGCTGACTTGTAGTCCACATCTGGTCTAGTGACACCCGAGATGTAAGTACGGCGCGGAAGTAGTGGGTTGCTGCCATTGTTTATGTCTCTGTCTACATATGACGGTTTAGCAGGGTCTGCTTTCAGTGCAGACAGACGTTTAGTAAAATTACTCAAATAGGGAGATTCAACCTCATCTATTGTAGAAGTTGAGGGCTGATAAGTACTTGTACTATAACTAGAGGCATAGTTGCTGGCTGAGGGTCGGTCCCCTAGAGGAGTGGACAAGCCCAAGCGAGACCGGATGGAGTTTAAATGGTCTGAGGAGATGGACGACGAGTAGCCAGTGGGAGATATAGAAGGGCGGGAGAATAGAGACGTTTTAGGACTGGTCGCCGCGTCGTGAGTAGGCAGGGTGCTAGATATGTAGTCACTAGAACGGGAGTTGCTGCGGAACGGCGTCGCGGGTTTTCTGTCCGCGTCAACATCACTGTCAGATCCAGTCTCGTAGTCGTCGGCGTCCTTAGCGTAGGTGCGAGTTACGCGGCGGGTTGTCACTGTTTCTACTTCCTCGTGAGTACGAACCGGCGATTTGTTGCTTTCTTCGTCCGACTCGGACCCTTTATCGTTGTCTTGTTTAGCCGGCGAGTCCTTTTTAGGTGTTGTGCGACGTGCTTTGCTGCTAACCGGTGGCAGCATAGCGCCTCCGGTGGTAGCTCGGCGGCCGCGCTTTTCACGAGCATTGTTTGTGTCCAAGTCGGACTCTTCCCCGCTAGAGTAACGCGCGAGAGACCGCCTGCTCTCGGCCTTGTTATCTCCGCCCCCGCGATGTTTAGTCTTGGTGTCGAGCACAAGCTTTAACTTCTTTACCAACAACTTTCTCGTCGAAGCAGTAATTGGCATCACAGGGAACCCATGCTCCGCTAGCTTCGTCCGGAGCTCCGCGTCTGACATTAAATCCACTTGATCGGCCATTGTGAAATCTGCAAGCACAATGCAGGTTATGAACACATTCACTGAAGAAAACACTGATTACTAACAAATAACAAATGTTTTTCACCTTATTTGCAATATATTTATAGGAAATTACGTCAATTTATGTAAAAATTTCACCGGCGCGTCATGTCGCATGCACTCGAAAGAACGTCGTTAAATTCAGTGTTGCCAATCGTGACGCGCGATATTTTTGTTTTTAAGACTTACCACAGAGTAGACTAAGTTAAGTGGACTTTATATTATACAATTTATTACATTCATGACACCTTGGGCTAGCGCACACGAGAACTTTTGTTTCCGCAACTATTTTGTCAATTCTACGGGTTAGTATGTATAAATAAAATAACTAAATAAACTAGGTGCACTTGCCGTCCCCCGGCAAGTCTAACAGGAGCGAAGCAATTTTCCCATTTTCCCATTGAAGGTCTATGGGGACAGATTTTCTGTGATTATTCCTTCGTGATATGTCCGATTTTCAATTTTAATTTTGTAAGCGGTCTATGGCTGTATGTCGTATTACGGGCTACATTTGATCCTAATATGTCTAATAGTTTGGGAGGAGGGCCGACAAACTAAAATCCGCATCGAGGAATTATGGAGCGTCGCTCCAATAAAGTATGAGAGTGCGCGCATGTAGCGACGGACGCGATTGCCGGGAGACTTTATGGTCCGCGGTTTTGAAGACAAGCCTCTCTATTGGTTTCAATGCAAGTGCGCGCACGGTGACTAGTAAGTTGCTGGTCGGCCAGTTGCTACTCAATTAGTGTCTTTATAATTTGGATATGCTCTCAATTACATAAATATTATATGAAATTTTCTTAGTGTCAGCCTATCACTCCATAATGGATGCATCCTGTATTGTCTTTTTCGCTGTCGTCTTCAGTTTCTAAAGACAAGTGCACGGACCACAACCGTCTCTCCGTAATCCATGTTGATGACTGCGTAAATTGTTGCTGTCGCTCTCGTGTGCTTTTTTGCATGCTCATCTGAGCTGAATGTGGCGGAATACTGGTTAAAATATATGTGAATACCTATCTTCAGCCATGTTCAGCAAATAAACTATTTCAACTAATTCATTTCAGTAATCGCGTCGAGGAGACGGTGAAAGAGACAAATGATTTGCCAAGAATATAACTAAGTTGCTCGTGCGCGTTAGCCCTTAAAGTGCATCATATCAATTATTAGATACCCAATTTAAAGGTTGATTTAAAAGTTGGTCGGTGATGGAACGGTCTTGTGGGCATAGTATCATACTTTTTAATACAAATAATATTTTTTTTAATTATTAAAAAAGCCACTATTAACAAAAACAATACAAAATCTGAAATCAACTTATGACTTGGCTGTATTGCCTTCGACCTAATTTGAAAATCTCATGCAGAGAATAATTACTAAAAGACTACAGTGGCGGGAGCGGGAAAGAGGTTCTTGTCTCGTATATTAGGTAATTTGTTGTTTCCTTTGCAAAACTTGTTGTATTAGGGAATTTACATTATAACTGTTTTATTTCCTCGTAATCGAAGTGTACCTAAAGCAGAGTGTATAATTCGGTCTTAAAACCCATTTTATCCTCGTCTTAATTATCCATACCACGAGTCTTGGGTAAAATGGTTTATTTTATTTATTTATTTAAAAAAATATATATTTAGTTTATTTTATACCCTTGTTGTACAATCTACTATTGTATAAATACGTTCGTAGACGTAATATCACAGCAAAAAATGCATGATGCTGCCGTTTTCTTCTTTCTTCGCTGCGTCGGAAAATGAGGAATGACTTGTACTTTCTTCGTAGAAATATTTTTTTCTACCGCTCGTACCTTTTTATCGAAAAACATCCAAACAAACATATAATGCTCAAACTGTGCGCAATTTTGTCCTATTTATACTTCTCATAGAATTTTGTCATAAAGTTAAGGAATTATTAAAAGAAAAAACGTTTATTTCAAGATAGCGGCTCACGCCCGCGCCACCCCCTTAGGTTAGGACGAAAGCTTGGATTTTTATTAGAACCTGATTAAAATTTAAAAAAAAAACTATGCTCCACCATTTGTAAAGCAGAATACCAACTCGTATAAATTGAGCTACACCCTGACCCTTTTTATATTGGTTTTTATGTACTTGGTAATATTGTTTTCAGTTTTGATTAAACTAGAAATAATTTAACGTTATTAAATAAATAAAAAAAATGATTTAAATATATTTATTCAGTATTGCAAAATTACATTTCAAAGAGAGTGTAAGTATACAAAAAATAAGGTCTACAAGAGGTCATCCTGCAGATGAAATATTTTCCAAAACCTTTATAATTAGTATATTTTCGTCACAGCACGTATAAAGTCGAAAATAATAACATTAAAATAAGTTTATAAAATAGCATGGTACCATTAAGAATATTAGGTTTTATTTCTATTTTATAGTTCTATTTAATAGAAGTTATGCATATAAAATTTAATAAATGAAAACCGTACAAGATAGGTCTTATATTAAAATTTGATATAAGTAATTAAAATCGTATGTAAAGGATACCATGATAACGAGATTCACCGAAAATGATTACATATTCAAAACAATTACTTACTGCTCCGGTATTTTGAAAACACGAAATTGGTACCCTTTACAAGTTATTTGGGTCTACGACGCTAATAAAATGTATAATATTAGATTCATAAAAATAAACAACGTTTAACTAAAAATGGAGGTGCTCAATTTTTAGTTTAGGCCGGAAACAAACTTAAACGAAACCGCCTTAGCGAACTCCGGTAACGCAATAAGCCTTTAATTCGTAATAAACATACGCGGTATAGCAGCGGAGCCCATCAGTAGTTAAGGAAACATACTAAAAAGTTAAAAATCAAAACCAATTGTTATATGCGAACCAAATGTGTCGCATTTTCGAATTTTAACATTTAGTCGAGTTAACTAACTACCTGCCTCGACATATATTTAATATTGATCAAGATAAAACCGAAGACTGTATCAAAACGAGATAGCGTTTTACTTAGTTTTTGTTAACTACGCATAAGTAAATGCATGTACAGTCAACAGCATAAATAAGTGATTATTTATGTACCTTGTCACTTAAACATCGTGTTTGAAGTGTCATACAAAATTGTGAAACGTTTGAAAGCAAGCAAGGTACATAAATGATCACTTATTTATGCTGTTGACTGTACATAGATGTCAGCGGTCATATTTCAAATACAGTCAAAAGCACTAATATGTATAACCTCGCATTAAGGGCATGTAGATGTTTTTATGACGTCTTGACAGTTGATGAGTTTTATCGCGGATACTCTATAAAGCATCCGTCACCCTCGCACTTCCATACTGGTCAGAGAGTGACATATATTGTATTCTTGTTTACCCACATCTACAAACACCAACATAATAAGCCACTTAACGCATTTGTGACACGCGTACAAAACGTTACAATTGCATACAAAAACCATTCGCGAATGGACGACTTCAGATTTTTTGTCAAATGAGCGTTACCGTTAAGTTATTTCTTTTGAAATATCCGTCATCATAACAGTCCGATAACATTTTCAACTTCTAATTCCTGCTAACGTACTCCTTTAATAGCAGAAAATAAGACCCTGTAAAAAATATGCGCGCATTCTTAAAACAGAATCGTAAATAACAAAATTATTTCCTGACAAAATCTACACCAAGTCTTTATTTATTGATTATTTATTCATCTACACAAAACAATACAGATCTATTATTATTTATGTATGACAAAATATTCAGTTATTTATTTATTTATTTTTGAATTTGTAGTGTGATATGTGGCAATGCATTAAAATTTGTTTCAACATTCACTGACATATTAAATTTCCAAATATTTTCTTTATACTTCATATTAAAATTTCGTTATCAATGATTTGCTCGGCGTTCTCTAAGCTACTAAGTTTTTTTCATGACATGAAGAATAGTCTAGGCCCATTTTTGAAGAATTAGACTGCAAGTGGCAAATCATGTGAGGGTTTTGACCCAGCAGAATACGGATCTGCCTGTCGCCATTCCGAAATTTGAACCGGAAGTATGCTATACCGGAAAAAGTGCAGCCCATACAAAATAATTCGTCGTACATTTTTTAAATCGTTGTTCCGGTACCCTAATAAAGGTCCGATTGTTATGGTTTTTCATTATGTTATACAGGACAATATAGCCATGGTAACCCAAATTTTTCGTCCTTCCAGCTCTATTTCTTTCTCCGCCTTGAAGTTCATTCTAGTGTTAATCACGGTTGGGCAATATTGTAGAGTACAAAAGTTTGCTAAAACTTTTGACTTAAAGATTTTTTTCACGGATGAAGATATGGAATCGTGTATGGGAGGTACCGTTATAAATTGCTACTTTTTTCTAGTTTTCCTTCCATATTTACGTTTTAGTGCATTTTAGCGCAAACTGTAATCCGGCAATATTATAGATCACAAAAATTGCTGTCATTTTTGCCTTAAAACATTTTTTCCCTCTTTTCTTCTTTCAATTTGTAGATAATTTTGTCTCCTAAAAGATTGCAGAACTTCGGTTTGCGCTAAAATGCAGGAAAACTAGAAAAAAGTAGCAAAACTAGAATCATATTGATAAGAAAACTGGAAAATGAAACAATTTTTGACGGTAGCACTCCATAGATGATTCCATATATTCTTTCCTCGAGGTTGTAGAAAAAAATTTACAAGGCAAAAATTACAGAAAATGTTGTGTTCTACAATATTGCCACATTAACTAGAAAAAGTAGCAGTTCAGTAACGCTACTTCCCCATAGACGATTCTATATCTTCGTCCATGGAAAAAATCTTTGAAGCCAAAAGTTATAGCAAATTTTGTACCCTACAATATTGCCCAACCATGATAAGAACTAGAATGAACTATAACGACAGTATCGGAAAAAAACAGAAAACAGTGTCAGTTTTTGCAAGATGGCGGAGAAAAAGATAGAACTGGAGGGACGAAAAATTTGGGTTACCATGGCTATATTATCCTATATAACATATTAAAAAACCATAAAATTCGGACCTTATTTAGGGTACCGGAACAACGATTTACAAATTGTACGACGAACATTTTTGTATGGGTTGCACCTTTTCCGGCATAGCATATTTCCGGTTCAAATTTCGGAATCGCGACAATGTGATAACGTTGTCACCCCAACTGTTACATGATTTTCCGCTTGCAATGGTTTAGAGACGCTTTTTTCAGTTTAGGGCCTAGACTAGAAGGCGAACGTGCTCAAACGACTTTACATGTTGCGATTGTTTTTTTTTTAATTATTTTAATTTAGACACTATCCCAAAAAAAATCCCGCCATAACACTTAACTTTACATTTTTACAAATTCGTTTCTAGATGCTATTCATGATAATTTTTTACATATTAAATTAACAATTTGTGACTGAGTCAGTCCCATTAAATTTTAGGAATGCGCCAAACTTTAATATAGATATCTTCACCTATGTAATTCCGTCTTTGCCACATTTAGAACTGAAAAAAAACTGTTTAACGTATTTTTGGTTCGGTTTCCATTATTAAAAAATCCGGTAAAAACGTTCCGTCAAAGGTCCATCCAAAGTTGACGGTAGTTGACGGTAGTTGTACGGTGTTTTCAATCCACTACCGCGCTTCCCGCAACTCACATTAACATTGCATTGCGTTTCGTCAATGTGCGTAAAATTAGGAAGTTGGGAGGGATTTCGTGGATCGAAACTTCTACAATCATTTAACTGATTGCGGTACTCTGCCCTCCTACGGAGAAAAGGCATAAGTGCAATTAATTAATTGAAGCATATTAAACTCTCAACGGTTATAATAAGGTTGGAAATGCAATACAATTCATATAGTAGATGCGCCTTTTTTCCGTAGGAGGGCAGCTGATGTGTGCGAGGCTCGTTTTCGTTTTAGCTCTGACTGTCTATGACCGTACAGTCGAGTACAACCATATGTATACACTTCTCCCCAATTTAATAAGGCGAAAACTTGTGTACATGTTTTCGTGCTTAGATTGTGATTAAACTCCTTATAGTACCTACCTACATAAACCCAAAATAAGCTTACTTTAGTTCAGGTAGGTATACTTTGTCAGTTTCTGTAGAATTGAAATATATATATGCCAGGTAAGACCATAGCATATTTTACGGTTATCCATCTTAAGTCCGAAAAACGTTTGCCAGCTGTTTCGTTTGTCCAATTTTTCATTAGTTAGACCCTCATTATTTTCAGAAACGTAAACGTAACCTAACCTACTTCTCCAGGTATATAACTTAAACATTTTGAAAAGGTTATGTAAACGTTCTTCGGACTTGTGATCGGTTACTATATTTCAAGCTCACTACAGCTATTGTGCGTTTATTAATAAAAATAATAAACTAACGCACACAAGTCAATGCACGTGGAATCGGTAATCGATTTTAATTTCGCGTTTCATCATTCTTGTTTGTTTTATAATCGTTTTTTTATCAAAATTGCCCTAGTGCTACACATTATTGGCTAGCTTAACATAATTATTATTTGTTATATTTGTATCTGTACAAGTTTAATAATTCTGTACAAGTTTGATCGTCCTGTACCAATGATACGAAATCGTTATTGACAAATAAAATTATAATACTTGACATAATTATTCATAGAGGTTAATTCTAAACCGGTATTAAAAGCTTTCTCAAAAAAGGCAATACAATAACAATATTAGAATTTTGCTTAAATTCTACTTATTATTCGACCAACGAAAGTTTCATATCAATAAGTAACAATGTGTCAATTTTTATTTATAAATTGGGGTCCTTGTACACAAGCGCACGAGTCAACTAACCACCTAATAAAAAGGGAATAAATCAGAGTCATACTAGACTTAAACCCCCTTATTCATAATCCCACAACAAACCTATTTTAGTTAAAGTACTCTTTGTCACTTTCTGTTAATCAAACTTTAGCTATTGCGTGACACGTGACATGACCAAAAGGGGGTAGAGGCCTTTCTCATTTTAACCTGAGAAGCCCCTTTTTGCTAGGACTCCGGTAATGTATTCTGTATAATTGTAAGTAAATCTTGATAAAAAAAAACGTATATAAAATTATGCAGATCTGTGACGAACATAATATATATAAATAAAGCAAATTATTCTCAACCATTTAGATGGGCGCTAAATAAAAGTTAGGAAAGCGAAGATTGGAGAAATATACATTTTGGGCGAAATGATTATTATCGCATTTTATATGGATTTTTTTAGCTTCACAAACCTCTTAACAGTACTCACAGCTTCTTAATGGAATTATATTAAGCGGCTATTGCTATCACACTTGCACTAGCAACTGACAGTATATTTGTTTCATAGAAAAACGAAGATTGCCGATTACTAAGAACTGGTAGTACAGTCCAGTTCATAAATATGTGTACACTTTAGTACCTTGTCTATTTAATGTCATGTTTAAAGTACCATGTTTGAATTGTCACAGCTCTCTATTAAATTGACAAGGTACTAAAGTGTACAAATATTAATGAACTGGACTGTACTGTACTTTTAAGGTCAGAGCCCGTATTATGAACCAAATTTGCCAAGGCAGTGAAAAGGGCAGAGTTATAGCAGCCGTATAGTTGTATTATACCATTAATTAACATAAGTGCGTCTAACATCTTATGAGCGCCCATTCCCAATACCCCAATTTTAAAATACCAGGTTTTCCAAATAATAAAGGGTATAGCCGGGTAAGCATGGCGAAACTGCCCTTAGCGAAAAAAATAATTTCCTTTTACTGGGTTATTAACCTTTACATATGTAGTGCTTTCACCAAAATTTAAGACTCAAATCCATCAGGTTTAAAAAAAAAGCGCATATAAAGAAATATTTTTTTTATTTTATTTTAGCCAAAGTACTAATCCGATTTCTTTGTAATTTGGATATGTTGTATATACAATTAAGGTCGCTTTCTAAAAAAATTATTAATGAATTATCTCATGAAAAAAACAAAAAAAAACGAGTTAATAATTTTCAAAAAAAAAAAAAAAAATACGTGCGAGATTGCGACAATTTCCAAAGGGTCTAGCAGGCTAAGGAAGGAGAAGTGGCCCCTGAGACGAATATCGGATTTTTATAATGTCATTTGTTGGCTATCTCATAATATAGAAACACCCTAACTTCCAGCCCCCTATCTTGAACCGTCACCGAGATACTGTCAAAAACGTCATTTTATAAATACATTTTACAAAGTCGTTTTTCTCCTGAACTATATAAGGTAGAGCAATCAAACCAAATCATAGCTACAAAGGATGAGTAGGAGTATAACTCTGATTTTTTTAAATATTTAATTCCATGAAAAAATATTGATTAAAATGTCAGAGAAATTTTTGACAGCACTTTTCAACAAGTATTTGTAAAGGTACAGCTATGGAAAAAATCACATAAACTGTTAATAGTATTAGCTAGTACCATGTGAAAAATCAATTCAAAATAATTGGTGCAACATACTTAAAAAAAAAAATGTCAAAGAAAGCGTTAAATGAGTCTTTCATTCTGAAGGAGATTTTTCGATCCAATGAGGTTTAATTTCGTTTCCTAGCAAAAGAATGTTTATTTTGAACTTCACGCATGGCTGTCATGAACTGAAAATGCAAAGTGAAACACTTTCTTTGATATTTTTTTTTTTTTAAGTATGTTGCACCAATTATATTGAATTGATTTTTCACATGGTACTAGCTAATACTATTTACAGTTTATGTGATTTTTTCCATAGCTGTACCTTTACAAATACTTGTTGAAAAGTGCTGTCAAAAATTTCTCTGACATTTTAATCAATATTTTTTCATGGAATTAAATATTTTAAAAAATCAGAGTTATACTCCTACTCATCCTTTGTAGCTATGATTTGGTTTGATTGCTCTACCTTATATAGTTCAGGAGAAAAACGACTTTGTAAAATGTATTTATAAAATGACGTTTTTGACAGTATCTCGGTGACGGTTCAAGATAGGGGGCTGGAAGTTAGGGTGTTTCTATATTATGAGATAGCCAACAAATGACATTATAAAAATCCGATATTCGTCTCAGGGGCCACTTCTCCTTCCTTAGCCTGCTAGACCCTTTACATATTTTATGTAGAATTTAATAATGTTTAACATATAATTTTTTTAATAACTAAAATCGGGATTAACAGTGTGAAAAACTTGAATTTGTAACATCCCATACATTCTTTTCAAACAAAATAACTTCTACGTATTACACTATGAAGTTATATTCCAACGCATTTTGAATTTGGAACGCGACTTATTTTACTGACAAGGAAAGGTACCCAGTACACAGTACACAGGACAGTTGTCCGGCTCCGATTTTATTGATTTTGATATAATTATGTTAGAGAGTAGTTTAAAATAACAGACACGTATTTTTTTTTAGCAGCCCAATCTCAACCTGTTGGGAGAAATTGACCTCCAAAGTACTGAAAAGTGACTAAACCCTCTAACTTATATAGAGATATTTAAAAAAAAATGCAAGTTTCATAGCGGTTTGATTATAAATGTTTGAGAAGATGAAAAAATAATGAGCACGCGTTTTGTTATATCGGCTAAAACTCATATTTAATAAAAAAATCCCTTCAAAGATCATTGAAGATACACTTCCTGTGGTATTTTATTTATAATATTAGTTTTAGCCGATATAACAAAACACGTGCTCATTATTTTTTCTAAAACTTGTTTTTTTTTTAAAATATCTCTATATAAGTTAGAGGGTTTAGTCACTTTCAGTACTTTGGAGGTTAATTTCTCCCAACAGGTTGAGTTTGGGCCGCTAAAAAAAAATACGTGTCTGTTATTTTAAACTACTCTCTAACATATAAATAAGTCGCGTTCCAAATTCAAAATGCGTTGGAATATAACTTCATAGTGTAATACGTAGAAGTTATTTTGTTTGAAAAGAATGTATGGGATGTTACAAATTCAAGTTTTTCACACTGTTAATCCCGATTTTAGTTATTAAAAAAATTATATGTTAAACATTATTAAATTCTACATAAAATATGTAAATTTGGAAATTGTCGCAATCTCGCACGTATTTTTTTTTTTTTTGAAAATTATTAACTCGTTTTTTTTTGTTTTTTTCAAGAGATAATTCATTAATATTTTTTGTAGAAAGCGACCTTAATTGTATATACAACATATCCAAATTACAAAGAAATCGGATTAGTACTTTGGCTAAAATAAAATAAAAAAAATATTTCTTTATATGCGCTTTTTTTTTAAACCTGATGGATTTGAGGCTTAAATTTTGGTGAAAGCACTACATATGTAAAGGTTAATAACCCAGTAAAAGGAAATTATTTTTTTCACTAAGGGCAGTTTCGCCATGCTTACCCGGCTATACCCTTTAAAATATTGGATAATAAATATAAACTACGCCTTTATTTTTTTGACTCAAAAGTAAATTCAATATTTAAAAAAAAAGGTATTTCGGGAATGAGAGCTTATGAACTAATTCCGTTTGTGGTAAATAATTACTGCCCCTCTAAAATAAACAGCTTAAGATATTTATCTTGTACTATAAATAAAGAGGTTTGATCGCAGACGCCTCAGCTGACCTTAATTCGAACGTTTCACATTACCAACTTAATCTTTACTTTAGAGACTAGTTCATGGCCACATCTTGCGTGGTAGCTCGTCTCACTCTGGCTGGTGAAGAGTGGGAGAGACAGTGTCTATTCTGGGGGTTGCCAGCCACCGAAGCCCTCTTCTAGCTGCTTGGCGACGGCTAAACACAGGCGGTCCTGGTTGGGGCCGGCTATTACCTGCAATAACAGTATTATCAGTACCTTCTAAACCACATAATAAATTCAGTATCTCAGAACAAATCTTCGAAAGACAAAATAGGTTGACGTAAATATTATCACTACGTGGCGAAATAACTAAGTAGATTTAGATTTACCACCATAAGAGTAGGAGGGATTACGTGGATTGCGAATGAGTCAGGGCTTCTTGAAGCTTGGCTCAAAGAGTCAAGAAAAAAAAGGTGCTCTTATTTGCCAAGGTTTCAGGAGATATGAGCACAACTAGGATGGAAACATTCGGACGCTTATACTGACTGGTCAAGAGCTTCTCGCCAAGACTATCGGGCTTAAAATGACCGCGACCGGGACATGGCGAGATGAGACGAGAAGAGAGCGAACGAGAACAGTCGAGAGCAGTAAGTATATAGATATCCCCTCTTGGTCTGTCTCGGGGTGTGACGAATGTGTACAGCTGGCATTATGATCGAAGGCGACGGCGACGGTCAGATTCTGCGTAAGACTTCGTCTTGGCCGAATAGCCCGTCAGTGTTGACTAAACCTCGTCGAATCGGTAGATTTCGGCAAAGGCATTAGTCCTTAAACGGTTATGAAGTAAAGATTCGTTATATCTTGTCATCTGTGTGCACAAGACCAATGACCAATCACTTTGGTCATTGGGTAACTACCTCTTTATACACTCCCTCCACCTCTTCTAGGAAGTGGATAGTGGAAATCAATGACCTTGAAATCCTTTTTAAAAACGTGCGAATGACTATTAGTGAGTCCAATATACTTATACAGGTTGGAAAAAAATATGGGCCATGCAGGGGAACTGCTTAAATCCTTAAGTTAGAACATTTTACTTTAAGGAAACATTATTTTATTTATAAGAAAGAAAAAAAACTGCATTCAAAGATTTTCCAAAATTAGTTCGTCTCACCCGGAATCGAATTATAAGCTTAAAATTAAAAAATGAACACTCGCTATAATTAATGGTTGTATTTCACGATCTTTTTTATTTTTAAGACCAAATGTTAAAGACATTTTATCCTGAACAATGATCCTATTCAATAGAATAAAATAGCGAGTGTTTTTTTTTATTTTTTTAAATGAAATAATGTGTGGTGTTAAATGATTTAAACAGTGTTGTTTGTTGTAGAGGCGGTGACCTGCAGCGCGAGCGGCAGGCGCGCGCGGCCGACGGGCACGGCGGCGGCGGGCAGGCCGAGCACGTTGAACACCATGGAGTACGCCACGCCCGACGCGCGCGTGAACACCTGCCGGTGCGGGTGCGCCACGTCCGTGAACACCGGGTACAGGAACACGCCATCCGACCCCAACGTGCTCTGGGAATAGGGAATATTCATTACTTTTTTTCACAGAAATAGAAGCTGATTCATGTAACGAACAGTTGAGCAAAAACATTTTTGAATAGGTATAAAAAAAATAGTAAAAAAACATTTGTTTAAAAAAAACATTGGAAAGCAAAGGAATGAGAAGCTGTCAATTTCAACCTATTTTCAAAAAAAATCGTTTCGAAGTATTTTTTACTTTCTATTGAATGTTTAGTGATATTACTACGTATATTTTACTACCAATTACCTATATTGATAATTGATAAATCAGTTTTTCTTTTAAATACATTCATGCGTAGCAGAGAAGGGATGCGGACAGGTAGTTACATTTGGTGTGAAACCCTAAATGTACAAAGTCGTACTTGGCCGGTTTTTCATACTTCTGTACCAAAAGATGACAAATTCTTTGTTCGTCCATCAATCCGTCCGAACGTCGTAACTTTTAAAAGCTGTATGTTTGAACCGTAATATCAGGTTGATTTGTACAGAATACGTATTAAAACTGCGGATTTCATAAACTAATAATTATATACCGGGCAAGAGCATGCCGGACCATGCTCAGTGTAGGATTCCGAAGCCACAATCAAATTAGACCTCGTAACAAACTTAACTTTGCCTTTGGAAAACTGTAGTCCCCGTACAACGACCATCGAAATATAATAAGTATGGAAGATTAATCGACGCTCAAAATCTGCCCCACTGACTTAGTGCCGGCGGGGGTGGAGCTATTAATGAGTGCCGAACTGTCTATCAGTCGACTTTCTGACGTGGTGTCAAACAGTTGTTTACAAACACAAAAGAAAAAAACGATATTAAAGATTACCGAATTTAAATGATGCTGCAACCATGCCAAGTTGCATTGTAAATTGGTGCAGGACCCACACAGATGCAAAACAAAGCGATATTTATTTTCATTAGTAAGTTATTGAATTTTTAATATTACCATACCAAAATGTCATGGCCGATGTTATGCAATATACCTTTGAAAAATGTGAATTACAAGCAACTACTTCGAATGAATAGGAAATTAAATTTTATGTCATCTTTACTATCGTTAGTTTATGTACATAATAAAAAAAACGTAATATGATCTTTTTAAGTTTTCCAAAAAATGAAGAACGCCGTCTGGCTTGGGTGGATGCAGTTCGTCGCGAATTGCGAAACGAGAATTGGATGCCTAGCAAACATTGCAGGATTTGCAGCATCCATTTTGATGAATCGGATTATGTCATCTCAAAAACTGGAAAACATTTTTTAAAAGTCACAGCGGTCCCAAATTGTACAGTACGTTGTCAACATTTATTTACAATAATTTTAATAATGTTCATGAGGAAAGGGGTAGTAACTTTAAAAATATTTATTATATTATGATGTAAATGAAAATATACGGTTTTCGCAATTTTTCTTTTTTTTGTGCTATGAGACGTTGCTTCGTACCAAATTTTGATCGCTTGCGAGTTTCGAAAATTTGCGGCATACACGACTGTATCTTTTGATTGCGTTGGCTTGAAAGTTTAATTTTTTCACAGCTCCAAGGGACAGTAGACCTGAGTATTTGATATAAATTTCAGCTTGATACCTCCACGCGCCCCTGAGAAAAAGGGTCTTGACAGACGGACGGACGGACAACAAAGTGATCCTATAAGGGTTCCTCCCTTTTCCTTTCGAGGTGCGGAACCCTAAAAAGCAATAGGCTTAATTAATTGATACTTGTACAAAAATGGAGTTGGTTAAGCTAAAATTGTAAATATAAATTATACTCTATTGTATATGATCTAACTTAAGAGTTAGCTCTTAGCTATCTCTAACTGTAGAATAGAAACAGTGCCAAATGGATTATTTGTGATGTTTTCGTCTTACTACTCGTTTAATTTTTGTCATGTTTTTTCGGCAGCATCAAATAGGCTGTCCCATCCAAAGCGACTATATATAGGTATTATACTGTCACGTATCTTTATGCCTATAAGAATAAAAAAGGGGTTACAATATATTTGGCAATTTAGATGCTAAAGACTATTTGACGCTGACTACTCTTACAACATAATATCTTCTGATATACTATTTTACATCTTTATAATAGTGTAACATAAGTATGTTAAATGATTCAAGGGGAACAATCAGTAAGTTTGTCAAAACACTAATATAAAAAAATATTAATAAAATTCATTATTCAATTACTGTGTTGTTTTTGTATTAAACCATCCACGTCAAATGTTGAAAGACATGGCCGCGTTCAAATAACCCTTATGAAAAAAATAATTGACAAATGGAAATCTTCTGTCAGAGAGCTTGTAACCAATTGCAGATTTTTGTCTTTCAAAAGGTATAAAACCTTACTGAAATTACTGTCTACTCAAACGTTATATCAGCATCTGACATAAATTACTTCATACCTTAACCCAATTAATATTTAGTTGATTATTGAAACCACTCGATACATAAGATCTTTTCATTTCAAAAAGTGGGCGTTTTGGAGCGGATTTGACAGTCGTTTTTGTTAGACGTTACTCTTCCATACTTATTATATTTCGATGACAACGACATACGTCACGGTCAGTTTACCAACACCGCAAAAAAAAAATTCTTTAACTATAAACATTTAACCCGTTTGTAACTCAAGAACCAATAAATTCATTATATGTGCTTTCATTTAAGATATTTTTTAGATCTTTGTTTTTTTAGTATTTGTAGTTGGGACTCTAATAAAAATTAGCGCTTTAAAGTTTAACATTTCATAAACGGATCCCTTAGTCGAAAAATTGATTGTTTTTACTAGCCCAATATATTTTTAAAATACCTATCCAACGACATGACACATTATGGGGTGGACGAGAAAAAATAATTACATCCCCACGTTACGTGGACGGAGGACTAAAAAAAAATTGTTTAAAGATTTTATTTTACCACTTTGTTGCCAAATTATATAAGGATTCTTAGTTTGACTACGGAACCCTAAAAAACACGAGTCCCATTACTTGAAAAGTTTATTTCGTCAGAAATTATAAAGATACATACCGCGATGGCTTCCCTAAGCCGGCGCGCCATGTTGCAGTAGTGCGCGCGGCGCACGTGCGGCACGAACAGTTCCGTGCGCGCTATGAGCGCGAAACCGAGGCCTTGTAGCGAGCGCGCGCCGCGCCCGGCCGCGTACTTTATCAACTCTGCTACCAGACTTCGCGAACGCTACCGACAGTGATAACCGCTCTTTAACACCATAACGATGGGTTGATGGATCATCAATGATGCCGCTGTTAGCTTAGTTTGTAATAACTGAAGCAGCCTTGTTTACGACCTTATTGAGAGCAAATAATTATGTGATGAGCATGAGTATTTGTTTCCGAATCTTGGATGATTTCTGTATACTTAATCATTTTCCTATATAAGAAGCGGGTTTATAAATACAACCGATAAAAAGACGCTGACTATTTTCACAATGAGTGAAGTGGTTCCAAGACGACGGCGCGTATACAAACTTTGCTTAAGCGTTTGATAATATATCATTTCGCACGCTCTTATGTACACAAAATGATTCTCTGTAGTCTTGGTGTACGTTGAGATTTATCTCAGCGGAATAACTATATTTCAAAAATCGATCACATGCAATACAATGCAACTTAACTTTAAGAAGTATCTTCAGCTGTGCCACAAGGGTCCAACATAGGACCTATGTTGTTTATTTTGTACAATGTAAAGTAACTCTTTGCTCTGATACATTCTGGCCCTATAAAAAACATAAATACTGATAAAAATACCTACCGTCGAATTCTTAGGATCCTGGAGCAAGTTGGGTATATCCTTCATCGCGAAAAATACTGATATTGATAATTCCACCGAGTCTTCTAATTCTTTAAACTTTTCCTGCAACAGAGTAAAATACTTTTAATTTTAAGTAGGGAATCTTAGGTGCAGATATCATTATAACATTGAAATCGATTGTATTTAAGAAGCAATAAACTTACTTCACTAATAGTACACCCACATTCTGTGCTTAGATATTTTGCTGCGTTTCTGGTAACGTCCTGGATGTCTTTATTTACACCCATCAATGCTATTGACTTTGTGGCTTCTGTCATATATAATACCTGTAACAAATAAATCAAAAATAAAGCTTTTAAAAAAAAATGCCGTTCTTGAAGTAGGTACGGATGTTGCCTCCTGCAGCATCCGGACTAAGCACGTGGAACCAAAATTGCTTGATATCTTTATTACAATGTGAAAATGAACAAGCCATAAACCCCACGGTTAAGGTAGGCAGAAATTCTACAGCATCAAAAATCGGTGATTTCCCTCGATTCCTGTACAATCTTTTGAGCAATTACCCTTTATACACAATTAGTTGTTCGATTGTGTAGATTTCCTAACGATGCTTTTCCTTCACTGTACAGTTGAACTTAGAAGCTGTACATTTAATACCTTGTTGCGTTAGTTTAATTAAGTACATCCATATCTACGACAAGGTACAGCTACAACAATTTCGACTATACGCGACTACATCATCATTTAATTTAAGAGCGACAAATGTCGATGGAGTAAGTAAACACCACTTTTATCTATTCTTTGCCAGCTTTTTCATCTGAAACTTGAGGGAAAAAGAGGAAGAGGAAAACCTAGGCTTACTTACTTCAGCCAAATGTACCCTACGATCATGAAATAGACACACTAAGTTGTCGGCGATAACGCCGTCCATGATTAACTGGCAACTCAGGGTTGTCGGTCCGTTGGCAGGCTTAATAGCTCTTTTCTTGAAGGCTCCCTCCATGTCATAATTATTTTGACTGAAATGCTGATTTTGGCAAACGAGCACAAAGGCCACCTGACGTGTGGTCTGAGACTCTGAGACCCATAGACATATTGAATCTGAAGATTACAATCTTACGACTGCAATCCTAATACTGCTAATGCAATGCCAACCTTGGGGATTACGACTGAATGCCACTATGCTAGTAATTTCCCCGGTTGTCTTATATGACAGTAGCGATCCGGACGACACCCTTCACAAGGTCCTACCATGATTATCCACTAGTTACCTTTAGTTTGGTCAAGTCCACAGGCTCGTCAAGCCTGAGCTTGTGAGCGTTGTCTCCTGCCATGACAGTGAGGAGAAGAGGCAAGTCTTCAGCGCGGCGCGTCATGGGGCCTACCGCCAGGAACTTGGGGTAGTTTTCGTCGTTCAACGTCGGGATGTGGCCTTCTATGGGGATGATGCCTGAAGAATTTAACAAAAATGTTTCATCAGGAATGGGTAATAATTTGACAGGGGAAGGCGACTTTTTGACGGGTGTGTACATACTTTTTGAAATATATTGATTGAATTGAATTGAATAATATTATAAATGCGAAAGTTTGTGCCTGGGTGTTATTTTGGTACTCATTCACGCTGCAATGGCTAGACGAATTTGGATGAATTTGGAATGGAGATAGCTTATACCTTGGAATAACATTTAGGCATAGTTTTGTTCCCGGAAAATTTAAAAGTTCCCGAGAGAATGACGATAATCAAAATCTACGCGGACGAAGACGCGGGCAGAAGCTAATTTAGAATAAACTTGTCTGCTCATATTTATAACAAAAAAGATAGTTTTATTAAAATCGGCTGGGTCAAGGGTTATCACTATTATCGGTTATGAAAACGAAGGACCATTACTATACTAGAACTTGTCTGTCTTATTTTAATGACAAGGAAAAGGCACACGAGCACACAAGCCACCTGATGGTAAGTGGGATCTGTGATCTGTAGACATACGAATTCTCAAGACTACAATCCTGAGACTCCAAATGGGTTGCCAATAATGACGACCAAGATTTTCAATAGGAGAATTTCGCACTATCGACTGAGTGGAACCATTAGTACCTGCATTATGGCAAATTAAACTTTATTGTTATTGGTGAATTATGGCTACTTATAAGTAATTTACTTCAGGTGCATATCTCACATAACCTGAATCGTACTAGTTTTAAGTTCTCATGTAAGTGAATTGTATAAATTCTTATGAGTATAAAGAATCTTTAAACATAAACATAAGATGGTATGCCTCTATGCTCTACTAACACACTTCTTGTTATTATGATTTCTTGGCAGTGTGTCACTGGAAGTGCGTATCTTGATGCTAAAATCAGTGGCTACACCGTGTATTGAATAAAAAAAGGTTCAACAAAAATCCTTGATAAACAAGTAATTCTAAGGGGTATTTTTTGATAAAGCCCTACGTCAGTAAGTAGCGACCAAAAAAAATATTGTTCAACAAATCATTATAAGGCGAAGAAACCTAGATCATTACCTGGGGTGGGCTTGTGTCCAAATACACCACAAAATGCGGCGGGGATTCGGATAGAGCCTGCGATGTCCGACGCCACTCCGAACACGGAAGCGCCAGATGCCAGCAGAGCAGCCTGTGTGTGTCACAAAATGTTACATTCGACGTTGAAAACGTCAGAAGTCAGAGTCAAGACATTTAAGGATAACTTTTTCAAACTATAAATAAGGTGGTAGATAAATAAACTATAACCGTTGGATAGTTTCATTAGAGTATTGGAAAAACCGCCGCTAAACGACATTAGTACAGTCAAAGTCATAAATATTTATTCATCTGTTTACATATATTTGGCGAGATGGCTGTATAGATAATAGTGCTTTTGACTGTACAAATCACACGGTTAAACCGCATACTAACAGCATCACTGTTAACTGACCAATAGGTAACCTTATTACTTAATTATTATGTTGTGACAAGATTCACATAGGTTCAGTTAACAGTGTTAATGTTAGTAAAACTTTAGAATTCGAGTTAAGTCCGAGATCATGTAAAAAATAAGTACATTCCCAAAGGTAGTCCAAGGAGCTTATTGTACTTATTGTTAGTTGAAATTAGGTACCTATATTTTCAATTTCTGGGTTTCATTTAGGTATTATTCCGCCTGTACAACTTACTTTAACTTTCAACCACTGAAGTACTTTTTGCATTTTTGAGTCCTGGAGAGAGACAGGTTATTCATCATAACCGTTCTAGAGTGATTTTGAAGCACACTCTTTGTTTTCAATCGCTTAACAATTTTCTATGGCGTTAAAAATTGTCTATAAAGTTATCAATTTTACACAAGTTTGAAGAACGAACGAATTAATTACCTCTCAAATGTCTCTGAGTAACGGCGGTATCTGGGCCTCTATTCTACTCTGCTATACTGCTTTTGACATGTTATCGTGTTTTCAAGCAATAGCAGCCAAGTTAAAAACAATATGATAACATGTCAAGGGGAATATAGTTTTACCCAGTAGAATACCACAAGTAAGTAGTAGTACAGATGTAGTGCATAATTGTTTTCCTTCGTATTTTCACGTAAACGTCCGAACGTGTCTTGCTATTTCAGTCGGTCACAGTACAAAAACTACTGAGGTTTACTGAAGTAGCATGACAGGTTCGTACGTTTCCGTGAAAATACGAAGGAAAGCAATTATGCACTACACCTGTACGTAAATACGGTAAGCTAAATAAGTACGTAGTAATCTCTTAAACTTTTCCGTGAACTAACCTCCGCTTCCGCTGTTTATTGAGTGTCCATTTTGACATTCGTGCTAATTTTAAAGCTGTTATTTGCTGTGGTGGCGTGTCTCACACTAAGAGTACACAATGTGTACACTGTACATTGACAGTCACTGATGTAACCTTTCCTTACGCTTACGCCTTGGTGATTGAGAGTTAACTTTTTTATGGCGTGAAGAAGTCGAACGAGCACACAAGATAATGATGGTAAAACACTGCTGCTTGGAGGTAAATTTACGCTTTAGTTAGTGAATCATACTCATATTTGACAAATACTTATAGATTATCTATACATATTTAACTGTCCCGTGTCCGACTGATAGACGCGTTGTCCACACACAGCCTAAACCGCTGAATCTTGGGTCTTGAAATTTGGAGGGAACATTCCTTGGGGAAGAAAGGATTTTTCGAAAATCGACTCCCAAAGGGAATAAATATCGGGAGCAGAGGGAAAAGAATTCTACGCGTACGACGACGACGACGGCACGGATCACCACAGAACAGCTGGAAGGATCTGGATGATATTTGGCCCAGAGATAGATTATAGTCTGAAATAGCACATAGGCCCCCCTTATATCCAAAAACTGGTCAGTGCCCGAGTGAATAGAGACAAACGACGACTCCTACGCAGACGGAGTCACGTCACAAGCTAGTGAGTTCATAAGGTCCTTCTTTATTCCGTGATGAGAAGGGTAGAGGGATTTAAATAAAAAAATAAATGGTAATTTCTTATACTCTGAACATAGGCTACCAAAAAAGCAACTATTTCTATGGCCAACGGGAGATGTATCTACGCGGACGATTTTCGCTGGCAGAAGTAGTGAATTATATGAACTTCTTTAGGGAATATACAACTACTATTAACCCTGGCCAAAGCATAAATTACAAGTTTACGTAACGTTAAGTTAACGTCATTACTTACCAGCACGTATAATGTTTGTTATAATCAGATCAGAAGATGGTCTTCTGTCAATCACAAACAGATCTATTAATAACTAAATCCACTTACTTCACCACCGGACGAGCCACCGGGAGTTTTGCTTAAGCAATACGGGTTATTGGTGGTCCCACTAAGCAGGTTGGTGGTCTCCCACCCCAAGCATAGCTCGGGAGTGTTCGAGACCAGGAGAGGAATAGCTCCAGCTTCTTTGACCAGTTTGACTGCCGCTCCGTCCGTCGTGGCGCGGCGACCGGCGTATTCCAGGCAACCTACAGCATTTGACATACCTGAAAGAATTGAATTATTTATCTTTTTAAATATGCATCATACCTGAAAAAAATATTGACTATGGTTATGATCTAATGTCTTTATCGCGGGAGCAATAACAAATCTATTAAAGAACACATATAACAGAATGTCTGGTTAGTATAAACGGAATACATTATAAGCATCTGAGAAGTTTTTCATATCTAGCACGAAGTTTTCGCTGGAAAAGGTCAATCAAACTTTTCTTACACTAAGTAAACGCTTATCTATAAGTCAACATAATTATGTCAAGATGAATTTAAAAAAAAAAAGTCAAATCCAGTATTTTTGTCCAAAATTTATTTTAACTATTTAAATATTTGTGTTCCATTTGCACTCAAATTAAATTTAGAAATATTTTTGTATGGTTTTTTTACATATCAAGAATGACAAATGTCTAAGTAGCAGGAAAAGTGACTGAAGAGTTTGACGCAAGTTATGTACGGAGGTTACTAAGATATTGGAAAAAAGAAAAATATATTTTGAACTCGTAGGTAAAATCGTTTCTCGTTACGAGTGACGTCACTTCTGTTATTGCCTATTTATGATAATATTGATAATCTTCCAATACTGTCAAATCGTTTTTGCTCCCGCGATAATGACGTTTGACTATGGCATGACAATGGCAGTATCTCCGCTGTATTAATTTTACGATTCAATTCTATAATTAAGGGCAGAGCGTTTTGAAATAAAAACCGGGTTCCGTACCGTCGCACAGTAGGTGTTATTATATTCCGATTTGAATTCGCTTTCGCGCCGAATCAGCGTGAGCCCAAATCGCACAATTTTACGTAAGTATTCGTTGTTTTTCTTCAGAGTGTGTACAGTCAGCTGCAGAGAAAACTAACCCCCCCTGCATACAAGTTGCCTTGCAAAGGGGGTTACATTTCTCTGCAGCTGACCGTACTATAATCATGCTGAATCAAAAAATGTTGAATGAAATCGTTTATTATATAAGAACCACTTTATTTTTTCATATTCTCTATTTTGTTAAATTTGTTTTTAATTCACTGTAATAACACATACTTATTCTGAAAAAAAAAACCCAAACTAACAAATAATGATTCAAAAGTACGGGCGGACGGACAGAGGAGGCATATTAATAAGGTCCTGTTGGGCTCGCTTCGGGCACAGAACCCTAAAAAAACGAGATAAAATGCTAAAAGGCTGTTTTTATCCTGATTGGGAATTGGAAATTAATGTCACTGAGCTAGGCTTCTACTTTGTATATTAGTATTTCTGTGAGTCCATATCCAGAATGCAATCAGTATCATCACTAGAGTTAGGACTTTTGGTGTCCGATCGTGGTTCTAGAATACATGGAGTCCTATTTATTATAATACATACCACTTTGATTTCGACCTTCAGTATTTTTATATATTCAAATTAATTTATTCATTTAATCAATAGATAAATGCTTGATCAATTTAAACGAATTTTGGTATGGATAGATATCCCTGCTGTGAAAGAGTTTCAAACAAGCAAATATTAGTAGGTATGGAATAACCAAACTAAAAATGTATAGAGTTAATTTTGAAATATGACAAATAATGAAAATCAAAATGTCATGTATTATTATAATTAGGAAATAGCGACTCCATAGATGGATTCACATTGTGACTACTCGTACGTTAACAAGTAGGTATACAATAATACAAATACACAGTCTTAAAAAAACGTTTGAAAATTTCAACGAAACTTACTTACCAGCCAACGAACAGCTTTCTTTGACTGTAAAAGGAACACCAAGTAAAGGTTTCTTTGCAACCAATTCCTCGAATGTGCCAGTTCTTTTGGCTTCTTCAATCAGCCTGTCCACCTGTTTCGCATCTTCGAGGGCTGCCGTGAACCTCTCCTCAACTACGGCATTGAGAAGTGGATTCACTACCTTCACTCGCTCTATGAACGCTGATACTAGCTTTTCACTTGTCATCTATAAAATAAAATGACGTATTTTGTGTTATTTTGGACCCTTAACAGCTGCCACGATACAAGTGCATCATGATATCGCGATAGTCTAACTACTCGTACCCATTACCCACGACGAAAAAGACATATTAAACAAATGGTATCTGTTACCCTAGTAAAAGCAAACTTAATAATGATCCATAAACATTCTGTACGTAGACCGCATATTTGTCACAAGTTTCTGGTCCCGCACAATTTGATGGAAGTAAGAACCATGACCATGACGCAAGAAGATGAAAAAGAAGAACATGACACGAGTCTCATCATCATCATTTCCGCCGAAAGACGTCCATTGCTGGACATAAGCCTCCCTCAAGGTTCCCTACAGGGACCGGTCTTGCGTCGCTTGCATCCATTGTTTTCCTGCAATCTTAGGCACGTCGTCAGTCCAACTTCTTGGAGGCCTACCAGGATATAATAAGTTACCTCTCCATCTCTAACCGCCCGGGCCAGATCTTTAGCGCTCCTGAGGTGGATAGCCTTCGGCGGAGGCAGGCGAGGTTCCGCTCCTCGAGCATACAGCCAGAAAAGAGGAGTCAGCAACGCGTGGAGGATCCGCAGGAGTATGCCCAGTATTCGAACGCCTACCTCCATCCTGAGGAAAAATAAATGTTTAGTAGTATCAAGCCTAGTAGTAATCATTAATTGCCCACTTCATTCAGGGTATGGGGGATAAATTAATTTTTAAATTCCCGATTTATTTATTTTCTGTTGATTTATGTGTTGGTCTTCTATCGCGTTAAAACTGTGAAACAGATCAACGTGTTCTTGGGCGCAAAGAATACTAATATACATTTTTAGAAGAATAGTTACAGCAAACTTAACAGACAGAGAGAGAGAGTTAATAATGATTACTCTACTCTAGAGTTCCTAAGTCGGTCTCATGAATTCAACTTTGCTCTAAGTAGATTTCCGAGTAAATTTTGACGTAATCATATCAAATTCACCGGGAAATATTCCAGTTTAATCTGGTTATACGGCAGCACTGCAGTGGAAAGCTAATTATATTGCTCTCAGACAAATTTGAATGCGGTGTATTAAAAAATCAGACTGAAAATGTCTGGGTTTATACTCGGTGTAGACGGTTGGATATTGTTAACTTCGTTTTTATCAGATTAGAACAAATTTATAGGTATACATATTGCACTGCACACGCTAACACCTAAGCACCTAACTGTAGTATTCGTCGCCCGATTCCACGCCTGTTTATAAGTAACCTTTATTATCACTATCATACATTCAGTTCAGTTCCAAACCCATAATACCTTACACAAATTACTAATGGTAAAAACACTTATTATTATTATTCAGATATTTATTTGATTTTCTGTAAATTATAATTTTCATAATATAAAAGTAAAATTAAAAGCATTATAAAAACCTATCATATGGGTGCGGACGGCTGCGGGTCAGGGCTCAAGCTACCGGTGGTTAGGGCTGCAGAGAGAGGAACCGCCTCACAATGACTGCCTTCTCTGTATCTGGCCTTTGATCCAGCTATCTAGTCAGAGTCTCTTGAAGTGTTGGTCGACACTCTTCGCTATAAGACCGTTTTCCAAAAAAACTATCGGGACAATGATCGTGTGAGCCAAGTCAAGGTACTTGCTGATCTTTTCCGTCTCGGCCTTCACGAGGTTAATTATTATTATCATTATTATTTCGCTGACCGACATGATACGTTATATAATTTTCTAACAAAATACTTCTTTCTAGGCCGGATTTAACCAAAAAGTGTCCGTCTGTCCTCGAGTTACATCACCATTACCGCCAACACAGAATGTAAACACTATAAATACGAGTTGACAAAGTACACGAAAAGGTTCTTATACTATAAGTACTCGTACATTGCGCATTCTGTTTGTTGAACACAAATATGGCATCAACTTTAAGTACGCCTTGTATTCATTTGCCAAGTTGCAAAGCAATACTCGAAGGGATTGCGATGGAATTATCATTCAAAAGATGTGCAGTATCGCAAGTGGAGTAAGTTTACAATGCAAGTGACTTTGGTATTAGAGATGGGTGTATTAACATATATTTTAGTCATTGTTTTATTGAGCAAGGGTTAGTAGAACGAACATGATTGTATACGAGAAAGGTTTTTTTCGACAACGTTATAATCGTCGTAGAGTTAGGTTCAAGATTAATTATTTCAAGGATGATTAAGGGGAGTCCGTTGTTTCCCTTTGTTATTGGCCATAATGTATTGTTAACATAATCATAGAGTCATAGTTTTTGTGTCATGGGAACCGTTAACTGTTTACAATTTCTTAAATATATAATATGTGGATATGGCTATGGTTAGTTGTGGTTTAATTCCAAAGAAATCTCAAATATTTTTTAAATAGGTTAGGGATAATTGTGACCAAAATAAAACACACTATGACCGATAATAATTATGGCAGATAATATAGACCCATGATTTAGACTGCGTTAAAGGTCAACTGGTAGTAAATGCTATATATGTACTTTTGTGCTAAACAAAAATATATCAAAGTATTCATATTAATGGCACCTATTGAAAAAATAATGGCTATGGAGAGGGCTATGCTCGGGGTTTATCTGCGTGATAGAATCAGAAATGATGATATCCGCAGTAGAACTAAGGTTACCGGCATAGCCCGAAGAATAGCTAAACTGAAGTAGCAGGGGGCGGGGCGGGGCACATTACTCGCAGGACTGATGGCCGATGGGATCAGAAGGTTCTGGAGTGGCGTCGGCGGACCGGAAGACGAGCTGTAGGTAGGCCTCCAACAAGATGGAGTGACGACCTCGTCTGGATCGCGGGACCGCGGTGGATGAGAAAAGCACAAGACCGGTCTGAGTGGAAAGCCTTGGGGGAGGCCTATGTCCAGCAGTGGACGTCTTTCGGCTGATATGATGATGAACATGGTGATGATTGAAAAAATAAAAATCCTCGATATAACCATAATTTCAGAGACGATAACTCAAAACTCATCTAAGAACCACCCCAATTAAAGCTTTCTATCAAATCAACCGCATCCGAATTAGTCTATCCGTTTGATAGCTAAGATGCCACAGACAGATACACAAATACAGCAATAGCTCTTAGAAGGTGCTTCGGGTATGTAGGTACTTGTCTCTGACTCTCGCGAACGCTCTTATTAAGAGCGTGTGAGAGAGCAATGCAAACCCGAAGCAGCTTTTAAGTTCTCACACTGCCGCACACAGAATTCGTCAATTAAATCTAAAGCTGGTTAAGTGACGTGTTGTTGTCTTATTCTATTGCTATAGCAAAGAAAGTGACAGCAGCAACTTTAATCAAGCATTAAATTTAATTAACTTCTCTGACTGAGTGCGGCAGACAGACTGTATGACACATGATTAATTTATAAGCTGGGTTTAAGCGAACTGAGGGTTCTCCATTATTTGCTAGAAATGCATTGAGCACATAATTTTTAATTATAACTTGGCATTATTATGCTACATTAGAAAAGCACCTGAGCTTTTAAATAGAAATGTTCCCCCAGCGATCTCCCATTTCCATCTAGAGCTAATAGCGTCGGCCCTCGGCGCGCGGCGGGACCCCCTTGCTATTAATAATTATAAACCTGGGAATTATTTTAGGGTTCGCCGACCCAATATAGTAAAAGAACCGAGCAAGAGCAAGTCGGAACATGCTCAGTGTAGGGTTTCCGTTAACCCGCAGGTACAAAAACTTATTTTCTATTCAAAGTTATTACCTAGGCTATTTGACTAATTTTGGAAAACCTTTTTAAATGATTCTTTATTACATAACAAGCGCACTACATTGATATTTCCTTGAGATTCTACTGTATTATCAATAAAATTCTATGTTGAAGTTTAAGTTTTCAAAACCTCGCTAAAACGCAGTTTCAATAATGGCGCTGGTCATATGACAAGTGTGACGTCATACGCAAGTAAACAATAAACAATAATTTGAAGAGATATACCCTTATGATCTGTGGTCACTTGCGTGTGCCGTCACCAGGAAGTAACCACAGCTGCAAACCAAACACATAGGTAGCGTTTCTGCCACAGATAAAATTTCAAAAAATATTACTTTACTTTTTTTTGTGTGATTTCCAAAAACATATAGGTACATAACTTAGTTTAAAATAAAGTCAAATATGTTGTTTTACGCTATTATCTGATAGGATGACCACAATTTGTAGTATGCTAATTTTAACGTTGTCAAATAGCCTATTCAATGTCGCGGTTTGGATATTGAGAACGAGGATTAGGTTATTTTGTATTCGACGGTCAAGTCAATACCTCTTAAAACGTGTCGATGTATTTAACGTCACGTAATTGACGACGTTTGCCGAAGAGGACGCGTGGTTGTGTTGTGAGTACTTGTGAGGTGGTAGTGATCGAGCCTGCCTTCTATCGAATTAATTCGAAGCCAGCGGACATAACGTTGATTTCTAGTATGGGCAAATATTTGAGGGACGAGGACGAGTATTTGTTTGTGTCTACTATGTTTTCTATGTATTTATCTATACCCATGCGTGCCAAATTAGGAATCTCTAGACCCAGTGGTTTGGGCTCTGCGTTGATAGGTATATTAGTCACTCGGGCAATTTCTTCTTTTATTATACAAAAGGTACCTATATCTAGATTTATCAACCAAGTTAGTAGGTGATTAGGTTATACTCCTCAGAACCAAAGTGATTTAAGTACAAGTATGTTTCGGATTTTAGGACTTTTTTAATATAAAATACAGCTATAGAGCTTGTGATCATATATTTATGTACGAACATTATATCGAAGAGCGTGGTACTTAGGTGTGGCCGTAAAAGAAAAGCGTTATCGACTTTCGCATAAAAATAATAGCAAGTTAATAAACTCAGCTTAATGAGCTTAATAAAGTTCGCAGTAACCGAGAGATTAAGTTTAGTGCCCATATAATATAAGTAGGTAGAGGTAGAGTAACAATACGAATTTACTGTAATCCATAAGGATTAGTGAACGTCCTTTCATTAAAATATTTTTTTGATAATGAGAAATAAACTTGAATTTTACTAAAGTGTAGTAAAGTGTTACCTTGAGAGGATGAAAACAAATGTTCCTGAAGACAACAAGCTGGCAGATAGATTTCTCACCCCTGTAAAACCCCATATTGACAATTTTGTCGCAACCGCAAGCCGTTTTCGAGAACGATCATCAGGGTATTATTACCTACTACTACGAAAAACAAAGATGTAATTATAGACAAAATACTTAAATACATGGAAAACATCCAAGACTCAGAACAAATACTCGCGGTCATCACACAAATATTCGGCCATACCTGGAACGCAACCCAGGACTGCTAGCTTCGTAAGCAGGATCACAACCACCTAGGCTAGTTACCGAATTCAAGCTGCAACGGTTGCCACGTAGCCACTTAACTTTCAAGTTTATCTAGCCCCCCCCCCATGCTTTAACTGTGAAGGAAAAACATAGTTAGGAAAACTGCGCACAAGAACAGCTAAGTATGTTAGATATGCATTTATATCCTGCTCAAACGTGGCCTTATATGTGTACCTAATATAATCATAATGAATAGGTACTTATATGATGTAGTCCAAGAACTAGTAGTTCTTAATCTTTTTTCGAGCAAAGACCGTTTTGAATAGAGGCTACGACATTAAATAAGCAAGTTGCGAAAAAGTGCATAAGATAGCGAATGGCGATTTCTCCAATTTTAGTTTTAAAAAGTTCCTTTGTGCGACAAAAAGCATAAATGGTTATCAATTATAAAGAAGATTCAGGGCACTTTTGTGCTCACCCCGTTCATAGTAAACTGCTTTCAAAATCTTTATTTACCGTAACTATGTTAATTGGATACCCTGCCACGGACCACCGATTGGGAACCACTGCCTTAAACCATTAGTTATTGATGGTAGATCTTGAAGTCCGTAAATACGCTCAAAAACTTACGTTGTTATGGGTACGGTTGTATACTGGGAACGATTTGTAACTTACTGGCCCTGAGAGCCATAGACCTGGATCCTAGTGTGGCTAGAAATTGATGAGATGAGATGAGATTTCCATTTAGTAGGTAACTGTTGGGTTGGGATTTGAATAACCGGTTGCTATGTTTTTAATTTAAATACTTTGCCAAAATAATATAGAGTACTTTGCACTCTTCCATTTTACGTTAGTTGACATGTTGGAGTATACCACTTTTTCACTATGACAGTTGTTTTGTTGAGTTGGATGCGGTTCCTATTAAAGAGTTTTGGTTTGAATCAATCTTAAACATTGCTCGTAGAGCAGAACTTGTGAGTAGAACTATGATATTGGTTTAATTTAGATTACTTTCACTTGAAGATATTCGGAGGCCGCAAAGAAAAACAGGGTCCGTTTTAAAAAATAAATCTGATCTGTCTATTAAAAACTAAAAATGTGTTACGTATTTGATTCAATATTATGAAAGTTATTAATGTTATAAATTTATTATTCTTATCGTGATCGTGTTAATTTCCCTTAAAAACTAAACAACCTTCCAGGGCAAAAAAGTGTCAATCCTGGATATAAAGTTCGTCTGTATACATAGATAACCCCATAAACATTTACAATGTCAATATCGTGTCGAGTTACTTTGATAGTTATTTGGCTGTTTGAAGCATTGAAGTACCAGGAGATAAGGTGCCAGTGGTGATATACAGCAGACAGGTAAAAGCCCTTAGCAGACGATATCGATCGAGGGTTCGGAGGTCGTCATCCTTCAGACGCAGTCTACCCTTTACAGCTTTCCCTTTAGCACGTACAATTCATTTGAAACCTTGAGCCTCTTACCTTGGAGGTTATTTTGCGAAAAGGGCACCTGTCCTAATATAAAGTTTATTGGAAGCTGTACAAAAAGCTTCTTTTCATGCTTGCGCGGAAAACTTCCTCCGTGATTTTAAATTAGCATAACATGCGATATTTTGTCTACAACGATGGATGTCACAGACTATATGAATACCTACCGAATTTTAAGCTGCCCCGGTTCTTTTAATTTTTTTTTCAATAACATTGTTTTAATAGAGTTAATCTCGGATTTACTCGTCCATCATTTCATTTCGCTTGGCTTATGGAGGCTGATCGGTTGTCCGTATTTGTATTTGCTGTAACAGGTTTTGTGTAGCTAGCAAAATGATTGGAATTATTACATTCCTCTAAAAAAAAGGGCTGTGTTTACATAGCGTAATAGGGAGGTACCTACGGTTGCAGACTATTTAAACCCACCTCTACTAATACTCATTACTTACTAGAGACCCGCCCTCGCTTCAGTTTATGTAAATTTTCTGTAACACCAGTACATAAACCAAAATTAATTGTACATAAAAACTTCAGTGAAAAATTATGTCACTGATGGTGCAAACCGCATAATATTAAGTACTAAAAAGGGAAAAACAAGATGTTTATTTGCATGTTGGGTTGGGGGTATAATCTCATTTTCGATTTAAATAGTAGATTGTTCAACAAGGGACTAAAGTAAGCCATTATGACACGAGATATTTATCCACCCGAGCAAAGCGAGGGTGGATAAAGTTCGAGTGTCATTATGGCGTTTTAGTCTCGAGTTAAACACTCTACTTTTCACTTCGAATGCGAGAAAAAAAAAACTCTTTTTGTAATAATTTTGCACCGTTGGCATTTTGAGGTTATTTCCACGGCCTAAAAATGGTCCATACACAATCTCTGAAAATGGCGATAATCCTCCATTCATTAACAACGTGATGTTTAAATGCTTGCATATTTAGCCAACAGATACAAACATGAAAATTATTTGGACCATGCCTAATAAAATAGAACTATCCCTAATATATTTAAATATATTTATATTAGTAATCATTAATCGTGTTTCACGAAATTAAATCTTTTTTTTAATAATTTTGCACAGTTGGCATTTTGAGGTTATTTCCACGGCCTAAAAATGGTCCATACACAATCTCTGAAAATGGCGATAATCCTCCATTCATTAACACCGTGATGTTTAAATGCTTGCATATTTAGCCAACAGATACAAACTTGAAAACTATTTGGACCATGCCTAATAAAATAGATTTTATCCCTTATATATTTAAATAGATTCATATTTGTAATCATTAATCGTGAAATTAAATCGATTAATTTATATTTTTTGCAAGAAAAATGATCCATATACAATCACTGAAAAAGGCGATGATTGGCAGTTTAAGGGTTTCCAAAGTAAATTAAAAAGAAAAGGTACTTTAGTCCCTAGGGAGTAAAGTGTAGTTTTATTCCCTAGAGATTAAATACATCACTTTAGTCCGGCTATACAAGCCAATTGTGAGTCATTTTAGAGCCTGAGAAGTGAAAATATTCTTTCACTAAATAAGAAGGGACCGTATCCCTGAGTAAAAGACTATTATATTTTAATTTCTAACGGAAGTGAAGTGAGGGCGGATCACCAGTTTAAAAATAAAAAACCGGCCAAGTGCGAGTCGGACTCGCGCACGTAGGGTTCCGTACCACATACATCTAAATAAATGTTTTTCTTTATTCTTTATTATATTGGAGTTGATTGAATGAAAGGTAAAATGCGGTTTACGATTTATAACGTATTAAAAAAAACTAATTATTAGATCTCGTTCAAACCAATTTTCGGTGGAAGTTTGCATGGTAATGTACATCATATATTATTTTTACATTTATCATTCCCTTATTTTAGAAGTTACGGGGGGGGGGGGGACACACATTTTTCCACTTTGGAAGCGTCTCTCGCGCAAACTATTCAGTTTAGAAAAAATATATATTAGAAACCTCAATATCATTTTTGAAGACCTATCCATAGATACCCCACACGTATGGGTTTGATAAAAAAAAAATTTGGTTTCAGTTCTAAGTATGGGGAACCCCAATTTTTTTTTGTTTTTTTTTTTTCTATTTTTGTATGAAAATCTTAATGCGGTTCACCGAATACATCTACTTACAAAGTTTCCATAGTATAGCTCTTATAGTTACGGAATAAAGTGGCTGTGACATACGGACGGACAGACATGACGAATCTATAAGGGTTCCGTTTTTTGCCATTTGGCTACGGAACCCTAAAAAAGAGGCATAATATGGTACACGTCAGTGAAAGCAGTCAACATAAAATTAATTGGAAGGATTTATCCGTCGTTCTGCGGTCCTTACCGGATACATCCCCGTTGTTGTCGTTAAAAAAATCAAGTTAGTAGTAAACATCTAAAGATGTACGAGTTAAATTCAAGTGATTTACTATAATGGTTAATGTATGTATCTCTATGTAGGTATCTCTACAACAAAATTCTATTCTATGTAAAACTCGATTTTTCTCCATCTTACTTTTCACATTATGCATCACAAACATGTTACAAAAACGAACACAACCCAATTATGTTAGCAAATTGAACAGATTCGTTCCTTCTAGGTAGGTACTTATAGGTACATGACTTCTACGTTATCAACAACGCAATCGGTCCTCTCGTACGTTCAGAACTATTAAACGTTAACGACAAAAAAACCATTAAAGAAGAGATGTAATCAACAGCAAAAAGAGAAATTAACATTTTCAAATACAATTTCGAAGCTGGAGCAGCTCAAGGACATCTTCCATCTTTGCATGTTATTTTCGACATAACTAATACTGCGTTACTAATTAAACGTGTCTCTCTCTCTCTCTACCTGTAGTGTACCTAAATATGATTATTACCGCTAATATCAGAATCATTCGGATTATTTTCACCAAGATAAAGACTGTTTTTTAATGAAACAAACAGAAGAGTTTACTTACGTGTCTCAAAGTTAAACTTTATTTGAACAGAGAACAGATCAATGATGGATTAAAAACAAATACTGGCCACAGAGCAAATAGAGTATACCGAAGCGCGCGAAATCGAAAAGGCGGGAATCGCGGAACGATGACAGACGCGTTCTCTTTGTAACGGGGCGCGGCAAAGACTAAACTTTATTCAGCTATTAAGTGAATAATGGTGGTCGCACACTGGTGTGAAATAAATAGTTATTACCAGCCTGCCATAGAAGGAGGGTAATATTTTTCGAGTATATTTATTTTCATGACAGTTTCTTCGTGATTTTCGCATTCATTACGGTTAGACGAATTTTGAAGTGGGTCTTGTCGTTGGATTGGTTGGTCTTTACCGAAGAAGTAGGTATCATAAGCTATGTTTGTACCCTCAAAGTTGATGCTGCAGAGGTACTGCTTATCACTGCAAGCAAAGCCAATAAAAACAGTATTATATTTTGGGAACCTCGCAAGGTTGATTAGAATCGCAGAGCTATTTACCGGAAATAATGCGGGCGTTAAAATGCGCCCGACTTATAGCGATAGTCTATGATTATCATATTTCCTTAATTTATATATGAATATTTAGACGAGTCGCCGGTTTTATTCAAATCAAAACATTTATTCCACTGGGACTGGCGGCGGCGGTTTATATAAACGATCGGGAATGTCTTTCGTAGAGAACCTGGCATTTGCTTCGAGTCTGCATATAAAATAAACTCATTAAGATTGTCAAATGTTCAGGTTTTTTTTAATATCGTGGTTCATTATGCTATTATGTTTCCAAGTGCTTTTGTCTAGATCAGGCGAGCAATTATCGTAGAGTTGTTTGAAAGAGTGTAGCTTCCTCTAGTAGGTATGGTCTTGTCTACTTATTGCGTCTAGTCTTGTTCTATTTCTACTAATCAAACAAGGTCATTTTGCACTAACTGACCCGCTTGTTTGTCATCTAACTTATGAGCAAAATGGAGTCAACGATCTCAGTATTAACAGAGGTTAGCAGATAAGGTAACATTCTCAACAATTATAAAATTCAATCAATACCTTGTTTTAAGTCAGACTGCATAATTAATAATAAATAATATTACCTTATCGCACAGCATACTGTCAAACAGACTAAAACTCGTTTACTATTCGTTAACTACATAACATGTGCTAACCTGGCTATGTTTAGCACACTGTAGTACGAGAATGATTCGTAGGTAACCTATCACAAGTCTGAAAAACATTTGCCCGCTGTTTCGTTGTTGTACGAGTAGAACATGGTTGTCTGTCAGCTCACAGTTTTAACAAAACTTCACAGGTCAAAAGGTCATAGAAAAAAATCTTCGAACAATTTACCATCGTGTGGTTTGTACCTACCTATGTGTGTGCGCCTCAGACGTACACGCCATAAGCAAAGGAGACTTACTTATATTTTTAAAAACAAAAAACTGCATATGGGAATTTTGAAAAAAAAATACCTTTTTTAACCGAGAATCCAACTGGTCGAATACGACAAAACAATAAAGTCGTGTTTTATGTTACAGATCGAAAGGGTCATTGATAGTGATCATTTATGTCTATAACACATACACCTTTAAATTACTTAAATAAAGATCGTAAAAAAATATTCTTTGTCCTATTTGACCAATTCGATTCCCAGTTAACAACAAATTTTCAAAAATCCATATGTACAGAATTTATTTATTTTTAAAGTAATTCTCCTTTGCGTAGAACTTGCTATTTCCAATATTTAAGGTAGTTGCCGTCCATGTGACCCAAAAATAATTATCATACTTTTAGTAAACAGGTGGGTAAAAACGCCCAAACGCATCCGAGGAACTTGGTATACGTAAAACGCCTATATGCGTTTGATGCTGTAAACATGTTAACAGTCGATAATACGGCGTCTGATGTCATGGCAAATAGCCCATCTAATCTATTTGTTTTAAGGCGCTAATAGCCCATGACAACCTAGAGGTGTAAATACCTACTATAGTTTGTAGATATATAGCCACTAGAACCCAATATCATGAAAAGGCTGAGATATAATGGGCCGACATGTCAGTACTTAGATATAAACAATCACATTTCAGATAAATGGCTTTGGTTTGCAACCAAACTAATACAAGAATTCAATAAACATAAATTACAATTAAATAAATTCAATAAACCAACAATTCAATCCCTATAGCCCAAAGCACGAATCAAATTCGAGGAAAAACAGTAAGGTTTGTATGTTTATTACATGTTTATGGGCCGTCAGTCCCTACCAACGTTATTACGTTTTCCAATAATAGGTAGTACGTAATAGCAAACATATTGCAGACCGTTTTATTTGTTCCATTGTGTTGCTCGCTAACCTGTGAATAAGTAACGAGTTGATTCGCTGATTCGTATCTTAGGGGGCGTACAGTGATATTACGAAAATTCCCAGCTTAATAAACGTTTTCTTAGCATCCGTGGTTCAAATTATGCTGGTTGACTTAAATAAAAATAGTCACGTTTTTTTTTTGTTACGGAGACGGCAAGCGAGCACACCTGCCCCCAGTTGTGAAGTGACTCATTGAAAGCATTGAAAGATCAAGAGGGAATGTCTCTATGGTACTCCTAGTCTTCAGTGCTTTCCACACGAAAACAACCACGTGAATACTGATGCATAGTTGACTCAGCTGGTAAGATTCGTGGTAGCGATCTAGGCCGACTCTACACAAGGCCTACCACCATTAAATTGCAGCCCTGAAAGTCGTATTGTTTTAAACAATCATATATTACTAAGCTTAAAAGCAATATCTAACATGTCAAAAATACTCAACTTACAGCACCGCGAAAAATTCGACGTAAGCCGAAAGCAAACTCTAATACCTTCACTTAAATATGCCTAAATAAATCATTTACGTACTTAGTGTGGCGGAGTAAAAGTTTAATTCAGGTATGTATTCTAATAATTCACGAGTCCGACGCATAGTTAGGCTATTATATTTAACGACTAACTTGTCGATGCGTCGATAAATTAATAACCAAATAATCTAAGTTATCCCGTCAGAGCTTTCTTAAGATAATTGTAAAGCTAAAAATATATACTGATAACATTTCAACCCCCTTTGAACCTACGACGGTTTTTACAACTTTTGAATATGTTGTTGTTATTATGAAAAACTTGGTCTGTACGTTTCCCTTTTCCAATAATGGAAACGCACGAATCTACTTCCTTGTAGTAACTACAACATTAGAAAATAGTGCAAATCGGACTTGATTTGGGGGGTGACAAACTTTATTGCCCGGAGCTAAATTTTTACGGATATTTTTTGACAGCTATGCGATTTCAGCGTCGCTTCGGTTCACAAACCTGTTAACATTTTAGTGCACATTATTAATTTGTTTGCAGGTCGCAGGCCAAACCCGCAGGCGCTGTGTAATTGCTTATGGATAGAGATATATGTTACAACTGCCGCCTAAGTGAGCATCGTCAGATATAGGTACTTAACCATCCTGAGGATAAGAAAACCTGCGTACTATGAACACGCGGCTGTAGACATCTGTCAAATCTGTATAGGTCCAAAAGGTCAATAAATGGATGGAACGACGAAACTTATCTCACCCATGAATGATAGCCATGATTGTGTGCAGTGATGCCGTCCATCTAAACGCAATTTAAATTTCAAACCAAAACCCTGTATAAATTTTACACTCATGTAAAATTTTATTTACCCTTGCGGCCCATTTGTGGGAGCTCGTGTAAACGACCTATACGTAAATCGTAAACATTTTGTTTGTATTCGGAGGTCGTTATCGTTCGCAAATGCAACTTGTTAGGGTCACTGGAGTGTGTACAGAAGGCTGCGGCGCAGTCTCAGCCATAACGAATGGCCTTAGTCGGTCTCAGAGTGCACGTCTACTTGTACTCAGCATATTGCTATTTCTGCTGTTACTCGCAGGGGTGCCAACTGAGATTTTTCATTCGAATAAATCGGTACGCGACTGCGATAGGACCAATTCCAATCCATTTTCTTTTGAAAAACGAAGATGGGAAGAGCCTCATTTTCTTCAGAGTAAAATAAAAGTATGAAAATCCATTCCTGTCCGCTGCAATATTTTATTCAAAAATGCTCTCTATAGCATATAAAATCAAAAGGACCATGAAAATAATCCCATACCTACAGCGAACTTGTGGGTGGGCCCAGTGTCAGGCGGCGGCCGCGGTTCATTGTGTGTGAAAATCTTAATACACGAAGTTTTCAAAAAATATTATCTCTGAATTAGCCGTAAGCTTTTTACAAATACGTATTTTTATCATTTCCTCGCATTGTTGCCTCGGCGGAAACGGGGATAGCCTGATTCGGAATTTAGCAGGCCTCGCCAAGGCTCGGTCCGCCAATCACCTCGTCAGGTAATTACTTTTCTCAAAAATGACAGGAAAAGTTGACATTACTATCTATATATTGGGATGCGAAGTACATAGTTTACTGACAGATCTCAAATTAAAAAAAAAAAACATTGCGTGCTCGCTACACAAGCACGCAATGTTGCATACAAATTTCATTACCATCTAGTATCTAACTTTTTAAAAAGTGAAAACGGCCTTAATAAAATGAGGGCACAAGTCTTATTACATCCAAATTTTGTTCGGAATATAACTTTTTTATCTGTATCTCGAATAGCTTGAGTAGTTTTAAAAAAAAAGCTTGCGTTTCTCCTTGTCATAAACAAAAGACGGTAAAGAGTAGGTAATAATATTGTCTGTATAGATTGTGTGGTATTTCTTTCCTTAATAAAGTACTTTACTCCAACATAATTTTATTCTTGCGATTTTTGAGAAAAGCACTATATATGCCTCGGCAGGAACGGCAATTGCGGGCCTCGTATTTTTAAACGGACTCGCAAGCTCGTCCGTTTAAACCAATCCTCGCCCCGCAACACAACTACTTGTTGTTCTTTTAAAATATGATCTTTTATATATGTATCTTTATTATAAGTAGGTGCCGCACGGGGAATTTAAGACGTCTAAAATCTACCAGCGCTTATCCCCAACAGAAGACCACTGCTGATAACCGCATTGATAAACCCATCTTGGCTAAGATGCTCGTCACAAGATTCCTCAAGTTAACGCAGGTAAGAAAACTGACATTTTCGAAGAATCTTAAGACGAGCATTACGCTCGAGGTTACTTTATAAATACGGCTCCGAATCACTGAACCTGTAAGCGATGCAAGACACACACTCACAAACCTAGGTTTTTTCGAGTTAGCGTCTAAAAATGAACAACAGATTTTATTAAATGTGCCACTTGATCGGAACCCTTGCCAGCCCTACGGGTTGATGCTAGGTGCCTACATAGAAAACTCACTTCCAAGGTATAATTTAATAGGGTGTGCCGGAGCAGCGTTGAACAGGAAAAACATTTATTTTTGCCGATAGGGTACAGTAGAGCGCTATCAGCATTAGAATAAGTTTATTTAGGCGCTTTAATGTAGTGTATTTACAACTAGCGGACACCGTACGCGTAGAATTATTTTTACGCTACTCCCCCTATTTCTAACCCATTAGGGGATGAGTTTTCTAAAATCTCTTCTTAGTGCACTCAAAGGAATTTTCCTCTTAAATGTTAAGTCTCTAGGTCCAGCGGTTCCGGCTATATCGATCAACCAGTTTCTTCTTCCTTACTAATATTAAACACAAAGATTTGTATAAAGATAAAGATAAAAATAAAGAGACATTTATTCGCAACAATACAAAATGACATTACATAAATACAAAAAGAACAAGACACAGAGAAATTGTTGCGAAACGGTCCCAACTCACCATTCGCTAGCCAGCACTGATCTTCCGTTGGAACCGCTAGGTGAAGAGACGGAAAGTGACACAATTAACAAAACAGAACATGAATTAAGAAACAATCATTCATTCGAGATAGTCGTGTATATGTATGGATGTTTGTTACTCTTTCACGCACGGCTGGACGGATTTGGATGAAATTTGAAATGGAGATAGCTTCTTCCCTGGATTAACGCATAGGTTACATTTCGAGGGAATAACGATATTCGAAATATAAGCAGACGAAGTCGCGGGCAGAAGCTAGTATATAATATAGATACTATCACGAGTGTCCCGCTTTTATTATACGCGCAGAGTTATAAAACGTAATAACGATGACTTGACCAGCTAGTATCATAATAAACGGTCCGGTAACGTTCCTTGCCTCAAGTGTTTTTTGCATCACGTAAGTTTCAAATTGGATTCATGTGTTGCTTGCTATTGCTAGCGTCGCATCGTCATTGTGATTGAGTTAACATTGGAGGATGTTAATTGACTGAATGTGGATTGACAAGGCTCTTCCTTTTTACTTGAGTCAGTTTGGTAGTGAGCATGCATACAAAGCTAAAGCATTTTAGATTCAGTCCTGGAAGCAAAAATATTTGATATTTCAAAATATTTAAAACTTTTACGTTTACAGGATGTCCCAGAACTCGACGTAAATTAAGGCATACGAAAGCAGATTATAGTTTTATGTTTACGTTATGTTTGAAAGAAATTAAGTGAAGGACCCAAATGGCCCAAAAAGGCCAAAGATGATACGAATTTCCCAGGATAAAAAAGTCTCTAATGTCACCAAGATGAGACTATAGTTCCTTTGGTCTTCTACATTTTTCTTTATGTTTCAGAGTCACGGACGATTCGGGCTTTAGGACGAAAAAAGGCAGATGCTTCGACATGTGGTGTTGCTGCATATACAATGGACCGCAAAGAGGACGAATATATATATCTTGGAAGAGCTAGGATTGAAAGCCTGACTGTCAACGATCTGTTGCCAAAACATTCTTGGCTATTTGGGTCATGTGGCCCGCTGGAAACTATACAACCTTGATTGTAATGGGAAGACCACGCGGACGATCACCTAACCGCTGTTGTGACCAAGTATCAGTCATCACTGGAATCAATATATCAACCGCCCTTAAATAAGCCTAAAACCGGACTAAATGGAGGCAGCTTATACATAAAGCCACAGACAGACCTTGCCTTCAGAACCTTCAGAAATGAAGAATGCGGTTATGAAGAGAGTACCGTAAATGAGTTAAGAAATCTGTTTTTATACTAAACGTATATAGTAGTCAACTCAGAAGCAGCTGTACATTAAATAAATAAATATCTGAGGAGCTATTGCCTAACGGACTCGCAATCGCAATCGTTGTCATTTTGAAAATCGAAGGCTTGTCTGCTTACATAATGAAAACAATTGTTCCACTTTGAAGCCGATTGCGATTGCAAGTGCGTTAGGCAGTAGCGACGCTGGGGACAATACCACACCAATTGACTAGTCCCAAACTAAGCTCTAGGCTATGGTTACTAGACAACGATATAAATAGAGAAATACATACATAAATATATAGAAAACATCCATGACTCAGGAACAAATATTCGTGCTCATCACACAAATATCTGCCCTTACCGGGATTTGAACCCAGGACCGCTAGCTTCGTAGGCAGGGTCACTACCAACTAAGGTCTGATTTATATTCCCACAGAAAAAAAGGAAAACAAAGTTACGTCACTGTCAAAGTGACATTTCAGGGGATCTTAAAGTACGGGCCAGTAAGTAAAATAATATTACTTAGGTATTAAGATATTATCATGTCGCTGGAAGTGATATTAAAAATAAATTTGAGAAATAATTAAAATTAAAATCGCACAAATCAGTGAAATGAAACAGCATTATTTTTAAATTTATTCACATACCTAAAAAAGGAGGTTATCAATTCGACACGTATTATTCCATTTGTGTAATTCCAAAATTTTACGAACAACTTGATAACAATAAAAACGTAACAACAATGAAAATTTAACAGAACAATTTAACAAGAGTAACTGGAAAGCGAATACGACGGGAGCACTAACTGTGAAGCAAGTGAGGTGACGTCTCAAATCAAGCGAAGCGGCCCTCGACTTTTTGACACAGGAGTATCGAGTCAGTGATACCAGTGCAATAAATAAATTATGCATACGAAAACAGTATTCTCGTTTTAAATTAATATTAAAAAGAGTTTATTTCAAAATAAAGTTTACAATCAACAAATTAAATTATTTCATCTTGATTACAATATATTGTTTTTTTATAGTAAGTAAGTCGATTTCTTGTAAATGTGGGAAGTATAAATATTTTGAATGCTGGAAATGTTTTTCGTTAGCGGCAACACCTTTGTTTACATTTTTTCTGTGGGAATAAAACTCAGACCTTAGGCCTGCGCGTCGTCAAAGTAAAGTCAGAGCGGTTTGAATTTAGTACATCAACAGATGCGACAAAGTACTAAAATATACTCTTTCCGACTATGTATCATATGCGTATATTTTTATTATCTTTAGTAATTTGGTGTCGCTATAATTCTAATATTTTTTCCGACCACGTTAAGACCAAGGCAAAAAAAATTGGCAAGTGTCCAGCTAAATTAGCAAATATCTCCAGTTAATATAGTAAAATTTAAAAAACAGTTAAAGCTAAATAGGTTTACTGTGCGTGTACAAATAAGGGGGTCAGAATAGTTAGTTACTTACAAGTGAAGCTTACAATAAGTGTGTTAATAATAAGCATTCACTCAGTGATCATGCAAGGCAACAGATATTGCCAGAGGATCTCGCCCAGGAAACTATAAAGTATATAAAATATTAGGTTAAAAATATATAAAGATTATTTTTTACACACTGCCGTATGAGATCTGTATTTGCAACAAACATTAAAGCTGGGTGCCGCAAAGTTGACACCTGATGTTCTATGGCACCCAAACATTAGGTAACAACTTTAGCGCATGTAAAAGGAAATTAAAAAATAAGAAATTACCATAGTATCGCTGTGAAATCCATCGTCACGCGTCACGAAACTAAAAGAAAAAACAGAATTAAAAACAAAAGAAAAGAAAATTAAAAATAAAGTAGTTACACATTATATTTCAAGCGTGAGTGAGGTTAACCGTGGTAAAAGATATTAGACAGAGCTCCCGTCATCTAGTGATAGACACCTGAACTATTGTGCCCGGCCAATCCTGAGATCAATCCTGACACCTGTCACTTCAGTAGGTATAAAATATAACCTCAAACACAAGAATAGATTTTTTTCCGTAATTAATGGCTTTCACTTGTTGTTTTAACAAGAGTTTGTAGGTAGTTTGTAATAATTATATATTGATGCATGCGGGTAGATGGACAATAGAGGAGAGGTCAGTCTTGAGCCGGCCATCATGACATGTTTTATTAACCTATTCAACATAGCGCAGTCGTTTTAAAAGAACCTTTAATGATTTGTAAGGATAATTACGGCTAACGTAGAAAACGTTGCTGTAGAGAAGTCGTTTGTTGTGTTGTTCGAGGGATTTCGCCAATGTCGAGTTTTAGACAATCACCATGAACTTATTATAGAAATAAGTCCATGGATATCATATCACATGCGAGGACAAATGTTCGGTTAAAGAGTATTTTACTCGTGGACTAAACAAGCACCTGGGGTTAGCTCCACGAGCTTCTGTCAAGTCAAGAGTAAGTTATAAATTGTACTGCGATGACAGCTGTCAGCTGTCAGTATTGACTTCTTAACAACCAGGCACTATACTTGGAGGTCAACGCGTAACATAGAGGGCGTTTTGCCAAATCGTTTTCATGACATCGGTTATTTTGAAATTTAGTGTCACACCAGACCCGATACAAACATGTTTATTGTAAATAAGCAATAATTTTACAGCTCATTTTATAATGAGCTAGAGGTCGCTCGGGACTTCACGTAGGCGTAGAATTAGTTTCCCGCTATTAAACCCTTTAGGGGATGAATTTCCAAAAATCCCTTAGTTTCGGCTGCGCGTTAATCGATCAGTTAGCCAGACTGTTTCTACTTTTATATAGTATACATATATAACTAGTTTAGTTAATTACTACTTAATGTGTAAGAGATTAAAAAAACTAGAAGACATTACATGTTGTTGATGAATTTGACCAGAATTCATGTCTCACGGATAAGTAACTTAAGTTACCTGATTCTGTATAGAGGAAGTGAATGCGGTGCAGTCTAACCATGCAATTCAGATAAGCACTACTTTACTGCCGGAGCGTCTGCTGCTGTAGAGTGCTTAAGAGACACAAGTGACCCATAAATTCAGTTTTAGACAGACTGCCCTTAAGGATAACATATTTATATAAAACCAGATAAAAAAATTAGTGCTGCTGGCAGCAGGGCAAGGTTTGAGCTATTGGTGTTTTGGGCTGCAGAGAGAGGAACCTCACAATAATATGTGCAGTCTCGAGGAGTACTGTTTTCTGTCTAAACCTGATCACCAGAGCATTACCATAAGCTCATTGTATCATATACACCCATGGTCACAAGCAGCAGGTGCACTAGATTGTATGAGAATGTGGTAGTAGTTCAAAAAACTGTCAGCGTTGATCAAAAACCGTCTACGACAGCATCGTTTAGAACATACCGGTTATATTGACCAAAATCATAGGTTCCGGCACTTCCGGCTGAATTCTATTACACCGCCTTATACAAAATACTGTTTTTTACGACATTGCTGATTTTACGACATATCTCTTTAAGCGACTACATTTAACTGATATTTTCCGGAGAATTATATCTGTTAGAACGACCCGCGCCTCTATTCTACGCGGTAAATTCCAAATCGTATTTGGGCATTTCTTTAAAAGTTGGTACCTAGTTAAGGACTAAAATTAAGAAACGTTATTTTTGCGATGAGTTACAAAAATTAGTCGTACATTTATATACGACCTCTCAAAACCAATTAGCAGTAACTCAAATTCAATAAATGAAGTAGATTCAATCCTCACCCGTTAGTATATTACTAACGGGTGAGGATTAAATCTTGCACTTGCTACAGGAGTTTTGTCTGAGATACCACCATTTGTCTTTATAAAAGTATGGTAACTCAGTGGAAAGGTTAACGTTGCTTAATTTTTCTCCTTAATAATGTACAAACTTTTAAAGAAATGCCCATTTGACCCGTTGAGGGTATTATTTTAAGCTCGACCGCCATATTGTCGAGAAAATAAGAGCTATCAAAACGTTGACAATACGATAACAGTTCAAAACAAAAACGATATTGTTTTTACCGTGTTGAATAGAGGGCCAGCTGTATTGTAAACATTTGAATAGGTAACAGTATCCACATCTGCCGGCCATAGATCGCAAAAGTGCACAATAACGTAATTATCGAGTTTAGGGTCTATTGTAATTCTCCGGAACAAAATCCACGTGTATGCAGTATAATCGAAGCACAAAGCCCGCTTTCTCATTTCTCTTCAGTCTGTTTGTTACTTATCAGTACACAAGACGCACCAAAACATATATTTGAGGTATTCGTGAAACTTTTAACATGTCACAAAGAAAAAGAAAACAATTTTATAGATGAAAAGTCGCTTATTATCAAAGCTTGAGAGTGGAATTCCAAATAAAGACTTGGCAGAGGAATATGGTGTATCACACTCGACAATTTGAACCATTTGGAAAGAGAGAAAAAAATCAAATACTTTTCGAGAACATTTTTTTTTGAAAATGAAACGAACAAGAACAACAAAGCATATGAACTTGAAGGTTGAGGAAGCTTTGTTAAAGTGGTTTAAATATCAAAGGATAAATAATGTGCCAATAAATGGACCAATTCTTCAACAAAAAGCAAACAATTTTGCTCAGCGTTTTGTTAATGATTTATTTTGCATGTCCAGTTGGATTCAACATTTCCAGGCTCGGCAGGGTATCGTCGGCGGGAATATGTGTGGTGAAACTGCCAGTGTTGATAGTCATATGGTAAAAGAATGGACGTTATACGAAGAGTACGGACCAGATGATTATTTAACGCAGATGAAACTGGACTTTTTTTATAATGTGCCACCAGACAGGACTTCATTCAAAGAAGAACATTTTTCTGGTGGAAAATTGTCTTAAACGAGACTGACGATCATGGTGGCAGCAAATATGACAGGATCCTTTAAAAAGAAGCTTTTACTTATTGGCAAAGCTAAGTGCTTTAAAAACATACGCTCACTGAGAGTAACATAAAAACAATGTGAAGTTATGGATGACATCGGAATTTTCTGAAAGATGGTTATGAAACTGGGATGCTGAATTAAAAGCACACAATAAGAAAATTCTACTTTTGGTTGATTACTGTCCTGCTCATCCGGCTGTTACTAATCTGAAGTGTATTAAACTTGTGTTTAGACCAAAGGACCAAGGTGTAATAAGATGTTTAAAATCTCATTATAGAAGAGTGCAATTGTTAAAGTTAAGTCAAAACCTTGGCAGTAATGACCAGAAAAGCTTTACAGTTCTAGACGCTATCTTGGTGACATCAGAAGCATGAGAAAAAGTTTCACAAAAAAGGAATGCGAACTGCTTTAGATATGCAGGTTTCAAACACCTCTTGAAAATATCCTCAGATGATGTGACTGATTATAATGAAGTTATTTCATTGGCGCAAATAGTCCAAAATTTACGACCTGCTTTGTATACTACTGAAGCAGAGAAGTTTATTGATGTGGATAACTCTATTGCAATTTGTGCACCAGCTACAGAAGATGATTTTGTACAAGAAGTTCAAGAGGAACATGATGAACGGGAAGAGACTTTAAATGATGGTCTCAATTCTGTCATTGTATTGAACAGTTTCACATGCGGGAAAATTATGACAATACATTAATTAAAATTCAATGTTAATTACAAAGTGCATGCCAGAAGTGTTCCAAACAGGCTAAAATTACAGATTTTATAAATATAAAAAAATGATAATTAATAATTATATGTAATGTCTTTTTATTATAATATTTGTTTTATGTGAAATAAACAAAACATAGTTTTATTTTATACATGTATATATTAATTACCTAATTGACCAGCAAAAATGGAGATGGACAGGTCACATGTTGCGAAGCAAACAGGACAAATGGAGCAAAACTGTGATAGAATGGTACCTGAGAAAAGGAAAAAGGAGCAGAGGAAGATAAAACAAAAGATGGGAGGACGAAATCAAACTTACGGCTGGCCCCAATTGGAGGAGAGTCGCTAAGGATAGACAGCAATGGAAATCCTTAGAGGAGGCCTTTGCCATGAGGCACGCGGAATTAAGAGATCTAATTTAATACAAACTTATCTAACTAAAACAATATGTAAAACTTCTTAATTTTGAATAAAAAGGCTATTGATTGATTGATTGATTGATTGATTGATATTAATTACACATTCAATAATAGGTATAACAGCTAATTCAGCGGGAATATGGCGTTTCCACAATGATTTCACCAGTGTCAAGTATATATAAGTATAAATCAATATAGCAATAAAACACAATCTAATCTTCTCTAGGAAAATTGGTGGCAACGTTGTATGGTGACATGTAGGAAGAGGCCAAGATAGTTTTAACCTCTGCACCACTGCGAGTCCACTTGAAATAAGAAGTAAGATGCCAGGATATACAAAATAAGTCCAAGTCTTCTATCACTGTGCAACACAAAGGCATTAAAAGTACAAATCACTAACAAAAAAGAACTTTGAACACCTAAATACTCAAAAATAAAAAAACAAATTACACATCTGCCATCTTTTGACGTTGCAAATGGCCTCCGCATTGGTATTTAAAGGTCCATTATATACCTACGACACACAAAGAGGTTCTATACCTATCCTGGGCACATACAGTGTGTGGCAGTTTATGCTACTACATCGGCAATGAGCAAAAGCTAATGACATAACACAACAACATAGCACGGCATACAATTTATTAGCTGTAATTTTAGGTATCGTTTAACAAAGAGTTCTTGTATTATATTGTACATTAACATCATCACCATCAATTACTATTATCCCGTTTTATACAGCGCTCGTATATAGCTCCCTAACTAGAAGAAAACTTAAAAGACGACGATGAATTACCATAGTATCGTAGCGAAATCCATTGTCACGAGTCACGAAACAAAAATTCTCACTGTCAACAAGAAAAGAAAACAAAATTAACAAAATAAACAAATCAAAACAAAGTATTTTAAAATGGAAGCGTAAGCAATATTGCGTGGATTACTTTGTGATTGTTGCGCTAAAGTTTTGTACAAAACCATAAAGTTTTTCTAAGTGGTGATAATAATGTATAGTACTTTTTATTATTAAAATGTACTCACGTAAGTATCGCCCCGGGAAGATGTTGTGTTTGCTTCAAATTGCGCTTCAACAAACCTCAGTACCTTGCCACTAAGAACAGCTAACAAATATTCTAATTCCACTTCATATCACTAGCATCTAGTTCGAAAAAACAGTCTCATTCTATAATTCTAACTCATAATATTTTTGTACGTTATTCTTTCTTTTCATTCACAAAACGGCAAAAACGAATCAATCAGAGGATACGTTCCATTAAACGAACGCATTTGACAGATTTTTTTGTAGAATATTGGTCATTATAAGTTAAACCTTAAATAAATGTCTGTTTTAGCAAAATCGTATAATAAACTTTATAATACTGACACATTGTATGAAATAAAATACACTAATTTGTGGGTGCCAAAAAAGTAAAGTATTTAATTTTATGATGGTCTCAAAGATTACGTATGACGGAACATGTTTGACGTTTCCATTGCGTTTAGAAACTAAAATCAAATAACTTGGAAGTGATTGTTTTATAAAGCAACAAATTACAATTTATAGGTAGGTAGGTTTCCATTTGACACAACCTCGACCAATTACCACCAACCATTTGAGCAGTGCTGCCAGTTTACACCTGGAAAACTGTTACTTGAATCTTTATAAAACGTGCCACAGTTCTGATGAAGATCATTTCCTGAGGCTGCCATTAAAGAGAAGAAGCCCACTCCTCATTTTTAAATCCACGTCGTCCATCCATTTGTATACAGTTGCTCAAAAAGTGGTACATTTTTTAGTTGTATCGTGCGGCGAGTCGGATATTTATATATATAGGCGTCCAAGATACAGGCCCAGCCTAGTTTGGAGTCTGCAAGATACGTCATATTTAATGAAACTTGTATTATTAAATAAACGATTTGATTTGATTTGATTTGATTTCAAACTAGTGCTTTTTACTTTTTGTAGTTGCTATCAAATTGCACTGTGAACTTTTATCAGACTAGGAATGAAGAAAAATGGTCTCTTTCAATAACTGTTTTAATTTTCTTTGATTGTAATTTTTTCTTCTCACGGCTAGTGATAGACTTTAAAAAAAACAAACGGGGTTTCCCTAGTCCAAAGCGGGCGTAGCAAACACTGGTAATATTCAATATTTTATTCCTGAAAACAACCTATACATACGAGTATATACATATATAAGCAGGATTTTTAAAACAACACCATTTCAAAAAAAAACCTGTCAATAAAATAAGGGTCATCAAGCTTTGAGATGGTTTTGTAAAAATGGAGTAAGTTATCTTCTAGTGTGACGTTTTTACTTACGTTCCGAATTTTTTACAAAGCTGTTTAATAGGAGAAGCGGCGGGTACCGTCCATTTTTTGCAGTTAAGACTTTTTCAGGGATTTATATATCTTGTGCACGTACTGTCTACTGTTACGGAGCAAATTGCGTATTTTTTTATTGATTTACCACTACCCAATATAAAACTTCCTAATCCATATAATAGAGGTAGAGCTGAGTGAGCTTAAGCTTAGAGAGAAACCATAACTTGGCGAAGAAAAGTTTGACGCGATGACGAGCAGACCTACAATATTTTGAAGTGACATCTACCAAAGAAAGTGGCAGGTTTTGGGTATAAGTCTAGTAAAAATTGGACCATGTTACCAATTTAACTCCAAACAGCTGTCTAATTTTCCGAACTCTTCTTTGCCAAGCTGTACAATATTTTCAAGAGGTAATTACATTAAGCTGTAGCTCGGCTAGTCACTTATGAAACTGACAGTTAGTTACTAGCCACCAATTTAATACACTGACGCCGTTAGTAGATATATATTCTTTTATTTCTGGATCCAGTTCATTCAGTTTAAATAACCACAATATCAGCAGTCTTTACACATATTATCGCCAAGTGGCAATTTACCGGGAGGTGGCCAGTTATTGATGATATGCTTGGTCATTGGGATGATACTTGGGAAATATACAATAAAGTAGAAATTTCAATTCGAGACACTTGTTGTACACTAAAGTGTTGCCAGATTTGAATGCAATTTAACAGTGTGGAATATCGATGTTTTACTTTCGACACTATCTATGCGGCTGCTCAGGTCTTGGCTCCCTTCTTTTAAAGTAGGAATGTGTACGATAATTTTTAGTGTATGTTAAAAATACATTTATTTGAGTGGTCAAACCTGGTCTTTCGAATTAAAATGTCTATTTTAAATTATCCTGGGAGTACAAATAAAAAATGTAAATGTGAGAAACATTTTATTTGCAGTTGTAAAAACTGTACAAGTCCTAACAAACTTATATTAACACCTATATGGACCTTTCGCATGGCACTTCTGACGACATAGTCACAACTCGATAATTCTGTAAATCTCTGTTACAACGGCATGTACTATTTCTATGCCGTTCACCATAACAGAATGGTGACATTCGGATTGATTGAAAAGTTACCATATGCAAAAATTGAATTTGATTACAGTTTTTAAATCCGTCCTTGCACACAGACTTTTTTATTACAAGCATTCATCCGATAATATTAAAATTTGTATAAGAAACATTGATATTATTAAAGTTACACACAGTAAATCGCCGGTTGTATAAAATGGTTATTATAAATAATTAATTTCTTTAATTCCACTCGAGTTCAGTTCAGTTCTATGCGGCAACACCATAAAGCTCGAACCATGAGCAACGGAATTCCGGAATATCTGAGTTTTCCTACAGCGAAAGCATTAATTATCATTTATCAAGCTATGGTATTGACGCTTCAATGTAATACAAAATCTAGAAAAAATCGGAAAACCGGATGCTCCCTCCAAACCGGGCCTAAGGGCAGACCTGGACATTTGCCTTATCAAACCATTACTTTGTTTATTCACTTCGGCTACACCGATTTGTAAACTATGTACAATATAGTCAATAAAGCACCCTTTTTTGACACATGCATTTTGTAATATCAATATTTTTCTGGGAAATACATCTAGAACACATTGGCTTAATAATTTTCCAATTTAAAGACTACTTTTATGATTGCAATGCCACCACTAACCTAAAAGTAAAGTATAGAGTTGACGATTGAATTTCTTTCATTTGAACATAGTATGATTGAGGAAGACAAACATAGCCTTTTGATCGGAAAATGTCAAGCACTGTTAATGAAAAGCATCCTTAACATAACATAGTTAGTATTCAGTTCACTAATAATGTTAAATTTAACAAAAAGTAAAATCTAATTAAAAATCTTTACGGAGTTGATGTCTATATATTAAATGATATAATATATTCGAAATAAATTACTTCCTATGTTATAATTATTAACAATAAGATAAAAGGGTCAACAAAAATCTAAATTAAGTTTATATACATTAACACTTATACTGAATTTAAATGATTATGAAAAGAACATACACTCGGGACTCAGTTTAGTGTGACCACTAAAACTATAGATTTTCGCAGCGGACATATTTAAAATGCAACCCAGCCATTTCAGACCATAAACCATGAAATGCAATATGTAGATGGAAATGTACATTCGTAAATATAATAAAAAAGCGAACACGGTATATTTTGTGGTGGTTCAATTTTGTACCGCTTTTTCGGTACTTACTAGAAAAGATTTGAGGCGTTATTGGAAATCTAGGAGACTTCTTAATCAGATATTTGTTCGTCTAATTGTCAAAATATTTTACTTTATCAATTATCATACAATAAGGTCACTTTTATTTGGATCAGTTACTTTTAATAATGAGCAATTATCTAAAAAACTTCAAGTTTCTATTATTGTCAGTAAGAGTTTATAAAATAAATTAATAATTTTCATAATAATACAGATTTAACCCTACACCATACTGATAGTGACTAAAAATCATGATCTACATACAATTGTATATACAAAAATGGTACATAAAATAGAAGGATAATAAAACCGAAATTATTCGTTGTAACAATAAATAATAGTTATCTATGAACATTTAACAACTTTAAATGTATAAAGTAAACACGTATTCGAAGTGTTAAGGGCATTCGTGAATTTTTTGACGATTTGATTTTTAACGTCAGAACGAGTTATCTGTCAAATACAATTTGATAGAGCTACTAAAATATTAAAAAGCTGCTGCATGAATGTTTCAAAACTCAATAAATACTAAGCGTGTAAAACATTAGTGTAAACAGCAAAAAACTGTAACACTACTGTCTGTCTACCTTGAAAAGAATGCACGAAACACTTCGCCTGTTTGACCCCTATGCGGTTAAACGCATCTTTACGCAAAGGTACAAGTTTTGGCAAACCATATTGACTGGTGTGAAGTTCGCTGAAAGTTTAAGTTTCAATAAGTACCTCCCATCCTTTAACTTAAAACTTAAGTCCACGAGGCAACATTACACTTTTGCTCAATAATAAGCAGGCAATGAATAGAAGAGTAATTGTTTCCTCTTGGATATTAACGTTTTTTTTTTTAAAGGACGGCAGGCCTAGTGAATGTCAAATGACGAAATAAAGCGGTCGGTTATTCATCCGTATGTGTTGCATATTTCACCAGTCATATAGTTGGTACACTAAAGGTTAAAACTATTGCAGAAAGAAGGTCAAAAGGATCGAAATACTTGAGTTTCGTCTAAACTCGGGAGTGCGATGATGTACCCAGGGCGAGCTATGGCGCGGGGTATAGCGCACGAGGCGGGCGATGCTCATATCGGCCGCGTAAAGTTGGCAGGGAACATGCCTTTCTCGTTCGTTCCCTCCTTGATCCCCATTAGCCAGCCCTCCTCCTAGTAATAAAAAACATGGCATTAAGAAAATTTAAAAAAAAACCAAGGTTCGCAAAATACCCTGAAAATTTAAAGATACATTACACGCCTAGATAGAAGGAGTAGGTATGCGTCATCAAGTCAATTCAAAGAAATTAAGTCAGCTCGGTTTTTCGGCTCTGGTCGGTGATCTGCCGGACAGATTCAGTCAGTGCTATCTCATTGTGCTGTCGTTTGCCGATAGACTGAAAAGACCTGCCCCCTATTTCCCCATCTTGAAAATGACATGTGACAGGTGAAATTTTAGTGTCCATGGCGCATGTAAAATCTAGTGATGTATCAGTGTGTTTACTTTGCAATGCATACCGAAATGTCACCTTGTCACATGTCATTGTTAAGATAGTGAACTAGGAGGCAGATGGCAGTAGCAGAAATCTTGTTCTTATTAGAAACGTTCATGTTTTAACCTCATGTATTATATACTACCAATAGAACACTGGTTTTATTTTACTAACCAAATTATTTTGGATACTGTGGTATCCAATGACTGTGAAGTGGATAAGTAAAATAGTTGATATCCATTATTACCTGTTCTTCAGGATCGTCGTACTCAACGACGCGTATAGTATCGCCGACGTCGAAGCTGAGCTCGTCGCTGTCCTCGCGCGCGTAGCGGTACGTAGCGCGCACGCGGTACAGCACGCCGGCCGGCAGCCCCGCCAGCGTTGCCCCTGCACAGTGACCCGTTACATCTGGCTTGCTATGACACGTCCTATCGAGTTATACTACCCTGGTACCATGGTATGTCCGGTCATTATACCTAGATTCAACTCATTCTTGCACGCGGCGCTATGTGTGCAATATGCAACTTTGATTTGTGTGGCATTGACACGGTCACCGGAACGACACACAAAAATGCATATTGTATACATAGCGAGGCGTGACCAATCAATTTAGAACTGTTAAAACCTGCTGTTTCTGGTAGAGATGGAGTTATTTAATTAGAGATGCCATAGTAAAGCTCTGTCCCATTTATTAAACTCTCAGATGTTCTATTGGGTTATGGGCCCCTGGTAGATAGGAAACATGGCCACGATTATCGGGGAATAAATAATTAGTCGGGTTTTGTGCCCACCTAAAGAGTTCGGCTATGATACCAATATGCGATTTTAAGAATTTCTGAGAACATTCTTTACATATTCGATTAATTAACATTTAACATATTTTACCTTTTTGTTAAAGAAAGATAATCATAATCACATATACACAACTAAAAGCAAAACACACCAAGGTTAAATAATGCCAAAAGATAAACATAAAACGCGGGTACTTGCCTGCCCTGAAGAAAATAATACGTAAATATAATAAAGAGATACACATACATAAAAATATACAAGAACTTAAATAAATATGTCCGACAAAAATGTACAATGATATATTTACAAATATTTACAATGCCTATTGTAAGTACATTAAAATCAAACTCTTCATGTTTTTCAGTTTTGTACACTTACCTATTAAATTGTGAAACAGAATTATAGGGGTTATGTTTTTACAGCCTCCACCACCTTGCCATATAACTAAGTGCGGATGATCCGATCATATTTCGGCGACAAAATGTATACATTTTCAACGTACGAGTATAAATTGTGATGGTGATATCGATCTTTCGAAAAAAAACACTTTTTTCATCGTTGAAATATGATGGATGATACGTTCTAAACATCTACACTTACCAACAGGTATGTCGTAAACATCGTCCGTCTTCGGACTCTCACTCTCTTTGTCCTTTTCTTTCACACTTTGTTCTACGTCTACTTGTTTCTTTTCTTCGACGTTATTATTCAACTTCTCGGGCGGTACCGGTGATCCTGAGAATTGTGGGTTGATCGATACTATGTCTACTGAATTAGGCTAGGTATGGCATATTTTACAGGAAAAAAATAATATATGAGAAAAATGAAGTCGAAAGTTCAAGTGGTTTAACTTTTTACAAGAAAAGTATTATTATAATGAAAATTTGCCAGCAAGCATGCTTTTAACTACTGTAAAGTACTGTAGACGGTAAAAACCTTAAACCAACCTTAGTTTCGTGAAATCCGAGATGATGCAATTGGTGTTAAAAAATAATCAATTTGATGTAGACTACAAACTACCAACCAAGAACTTACAAATTACCAAATAAATATTGCCACTGTTCGTTCTTTACAATACAATGAATGTATCAATAATACACCGAGTAAGTACACCACGTTGCTTGTTCTACACGATCAAATAATTTAGCCGATTCAGCATCTCTATAAGCCTACTCAAAGACTAGATGTAAGAAATAACAAGGATAAACATGGAATTTATTTTAACTAGACAATCGCCACATCACTTTTACAATTTCAGGTCAGTCTCTAACCAGAAGACGTGTTCAGATATAGAAATAAAGTTTCACTACATTCTAGCCTCTCAACCTACACCTAGTTTGTCGAACCGGGCGTACTTACCGGCCGGTATGTCGTAAAGGTCTTCCAGCTTTTGGTGTTCGTTGTTATTGGTGAGCGGGTTCGTTTCTTGTTCGGGCGTGGTCGCGGCGGGCGTGGTCGCGGCGGGCGTGGGCGGGGGCGAGCGGGGCGAGCGGGGCGCGGCGGGCTTGTCGCGCTCCTCGGCCGCGTGCCGCGCCGGCGGCGGCGGCGGGGACGACCCGTTCAGCGCGGGGGAGGGGGGCGCTACACACACGGTACATGCAGCACACGGACTAAACAAGGCTTTCCTTCGATTCTGATGTCACGGTACTGCGACACCAGATCAATAACCAACGTTTACTTTTTAAAACCTTGAATATTCCATCATGCATTTAAGATTTTAAAAGCGTATGCGAGCACGGTTTTATCTCGACAGAAGATATTCTAATAGAACACACACACACACAAACACACGACACACGTTACAAAACAATTCGTTATGAAATCTCAGGCAGCACAAAAGCCATTCATGGTTTAGTATCGCCATCATAAACGACACACACACACACACTTCTAATTCGGAGGTCTGTGTTACAGTACAGTACCAGTTTGTGTACCTTATTTGTATCCTACTATGTATCCTTCCTTAATTTGTTGCAACGGATGTTCCTTATTGCACAACATTTAGTTGCAATGATAAAGACAACATCAGTGTAAGATACAATTTCAATTTAATTGATGATATTCACCAAAATCCATACCGGTGTTTCAAATTCAAGACAACATTGGGACAACGGTTTAAATATAACTGTCATCTTTATAATAATGGAGTCAAAATTATCATTCATAAAAAAAATTCGTTAGACCAACAGAATATTTCTAACCCTCAAAGCATTTTGATTAGCTAACACTTTTACTATAAGAAGTTTCGCAAATACGAAGCAAGCTCTGTGAAGTATGACATGAAATACTCACTTTGCACGGTATCAGTGGGCGAAGCAGCGTTGCCGTTGTGCGAGTTGTTGGTCAGCGTGTTGGTTTTCGGCGACGAGATTGGTGTTACGTTGTTGGCTATCGCCAACGGCTTCTTGGTGTAAGAGCCGCGCTGGCAGTCGTTCGCCAGCTTGTCTGTTATCGCCTCTAGCTCTGCGAACACCTGTAATAGTAATAAAAACGTCTCATCTTTCCATTCCAAACCCCAGATATCCAAATAGGATATCAGTTGGCAACTTAGGAAGCCAGTGTATAACCACTTTGCTTTTTCCACGCCATATCTTCGTATCGGAGCCATATCTTCGTTCACAGGTATCATGGAAAAATTATCGCTTTGCTTGCCCGTTAACTTTTCACCGATAGCATTCGAGTATTTCCGCCGTACTCGGAGAGAACTCGGAAACGATTAACTCGTTCCTTTTTCAAACATGAGTATGAAAAATCGTCACTAAGGCCCGTATTAATAAACTGATCTCAACTCTAATAATGCAAGTCTCGAGATGGGTCAAAAATGACAGTGTTGTATGGTTTGGCGTTTACTTTGACGTATCTTGTGACGAGCCTCACAGTCAAGATGAGTTTATTAATACGGCCCTAAGACGTGACTGAAACGTCATTATCATAATCATTAACTGATTCTGAGTGCGGCCGTTTATCTCTTAATTTATACTTCATCAGAATGTATTTGCAGCCAATGACGCAGAAGAAGGCTTCTTTAAATTTTTACGACCTTTAGTTGTAATGAAGTTTTGGTTAGCAGATTCGACTGTCTGCGACCCTGTGTAGATCTTGAAGTCATACAGAAAAATCACTCCCATTCCAATCAAACGCAATTCCAACTGAGTTTTTTAACCTTATACCTTGTCAGCCTGGGAGATCATTCCTAGATTTATTAGCTATTCAGGGTCTTTTTTATTTGAGAGGAAGGCAAGTACCTACTGGTGCGAGAAGTAATCACCGACGTCTATTACCAAGGGCATCTCAAGACGGGTTGTCGGTATGTTGCCGGCCTATTCTCTAATAGAAAATTCAAACTCTTTTTCTAGATACTCCCCATATCGTTAATGGACGGAATCACGATGACAATCAGGTAAGTTGAACCATATCACGTTACCTTAGAGCTCTCGGAGTGGAACAACTGCTCGGCACTGAATAACGTCTGCAGGTTGTTCACGTAGAAGAGAACTCTAGAGTCAAAGAGCGCTGGAAGCTCGTCGTGCAGCTCCGAGTTGAGGACTTCGTAAGTGCGCTTAGCTTCTTCTAGCTGTTCGCGCCCTTTTGTGATCTGTAAGTAAAATGGGATATAAATTAATAAGTTAGGCGAAACGCCCGCATTAAGATCATTTCGTTCCAGCCCATTTTTGCTTTCATATCTAATATAAATCTAAGATATATAATATAGAAGCTTCTACTGTCAAGCGAATAAGAGTTACATAATCAAGCAAGATGGGTTAATAAAAGTGGAATAGAGGCCCTGGTGCCGAAATAGTTATCTTGTCTGTTGTGCTGCTAAGGGGATAAACAATCGGAAACATTATTCAGTATCAAATAACAGTACTTGCATTCTTTCGCCGTAGGGTTCAGATTTCGTTACGAACGACCTTTATTATTGTATCAGCTCAGATTTAAAAGTGTCAGTAAACTATCGTCTTTCGACAGATATGTTGATTCAAATATCATTAGTCGTAACGGACTACGATGGTTTCGTCCCTTTGTTCTTTTTTGGCCAATGACGCTGAAGAGATACAGTGGTTTTAATTAGGTATTTTGGTGTTACTTATCTGAGCATAACCTTCTGAAGATGCGTGACATTCGCTACATCCACAAATATCACCTGGCAGAATCTCCCAAATATTCATTGAATTGATTAATTTACCTGGAAGACCCTACCAGGTGATCTCGGTTGTTGTACCCACACTTGCCTTGACGTCATCGCGGCGCTTGGCCGCATTGGCCTGCAGGTTTTGGAAGCTGTGCCGCTGGCTGTCATAATCTACCAGCTTGCGTCCACGCTTCTCCACTTTTTTCTGGAAGTAAAAGGGTCTCTATTTAGGGGTATATTAAGCCGATTACATCAACTCTTTTTAAAGTGTAAGATTTATACAGTTCGTCAAGAATATTAAAGAGAATTTTAATTTGATTAGAGAAGTCACAGATAGTTATTTCATGCGCAAAATTTCGATATTCACACACACTGCGCACTCATTCTGGAGACAACCTGAAACTAGTAGTTGCAATGGACATGTAATTTTTATTTTAAGATTGTACGGACGGTCGGCGTCAAAAATATATTCATTTTTTGCCTTATTCCATTAAAATAAGGTGCAAAACTTGTAAACGTAATCCTTAAAGTCGACTCTACATAGTACTACCGAGAAATATGCTTCAATCATTTAGCATGTATTGTAGAATATCTATAGCCTCGTAAAGCTGAAAGTGTCACAGAATGTACGTTTTAAAACGTAAATATGAAGGATTTTGTTTGTGATTCTCAACGGCATGGCATTTTAAGTGCAAGTAAAATTGTTAAGTTAAATGTCAGTAGTGAAGTAGGCATCTCATAGTAAAAGAGAGGCCTTTGGACATATGCAATTTCAAGATGGCAAATATGTTGCTAAGCTACTTTGACTAAGATGGAATGCCTTTATGCTAGTCATTTCACCGACTGTCTTATTTCACTTGAAAACTACTGCCCTGTTCTATTTGGCACAATTGACGACAGAGACTTTTTCAAAAGGATCTGAAAAAAACATGCTTATAGAAGTTTGTCTCTAAAGCATACATTTAATTTAATTTTGTTTTTGTTTATTATTAACTAAAAAAAATATCTGCTAATGGCTAAAGAGCTTAAACGCCACATGGTCTTTTCTATCTCACAGCACTAGCTTGACTTAAAAAAACAAAACGCACGTACAAACAAAATGAAGTCACTCCGACCACTTGTCTACTCGTATAGCGGACGTCTAAAGCAAACACTGATAATATTCAATCAAACATCTCAGTAAATAATAATAATAATAAAGTAGGTATCCTTTTGAGACAAACTACTACCAGGGCGATTTTTTCAGAACACTTTTTCAAGAAAACCCTCTTGTCAATTCTTTGGATTTTAAGCTAACAGATACTCACCCTGAACTCTGGGAACTGGTTGGTGTAAGTGTTGAGCGGGATGAGCACTTGGTCACCAAGCTTGTGCGAAAAGTCCTGCCAGAGCATCTCCATGTTTTGCGCCTGCACATAGAGCAGGTCGTGCCCTGACCAGCCGCTCTCGTACACCTCTGTGATCGCCTCCATTAGGGTCTTTGAGGCGGTTTGGACAGCTGAAAACAAAAAATTGGGGTAAAGGGTTACTCCGGAGCATAACATTCGTAATGCCTTCATTTGGTCATATAGAGGAAACATAAGAGGGCACTTTGACCTTTGGAGTTGTGCCCTTGGCACTTGTACTGGCTATGCAGATAAGTAGATAAAGTACGGTGCACTGGCGCAGATAAAGTACGATGCAGGTAATAACTATACAAACCGTATATTTAGTTTAAACATCATTAACCAAGTAAAGAAACTCAAAATGGCCTTTATACTCGTGCATGCATTGCCCTGAATACCATTAAATTGATTAAATCCATAAAGTTTCCAATAAACACACATCATACTTGCGCCATGAGCATTGCTAAGGAACGGACCTTTTTTTCCTTTAGACTCCTTACTCAAGACATAATAACTCGCATTTCAACTGGAGAGTGAACAGGTTATATACAAGCAAGCATGCTTTGTCTTTAAAAGGATTGCGAAGCTAACAATCTCCATACAAAATGCGAAAACGTTTTTCTCCCCTTAAACCTCGTCAGATTTTTACGATTTTTGAATATGTTGTAGATATCATGAAAAACTATGTCTGTACGTTTTCCTTTCGAAGAAAATATTTCTTAGGACAAACCAAATGTAAAAAAACAAAAAACAGAAACGTACAGACCCAGGTCTTTATAATAACTACAACATATTAAAAAATTATGAAAATCGGACTTGATTTAGGAGCTCAGAAACGTTTTCGCCCGTAGCAAAATGTGTATAGTTTTTTTTTATACAGCTAGGTACGGGATTTTAACGGTGCTTCACAATCCTCTTAACATCATAGTAACTTCCCACTAGGAGTCATTTCGCTAGATAACCATTTGTTTGCCTATATTAGAATGTAAAATTAACAAAGCTTATACCTCTTATACATCTTATGTAGTTGTTGAACTCCTTCTGCAGTCGCGTCGCCTGCTGGTGCTGCTGATTGAAGTTCTGCAGATGCTCCTCGAATATGTCGTCGAGGGTTCGGTCCACCTTGCCGAGGTTTTGGAGAAGCTGTGGACAAACGCAACCGTTAGTAGGTTCACTTCATACTATAGAGGTACAAAAGCGACGTGAAGAAAACATTTGCTGAAAAATTATGATAGGAAGTTCTGTGAACCATTTAGGAAGGAATGTGTGCAAAGAATTGTAGAATTATTCATGTCTTGTACACCGAAAAAAATCAGATTACACTGAAGAATTACGACAAGTTTAGGTATTTGCAAACACAAGTTATATAGAAGTTGGAACCTTTTATTAGTCTGTCTTAAAAAGGCCTTCAGTACCTAAGTATAGTCCGCTCTTGACAAATCAATTTCTACGGTTATTGCAAGATAAAGTACCGAAGGAACATTTCTGTTATTACTTAAGATGTTTATGTTGACAAATCATTACACTTATTTTATAATTAAATAACGCTAACTTGAATATCATAATTGCTAATTTGCTGTACCCAATGATCTGAATGCTACTTTAATGGATAATTAACAGTCTGAAACATGCTAATGAACTAACTAATTAATTACCACCTACTCCTAAAACGAAATAGAACTCAGACATAACATTATGCGAATATTCCTTATAGAGAAGCCATTGCGAAAACTAGAAAACAAAATGACAAGTATCACGCCCACGAAACATTTCGTACTAAGTGGTTAAGTCATTGGAATAGATAGTTCAAATATACCTACGAGTGTTATCAACGACGAAAAACTATCCTAGATAAAACTATTTGAAGATGATTGTGGATATTGCTGGGCTGGGCCTTTGAAGTTTTGAAATAGATGAATGAAACATAGCTGCATAGCTTTTAGTGGCTGTGAGGTAAAATGCAAGATCTTAATCCGTTGTAACTCCGAAACAGGTAGCTATTTTTCCTGCTGTCGCAGAAAAAAACCTTCCCTACTTATACTCACTAAATGTATAATTAAAACCGACCGTCTTACCGACAACGCACAACTATAACCAAGTAAACAAAGAATATAATCATTAAATTTGAAATGTATACTTCTGTCGTAACATAGTGGTACAGTAAGAAATATTTCATGAAACATTAAACAGTTCTACGTATTCATTTATGAATGACATACTAAGAATATTAAATATAACAACAGACATCTATTTGAAGACTTATTGGTACTTATTATTCCAACACCATCATCATCATCAGCAGAATAAGTTTTAAACAAATATGACACGCTTTACTATGCGGGAATAACGAATAAACGACATATACTCGACACGATGTTGTATAATTGGATAAGCTAGTTATTATGTCATTATCTTAATGGTAATAGGTCAATGCAATAAAATGAAGACTTTTAATTTGTACCATATTATCATAAGAAGACAAACTAAATCACATGCTATATTTCCATGAATGGCGTAAAAAGTACCTCAAAGCATCGGTGAAAGATACGATGAGTACGCGCACCAGTCGCTTCGAACCGGTTGCAATGATCGATTTTACGTCTAGACCTCAGACAAGACAAGAGAAATCAAGGAAATTGATTAGAACGCAATCTAGTATTCTATATCTATAAGTGGCACATTTATTTCCAAGCCTTTAGGAGCATCATAACATACATTCACTGAATAAACGGATTGTTAATAAATCCCAGTTTAACTACTGTTTTATAGTATATTTTACATTTGGTCCCATTATACAACAATAATGCAGTATGGTATATAAATAGTGGGATTGACTTCTCAACTCGTTGTTAGGTGAAAGATTCATAATAATAGATATTAATCCAACCGTATTTGGGCCAGCAGTGAAACGTAATGTAGGTTTATAATGATGTTTGTCATATTTGGGCACAATGACTGACGTCTGACCATCAAGAACGCTGCTTGTGTGCTCTCAGGTGACAGTCGTCTCGGATTCTGCATCCAACGAATGTGCATTGTCATGTCCACATAATTATTACTAGCCAAGTGTCCACTGATGGACGTCCTAATACAAAATGGAGTTTTTAATATTTTTTATACTTCCCACTTTGAAAGAGTCCAAGGCTAGGCCAAACGCAGACGACCTCACAGATGTGATCGCTAGCAAATTCGTCGACAGCGAGATATTTATTAGAATAACACATTTCGTCTTGCATTTGTATGCCTAGAAGCTCTAATAACCGATTAGAAGGAGGGCCGGAATAGCATTTTAGTTTTTAGAAAAAAAATGCGAGTAACCATGCAATTTTACATTATTTTATTTTAGACCTTAACTACTTGCGGATTCAAAGCCCTCTACAGTTTATCCCTCCTGTGATTGGTTAGTGGAATAATTTGTGATTGTGACAAAATTAGGACGTTCGGTTGCTCAACTTCTCCATCGATAATAACGAGTCAAAATTTAATTCAACATGTTAACTTTTATTGGACTTCAAAAGATCATAGGTGGGTTTAATACATTCAGAAACTCTTTTAAGTGGGCGGATTGTGAAAGATTTTGCCATACCTGCGAGATAAACCCATTGCCTCCGGTGAAGTGTAGCCAAATTAAATGAGCAGTTTTAAAATACGTATGTTTAATATTAAGTAAGGCAAGCGAAATAAACAAAGAATTGATAAGTAATCATTGCAATTAAACCAAAATGAATCATAGCTGAAACCGCAAATGTTTGCTATGAAAAAATACGCTTAATTTGATCGATAATTTTACTGTGAGTCCATACATGAAGGAAAATATTAAGGAAAGAGGCAAATAGGGCAGCCTAGGGAAGCACATAATTATACGACCAAGTGTAGGACAAAACGGACAACGCGCCAGTATCACATCAGGGTATTCGTGGTGCAGGGGGCAGTAAGAATAATTACAATGGAAATTTCACAACCACGAGCGTAGTTTATTGCCAATGATATGTCATCCGTTATTTTTTTAAATACTATTGAAATTTCAACGAATATTGGTTGTAAAATCAAGCACACCTAAATTTGGATTCAAATATTCCGCATGAATAATACCACAAATTCAATTCTTGTGAAAGTCAATAAATCGATCGCGAACGTTGAATACAGGAATAAAGCACGTTTCTCGAATAGAACGCGTGTATAAAACGGCAATTTACATCTAATTAGATACCCGATGGCCAATGTCAAGGCGCGGTGAGAATCTCATCTTGAGATTACTAGTGGATAAACATAATGCATAGCTAATGAATAGTAATGAATGAATTAATATTGAATGGGTTGACCATACGAGGAGATCAATAATATGATATTGTATGTAGCTTTGCTTTTGTATGATCTTAAATTCAAGAATTCGTATCTTAAATAATGGTGCCAGACTTGCAAACTTTACGTTTCGATTCAATTGTAGATGGATGTTCATAACTTAAATATTCGTTTTTTATACGAAAGTCAATATCATCTTTGTTTAATTAAGCATTAGAGTCCTAATAAATGACTTAAACTTCTCAAAAATAACCATGAAAGTAAGTAATCGAATACAAAAAACAAAACCTGTTATAAATTAACTACTATAATTAGCAACGGATGCTAATGAGTACCATTTATATCTTAATTTATTAATAGTGTGGAAGGAAGTCTGAGTCATGGTTATGGAGTTGCGCGCAAAAGAAAATGTATAGGTACTTTTTATTTATTACTACTATATTACTATTAGCAAGTTTTAATGCAAATAATTTGGGACACATTAAGATATTATTTAATTACTGTGCAGTGGCTAATTTTTCTTGAAAATCTGGAGCTGCCACCCGCAGTGGCCTACATTTTGAGAAATGCTCATCTACCTCTTCACAGAGAATTCAATCAGCTTGTGAGTTTCAAGGTAGGTTTTTTTTTAAATCCCCTGTGACGTCAATAGGTATACTCTTCAGAAGCCACAACACGTTCCGTGACGTCACATCCGCCGGCGCTTCCTTTCGTTTTCAATTGTCTTTGACCGCGGCCTCTGGTTACATCCATTGTTTCTGCTCAAGCCTCAATTAACACTACATTAGCGAGAAATTCAATCTTATCCCTAAACAACAAAGTCCGATTTACTCTACCAAAGATGATAAAGATCTAGCATTTGAATTTTATAGGATGTGCAGGTGGATATGCTTTATATAAGGAAGTGGCATTACAGACATTGAAATTATACGCTTATACGCTTACAAATCTTACGATATTGCACAATGACAGAAAACTTGCTAATCAAGGCAATTTCACGGCTATCGACCTATCAAAGCAATTACGTCATCAATTACTTATTTGCAATTCAGTACAACACAACAAAAAACGAAGAGCAATATGTTATAACAATATGTATGTTCACACGAAATGCTAAAAAAAGTTTAATCAAACCGGAAAAGAAAGTTGCTAAAGAAATAATCTATGACGAAACTATTGACAACGCTGTAGAAAGGATACAATCGGTCAGAGTAGGCTATTGCTATTAACCCCGTGCGGAACGAAGTACATAAAAATACTATGATTCTAGGAAATAAACGGTCAACCGGGTTTCTCGGTCATATTATTGATTGCGTATGTAATATAAACGCTACGTTACGAGCGGTCACACGCGACGTAACGGTTAAAATGAACCTCAAGAGGTTATGGTTATGCGTAGTGGACATGCATTAAGCCATAAGGCTGAGCGTGGCAAGACAAAATCCGCGAAAAAATGAGCTCGACTTGTATATAACCTACTGCTATATACAACTTTATTGATCTGGTCACATAATTACAACTACTTCTACTCTACTTCAGCGATTTATGCCCATTTCCAATGTTCAATATAGTAAATGCCTCGTCATACTTTCCACTGATGATAGAAAATGCTATTTTGGGATATCAATAAACTTGTCGTCAGATAGTATTGCGAAGATAGATAGTTTCAATATTACAACTGTAATTTTTTTACTTTTGGAAAATACCGTTAATTACGATGCTTTAAGTACAGTACATTAGAACTATTAATTTTGGTATTGGTTTGGCTTCAGCATATTTATTTATATTAATGAACCTACAAAATATGCCTGGCATTCAGAAAATACGACGAGGCATACTATATTTAAAAGGGGTATTTGGTAAAACACAAGACACCTAAGCCACCGTAGGTAGTCGTGACAAATTCAGTTCTCGACTCAGGAGACTGACTCTCTCTTTATTTAGTTATTTATTTTACTGCCAGTTTTATCTCTGCCAGCCACCTTCAGATACGAACTATGCTATTAAAACTCCAGTTATCCATTTAGCCTACAGGAAGTCACAAAGTAACTGACACGGATAGCCATTATTATATTATAAACATGTTCCCGCAAAATATTACCCCTTTTCTTGGGCAGGGTACGAACTATGACAGCAGTCATAACAAAACGCTATCTAGTTTAGGAATCGAGTTCAAGATTGAGCATTCCACTTAACAGCTAATTATGGTGTGTACACAGCTAATTGTCGAGGAATCAAATTATAAATAGACTCATAATCGTTGCCAAGAGTTTCTTTGAGCCGAAAACCATGTGGCGGCTATTAGGTGTTCTAAATATATGTAATGCCTTAATAAATGTTGTATACCCTGCCGTAATTGTTTTATTTAAATCTATGTACTTTCGTTGTATTTAAAACCTTATGTCATGATTAACTTTTTCTATAATTAAGAAATATTAAATACTTATACAATCTATATAGAAAAAAGGAATTCCGTTTACAAGTTACAATTTTTCTGACAACAATGCCCAGACAGAAGAAATACACTCTTTGAATAATAAATATGTCATAACTAATAGAATAGCATTTGTAACCCGATACAAAGATGAAAAAAACATAGTTACTGATTTTAGCATAACAGTTAAAGCGGAAGAAATACAAAGATTTTAACAACAAACAGGTGGAGGAAACACATTAATTTGGCGTTAGTTATAGTTAATTGAAAAAGCAACTGATTGGCGAAGGGTGGAATAATTTGCCGACGTCTCTATACGAGCGTGAAATCCGTTGTTTCATAACCACTAGCACACAGCCAGCGATTTGTAGAGTGAGAATCACTTCAACTAATATATAACTTACTTGATACTTGAAAATCATATCTCTTCGCTTCAGGGTGACGGCACCCATGCTATGTACTAAAATCAAGGCTGCTACGAATATACTAATCAAAACAAAATAAGGGCCACGCTATGTTCTGCACACAAAGAGCTGTTTTCGGAGAAGGATTATTATAACAAATCTTAACCTGTAATTTTCGAATTAAGTACCATTTGAAGGCTGCAATGTTCAACTTATAAACTGTGTTTTGTTTTAATAGTGCGTGTGGTTTTTATTAAACTTGCATATTTCTGCTCATTTTGTATGAGAAAATTGTTTTGTTTTTACAGTGCGTGCGGTTTTTATTAAACTTGCATATTTCTGCTCATTTTGTATGAAATTTGAAAATTGTTTTTACTGTAGGGTTCTCATTGTTTTATCGGATTTCACACCATCTAATGTATGTTAGGTAAGTAGGTATATTAAACACAATCTCTCCGCTTAAACTCATTGGTCCAGCTGACAATCAGCTCTATTACTATTTAGTCACATCTCACTGAGCTAGTCACCTTTTAGGTGCTTGTATGTTGTTTTTGTTGTTATCCTATTTTTAAGTACTAACATTATACACTCACCGGCAAAAATACTCGCCCAAACCTCGGTCCAAATTAGCACACATTATTTTTTAAATGGCGTGTTTTTTTCCTCAGGGACCCAAAAGGTCCATACATTTGAAAGTCGTACAAAACACAATAATTTACAACGAACCGGTAATTCATGGATCTTTTGGGTTCCTTTGGAAAGAGTTGCGTCCTTTAAAAATAATACTTGGTTGCCATTTTGGACCTACGTTAATTAGCAACTAAACACTACAAGCTCTCCCTCTGATTTAAGAATTAAGGTTTGTTAGCAATTGTATTTTTGAAGTTACTCTCAAATTTAAGAACTTATATTAGTTAGTGTAATTGCCGATGATTGTAATAACTTTTTTGTCTTGCACTTAATAAAAGATTTTGTTTCTTTATTCCTACAATAATTACCTTTAAAATGGTGAAGAAAAGAGCAAACTATTAATACCCACGATATTTCAGTATATTAAGATATATATTAAGTTAGTATATTAAGCTAAGATTGAATAAGAGGAAGACCATGAGAAGAAAAACATCATAGTGACAACGCTGCAAGGTAAGGTAACCAGTAACTACATGCTCGAAGTAACGACATAATTGACGTTTTCAAGACGAATGACCATCATACAATCAAAACTATGCAGAACAGTGCGCCTAGGATGCTTATTGACGAATGGGAACTTGACATACAATAATGTTATACACATACCATTTTCGTAGAATACTAAGTACCTCAATAATAAAACTGCTCGATGATTTATGAAACCTAGCTAAGAACCTAATTATCAAGCTTTCTATAAAAAAAAGCCTTCGTTAAAAAATTATAGGTCCATCTGTTTGGAAGACACACGTTAAACTTATAGCACCCCTGAAGTATCAAATCACATGTTTTTTTTAGGAGGTTTTTTTTTTACATCAATGTTTAAATGGTGCAGTTGTGGTACTGTCACGCTACTGTTACCCGAACCAATAATGGATGTGCAAAAACTTGTCATGAAGATGATGAAGTTATATTTCTGGCAATAATTTACTCAGAACTAATTTAAAAAAAAGACACACTTCCTGGACGTCATAATTGTAATAACACTACGCAATAGTTTGCGTAAACAATAACCGATCTTAACTAAATAGGAAACTAATCGTGACCGACGGTCGGTTAGATTTCAAAACGTATATTTCTAGATTCAGGATACTATAGTACACGGGGTAACCGCAGGAGATTGCAACATAGTTTGGAAATACGTAACAACTGCGGTTAAAATCAATGGACTGGGTGCTGGAGCACGATAAAATAATAAAAAAATTGATCAACTTTTCTTCAGAACACGTTGGCTCTAGTTTGCGGTGACGTGATCATCGGGAAAAGAACCAAATTACGAATTAGTAACGTCCACTGTTATCACCCATTAGGATCACACAGGTACAATAAATAATGAAATGAATACTTTGGGAATCCTTTCAGCTTCTAAACGGGTAAATTGGAATCAATATACAAATTTCAATTTTATAACATTTACGAATTGGAAGGTTTTGGCTTCAATTAAAGCCTGAGATAAATCCAGTGATAAATTTGAATCAGGGAAAATGTAGACGTTACCACAGAAGTGTAAGCGGTTACTAGTTTCAAATGACGCGAAGAGAATGACGTTGTCAATGTGAGCGTGCATTGTTAACTGACAATACACACATCAATCTTCGTGAAGGTCTTCAAAGTGTTCGCATGTCGAATGATGTGTTTAGAAGCGTTTGATACAAATTGCAGCGATGACTATGTACATATTTAAAAAAAGTTTTCTAGACAATTACTGTATTGGAATCCTATATCCTTTGGTAAATTAGTCTATATACTGCAAGCAGTAATAGAACAGATTACCAGCTGATATTGTTCTGGAAACCAACAAACGTAGATTTAAAGCTAAGTTACATAGGCATCTCCTGGATTCATTGTGAATACGATGCTCATCTAAATATAGAATATATATATATAAATATATAAAAATATTAGTATAAGTATATCTAATTATGTACCGCTTTTGTGTAATCTGTTGTCATCAAGCTGGACCGAAGATTCCGCAGTCAAACTGTGTAAACAGTTTTGTGGAACAATGTATAATATCTAAAATTTGTGTTTGTTATAATAAATAAATAAATAAAATAAAAAACTAAATAAAGCGACCAGAAAGAGCTAAGTTTAATAGCTCATAGCGCATAAAACAAAGGTATTTAAGGTATCCTAAAAAATGCAAAGCAATAAAATAACGTTCCCAAATTACACGCACTAATGAAAAGTCTGAATTGGCAGCGTTCCGAGTTTGACGTCGAAGCCGAATTAGCTCGAGAACTTCACGACCAACTGGATAACGTTGATACAGCAAACAAGCATGCCATTGTCCTAGGAGATCGTTGTCTAAAGAGAGTAGAAATAGAAACTGGGTACTTAGAATATGCCCTTCACGGAATTTATTCAAGAATCCTTCAGTAGGTAGGTAATATCTAACGCTTGAAATTCAATTCTAGATTATGATACCAACCACTACCACGTATTCGAGTATATACGCTACCTAAAATATTACGCAGAACTTTCAAGACTACTTGCTGATTGGTCACACCTTGAAATTGTTTAAAAAATAAAATGATATTTAAAACGATTTTCGAATCTAACCCCAAGTTATAGTTCGATTCGACCACTGTAAGAATGGCAATACTGTATGACCCTAACCACAGCGAATGTCATCGTTCTCAAAAAATTACAGGATGGACGATAACTGTCGCGTCGAGCGCTTATGTCAATTCCATACATTATGTTAGTTTTCGAGAATCCCTGAATTCTTCATAAAAAGTGTTGCTAATCTCCGCCTGAAATGCATACTTCTATAAAATTGGCCCTTAGATACCAGGTCGCCCGATCATGCTTCCGACGCTGCTAACCTTGGAGCGCTATGGAGGCACTAATTACGTTGTGTTTACCTTAAACACGTGTATCATCTGTGCGATCTACACCGTTGTTACAGTTCATATACATAACATAGGTTTATAAGAATGAGTGATCATAGAGTCGTCATGTTTTGAAAAATAACTCCAGAATAAAGGTGAATACATATAATATTTTTTTAGTTTTAACATTCGATTATAAATTTGCAGTAAAAAAATATACATTTATTGATCAGAGTCTGATTCCGTTGACGTTTAGGATTAAGTCCTGCAATCTTAAAGACATTAAAATGAGACTAAGACTTCGGGTTTACCTCGAGCAGGTGCTTGATATTGATAGAATTAAAGATTACATCTAGGTCATCTCCACTAATATTATGAAGAGAAAAGATTTGTATTTTTGTTTGTTTTGATTAAGCTCAATACTACAGGATGAATTCTAAAAAAAATTTCATCAGTAAAACGCTACATTATTACTGACAAGGAAAGGTACGCAACCGGTCTAGCTCCGATTTGATTTATTTTGATATAAGTTAGAGAGTATTTTAAAATAGCAGACATGTATTTTTTTTTACCTGCCAGTCTCAACCTATTGGGAGAAATCGTCCTCCCAAGTATTGAAAAGTGACTAAACCCTCTTACTTCTGTACTCCCTACCCTCTTACCCTAAGTATAGTCTTGTTCAAGTATTCTGGTTTGATTATATCTATGATAACATGAAAAAAATATGAGCACGTGTTTTTTTTATATCGGCTCAAACTCATATTTTCCTAATAAAAAACGCCCTTTAAAGTTAATATTTTCCATCGTTGAACATATATACTTTTTTTTAATTATTACAAAACACGTGCTCTTTATTTTTTCATGTTTTCAAACATACCATCAACCCAGTAATTAACTAGCAATTTGCTAACATAAATTAGAGAGTTAAATCAATTTTCAATACTTTGGACGATTTCTCCCAATAGGTTGAGATTGGACGCGGGCAACATCTATTTCATTACAAATGTGTTTCCAGTACGGAGCCAGGTCTTTGGACCGTTTCATGACGTTGTTGACTGATGAGTAAAGGAAACATTTTACTCAGTTTCCACGAAGATACGACAAGGACAAGTTTCAAGTTTCAAGACGAAACAGTAACAAGAAATACTTCATTTATTGACAAAGAACAAAGAATATTAGAATAGATATACAGACAGAGTATACGTTATAGATATGATTCATATGCATTGTCAAGCGGCGTACGAGCAAACAAGAGGTAATTTTCCCTTGCTGCGGGCATCCATACGACTGCCGTGCACTTTGTCGCGTAAAACGATTACGAACGTTTTACGAATACACTGAGAATATACCTTAAGAACAAAATTCACGATTCATATATACACATTTTTTGCCAAGCACCCTGAGCAGAGGACATAATTTATCGGCTAAATGATAAGCTTGTTTTAATTATAGGAGTCGATATTTTCATCAAGTATAATAATATCTGAATATATCTGACCTGTATGGAAAGAACAAAATTAGAAACGCTGAAATTCGTGCATCTTATATACAATATGCAGCTGCTATAGGATCAAAACAATTTGATAAACTTTTAGCTTCTAGGGAGGTCAAAATAACGAACATGGTACAGATAAGTTCAATAATTATCAGTGTTATATTATTATTATTTCATTTAAACGTATTGTCCCTTGTTTTGTATCACACATGATAAAGTCAACATCTTAATCGGCGATGTAGCTTTAACTCAAGTAAATACATTGCACTTGTAATTGGATCCATTTTCCACGTTTCCTTGCACACACAACCAGCTTATCGTTGATGTAATCAATCAATACCGTAAAATGGCGAGCAAGATGATCTAACACGAACATAACAAATTTTATCACTTGCATAAAGATCAAAGCAGACCATACAAGAGGCTATACAGGGTACATACTATTTTGGGAGCATTGTTGTATTGAATAGTATCCATCCATTGTAGAGTAATGGGGCAATTGTAAATAAAGCGGTGCAGCCAGATATTATCATTTGAGAATAAAAGTTTCAGTTTGAGATGACAGGATGTTGAATGAAAGAATTGTGTGGCTTTCTTAAACGGGACAAACGCTTTTGCACATGGCCTTCAACGCGCTGGTATAATAGAATAAAGGTTTTACATCAAACGGCGCTACTAAATTTAATTGAATGTTAAGAGAGTGTAGTGTTATCGTGTGTACATTATCGTGTTTATTGGGCAATATATCTCTTCAAGTGACATTTATTGGTAGCTATTGAGTACACTGCCGTTATACCAAAAAAGGCAGGTAACTGCAATGTAGGAGAAGCATTCTTTTAGTAACCGCATTAAATTTAAAACGCTTATACTATTAGGTACTATGCAGTTAGCCGCTTTCTTTGGTATGACGGTAGTATATTTCTTGTACATCCTATATTTCATATTTATTTACCATATTATCCCTCAAAATTTCTGTCATCGTCTAAGTCGATTTATCATCATCCTATCAGCCGAACGCCGTCCATTGCTGGACATAGGCCTTCCGTAGCATCTGTGATACTCGCTTCTATTGTCTTCCTACGGTCTTCTCCAAATCGATCTTCTATGATGAATAAGATGATGAAAATAAAATATGTACAGTGAAAGTCATACAACTCATAATACACATTCCAAAGACGACAAAAATATCTGCACGCCCTTTTGCCATTAACAATATGGTATATGTATGGATTTTAAGACGCGATGGATATGTAGTGCTTTCGACTGTAAAACATGAAACAGTTTTATTTACTAAATCTCAGAAAACTAGTTAATCGGTTGTGATTTGCGAATAGAAGTAGTAAAATACCACGCGATATTTCATAATAGTGAAGCAGTGTTATACAATTTCTGACAAAACTAAACTTGTATCAATGTTGTAATAAGAGAATAAGTAATTAACTAAGTAATCACACCGATACGATAATAAGGCCTTCAGATTTACTGTTCCGTGGAAATAATTTATTGAAGTGTTTGTTCTAGGTTTCAACATTACTTTTGGCATCATGTTCCATGCGTATTTTTTCTTAATTTAAGAAATTAATCACAAAATTTTAGGTAACGTTCAAATATAGTGTTTCGACTCCTCAAAAAGAAGCACATACCTGGTTTAGTCAAGGCATTATTAAATAAAAAAATATTTTAGAATTTAAAACTAGTTCAAAGCATTTAATATAACTGGAACCATTAAGTAGCAGCGAACGTGTAAAACGCTTGATTGGGCCCTAATTAGCATTAATAACACTTTCGATTTCAAATAGACGCCGCCGTTCACCCACATGTTTATAATAAAAATCTACAAAAAAATGTCTGCTCATTACGTGAATAATACCCACAAATTTAACGGCAGGCGATTAAGCGCTCCATATAATTTTAAGTCTGCAAAGAAATTATTAATTTTCGCACGAGTCTATTACAATAGAGTGAAAAGAGCTTAAACAACAATAGCTAGGAGATCATAAAAGTCATTTAACAAATACGAAGACTACAGTTCAAGAAATTAGCGTATATTTGTGTAAGAATACGCACGGAGATAAAATCAAGTGCGACGGGCAAAAATAGAAAGCAATGGACGGAGAAATGTGTGTCGTTGACGACGCGCGCGCAGGTGGACGGGGAGAGAGCCAGATACACGTACACCATGGGCCAGAAAGGGACGATCTACCGCTCAATAAATTCAAAACCGACAGAATATCTTTCGAAGAAAATAGAGAAATGTGGCGGTGAACTGGATAGGACAGGCTCATAGTGAAGTATTAATGCTAATAGATGCCTAGTTTAGTTGAAATTATAATCCGATTTCAAAAAACGTTACAGTACTGAACGAAAGGCAAAGTAAGAAATTTTAAGTTATTGAAATAAGAAAAGTATATTTTGGTAAAGATGCATAGGTACTTCTTGTAAAAAATCTTTTGTTATTCTTGAATAACGTGGTGCAATTCATATGCATAGGTACAAACTGCTCATAGCGTTTAATAATGTAATGTTCACTTCATGACTACTTATAACAGGTTTCTTATAACTTATCACAATAATTGAAAAATTAAAGATTTCTAATTCTCAATACCAAATTAGCAGGCATTACAAAACATACTCGTAGTAAACTACGGCAAATATTACAACAGCTGCGAACTCGACAATGACTACAATCCGAATTACCTGGCAGACGCCGTGAAGACGGCATTTGGATTGCGACATTTACATTGAATTGTTCTCCTAGGCCTAGTGTAAGATTGGTTAAAATGTTGCAAAGCACATATTCAGGATTATAAAATAAAAAAAATCTTCCCTCATCAACCTGTTGACCCTTTTCACCTTTACGAAGCGTTGTTTGGAATTTATTGAGAACCAAACCAAATAGTAGTCGGTACTTAAGATGCTCTGAAGCTTTAATTGCCCGACCCTTAATCACTTATTTTCTAAATATAAATAACATAAACCTAAAACGTTATAGTTATGAGTTAAGTTTTTGCAAGAGGTCGGAATGCGGTGAACGTACAAAGCCGAGCCGAGAATCCCAGTTGCCTGGTTCAGCTATGCTCCTAAATGTCATGGAGGCAGTGCGCTGTGACGAAACTTGCGACTCGCAATTTCATGGAAGGGATAACTACGTTTGAAGCTACATTGAAGAACTTGATAATTTATAATCCAAGCTTGAGGGTGAAACAATAACACGTACCTACAGATAATGTGGAACATGATGTTGAAAATGATAAGGAATTATTTACAAACGCGAACAAGTCGATAGCAGATTGCGTTGATAGTACCTAATGTCAATGACTCGTCCGATAAAATCGCGAATAGGGAATTCTTTAGATAATCTGCGGATTTACATACATTGGATAGATTTTAAAATTCGAATTAGAAACTAGTCCAGGGAAGCAAAAGATGCAAATGGTGTGAGATTTTGGAAAGTGGCGCTAGGAATAGGTTAACACGATTTGGTTGAAATGATCTTCAGAGATCATATATTAAATGGTAGATTATAAAAGTTGTTTGTTCAAACATATATCTAGGTATCCAACTATACTTTTTTGTACAACTAAAGATTAAATATACCAATATCAAGGTCAAGTTTCTACTCTTTAGTTAGGCTACGCTGCATGTATTAATAACGATGAGCTTCTGCTCGAAATAAATTCACAATCGGATACTTCACAAGATTTGACCTCATTTCTTTTTGGAAACATGAGTAATCAACGCATCAGATCTGTGTCACTTAATTACAACAAATCCTAAGCGATATTTTAGCGTTAAAATATAGGAATTAGCAGTTGCATATTTAACGCAAATAGAAATTTGATATATAAATAAGACGAGGAACAAAAATATAATGGTGGTGACAACGATTGTTGCACCATTAATAAACCTTGGTAAATAAAGCATCCATCCACTGCATCTGTCATATTACGTCGCACATGTACATAAAGTTTTCGAAATATTATGTCCAGAAATAATTTATCTACCTAATTAAGTTATAAGACATTTTATGTACAATTTATTCATTATATAGATAAACTACACTACACTAACAATCTTCCCCCAGGCTTTAATGCTCACAACGAAGTCGTTCACATAGCATTTGAAGTAACGTGTTCTACTGAAACCTATAATTTAATAAATGCTGGTGAACCGACTTAACTGTTGCTTCAACGGTGGATCATAAATAACAGAATATGACCGATGGTAGAGTAAAAGATAATGGTTACAATGGCCCAAATGTCTGCGCGCCGTGGCGACCTTGTTTTCGATTTCGTTCAACCATCAAATCGTTCATCCAAGTGACATAATAAGCTGTTAAAATAATTGTAATAGCATCACGAATTAGTTTACGGTTTGTAGTATTTTAAATGGTTTTTTAATAAAGTTTTTTGATAAGACGCTGCTAGGATTTTGTTGTAAAACGAGACTGTTAAAATGACAACGATTAGAAGACTTCTAAATTGAACTTACAGGGTTTTGACTAGACATTTCTGCATCCTAAAGTTCTAAAGTAATAAAAAATCAAAACGATTTCACGGATACGTTACTATACTATAGTTTTATCTTATTCAAAATCAGTGCACGATTCGTTTCGTATAAGTATCTCTATTTTCTACGAGGTTTTCAATTATCATTCACGTACTCACACACGGAAACAAAATTAACTCATTCAATACCGTACAAACGATTATGGGCATCAGTCTCGGCTTTTGTCCGTCATTGTCCAACCCCATTCATGTTTTAATATAATTTTGACTGTTTTTTTGTGATAGGTTGCCGTAAACCTGCAATAACATTATGAAAGTAGCACAGTGTGGATAAGATTTTTATCTTGTTTAAAGCAAAGTAGGCGTAAACCATCGTAAAGCTTTTGCAACAGGCCAACGGACCATTTAGAGCCTAGAAATTGAATGAAACTTGTGTTCTAAGACATACATTAAATTATTGAGGTTGTTAAATTTTTCTAAGCTACTACCTATGTTGTATACATAATGTGAATTTCGAATAAAAACGAATTGACGTATGCCTGGAGAAATGTAAACGGGAAAGATATTAGCTAAGTGGCAATATAATAAGAACAAGTTTTAACCATATCAGGTGCAGGTTGAATTCCTCGAAAGCAATCGAGTAGAATATTCAAGAGTCAGCCGACATGAAGCATGAATGTCGGAGAAATTAAAACCATGTAGTTTCAGTTTCGAGCCTGCAAACAATTATTAAACGAACAATTACTGATTTGGAATAAAACGAATTGGAATCGTACTGTGACTGATTATTAATCAACTTGCTATAAATTTAGAATGAAAGAACCGCAGTAGAGTTTCTTTTTACGAAAACGACAAAAACAAATCGTAATGTTTTCCATAACCGTTGATTTTCTTGCGTATACAACTCGTACAGATATAAAAACTCATGTTTTCACCGTATGGAGATAGAAATACTGCATAGAAGGTATGTCCGAAACCCGTTTGGAGGCCTCGGACTTCGGTTATGGGCAGTGGGGACGCGGACAGGTTCTTGTACAGTGCGGAGGTACTATGAGATCAAAAAAACAAAATCAATAAGAAATTTTACCCTCAGATTACGATGAATTTTTAATTGTGGTGCATAATTCTAATCAACCACGAGGTCAAGTTTAGTGTTACTTAAATTTGTAATAAATTTGAAAATAAATTACCAAGTGTTTAGATCACGATACTTTTAATTATTGGTGTCTGAACTTCCTAAATCTAACAACATTTTCTGGTAACATCGTCGATTCAAAAACGTTTATCATTTAAGGAATGCCACGGTTGACGTCGACCAACTGCATCGTGGAATGTCGTCGACTGTACCCGATAGAAATATCAATAAACTAGTTTATCTTTAGAGAGAGCGCCCTTAAATGGGCTTTCAAGGCCATTAATAGGAATCTAGTTAGCAAGTACACGTTTGTCTGGAGTGGAAATCTTAACTTTTAGGTATATAATATTATTGGTCCGCGTTTAATTCTAAAACTACAAGCCTTGGGGTTTCAGAGTCAATTTGACAGTAAAAGGATACAGGTAGGTACGGTAATTAGCATTTATTAGAGTTACACATTTATAAGATACAGCTATGAGAATTGAATTGGACATTATTAACCAAGTTAAACGGGGCAAAACCTAAAGCTGTAAGAATAATCAACACCTAGGAGCTCGTACTTTAAGCATATAACCCTTGTCACGTAAAGGCAGATTGTATAGAAAATGTTAACAATTGTAATTAGCACGACAAAATCAACGTTGATTTATTACGGCGACCAACTTAGAACACAATATCCATGCCAAAACGAAACGCAAACAACACCCAATAAATCTGCATCGAATATTAATCAGAACCAAAATAGTCCTCGATAATAATGGTAACATGACGCTTCGGCCAGTCGACGATGATATGAATGTTAAACTATACGTTTTATTTTAAACTTCAAATAAAATCATGTTGAGCTTTTTTACAGAATTATCTAGTGAAGAGATTTTTCGGGGTTCTGATCTGGGTGGTTTTGTGGAGATTTGGAAAAAAAATGTAAGCTGACGGAAGACAATGAAGAGGCGCCAATATTGAATGACACATGCCAGAGAGCATCGCGGGCCATCGGAAAGAGCGACCAGACGGGAATAGTCGCACAGCCTGGCCTGGCGCGCGTCCATATCCGACACCAATCCCAAAAGCCCTAACTCAACGCTAACCCAAACGATTCCCAATCTTACTCCTACATATTTAAGCCAGTTTCGCCTCGCCGCCGACACAGCAGATAGGTCAATAGGCAGATCGCGAGACGAATATAAGTCGCGTTGCGTCTACACCGGTCCTTACGTAATTTTTAGACGAACTAGATACGTCACTTACATGCTTCCGGATGACAGATGAATCCTGCTTGACCCTATTAATTTAATCAAAGGATAACGTTACAAGGTTAAAACGATTTGTAATTATTTAGGAATGGACTTTCAACACTGTAAAAACAAACCAGTGATATTTCAGCACAACCGCATATTTCATGACAATATTTATTTTTCAAAATAAAAATGTTATAGGATACGGAAACGTGCGATAAACATCAACAGTCTGGCATTCTGGTTTTATTTTCGCAGACCAGATTTTTCGTAAGGCCGGTCCAGTGACACATTTCTTCGTTACATATTCCGTTGCACGACAAAAATATTAATAGACGAGAGCCGTAATTCTTTCCGTTCCTGCGACCTTGTTGAATCATTTTAACGCCCACATCTTGCTGCGTGTTCTACTCAATAGGCGAAACTTTTTGCTTCATGTCCTGTTCAAATACATTTTCAGGTCAAACATGATAAGCTGCTTAGAGGAGACGAGAAATTTCGCCATCGGGACTGGCAGTGGCTCCTTCATAACGAGATATTTGAAATTTTCGTAACATCTACTTAGCACGGGTTGGCTAAATGATGGAGGATATGTCCTTTTACGCAGAATCTATCGTCGTGATCGTTATATTAGGAAGTCACATGCCTACCGACGCTATTTTGTAATATTGTGAGACTTATAAATTTGGCACGAATATGATCATTTAAATCAAAGGTTTATGTTACTTTAATGAAAGCACTGTGTTCATCTGTACTTGGCAAATATAAATACTAAGTTTATTTATATATATAGGACTAAATGAAAAATAACTAAGTCAAGTAACGAAGCGTGCAGAAGCTATAAATAAACCATTAACATCCCTAATTTACAAGAAACACGTTTAAGAGCAAATCACTTCCTAGTCACGTAGCCACAATAACACTTACAATAGAAAATGTTGATCCTGAGCAAGTATGAGCAATAATGACCATAATAGAAACGGCAGGAGAACCATTTTTAGTATCAGGACGAGGGATTTTTGCGCGTGGGTTAGGCCGTTCACCTACGTTGACTAATATGCGCTTGGACCCTTTCCAAAAACAGTAACCTGTTGCTGTTGGCTTTGTGGCCGGAGGAATCCAGTTAATATAAAAATCAATACGGGTGACGTGTTCTCGAAAATATTTTCGCGTTGTTTGTTGCCAATAGATAGATAGAAGTTCCTGAGGAGTAACGCTTTATATTATAGAAATTGAACTATTGACAATCAATTAAGTAGGTTTTACTGAACACAAATTGCAAATCTTAAGATTATACCATAAAAGGAATGTTCAACAAGCACTAAACTGTCGCAATTGCCATTACCGATACGGTAATAAAAAGAGAAACAATGCAGAACATTATCGGGCGATAGTAGAAAACAATGAAAACACTGGACCAGAACAGACACACGATATGCTGGGTCTAGATAAGTTATCGGAACCAAATACAGACCGTGTTGTTGGCAGGTAGAGAATTTTGAATGTATTAACTAACGTTGATAGGATTGATCATTGTGCTCGTACAGTTTTTTGCATTTGAACAAGGGGAAGTTATTGCGGTTGATTTTAATGATGCAGATTGCTACCTTATTAACTATACATGCGATATCCAGTCCCTAATCAAAAATTGTACTGGGCCTCTATGCTATTGGGGTAAAACCATATTGCCTTAGACGTGTTATCGTACTGTCAACTTTACGACAGCTCTTATTTCATCATCATCATTATCAGCCGCAAGACGTCCACTGCTGGACAAAGGCCTTCCCCAAGGTTTTCCACAACGATCGGTCCTCTGCTGCTGTCATCCAGCGGTTTCCCGCGACCTTTATCAGATCGTCAGTCCACCTTGTGGAAGGTCTGCCAACACTTCGTCTGCCAAGCGTGGCGATTATGGTAATTTTCTCCCCAAGAGAAAAAACAAAAAACAACCTGCACATTGATATTGCACAACAAATTAGCTCTTATTTACTTGACAGTAATGGCGGCTGAGTTAAAAACAATACAAAAACACGTGAAAGGGTTATACCGTGCGTGTTGAATAGAGCCCCTGTACAGGGTATCGAAAGTAAGAGATTTGCTAACTCCACAGGCCTATCCGAAAATGGTTCTTTGGCAGGTGTAGGGTTACGAAATTGGACGCTATGTATAGTACAACAAACGTCTACACGTTACATAAAAATATACTCTTAACGTTACTTCTACCGCTATCAATAAAAACAACCTTGTAAAATCTCCCTACGCCATTGAAGTGTCATTTAAGCCTTATCAGATAAGGAACAAAAAAGGTGGTCTTGATACGAAAGACTACTATAGTAATATTGTAAATTTTGCACACGTTTAGACATACCAGTAAAACATTTGAACTGAGGAATTGGTGAACATACCTGCAAAGAATAAATTTTAATTAATTAACAACAGGTGAAGAATTTTATAAATAAGACGGAACGTTCACGATAACGCACGATTACAATGAACAAATTATCAAATCATATTTTTTTGGGCATCGAAACGAATGTGGTCGAACAAATTGAGTTTTCTTTTTATATAATCTAGCAATTTTATACGCAATACGCATGGGTATGTATTATTTTATTGAAATCCCTTTCAACGATCGTATCATTACGAAGGATTGTCATTGAATAAAAAGGCATTTCTCGCCGCATGAGTCTCTTTTTGGTAGTCGCAAGTCTCACCTAACCTAACCTACGTAATTAATGTTTAAGATATCCTGAAACACCATGGTTTCTGTAGAAAATAACGTTTGATGAAATGAAATTCGATGAAATGACGGGTTACCAATAGACGCATACGTTTTGGGAGTGCTTCTTGCATGTGTGTATATTATCGGGTTGATAAAATATTTGGCACATTTTAAAATACCTTGCCTACTTAATGGACATGGTTAGTCTTAGGTTGATCAAATCAACGAAACTCGTGCATGTTTACTAATGAATAACTTTATAATCTACGGGAAGTATTTTGATCTTTACTGGGTGCTCTGAACAATTTTGAACAGCGGAACAGATTTGTATGATAATTATATGTTTAGGTCAAGCCAGTCTTGTGGTAGCAAATGTGATAAAAGAAAGAAATCCTTACTTAACATATAAAGGCTGGTAAACAGGTTCTTTACATTCTGTGATTGGATTTCGCACGTTGATGACACCGCACCATAAGTAAAGGTCTAAGAATGGCACACAAATCGTACAATTTACGAGTGGAAGCAGGTTAAATCACGTGGTGCCAAGGAGAAAGTACAAGTAAGAAGAAAGTGCGTGGACGCGAACGTTCGGCGGAATTCAACTCGTGCTTGGCGATGTGGGCGCGCTGCGGAAATGTGAAAGATAGCCTAACCTAACCCATCGGATGGGTACGGTGCAGTTTTACATGCATACATTTGGATATACTGGTTAGTTCGATGAAATAAAAGTTGAGTTTACATGTTAAACTAGCATGTCCAAGGCATTTTCCGTTCAGATTAATGAAATTACCTTGAAGTTAGTTGCTTAATGACTTAAAAATCTATTCAGTAGCTATTAAAGATACAGTAGTGTAGTTGATAAAACACACAAACAGACAAAACACATATAATATTAAACTGCCTGAAGTGAAACCAAAATACACTTTTATTTTCTTAAGCATTTCTAATCACATTTGAATATGGGATTTGTTTATTTTTGACTTGAGCCGGTTTTTTTACCTACTTAGCGTGCGAAACATCAATTATCTTAAGAGGTTTGGTGAAAACTGGCTTGCTTGTGAATCCAACCAAATAATAAGTGTTTTCGAAATTGAAGACTGCAATTTTGCCTTCACTCCGGCTTGGTAGAAGATAATCAAAAAAAATAAACGACAACTTTTTGAACACCTATTTGGCCAAACCTTTAGCCACAACCAAGACTATATGTTTCTAAAAGTTCTCAAAGCGATATATCAATCAGAGGCAATTGAGCTATTGAGTTTATCGGACCGCGAAAATTAGTTTTTGCGGCTATATGTAATTGATTGTAAACATTTCGCTCTTGATCCAGATCGATGGCTTCCTTGTTGGTGTTTCAGTCGGTTACATTACGTAATTTGTTAGTAATCCAATTTGCATTTTCTGACAACGTCTAAATGACACCCAAATTGCGTCTACAGTTGCAGTATGATCGTGCGTGTTAAATTAACCGGTTACATCATCAAAAAGCGTGATCGAAAAGTTTTAAATGAAATCTGTAATAGAAAGGTACGAGATATTTTTTTATCCCTTTGCAATGTCAAGTTATCTTCTGATATCACACATTTTTATAACACCAAATACTTCAAGGATATTGTCAGTTTGCTACTGCTTCTAAAAACTATGATAACCATAACCTTGCCGATTCTGTTAGATAAGATAAGTCGAGATGAAGAGACTAAATAGAGTTCGGAAAATATCGTTGATGTATTTTAAGAAAACAAGGAGTGTCTTACTTACCATATAAAATCATGTAAAGCCATAACGTAACACCCATCTTATTTTATACCTACACAACCATGATTATGCTAATCGTTTTGCCTTACAAATAAATCAGTGTATCAAGTTAAGGTAAGTCACTTGGGGCTTGCGGTCTGTCGGTATAGTAGTGAAATCAACACAACGAAGATGCAAAATAAAATTGACACACGCATGACCAGGTGTGTGTGTGAGTTTGAATGCCGGAGTTGCGATTGTCATGTATACAGAAACGAATGCAAGCGCAAGGCTGAAGTGATTTATCTATAATCTGATGGAACGAAAGTGCTCGGTGGGCGATGCGTGGGACATTCGGGCATTAAGCAGCCAGCAGCCACAATGTGGGTGCATTAGGCAAGGACGACACCCACCAACAGGTATGCGTCGATATATCGGCAACTGATGACGTCACCGGTCGAAGACCTTTGGAATTCTGCTTTCCTAGTGCCTACTTGCCAGTGTACGCGAATATTACGTACGACCTCATAAGTTCCTAACTGGTTCATTGCACTCAAAAAGGATGAAGATACTTATTGTGGAAACTGTAAACGAGGCTAAATAAGCTAATTATAGTTTGGTAACCAGCTGCTAATGTCTGAACATGACGCGAAGATTTTGTAACACAGAATCATAGCCTGTCGTCTGACCTTGATAGGCATAGGTACTAAAGGCATTTCGTTGGGATTCACCTAGAAGAATACGCAATTTTTATTAAATATATGTATTATTATTTTTTATCGTCCCTTTCATTAAAGTATCACTGCATGTTTACGTTTTTCCGTTAAATAAGTATTTAAGCGACGTGCGTGCATGGGAAAGAGATTTGTCAGGATCATAACAGGTGGACAGAAGCGGTCTCTGCCTACCCCTCTGGGAAACAGGCGTGATTTAATGTATGTATGCATGTACGTATTTCATAAAGTTTCAATGCGTTAAATACTTAAGAACAATAAATGCCAAACACGAAAAACAGAAAACTTGTCCAACAACCATGTAAAAAAACTGACAGCGGAATATAAGTCAATAGTCACCTATTGCTTGAAATGGTTTTTAAATGACCCAAAATGTTTAATTATGGTGTAGAGAATGTCCTGAAAATGCATATTCTGTGGCTTACCGAAGAGTGGACCAAAAGACTAGACCAGAAAAAGGATGGAGACAAATTAGACATTACAAATGCAAACTAAACAGTGGCGAAATTTACATATGTGAAGTATTTGTTTAGACCATTGGCAGTCCCGTCCCGTCCATCGGGGACGTAGAAAGTTCACTGACAATACGAGAAATGACCATGAGTGTTGCGGACGTGAATTTGCTTCCACAAAACAATGTAGGATTGTAAGAAGATACGTTTGAAAATGCCACTTTCGAGACTGTCAAACATGTGAATGCTTTTGTGGTTACTAAAGAAAGTGCAACTGAATCTCGTGCGAAAGAACTTTGCGTAGCTCAACTAAGATTGATTACTGTAGGTGCAGAAAAATGTCGCAAAGTCATGTGACGTAATCACAAACAGAGGTTGATAAGTTAGCTGGAATACTAAAAAGACTGGGTGTAGTCTATTCATAATCGTTCCCATGACGAGCACAGTTGTGTTAACTGTTGGTTCTTATTGTAGTATCGACCTTTCGTGCCTTTGAACTCTGGCATTGTCGTTATAAGGGTAATGTTTGTCGTCATTTGCCTAGTTTGTGAATGGAGGTTGTTACAAAAAGCTTGATTGGGTGGGTTATGGACATAGGGTGGATTGTGTGAGTGACTCAATTAAAATCATATAAACAACATTCTTTGAATAAAAATAGACATTACACAATTTCCATCCAATACGGTAATGCAAGTCAGTGATTACTATCTCAATTTTCAATCTGGAAATTTACTGTAAACTATATTTACGACAAGAGAACTTTGTGTTCAATTACCTCTGGAACAGCCCCATAAAAACTCATAATAATCACAAATGCCACTGCCTGTTCGGCCAAGGGACTAGGCAAGTTCTATTTCAGTGGAATGGCGGCCCATGTTATGATGTAAAGTAAACAACCGGTCGGCATGGGAAATCATTTTATGTAAACTTCCAATATAAATATTAGAGAAGTTTACTTTTATGAATTATTTTACATGTAAAATAACAGACGCATCTCAAACGTAATATTGCGTCAAAAGTCGCACTAAAGGTTTACAGTTTGGGCAAACCTCTTATGTTAAACTTTTACTTGATAAATTTGGAAGTAATACCCGAATCAGTAAGTTTGTTACACGGACAAAGAAAAGATCACCGGCAGGTAAAAAAAACTTCCTTCCTGTGGGGTGTCGGTTTGGATTCTGATTACCTAAATAAAGGCGCCATTTCTGTAGATGTTCGTTTCTCGAAGGGTTTTGGTCATCATCTACTTCCGAACCCTTTATCTAAACCGAGAAATCATCTAAATAGATTGCAAATAAAACAAGATTTCAATAATGGCTACACGTAACAGCTTCTCAGCTTCTCACTAAGTTTTTCTTTGGATATTTGACAGTCAGCTCACTTGGCTGCTGATTTTTTGCGCCTGATACAGAGGTATAACGGAAGGAATACCGTACAAGACGCGATTGCCAATTGCCCACCCATTGTGATGGAGTGACGAGCTGACAGCATAATATATTCTACGTGCTACACGGCTTCCAGTTTCTTTCAAAAATCATCCCAAAATACGCATGTGAGTTTTTTTTAACTTATCTGGTAGACTAGTATAGATAACTTCTTCGATGACTGAGATAGATAACACAAAATGACAAACACGGGAGGTAATTTTGATGACTATGACATAGGTATGTAAATCATAAAATAGTTTCAGGTAAACTCAGGGATCAGTGGTAAGGAGAATACAATAATGAATCTGTACATAAATGACACACTTCTCACAATGTTTATTTGCATTTTTTATCTATTTGAGACTCAAACACATGCACAAATATAGTGCATCACCATATGACATCGTATTTTATCGGATAAGTTGGTATTCGTCTTGCTGTCTCTATTAGCTTATCGATGGGTAGTTAGCTGACTGAGAAAGCAAGATAAACACGACCTTTGTAGGCAAAGCTGAAGCGATTTACCAATGAAAATTAGACCCAAGATCACGTTTTTGGCATAGAATGTGTTGTAAGTAGTCTACGCGTCGTCAAACTTGGCTGACACACTTCATAACATGTTCAAGCAATTTAAAAGTCGCATTACTAAACCGTATTTGAGAATGCAGTAAATGACTGAATGAATTAGGAAAAAAACGTAGGTACATTCTATTGATTGGGTAAACATTTAGCAACACGTTGTATACAGTCGGCGCGTTATCAGAATTGGGTCAGAACAACATGTAAGCAGATTAACCTTATGTAACAAATAAACAAGATGAGGTATGTTGGTTTACGCGTGAATCGAATGAAAGACGAGGAAAAATATTAGTCATATATTATCTTTATCTCGTTTCCTAAAAAGTAACCGGTTCTTAGCTCGCTTACAAAGTGTCAAAACCCCAAAAACCGTAATTCCAATAGAATTTAAATCGAAGAGTAAAAGGAATATCTTAGTTTATAGCCTGATATGGATTGAAAAATCGTGTTTCGAGAGTCTATCAAAGCTTTCAAATCAAATTATAGGCTCGTTGACAGTGATTCTCAGAGTTAAACTAACGGCTTAGAGAAATTCTCTACGGAGAAGAGCCGGAAAGAAACTTACTGGTTTCTTTTAAATGGAACTGTAGGTTTAGCAGAAACTACATTCAGTGTGGGACTGGCGGCCTTATAATATTAATTTAATAACAAATGGGAAAGAAATCACGACTAATCGATCATGATCTCCTCATAGAACATCGGTTCCCTCTCGCAGTAAACGGAAGTTACTCGACCTTTAGAACTAACGAGACACAAAGATTATGTCCACCAAAACCATCAGACTAGTATGATATCCATAATGGACGATTGATTAGAAGACCAGGGTCTCACAAGGCAGTGATTAGGTTAAGAAGTAGATTTATTGCTCCTATTACGGTAATGCACTTTTTACAATGCCTTTATCATAAAGATGGATTATTATTATTTATTATTTCAGAACTTTCAAGAACTTAGTCTTTAACAATGTGTAACTGTTTAAAAGCGATGTTGTGATATTTTTTATCTCTTTTTTTCCCAATTCTTAAATGAATGTATAGTTAGAATGAGAAGTTTCACATTTTGGAGAATCGAATAAGCATTGCAAATTTTGTATCGACTGTGGAGTCGATCCTTGCAATATAATATGTCATACTTACATTTGCATAGTTTGCATAACAGTTTAGAATATAATACTTGTCGTTGCGCATTGTCATTGTACTGTGACAGCCATTAGGCCAAGGTGGTTGGGATGCCGGCATGTGAAACCTTATGGAGGCCGATTGAATTAGGTCTGAACGGTTTTTGCTTGTTTTGAAGTTTTTACTGTAATGTTGGTGTCAATGTAATGGTTCTTTTAATCCACTAAGACGTGCTTCACTATTTTATTTTACGTAGATAAATTTCCGCAATCGCGAATCGTTAAATCAGGAGGTGGGGCGAGGCGTTACGGGTTAAGAACACTGTTATAGGTAAGTATGATAAATATCTAGGATCAACCTTTACAAATTCGTGGACATTTTAAGCTCTTATTATTTTAGAATCCTCGCTTTTGACGTTAATATAAAAATATAGTCATTAAGGAATAATTAGGTCAAAATGGACTCTTGGAAAATCTTCTAATTTATTTAATTACTGACACTTGAAATGATTGTATTTAACTTACATCATTAAGTGAACATGATTTAAAATAATTAAAATCCTAAAGTTCACCTTAAAATAAAGTACTAGAACATCGCATCTGAACTGAATCTAGCTATAGACGAGATATTGCGCCTTTAACTGGTCGTTAATTAACCACTAAACGTTTCTATTAAGACATCAATCACCGATTCTTATATACTCATGGGTATTTTTATGAGTTTCCTTGGTTTTATTTTTAAATGCACCTTTCATCTCGACATGAAGTGCTTGACGCGATGCTAGACCAAAGTTGTCAACCATTGGTTTATAATTCTGACGGTTCATCTCAATTTTCCTTTGCTAAGAAAAGGAAGGTAAGAAACAAAACAACTGTTTAGAAACCGTCCACTCGTCCAGTTAATAGAACGTTTATATAACGATAAAAATAAACACTTTTCGTGGAGCGGTGTAGGACTACAATACTATGCGTCGAAACCTGTGTATAATTTATTTCTAATTGTACCTTGAACTCTATACCTAGTGTACCCGATAACATTTTTTTTTCTGGAATTTTGCGAATCTCCCAGATTTTAACTATCACTGATAAAAGAAAAAAATAATACGTAAAGCCACTTTGTAATAGAGCCTTTTTCTGAAGACTATTTCTATTTTTATTCCGGTGGTCACCGTAGGGTCAACGCTCTACGGGCTCTGTTGACCAGATGTTCGCCTCGTCACTTATGCAAGCCTGGTCTGCGGTGAATGGATCGCGTTGCATGGTTAACGTACAGGTTTTGATATCGCTATTGTGTTTCTGTTACGCCTAAAATACCTAGATAAAAGAAGATGATGAAAATAATGGAGGGCTTTCCGAAGTGTTAGGGTGAAAAACTAGTGGAGAAATAACTTCGACACAAGCGGTGGTGTCGACTAAAGTCATGCCTAATGTTATTTATGATTTATGATTTATTTCAATAAAAGCCGTCTTAGTTGTAAAAATGAATACTTTACCTGGTGTAACAAATGTATTGAAACAGGGTTATTTAAACAAATCTTGTTTACTTTTTCTGTTAACTTTCACTAAAAGCAGAACTCGTTAACTGTCAGTCACTGACCACAGAAACTGCGGTTTTTAGATGAATTAGGGCCTCCACGGACGGACTGCTTGGAGCAGTCAGGAACGACCGCCCTGGTGGTCGCTAATGGGGGATCTGCAGCTTTAATGCTCTAGGTTCGTATTGAAACTGCTGATTGTCCAATAGCGACCACGGGGCTGTCGGGGTCTGACTGCTTCAAGCAGTCCGTCTATGGAGGCCCTGAGGTTTGGGTTGATAAGGTAAAAATTGCACATATTCATTGGTTGAAGGTAAAACAACTATCAATATTCTGCATGTTACCTACTGTATAAGAGGAAACTTTTGGTTAGTTACCTACAGAGTTTGGATATTGGTAAACTATAAACAGTCTGTATTTTATGTAGTACAGATGCCCTAGCTAGTTTAACATCGCTCTTGTATATAAGTCGTAGATTAAGAAAGTAATTATTTAATTAAGTTCTCTTTCCTACTATGGAAAAGACAATTTTAAGTAGGTACGGTCGGCCAAGAAAGTGGTCTACCAGTTTTGACACTTGTCACTCATAATATTATTGCAAGGAAAAATCGAACTTGTTGTATCATGACGTGCAAATGAACTTCAACTGTAAAGTCGTAAATAAATTAAGGGCCTCAGCGATTTTCGATTTACTTCTGGATACAACTCAATTCCTGAGTTCTAAATTAAAAGCGTGATATTTGTGATAGTGGATAGAAAATCAATACGTTTCGTTAACTGTGGCAACTTTTTCTTACCGTGGTTAATTTTACTTCCCCGCCAAAACTCGCATATGCATTGAAATATTAAATTTCATTCACCAGCTCCAGACAATTTATATACGTTGACGACATCTATCTCGTGACCCGGAACAAGGTCTTCACTAACTTAGAACCGCACTCGGCAGCTAAACAAGTCCTAGGCAAATTGGTACCTACGTATTTTACCCGCACAATTAACTTGCCAGCTCAGTGGCGGCTCAGTGATGTTTAAACATATAACACTTCAGCGTAACTTTTGCCGTTCTCTTACCTACAAAGCGCAACTAACTGGAAAAGCATGCAAACTTTAGTTAGGTATCAACATACCTACTTCATAAACTAACTGGTACCGCCTCTCTAGCATCGTTAACTAATTCAGAACCTTACTGAAACCTCCTGGGGAGCTGGTGCCGATTAGCTTACTTCCGCTTTGTCACTGGTGTACTCTACTGCGGAATATTTGTACTCTGGCCTGGCTAAGTAGCACCCCCAGCAGATACAAGCTAAACTAGTCCAAACGACGCTATTCCGGAAGACTCTCTACTCTGTTTGATTGTCCCCATCTAACTTAAAAAGGAAGACCGCGCTGCTACGGGGGTTCGTAAGATCATAAAGAACCCTAGCCGTATATTCTATACAGTTCCCAAACACAGTTAGATATCCAGGAACGCATCTTGCAACATCGCAAGAACACAGCATTACAACCTGAGTTCTTCTATGACGGGAGTTTGGCTGGGTTTGTTAATGCAATCGAGATGAATGCATTCAAATAGATGAGCAGGTTTAAGTTTGCTTAACGCTGGCCACGGTTGCTCACCCAATTCAAACATGGTTGCGGCTGGATTGACTCTCCCGCCTGTAAGTGCGGCGCCCTGAGGTGCTCTGTCTTTCAAGCAAATCTGATAGTGACCAGGTGGCTTACTGACTTAGATTTCAAATTAGCTACATGTTACTTTGTCATACAAATAAACAATCAAATGATTTTTGTAGGATAGGTACCTATCCAAATAATGTGTTTCTGATCCCAATAATATTGTTGATGTGATGCGTTTTTTTACGATGTGGAAGTTAGACGGTTGTAGTATGAATTGTTAAGGTATGTTAATACATCTATATACCTAGGATAGACGCGGGCTGGTTGCCAAAGTAGGTCATTAGCCCTGAGACGTTCATTTTCATTTCAGCTTGGTCAAAGGCAGCTTAAATGGATTTTAAGTTTTCCCCACAACTTTGTCTGCATATAACTCGTTTATCGCTATCACTCACTCTAGCACTCAAGAATTATAAAAGAAAATCTCCTTCTTCCCTGGGGTTTGAGCTATCTCCAGTCCATACAAAATTTCACCCAAAAAAAACAGACAGTTTCTTTTACATTTATAATATTAGTTCATCCATAGGCTTTGATTACACATACAAGGAACAGATTTTGATTTGAATTTGTCAGGTTCTGTTTGGAATTAATGGCATTAATTTTACAGCACTACCTTAAAAAATGTGATCTGATTATTAATTCTACAACACAATATTATTTTAAAAAACAATAATCAGTGTTTTTAGTCAATTTTCAAAATATCTTCTATTTCATAATTTTTCCTTAGTATGTTTTTTTTTTTTTTGTCATAAATGTAGTTTTTTTTAATTTTTAATTTTAATTACTTTTTACTTTTTTTAATTTTTCATTAATACCTATTATTATAACCTGGTTTAAGAAATTATAAAAAACTTCAATTCACATAATGTACGGTCACGGATGTTATTTTGTTACCCATTTCAAAGAAAATCTGGTTGAAGATGTCACTGTCAGTCATTTGTAATTGATAGGAAACTCGACCTTATATGGTTGTAGAATGTCAGATTGAGTTTGGAATTGAGGTGGGTCACAAACTTAATTCTTACAAGTACAACCGGAATATGTTTCAGTGGATTAAGGCAACTATAAGATGGATCCTAAATCTACAAACTCACCCACTTTCTGAAGCTTAAAGAACTAATCATTCATAACACAACATACAAGCACATTATAATTGGAAGGTCATAAAACGTGAACAATTTATAAACCATAAAAATATGCTCGAACTGGTGAACTAAACAAAAATAGAGGAGTCGAAATAACTATGATATTTCTAAGAAACTAGCACACAGTCTCCGCTCACTGTTGCTGTGTTATTTTTAAATTGAGAACACTTTCCTAGACCAGTCTCCTGTGCCCAGCAATAACCAGGTTAAATTCTTAAATAGCTTATCAGACCAAGGCTTCAGCCTTACTGCATTTAAATGCAATCTTTACAACTAAAGCAGAATCTGCCATTTGCAATCCAAAATTATCTCAACTGGTGCGCCTAAAAATAGGAATCTGTATACCCTGGAAATGATAACGCGACGCGTGTCATAATCAATTAAGTGCATACTTTAACTCATCGCGAGCAGCTGACGACGACAATGTAAACAATATTACGGAATCTCAGGTCGGCTGCACCTGTACGCGAGCAACAGGTGAAAATAATTTCACACGAACACCGGCTAGAGATCTCGTCGAGACACGAGAAACCTGACCGGCTCACAGATCCCGTCAAAAGCCCGCTTTCACGGCACTCCGCTGTCTAAAATCTTGAAAACACCGTCACATTCCGAACAACACTTACGCGTAAGGTAACATAAAACAATAAATACCTTTTCCTTCGCCCGTCCGGCATGTTTTTGCACTGATTTCGCGATTAACGCACCTTTACTTTCAGCCATTTCAATCACTGTTTCATTACCGACCGTCTTTATTTCGATTCACCATCAATCTGCATCCAGATTTGGTTGCAGCTCTGTACCGTCACACGTCAAAATCCAAATGCGTGTTGCCCGGAGAATGGCACTCTGGCGGACTGAGCCCAATTCTAATTTATTGTTTGTTTAGGCTTCGATAGATGGCTCTCATGACGTTGAAAGAATTGGAAAGGTGTTCGGCACGAAACACAGTTATTGTTAAAGTTCTTATATTGCGTTATAGAGGGCGTTGTTATCAACAAAAACGGTGTATATGGCCTTTATGGCCCACAGCAACGAGTAGTACATAATCATGGACTAGTATAATATGACCACAGGATAAGAATTAGATGGCCATAAAAAACACGGCATGTTCTACGTTATTTTTTAAAAGTAAAAAAACCGGCCAAGGGCGAGTCGGACACGCGCACGAAGGGTTGCATGTTGCATACCATTATCTAATACAATATTAGACACTAAATTATAACCATTTTTAGGGGTTTAAAGTATTCGGTAAAATATTCGGGGAATATTTCAAGTTATTAAAATCGAACAAAAAACGGCAAAAACATCACGTTTGTTGTATGGGAGCCCCATTTGTTTTTTTTTTGTTTTTAGTAATTGTTTTTATAGCGGCAACAGATAACAGTGCGACAAAAAAGAGTAGAAATTAAATAAAATGGAACTAAGAAAAACATACTAAATTGTTGCCATGTTAAGCATTTTACGCCAAAATGTGACAGTTACGGAGAAAGTGGCGCCCTCATTTAATTTCTACTCTTTATTGTCGCACTGTACATCATCTGGGAATATTTCAAGTTTCAACAATCTAGCTATTACGGCTCATGAGTCATGAAATTTGTGAAATACAGCCTGGTGACTGACAGACAGACGGATAGTGGAGTCTTAGAAATAGGGTCCCGTTTTTACTCTTTGGGTACGGAACCCTAAAAATTATAATAAAATCATGCTACAAATCACTTTTTTCTTGTAGTGTTGGTGCATCCGACATAAAAACAGATTTTAGAACGAAACTTATGGCAACTCTTGTGTTGTGTTTACAAACAGACTTGACAGTTAACTTTACTATCTTCTTTGTCGCGCGGCGACTTCAACAGATACTACCGCGGGGATATGGAATTTCCACAATTAAATTAAGTGATTTCGCCAGTGTTAAGTATATATAAGGATAAATCAATATAGCAATACGATACAATCCAATCTTCTCTAGGAAGATTGGGGGCAACGTTGTACGGTGATACGTAGGACAGAGGTCAAGATAGTTTTAAACTCTGCACCACTGCGAGTCCAGTTGAAACGAGAAGTAAGCTGCCTTATACGCGAAATAAGTCCAAGTCTTCTATGACTGTGCAACACAAAGGCATAAAAAGCACAAATCACTATCAGAAAAGAACTTTGAACACCTAAATACACAAAAATACAAAACTAAAACAAATTACACATCCGCCATCTTTTAACGTTGCAAACATTATAAGGTATGTCTAAGGTTGCAAATGGCCACAGTTAACTTTACATTTCGCTCTTTCGCGGTTTACTTTACTTTTGACGTGCATGTCATGTCAGTTTGAAAGTTCGAATCATAGTGAGTGATTTGAATTACGCCAAGTGAAAAACGAAAAAAACGAATTTCAATATCAATTCTCATAGGAAGTTATTTATTTTACAAAATGGTATACATTATTAGAAGTGATGGTATATTAGTTCCCATTTATCTAATAATTTGCTCTACTTAATATTTACATCTTCAGGCGTCCGAGCTTGTACGCAATGCCTTCACTAGGGCTCGGAAGACTGAGCTGGACGTTTGGCAGCGCGCCAAAGACCTCGAATGGCTGAACAGTCGCATGGACGACGGGCGGATGGGCCGCTGTCTACAGCTCATTCAACGGGAAGCTGAAATGGAGAAAGATTTTCAAGAAGTAAGATTGAACATCGCGGTGTAGCAAAGTGGGTACAATCAGAAAATTGAGATGTGAAATTTGTATGGTATGGAGCTGGGAAAATTTCGACCAACCCACATCAAGTAGCATATCAAAGGGGTTACCTACAAACACATAGTTTCTATGGAACTTATACCTATTGTTATAGTAAATTGGGGTCCATTAATGTTTTCACAGGGCTAATTGAGGGAAATATATTGTGCAGAGGCTTGTTTTTGTGCTTGACCAAAGAATCAACACAAAGTTAACTGGGCTAACCAGACTAAAGTTTGTTATTCTTAGGTCCAACAGAGTTAGGTTTGTTAACATTGCGTTAGACTGTCAATCTGTGTGTAGCAGAATAGCAACACCCTAGGTCCACGAGCAAGAGTCCTGGCAAGACCCTAAATAAAAATAAAAACCATTATGCCATAGAGTCCGAATACCCATTAAGTGTCTTTCTTCCTTTGTCCACTGCTGGACATAGGCCTTCTCCAAGGTTGTGTAAAATATTTGTAGTAAAAAATATCATTAAAAAAAAATGTTGAAATAGCCCATCAAAAAGCATGAGGCTGGTTACCCGATTGTTGCCATGGACTTCTATGTGTCATTATCTTTTATTTTCATTTATTTTATAACTAGCTGTTGCCCACAACTCAATCCTCGTAGAAGTTCATTACTGCTATTCCCTCTGGGTCTATTCAATTTTCTGGGACACTTAAGTCCTATGTCCTTTCCCGGGAATCAAGCTTCAAATTTCAGCCAGGAACTCTTATTGCATAGTATTTGTAATTTTCCTGAATCAAAACTATCTCATGTCCTTTCCCAGAACTCAAGAGATGTCCATACCAAATTTAATCAATATCAGTTCTCTGGTTTATCTGTGAAAGCATGGTAGAAAGAGCTACTATACTATTCTATTTTATATTAAATAGTAAAAATATTTATTCTGTTTTATTAAATAGATAAAAATTAATTGTGCGAATTTTTGGACATGTTCCATTGTATAGGATCACTATAGGAGAGGAGGTCCAAAAATTCGCGGAATTAAATTTAAATAAATCTAACCAATCATCTGATTACCGCTCGAAAAGCTGATTGCAGATAAAATTAAGGAAACAATAAAAGAAAAGCATTTCAGTAATTGTAATATTATTTTTTAAGTCACTACATGTAAGGAAAAAAAAATGTTAATCTCTAATTACTTATCATCCTTTACAAAATAGCTATTCAAGAGCCTCTAAAATCTCCAGAATAAAATGAAAATATTAATTTTTTGAACAAAACTAACTTGTTTTAAATGTTACGCTTTAAAGCCCCCTAGAAACTAATGGCTTAGGTATATTAGGTAGGGTTTTTGTCACTGCCACTATACGGCCTATACCGCCAGTTAACTGAGGGCCTATTATCCATATTTTTCCACAGCGACATAAGCATCCATTACGCTTATACATTAATCTTGCCTAATAAGGCCCACAGAAATGTTAATGGAATATGAATATATTGTGGATGAAATCAAGTCAGTTTTCTAATTTGATCATGAGTCATAAAAAATACCTCTTTACTTCCTTTGTACTGGATTTTTATTTCAATGGCAGTAGTATATTATGTACAATAGTACATAATACACTACGGTAGTAGCATATTGTGTACAATAGTACATAATACACTACTGCCAATACTAACAATAGTTAGTACAAGGAGCCTCAGCAGTTTAAAATTATTATTCCAGCGAACCGATCATGCAGCCATCGTGAACTCTAGAGCTCGAAAAGAGACGGACCTAGGCATCGAAGTGGCGAAGGTCCGTCGCGATGAGGTTCTACATCTGCAGCGGAGACACTATCTTCGTGAGCGGGATGTTGGTCTGATGCAACTGCAGAGGAAGCTCCAAGCTGGTTACAACTGCAGGGACTTACAGCAGCAGATTTTGCATAATGAGTATAAGAGGCTGGAGGATAAGGTTAGCACTCAATTATAAAGGACTTTCATTGGAGAAATCATTTTTAGGGTTCTATACCAAAATGGTAAAAAGGGAACCCTTATGGTGAGACTTCATTGTCCGTCTGCCTGTGTGTCTGTCTGTATGTCACAGCAGGTTTTCTTTTCAACTACACATGCTATCAACTTGAAATTTGGAATAGTTAACTTGCTTGCCCGCATCTGTTTTTAGTTAAAAAAATATGAAATTAAATTTATAAATATGTAATTGAAAGGGGGACTAGAAAGGGGGGTTGAAAAACGAAAGTGGTTGATTTTAGCAAATGGGGTGTTATTATATATTTTTTTTGTGATGTGCTTTTTGACCTATAACCAAAATTGTACAAAAAATGACCTTTCCCGACATATGTCCGAAGTTTACGCCTAAAAAAATCCGAAAATTGTTGACGTATAGATTTTTAGGGAAGAATAAATGAAGTGTTCAATATTAACAGTTTTTGAGAAATATAAAAAAAAAACTATTGTAATTTAGGCTAGTCAAAATGGACCCTTATTGCATAGAAAGTAAAGCTCATAACAAAATGAGTATTTTGGTTTGCGGTTACCAAGCATATCTTAAATACGGAACCTTCGCTGCGCGAGTCCGCTCGCACTTGACCGGTTTTTTTAAACGACGGCCCAAAAAAAGGACTAATATATTCAGTATCATTTATAGTATGGAATACATATTAGTATGGAAACGAGCTGCACCGCGCCGCCTTGCGACTTAAAAGCGCCATCACGTTCTTTCATGCTGGTGTTTTTTCTGTGACTTCTTTTCAATCATTCCTTTCGTAAACTTCTAGGCTCAAGAAGACAAGGCCTACAGAACCCTCAAGACAGCTCTGTTCGATGACAATCAGATGAGAGAGCGAGAGTGTAAAGAGAAGATGGAGCGGAACTCCTTGTATTGCAAGGAGCTGCAACAGCAGCTCGTGATGCGACAGAGACAGCGTCAGTGCCAGTACGAGGATACGCTGATTGAGAAAAAGATGCTGGAGGATGTGTTGAGGACCATGAGCGATGAGGACAAGAGGTATTTACTAATCTTCCCAAATAGGAACAATCAAAGCTCTCAGGGTAGTACATATTATATATATGCTAACCTAGGACTTTACGGACTTTACCCCGTCTTTTGAGGTCCCTTTGCATTATTGTAGTATTCATATCTGAAATTCACGCGTTTGATAACGTTTTAATGATCTAATGTATATTTTAATATATGAATAAGTAAAAAAAAATAGTTACACATCTTTGTTGTCAACTGTATTTCTAACCCTGATGACAAACTCACTATAAAAAGACGAGTTAAATTAATCCAAACTAGACAGATCTACTATTATCCAGTAAAGGTAAGTTTACAATGAACATTAACAGTACCCACTCAAGTCGAATATGCTGGGGAGTTACTATGGTAACCTGGCGTCTCCAGAATCATACCATAATTTATTATTCTATGGACATCAAAAAGGTAAAAGGGTGCAAAATTTCAATTCATTCTATCAATCAGACGTAGGTTAGAATCGACTTCCTAGATTAAAACCCACACATAACGTAACGTGAATACATGTTTCGGTCCCCAGGGAAATGGAGGCGAAACGCGTGCAAACCGAGAAGTCTCGGCGCGAGATGATTACTTTCGCTGAGGCGCGTAACGCCTGGCGGGTCAAGCAGCGCGCCATATGCGTCCAGGAGGAGATCGAGCTGCAGAAGCAGCGCCAGGCCGCCTCCAACCGCTCCGCCGCCATGTCAGTTATGAGCGCCTAGTACAATAACTACTATGAACCCTGTCGCAGAAATCCAATGTTTGTTCCCGTGTGCGCGTGCGTGTGTATGTATATCTGTGTGTGTGCCTGTGTGTTTGTGCCTTTTGTCTTCAACTTATATTCGGGATCTACGCCGGGGAAGTCGCGGGCAGAAACTAGTTTATCATAGAATTAATGTCATAAAATTCGGACTAAAAACTTTGCACTGTGATTCATCTCCTCTTTACATTAGTACATTTTTTAGCTTTTGACAAATTCAGAGATAGTCTTTTTATCCGACTTTATAATTCTGCTAATTTACGGCCATTACGGCCTCTTTAAGTTGAAGTCCCTCGGCTTTTCTCCATATAGCCCTGTTATAATGAAAAAAGCATCCACTTCGCATTCAGGAAAACACCTCCAAGAACTCCTTCGTGCTCTATGCCTTTTTTTATTTGCAAATAATAAAATCGTCCAATCTTCAGCTGTGTGCATATCATGAGTATAATTTTTATTTATTGATGTGGATGGGTCGCAACAACTTTTTTCGCACAATTTTTGTTCGACTGGCGTCTATCGTAACCGATGAAGCACACGACAGACGGTTTATGTATTTCCATAGAGTGGACCCACTTAGATTATGCACACTCAAAGTATATCTATATACATCAAGTATCACTGTATCCCGACCTTTTTGAGTTTTACTGAATATTATTTTTTCGCTTTCTTCTTGCATTGTACTTGAATAATTCCGAGACAGATTACGAAGTGACATTAAATATTGTTTTAACATATCAGTCATATCATAATGCAAGTTACTTTTTAATTTAAAGTGGCTAATATCAATTGTTCACTTTAAATGTGTTTGACGCGTTCGGAATCACATCAGGATAAGGTCATCTTTTTTTTTTCACAGTCAGGCTGAGACAGCACGCAAAATGAAAGAGAAAGAAGAGCTCTGCGAAAGGATCACTGCCAAAATATTGGCTGATGAGGTAAGCTCATTTGATACGGTTGGTATTATCAGGAATTATCAGTATAATAGAGAATAAGTTTTATTCGCCCCGGATATCGTGTTATATTTTGCCTAAATCTTTTCTTTAGTTATCAAAATATATAACCAAGGAACGTCTACACGTTTTTTGTAGGAATTTTGCCTTTTTATCTTACCAACTGCCCAAGGGTAATGTTTTTCGGGTGTGCGTATGTTTTTTTATCTACGCAAATATCATAAGCCCTCTATTATGTGTTCAGAAACCGTAGGAAATGACCAGCATTATAACAACCAATTTTATTATCAGAACTTTTTTGTCCGTGGTAGTAGGTAAAATCTGTACTGTAATGTTATTACAGTATCAATTTTTGTAACGTTACGAGTTGAAATTTGGAACAGCTGTCAAAACTCAAGAGGGTCTCTATTCTAGTATCCATAGATATTAAAACAGTTATCGATACGAAATGTCATTTCAGTATGTATTTTTAATATAAACCGCACGACGAGGCCATTTGCAGCGTTAAAAGATGGCGGATGTGTAATTGGTTTTAGTTTTGTATTTTTGTGTAGGTATTTAGGTGTTCAAAGTTCTTTTCTGTTAGTGATTTGTCCTTTTTATGCCTTTGTGTTGCACAGTGATAGAAGATTTTGACTTATTTCGTGTATTTGGCATCCCGAGTGACATGAGAAAAGGGACTTCATTCGTTTGTCTATGATTCGAAACAAACCCCTTCGTATTCGTAATACTGACAAAGCACTAGTTTGTTTTGCCGCCATTTTTGTCGTCAAGTCGTCGGATTCTGAACCCATCTTAGAGTACTTATGTTATGATATGTGTGTAGATAATGTGTATGCAACTGTACATAATTAGACCTTAAAAAACTGGTGTGATTCTATTATGAAACCATACTCGTATTTTAACGCCTCTCATTATGAATCAGTTGCATAAACTACTATTGTACTATTATTTAATGTAGGCTAAACGGCTTGTCGGGTTTTTTACTGCGAGACAGTGCAATCTCGCCTTACTACGAAAACAACTAAAGTGCAACGCGGTGTTTTTTTACGCGTAATTAGATTAGCTAGTTACGCGGTATAACTCTTATCAAATCAGATCAAATCAAAATATATTTATTTGCTACAATACGGTTAAGTACAAGGTGTTAGAACATATAGTGCAATGTATATTGTGACTTACTTTGGAAAATAAATATCATTCATTCATTAATTCATTCATGCTACTGCATATTCAACCCGCAAGCGAGGGTGCAAATTATTTATTACACAAAGAAACATACACTCGTGAAACATTTTTCTCGTGTATCTTGGGTACTCGGCAGTTAGCGGACCGATGGTTGGCGAGGCCAACTAAATTACGAGTCACGAAATTCCGTTTCCGCCGAGGCATATGCTATGCTCTTCTCGGGCAATTCATGTGAGGAAATGATATAAATAATAATATAAGTATTTTTAAACATTAATTCTGATGAATTTAAACAGAATCTCGTCTTTTTTTTTAAGACAACGAGTATGGACAGAATTGTAGCCGTAACTGCCTACGAACAGAGAACCCGACTCGCGGGTTGCGGGCGCGGAATGTAGTAGTAGATAATTTGACGCACAATGAACGGCCGCCAGTGTGTAGGCGTTCCTTGGCTTAAGTTGATTAATGTCCTTCAACATTAAACAGTACTGCTAGCACAAGTTGCCCGTGACTTGATTGTCGCTTGGAACTCCCTTTCTATCTTGTAAGTAATGATACAGACGCACTGAGCGACAAGCGACAAAATACATCTTGTGCTACCCGTGCAGATGACAACTCTATAATATTATATGTTAAACTTGTAAGGCGGAGCGTGTAGAACGGAACGACATCATCACAATGCTGCAACAGCAGGAGTACCTTGAGAAGAACGTGCAAGACGAGCTGGCCGAGAAGCGCAAGTTGGAAATGGCGCGCGAGAACACCAATCAGGCCCTGACCCAGCAGATGAACCTCCGCCGTCAGCAGGAGAAGGAGCAGAAGGTCCGGGACCTTGAATTCCGGAAGGAGGTTTGTTCGATAATTCAAAATTTTTGGTCATGTCTCACACAATCTGTGAAATTTGAGGTTAGGTAGGACGACGAACGTAACGAGGAGGAAGGTAAGGTTGAATTGTGTTCAAAGCAGCACGGAAGTCCCTGCAGCGGCCAGCGAGAGCCAAAACAGTTGTTTACGGAAATTTGCCGCAATATACTTGCAAATACCGATTAAAAAATAAAGAGTAGGGGTAAGTAACCAGAGCTGTCAAAGACATGGCTCAAGAGAAAAAAAAACCCTTGTAGTAGCTTGTAGTAGCTTTCGGCAGAGATAAGACAGTTATTTGTCATACTTATTTTATTTTGGATTTAGTACGTTTCATAACCGAATCAATTGACTACGTAAGATTAATTGGACTTTGACACTCGGCAATTCTCGACATACATCGGGAGACTGTTAGTGCACTGCACATTTATTATACCTATATATATATTTATTATACCTACATATTTATTTGCTATTATTATTTTAATCTTCTGTATCTTTAATACGTCGTACGTTTAGCCATCCGTTGTTTTTATTCTTCTCTCAATCGCTCAAAGGTTAACTGGAAGAGATCCCTTATAGGGATAAGTTCGCCTTTGTACATACCTTTTTTGTTTCTGTTTATTTTTGATTTGTTATTTTCTGTTTGTACAATAAAGAGTTTACATACATACATACATACACACTCAAATATTACGAATATGCAGCAAATGTGTCTCAGGTCATTTGCACTTTCGATCTCTCCCGATAAATGTCGAGAATTATGAATTATTAATTTGTTTCTTATACAAAATAGTATATCGTGCAATTAGTGAATAAAGGACGGATTTAAATTCAGGTGTTAGAATCCTGAGCGACACGAGTGATTCATGGCTCTCGATATAAATCAGTTTTATTCAAGAGTTGCATACTATACCATGACTAGGTACCAGAAAAAGAGAGATTTAAGCGAAAATAGACATTTAATGACGAAAAATGGAAGGTATTTTGTATTCGTACAACTTACAGTATTCAAAATGGTGCCAATTTACCTACTAATGACAGCAAATGACACAAATCTTTATTTTAATCTCCTTGTCCTTAAGGTCGGCTAATCAAATTTCGAGGAGTTATTTGCACAAGGAGTTATGTCGAGTATTCTTTGCGCAGGAGTTTGTATCGAATATAATGGTGTGTTCTAAATTCAAACAGAAAATAGTTTAAGAGTGATTTTTATTCACTGTCTTCAGTGAATAAAATAAGCTTTTTATAGGGGGAATGGTAAAAACTTTTAATGCTATTTAATCGATTTTCATACAAAGTATACAGAAACCAAGAATGCCTCGCAACAAAGGCCTATATCGGTAAATTGTTATTTTATGCACATTATACTGTATAATCGGTATGCAAGTTGCATGTTCATATTATACGTTATCTCATAGTCATAACCGTAATGAGAAAGTACAATTTATCGATAAATTAATATCGTTCGGAAGCCCGTTGAACAATTTTATTTATATTAGATAGGTAAATACGATTAAGACCGACATGTCCCGAGTGTCAAAGTGGAAATAATCGTACTGTTCATAAAACATTGTTAAATGACCACATACTTTAATGAAAATTCATACGTTTGCCTAACATTTCGTTTGGGAATAAAAATTGTGAATGGTTACCCAAATTATTTTTTGCTATAAAATGTTTGAGAATGATAATAATAAATCCCCCTTCTTTCGAGACGTACAGTACCCCAACGAAAATGTTAAGCACTTTAGTGCGTTGTCATAGTAAACTTCAAACACAACATCAAATGACACACATAACAATGACAATGACATTCACAATGACAAGATTCTAAGTATGCTCAACATTTTTATCGGGTGACTGTACATGTTGACAAACATTTGTTATTAATGTTGCCCTCCGTTGATCGGGGTATCGTTAAAAAGCGCAATTAAAATTATAAGATTATGTTGTGACGTATTAAAAGTGTATATCGATAAATTTTATAGGTTTACACAATGTCATACGACAAATCAGTTTAACGACAAATTAGCTTCTTTATCCCGCGCCCTTATCCGCGTGGAATTCGTTTACCTACATCCCTCGCGAGCAGGTTTTTTTGATAAAATTTAAGTATCCAGCCGTTTCAACGTAAACATGTAACAAACATGTTAACTAATCATACACTCACTTTCGCTATTTATGCAAATTCGATTCCAGACTGAAGCTAAAATATCCGCGGGCGATGAAGTAGAAGCTCAGAAAGAACGCAAGAAGAAAGAGATGTCGAAAAAGTACGCGGTAGAGCTGAGACGGCAGATAGAGGACAACGAGCGCAGGAGACAGAAGACCCGGATCGAAGATATGGCGCGTGTGCAGGCTGTTTGGGACCACCACAAGGCCTGGTCAGTTGTTACCAATGACGGCTGTAGAATTTCTGCTTTTTGGGGGTGTATTTTCTCCACATTTCACAAACATGATGTTTCACAGTGTCAATAATGTTTTTAAATATCTTCGGGAATATAGCAATACCGCTTCACTATCAAATCCTATTCGGTGTTAAATTAAGCAATTTTCAAAATGAGCATGGTAATTTGCACCTTATTTGCTTTGTTAGTTTACACTTCCTCTGTGTCTATTAAAGGAAGACAAGCTAGTACCAGGGACTCCGTCCGCACAGGAGATTTATTGCTTTCGTTTCGGGAAATATCCAATTCTCCCGGATAAAAAGGTATGCTATGTCGTGCCCCGGGGTCCAAGCTATATCGAAAGAGAAAGCGTAACATACAGAGTTACTTTCGCGTTTATAACTGAGTACTAGCGACGCGCTCCGCTTCGCTTCGGTCTATGTGACTTTTGTGTGACACCCGTACACAAACGAGAATATATTATTATTTAAAATCTACCGTGAAAAATTATGTAACTGATGGTGGTGAAAATCGCATGAGAATCCGTATGTCCAAGATGATACAGGTAGGTAGGATGCTGATATTTTTTAATTAAATTAAATTTTATTTTCAATTCCGTAATTTGACATAAAAACCGGGCAAGAGCATGTCGGACCATGCTCAGTGTAGGGTTCCGAAGCCGTTACTACAAACTAAATAGACCTCGCGACAAACTTAGCTATGCCGTTGGAAAACTGGGGGATGGGACAATTTACTCTCACAAAAATTAACACTTTAAAGCTCAATCGAAAAATGGTATTCACAAACCCCCAATATTTTTGAAAGGCCTATTCATCGACACCCCAAGTTAAGGGGCACACGAGAAAAATAAAATACATCCCCACGATATGAGTAGGGGAGATAAACCAAAAAAAAAAAACAAGGTTTTATTTTACCACTTTGTGGTCGTGACTTATATGTATATTCATGCCATATTACACCTTTCTAGTACTAAGGGTCTCTGAGCTAGGCTGCGGACGGACGGACGGACGGCGAAACTATTAGGGGTAATAGTTTGACTTCGGAACCCTAAAAAGCCACAAAACATCGACTTTCTGAAAATGCAATGGCAAGATGTGACACGAAACGCAAGCTTTACAAGTACACTATCCAGATGCAAAAAATACGCGTCCTTAGAATTTTTGTAACTTATGACCTTAAAATATGCCAGCGCTGCCTGACTGTAGTCTTCATTTGTCCTAATGTTTTTTTTGTGTTGTTATAATACAACCTTTTTTTACGGAGAGGAAATGTCGTGAAAAAAATGAATGTGACTCTCAAGCACCTCAATCTGTTCTCATGGGCTATCAAGGGGGGTACCGTGGGCTGATAACTATGCCCCACAAGGTGCAAGCCAGCCTATTGTTGGGGCACCTGTGTTATAATACAACCCTAACCTAACCGCAACTCTGGTATTATTGGAAAACCTAAAAGCTATCTGACTCAGCTGGAAACCAGCTTAGGACAAACAATCATTCGGACTTACGATGCGTTTGGACAAACGTTATTAGAGATTCCACGTGACACCCTCCTAAGATATGACAATCGCTTGACATCTTTCTGTTTCCACCTACCAGGGACAAAGAAGTGGCGCAAGAGCGTGAGAAAATAATCGAAGAGCACGTGCCCCAACTGCTTGGTTTCTTGCAAGCAGCCGTCATCAACAAAGGGGACCTCCCCGCGGTGCGCGCCGGCGCTAACAAGCGAGAGGACCTCGCCAAGCTAGATATCGAGTCCATGGCTATTTCTAACAGGCCCAAGAGGTTCAGTAAGTGCAACGCTCAGTGTAAAATTTTGAGAGACTATTAGTGTTATAGTGTTAACGGCATGGTTAGCTTAACATTATATCTCAAGTCTTATTTTTTGTTTTATATAGTAATTGTATTTTCGGAAATAAAAGTTGTTTTTCGTATTATATATAGGATATGAACTTGCCCTTGACTTGTTTGTCGGTCGGATATCCTTTTCAAAGTGGTCTGTTACGTTACTTATGCACTGAGCGAAAGCGAGATAAAATACAAAGAAAAGGTGACAAATTCTTAGATTATCCAACCGTTTAACGGCCATATTATATATACTGTGTCCTAAAAATGCAGAGGGTTGTGATGTCCAAAGAATTAAAAATTCACAATATTATCATTATAGACGCTCACTGCTGGATAAAGAGACCTGGATAACAAATGCCAATATTTTTGTGTTCAGGGTTGTAAAATAATATTTTGTTCTGCAATAATGTGATGTTAGTGCAGTGGTGGCGCCCTATTACGGATGCGTTAGTATAGATAGTCTACCATTGATAGTCTTTATCTAAAGAGTCTTTGAAGAGGTAGGTGTTTATATCTTTCATTTTACATATCATTGTAGAAAAATACAAAAAAAGACAAGCACGTCTACCCCCTTTTGATTTTGACGACCAAATCATTAAACTTACAAAAAAAAAGGTTAAACTCTGGTGTCCGGTCATTAGTGTTGGAATAAAGCTGCAAATCAAATTTGATATTGTTAAACATATTTTAGAAATATTCGTCCATTTTCTTGTCGATATAATTTCTAGTGTTCATTAGGCTTTTGGTCCTTAACCTCTTGATATCAGTTTATGTGAGAGAGAAGTAGACGACATTATTTTAACGTCAAATGTCAATATACGGATATAAACGTCTATGACGGATGAATCCGTACTTCAGGTTCAGGTTCATACAGCGTTTCTTTTTGCTGCGGCTGAGACCGTAAAGGAGACTTAAAAAATCTTCATCACATCAGTCTCACGTTTTAAAATATGTGTACCTTAACGGGATTAGATGCTATGATGAAAGAAGATGTAAGTCTGATGAATAAGACTGTTTTAAACTAAGCATTGAACAATGTTGTGTTGTAGTTTTTTACAAAAAGCATATTTATTTTTGTACGTCTTGACTGAGCTTATGACTTTATTTTAATTTGATTACCTACTTATTATAATGAATATATATATATACGAAAAATTGGAGGGAAAAAAATTAATTAAATAATTATTATCAACATCGATATAAAATATCATTATTATCGGAAAATGTTCATTGAGTTATTTAAAAACGCTTAGTTATTTTCCGTCCTTGTTCTATAATTGTTCACCTGTTTATGGTATATACAAACAATTTCTTATTTGTATACCCGTTTCATGTAATTTGCTGTGATGTTCATTGACAATAAATATTTTTACAATATTTGTCTTGTTTTTATTTGTACAGTCAACCAATTTGATTCGTAGGGCACAATGGAACTTGAAGACCGGGAGATAGTGACGCGAAATTTCCGGTAATTTGTACCAAGTATGGCCCTTCAGGGTCTAACTACCTAATGACGAAAAGGAAAATGATGGTCATAGCGCTGGTACCGGAGGCCCAATCGCGTGGGCGTTAATGGAACGCGTCGGGTAAATTACGAGGGTTGAAAGATTTGCTACACAAAAAATCTTGTATTCTCCAATTGTTAATAATTAGCCTAATATAGTGAGTGTTCCACTGCTGGGCAAAGGCCTCCCTAGATTTCCACACCTTTCTCTCTGTGGCAATCTTCGGCAAATCCTTCAGAAAAGCGTCAAAATCATCCCGCCACAATCCCGCCATCTCCGCTTCGCCGCCTGTATGGGCTAGAGTTAAACATTGTTGATGCTTTCGTCATTAAGCATTATTCTAAAGGTTTATAAATCATTTGTAGGTCATTGCATTCATTTCTATAATAAATTACCTGTCGCAGTTTTAAAGTTACCATCTCCAGTACTTAAAACTAACTTGTTTTTTTTTTTTTTTTATTACTACTTATTACTTCTCTCCCGCTCTCTCCCTATGAAACATCTGAGTTTTGACACATTTTTATGCTCAAGCTACGCTTGAATATATTTTTATTGTAGTTTTATGTTAGATTTTTTTTTTATATAATGTTAGGTTAAGCTTTTTTTAGTTGACTACCGATATATCGAAGTGTTGAAGTGTCTGTACGAAAACGCCACTATGTCCGTCCGACTACAAGACCAGAGCACCAAACCTATTCGTCTGCAGCGGGGACTCAGACAGGGAAATGTGTCAGAAGGTTCTTGAGTGGCGTCCGCGGACCGGAAGACGAGCTGGAGGTAGGCCTCCAACAAGATAGAGTGACGACCTCGTAAGGATCGTGGGAGCGCGGTGGATGCGAAAAGCACAAGACCGGTCTGAGTGGGGAGACCTATGTCCAGCAGTGGACGTCTTTCAGCTGACATGATGATGATTGATGACGAAGCTTTATAATTGTATAATTGTATAATATCATAAGTAGTAGTATTTAACAAAACGACTGACTGTTGAGTTTCTTGCGACGTTTCTTCTCAGCAGTGGTCTCTTGCGAAGCGCTGGTAGATTTTTGACGTGTAAGAGTGCCCGTGCGGCCTACTTACTGAATATACATCTTTTATCTTTTATCTTTTTCTAAGGTATATTATAAGTTAATGACAAAAGTATTACAATTGTTTAATTGCAGCTCATTCAGGCATACTAGAGCTACATTTTTAAATTTCGCGGTAATTTTCAGTATCGCGTTTCGATGGCCAGACTATTTTGCCGATTGTGTTTTTTGGCAGATCACCTGTTTATCGAGAGGAAACTTCTACGTCTACGTTTATATTACAGCGCAGATTACGTTACCCTTTCTGACTCCGGCAAATCAGTTTTTAGACACCATGTGAACGAATTCCAAACTTTATTTTACTTACTCAAAAATCAACTCCCACTCAAAAAAAACATTGACATAAGTCGTAGTTATGTAGAAAATAATTCCTACTTCATTTAATCTATTCAGTATGTTAATTTAAGAGTCTTCGTGGAACAACCCACAAAGCTTGAGATATTAAGATAGATTTGAAGATTAAGCATTTTTTTCATTGATTTAATATACACTAGATACACAATCTCGAACAAAATGTCGTAACAATCGGTGCCAAAATGACATTTACAGATAATATAAGAATTCCGATACGAAGCTAACATCGCTAATTTTTAACCCTGTAATACGAAAAAAAAACATGCTGAAATGAACTCAATGTTCTAGCTGTCAAGTGTCAAATTTACAAACTAAGGTTTCAAAATATTGAAATCTTTTTAGTTAAGTGGCCATTATCGTAATATTAACGTCAAAATTGAACAACGGAGAATGGAGTCGCATTTCTCAATTTTATATTAATAAATTAATAATTATGTTTGGACAATACACAGTAATTGACCTAACCCCAAATTAAGCTCGAAACTTGTGCTATGGGTGCTAGACAACGATATACATACTTATTTAGGAACAAAAATACTAATACATGGTGTTTGCCAGTAGAGTGTAGTGGTTTTAAGGGATGATAGGTAGTCATTCTGAACATTTTTGACCACATTTACTATTATGCGAAGTTTCACGGATTTTGAGATAGTGCCATTTTTTTAATTAAAAAAAAACGCTATGTTCGCCAGAGTTTTTTTATAAAACACCTTGTATAGCCTGTATCAAAGCCTGTATTTTTTTTTGTGCTTTACCTTTGCAATATCTTGGTTCTTTAAAATAAATTCAAATAAACGCATTAATACAGGACTGATAAAAAATAACGTTTATAGGTAAAAAATCTAACCTAGGTGTAACTTTGCGTGTCTACGAAAAAAAAGTAACAGTGATTTACCCGTACAAATAACTTAATAAACTTCTTTGATCTACGGGCTTACTCAACATTTCATTTGCTATTATATTCCGCCATTTTTCTCGCTCAATTTAGTTTTTTTGGAAATCTCGAATAATAATACAGTTTTATTTAATTTACAATATAAAGAGCATTTACGAGGTATTTTTTATTCTTAGATCTATGTATTTATAGTAATTTATAAGAAATTTAATTAATATTATAGACCGCAAAAATAAGTAGGCGTAAAACATTGTAAAATAAAAATCAATAAGCGACTCTATTCATTCAATTTTTAACTATGTTCCACTTTTTACATACATCATCAGCTTTCTTAATTAGAAGGCGAATTTGGCCACAAATACATTAAATTATAAAACTATTAACGGGTACTTAGCGAAAATAAGATATGCCATCCTTTTTCGACTTTCTTACAAAGCTATTTCTACACTTCTTCACAGAGCATTTAGGCATGTTGACCTGTCAACGCATCGCGTGCGACTGACAGCCCAACTGCTCTCGGAAGGAATTCGAGAGCAGTTGCTCCGTCACTCCGTTTAAGCATTGACGTTAAATCTAATGTATATTAAATCAATGATTTTTTTGCTAAGGTTTTCAATATAGTCTTCGTTTGTTTTCTTCGGAGGATTAATAAGCTACAAATATTCAATACAAAATGCGACATTGTTTCTCTTCCCTTAAAGGCAGAGATTTTTTTGACAGCTTCGTTGTATGAGCGGCGGTTCACAATCCTTTTAAAAACTTTGAATTGCAGTCCACGTAACTTATTTTCAGCTCGATTGCCAAAATACTTAATACTCGTACTTGTTTAAAATTTAAACCTTCGTTGATTGTTATTTAAGCGTTAAATAAGAGAAAAGTGAATGCAAACACTGGTAACAAGGCGGTCGGCCGATTACTACGCGCAATATTTAAACGGACCAAATTAATTTGGACCGGGCCCGAATATTAAAAGGGTTCGATCGGGTGGCCATGATAGCGGCGTATTACAATATAAGATCGTAGATATGAAAATGATTTTATTGGTTATCACGGTTTACTATGTTTCACCGGTAGGTACTTCTTTCATAGAACGTATTATTTCGCAGAATTTTTGTTTCATAGAAATCTAAGTATTTTCTTCTGAGCTCGTGTTGATTTCAGGTTATCTTGTGGTGGTTCCAAGTCTAACCTAACCGAACCCAGTTAGGTGAATCATATTTAGGATAACTTTCTAGGAAACGAAAATTCTGCGATACGATCTATGAAAAGAGTGTCTGAAACAAGGCTACAGTGATTCACACAAAATTGTAAATATGGGAAATATGGGACTTAACAAATTCAGCGCCAACGACCCCATAGTAGCAGATTTTAGCTACATAGCGGGGTAATGCTGCTACAGGGTACAGCGTAGCACACGTAGCAGCGGCTGGCGGTGAGTGTGGAAATAATAATGGTTTTCACTTTTTCTGCTACTATTACGACAGTCACAATAAACAGTCTCAATGCTTTGCCATATTATTTGCGCTTGACGATAAATTCCTTTATTTATGGCATTGTAATAGTACTTTTTCGTCATTTCATCGAACGCTTTTCTGCTGATATCAAGTTGTTTTCTTTTCAGGATATCATAAACATTAATTATGCAGGTTTTTTTTTCTAGCAAGGAAGTGTACTCCGTATTGATACACGAATATTTAGGGCCGTATTAATAAACCCAACTTGACTGTGAGGCCCGTCACAAGATATTTACGTCAAAGTAAACGCCAAACCATAGAACACGGACATTTTTGACGCATCTCGAGACGAGCATTAGAGTTGAGATCAAATACGGGCCTTAGAAGTGTAGAATTTCTCAAAAAAGATTTTAACCGCAACATTTGACAAGTTTTAGTTCCCTTACAAGTGTAACACGTACGTACATACGTTTACTTACTGAATTTTAATAAAATACATTACAACTTGGCCACCCTACACCGACCCAACCAACTGAAAGTTAGCATTTTTCCGCAATAAAGAAATAAAATCGCCCAGTCAGTGGATCCCGCGTTTGGACGCTGATAAAAATCGCTAATATCAGCCCCCTGCCCTTCCCCCCCTAGGGTAGTCACTGGTGATCATTTGCACGGACGTTGTGACCATTTTACCAGCTTATCTAGCTGAGAGGTCGTAAAAAGTTGTTTATTTTTATACTATTCTATAAATCACCAGTTATAGTTATGCTAAAGCCAAGGGTGAAAGGGGTATTGGGCGGTGAAGTTTATAAAATAAGTGCTTACTCAGTTGATGATGATGATTGACTATGGTTATGAAGCCTACAATTTTAAATCTCGCCTGTTTGTCATCTATGAGAAGGGTGGTTAACGACCGGACCCTATATTCAAACCGCGGATAGATAAGGCTTACTTTGGGTTAAAATTTGACATTTGCCCATACGAAATGTGTTAAAATTTAATTCGTAGTAAGCCTATCTGTCCGCAGTTTGAATATAGGGTTCGACCATAACAGATAAAACGGTTAATCTATCTATCTGACGAGCGGACAGGCGAGGATCAACGCCTTTACAGGCGAGGAACAAATCCTTTTAACATCAGAATTATATATTTTAGTTATTTGTTTCTAGGTATTCACCCTTTTGTGTAATTTCATCGTTACTGGTACTGTTATGTTAAGTATGTTTCGTAGTCAAGTTCAATGTTTTGTGGTCCATCTTGAGATACGTCGGGTACGGAAACAGAGGATAGTTTTAAAGTAAAGGTGTAAAACTTAAGTAAATGACCTCTTGTGGATTACCTAGGGACGAGGAGTCTTATATTTCTTATACGGGTACATATTTAATTATATGAACGTCACATGAGCTAAGGGCGACATGACTTATAGCTTTGCTCTTGTACCCAATTCTATGGAAACGGAGTTGTAGTTGTAATGGCACTTTTATTAAATTAAAATTGTTTTTTTTTCAACCTCATTCTCCCTTTAATATCAATTAATTTGTATCGTCTGTTACAGTTTTGTTGTAATACTATAAAGCTTGTAGGAAAAAAAATGGTATACTTACTTAGTATAAATGTTTGTTTGTGGCTCATTTTTAATTAAATGAAGCATTGTTCAGATTTTTAACCCCGACAAAACTGGTCGGGTCAGTCCGTCAATCCGTCATCTATAGGAACCAAATACTAAATTGAAATGTATTTTGGGGGTGATTATTAAACAAGTATTTCAAAATCTTTTGGGGAGTTTTTTTTTCACTTCTGCCAGACTCAGTGATTGATGCAGGCAAACGTAACGGTTTTTCATGTCACAAGTTGGAAAAAGAAACAAATGAATTATTTCTAAAATGTCTGTAAGAGAGTTCGTGGCGTGCTATTTCTTCTTGTTTGCGTATTTCAGCAACATCGCTGCAAACTCCCGCGCTACTTCCAGTTGCTTCTTCTCCTTCTTGCCCCAGACCGTATTGTCTGAATACCATTTAAGGTATTTCTCATAATCCTGTTGATTAAAGTTGGTTGGTAAAAAATATTTCCACGAGATTTCGAATTCAGAAAAACCAGCGAAGGTTTGTGTTAAAAGATTAGCTTAAAGTTTAAAAGTCCAATTAATTAATGAATTGATTTGTTATTTTTGTACAGCTATAGTTTCAGCAAGTGCGATTATAAACCAAGCATTACTATGCCATTCAGTATTTGTGAAGAGTAACCCTATAGGTTACGTCACAAATGCGCACCCTAACTGGGGCGGTACCAGCCCATAGGGCGCATACTCTGGAAGGGGGTAGACCCTGGAAGAGCGCAGAATAACCAACAAAGCAACCAAGTAATATATTTTTTTCAAGAGCGCATTATTAGAAACTCGCAGCACCGGGTGCATAAAGGGATAATTATGGCACTGCACACATGAAACTCGCGATCGCGATCGATGCTTGAAATTCGTCAATGCGATGTGTGTACCTGCGCCAAAGCAGTCATTAGAAAGAACAAACAAATAAGAAGACGCGCTACGCGAATATTCGTTTTGTATGGCATGAGTCTTACAGTTTTCTCTACACCGGTACTCAGCACGAATTCCAAGATGTCCGTAGCAAACAGGCCTTGAGCTGCCGTCCTGGAATAAAATTACACTTCTGAAACACTTTGTCCTTTTAGATCAAGACTAGTTAAAGCATGAAATGAAAATATAGCCATCGTCATAACATAACTGCCGCTTTTAAACCTTGTTGCATTTACTCGTTTGACAATATCTTATAACAGTTTCGAGCTACATACAGCTCGAGCACGAACATTTGGGCTATTCCCACCTGTTACCACCAATTTGTTACAACTGGTAACAGCTGGGATTTTTTTTCCCACCGGTTACCACTAAAGTACTCGGTAAAAATATTCCCACTTGTTACCACTAAAATATTTGGTGATAACTACTGGAAAAAAAAACCCAGTAGTTAGTGGTAACAGCTGGGATTTTTTATTCCCAGTGGTATTCCCAGCTGTGTTCCCAGTGGTAACAGATGGGAAAGAATATCCCAGCTGTTACCAGTGGTAACAAATTGGTGGTAACAGGTGGGAATAACCCGAACATTTCAATCATACGTTACGTTTCGAATCGCCTTTAATATTCGAAAACGTGTTCTAAACCTATCCGTAGCGTGAAATCCTAAAATAGACACAAGTTTTTATACATCATTTACGTATATTTCACCTTTACTATTAGATGACGATACGAAAGTCAACGTCAATGTAAACTTGTTATTAACTTTTAGTACTAAATATAAGGCTCCCAAGTTGCAATTTTACTACCAGAGCATTTTCAACACTATTAAATCCATATCGTTATCATATGATTCGCTATTATTGTTTTACCTCACAACTTGTGCCGGCTCCAGAAAGTGCTTCAGGATATCCTCAATGAAGCGGAAGGAGTACCCTCGGAGCATGTGGGCCAGGCTGTTGACGTCCAGTTCCTTGGGGATGGAGTGGTTGCTAAAACATAATCAACATTATTATATCAGGAAAAATACATCCATTGCTAGATATGATATAGGCCTCTTGCCTTCGTACCTTGCCACCCAGGCGGTGAGTAGTTGCACAACAACTGAGTATGACGTGTCCGGCATTAGTATGATCTCTGGGAACTGCTTTAACAATTTTGCGGTTTTGGTCGTCCAAGGGTCTGAACAGGTTCCTTAAAAAATATTGTTTCTAAAGTTGTTAATGTACGCCTGTAGAGCTTTATTTAATTTCTAGGACTTTTCAATCGACTTTTTCTAGTCGGTTTTTTTTTATGGCATGGAGAAGGCATACGCGGACAGAGACCACCTGATGGTAAGTGGAAACTGTAACCCATAGACATCCGCATTCACAAGACTGCAATCCTAAGACTGCAAATGCGTTGCCAACCCTGAGGACTAAGATGGAATGTCTCTATGCTAGTTATTACACCGGCTGTCTAATCCCCAAACCGGAAGAAAACAAAAAAAACCTTCTAAAAAGATACCAATTCTGAGTAGGTAAAAAATACGAATTGACGAGGAGTGGTTCGTATAAAACAAACCTATAGAATCAAAATAGGGTAGCCCAAGACTCATCAATACTCACCGATGACTGTTATTTTATCAGTTTTATTTATGGCCTTAAACAGTTTTGTGATAAGGTATTGTCGAATCAATTCCGGCTCCGATAGAAGGGACTCGGCGACCTGTGACAAAAAATCCCATGTTTTTTTTCCGTTTGTAGCTGCAATGAATGGAGTAGACAAGTGAAAAGAAGTTGGTAATAGTACTAGTAGTAGTGGTAGTACTCTTACTATTCCTACTGACTAGAGTCGCCTATACAACTCCTAAGAAGTCAAAGAAAAGCTAATATTTTGGAAGTAGGTAAAACTGGTTGTCGAACCTTCCTACAGAATAACTGATGCACCAGACGGAGGTGAATGACGGCGGGCTGTGCGGCTCGTGCGCATGCTACTACAGCGCCGACTATCTGCTGCAGGCGTGCGGCGGACAACTGGTTATCGTCGATTTGCGCTGGATCCAGCTCGAACAGAACTGCGCCTACGCAGGAGTTAGAAACTACATGTTCAAGGTCAATGAATACCGAACCACTCAGTGTAACTGTTCGTATATATTTGTAGTTGGTGATTGGTTTTCATTGTTTATATGGGTAATGAATGAGGAATTATATACCTGCACCACACACAGTCTCAAAAAGATGTATACAGTCCTTATTTCTACGGCAGTAATATGTTATTATAAGGGTAGTGTGCAGTTATTAATGTTTCGGTAAAAATCTCAAACCTACCTACACAGCGCTGGTATACTGATTTTCCATTGACCTCAAAAGCGTTAATAAGATCATAATCGGAAAGAAATAGTTTATACATACATGCACGTAACACGATCAAACCTAGACCCAAAATGAGATTAAAATTAAAATGTACTGCAATTTTCATAAGAAAGGCTCATAGAAGAAGAAGAATAAAGGAAAAAGAAAAATACACTTTCTACCACACACAAGACACACAGGAAAAAAGATAAACGAAAGGAAACGGACCAAAAGTTAAACACTCATATAGTGCTTTTATGGTGATGGGTAATCCTCACGGGGCCTCCTCCCTTCTTGCGAAGATTCCCCCTCAAAAAACAAAGTTTATTTAATCTACTTAACCCTTTTAATGCGGGAAAGGACATGCGCACTTGCATTTAACAAACAAACCATTTAGCGTAGCCATTGCGCGGACTAAATTAGTTCTCCCACTGCCATTGGGTCCCACCAAAAGAACTTTGCGGAATCCTAGCGCCAATTCACGACACCGCTCCCACCAGATGTCCCTTACTTCCCCAGCATAAGGTAAAGCCGAGCTGCAAAGAAAACGTACTCAATAAATTAAAAACGGGCGTTTACAATGAAACCATTTGTTTTTGAAATGAAAATGCTGAATGATGTAAATCTATCGTGACATCTCATATCTACCTTGTAGGGTGATTGAAGCAACGCAACATTCGCGACCCGAAAGTTAAAGTGGCCTGTGATTTAAAGTCTTAATCATAGACTTTATATCACGGGCTTTCCATTATCATCATCATCACCTTGTGTTTCCTTCAACACGTGATATTTAGTAGTTGGTACAGGTTTTTATAGGCCCCATAGGTTCAATACATGACAGACGTTAAGTTAACCAGTCTACCTATAAGTAAAGTGAAGTATATCACGAACTCACGTATTTAAGCATCGTAATTTGTCTCCTGCTAAATTTGGATCTCCAAGAAAATCTCCTAGTTTAGTTGGAGGGTATTCTTTAAGAATGTTCTCTTCAGCCAAATACTAAAGAAATGAAAAAAACTGCAGTTACACACAGTAGTATAATTGTGATAGCTGGTATAAAATAGCTTTTGATGATAAAGATACTATAATAGTGGTTCGTTTAACCTAGATAAAACCAAGAAACGCATAAACAGGTATTTGTTCAAATTATACATATGTATAACCAAGCAATCAAGCATGAGGTACAGATTTCCTGTCTAATGTCAGTTTTGAGATTTAAACCTGTATTACAAATTAATCTATTTTTTCCTTTTCTTACCACCATTTTTTCCGCAATGACCTCGTTAGCAGGAAATTTAGGAAGCTTTTTCTTTTTTTGTTTACGCTTTTTTTTCTCTTTCATTCCTTCAGGCATTGTTTCGCCATCGTTCACATAATCGTTCTTCAAAGCAACCTTAAGCTTTTTCAGTTCAATCCTGCAAATATTTGATATTAAGATGTCTTTTAAAATTAATGCGAAATCGCCACATTTTGCATTTTGCGTCATCAATTGGTTTAAATAATTAGTCCTTTCAATTATGCACCTCATATCTTCATCAACTTCTGGTATAACTTCTTCTTTGACTTCTTGGTACATATTGTCTACATCTAGATCTCTTACATTTTTTTCTTTAACTTCGACGATTTCTTTAGCATCTAGGTCGTCCCACGCTTTGTGATATTCATGCAAAGCCTGACAAATAGATTTTACGTTTGAAAATGATTTACCTACAAATTAATTATTAGATCCATCAGCCCATTAAAAAGATAATCATAGTGACGTGTAATAAAAAAAAAGTCTTTTTAATTGCTCATGTCTGTTATCAATCCTTCGATTTTAAGTGTAGACAAACAAACTTTTAAATTATGCAAAATAATTTGAAATAACCTGAAAAATATTTTTGGTCTTTTTAGATTCAGGATAACAATACCCTGGGTGCATATTTGGATTTTTCATAAGTTTCTTTTTGAGTAATTCTTCTCTTTTTTTCTTCATTAGTATTTCCTTCTTTGCGTTCATTTGTTCCATTTTAGCTGCCATTTTTTCGAATTTACGCTGAAAGTCATAATATTATGCAGGTACAGAAAAACTATAGGAACCTTAACTCTACGTTTCTGTAAGTATTTTGTTTTGACGGTTTTGTACTGTTATTTTTATTGGCTTTTTACAACAAACTTACTTCTCAAGGTTATCTGAAAGAGTCAATGTGTTTTTATGTTACAATTCCTTATGTGATGTTTGAATTGTATTAATTAGCTAATTATCGATGCAACTGTATAAAATAATGCTATTATTTAATGTAAGCAAAATAAAAACTTACCTCTTGAGGTGATTTGCCTGCATTCTTTTTTTTGGCATCCAAATAAGCTTTATACATCTCAAGCCACTCTGCGGGTGGTGGTATGTCTCCCCGCAAAATTACAGCCGAACCGCCTACATTGTCGTTAGGTATTTCATGGAAGAACTTAATCGTTTCATACCTTGGGTAATAAATAGTGTCTTTTCACTGGTAATGGTGTATTAGTTTAAGCTGGCTTTCCACCATAGCTTAGCAAGAGCTACTTCTTAATCGTAACCATCAGAAAATGGGATAATGCCTTTTGGCCAAAACATTTTTGGTCAAATGTAACATTTTCCAAATCTTCATTTCAATCGCTAGCTACTTCTGTTAGGTTAGGTTACACTTACACTGCTGCCTTCAACTTTTTGAGAAATGATACATTTGGCCAAAAACTTTTGACCAAACGGGCTTTTGACCCTCAAAAAATTATGCTTGACATAGGGTTCTCCCATGTTGTTATTGTTATCGTGTGATTGAGTAAAGACCGCGGATCGGTAAACGCAGTGTCAAAACTCAGACTAAGTTACTTACTTATCTTCGTCTTTCGTCTCTTAGCTGGATAGTAATGATCATGGTCGTTAGCATCTTTTTTAGTAGCTTTAATTTTCGACCCTTGTCTAATTAAGTTATGTTGAGCCACTACCATTAGCTATTAGATATTATTGGACTAAGGACAATCTTTATTAAGTTAATTGGCCACATCAGTTGTTTTTGGCTATCGATGTCGAGTAAAGTGGATAAAGCGTCTGCCACTTTCTGGCCCGTAGAGTGTAGAATGCTTTAGCCAATTTAACTGTGGACAACCACAGTAGAAGTGGTATATTACGGGCCCTGCTGGGTTCTTTCATACGTCGATAAATTGATATACAGATGTAGGTGCGTATACAAACCATTCGAGGAGCCAATCTCTGATGTTGTCCCTGTAGTCTTCACACAGCTCGTCATGTTTACGTGCTAAGAAATCTTCTTTTATTTTAGCACATTGAGATTTCCATTCACTATTGAAACTTTTGAACTGCGCTAAACGCTGTTCTTTAATCTAAAACATCACAATTAATGTCATGTGTAATATTTCACTCTTAGTACTATTGGCCACTTGCACTAAAATGACAAATTTTGTCTTACACTTAAGACGATTTCAGACTGCAAGTTCCATACATTTGATATAATATAACTAAGTATAACCAAACAGCTTAAGTCTAAATTAAGGTTTATCGGAGTATACAGGGTTATTGGTAAGTCGACCTATTCCCGTTAGGAGGTGATAGGGGTGACTATTTGCGATAATTTTGACCCCCCATATGCATTATGCAAAAGTGAACCATTTTTGAGTTATCGCGATTTTTAGTTTTTTTTTAAATTAGTCGGAAATTCAACTTGAAAAATTTATTACAAAAAAAGTATCAATTTAAATCTTTTTTTTCTTCTGATTTACAAAAACGATTAAACACTGGTTATTTCTCAATATTAAAACAATAATTATCGGCCTAAATTTAAAAAAGCGAGACGGAATACGAAATTTTTTCAATATTTTTTGCGATCGCTTTCCACTAAAATGCCTTAAAAACAAAAAAAAACGTTATGAAACTTGGCTTGCAGATTATTTTAAAAACTTAACTGTTTTCTTAGCTCTCCAAAAATGCATAACAAGTAGGAAATTATTTGAAAAAAAACTGAAAAAAAAATCATCACAAAGGAAGCGGGCGGAAACTAAAGTCACAAATGCCACTTCAATTATAAAAAATAAACATACCGAATTTAAATCAACTTTTTTTATTTGCTTTTGTACAAGGTGAACTATGTTGTTCTTATGCAATATTATCAAAAAAATATTATCTGTGCACGTTTGAGAATGCGAGGCCGAAAACTAAAAAAATACATGTTTTTATATCAAACTCCAACATAAATTACACGAAAACAGAAAAATTTACCAATACATTTGGCGTGCAGATTATACATAAAACATTGACGTTTTTCCAGCTTTCTAACGAGCTATTAAAACTAACTGTTATACTCGTAAACACAAATAACAACATTAACTTATGGAAAAAGTAAGCGATTTTTAGTTTTATTTTAAGTTAGTCAGACTAATTTCAGTCAGCCAAATGTATTGGTAAATTTTTGTTTTCGTGTAATTTATGTTGGAGTTTGATAAAATAACATGTATTTTTTAGTTTTCGGCCTCGCATTCTCAAACGTGTACAGATTTTTTTTTTTTATATTGCATAAGAAAAACAAGTTCATCTTGTACAAAAGCAAATAAAAAAAGTTGATTTACATTCGGTATGTTTTTTAATTTTTATTTTTGAAGTGGCATTTGTGACTTTAGTTTCCACCCGCTTCCTTTGTGATGATTTTTTTTTGTTTTTTTTCAAATAATTTCCTACTTGTTATGCATTTTTGGAGAGCTAAGAAAACAGTTAAGTTTTTAAAATAATCTGCAAGCCAAGTTTCATAACGTTTTTTTTTGTTTTTAAGGCATTTTAGTGGAAAGCGATCGCAAAAAATATTGAAAAAATTTCGTATTCCGTCTCGCTTTTTTAAATTTAGGCCGATAATTATTGTTTTAATATTGAGAAATAACCAGTGTTTAATCGTATTTGTAAATCAGAAGAAAAAAAAGATTTAAATTGATACTTTTTTTGTAATAAATTTTTCAAGTTGAATTTCCGACTAATTTAAAAAAAAACTAAAAATCGCGATAACTCAAAAATGGTTCACTTTTGCATAATGCATATGGGGGTCAAAATTATCGCAAATAGTCACCCCTATGACCTCCTAACGGGAATAGGTCGACTTACCAATAACCCTGTATAAATGTTTACCTTATCGGCTTTAATTCGTTCTTCATGACTTGTCTCATTGCACATTCTTATTCCTAGGATCATGTCTCTTTTACAATCTTCTATGCTCTTCCGTTTCCATTCCATGTATTTCCTGTAAGCAGTTTTAGTATAATATTTACTAATCATTGTTTTCAATTTCTTTTTCTTCATCCTTTATACTATTAGCATTTAGGTTAATTTTACTGATTCAATTATTTTGTGGTCAAAGATGTAGATTTAGAAAACGTTAGCTACCTGCATACACATTGTATAAGCTTGGCTGCCCGCTCCTTTAATACATGCCTCGGTTGTGGCGCTAAGGTTTCCTCCAACTCTTTTACCCACCGCTCTCTCTTTTGCTTTTTTGATATGTCTTCTCGTATATATTGGCTAAATTAACAGAAATATTTTTCAAAAACCATTTGTGTAGTCTTTTATTTCAGGTTTGAACCTTCACTAACCGACATCTTTCATGAGCCTGTATTAAAGACAGCATTCCTTTCATTTCCAAATGTTCCTCTGAAATAACTTCGGTGACCTCATATGTATCTTTGGTATCTTCATCCACTTCCTCATCCCACCATATTTCAGCATGTTGTGGTTCTTCTGGTTCTGCATGTATCGGGTTATTAAATATTCTGAAGCCAGTGATGTAAAATAAGATGGAATAAGCGTTACAATGCAATTGATAAGACAGGTGATTTTCCTAAACAACTTAGTTTTCAGTACGTATACTCTAATTATAGAATCAGCTACGGATGGAAATTATGTGAGTAGAAAATGCGCTGAAGTTAATAACTGGAACTATTTTCAATGAAAAAACCGATTACAGTAGTCGTTGATACACGGTTGAAATACGGGTAGGCGCGGCGTTACCACATAATTTATTTTTAGCACAAAACCTTACGCGATTCTAATTCCTTTTGCTTTCTATTTTCTTCGGCTTTAATGAACGATTGCTCTATAATGAGTTTGAATGTATCGTCTCTTTCTACTTTGAACGGTATATCTTCAAACGCTGCATCATCCGTCGTCAGCTTGTATTGGACCAGGCCTTCGCTTAAGAAATGCGGCTGGGAACCCTCTAATTGTCTTAATTGGTGCTTGAGCTCGAGGATTCTGTAAAAATATATAGATTCAGCCTATAAGAGTGGTTAGTGAATACTCCTCTAACGATATACGTTTCATTCTTTCTAGTTTCGCATACGGCATGGGGCACATAAAAGTCTAGTTGCTCATAGCATTCACAATAGATTGTGTAATCCCGAGACCCAATATATTTTGAGGATATTATCGTTTGATCTACTCCGTTAGAACCTATTTAAGGCCAATACCGTTATTTTTGAGATTTTCAGGACTAGCACATAAAATCAACAGTGAAAATTCCAGGACTGCGAGCCTTAGTTAAAAAGATTAAATATTTAAGAATCTAAATTGTAGTTCACCTGTTCACTACAGCATTCACGACAGCTACCACACCCTCAGCCTTCTGCACCTGCAGGTTCTGCTGGGAGCACTCCAGCACATCCTTGTAGAGGCAGATGTAGGCGCCCAGGATCCCACTCAGGCGCACCACGGCTTCGCATAGCTTCTTGTCATTGATCTTTGTATCCTAAAAGAATGAAAGAAAGTAAAATAAACACCTAAACACTGTCTAGTGATGAACTGCAAGACAGGACCGTTTTTTACAAAGAGCAGCAAAAAGATAACCAAATTCTACACCTGTGCAATTGGTTCTAAAGTTACAGTCAGAACACGGTGTACTTGTGAGTGACCAAACTGTTAGAAGAAGGTTGCATGAAGTTGTACTTTATGCTCGTAGGCCGCGTCGGATACCACCATTACGTAGAGGCAATCGCGGACTGCGATTACAATCGACTAGAGAACATTTGCCCTGTAATGATCACCAATGGTCTAGAGTGACTTTTTCAGACGAATCTCGGTTCGGGTACCCTCCAGATTCACGAAGAATACGTGTTTGGCGAACTGGTCGACGTGCAAGCCGCCTTCGACACCCTCAGAAAGTCCATCTGTACCGAGAAGGAACAATCTTGGTGTGGGCGGGTCTTGTTACGCCTCGGTGGTAGGACGACCTTATTAGGATACAGGGCACTCTAACCGCTGAAAAATATCGCAAAGACCACACATCACAATAATGATCACAGAGCAGTAAAGTTACCAGAACTGGCCCGCCCAGTTCCCCGACTTCAATCCCATCGAGCACGCATGGGATATGCTCCAGCGAAGGACTTAGAGCAGTTTCCCTGACAATCTGAGGGCGGCAGATGAGCTCTTTGAGCACCTCCGCCGCACCTGGAGTCTTATCCAACAAGAAGACATCGATACCCTAATTTTAAGTCTGCAGAACCGCTGCCGAAGTGTTATTAACGTCCAAAACATCCCTAGACAGTGTTGATATGTGACACTTAAATATGTATACCTAACAAAAATAAGGAAAGGAAACGACAGACACTGGTATTGTTGCGAAACGGTCCTAACTCAGCACGTTCTGACTGTGAGTGAAGCCAACGCTGGTGCTGCTGCTGTATGTCAGGGAATGTCTCCCTTAACCCTCTCTTGGATCGACTTGTTCCAGAGCATACATATGGTAACGTCATGAGTTTATGACTTTTGAACCTTGTGACTTTCACACGTCTTAGTTATAACTTTGTATGATAGTTCAATAGTACAAATAGCAAGAAATATCTGAACAAAATCAAGTGGCAGATTCTTCTCACAGAGCAATACGATCGTGCTAGTCGATAAAAAAACAAAATGTACCTATTACGTAACTAAAAACGTCAACAAAAAAATTGCGTGAAACCATAAGAAGAGTTTTATCGGATAATTAAAAAAACTCATTATCGTTCCTTCTAACAAGGTGGACCGATAAGGTGGCTAAGATGCTGCAAGCCGATAGGTGAAAGCGGTGTAGAACCGACTCTTGTGGCAAACCTTGAGGGAGGCCTATGTCCAGCAGTGGACGTCTTTCGAATTGAAACTGATGATGATGATTGTTATTCTTCACTTGGTTCTAAGCTCTGTCTGAAAGCGGGTAACGATAAAAGGACCGTGTCTTATCAATTCTATTTCAATTATTTCTGCAACTATACCTAGAGCAATATGTACTGAACGCATACTTACCTAAAGATACCTTAAAGAGTCAAGTCTTATAGGAAAATATCCTTAAATCCCTAATAATTTATTTGCAAACATTTATTTGATCGAATTTTTCATTAATAACATTGCTAAGTTATACTTAAGTAACGTTTTGTTTAATTTTCAATTGAAATGCCATTTATAGATTATGTTAGTTTAGAAATAGAGTAATATCAGAAAAGAAATGATGAGCTGTTGAATTAAAAAAATCCGAGATCATGCGTTAGGTTTATTTGTAATAAAATGGCAATCCGGGGAACTTCAAATGTCTATGCTAATATAACTTTTTTTTGAAATTTCCTTATTAGTACTTAACTTTTTTAAATTTCCTAATTTGTCCCCCTTATTTAAAAAAGGATTTATTTACTTTGCACATCTGTGTTTGAGTCATATGAACATCCTAACAAATTTCACCTGATTTGGGCCAATAGATTCGGAGACGGAAGAGTGATCCTAAAAGGGTACCGTTTTTTTTTTCTACGGAGCCCTATAAATATTCGATATTTTCGCGATCTTATTGCCATTCTGTAGTAGAAAAGTACTACTAAATTTATGAATAACCTAGTTGTTTCACATGCAAAGGAATCAAATGTGGCGATTTTAACCCACTCAACAACACAATCAGTCCCAAAAACTCAATGTAAGTAGGGTAGTTGGCCACTAAATGTTAAACTTGTGAAGTACCTGGTATTCCTGGTCTAACTGCACCAATGTTTGTAATTTATCCAGAACTGTTTGCCATCTGTGGAAATAGTAATTACTGGACATGGTTAATTTTGCAAATAATAAAACATAATTTAGCCTAAAATGAATTAGCAAGTACTTCAAAAACAAATCTAGAGGGTTGCGAATTGGCTTATAAATAGTTTGTACAAGATGTGACTGAAAGTATACCTAATTATTATGTTTAAGTTATTACTCGTCCTGTAGAGTTCGATAAAAGAAAATAGACAAACGACTGTACCTACGTCAAAACCACACGACGGGAAGTAGATCGGAGATCCTGTTACCACAAGAACACGATCAGAATTGACCCCATTGCAAACATCAAACTTAACACACCAACCCGCCATATCATAAAGATAACAACAATTTAAAAGCTCAATAATCAGATATGTTTAACGAACTCGGAAAATCCCGTTACCGCCCCAATGAAAGGGCAAATGGCGGCCATTACACCTTATCATCGGCGGCGGAAAACTTTACATCATGCACGACGGGGGAAATAACCGATCTCAGTTGACAGGAATAGAGGTCTCGCATTGCTTCTCTACGCTGTGAACCTTCGTGCGGTTAAAAACCAAAGGAAAATGGAGCTATGTTTCCCCGTTTTTAAAGCTCACGGTTGTCTGTGGGAGGGTTTTGGGCGAGTGCAATTTGGATAGGTGTTTTATCGAGCTGGGGCGCTCGCCGCAGTTTCCGCCGGGGCTGAATGCCCGTCTTGTCAGCGGAAGTAGTAAAGCCTTCCGCAGGCTGTCGCGCGAAATGTGTCGTCGCCTTTTTATTTTCGCTGTTCGCTGTTTGTGTTTTGAGAGCGCCATTTGGGTTTCGTATCATAAGTATTTTGTTGAATTCTGGCGGAGTTTTTATCAGTAGTGGAAATAGTTTTTCGTGTTATTTTTTGTTTTGTGATTGACTGTTTTTGACTTGACATCAGAATACATTAAAATTAGCTATTAGCGTCCAGCTAGAGATGAATAATTAATGGTGGAAAAGCGTGATAGCGTGAACATCGGTATAATATATAAGGAAAACGTTAATTGATGATAATATTATACGAGGGGCCTCGTACCTAACTGTACCATAAGTGGTCTAGTGTCGCTACTTATTAAACATTTTTTTCTAAATATTTTACGTATAAAATCTTCTGAATATAAATTCTAAAAGGAAGATAATATTGCAAAATTAAAAACTTAAGTGTTTTAGGGTGCATTTTGAGTCCAATGGCTTGAAACAAGTATGTCTAGCATTCATTTAGAACTCGTTCATTTTTAAATTTTGGAAAGAGTTTCTGATTACCTACCTACTCGTACCTACTTACCAACCTACTTTAGGTACCTACTTACTCGTACGTCATATTCAATTGTCTTCACCGCTAAAGCTCATGAGTATTGACGCGTGTTCTTTTCATACTATTTATTCGACTTGGGCACTTTTCATTACGCTCGGGTTACCCGTCACATCGGTGCTCTCAAATTTTTTAAATTCATCCCAATCCCAGATGGATACCGTAACTGACACTCTAATGGAAACTGTCGAACGTTCCCTCATAAGACGTCTTATAAAAATTCGATATATCTCGAAGGGGAGACAAAAAATAAGTAAAAAAATACTGTTTTACATCAAACGCGGGAATAAAGGACTTGATACGTGACAGGTAATGTTAGGGTACATCAGACTATATTAACATAACTCTTGTTCAACAGCATTCTCTTCAATTCACAACTCTATTTCGTTAGTTTTAGAGGTCAGATGGGAGTTTATTGAGTGTAAATGTACATTTGTGGGTTTAGTATTTGAATATTACGCCGGCGATACATGAGTGATGAGATCAATGTGATTTTGATTCCAAATTATCCCGGTTCATCTCGCATAAAGGGGTTAGGCGAAATTGATTATTCAAATGTCACTCGTGTGTTGATGTAGCTATTGTAAATGGTATTAAACAAATTTGCTATTTAGAGAGCGTAGTTGATGCTGTTTTTAGTTAGGTACGTAGTTTAATAACTCGCTTCAACGAGCCTCCTCGCTTTTAGTGTTTCCGGATTTTCTGACTGTCTATTTATGCGCCTCGTTCTTCTTATATAGAAAATTTATTATGATTATCCTTAAACAAAAGCGGAGAGTGCTAAGCGCGGGTAGCTAGTTTGAAATATTATTTTTTTAGTAAATGAACACTGGTATGTATGGTATTTAAATTATTACTAGAATCAGGAGACTAGTGCCTGTTTTAAACACTAGCATTCGCTTCACTCCGGTAAAAAAAACTATTCGATATTCATCAGTGATAACGTGGTGATTAGTGAAAAAAAAACGGTTCAGTAGTTCCATACATTATCCTCAACATACGGACAGACAACATACATTTACGTAAAGTATCCTGATACGTAGGTATATATACGTTTGCACAGGTACCTATGTGTTTTAAAAGTTACAAGAAACTTACTATAAAGGAGTTTATATTTTCTTAAGACAACAAAATACGAAAGAGATCATCAACTTATATGACGTTGTCTAAAGTAATTCACCGAGTCGTTTGTTAAGGGCTGTATCGAGTTGCCGATAGATGTCTCTGGAGGGCTCGTAATGCGATGTCGCCGAATACGCCTCGCGTGCCACACTTAACGGCCGTTATGGGAATACGCTTGCTGCTTCGAGGTTAATTATTAACTGAATTCATTTAGAACTGTTAAAATAATGAATAGTACCTATTATGTTTTTTCTTCCTTATCGTGTATGAACTTCCACTATTAGCTATAAATCCCTTAGGATAGCCGCTATCCTCGATCATTGCCTAGGTAGCTAAGGACATAGGATGTATGAACGGGCAGGTTTTATTACTAACAACTGTAATATAAAGTCGCTATAGTATGTTTAATCCAAGTACCGCCCCACCACATGTGCCTCAAGCGAGACGGCCACATTCTAACTTGTTCTACTATACCATGACGACATTAGTCAGTGGAAAGTTTACACTGCATGATGTGCAATAACCAAGCATATTAATAGTTATGCCAAACATTATAATGATAGTATCAACAGAAAATAACCATCATTTGCATATATAATTCAGACACATCAGTAGTTCCTCCAATATATGATTAAAAGTTACCCAACAACGTAAAAAAATGCATTTTTTACGATCTACGGTAACAAAGTAAGCGCAGTTCTCCTGCGCACAATTTATAGCGCAAACAACTTGCAAATTGGCCTGTAGGAGCGACGTTTTCGCTAAATACCTATAAAAATGTCCGCTGCCGTGAAATATTGTTGTTGCCTGCGTGCCGCAAGGCACAAGGTGCAGCGAGTTTTATGGTCAAGGTGTCATGGATTACGTACTGATGCACTGTAATAGTACATTATGATACAAGTGTGCTAAGTTGACCATTGTATACAAGGCGCTATTGTGTGCGCACGAGCGGTAGTGAGTGCGCCACAAGAAAGCCGCGTATATTATGGTCACAGGCACACGTGTTACATACGACGTTTTTCAACACACTTGCGAAAAAAAAACAAGACTCTTCATTTAGTCAAATTTTAATTAATTATTAAAACAGTTGGTAAAATTACAATTTCTTCATTTATTTACTTAAAGAAGACATTTTCGTTAATATTAAACTTCACAATAATTAATCCAAACTATCTTCGTCACAGCCGTCAAGTATTTACGAAAAATGGCGGCTGGCGCGTTGTTTTTTTTTCTTGCCGCGATACCGATGCGCGCTCAAGGCTAAGGCGCGAACGAGATCGGCCAACAGCCAAATTTAATAATTCATGTTTAAAATACAAATTACAGAAAAATTTAAATGATTTTAATGAAATTGAGTTATTTTTTAGTAATAAAGCTGATTTCACCAATTTATTGAAATAAATATGTAAGTAGATAATGTTATTTGCCGCATAAAAACTGTATGTTGCTAAGAAAAAAAAAGGTATAACCCGACTAAATTATATCGCTTCTTCTTCGTACTTACAACTTGGTACTAGGCTACAAATGTAAATTGTTTGGGTTAATAAACTAAAGGCACTTGTGCGTAATATACTGAAAAAGCACGCGTGTTTAATATCTAGGTTTATGAGCCAAAAATCGGTGGAATAAAAAGGTCGTTTTGAGCAAGTGTGTTGAAAATAGTTTTTCATCACACTTGCTCGTAAATGGTGTTATTCCATGCCTGTATACAGAAGGACAATGGCCTAAATTGTTCCCGCGGGAATTATGGCGAGTTTGTCATCCCTAGGGAGTAATGACTTTCTTTTTAAAATTTGCAACTCTTTCGTACATCATTTCTGACTAAGGAGGTTTAATTTTTTCAGCTAAAAATTAAATCGGTTTCTAATTTCATCTTTAAAAATTAGCTATAGACTAACTTACATTACACAAAACCTATACGCTTCATTAAACTTCATTATTTTTATACCTATTTCAAGTTTATATCAACATTTATCATTAATTTTAGTAATTATACATTTTTATCAAATTGGCTAAATCTGGCTCGAATCCAGGTCGAAACTAAACGCAGTTATTATCTGTAGTAGAGGTCACAAAAAAAATATCGTTTCCATTTACGTTCCCGTTCGTCAAAAGTTATTTCTTTATATTTTGCAGAGTTAAAGTGTTTTCTCTTTGTTTTTTTTCCTCGCAAATGTGATGAAAACCATTGTGTGTATCACAGGCAGTAAGGGGATTACTAACTCGAGTCATTAAAAGCCCTCCGCCTTCGGCGTCGGGCTTCTAACACTCTCGTTAGTAATTCCCTTCATACTACCCTTGATGCACAATGTACTATTAAAGAGGAGAGAAAGTTTGTCGAAACGTCGGGAGATTCCCTTTCGTTTTTAGTTCTTAATTCAGCTCACGTTAATCTTTGCTTTAACAGCCTTTGTTTTAGCGCTTAAGAGATGAAGCGAAGCTTAATTGGTCTATTTTTTTCATTCATTCATTTCCTTGGAAAGGAAAACGTACGTACAGGCCTAGCTTTTCATAACATTGTTTAAAATTTAACTATTATTTGTATATTATATTATTAGTACCTAGTAGATTATATATAATGTATTATATAGATCGAGTCCACCTCACACCAGGCCTAGTTAAGATGCATATCGCTAAGTTAGCGTTTTTCGAAAATCATCCAAATGTATAGAATTGACGTAAGCGTACAACAATGACAGATTGCGTCCACCGCTTATGTCAACAGTCAAGATAATAAATTTCGCGTCGATGGATAACTGTTAGGTAAAATTGTTGCCATATGAAGAATTTGTGAAAAGTGCTTGTGTTACCACTCGCTGGTCCGACTCTCGTCTTCTATCCCTGGTGCCGCGGGTCATAAGTGCGCGCTCTTTATAAATGGCCGCACTTTCCAGTTTCGAATGGCTCATTTCGGCCGATTTGTCGCCCGCGATACTTTACGCTAAAATGTGATAAAGCGCTGTTATCTCTTTTATTAGCTGCCGCAGCAACTTCTACCTAATGTGAATGAGAAAATATGGCCTTTAGAACTAGATTTTCCTTGGTATTTTTCCAGCCAAATGGGGCTTGGAAGTTACGACCGGTTGAATCCTAAGAGTGATCATTAATGTTGATGTTTCTGCTTTATTTAGAGGTTATTTACTACGCTACGGTGTTAAACCCAGAGCTCACTGCAGCTGTTGCATGCTAAATCAAAATTTGTCATAAATCGTAGCTTTAGTAGGTGTGATTTACGTCTTTAAAAAAAGAGGGCGTGTAATAAGCTTGACCCCTGTATCCGATAGTGCGTCCGCCTATCTGTAACATTGCAGCACTAATTAAAGCTCTGAAACGTGTTGTTACCAGTGTTGTCAGTCAACTAACACCATTGCCTGTTGCCATAATTATATCCATTTTGTCTACATAACACTGGAGCTCTACAAACCTTATAGCGCGAACACCACAACGTATTAACGCCTCGCTCTGGCAATAATTCACCCACAAAGATGGCAAAACTTGAGAACGCGACGATAAAGTTTTGAGACAATGAGAAGACTTTTTGCACGATTATTTAATGTTATCCCTTTGGTGTCACGGCGGAAGTTAAACCAAAATGAGAAGGTTTTCTTGTTATTTTACAGTCTAATATATTAACGTCAGCATGTGAGCATTACCCCTTAAAGGGTTAAGGAACCAATTTCGCTGAAACCAGTTACATTTTAGCTGGGACATTTTATACCCATCCACTTGCACTGTCGTCGTCATAAATATGGTTAACGTGTGTGCAAAGTGCAATATTGTAACATTACATAAACCTACCTACCTACTTAGTCCAGTAACTTAAATAAAACCATTTAATTCATAATCCATTTTAAAACAATAGCTAGCTGTAAACGTTGTTTTTTCTTTTCGATCTCCCAAGTTAACAGCCCGAGCTGCCAAGTCAATTACTCCGGTATTGAAACACAGTCAACGTACACCGTCCGAACATCCATATTCAACGAAAGATATTCCTCATCTACTAAAGTCTAATTCCATTACTGCAACAGTGGGCACAGCGGCGATATATCAGCGGAACAACTGCATTAGCGCCAAATCGGGCTTAATCGCGGGTGCAATCGTATATTTCTTGATTAAGAGCTCGTAAAAACGTCGTCTCGCTCTGATTTACGCGAGCGAGCGGGAGAGATTACCCGGCTTGCGGTGATGTATGGTGATGGATTTGGTATGATGCTGGATGGTTAGACAACGTACTGAGGCTGTCAGCTCAATGTGGTAATATTTATCAGAGGTCGTCCAAGAGAGCAGGATGTTACGGGTAGTGAGTCGGTAGCGTCTACATGGTAAGGAATCAAGAAGAGGTGTTTTTTTATTAAGTAAGATATCCTGATAAAGAAACATTAGAGAATGGATTGGTATCAAAACCGTGAAACTAATTTTAACTATCACCATAGACAATGAAAAGTTCAAGAGTCTGACACAATCTAACTTATATGACCGAAAGGTAGCCAAATAAGAAGTATTTGAGTTACCTATACAATGTTCTTAATCTACCAACAGAGAGGCTGATACAGTTCCTGCAAAATTCATGTCAATTGGGAATTCTTCCTTCGTCCGAGAGATGATATATTATTTGAAGTTAGTAGCTTTCGTTGTGCTCTCTCTGTCTTTCCTTTTGATCTATGACTTCTAACATCCTTTATCTTATTTCTAAAGCATTCCATATACTTGTGTCCATAATTCCTCTTTCCCGTCTCCCATTCGATCTTAAACGCATGTGCGGCTGCTTTCGTAACATATATAAATTCTAGAGTTATTTATATATTTTTGTTGTTAAGTAACATTTAGAATTCCCTACAGGTTAAGATGCTGTAGATGTCTATTTTTTTAAATACCGTCAACCAACCTGCACATCAAAAACTCGAAGAAATAAAAAATTCCAATCGCCAGAGGATTGCAACTGACAACCTGACAACCCAAAGAGCTTACGGGTGCAGACTAGCGGAGTAATGGCCGACGCACACCGTTGGCTAGGCGCAGTGTTTTTGTTCACTAAGCGACTGGATAAGGGTACGTATAATATTTATTATTTTGTTCATAATCGCATGAATCTTATTTGAATGGTTTTTGAAGTTATTACCTAGGACTGAATGGAAAACTAAGAATGCTTGGCTAATGGTCAGGTTTTGGTGGTTTCAGCTTTGAGTTCCAAGTTTGAGGTCGCGCTGCGGGGCTATGTATTTTTCCCCGATTTTCCCAGAAGGAGGGTAATGATTTTGGCGCGTATGTATACATATATGTTTGTGACTATGTTCATTCAAATTTAAAATATATATATAAATATTAAAATATCCGCATGATGACGTTGAAACATCTGATTCCCAAAATGGCGAAAAAATAATGAAAGGTAAGATGTCGGTCCCAAATTGTCAAATAAATAAATAATGGCAGGATAGTAAAGCAGTCATGAGATAAAGAAAACAATCTGCTCAAACTTCAAGCATTTTAGAAATATGTTATTTTGGATTTAAATGGTTTTGGGATGAAGGATGAAATGTTATACATTTTAATCATATTAGGAATTTAGGAATTATGATACAAAGTCCGAACCAGACTAACGGCAATAAAAACTGCGTTTGTCATAAACCAACCTTTGCAAACTAAATGTGAAGCCTCGTTGTCTCTTTTACTCCTCAGTCGTGTTACACTCGAGTGAGAGGGATGGATTAATTGAGGTGCGTCGGACGAACTGGCTGGAATGAATTTGTCAGCGCGGTGACAGGCCCCGAGCCTCGCGTATTTTACCCGCGATTTATAGCTTTCCCTCATACATCAAAAAGGTATAACGGCTTTTTGTAGGTTTAATAAGATTAAACTTTGCGTGGGTTTACATAAGGTCGCAAATGTATACAGAGTTCTGGAAAAGATGCGTCTTTTATTCTCATGCAATACAACTTGCCGAGGGAAAATGTGACCTCTAAGGCTGCTAAAAGGAAAAGGCATTATGACTGTATGAGGTCCATACGCAAATACAGCTTTTTATTTTGGAATGAAGAAGGAAATACTGTTTTTATTCGGACGATATGTTTTATTTGGAGAGATTGATGACGTAAGGGCGTTGAGTCAAGTTCAAGTTTGCGCGTTTTTTTATTTGTGCGTAGTTATTCCTTTACCGTAAGAGGTAATCACAAAATAAAAGAAGCACAGAAAGGTCTGATACCATAAGGACAATCAGGGCTTCTATTTTTACTTTATATTTCCACTATCGTTAACGTATTGTTACCTTTTATTAATTTGGTAGTAAATTCAGCCGAGTCATAAACAGTACGATTGCAATAGCCGTTAACACAAAGTAGAATAGAGTCCCAATCAGAATTTAATAGACTGCTAACTTGTAGTTGAATTCAATGAACTAACGTTGAGGATGAGATGATGAAAGCTACATCATCGCATTATTAAAAAGTCCAAACTATCCTGACCCCTGTATAACTAGCAACAGAAGCAACTTTTCAAAATCGGACAATGGTTCATCGCTTAAATGGATGTCGAGTTCAAACTGCGCTACAGCTACAATATTTTCTAACCCTGTAACGTATTATGTAACACGATAGCTAATAGCCACTGGGTTTACCTCTTACAAGGTTTGAACTTTGAAGCTTTTTCTCAGCAGCGATGTTCTTGTTCAACGCGCTAGTAAATTCATTCCATACTTTATCTATACAGGCAAATGAGCCCAGGAATGGCCATCACTTGACTTGATGATTGCCTTTGTTCTAGGCATGAAACTAGAGTATTATACATACATATATAAACTCACGCCTTCGTTCCCAGAAAGGGGTAGGCAGAGCAACAAAATTGTCATTAACTCTAAAAGGGTGTTGATAATTCTGTAACCACATGCACAAATTAGGCTAAGATGTTTACCAGCGTATTAGTGACAGGTTGCAAGCCCATCGCCTAAGAGTACTACAAGCCTTTATTCTCTTAGTCGCCTCTTACAACATTCACTGGAAGACATGGAGTGGCACTATTCTAACCCGGCAACCACACGGGGAGAGTATTATTATGAGTAATACTTACTAAATAGGTAAAAATCTCTAACACAGCCCAACCATTTTTATCAAGCATGGCTAAGAATCGTCCTGAATAAATTAGATTACAATTTCAAAAAAATTGCGTCCAATCGCTCCAGCCATTTGATAGCTAGACAGACAAATAGTTACACAACCCTTGGTTTGCGATGTTGGAATAATTAAATCGTCAATTCGACGTCGAATTCAACTGGGAAAGAGAATACTACCGCAGTGTCAGCAGTGTTTTATGAAGGAAGTCGTTGATCGCCGTAAATCTGCCGCTCGTCGGCTTCTGGACGGCAGACAAAGAACATGTTGCGAACGAGGAGGTTAAATAAAAATGGAATACGTCGGCAATAGTGATACTAACAGGGGTCTCCTGAATGCTCTCTCGATAAATATTGTAAAGCATACTGGTCTATTGTTTGCAGCGTTTAGGTGGCGACGATTTTGAAACCAGCATTAACCACGACGTCTTTGGCAAATCAGGACCTGGACAGGATTTAGCGCAAAGCCTGAGGCTCTATTCTACTCGGCTAATTGCTTTTGACATGTTATTGTAATGTCTTCAACGTAATAATAGCTCTTATTTTCATGACAGTAATGATGTCTAAATTAAATAGGTTACGATAGGAAGACGAGTAGAGATAAAGTAGATTAAGAGGCCACGTAATTACGTACACAGTTAGGTTGATATCTGTTAAAGAGTCTGCTTTGAAAAATTTAATGTCTTTTTGTCAATTTTTAAGCTTATTCTTTGGACTATATCGCAATCCGAAGTGACTGGGACTTGGTTTTTTTTTTCACCTCCACATACGACGGCTAAAATAGAATACTCCTGTAATCATGAAGAGTAGAACTATGGAAGGATATTCTAAAATAAACTCCTGAACGTAAAAAAAGAGAGCAGGCAAAATATTTTTTTACGAATGAAGTTGCAGGTTAGGTTAGGTTAGTAACTTTAGCCCACCATTCTAGCCAATCATGGCCATGGTCTTTGTTGACATAGATATACATAGGAAGTACGCAATGAGTTACATTCTTGTTGTTGTTTTTCACCGAAAGAATTTATGTGAGCACTAAAAATCCCTTCAGTGTTCCGGTTTGTTGTTGTCTTTTAAGAGTTGTTGTTCATAGTCGAGTTGGCCATTTTTGTGCAATGAAATTAATGTTTCGCAAATAATCAGGAATGATTAAATAGGTCCGAGTTTGATTTGGTTCCGCAATCATTTGACAGTCCGAACAAAAATTCTCTAATAGGTTTACGATGCATGGCTAATCGGAAACCTTTTTAAAGATAATGTCGAATTTCACCAACAACTCAACCGATGATTAGTGTTAATGTTAACAGCTGTCAAAATGTATGAAGTAACAGACGATTAACATTGATTAATCATCATCATCATCATCATTATCAGCCCGGGGGCGTCCACTGCTGGACAAAGGCCTCCCCCAAAGAGCGCCACAAGTCACGGTCTTGAGCCGCTTGCATCCAGCGGCTCCCCGCGATCCTAACCAGGTCGTCAGACCACCGGGTGGGAGGCCGTCCAACACTCCGTCTTATTTTGCTATTTTTATACGTATTATCTTATGTCAAATGTGGAAATTTCAGATTGATTAATATTTAACATTATTTGGTGAAGTCTGTATTAAATCTCATTAAAATAATTATCCACAGGAATGCTTTTTTATTTTTTTATTTTAAAACCACGTGCGAAATAAAGTGCATTAAAATGCAAAACAGATGAAATAAGTTCTGGTGATTGTATTTTAAAATGTAGACCACAACTTGGCAAACATCTTGAAGATGCCCTGCGACGAGGAGGAGGGACTACTAACATCCTGGTCTGGGGAAGTGGAGTGAAGCAGCAGATGATGTTTAGTGGATAGACCTTGTCCAGGGCCTGTACGGAACGCTTTAAGTCCTTTAACCTGCCGCCATCAGCAGTAGCCGAAACCTGCGGTCAGGTCGGGAGGAGGTTTTGAAGGCATTGCTAATGCAATTTATTAATAGGTTACTGGTATACAGAAATTAAGAATTAGAATTAGAAAGCTAGTGATCTGCCATTTTTGATCAACGGATTATTTAAGTAGGGATAAACAAGCAGTGTTTGCATATGCAACAAGCAAACTGAAAATGTCTATGGGCTTCAGATTTTACTTACTGTCATGTGGTCGTTAGCATTCTTCATATTTCCAAGCCATAAAAAAAATATTTTTGGACAGAGGAAGCTGGCGTACATTGGGACTTGGGAAAAGCCTGTGGCCGGCAATGGACTGTAACAAGCTAATGATGATGATAAAAAGTACAAGTGGATTCCCAAAACTGTCTAAATGCTGTAATAATAAAATGTATTTGTTATTATTGTAGAGAAACCTAATAGTCACGAAATGTATTTATCAATTAACTAAAGTGAAGCGAAGCTAACATTTCTACCTTTTCGTAAAGTTTTTCAAACAAATTTACTATCGCACTTTACTACCAAAAAAATTAACTAACTAAAGCAAACGATTTTCATTTTAAGTCTTGACACGTGTGTACAAAGTGCAAATTAACTTATTTTGCTATTTTTATACGTATTATCTTATGTCAAATGTGGAAATTTCAGATACAGGGTACCCTAAATACCAAGAAAACATTTCCTCGGGCAAGTTTCTTTATTAAGCGCAGTCGGTGTTTATGGGCACATAAATTCGCTTTATCTTTATGAATATTCAAGATGGCGCCGTTAATACAGTCCGTCGACTGTTTTTTTTCCGTTGAATAATGAGTTTGATGCGGTTGTTAAGATAGACTGCGAGTTATCTTGGGGCTAAGTTATGTTTTGACATCATGGTCTCAACAAAAAGTTTTATTTTCACGGGGAACTCGGGGTACTCTATCCTATTAGGGTACTTTATCACCAGGGCCCGTACTTTTCATGCCATTGACGCGAAAATGACGTCACGCTACATAGAGTATGATTCCAAATGGTTTTTATTGTAATTATCAACCATTAGTCGTCAATCATTTGATCATGTACAAATGAGTTAAGTAATCAGTTGACGCGTAGAAAAATAAAACCTAAAACGTAAATGAAACTATTTGTTTGAGAAGGACAGTGGCCAAAATCATCGAGTAACATATCATTTAAAAAATAATGTTTTTGTGTTGTAATAAATAATAAGATAATTAAATAGTCAGAAATAAAATTATGACATTGACATTCATGAAAGAAAATGGTCTCAATTTGCCATTTTTAGTCATGAGTGGTGAAAAATGCATATGATTGTTCCGAAATCCGTATTTTGATTGCGATTAAACTGTATTTAACTATAATCATTGTACATTAATTTTATGTACCAGTTAATACATACCTAAACACCTTCCAAACGAAAGCAGATCACCATGTATGTAAAATTTCGTCATTTTGACGTCATCGGCAAGAAAAGTACGACCCCTGTTTATCACTAGCAAAAGCACTGTAAATGACTGGACAAAGGCCTGATCCCCAAAGGTCTCCAGTGAAGTCTCCACTATGATCGGTCCTCGGCTTCTCGCAACAGCTAAACAAGACTCTCTGTTTCCCGCGACTATTACCAGATCTTCGATCGTCGGTCCACTTTATGTGGTCTAAACCAAGGTAAAACCTAAGATGTTGAACACCGGTACCCGACAAAAATAATTCCAAAATGCTAGCCGGTTTTCATGATCTGACAGCAATGCCGATTATATGGCTAAGAAATAAAATGTCTCCCAGAAAACTGCTTTTTTTAACTAGCTTAACAGGTATTATGGCGTTACAAACCAGAAAAAGTAGTTAAAAAGTCCAAGGAAGCTGTGGCTTGTTTGTCGCCTGCTCTCAAAGACAATTTCGAAAAACACAACTCATGCCTTTTGACTCGGAACATGATTATTGATTCCCAGTGACTCACAAATAAAGCAATAAAAGCGCTTACCCTGTAGCCTTTTTAAGTGGTCCGTATGACACAAAAATCTGTACTTAGAGAGGTTTTTTTTCTAAAATAACATTAAAAATAATGTCGTCTGGTGTTAACACACGAAGTCGATGTAAGAGTAACCCGGAGTGACTTACGGCCCTCTGCCCTCCGCGACCTCCGTTACTCACTCGGGATGCTTTATTACGACATTGGCGAAACCTTTTCGTTTCACTCCTCTTTTTTATTAGAGTTCCGTTGTCAAATTAGGAACAGGAACCCTTTTAATTATGTCCATCTATATATTGGCCTGTCTGTTTGCATGTTATAGTATCCATTTCTCAAATAGCAAAGACACACAAAAAATGTAATACCTAATAGGTATATTAATTTACCTACGGTTTACAAGGACCGGTTTTATAATTATTAAAAATAAATAGCTTATTGGATAATTTTGTTTTTGCTAATCTGTTATAATATCCGCTGCCCAAAAACCTACTTGATAAGGAGCGATCGAATCTGAAACATTAAAAATATATTTAAACAAAATCAGAACGCCTTAAATAAAAGTATTCGCAAAATGTCTTCGTTCTATGCAGGCGAGCTCATGACTTCAACGTAGGCGTTGTAGGCCGGTTCATTATAAATTACAAGTGATGGGTAGTACCGGCACTCGGCACGCAGGGGTTCAACTAGTTCAATGTCATATCGATTCAATAATTGTCTTTAATTTTCACACAAGAGGATATTTCACAGTAAGTACGGAATAAATTAGTACAGAAACAATATATAACATTGAAAAAGAAAGAGTTCTGTAAATCGGTTCTTGTTAAAACCACTAAAGAGCGTAAATGCAGCATGTTCTCCCTCGGCATGTTAACAAAAAATCCTTAGCATGTCACATATTCTGTATACCGAACTAGTAGTTTTGTCTGCGTAGAACTATATTTTTTCTAGGAAAAAATTACCCATTCCAAAACACAGGACCATCATTATGCCAAATATTCTAATCAGTTGAGCCAATTAAGCCGAATGTACTAGGTTACTAGGAACAAAGAGTGGAATTTTACTTATAAACAGAATTTTTTCCTGAAAATGTTATTTATTACCCATTACTTAGGTAAGTAGGTACACTCTTCTGTACCATATTGAACTGTGGCGATTGGATCGATACAAAAAGATCATTCTGCTTTGTGGCAAACAGGAAGATAACGAAGTGTTCACAATAATAAAATTAATGTGGAATTTATAACATGGTCAAGCATAGTGTTCTCAATCCAGTTCTCTAACTGACAGTTAGGTACGTCAAAGAAAGCAAACTTAAGCATGTAGCTGGACACTCCGCACCATTGTGGATGGAAATACTTATGTACCTACTTACATAATACCACTTTGTCTAAACTTTGAGTACCTAGTAAATTGTTTCCGATTGTTTATATTGCTTAATTTTGTCACTTGCATCATTTCTCTTGACAAAGCATAGGGATAGAAATAGGATGGATAATATATGGTTTCCAATTTATGTTTCGTCTAATACTCTTTGCCTAGGAGGGGAAACGAAACAAGAGACATAACCAAGCAATATGAGTAGATATGAAAATTATGTATTATTATATATAATTTACGGTATATTACTGTCAAGTAAATAAGAGCCATTTAAACGTTGACAATACGATTACAGGTCAAAGACTTAGTATAATGGTTTTTAACGCCTAATACTGATACGCTCAAAAACGATTTGGATTTTACGGCCTAGAATAGAGGCGAAGAGGGTTACAAAAACACATTTTCAAATTCAAATATCGAACATGGGGTGAAATAAGCCAGCTCCAAGCTGCCAGCTACTTGTAAAGGTAACACGAGACGCCGCAAAAAATCAATTTCACGCCGCCGGTTAATCCCTCATACTCTGAAATGAGACTGTTCCCCATCTTATAAAATCATCTAAACTAACGAATCTAAACTTTATGCAATTGTAAAAAGGATGTAAGTAATAGTAAATGTATGTTGGTTATAATTATAATCCTACTATTGTCCGGTGTTTGCGCGTAAAGTGAAACCTTGTTATTCTATTGTCATAGACGATAACATTTCGTGTGAAAAGGCAGGAAATATAAAATGTCACATTGAATTGAGGCTTACGATTATGATGCAAGCTGTCAATGTTTAATAATAAATTAGAAAATAACCATATGAAATCAAATACGTTGTTATAGGAACTCAACAAGTAATAAACTACCTATTTGATGATGAAATGTTATGATAATTTTCTCCATTATTCTCATTCAAGTTTCTCTTCACCAATGCATAAAATATAAACATAAATCGAAAAAGCTATACTTGTATACATATTTCTCAGTTATATATTATCTACTTTTAAAGATTGAGCACGGTGAAAGATTTGTATCCCTCATCATTAATTTCAAATTCATAACTATGAAAATTGGGTAGTGTGTCAAATTTATAGAAGTACGTAGTTTGTTTATATTGTTATGATATAAACTAGGCTTATATATCCAACGTGTTTAACAAGCAACTGTCAAACTTTTACTTTATTCAAAACCTTTAGAAAGCTTAAATGTTAGAAAAACACCGCTTAAATAGCAAGCAGTGACAAACAAACAGATGTACGCAACCCACAAACAAGCCCTACAACTAGCAACATCCAAAAAGCGGATTAAGGGCTCCCATCCATTGTAAAAAAATCTCATTGTCGAGAACTAATTACGCGCATGAATGCCACCTTTTGACAGCCCTGTGACGCGCCCTAACGGATTTGCTATTGCGTGTACAACCCTAAAAGTAGCACGGGTGTAAGCTAACCCGAGTTCTACGCGTATTTAATATAGGCTGATTTTGGATTGACACAAATTTATGTTAGTATAGGTACAGGTTGATCCAATTTCTATGCGTCTAATAAAAAATGTGTCGTAGATAATGGTGACAAGGTTGATTTAAAAAAAAAAGGGATTTTCTAGCGGTTGAGTAACTTAATAGGCTTGTTTCGCTATCGCTACGATCTCAAATTTGATTCTACTTCATAACAACTGTGGTTTATTTTTCCATTGTGACGTGATTAGGGGGTTTGTGATTGGTTCGCTTGTGACATGTTTGTCGGCGTTTGAGGTAAAATTGTTGGTAATTACAGAAATTTGGTAAAAGAGGGCTATTACTGTCAAAATAATGATGACGTTGTTACCTGACTCTGAAAACGAAGGGTAATGCTTATGACCTGTATGTACCTATGTATTTATGTGGTTTATCCGTGTTTTGTTGACACTTATTTCAGCGACAGGCTTTTCTAGGCGCATGAGTTTTTTTTTTAACCACAATGAGAAGGCTCGCGTGGCCTCAGGCCACCTGATGGTAAGTGAGACCTGAGTCCCATATACATTTGAAATCTCAAGACTGCAATCCTAAGACCTCAAATGCGTTGCCAACACTGAGGACTAAGATGGAATGCCTCTATGCTAGTAATTTCACCGGTTGTCTTATCCCCACACCGGGACCCAGCAATGCTGCTTGGCGGTGATTTAATGGATAAGATGGTGGTAGCTATCCGGACGGACCCTGCACAAGGTCCTGCCACCACTGTTATAGTCTGTCCACCTGTCTATTCCAACCTAACCATCGTAAATAATTTCAACGATAACCTCAAAATCACAGGGCAAGTTTGGTGAGATAATACTTTCGTTGAAATAAGTGTCTGTAAAAACCAGGGGACACCGTATTTATGTATGTCGAATTGTGGGGGTGGCGGCACCAGTCGGCAAGGTCTCTCGCTGGTAAGACATCGCTGTGTCTGATATCCGAGTAAGTGCCCAATCGCCCACACAAGTCATCCTGTATCCAATATGCATGTTTATGGCTCTTTGTTACCTCGTAGAGCCTAAACGGATGGCTTAATTTCGACCAACGAAATGACATTCGATTCGTGTTAGTATCACCACTGTCTCTAGGTAAAATTATTAAGCAATGGTTTTAAACTTACGTATATAGACGACAATATCAAACCCTTTAGTCGGGTTTTTAAACCGGATGTTTAAGACTGGTTGATGACTAATTTCGTCGTACGTTCTGCCCTTCTCCTTAAATTTCCTACTTATGTGTTTTTTGCTTCCTCCTTTCTTCTTTCTACATATTTATTAAATCTGAAAAATAATATACATCTGTTATCCGATATTGGAAATATGTCACAAAGTCCACACAATTTAAGTAAACTACATTGAATTTCTTTGTAAAGTTTTTTTATCCGTCGACCATTGTTCGCAGTACATCGTGTAATTCCATACACTCGCCATTTACATTCATACATTGAGCCCCTAAACCGAATCGAATTAATGTCATCGGATACTATTGTCGAGTGACACACTAAATTAAACACTCATTTTATAAAAAGTACTCCAATATCAAACCCTATTCATTTGAGTTAGAGTAGTATACTTGTAACTGGACGGCAAAGTTAAGTTGGTACTCATGTAAAGCTGGGCACAGACGGGCGGTCATTTGACACATCTCGATTGAAAAATGAAATAGAGTATAATAAAAATGTGATACTTTTATTTTAGATTTTACTAGTTTACGTTTAGGTGGATATTTAAATAGAAGAATTTAAGTACTTAGTATAATTTATGTTTTGTGGTTGCTTTGTATTGCTTCGTATTGTTGTCAGATTAGGTGTTTACAAATAGCTTCGGATGCTACTGTTTGTAGTTATGCAAATAAAATATTTCTATTAGCTCCGGTTACTTCTTTTGAACGTTCATTCTTTTGCTGATTTTTTATGGTCTTTGATGGACTATTTGACCACAATGGGATAAAGATTCCTAAGGATGCTTTATTGAAAAGTATTTTTTATTATAATAATATATAAATATATCGGCACTTAGTGCCCATGGTGTAAGCCTTGAGCTTAGTTTAAGACTTGCATGTAAAACATAATTATTTCTATAAAATATGAAAGAAACGGGCAATCAGCAGAGGAACAGTACGTGTACAAACTCGCGTACTTTGCTATTGTTATATTTATAAAACAAGTACTTACCTTTTGCCTGCGACTCCGTCCGCGTTAGGTACTCGTCCGTAAATTTTCTGGAATAAAAAGAACCCGGTTTCCGTTTCCGGAATTAGTTGAAGCGTTAAACCAAGAAGACGAAAAAATCGAGAAAGCGCACTTTTTGCCAGTATATTAGTAAAAATAAGAATAATTTGACATTATTGCTTAATAATTTGACGGGTTTCCTTTGTTATTCTATCCCGAAGCCCATTATCTTCTAACAAGCCACTAGTTATTAGTAGTTATAGTGATTCAGGTACATACAGCTAAAATTAAGGCCCTTGACTATTAAATGCTTACGATATGTTATTTGAACCAATTGTCCCACCCTAATTGACGCACCTTCAACATAAAAAACTGAAACATTTAAATTACAAATTCACCTCACTGTTGTTTAGGTTTAAAATTGCAGCGTGTTTTTAAATAACTTACGGCATTTGAGTTTTAAGGAGATATATATGTTTAATGTACCTTTAACAAGCGACCATGAGAAACTTGGAAATAGTATGGAATTATAGGTAATAACCATTTATTTTCAAGAATTTAGGAAATAAACCGCTGTTGTTTTTACAAAACTTAATGGCAGAATAATTAATCACTGTAAAAACGTTGACAATACAGGTCACAGACGATATGGTTTATACCGCCGAAATAGAATCTCGGCCCGGTCAAGTGAATAAGAGCCACCATAACGTTGACAAAACGATGAAGCAATCGGGATAGACCAAAAAAATAACTCACGGTCTTTATATTCTAATTCGAAAGAATAGGTAATTTGAAGAGACCAATTTCATTTTCACGCCACTGCTCGGAAATGTGGCGAAAGATGGTCTGTTCTTGGTCCCCAAAACAATCGATAGTTGTACATTGAATGAGCAGGCCTACTATGAATTTAAACAGACCAACTATGTTAACATTGTTGGTCTCCATTGACCAATAACATCGGTCCGCTGATCACTAATTCGACCAATCAGAACACACTTTGTGCTGCATATGAAATTAAATTGGCCAATGAGAAGTCGTTTTATTTTTTTAATTATATTCATCCCTTTACGGATATGCAAAGGAATCAGATTCCATACAGCCATATATGTCTGCTTTTAATTATCTGAAATAAAGTTTTTGTCACGGTGAGAGTCGTCAGTTTAAAAAACACCTTATAAGATTTTTTTTTATTTCCTCGCAGTAGTCGTGAAAAGCACTGTGTTAAGCCTCGGCCGAAAGTGCAATAGATGGACTCGTACTTTCGAGGGCCTCCGCTACGCGTCGGCCCTCGAACTAACTCGTCCATCTATTGCTTACTCTCTAACCTCTACAACAATGTACTATAATTTTGAATTTGACCCAATAGTTTTGTTTTAATATCTTTATTTATTCAGCAGACATTTTATGGATGACATGATTATTTTATATTTGGGAGGGCTTTTTCTAACAAATTACAACCATTAAATGATATCTAATGATAAAAAGTGATCGTAACAGTGTTTTAAAACATACTATCTCAAGTGGTTTTCGCCTAACCCGTAAGATACAGCTACGACGGCTTCAAGCCGAAAACGAAAGTCAAACAAAGGTAAATATACTGTTGTCGAAATAACCGAAATAAATAAATATTACGAAAACTTAATAATGCAGAGCGGCTTTAAAACCCTATTCCTCGAAATGGTTTTCGAATTAGAGTAATTATAAAAATATGAACAATCCGAATTAGGTTTTCCCGAGTAGAATAGCGCTACTGGCATGTTTTACGTCTAATCTAATATTTAAAATGAGAAAGTGTGGATATTTGGATGTTTGGATGTTTGATACCCAATCACGCTTCACCTACAGAACGGATCGGGATGAATCTTGGCACACATAGGGTAAATTAGGACATAAGATAGTTTTTATCCCGGAAATTTGGACAGTTCCCGGAGGGAGCAACGAATAACGGGGTCATGGGCAAAAGCTCATCATGTCAGCCGAAAGACGTCCACTGCTGGACATAGGCCTCCCCCAAGGCTTTCCACTCAGACCGGTCTTGTGCTTTTCGCATCCACTGCGGTCCCGCGATCCTGACGAGGTCGTCACTCCATCTTGTTGGAGGCCTACCTACAGCTCGTCTTCCAGTCCGCGGACGCTACTCCAGAACGTTCTGACCCCATCGGCCATCAGTCCTGCGAGCAATATGCCCCGCCCACTGCCACGTCTGTTTAGCTATTCTTCGGGCAAAAGCTAGTTACATCTAAAGCACAACCCTTTTCCGCTCGCTGTAGTCGGTAAAAGTGGAAGCAATTATTTCCACCGACCCTCGTTTCTTAATTTATGTGCGGGGAACAAAAGAATGATCGTGTTGTTAGGTAATTGATATGCCGTACAATCTCCATAGCACAACAGCACTTATTCATATGAGAGGACAATTATGCTAAAACATGGCTCGAGGATCGCCAATCAGAGGTCGGGGTGACGAGAGGACCAAGGGTTCCGTATGTTATTTTTGTTGCTTTTTTTATGTTAAGTTTTTTAGATTTATACTTGCTTTTTAATCTTATATCTTCTTATACATAAAACGCATACACGTAGGTAATTACCTAGGGACGTTGGGAGTGGGCTATGAAAGGTTTTTGAAAATCGAATACTAACGGGAAGAAAAAGAGAAGTAACGTACCTACATATCTCATAAAAGTTGAAATGTTACTTTATTATACTTTGCAGATTTAAAAAGAATTAACCTTATAGTTTCTGCATTTTACTCAAAAACTATGATGATAATGATGTATAATGATGATATTTAGAGAGTAGTGTCTTGTATAAACTGCTGCTTAACTTAGTTTGGTAGCTAAATAAGAAATAGTAGAGTAGATTAAATAACAAGATAGGATAGAATTAACTATTTATTGGTCAAATTTCTCGTTACCTCAAAATGGTCCACGTTAACCATCTTTAAAAAATGTTGAAAGCTTCACAATTTATGCACCCAGTTGCACTTCTACTTTAATTAAGCCACGGAACCGAGCTCGCGACGACTTACCGCACTTGGCTGTATTTTTGCAAGTCAAATAGCAGGCTATTAGCTGAACCCTGCCCGGGAGTGATTTCATGCTAATTCGCCGATTATCATGCTAAGCCTGCTCGGGACGCTGCCAGTCCATGTAATATCGATATAATATATTAGGATATTTATGAAGTGTTCGTCGAGATGACTTTACATGTTGGCAGGCGCAAAACTACATCTTGCATCTTTAGGGCTGAATTTTGAATTGGCTGGGTTGCATGTGACATACATACATGAAAACCAGTTTTCGGACTCGCGCATCGAGGGTTTCGTACCGCCATACAGTAAGTAATATTATATATTTTGCGAATCGAATCAGCCTAAGAAGCGAATGAACCTAACTCACACTTGACGCTTGTATGTTTCACCGTTTTTAAGATACAAATAAATAACCAAAAAAAATAACCTCCGTAAGAACGCATGTTCTAAAAAATATAACAGCTTTCAGGACTTCCATTCTTCTCGAAACCATATTCCTTTCGACTTATTTTCGTATAGTCCACGTTACGATAGCTCTTATTTACTGGACAGTAATCACCAGGGCTCGGACAAGTCATCGCAGAAACTGATATGGACATGGGACCAGACTATTATAGAGTCGCGACTTAAGATTATTATTTATTATTATCTAAAACTGATATATTATTATCGTAATTTATAATTTAACATTTGACCTTTTTAGTCACATATCTGTCATCGGTTTGTTCCAGACAATGCAGAAGTTAATGGTTGCATATGTGCAACGCAACCATCAGCATTAAAAAAACATTTAATGGAAATACCTTCACACACGAAGCATTTAAACATCAGCTTAGAAACCTTTTATTGGATCATCCATTATACTCCGTCGATGAATTTATGACACTTATATTGTAAAATTATTATTGTTTGCTTGACCTTTACTTCTTGCATATTGACTTCGGAAACTGACCATTTATTTATTAGTTGATTATGTACTTATTAATGTTGTCTTTGATTATTTGTGTGTTATTTTTATTTTATTACCATTTTGTTATTTTTGTATTAATGTTGACGATACCAATGTAATTTCATATTTTTTGACATGCAATGCAATTAATATTGTAACATTACATTGATGAATAAATAACTAAACTAAACTAAACATGTATGGTGAATTTTGGGTTGCAGTAATAAATGTCATTGAAAAATATAATTAAATAATATTGTACATAATGCGATTCTATTGATCTTGTTCTATTGCCGTCTTGCGATTGTTTTGCGATGACTTGTCCGAGCCCTGGTAATCACGGCCGAGGTAAAAATCATGCGATAACATGCCAGGGGCCTCTGTTTTAGGCGGTAAGAACCATATCGTATTTGACCTGTTATCGTACTGCCAACGTTTTTAAATAGCTCTTAATTACTTGACAGGAATGGGGCCGAATTGAGAACAATTCCATAACATGTCCAATGTCGTTTTTACCGCCTAGAATAGAGGCTGAGCTGTCCTAATCTTTCGTCTTACGTGTCGTTATCTAATAAATGCATAAAAGTTTTCTCATTATCTTCATCACTACTTTTATGCCTAAAGAAGTTTAGAGTGCCGTAAAAAACTGATTCCTTACACACTCCTCTAAAGTATAATACGCTAATAACAAAAAATCTTTCTACGCTCTATGCAGCATATAACGGTTGACTGAAAAACAACCTTCAATTTTAATAAAACTACTTCCTAGCAAAGTACCGAACCCTATGAATACCAAATAAAGACGACAGCCCTTTCGTAAGGAGATTTTATAAAAGAGCTTTTTTTAAAATGCCTGAGGGCGTCCATTTTGTGTGAATGGCGTCGGGTGGCCATTTTGTGTCTGTAAAAATTGTAAGTTATGGCGCGCGGTGGAGTGGTGAAAATACGACGCTCTCTAGCCGAGTTTTTCACTCGGCTACGAGTTAAAAGCCAGTGGAAATGTGGTTGCTTTTGGTTTAATTTTTTTTTGCCAGGGCGGAGATGACTCCTATATTTTGAGAAAAAAATAACAGCAACAAAAGGGACACCAACAATTCGGTTCAGTGTTATTTAATTTTGAATATTTTTTAAACCTAAATTTACATTTGCGGGTGGTAGGACCTTGTGCAGGGTCCGTCCGGATCGCCTCCACCATCTTATCCATTAACCTACCGCCAAACGGCAGTGTTCGCATTATTGTGTACCGGTTTGGGGATAAGACAGCTGGTGTAATGACTAGCATAGAGGCCTTCTATCTTAGTCCTCAGGGTTGGCAACGCATTTGCAGTCTTAGGCTTGCAGTCTTGTGTTTGCGAATTCGATTCCACTTACCATCAGCAGGTGCCCAATTGCCATCTCTGTGCCATAAAAAAAAAACCGACATTTAAATCGAACAAAAATTTCCCGACTAATTGAGAACCTCCTTTTTTTGAAGTCGGTTAAAATAGAGCTTGACGTTTATAAATGTAGGTCTACAGATGCAATCAGATGCAACCGTGGAACGTCAATTAAGTGGCGGGGCGCGCCTTCGTCATTTCAAAACACTGTTACTAGATACCGCGGTTGAAACTAGCGGCACTTTTACATGCTGCTAAATACTACAGTATTAATGTTTCGAAATGCATAGTCGAGAGAGCATTCTCGACCTTTTATCGGTTGTATTCGCGGGCCATAATTTAGGAAAATCGCGCGCCGCTCCATTACTCCTGAGAAACGGCCACGACAGATTTTGTAAAAGTAAGAAGGCTAACTACCTCGGGATAAATGGTTCGTAAGGGTTTCGGAAGGTAGCGTTACCCGAGCTTTGCTAGTCTTTGGTGACTTGTAAGTTAAACCAAGATAAGCAATGTAACGACACGGAAGTTCGACCGCTAAATGCAAAACAGTCTGAAGTTAGGAGAGGAATTTATTAATTCCAGAAATTAGTGATGGTACGTGTTCGATGCCTTTCTCTTTGTGTGTGTCTATCTGTCTGTCATTGTCTAGGGCTGGAATGATGAGGAACTAATTAACTGTTAACTATTGAGTTTTAAACTACCGATGATGGTCTTAGCTAAGTTTTATGACAATCCTGTGAAAGACGTCGAGTGGAGGCCTCGTCCCTGGTTTATATTTATAATTTACGCAATTTCATAAAGTACTGACTTACTGTTGACCCTTGTTTTAATTAATGCAAAGAGTACATCAGATGATAGGCGACAAAGACTCCAAGAATAATGTTTGCTAGTTTAGCAAAAGATCATGACAATTTTTCCAACAAGACAGCAAGAGGGAATAGAACTTTTCTGACACTAAGAGTGGACTAATATAATGATTTTAAAGAGAAATACAAAGATAAAGAGACGTTTATTCGCAACAATACAAAATTACATTACATAGATACAAAAAGAACAAGACAGTGATTTTAGGTAAGTAAACGTCAGTAAGTGCCATTTATGGCGTTTTGACTCGGGCATTTCACTAAAAGTTCTCTATGAACTGATGTAAAGTTACGGTAATTATCGTTTGTGGTATACTATTTACTATAGTACAGTTGTTTTATATCCCGAAAGCGGGTTTGCCATACTTGCGTGAGTAGATGCATGTACACGTTGTCTTGTCTCTGAGTGCGTAGCTGTCGTCACATTGCGACACCGATGGTGGGTGTACATATGTGTTACAAACAATTACAACTATTACAAGTATGGCAAACCTTCTAAGTTATTTGGCGTTCTATACATCGATTGTACTTGTCAAGACTAGAACCTTGGCAAATATAGTTACGTGATTCACACACAGCTCAACTCAAACTGGCCTTTTTCCTTGTTGTCCGCACGCCTTCCTTGTTAATTCGCCAGCCAGATGAAAAGTTAAGCTATTACTCGCTTTTCCGAGCACTCTTAATCTTGAAAGACAAATTGTTACCTCTTAGGAATTAATTTGCAACGCCCCTCGTCTCTCATCGTTACTTTGGCGCTTTAAAAACAACATTTTTACTTTTTAATTAGCCTTTGATGTTGGCCAACTGTTGTTTTATTAAATTGTTTGATTTATTTTGGTTTTGAATGTTTTGAAGTTGACGAATAAAGGACCGATTAGGGTGCTTGTTGCATCGTTGATATTTTCTTTATGAAGGAAATTTCAATTATATAAAAATTGGCATCAAACATAGCACTGCTTACGGTTTGTGAACGGAACTGTAAGTAATAACTTCTAATGAAAACTCAGCTAGGCATAAATAATATACCAACTTTAAGAGGGAATACAGAATCAGTATGATAAGATGGTATTAATCCGAGTGAACACGTTCAAGAAAAACCTGTGGAAGGCGGAGAGACTCGTCTCGTCGAAGTTTCAACATATTATGCTTTTTATAATTTTTGTATGGAACCCTTAAAACAGAATACAAGGTTTAAGAACTACAAATATAATGCATTGAACTTTTAGTTTCAGATTAGAATTTTACTCCTTACTACGTACTTATATCTTAATTTGCAGCTTGTACTAATCAGTAACTATGATTTTACACAAGCAATGTTATTAACTAGCAATGTTTATTAGTTGACTGATTGTTCAGTTTCTTGTAGCGGTTTTTTTCAATAGTGGTCTCTCCTTGTGACGCGCTGTTATACGCAAACTTGTAAAAGTGCTCGAAACATTACAGAACAAAGTTTTTAATTAATTATTGGCTTGTGTTTGGGTGCTCCAAAACGAGAGGAAAACGGGGTTTCTCTGGTCTCAATTGCGGGAAATATCATTTTGAACCTAGGCGACGCTCGGTCTACAAGATCTGTCATAAGATAATTAAGAACAATGTTCCTTAGAACAATTAAGATAATTTGTAAGAGAATCGGACGTGTTTCAGAACTGCTCATTAAGTTGTTACAACTAACATTAATAACAACAATCTGTCACAATTACAAATGACGTTATCTGCTGCGTAATTAACGACGCAGACACCTCGCGTGCAGCTATAGCGTTATAGTTATTAGTTTAATGGTTATTACTTCTGTTCATTTTAAGTGTTATTTGTTACCATAAGGTGCTGATGGTGGCAGAATGCCGAATGCTGCCAATGTTAACAATGCTGTCTTAGACATAAGGTTGTTTATCGATCTCTTAATAACCCATGTACCTACATTACATTAAAAGTGTCATAATAAGGTCCCGCTATTATTGAACGTCAAAAAAACGATGCATAACAAACAGCATTATTAAATGGGGTATTATGTTTAATCGCTTAGCTGTCGTTTCTGAACTCCTAAATCAAGTCTGATTTCCATGATTTATGAATAATTATGTTGTAGTTGTTATAAAACGCTAGGTTTGTATCTCATCCTCTCCTTCTTTTTTTTTTCTTTCTTTCCAAGAACTATTCTGCAAGAAAAAAAAAAGAAACAGACCTAAGTAGTTTTTTTATAATATTTTCAAGATATCTAAAAATCGTACAAATCGGATGAGGTTTGGAAGAGAACTTTATGGCATTTTTTATGGAAATATTTAGCTTCACAATGCTTTTATTTTACCCATTACTATATGACATAGATTTAGAAGGCAGATCAGTCGTATATTTTTTAAATCTTGGTTTTGCCAATCACTGGAGAAATATTAATGGTAAAACGCTGGAAAAACATGAAAATCACGGTGGGTACTCGTGATGTTTGTCACGAAGACAACGTTCTAGTGTTGTATTGTGAGGCAATAAACATTTCAATCGCCACGACTCGTTCATATATGGGTATAAACCAAAATAAATGTCCAGTTCTAGAAGAGTTTTGTCACCGTAACGAAACTTTCGATTATCGTCAAACATATATTTTCGTAACGAAATTATATTCAGGGGTCTCTATTGACTGCCATAAAGTTAGTTTCGATTATTGTTTGCCAAGTCGTTTTACATTATACATATTAATAGTCATAATGTTTTTAGTCATAATTTTGATGATTATACATCGGAATGACAATTATTGCGGGTCTTTCTGTTGGAAGTCATAAAATTCATAGTCATGCCAATTTATGTCACAATAATTTAAGTTCATAATGCCAAAGGTAATAATTGTACTTGTTATAAATGTTTTTAGGTCAAAAGTTATGACCTACAACAGTACAACAAATACAATTTGAAGTAACTCACTTTTTTAAAGGCGAAAATTGCAAAGTCCACTTCCAAATATTATTTTCTCAATGTTCAAACAAAATATAGACATGTATGATGTGACGGGGTCGACGGAGCTCCTATTTCTGGATAGTTAAGGCCTTCGGCCTTGACGCAATACTAACCTAACCTAACCTATTGATCTAGATTTATCGTCTATAGTACGGGTATTTTGGTTAGGCAGGAGGCTCTGCCCCCCGTAACCGCCTCCGTTACCACTAAGTGTTGCCTTTTAATGATTTCCATAATTGTAGATATAAGAATATTAAAAGCAAGAGGTATGTTGAGTTGCAGTGTATTTGTCAAACAATAATTATTATTTTTTCTTTAAATTATAGTGTTTAATATTTTCGTTATATAAAAAAGTTGTAATTAACGTTTGCTAGAAAACCCGTATGAATTAAAATAATTAATAAGTAATAGTATGAAAGTATGTCCTAAAATATTTCTGACTCATTTTTAACATGCCTTTGAATGTTATAACGTTTTAGGTTATGGTTATGGCTTTTGTATATATAATTTTAACATTATGGATAGTTAACGTTCGAATTATAAAGCGTTATGACGAAAAATTGTTATGACTTCCGATAGTTATGAACATAAACAATATGGGTACAAATGTCTGATTTTTAATAATAGAAACTATAAATGTATGGCAGTCAAAGGGATCCCTATATTTAGATATCATTTAAGTGACATTTAAATAGCGTCTATCTATATGTAGGTACATGCATTTTGGTTTGTACCCCTTTTTTCTGTTTAGGGGAAAAAGTCTCTTTAAAATGAGACTTGCAGTTCCAAAACTCTTCGACCCAATCAGCAATCCAATCTACTACCCATATTTGGTTATTATACTAAGTAAGTGCAAAATATTATTGATTACAAATTAAACGATGAGCCCGGCCGCGAAAGTGCAAATGAAATAAAAAAGAAAACCGTCAAAGACACTCAATTCCGGTAGCCACACAAGTAAAATCAATTCCCGTATTGAGCCGCAGCGTCTCATCTCGCGTTGATGACGTCACCGCCGCCATTTGTAAAACTCAATTACGCCCCGTCACAGCCACCGTCTCTAATAATGATAATTGATGACGAAATTTGCGAGCTTTTTGTGAGACCGGCTGTATTTCACTGGGTTACGTCTCCGCTGTGTTACGTCACGTCACTTCACGTTGGTAATCTCTCCACGTCGGTAATCCTTTCATCCCTGTTATTCACGATGATGATGGATATCTGTTTTGCGTTTGCACAAACATCGGACAAAAACAAAAAAAAAAGTGTTATTGTGGTAATAGATTGGCTTTAACCTGTCATGGTTAAAGAAGTGTAAATGAATAATATATCATGTAATAATTTCTTGCAACGATTGTAAATGTACTAGTTTTATATATGTTTACATAGTATAAAAGAAAGTAACTGTATATATGCTTAGATGTTTTAAACTTCGCATCGGATTTAAATACGGTTTTCATCAATATACCTATAGAGTGATTGCAGATAAAGGTTTACATGTACAATAAATATTCTGGCTTATGTACGGGTTTAGGCAAGGGTGAGTCGCTAGTTAAACATATACTATTGTGAGATGTTACATTAAATTAGTTTTATAAACACTTTTTGCGAATATGAACGAAACATATTTAAATATTTCTTTGACCTAATCTTATTGTAAATCGTCCGTCAATCACGCGTAATTTCACGTGACAATGGACACCCGCACGCCCAAGCCACCATATTTCTTCATAACACGGCCCTGTTTAATTTGTAAATCGCCTGACAACTGATTAAAACTCTTTTGAAAAATTCACGACGGCGGGGGTTCGCCTACCTACATTTTTCTTTATCGGGATATTAAATAATATTAGCTGTAAGATTAATTTAAGCCAGGGTTCTGTAGCATATTAGAAGTTGTTGAATGTTGCCATCCTCTATTGTGTCTATGGCCTCTATTAATAAACTGATCTAATCTTGGTTATATCAATTTAAGCATCAAATCCTAGAAAGCTGTTATATTTGACGCGTCTTGAGACTGGCATCTTAGGGCCGGCACAGATACAGCTAGGCGCAGCGCAGAGACTCTTTCACTGCCATAACATTATATTCTTTGAACGTGTTCAAATAAGATCGAAATTAATTAATACCACAAGTAATCTCCGCAAGCGGCCCCTGAGCCAACTTGGATTAATGTGATCAATGTGTGACAAATTTTTGTATTATCGATTTCTAATATAACGGCTTTTTATTTGTCAAATGTTGTAGATCGTAGATGATCACGTTTGTACCTTGTCGGTTAATTTATTTGTTTTAAAATGTTGTATAACATTATTTATAAGTAGGTATATTATATTTGTATTTTAACAATTGGGTACGTTAATGGAAAGCAAAAGAGTTCGTTTTTTCATAATTAACGTCTTGTAACACAACATCAAAAAAACCAAAGACCGACTAGCAGATCTGATACTTTAAAATAGTCCTCTACAGGATGTTTGGTAGACATTTGGAATTATTACGCAAATCCTTAGTAGTTTTCGAGATACTGCACGTTTTATTTTAATTATATGTTCTTTTTCCTCATAACCATACCTTTTCCAGTAAAACATGTACTAATAATTTATGGGGCTTAAGTTTTTCTTTATTTAATTTTTTACTACGGATCTCCAAAATATAAAGAAAAGAAAAATAAATACGTTCCTTCCCCGTTTGATGAAGCAGGGTGAAGCTTTGTTGTCTGAGCCGGAATAAATTAAAACTCCTTCAAATAATAAATCGCACCGAAACACCGTACTTTGCTGGACATCATTGAGCCACGAAAGTATTAACTTTAGTGCAAGTTGCCAAGTTGTAAAATCCGTCATGAGTTTGGACAACATGTATACTGCAAAATGCTAGCTGCAGTGTGATGCTGATGAGGTATTCTTCTTCTTCAGTCTTAAAATATTAAGAGTAAAATTGTAGGGTTGGTTTTTGTTCGAATACTAGGTACTTGTTGCGTTTGGGACTGGTCGTGCAGAGAAATAGTTCTTGACAAAGAAATAAAACGAATAAATTCAATTTTATTTTTCTCTTGTATTTTAGTAATTAAATGATTTGACACAATACGATATAACTTTGGCCGTATGACAGATACATAAAAGTCTTTTCAAACCACATGCTCGAAATTGCCCAATTATATATCATATTATAAACCTCAGTTAAAGCAAGTCCAACCACCACCATCGGCTAACCAACAGGTTATAATGAAATTAAGTACAATATTATAACTCGGCGGGTAATAATGAGTTTAAAATTTGTATAAAAAATTGTTCCATAGAAACCTGCAGCAAAGGTTTCTATGGAACTTATTTGAATATCGAACTGGCCATTACAAGCCATATACGCAAAACAAAGTGAATAAAAAAAAAGCCGCGAGTGTTGCACAACGATGCAGTATTAGTTAGCAGGAGGTTGAAGTTGAAAGATTAATAATAAGTTGAGTGATGAAAGCGAGAGTGATAAGAGATTTGACGTTCTAATAAGTAGCCTTGCTTTTTATTGTCCCGCAAAAGGTGAGAAAAGTAGAGTATTAATTTTTGGGATAAAGCTGTTTTCGTCTTGGGCGAGTTTTAACCCCTCTCTGCACTCAGAACTCCGATTTGATTCCCTCGCTTCGCTCAGGAATTAGCTCGCGACGCCCTCGCTGCGCTCGGGAGTTAAATCTGGAGTCCCTCGTTTGCTCAGGATTCAATATCGCGCCCGTGACATAAAACAATGCTTTATGCCCTCGGTGTATAATCTACTATTCACTTATTATGTTTTCGGACAGACGCCCTGATAACGGAGCAATGTTGTTTTTATGATACAGTGGACACAATTAATATTCATAACTCGTCTTCAAGGATTGCAAACAGTGACGGGCGTAAACGTTCAATAAAAGATCTCAATTTATTCGGTAATAAGTAATGAGTTTCAAGACAACAAGAAGTATTCCACTGAAAATGAAATAAGTGAATTAGATTTACTAGTCAGTGTTTCTGTTTAACTCTAAGTGGTAAGTCATAGTCATAGTGCGGCTCGGGTAGCTCGCGGTGCGGTATAATGCAAGGTGAAGTTTGTGGTCCTAACACAAAAAAACCAGTTGAAGCATGTTGCAGAGATGAAGACAGTAAAGAAAATGAAGATTATATAGTGAAATGTATCGGTGCATTCGGATTATGGCAAGCCAAGGTCTATTTCCTAGCAAGTTTTGCTAGATTCATAGCATTTTGGAACATGCTAGCTTTCATGTTCTTAACCTATGACACGGAATTTGTTTGCGTTTCTTTCAACGGACCAATGCCAATTCATGTGAATACATCGACTTGTTATGAGAGTTGTTTGAAGTATGCGTTTGATGAGGGCCTGTTTGTGAAGAGTTTTGTGGCGGAGTTTGAGCTAATATGCGGAAGAAGTTGGATGGCCAGCTTTGCGCAGACGGTGCTGATGCTTGGTCTGATGTTTGGAGTATCTTTATTTGGATGGATTTCAGATAGGTAAAATGCATAACTTATTTATATAAACTTAAGAATGACGACATATTATTATAATTTTTGGAATTACCTATTTTGATGAATTGCCTCTTTATTTCCGATAGTTTAAATTTTTATTCGCGTAATGCGCATGATGCTTGACGTGAAATAATAATTTGTGCTTTATGCGAATTGAAATTTAAGGTATCGTTTTATTTTAGTTTCAATATGTCAACATCTGTAAATCATGAGTAGAAGTTTTATATCACTTACCGCGATACTCAGAGACATTTAGTGACAATTATCTCGTTCCTTTTTAATCTTTGTGTACGAAAAGTCGTCACTATGAAACTCAGCGAAGTGTCGTCATTAACTGACTCTTGAGCGCGGCCGTTGGGTTCCCTTTATCTTGCATCTATAATATCGATTGCACGAAATGTACTTCGCTTAACGGTTATCGTTATCGCAGAAACATTTTAAGCCAAATGATACTTTAGCATAATAGCATAACTGTCATAACGTATAACATTCATTTGGCAGAATTTTGAATAGCAGAATATTCATATTGCTGACTTTAATTTATCAGAATTTTATGTAGCGGAATATAACTTCCTCCGATTGTATTACGGCATAATTGTACCATAGGATTATAAAGTTATATATATTCCATAGAGACTTCTTGTTTTCAAGTGCCCATAGTTTTGTTCTACGGTGAGATATGTATTTGCGGCCATATTTAGACATGATGTTTTAACTAATTCCTTTTTAATGATATAGGTTTCAATTCTGTTGGTGCCACACCCAATTTGCCATAGATCCTTTCGCCGAGACATAACTATTTCATCATAGGACTATTTATTTTAATCAACGTTTTACCAATGTACTATTCTACCAAAGAAAATTATGCGAAATGACAGTACCTAGGTACGCTAATAGTAATTCTGCGATATGATGATTCTGCCAAGGGTTGCTATGCAAAACGAAATTATGAAAATCGATACTTACTCAATAATCAATATCTACTCTTAATCGAAACATTTTGACAGCTAATCAATATTAAAGCGCCAAGTTGCCGAAGAAAACTACATTTTTTTCGTAACCTTGCCTTTCGTTTTCACAGATTTGGTAGACGCAACTCATTTCTGCTGTCAGCGGTCCTGAACACGATACTGATGGTGGCGGCGCCTTTCTCGCCTAACTTGTGGGTGTTTTTGTGCCTAAGATTCTTAATAGGAGTGACGACGGGAGGGGTTCTTATTGTGGGTATAGTCATCGTTTTGGAGGTGGTCGGCCCGGAGCATCGAGATACGGCAGGTCAGTCCGTGTATAATTTTAAAATTAATTTGATGAAGGTTGTTATAGACCATCCAAATAGAAAGTCAAAGCATGTTCTGCTTACTGGTTTCCAAGAACTCGAACAAGACATACTTGTTATTAAAATATAGATTTTTGGCATAGAGAAGGTAAATCCCATGGTAAGTGGAATCTACTAGTGGGTCTATAGTCTTAAGACTGCAATCCAAATACCGTACGGTTTTCAGATTAGGCTGATTCGAAAGTATGTTAAGTGGGCTTAGTAATACAATGATTAATGTTCTTAGTACTTACCTAATAAAAATGTACTCACAAGGACCCTTACCCAACTGTCCAGCATGTATTTTATTTTAGCTGCCCAAACTCAACCTGGGAGAAATTGACCTCCAAAGTATTGAAAAGTGACTAAACCCTCTAACTTCTATAGACCTTTTTAGCTACTTAACCTAATCTAATGTTTCCTTGTTAGTACCAATACACATGCCGTACCAATTTAAGGTGTACGATGTACTTTGTAGACAAGTATTCTATTTGTCTACGTTAGAATGTGTAAATTTTGGTGTGGTCTCGAGAAATACGTGCCACACACTATACCAAAATAATGATAAGCTATATTATTTATTTCAAGGTTGCCTCGTCACCTTGCCCGATGGCCTAGCACAAGCGTCTCTGGTACTATTCGCGTACCTCACGCCGACATGGAGGTCGTATCTCTTGGCGCTGAGTATCGCTTGCGTTTTCGTACTGATGTTCCTGCCGATGACATCAGAAACGCCTAGATGGCTCGTTTCTAAAGGACGGATGGATGAGGCAAGGAAGTTGTTGGCTCAAGCTGCTAAATGGTAATCAAATTTGTATACTTGTTCTGCTTCTGTAAATGTCCTTCATTGTCAAAATTCTGTAAAATGACCATTAGCTAATCACAATCTTGCTTTTAGGAGAACAATGTTGTAATAAATTTCATACTACTTCAGTAAATATGAAGAACGGTTTAAACATCCCAAAATAGATTTATCCTTATTTCCAGTTACAAAGAACACTCAAAAATATTTTCTATTTCCAGTAACAATCTGGATGTTGTTGCTGTGGAAGAGAATATGAACAGAATCCTGGCAGATACATCTACAAATGACAGTAAGCCGCCCACGTCGTCCACGTATTGTAGTTTATTCAAGTCGAAGAAGTTGACCGTCCGGACATTATGCTCGTGCTTCATTTGGGCTGTGAGCGGAATGGGTTTCTTTGGTATTGGCCAGTATACCACTTTCTTGGGTTCAAATGTGTATATCTCTATCGCGATCTTAGGTTTGATGCAGGTTAGTGTTTTCATATTTTCTCATGTATAATAAGCCATGGGGCCTCCTCCTCCTTAATCTGCTAGCTTTGATACAAATAGCAATGCTTTTACGGTAACTAAAGTAGGGACAACGAGTGATGGCACTTGACACATCTGACAATAGTGTTGTGAAACATTCCATTTAACTATCGTAAAAATTCTGTCAAATGCGAGTAGTGGTTTACCATTGAATTGCCGACAGAATTTTAATCGAATATTATTTCAAAGACAACGTTTCAAGTATTTTAATTTCATCGACAAGTCATTGCGTCGTGGACTCGATACTAGGTAATTTGAACCGAGGTCTTTTAATTAGTAGTTGACATAATTATTTCAATAAAATTCATGTCATGACTAATCATTTATTTTATTTGTTTGACTGTTTAAAACAGTACTTTTCGTATGTTTGGGCATAGTGACGAGATCCACATCAGAAGCGTAAACGGAGTCCAAATAGAAAAGCAATGGTCAACAATTAAGGGCAGTATGGGTGTCCAAAATTTAACGCCAGGTAAAACAGATTCGGATCACATGTACGCAATACGTAGTAATGTTAAGACAAAACTGACAGCGAATGAGTGACAATTTAATAAAAGAGGATACAAAAAAGGATTTATTTAAAGTACTTACATAAATAAAAAAAGCGTATTAAAAGCGTGAAGGGTAAAGTATGGAGGTGAGTTCAAGGCGTGGGTTAAATATGGAGACGTTTTATTGTATGCCAATAGAGTTTTTAGATCAAACTCTGGAAATAAACCGTTTGGCTCGAAGAAGACGACATTGTCAGAAATTTGAAATATTGTGTCAAAATATACAAACTAAAAAAAACATAACAATATATATGTGGTTACCTATATAAAACTTCATAGGCTTACATGTAAATTGCGGTGGAAGGGGCGTCATTTTAACTTAGACGAGCTCTACGTTTCAGTACCTTGTTTATTTAATCATGTTAAAACTGCCATATATATAAATCTCACAGCGATTAAAGTGACAGGGTATACTAAAGTGTACACATGTTTGTGACTTTGAGTGTACCAGTCAGCGATCCTTTGTTATCATCACGCGAATTGTTTTTTTGAGATGTTTTTTATTAGTTATGATTAAAACGATGAACGCAACGAAAAGCAAATAAAAACGATCTCAAGATGAAGCTAGTTACGATAAATGCGTTTCGGTAAATTACAGCCCCAGCGGTACATCACTATTCCGGTGCCTGCAACAATGAAGTTTGACATCTGTTCCTTTATACTTGCTGTCAATATTTAGGGAACTTCATGAGCGAGCAAACAACAAGTCAAACGTCAAGTGCCATCACTCGGTGTCCCTACTTTAGACGCGCTTGAGATTTTATGTCAGCGTAATCTTACTAATATTATAAATGCGAAGTTTGGATGTGATTACTTAAACGGCTGAATGGATTTGAATGAAATTTGGTACAGAGATAAATGTATAGACTGTAATAGCACATACGAGTAGGCTACTTTTTATGCCGGAAAATTGGACAGTTCTCTGTGGACACGACGTCTAGCGCAAAAGCCTGTATTATAAATGCTAAATTTTGTGTCTTAGTTTGTTACTCTATCACTCTACAACGGCTGGACGGATTTGGATGAAATTTGGGATGGAGTTAGGCACATCATGGAATAACGCTAGTCATTTATAAAGCTAATAAAGTCTTATAATAGGCCCTAAGAGAGGCATCTCTATGAACAATGTTTTCGTTTTATTTCAGGTGCCAACTAGTTTCATCGCAATGTGGCTTAACAAATTATTCGGAAGAAAAGCCATTACAATAGGCACTCTGGTATTAACTGGAGTCACCATGGTCATTCTTATTTTTGTGCCTCCAGATCACTGGTCAGCCGTATTCCTCGCCATCACTGGATCCAGTTCTATTTGCGTGACTTTCTGTATTGTATATATTTACACTTCGGAGTTGTTTCCTACTCCGTTAAGGAATATGGCTTTTGGTCTGAGCGCAGCAGGGGCAAAGATAGGAGCCATGATAGCCCCTTTTGTGGCAACTTTAAGTCCCTTTTGGGTCCCATCTTTGATATTTGCTGTGTTGCCCCTGATGGCTGCAGGCATATGTTTAATACTGCCGGAGACAAAAGGAAAGAAGTTGGAAGATCATATCGACTAAAATACGTTAGTAAATTATTATATATTTCAATAGCATTTCAATGCACCCAAAAAAAAATCGTTTTACGCTTTTACTTCTTTTCTCACGTGCAATATCTTATTTAAACTGGCTTAATAAAATGGAACTACCACCTTAGTCAGTACTTATTTATTGCATTTCCATCAAAGCTGACTTTTAAGCTATGCCTAGCTATGCCGTGCAAGAGGCTAAGATAATGTTATCCTTTTGGGGAATTTTTACATTGCCCTGATTGAAACGCAGGCTTAATTACAAGTCTTTATTAAACTAAGGATATTTTAGTATTACGAGTATTATGGCTGACTTGGGTGGGAGCTATAATATGACCTATGAGGGAAATGGCTTTTCCCAGTATCATCTTTTTCCTGCTGAATTTTATTTAAATGCCTACTGTTCGTTATATGCCTTCCCAAGCTTCTTCCCATTTGCCCTATTTACCATGTTTCATGGTTTTAATTAACTCAAAGTATAGGTATGACTATGATATTGTAAATATTGCAATGGTATTAAAAATTACATTTCATATAGTTTTCTACTATACCTATGCCGAAAAGTATAATAATTGTAACTATACCAATAATTACAACTCCAAGGGCAAAATGTTATTAATTTCAACTGTTTACTTACCTAGTGTGACCTATTGATTGATAATGTCTCGCGGTTAAGCGCCGTATCTTAATGATTTATTACTTTATACTATTATTTATATTTAAATGTAACTTTCGAATACATTCTTATGCTACCTGCTAGTGTAGAGTTATACTAAGAGGTTTTATTATAAAGATGACCACAGTTTAGTGAATTGTCACGACAAACTCACCTACATCTATTTACTAACTCCGGCAGCTTAACGATCCGAAGTAGATGTTGTTCGCTGATACGAAGCTTAAAGCGCCTGCTAGACGGTCGCCAACAAGCACCACTGACAGCGCGACCTTGGTCGAGACCGACCGTGTCGACAGTTGTTTCCAGTAAAAATTCGTTTGACCTTCGGACGCCCCCGGTCGCCGAGAGTGTGCTGGCAACCGCGGCGCGGTTAGACTTGCCGTTTTTGAACCGTGCGGCCGCCTGTTTCCGAACGCGCAACCGGAGGCCACATGGCGTGAGGCCCCTCAGAGAGAGGTTCCCTCAGAGGAAGCAGCACGTGCACACATCTCCAAAACTATGGCATCTCAGTGCGAATGCGATTTTATAACAGGATTAATTGATTTATACAAGGAAAATTATGGATAATTAATAGTTAAGTAAGTTAATTAGATTTAGACGGGTTCTCGAGTGGAGACCACGGCTCGGCAAGCGTAGCGTAGGACGCCCTCCAGCCAGATGGACCGACGACCTGAAAAAAGTGGCTGGTGGTGACTGGATGGCGAAAACGGGAGATCGGGCCTTGTGGCGAACCCTGGGGGAGGCTTACGTCCAGCAGTGGACTGCAATGGGCTGAAATGATGATGATGTTGATGAATTAGATTTAAATGAGTTAAATGACTCATGAAATTTCGTTCTTTAAACCAGTGATTCATCCATATAATAGTTCAAACTGGCAGGTTCGCCTGCGGTCTCTGCGCACGCTCGGTGACCAAAAACGTCCGAAGGTCAAACAAAGTTTTGCAGAAAACAACTGTCTACACGGTCGGTTTTTACCAAGGTCGCCCTGTAGGAAATTCTTGTTGGGGACTGTCTAGCAGGCGCTTTTAAGTACATTATATGAGACCTTTTGTATCACATACCTACATTAATTAATTAAGATTAATATAAAATATATACATAGTTTCGAACATATTTCGTCAAATTGCTAAATAACCATCAATCATCATCATCATTTTATCAACCAGAAAACTACGATTAGAAAGAATTAGAAATTCTAAAGTTTGAAGAGGAAAAAAGGCCAAGCCAACTTTGTCTAAAGAATTGCTGAACCTAATAGATACAGTTGTCAAAACGTATCGACTAACAGCCGATTAGTAATTAACAGTACATTAGCCTGTTTGGTGACCTCTGACTTTTGAGGGAGACAGGTAAAGTAAATAATATAGTAACGCCTATATTATTGCTATTATAAATGCTAATAGGTCAAAGAGTTTTCGAATGGCGACGGCGTTTTATGAGATGCAGTGGATAGGCCATATAGACCACTAGACCAGTCAATATAGGTAAGTACATATAGTTTTTAATCCACGGCAGTGCACCTCGCAACTCAAATTGTCGTTGCTACATGATGCGCCAATGTACTAAATATATACATAAAATAACCCTCCTGTTAATTAAGTAGTGTAAGGGGCTTCATGTATAAAAATAGTTTTATTCTGTAATGTATTTCTTCAGTGCTCTGACGCTTCATGCCAGGTTCCTATATTCAAGAAACGAATCATTTCCTGGGAACCGGACAAATAGAGATTTTTACAGTAAATTTACCAACAAGTAGCATTTTACCGGACAAATCGAATGCATCAAACGAATAAATTGAAATAAGTAAGGATTATCACGTAAGTAATTGGCCTACTGGACATCTATTAATGCTTGAATTTATTTCTACGCGTTGCTTGTTAAGATAAATGATAATATATTAAGCTGTTGAGAGTACTGTCAATAATTATTGATGTATTTGAACGCCCGAACCGCTGAGATAATATCTTTACTGTCTACGCCCTTATCTTGAATTATGAGTAAGCCATTATCAAGCTATTAAGATACACGCCTTCGGGTCAAAGGGTAGAAGGATTTATTACGAAAATAATATCTTTTCTTTAGATAAAACACGTCGTAAACCATCGAGTGTGGCGATAAGTAGTCAATGAATTCCGATGAGCTGTTATTGATATGTCTAAACCATCAGATATGAGTATTTTGGAAATTAAAAAAGTGCTTTTGATTAGCCGTAATTGTAAATTTTCATTTTTTATTTTGTTGTAGGATTTCATGTTAATATTAAAGTATTTTCAGCCGGTATCGTCATGACCCGAAAGACGTCTACAACCTTCATTGGGGAGACTTTCCTTAATATGCGTAGTTGCACTACAAATGAGGACAGTAAGCGCATCAAATTTCCATTTTATCAATTATTTAAGTGAAGGCACTTAAATAATAACAAAGATATACACCGGTTTTTTGTTCTGATAAAGTCTTAGTGCCAAAAAAATGAAATAATTTATTCCTACTTTAAAATTTATGACAATATTTCAACAGGACTAATGACAAGACCTAATCAAAAGAGGCATTATTTTAGCTCCATCTCTAATGACTCTAATCCGCATTGACAAAGTAGGGATACTGGATCAATTTGCGTCATCGTCATCCTGATTGGGCTGAATGGGACATCCTCTGCATCAAAAAGGCCGCCCCCCACGCCGGTCATTGGTGATGATCGCCAATCAAAGGCCGCCGCCTTGGTTTAAGTATGCTTGTTGCATTCAGTTATGATTTTCATCCGTCCATCCATGATAAAAAAAAAAGTTGCAAATACACATTCACTCCCGCTACGTTTCATTATTATTGTTTTCGTATATTCCCAACATTTAAACTATGGTTATTTAGGTTACTCCGGGCATAAATTTGTTTTGAATACCTAGACAGAATGTGTCAAAAAATTACCAGCGGTAACCCGTGATTAGGATATTGGGAACCGACATTAGATAGTGCCTTAAAGACTCAGACGTGTAAAAGCGCCCTTAAAACATCCTTATGAATTTGTCTTCTTTATCTTTTTGCTTTACATAGTATAAAACAATCGGCTTTCCAATCTGTCCGTCTGTATTTCTGTCTGTCTGTATATCGGTTATCTCCTCCTAACCCACGCAAAATATTTAGATGCAATTTTAACCATCAGTTACACTCTTTTCCACCTGAGTCCTGTGACAGCCGTATTTCGTCATTTCAATCACTTGCTATACTCACATGCGAGGTATTTAAAAATAGACGATTAATAATTTAAATTTTTGAAATATTTTGTATGTAAAGTTAAAGAAACAAGTGTAATAAGTGTTTATATGAGCTGTCACAGGACTCATCTTAGGTAAGAGTGTAGTTATTTTTTCACAGAAAACTCTGATATACCGAAGCGAACTTTGGGCGGGTCGCTGGTTAATAATAATTCAATATTCGTCCCTTGTCTTCAATTCTATTTGCAGGTTGGCTAACTGTATGAATAAAGCAACAAATTGCGTCGTTGACCAATCGCGGCCCGCACGTGCTTCGCGCTCATATAGCTTATTTAACTAACTAAACGAATCAACCACAAAATTAGCAATAAATGTCTAGGATCCTTTTCTAGACTGTTATTTATGGGCATAAGGTCTAATTTAATTCTATTGAGGGCCGTAAACAATTGTGCTTAGCATACATAGTGATTATTACACATTGTTTTGTTCAGAATGTGGTTTCTATTTTTATCCTGCCAGGAAAATGCGGCAAATAACTTGGTTACCAACATTGTAAGGTTACGCTATGACATTGCCGTCAATGTTAAATAATGTTAATAGGCGCAAAACCAACCAGTGACATGAGCAGGAACCATTTTGCTCCATCTGGCACACGTTTAGTTTTTTTGTTTGATGATATGTTTTCCTGTACCTGTGTTATATGTAAGCAAAAAAACTTTTTCTCTCTCTGCCTCCTTTGATATTCCTTCAAAAAGTAAAATTGACTCCCTACTTTAAAATATTTATACCAAGAATTTACGAAAAACGTCCAATACTTTCTGGAACCCTTGTTTCTGCGGCTGTCTTTGACATGTAGGTACGAGTGTATAAAGCCAAATCCAGCCTCAAGTTCCCTATTAAGTCCGTCCAGCGTTTATCTAGTTTGTCTGGGGCTGATGGTCGCGTAAATGGCGGCTGGATGGCGATGAAGCCACAAATCCGGGACGTGGTCGGCGAGATCGGACCGATAGGGAACAGGCTAGCATGAACCAATTGTGTTAATCAAATATCATAAATGTTGGCAATAACGTGAGCGCCACCAGCTCTGGTTAGTCTCTGGGCATTAAAACGAATACAGCTGGAGCACGAGTTTGTTTCGACTCCTCTTTAGATGGCACTCTTAAGAACAGCTTAGAATTTTAAACGTATTTTGCTAATTTTTTGTACACCGTTTAATAGTTTTAAAGGCTTATTGTTGCTATGTACAAATTAAAGTAAAAAGAAAGTTGCGGTACTTGTAAAGTCAGTAATACAACTCTCTCAGCTTTATACGCAAGTTTAAAAGACACGCCCGAATAGCTGGAGCTGGTAGTAATTATCTTACTAACCAATTATTAACAGCTGGGTATAAGTTGTAACATCACATCCTACAAACAATATATTAGGGCGTGCAATCTGAATTAGGTAGTATTAAACTAAATTAATTTAATTGTATTTAAACCGGAAGACGAGCTGTAGGTAGGCCTCCAACAAGATGGAGTGACGACCTCGTCAGGATCGCGGGACCGCGGTGGATGCGAAAAGCACAAGACCGGTCTGAGTGGAAAGCCTTGGGGGAGGCCTATGTCCAGCAGTGGACGTCTTTCGGCTGACATGATGATGATGAAACTAAATTGTATGAATAACACATTTACGTGAAATTATTTTCATAGCAAAGAAGTTCAACTGAAATAATGCAGGTTTGTATGTATGTGTACTCTTTATTTAACAAAATAAAACAGGTACGGACCAGTTCAATTGAAATAATTCTCCGCAAGCATGCTAGGAGGCCAAGGGATCGGCTTCGTCGAGAAATGACTGGGATTACCGCGTGTGATCACGCCGGGGGCACACTCGGCGATCGCTCAAAGAGTACCTAACACGGGATCACAGATTAGATACGTGAAACTTGACCTATGCGTGAAATGTGATGATCGGATAATTTATTTAATATTTATTGCACAAAAGAATATTCTTAAAATACAAAAGGCGAACTTAGGCCGTAAGGAATTCTCTACCAGTTAACCTTTAGGCAAAGCAGAGATCGTAGTGGCGGTGCAACATAGGGTCTCACTATATGTATACATAATAATATACACCTACATATCAATATACATATATTTCTAATTTATAAAAAAAAACTAAACAGTATTACAATTAAAAGTTCAAACTAAAATTATTTAAATTAAAATGAAACTAAGCTACTCAAATATTAAAGATGTAAATAATAATCACCACTATAAAAAGAACACCCCCTCTAGCAGGTAAATAAATAAAAGCAATAAATAAATGCACATTTACATACATATATGAACATACGAGTAAGTACAAAACATTACCGATAATATAACGCAATCAGACAATCATGATGATGTCCAGTCTACTTTAAATGCGAACTTATTCGGAGCTTGCTCGATATTAAGGAGAAGGTCGTTCCAAAGTCGAGCTGCCTAAAGGGCGAAGGAGTTGGACAAAAAGCCTGTGCGGTGACGAGGGATGGAAAGTTCAAGACTGGACAAGTGGATCGTCGCTGACGGATGTATTCTAATGTTGGTGTGTTGCACATTCCTTGGTTGTTTTTAATTGAGTAAAGTTTTGCTTATTTCCAAAATAGGTACCAGACTTCTTTCTTTACCTTCAAGATCCTTAAAACACAAAATTACTTCCTATATTCACCTTGATTTAAAAGTTTGTCGATCCCAGCATATTGAGATTTTTTTGGATTTTATCGCATAATAGTACATTATTGCCTAGGCAGGGAAGTAGGCAATTGCAGGCCGAGTATTGGTTTATAAATACGAAGCCCGTAATTGCCGTTCCTGCCAAGGCAAATATAGTGCTTTCTCAAAAATCGCAAGAAAAATCATCATCAGCAAATTTGCATTATGCATACAAACAGAAACTCTACGTGAAAAAACCATCACTCTTTATCGCCTCTTTGTTTATGACAAGGAGAAACGCAACCTTTTATTTAAAAAAAATACAAGCTATCACAGACAGACAAAAAGAGTTATGTTTCGAATAAAATATGCATGTATAAGGCTTGTGCCCTCATTTCATTTAGGCCCTCTTCACTTAAAAAAAGTTACAAATTAGATAGTAGTAAAATTTGTATGCGGGTTTGTGTAGAGAGCACGCAATGCATTTTATTTTTAAATTTTAGATCTGTTAGTAAACTTTGTACTTCGCGTCTCAATATGTAGATAATAATGTCAAATTTTCCGGATATTTTTGAGAAAAAATATAATCTCAACGTTTCTAAGACTTTTTAATACCCCGGTTAAGGAGGATGTTATTAATCATGCTATTTAATAACGAGAACGTTAATATACAATTTGTAAATTATAAATACAAATTGTAAAAACAGAAGGTACCAAATGCGTAAGAAGCTTGTTAAATGGCAGGCAGCAGTATCAAAATATTTAGAATACTTCCTTACTTTTCTAAAAGAAAACCATTTTTCATTATTTCAGACTTGTAAGTGTGACTTGCACTAACCAAACCAATGAATTGCTAGTTAGTATTTAGTATCAATAAATAATGACTAGAGTCAATACACATCTGTTCAATAAATTACACTTCTGCACTAAAAATAGTACTCTTTGCTCCTCGGAGCCCAACTTGGCAGAACGATGATTGATGCCAAACAACCTGTGGGCGGCCATCACTTACTTGGTATCTTTTATGGTATCGGCACCGATGAAATTGGTATCTTGTTCCTGTAGCACCCATTGTTTTGGTCTCTCGTGATTTATAACGGGTGATTACGATGTACCAAGATAAGTGAAGATTACACCTACTTGAGGCAAATTACATGGATGGACGAGAGCGTCCAGTCAGGGAGAATAGAGGCATACAAAAAAAAAGAAAAATATACTGGTAAGAAAATACAAAACAGGGAAACATAAATTGGAAAGAAAGAAGTAGGTAATCGAGGAAATACTATTTACTAACACAACGAGACGTATTTGTGGTATCACGTTTCATGGCGCTAATATTTCGAGATCAATGTCACATACAATAAAAGTTACATCGTCATAGACATCGATTTTTAGGTGCACGTAAACATGTGCAAATAAACTTCTGAAGTGGTTTGCATTAACAGGTAAGTATTTAGTGTGCACAGCACATGCACGTCCTGTGCTATAACTCGTTGGTGGTGGTCCGTCGGTAGTGTTGCTATCATTCAAGAATAATAATAATACTACACCGAAGGAGCTACTAATAGTATGCCTATCATAGATATAATATTAACTTTTAATCAGGTAGGTATTTAAGTCTACAAATATAGACATTTTGTTTAGTCCCTTTTGGCTTAAACCCAAAACTGCACTAGAATATCTACACTGGGGATTGTTTCTGTTTCAATCAAAATAAAAGTAAATTTAAACATCATGCAAAGACCACTATATATGCTTACATTGTCCAAAAGTGACACTTAGATAATAATGCAATGCAAGAAATGCAATAAACTAAGTACGAATTATTTATTCTCGCGTTCTTAAACTGATCGAACAAAGCACTTTTGGGATGACTGGGAGAGATCCTATCCTTTCATCATGGATCGGTATCAAGCAATTGTAAGCAATTTCCAATGACCCTCTTAGTATGCACTGCGGCGTTGACCGCCGGTGGTCTGCGATTAGTATGCGAGGGCAAGACGGACGCAGGACGGCGTCGTATGCCTTCTTAATGTGTGCTTGTTCTACTGATTTATTGATGATTTTTACTTGGCACTGGTCTAGTGATTTCGTAACTACTTGTAACAAGACTGTCGGTAAACGTTGAAGTTCTCAAAAGTCTACGATAATTAAAAGCTATTGGATTACTTTAAGAGGTATTTGTATGTATGACGTGTTGAATCAGTTTCTTCTTTCCTTGTTTTCTTAAACATAACTGCCTCAATAGGGAGTATGCATTTTTAAATCGCATATCTTAGCAAAATATGAAAATACCGTAAAAGAGATCACCGAAAGTGAAAGTAAAATTATAATAATTTAAAATGTTTGATTGTTAAACGTTGAATTTTAGAGTTCCGATATGCACTATGATGTCATGTAACAGATCGGCCATGGCTTCATGTTAAATTCTGTTTTGCTTAAAACATAGGAACAGGTTTTTCTTGGCTTATATATTGGTTAATTATATAGCTATTAAAAAACAGATTTTTGACATTGTTTGTTGTATGAATCAGCTTTTATTGAAGCTGTGAAAAAAAGTCATGCACATTCTCTATTACCTACTTTATTCGTAGCAAATAGAATAGCAAATAGAAATAGAAAATGATTGAATTTACTATTTTTTTACTATGTAATTGAATGAGATTGTGTGTCTTGTGACCGGATTCGTCATAAATGCACCTGACGTTTGTTTCTTAAGAGCTACAGTTGACTTTGTAGCGGCTTTGTGCATATAAAAAGTGGTTGTTGTTAGTGATATTAATGTATGTATCACGGGACTGACATAGTCGCCAAGCGACTCAAAGACCCTAATTTGAGTAGTAATAGTGAGTAAACCGCACCTTTATGGTAAACCGTAACAACTTTGCTTAAAATAAAGGCACCGATCAAATAACTTGTATATATACTTACATACACCCCAATAATGGATTTTGGAAAATAATGATATAGTCTGGCTGGATACATAATATGCTAGTTATTACAACGAGGGTGTTGTGTTACCATGGTTAGGAAAAGTGACACCGATGTCTTATGAATCAATGAGTGCCTCATTACCTATTTATTATTCTGACAAGGGGTTGAGGAATAATTATTCAACCTAAACGTCGTTTATAGTTTAAGAATCGATATTTTTACGGTTAAGAGATGAAGAAAAATTGTGATGTTAAGAATTTCCATACGAAATACGATAACGTTTCTCGTCACTTAAACCTAGTCCAATTTTTAAGATTTATTAATCTGTTGTAGATATAACGAACTTTGTACGTTTTCAAAATAAAATACTAAAATGTACAAACCTACTTTTTTATAACGACTGTAGCCCCTTCCAAAATCGTGGAACTCCTGCCTGCCTGGAGCGGAGCTAATGAAGGTATGGATTTTTATTTGACACCTACGTGATTTATTATTTATTTATTTTTTTCTTTGCCCCGCGGCGAGTTGAACAGCTACTACCGCGGGGATATGGCGTTTCCACTATGATGTGATTTCGCCAGTGTTAAGTATATATGAGTATAAATCAATATAGTAATAAAACACAATCCAATCTTCTCTAGGAAGATTGGTGGCAACGTTGTACGGTGATATGTAGGACAGAGGCCAAGATAGTTTTAACCTCTGTACCACTTCGAGTCCACTTGAAACGAGAAGTAAGATGCCAGGATACACGGACGAAGTCCAAGTCTTCTATCACTGTGCAACACAAAGGCATTAAAAGTACAAATCACTAACAAAAAAGAACTTTGAACACCTAAATACACAAAAATAAAAACTAAAACTAATTACACATCCGCCATCTTTTGACGTTGCAAATGGCCCTACGTGATTTAAGCATTACTTCACAATCCCCCTGACGTAGATAAGTCATGGATTTAATAATGGAAACTGAGGCAAAATCTGTAAACACATCAATCAGCTTCAATCTACGCAAATGTCACCACAAATCTGCTATAGATAAAACATTTGCGCGTCAACCTAATACGGAAATAGTTATCAGCATATCAGCCATTAGCTTTAACAGTTTATGTGTTGAAAGCCGATCGGTTTTACGAGCTAGCGTATTAATGGGATAATTTATGGCGAACGACTGTCCTAATGGAGAGCGGTTTATACAGGCCGCGATGCCGTGTATTGGATAATTTACATACTAAATTAGAGTTTGAGTCATAAACAGACGGTTATACCGTGGGGAATAAGATATTATAGATGAATTAATAAATGATGATGTATTGACATACATCGCAAGTTTGAATGTAAATTGTAAATTTAACTGTTAGAAAAGGCGTGAATATGTTTTTTTTTTTATTGATAGCTAAACGGGTAGGTGTAACTTACCCTAACGAAACGACTGCCATGACGATGAATCGAAATTAAGTAAGTTTTTTTTTATAAAACATGTTGAAGTCGTTGAAAGGAATATAATGCTAAGTTTATGTCAACTCAAAAACTCCACAATCAACCATTTAGAAGTAAAGTTCTTGTAATTACAGTTTAAAGCGTTCAGTTCCGTAAACGCTCCTTTCCCACGTTTTCCGCCCCCCAATTAAAACAAAGTCAAACTATTATGAAACTCTAAGTATACGGTATCGGTCTCTAATTGTTGAACTACCGCAGTGCCTTGTCGCAGAAAGGCAATGAATAATTTTGACGGCGCAAACATTAAACTTTGTGGTGGTACGGGTATGTTTCAACCTCATTCCTTTATACCGGGGGTCGGATTGTAAAGGGCACCACAAACGAACAGATTATGTGCAGTCCCAAGTCTATTAACCCATTTGACAGTCAAAATCAATATAACAAAATGTCTTGTATTCGTACGACGGGATTTAACGGTCACCACACATTTTCAGTTTTCAAAGGACAGTTCGAGCTCGACCGTATAGCGGATTCGGCCGTGAGGTGTTCGGTCGAGATCACTGCGCGCACCACACTCGTAGTTCGAAAAAATCTTCAGTTATAAATTGAAAAAGAAACCCATAGTTCATGTTCTAATACGATGAACTGACTGTCAGTCTGTTACCTTTAAAGGTAGCTTCACACGACAGTTGACTAAACTGCGGCGCGACGCACCGTATAATTTCCACATCGAAACGTGGCCTCCTTGCCACTCGATACTTTATGCATAGTGTCAAGTCAGTCTTGCTTACTTGGAAGTCCTTGAAGCTTGAAGGCAAAGACTGTCTGGTGTAAAGATAAAGACTGAGGTGTTAGGTCTATTTAAAAAAGTTAAATAAAATATTATACAATTTAGATATTTTTTACGGTGCCTGAGTAAATCAATGAATGACTTTGCTAATAAACTTCTATATGACAAACATTTTCCATACCGTTTATGCTTAGGTAAGACCATAGACAGACAAGGTTACGAAAAATATCAACGTCAAAAAACACACAAGTTAGTCCAGTTACAATATACATAACAAAATTGAAAATTCAACTACTTATAGTGATAATTGTTAGAAATATTGACTAAGAAGTACCGGTTAACTGGGGGTACTTTGATTTACGGGGTAACATTGACCGACCTTAAAACGATAACTATTTTAGTTGTTATCTTCTTAAATTGTTGAAGTCATTATATAACTGTATGAGTAGCTCAGTCCTGATGAAACATTTAATAGAATAATTAAATATTAAAGATAGTTTTTGGGGTGGCCAATGTTACCCCGTAAATCAAAGTACCCCCATTTTACGTATCTCAAACTGTAAAGACTGATATTCCTTAGCCAAGATTTCTATCAACCTAGGTACCAAGAAAACGTTAGGTAATCGCGTCGCATTTACAAATGACATACAATTCTAGCTTAAATTATGGTCCTTTGAATGCAAGTCGGCGGTATTGTGAAATATAACGGAAAACAGTCAAACAATGGCACGGCCCACAAATCCATCACAACGGCGAGGCAACTATAAATGCGGCTCTAAGTAGCACTTTACTTGCGCAGGCGCTCGTCGAGGCAATCGCATTTATTTCTTTATTTATCCAGCCAATAAGGCCTACATTTAAATAGTTCATTAGAGAAGAGACATATCCAGCCCTTTGTATGCGAGGTCTGTCTTTATATTTGACTGCTTGATCGAGCCTTGGACACATAGTTCTGAAGAATGGTCAACCGTTATCGAATCGAGGAGAATCGAAAGGAGTATAAGTTGGTAAACCTTCCAAAAATCGAAATTACACGTAGGCTGGCTCATGCCAACTCTGATTTGTGAATCCAACAGAAGATTTGGATAAAATATCTTCCTAATTAAATAATTGAGTTGCAAGTACTTAATGAAAACTATTTTAAAGCTGTAGGACATCCATTTGAATTGCTTGATTATGTCCTATCTTGTACAATTATATGAGAATCGTCATGTCAGGTGCTGCAAAATCAGAGTTTTTTTTGAAAACACCACCAAGCGGTAAGAGTAACTCCACACAGTTTGAACTTATTATTATTATTTTAAATACAGGGTATTTTTTTAATAGGTGCACAGATTTTTATATTAGCTTCGCTATTGGTAATCAATAACACATGTAATGTTATTTTTACTCTAGCTTAAAAATATTAGAGATATTGCCGATTCAATGATTCCACTAATTTAACGATATTCATGGACCCTCTAATGCAGGGGTGCGAGGAGAGGGGAGTGTCGTCAGGCAAGTTAATAAATGAAGTTTCAAATTTCGATTAGCAAGACAGTGTACCGTGTGATTTTATCCCAGTTGAAAATTGACTTTACTGTAAAAATTGTAGTGACATGACGCTGTCAGCTGAAGTTTCTCTATTCGAAAAAACTAGTTTAATTGTAAGAAGGTTTTTATTGTTGAGGTTTGTAAACAGTGATTTTCTAGTGTGACTTTGTGTCCACACGAGAAGGTAAAAGAGGGATAATTTGCAACATTTTTTTTTTAACTCGTTTTACTGTCGTAATACTTATATTATATTAACGATATAAAACCATATCTTAAAATTGGTGCACTAATAAAAAAATTACCCTGTATATGAATATTTTATAAATATTTGACGTCCCGATGATGAGTAAGTCTCGAAAAATGCTGACGTGATGAAGTTATGTATGCACACACTGCAATGGGAATGGGAAATGTGCTACATTCTCTTTACTGATGCTAGCGCTGAGGGGTTGGGAGCGGTGCTAATTCAATGTCCTGGACGACACACAATGCTTTGAGAAGCGTGGGAATTCCAATGCAAAACAAAAACTTAACGTATGTAAAAGGATAGTTGACGCGCTCCTATTTTATTAATTTGGGATATCAGTAAGTGCATGTAATGATAATGTGTCCTAACCTCGTTAGTGTTAATTCGAAAGTGTGCGTTGTTTGTATCATGTGCCATTTAAACAAAGATATCATTTAGTGTATTTGGATAGTGCAAAACACTTAATTTGATATAAAAAATTTTACCGTTTCCAGGAAATACCAATTTATTGCTAGAAAATATGATACATTTAAGATTAACACACTCATGATAAGAAAACTGATATGAACGAGCGTACGATTTCATTCATCCGTATGTCATTCACTATAATTATCTTTCAAGTTCTATGTATGTGTGCAAGTTTACATAATTCAAACACGCCGGGCGTGTGTGCGTGTCTGCGCATACGACTCCAAATAAATGCGCCATAGAACTGCAGGGAAGGATCGCTAGTAAGAAAATAAATAGCGTTAATTTGATGAAAGATCCGCATAACCGCTTTTAAATCTTATGTTTATATATTTACATGCATCATACATAAACAGCAAATTACCAGCAAATAAAAAAAAACTTGTTTATTATTCTGTAAACACATTTTGCACCATTACGATAAAATGTTTACCAGTGTATTAGAGACAGGTTGCAACTTGCAAGCCCATCGCCTAACAAATACTACAAGACTTTATTCCCTTAATCGCCTCTTACGACACGGGAAGACATGGAGTGGCACTAATCTAGCACGTAACTAGGTTATATATGTAGTATACTACTGTAGTATACAATGAAACGGAATTATATTTTGAATTGTCTAACATTTATTAAAAACTAGCATTTGCGCACGACTCGCTATTTCCTCAGGAATTGTTAAATTAAATTAATCATATTTTCTAGCAATAAATTGGTATTTATTGCTAGAAAATATGATACATTTAAGATTAACACACTCATGATAAGAAAACTGATATGAACGAGCGTATGATTTCATTCATCCGTATGTCATTCACTATAATTATCTTTCAAGTTCTATGTATGTGTGCAAGTTTACATAATTCAAACACGCCGCGCGTGTGTGCGTGTCTGCGCATACGACTCCAAATAAATGCGCCATAGAACTGCAGGGAAGGATCGCTAGTAAGAAAATAAATAGCGTTAATTTGATGAAAGATCCGCATAAAAATTTAAATCTTATGTTTATATATTTACATAGATCATACATAAACAGCAAATAACCAACAAATAAAAAAAAACTTGTTTATTATTCTGTAAATACATTTGGACCATTACGATAAAATGTTTACCAGTGTATTAGTGACAGGTTGCAACTTGCAAGCCCATCGCCTAACAAATACTACAAGACTTTATTCCCTTAGTCGCCTCTTACGACACGGGAAGACATGGAGTGGCACTAATCTAGCACGGAACTAGGTTATATGTAGTATACTACTGTAGTATACAATGAAATGGAATTATATTTTGAATTGTCTAACATTAACTTTTGCGCACGACTCGCTATTTCCTCAGGAATTGTTAAATTTTCAGGAATTGTTAAGTTAGTTGAAATGAACGGTAACCAATGTGCTATTCCAGAGTATAAACTATCTCTGTACCTAATTTTATCCATATCCGTTTAGCTATTCTGGCGTAATTGAGTTGATTTATGACTGTGTTAATATCATCTGGCGAAAATTATTATAAGTAAATAGATACACAAAACAAAAGACAGGAGATGAAGAACAAATCTGTCCGTAGGTATTAACTTTTTATAACTTTGTGAGGACACATTATGCCGCGTCAGTATCACAGTGCACTGAGATGTGATCCTACGCGATGGTAAGGCTTTGGTGCTGGACGGACGCGGTGCACCGCCAGTCGTTACTAGAGATTACTGTAAATAGGTAAATTCAGTAATAAGTGTGATAAACTTAAACATTGCATTTTAATTCCGGTAACGGCTTACCAAGTGGATATTTCCCAACAATTTAATTGCTGCAGCCATATTTTTATAAATAATTAAGTTCATTAATATCAATTTCGTATTCATAGGTTACATGTGACTCCGGATGCAAAATCAAATAATTAAAAAAACATTTAGCAATCCAATCGCGCATATACGTGTAACGGGTCGGATGTAGTACGTCACTCAGTTTGACTAGTGACGGGCATCGGCGTTAAAAATAATGTCGATAAATTGCAAGATCAAAGCGCGAACAAACCGCGAGCGCCGACTCCATGGAGGCGGCAAACAAAGTAAACAGGGATATGGAAACAAAATATTTTGATTTAAAAAGACCACAAAAATTAAAAATGCTTTCTAGATGACCGGATACTAGGTCCAATTTAGAACAATTTTAATTAGAAGTTATAAGTTAGAGGGCTTAAGTTTTTTTTTAATGAATGAAACTACTGAAAATAGCTCCTGAAATCGAAACGCGTTGTTTTTTTAAGGCAAAAATAAGGCAAACATACACACAAGCCACCTGATGGCAGGAAGAATCTAAGATCCATTGAATTTTGCATACTAAATTCTAACACCACAAGACCGCAAATCCTAAAACTGCAAATGCATTGCCAACCCTGAGGACTAAGCCTCTATACTCGTTACCAGCAAGACTATTTAAAAAAAAACTTACTGCAAAGTTCACACTACAAAACTTCAGCACAAAAACAAACGACCTCGCCAACTATAAACCTAACCTCAATACATGTCACTTCCAAACCTCTTCGCACGTCTCGAGCGTGATTTACTTCCAGCGCGGGCGCAAGGGGGATACTCGACTAATAAAAAACACCCCGACGCCCTGACTGATGCGACAATTAATTTAATCCCATTTCTCTGCGTCTTCCGAGCCAGGGTTGTCGATTGGCTGTCTTGAAAAATAAATACGCGAACCCTAGCCGGGAGATTTTAAGATTTCCAGAGGGAAAAATATACGATTAATTGACTACAGTGTTTCTTTTTTCATTTAATAGGTTCTACTAGTTCACCAATTTCACTACTTGCACTTTAGAATAGAATGCAACTACTTTATTTAATAATAAACAAATACCAATATATCCTGACACAAAACAAACAGTTTGGTGCTTCATAACTGGCTTGCACGTCAAATTATAGTAGATTGTTCAACAAGGGACTAAAACAAGCCATAATGACACGAGATGTTTAGCCACGCGAGCGAGCTTGCGAGCGAGAGTGGCTAGTTCGAGTGTCATTATGGTTGTTTAGTCTCGTGTTAAACACTCTACTTTTCACTTCGAATGCGAGAAAAAAAAAACTCTTTTTGTAATAATTTTGCACCGTTGGCATTTTGAGGTTATTTCCACGGCCTAAAAATGGTCCATACACAATCTCTGAAAATGGCGATAATCCTCCATTCATTAACAACGTGATGTTTAAATGCTTGCATATTTAGCTAACAGATACAAACATGAAAATTATTTGGACCATGCCTAATAAAATAGAACTATCCCTAATATATTTAAATATATTTATATTAGTAATCATTAAGCGTGTTTCACGAAATTAAATCTTATTTTTAATAATTTTGCACAGTTGGCATTTTGAGGTTATTTCCACGGCCTAAAAATGGTCCATACACAATCTCTGAAAATGGCGATAATCCTCCATTCATTAACACCGTGATGTTTAAATGCTTGCATATTTAGCCAACAGATACAAACTTGAAAACTATTTGGACCATGCCTAATAAAATAGATTTTATCCCTTATATATTTAAATAGATTCATATTTGTAATCATTAATCGTGAAATTAAATCGATTAATTTATATTTTTTGCAAGAAAAATGATCCATATACAATCACTGAAAAAGGCGATGATTGGCAGTTTAAGGGTTTCCAAAGTAAATTAAAAAGAAAAAGTACTTTAGTCCCTAGGGAGTAAAGTGTAGTTTTATTCCCTAGAGATTAAATACATCACTTTAGTCCGGCTATACAAGCCAATTGTGAGTCATTTTAGAGCCTGAGAAGTGAAAAAACGTTTTTGCAGTTGCAGAGCCGATGTTGTGCGCTAAAAATCATAAGTCTTTAATAAAATAGCTCCCTAAAAGAATTCTTTGTGTATCCCGAGGAACTTTAAACTCTAGATAAATCTCATTAAAATAAACATATTTAAATATACTGAATATCAGTTGAACCGTGTATGTAAATAAATAAAAAAACATCCCCAAAGTAAAAAATAAGATAAAAGACATTTATTCAAACATTTAGTCACTTATCTATAAGCAGGACATGTCCTTCCTAATATGCCGCTCTCAAAAAAAAACTGTCTGTGGCAGCCCTGCGACGCGAGAAGCAGACATCAGCGCAGGCGGCTATTAAACAAGACTAATTGGGCGATAAATTCCCGCGCGTACAAAAACGAGAAAAATCCTAGATGAAGGAATATTGAAAGCGGACGCTGGAACTGATCGGTGTCAATTAGGGCTGTCACCCCGCCAGATGGTGATGCTTGTTGTGCAAATGGGGGGTTGATCATTCACGTTCACTACCAGGAGTCTATAACCCGTAGAAAATAGACGCTTTATCGTGTTCTTGGTATTGAACGGAGAACTAGAACATGTCATAGGTTGACGGATACGGTCTTTGGGTGTTCGGTGTATGTAGGATGATCCCTCTGAAAGGCGTATAAAAAGGTTTTGTCGGAAAGTTTGTGAAGTGAAAAGTGAAAATAAAAGTATAATTCATGTTAAGGTATGTTTAACCCAATTATAGTGACGAAGGTAAAACAATGTTAAAAAAAATTGATAAGTCGTTATGATGCATGTCCGCCTTCTATAACTCCTTGGACACACTTATGCAAACGTAACACCGAAGTTATTTAGCTAAACGCTGTTATGAGGGCTGTTTGATAAGTGCTTTTACAAACCATTTGTAAAACCTTTTTTCTGGTAAATAGCATAAACGCTGGCAGGCACAATCTTTCAAATGAAGACTGACAAAAATTGAGCAAAAATAACTAAGTTTTTTGCAGTATAACCATTGTTTAACTGTGATCACTCGTAAATTTTCAACAAAAATGGAAAAATCTAAATTTCGTGCCGTTATAAAACATTTTTTTATGAAGGGTTGCAGTGCTGCCACAAACTGAACTTGATTCTGTTCATGGCACTAACGCATCAACGTTGCAGGCGGTTTATAACTGGATAAATGATTTTAAACGTGGTCGGTCAAGCACATCTGATGCTCCACGCTCTGGTCGCCCAATCGAAGTCACTACTGAGGATGTTATTGAAGAAGTCCATAATTATTGTACTCGATGACCGCCGAGTGAAGGTGCGTGAAATAGCTGACAACACAGGACAATGAGGACAATCTCCACTGAGCGAGTACATAAAATCCTGCATGAAGATTTGGGTATGACAAAGCTGTCTGCACGATGGTTGCCACGTATGTTGACAATCGAAAAAAAACGCGATAGAAAGCGAATTTCAAAACTGTGTTTGGATATAATGAAGCGTAATCCTCCGAATTTTCTGAGTCGATTTGTCACTGTGGACGAAACTTGGGTCCATCATTATGCATCTGAATCAAAACAGCAATCAAAACAATGGATGGCGACTGGTGAACGTGCCCCAAAGAAGGCCAAGACTGTTTTGTCGGCTGGGAAGGTGATGGCGACAGTCTTCTGGGATGGCGAAGGAATCATTATGATTGATTACTTGGAAATGGGAAAGACTATCACTGGCCGTTATAACGCAGAGTTATTGGACCGTTTTAATGCCGAATTGTAAGAACAACGACTGAAATTGTCCCCCAAAAAAGTCAACTATTGCAATGGCCAAAATCCACGAGTTGGGCTTCGAGCTGGTTCCGCATGCTTCGTATTCGCCAGATCTAGCTCCGTGCGATTATTACCTATTCCCAAATCTGAAAAGATGGCTTGGAGGGCAAACATTTTTGACAAATGAGGACTGCATCGCAGGTGCAAACGCCTATTTTGAAGACCTTGACAAAACGTATTTTTTGGAGGGGATAAAAAAATTGGAAACTCGCTGGAACAAGTGTTTGGCCCTCAAAGGAGAGTTGAGAAATAAATGTAAATTGTTTAAAAAAATTACTTTTTTCCTTTTTAAAACGACTTATTCAACAGCCCTTGTATAAAGATTACAAACCTGAAATCAGAAATTTATATACCATTTGTAGTTCTCGTTCTTGTATAATCTCAAATGAGTTCTGATCAGGGGCTCCATTGCATTCGCTAAAACGATATTTCTTTTGACTTGCTGTCGTACTGTTGGAACTCGCCCACTGTTAAGAAAATAAGAGCTACCACAACGTTGCCAATACGATAACATGTCAAAATCAATATGGTTTTACCAAGCCTCTAAGGCTATTAAAAACTTTAAGTGCTATTTTTAGTTTTAGTTAGAAGATATCATAACACAACAGTCTATTTTTAGACCCCAAAGTCTTCGAAATTTAATTTATTAATTATTAGAGTATAGATACGGATGGTAATATTTTGTACAGTCCAAGGCCGTCCGAGTAGTTTCCGCCATTGCCATCAAGCAGCAGACAGACATTAGGCTGGCGAAATTAGGTACTATACTAACATTGAAGCATTTCTTTGACGACCCATTTGTAAACTAGCCTATGTACATATAGTCACTAGAAATAGCTTATCAAACATTGGCCGCGTTAAGCTTACCTTATCAAATATTGATGGTGACTTTACTAACAGTTTGTGCCCTCGACACTCTTAGGTATATAAACCCCGTCGACTTACAATCATTATAGATGCTGTGTGCAAGACAACAACATCGTATAAGTTCATTATCATTTTTCACATCGCATTAGATCCTAAGCTTTAGAGTCCCCTTCGCCTCTAATCACATCTCACACCGAATCTTATTACACACGACACTGACTTATACCCCGTATAACTCACATTCATCCCGTCACACCGTAAAGAACATTCGGCTCATTATAACACTGAATTGCTGTGACACCTCGACAATGCCTTTTCAACCTGATTTTGTATGAACATGACTGATTGCTCTTAGCTACGAACAAAGCTCGTGAACGTAAACATTTTGCACAATAGAATTACCAGACACGTAATCAAAAGCGACACTTTCTATCAATCCACATCCACTACCGCCACAGTTACTGACTTGCCATATTGAATCAATTCATAAGCGTTAATGGTTTCGTAAGACAGCGATGTAAATGTTCTGGTTTTTTCGTAGTGTGGTTTCATGGTGGAGTGCCCAGGAGCTGTTCAGATTAATAACGTTTACAAGATGAAAGCCGTTGAGCTGTTAGTCGCGATGCGTTCCAGAAATAAAAAGGCAGCTTCAACCGATAACTCAGGCGGGGTTACTTACAGACGGCTCTGGGACCATGCTTTAGTTGGTTTTTTGGATAAGTTGAGATTTTATGAATTGTATCAGGTGTGTTACATCATCGATAGTTTTTCATACTTATTATATCATGTTTTTGTATATTTGAGTTTTTTTACCAACTCTACTTTTTATTTATTTACTGAATGTATGCCAAATTTAAGGTCATTTTAAGAACAGAAACAGTTAAAAAGTTGACTTACAAGATTTGGACAACAAACAAGCCAACATGTGAAATAACAAATAAAAGCTTTTTTGTGAAATCTTAGTGACTACGTAGCCGTTAACTGTATAATAGACGTTATATTTGGTTCCATAATTTGCACATTATTTAAAAGCGAGGGCAGTCTTTGGTCAGATTTTACCGGTAATTTCAGCGGACATACGCGCTAAATTTCAGTTCAAATCAATAAACTTTCAAAAATCATCCCAAACATACGAACACACAAAATCACTGTCTCATTAAAGTCACTCTTTTGAGGACTGTCCTCACCTCTTCATAAAGTATGTCCCCCTTTAATGAAATATACTGCGTGCAACTAATAGGTGGGACGCGTTAAGGAGGGCATAAATTAGACGCGGCGTCGACCATCTGTTTGTCGATATGTCACCCCGGGACTTATGGGCGTTAGTCTTCGGTGGTCCGCGGCTTTTGATCCCGAAAAAAATGGAATTGATACTGCTTTATTTGGGTTATAAATAAGTAATGAGTCTTAATCAAGACCTCATTAATATAATTAGCAAGTGGAAAACGTGCGATGGTAGCTCGACTATCTCGGACCTGTCTAACGTTCGCTTATTTCAGTCCTTTGAAAAGGTATTCATAATAAAACAATACTGTACCTACCATGATACTCTTTTAATAATAAATTACGTACGGTTATAAAACATTAGAGTTGAAATTTCAGTTACGAAATTGCATAGATTTTTAAACTATCGAACAAAGCAACAAATAAATAAGCTTGCGTAGCAACAGACTATAAATTAATAAATCTGGTTGTAAATAAAGCATCTTTTAACTAGCTCGTAAAAACGCCGCACTATTCGAGTCCGTGTTAAAACCGTTTTAGCCCGAAGCCCCCGCGGAGACGGCCGATCACGCCCGAGCGACGTTTCAGTTTTTTCTGGTTAATTGCGACACATTTATCTTAGTGTCAGTAGCCAAACTATTTGAGACAAGGGTGTGAGGGCAGTGTGCCACACAATGTTTATTTAAAATAAAAAAATACCTGCGATAATTTGAAGCGTTTCAAGTCAAAACAAAATAAGAAATTACGGGCATTGCTTTTGTGCTATATTTCTTTCGGATTTTAGGTTATCTTAAGCATTAGTTACGTAGGTTAGGTTAGGTTAGACTTGTGACCTAAAATGCCTTTAGATGAAATGAAAATTCGGTGAAGTGAAACGTTCTCTGAATTTGTTCTTTCAAGGGTAAACCCATGAGAATATTGTTAAAAACTATACGTGACCAAGTATGAGAAATTATGAATGGTATATTACTTGCAAATAAACTTATTATTAGTAAGATTAAACATCAAAACGAAACAAATTCGTGGTCAATTTGTACGGCAGCCGGAAGTCTCAAGAGCGACGCGATTAAAATAATAGTCTCAAAGCTTGAAAAATTGTCGTATGGTGGCGATAAAGCGGGTAGTTTATGTCGCGCGCGATAAATAAAGATAAATAAAGACCGCGCTAAGCCCGCGGCGACATGTGTTGTTGTCACATATTTCAACTAACGACTCATTTAATTCAACCGATTTGTTTGTGTCTCAATCGAGCGTTGTTTGTCTGGGGTTTTTAATTCTGCGTCTTTTAAATATTTTGTAACAGTTGATCTGTTGTTAGTCATAGCTAGTTTTTAATTTTACTTATTTATCTCTTCCGGGGGTTTAGGATAAAAAGTATTATGAAATGTCGAGTTTTCTGGGAATTTCAGAATCTTGACAGAGTAAAAAAATTGATTTGTTTCTTTTGTAGTTGGCTTACGATTCTCGATTGTTTTTTCTAAATGCATAGTGATGTTGAAGCTATGTTTTTCTCTACCTGACATAATAGTCGAGGATGCTAAACCATTATTAACGCCACTAGCACAACTTGTATTCTGTGCATCTCTGTCGGTAATAGTACCACACGATAAACAAGTCGCGGGGAAGTTATGCTAGTCGCCCAGCTTTTGCGTGTAAACTAAACAGAGTATAATTTAAACTCTAAATTACACTCTTATTAGTTTAAAATGTACATTGTACAGAGTCCACGGTTTATATTATAGTAATACTTTTAAGAGCACGTCGACTAACTTATGATGTCTTTCTTATGTCAGATACAAACATTAGTTTTTAAACGTTGAAAAGTCTTGTGTGAAAATATATAAATAATTTCGTAAATCTGTCAATATTCACTTTACAAATTAGTTCTTTACAAAAACTATTCTAACCAAATATTTCCACACCATACTTTTACAATTAGTAACCATAAATAACGATGCTATTAGCCATAAGTTACCATAAAGTGACAATTATCCCGCATTCCCGGGGGACTGTCCCAAGTTCCGGGGCGCGACTTGGGCGCCCTACGATTGACGATGCTCTTCTGCTGAAAAATGTATGCATTTAAGTTGTAAAGTGCTGTTGAGGTCATAACGATGAATTTATGCGTACACTCTTAATGTTCTGAACAGGGTCAAAAGCAATATGGTTCTACAAAACAAATATATTATAAATGTATATATGTGTGAATATAATGTACCTTTTGTAAGTAAATTCTACGTAAAGTATTATTATTTTGTTCTTTGCTTTGTTTTATGTGCATCACTTTTGTTAGTTACTGTATGGTTATTTGGTTGACTTGTAGAGACTGCCATTAGGTATTATGTCCGCCTTTTCTACTTTTTTTTGCACAATAAAAGTTAAATAAATAGATAGAAGTGCAGAAATGAACACGGTGCACACAGAATGAAGAGGAGACAAATCAAAAAGCTATTTACACCAAATTAAAATATTGAAAGTGCCTCAGACCTGTTTTTATGGAATTGTTTTTAACTCAGGTGACATTACCTGAACGTATGAAATTCTGGCTCTAGTCTAGCTACTCTACGCCACTCCTGTTCCTGAAAATGCCTGCATTGCATTTTCAGTGTCGATATAAATTTAAACCCAACGTCTTCTCCAAACCTTGAAACGATAAAATGCGTAACCTTCCAGACCGCTTTCAACGACTATTTCGATTCTTTTTCCATCAAACACTTGAGATGACCTTTCAATGGGAGCCAAAACAGCTGTCAACTAACGATTACAACAAACAAACTGAAGCACTCACCAAACTCGATTACACGCGATTTTAAACCTTTTAATGAAGTTGTTAAGTAATGAATGGAGTTGTGGAGCAGCAAGTTTAATGTGGTGTTTGGCCTCATATGTCAGACGTTTGTGACAGCGTGCAATTTGGATGAAACTGTAAAACGTACAGTCGGCAGGATCAACAAAAAATAATTAATGGCTCGGCTAATGAATACGCCCCTGTTTAGCGGTACGGTCTGTAAAGGAAGCTACAGATAATAAACGGAACGTACATATTTTGTTGCTGGTATTGATATCGTATAATGAGTAATATTTGACGGTTGCCAATTAAAAACGATAAATGTTGTGAACGTTGCATCAACAGGTGTGGTATTTTTAATGTATTTTTTGAAGTACTCCTTGAAATGGCGCAATGCAACGACCTGAAGTGTGTTCTATAGCTGTATAAAGAGCTGACAAAACCTGATAAATTCTCAGCAGTGAAAGAATATGACTCCTCTAAAATTTATTTCCAGTTCTCTGTCTGAAACTTGGCAGGGCAGATTCAACTCGGTAAAAACCATATCGTGTTTGAGTTGTTATCGTATTGTTAACGTTTTGATAGCTCTTATTAGCTGACAGTAATGGCGGCTAACGTCAAAACAATACCATAACAGTTCAAAGACAATCTGTTTTTTAGCGTCGGGAGTAGAGGCCCAGGTCTCCACTATGAGTTCTCGCTACTAATGTTCTCGGTCTTGTTTGTTGTCAGTTTGGAGCTAGTTTGTGTGTTTTTTTACAGAAAGGATTACTATATTTCTTTATCAATATCGAGTCTAGTTTATTAATGGTAACATTGAATACATATTTAAGTATATAACTCCGTTCATAAAACAGACCAGAACAATAAAATTCAATTCAAGTCATCCCATGTTCGAATGTCTTCAACAAGGTTACCTTTTGTGAAAAACATGCTAAAAGAGGTTTGTCTAGAAAGCATATGTATGTAATTAGACGTAATTTTGATTATTATTTACTATTAAAAAAAAATAGGGTATTTTCACTGTTTGCTACGCCCCACTTTGCATAAGTGGTCGGAATGACATTCTGTTTGTAACGTAAGAAGACTAATGGGTCGTTTAAGCACTTTAGCCATTATCATTTTTTTTAAATTAATTTTCTCAGTAAATAATGAAATAAAAATTCCTTATGCTTAATTTTGAAACAAACCATAAAAATGTTCCTGTAGTCGATTATTGGGTGCTACCTCACAACCAGTCCTTTGACATACTTTTAATGCCTGATTTCATTTAATCTACACCTCAAATATAAAACACACACTTAAGATTGCTTGCTTCTGCTATCGCTCCTCCCTCGGGTAGAGTTAGCTCTGATTTATTCGGCTCATTTCCGGCGCTCGTCGGCGTCGTCGGTCGTCGGTCGTCGGTCGTCGGTAATTCACCGACTATTCACACCATGCGCGACGTGGGACGTCTGTCGCGCGACAAATTATCGAGTACACATAGGGCGGGGAAAAGGTCTTTACTAACGGTTTGTGTCTTCTATAAACCTATTGGTTGGTTTTTGAATTGTTAGCGTTATGTTAAGTATCCATTGCCGCTTTGCGAGTATGTCAGGATGTTTAAGTGTATCTTGCTTAAACGGCTAAACAAACTTTAATAAAATAAGGAAAACTCAACGCAGATGAGGTCAAAATAGGTTGGACGGCATATTACTTCTAACAATTTAGCTGTCTGTACAAAGGCAGGACATAAAATAATTGGATCCGAACCTACGCTAGCCTTCTTAATCTGTAAAACGACAACCCGAAATCAATAAGATCAATATAGATCCCGAGTCAGCCGATACACAAACAATGTAAGCCGATCCCGCTAACAAGCGCGCAAACAGCCTGAACAAACAGCTCCGTTAGACCGCACAAATTAGGGCTTTACACGCAAAACTAATACTACCCTCGTCACAAAAAAAAGACAAATCTACAACACTATCACCACAGAACAGGGAACCTTTTGAAACTATCGACAAGGTCACATATCCAATAGGGATCCGTTGACACTTATGACCTTATTTCTAACAAAAGTAAAAACATATCAAACCAAAACAGCTCCATCTACCGACAACTTTAACTATTACCAACCGTATTCGTAAGTTATTAGGAACTAAGTGTAGTGTATCGTGGTTATGGCGAGGATTTCCGCTTAAGTTTATTATTATAAGCGTAATCTAAAGGGAAGTGTAGATCATCGGGGAACCGGAGCCAAGGCGGCTTAGGAGAGTTATTACAGTGTTTAAGTATCATTTGCCGTTAATGGTGCGGTTTTGTTTTGTTAGTTGGTTAACACGTTTGGTGCCGGGGACTGAATATATAGTCCATTTTGTACCGACATTATGGGAGCATGGCATTAAAAGTGATTAATGAGAATCACTATAGTTTTTTTTGGTAAAAATTGAAAGCATTCAGTTTCTCGTAGTAGAGTTTACTAGAATAATAATGTATTTAAATTGGATTGTGTTCTCTAACTATAGTGATACTGAATAACTAGAAACATACATTTATAAACGTCTAACTATATTATAGTCCGAATTGTCTCCAATTTTAAAGTAGCTGTGTGCAAACACTACCATACGAGTATGGCATTATTTTCCCCATTTTTTTTGAAGTTCCCTGTATACCTACCCTTAGAAACCTTTACATACAATTGAAGTAATCAAACACACATACAAATAAAGAATTTCATGATATTCTATTTCAACAATAAATAAGTTTCTGTCAAGAATTTATGAGACCAGGTTTTTTTGCCAACTGTATTCTTTTTGCACAGTCATCAACCGCGAACAAGACCAATTTAACAAACTAGTCCAAACAGGGTGGATCCACGTGACCACATATTAACTACTCCATCAGATCAGCTATAGTCCTAGACATAGACAATATATTGCACTGTCTTCGGGATTACATGATATTATTCAAACAAGATGACAACGCAATATACTGAAATGTAATTAAATTTAGAATAAATTAATACATATTCAAAATTGTAGTAACATTTCTTAAAATTGATACCCTAGGGCAACATTGCAAATATTTTTCGAAGGGATATACCTACAAGGTGTTACAAAATACCCAAAAGAAAAAAACCATTTAGAATAATGCCAAGCAGTCATCTTAGTCATATAAGTTGTATGACTGAGATGACATCTTACTTGGGTTGACTTTGTATAAACATTTCGACAACACTTATAATCCTTCGTATCCATATACAATAAACTTTGCCTTGAATGTTGCCCGAAATGATGTCAAAATTAATATTAGCCGGGTAACTAACCAAATTAATCACGTCTTTAACCCACATTAGGTAAAAGTTAGGTTAGGTTAGGTATAACTATGCAATAGAAAAAACCCCTGGCGACCCCTTAATTCAGAACTTTTAGAGTTACATTATCAGGACTTTTAATTACCTACACTGGACTGCAAAACTATGTAACACTTTTAAAGAACATGTCATATAAAGTAAGTAAGTGTGATAATTAGTTTTGCGGGCCAGTATAGTTCATTTGGTTAATGATTGGTTTATGGTTAATAGCTGAGTTTCATGACAGTATTTAAGGCCGTTTTAGAGATCAGATCTAAAAGAAGGGATATCCACAATACAGTCAAACAAATTAAAAAAATAATCCTATGCGTTTACGTTTATGTTCAAATGACAGTTGCCAATTGTCCGTCCGCAGACAGCGGGCCCCAAACCCGCGCCTATTGACATTTCCCGGCCGTCACGCGTCACTCCGTCAGCCCTGTCAATTAGTCCTCTGGATTACTCGGTGACTTTGCAACCGTAATGACCGCTTGTTTCGCTTGTAAATAAAACAGGTTGATAGTGATCGTTAAGGTCGCGGGTTTGAATTATCATTCACTGCCGCTAATAAGGGATTGTATGTTATTTGATTACTAGATGTGAGTCGCTGGCAGGGAATACCGTAAGAATGATCAGCTGGTCTTGGCCACCTGTCTGTCACTTTCTGTCACGCAGACTTACTGTTGGTAGAGGAAGTAAGAAGTTAGTCATGTCCAAATCCTGTCTTTCAAGGTTTTTATGAATGTGAATTTGGAGCGAGGGCGCCGCTTTTGATTTATGTTGCCGCGAGTATGCGCTCGTAAAAATAAATACTTTTTCATCTCTCCTCTTCAGAAAATTAAACTTCCGTATCTTCATTCAAAAGTGAACTAGAACAAGGCACGCCTTTAGAAATAATTTTGACGTACAATTACCAATACATAATTATTATGTACCTACATTATAGAAATAGTTATATAATGCAATTAAAATCTATAATTTATTAAACAATGTGATATTTTAAATGAATTTTCGAATAAGGTTAAATTATTGTTATTGACAAGGCCCTTTTACAAATTGGAATAATATTTTGGTATAATGTTTGACCAGGCTTGTCATTACTAGTGTCATAAAATGTACCTAGTCGGTTCATAAGTTCTGTCACTGATGTATTAGAATAATCAGCCTTGGTCAGCTGACATGAAAAGTTTTATTAAGGCCCTGTCATCCCGGCTCATCGACACCTCCGGAGACCCTAGAGCTGGCGCTTACCTTTCCCAAAGGATTGGGCTAGCCATCCAGAGAGGTAATGCAGCCAGTGTCTTAGGGACCATGCCGCGAGCGGACCTGCTAGAGGGGGTGTTCTTTTTATAGTGGTGTTTATGTTTAATTTTTAATATTTGAGTAGCTTAGTTTTATTTTATTTTATTTTAAATAAGTTTAGTTTTAACTTTAACTTTTAAATTTTAATGTAAAGTCCGTATTTATAGTTGTATTAAATAAATGTGTTTTATTAGAATAATTAAAAAAAATAGTTCCATAAAACTGCTGTACATCAATCAAAACCTTATTTTATATAGAATAAATAGAAGCGTAATTTGTATTCTTTACTTTTGCAAATATTCGATGAACGAGTTTTAAGCATTCCATTCGGGGCAGGAAATCATGGGTCAAAACACGCACGATCACGATACTGATAACGGCTACAACTTTTGTAAAAGTTGAGTCGAAATTTGCGTGACATATTGATCAGACTATTATCTTTAAATTCTGATACAAATGTAATTTCAAGTAACTTAAGATACACCGGCACGTACACCGGCCAATCTTCACGACTCATTAAATCGACCCTACGATTTCACATCAATTTGCAGCAATACGAAAACAGACCAAACTTCGAGCTTCATTGGCTGGTTTTTGAGTGTCGTTAAGAAAATAATGCTGATCTCTAAACATACCTACAAATGAGTGGCTTCACAATATTGAACAAAAAAGTTTCTTAGTTAATAAAAACTAACCTTTAAAGCGTTTTCAAAAAGTGATATTTTCAGATAACTATTGCGTACTCGTATTTAATCAGTGCCGGCCGTGAATGTTAGAAGATCGTATCGGAAATTACGGAAACTATGTGAAATGATTATGAGTTATTAAAAGTGTAAATTAATTAAGGTTTTAATTTTTATATATTTTAAAATTAAAAAATAAACAGAAGTTAGTTTTATTTGACTAAACCTTTGTGACAGTACTTAAGGATCGACCAGGTATGTTTTTAATTTCTATAATTGTTGCAAGAGCTTTTCTTATTTTTCTGTTTATATTCTATCTGGCTTTAGGTAGAATGTTATTTTGCATGCAATATTGGTTTTACGTAATTGTTCCTTACTACCCTGTAATATTATGTTTCATCATAGATAGCAAATAGGTACATGATTGAAATAAGTCAAATATTCGGCCATTTTTGACTCTTTACTAGACCATGTAAGAATATTGTAGATACAGCCATAACTTAACGAAATAACTGCGATGTCTTTTAAATGGCGACATGAAAATCAAACATCATTATTTTTGTATGACAAAACTGAATCAAAAACATGTTTGTGACAATAACAAACGACAATTTTTATTATCGTCTAGTCGAAATGAAAAGTAAAGCGTTTAACTCGGTTGACGTATAAATTGCCCCTTCGAACTATACCTGCCGAAATACATATCTTGTGATGCAATTGATAACTTTCATCCCTTGGTTACTAATCTACTTATTACGGTTTATACGGTTCTCAACTAATACTTTTGTGTATACGTTACTTTTGAAACAAGTAAAGTATATTTTATTGCATCAAGTCTTTAATGTTGCAAGCATAAAGATGATGACTGGCGTCATCGCATCCTCTAACACTTAAATTAACGGCGTTTTAACGACCCATGTCAAAGTGCACACAAAAACTAGAGCAAACAGCCGTATTAACAAATAAGCCACATGCATCAGCCCAATAAAAGTGCATTTAAATGCGTCGTAAAATAAACACGTTCCCAGAAGTGTTCGACAGTGGCGCCGTGGTAAGTGGGGGCTTCCTGCCACAGTGGTGCGAACAGTAACACAAGCTTTGTAGAACTTTAAAGAAATCATAATCAATATAAGCTGCCACAATAACTCAGTTGATATAAGGAGAAAACTAATGTAAAATACTATTTACAAGTGGCTAAATCTCTAGATTTATTTTGTCCCACAAAGTTACCACCTTTCTCTTTCTCGTTTTCCATTTCTCCGCTCTGGAGCTCCTGAGACGGTAATAAGTATCTTCATGCTGGTCTATACTGGGCCTAGCTGTGATAAATGGTTGGAGTGCTAGGAGATAGTCGAAGACTACTCCGGAGCTCACGTTTTGCAAGGGTAGCTTGTTAATCAATATTATATCGCGGTTTATATGCTTCTCACTTGGACACTTTATAGGAGTTGTGTGCGATACCATGTGTAAATACGCAGTGTATCTAAAGATTAGTTTAGCTTGTGAATACTGCATACCTGTGGATAAAATAATTGTAGCTTTTTATAATGCTAGACTAAGTAGTACCATTGTAATATGAAATATGTTTAAAAAATTACTGCCTGCTGAGTTTCTTGCGGCGTTTCTTCTCAGCAGAGTGGTCTCCTCTTAGGAAGCGCTGGTAGATTCTTGACGTGTAAAAGTGCCCTTGCGGCCAACTTACTGAATAAATTTGTTTTATCTTTTTATCTTTTTAAACAAATCTTTTTTATGTTATTTTATCTATCTTATTAAGTAGTTCATTTTGTACTTGTCTATGTTACCTCGATATCCACCGTACTGTTTTAAAATTTACTATGAAATTATATCAAGTGTAAGGAAATAATAAATAACGGCCTATCGCAGTTCAAGTTCGCGCAGCGGATATACGTAAGTGCAAAAAATCATCGTAAAGCGCAGGATTAACACTTAGTGCCAAGAATTAATTATTGGAGCCACTTTGTATGGACATCGCCACATTTGGCACTGAATGTTTAAATGTAACTGCAAGGATACTTTAAAGTTACCACTTTATTTCAAGGAATTTATAGTTATGGGTTTGTTACATCCTGTACCTATTGTTCTGATAACGATCAAGTGTTTAAAGTGAAATAAGGCATATTTTAAAGCTAGACCTAAAAATACAGTTTAAAAAATTACTTGACATAAAAATAAAAAGCGGATACTGTTTAGAAAATGCACGATTCATGTACAGTAAAGTATACTTTCTTCCCTAGCCTATATCAGGGTCCCACTGCTGGGCAAAGGCGCCCCTTGATCTCCTTGAGTACCTATGAGGTGCCTTTTCCGGCCAGTTGCTGAGGATTGCGTCCAAGTCGCCCCTCCATCTCCGTCTAGGCCTGCCCCGTCTACGTCGCCCATTTTGCGGCACCAACTTGGTGGCCACACTAGCCCACCGGTCCGGGCGCATGCGGCATAATACAAAACTACTCGTAAACTTAAGTAAATCGTTAATTATTTAGGTCAATGTAAGATTGTACATATTATAATTTGCTCTTTACTAGTGTTGGCCCAAACGTGGTAACGCCAGTAGGTATATGATTTTATTTACTGCGTACAATTCAGTGACAACTGACCAAAGTTATTATCAGCATATTCTGCCCAGCGAGTCAATAAACTGTCACGGGTTGGTTAACAATTAATAATGTCACATTAAACGTTCATGTACTCATCAAATAGCCAAATAAAACATTCACCAACCACTGTCCGGACAGTGGTCACTCGCCGCACAGTGGTCAATTCATGCAGCTGGTCAAAAACGCGATGATTTATTAAACTGTATTAATAACTATGGCGACTGTCCGCGACGGCGGCATAATAAATAATTTATGATGCGAAGGGCGTGACAGCGCACACAAAGCGTGAAAAACGACACGTCGCTCAGAACTTCTATGAATAATATTGTGTCACTTGACACGTTTTGTCTCCTTGTCGTGTTTTGCTCAAGTAATGTTGAAGTAATAACTAAACGTTGCACTCTTTAAAGTAAAGTCTTTATTATTGATTGTCTTTACTTAATGTCAGTGGATAGTTTTAGCCATAGAGTTGACTGTGTTAACAATTAGAAGATTATCATATTAGTTACTGCCGCCTAATAGCGGCCGAGATAAAAACAGGTTAAAGATGATATGGATTTTAACGCCTAGAATATACAGGTCCAGTGTACAAGACCAAAATCACAAAATAATGACAAATATTATATATATGAAAAAGTAAAACCAAACAACATAAGAACCAAGATATTTTACTAATTAATATCTCCTTCTTTACCAAGTATAAAATAAATCGCTTTCCACGTCCGTCTGTCTGTGTATCCGCTAAATTCTATTATTTTCACAGGGCTCTAAAACTGTTACAAACCATCACTTGAGTACTCTGCCAAGATCTATTACGCTAACTAGCGATTCTATCCGTTTCATTTTTAAACCAATCGCGTCACTAGTAGATCACGTGACTTTTCATATCACGTCGTCTACCAGTGACACGATTGGTTTAAAAACGAAATGGATAGAAACGGTAGTTAGCGTAATGCATCTTGGCAGAGCCCTCTGTTAATCTTTTACTTTGAATTAATGTAAATTCAAGAATTCGTACTTGTAGAGTTAGTTTCCCGCTTTCCCCCTTGGTGATCAAACCCAGCCCAATCACCAATAGATTTATAACGTATGTAGGCTTTTTGCTGTAGTTGTTGTAAATAGTAAAATCGGTAAAGCGTGAGTCGGCTGTAAGTACCGGAAATAGCATTGCAGCGCATGTGGCGCACAGCTAGTGTAGTAATAAACATTGTGTGTGTGAATATTTGAAGGCTGATAACACTCTTCTCCGGGGTTTTTGCAGTTTACCCCGTATTAAAAAATGAAGCTTATGTAACTAGTTTTCACGTGGAATATATATGAGATTTGTATTGGTTATATGAGCCAGTTTACCCATTATTCTTTCGGAAACTCCCAACTAATTCTTCCAAATTTTAATTCATTAAGTCCAGCGGTCTACTCGCTAAATATGTATAGATGTAACAATTAGTATAATATACCATACTGTTATTGCCCGCGACCAGTGATTACAGACAAAATTTTTTAGAGACTGCAATTACAAAAAAATATTAACTTAGTAAAAACATAGCTTTGTTATTGCTAGTTACACGTATGTGTAGCTAATTTTCTTTTTGTGATTGTTGTCTTTAATTTTTTTATGCTAGTCAAAACCAAACCGTAAACCCACTGTTTTTAGTGTATTATTAAACATAGTCAGAAAACTAAGATTAAATTTACACTATCTCGATAGTACCGATTTTTAACTATCACTGGGCCTTTATTCGGTAAAACCATAGAGCCTTTGACTTGTTACCGTAAAGTTTTTAACTCAGTCGCCATTACTGTTCTGTAAATAAGAGCTACGTAACTTTGACGATACCTTATTAAGTCTTCGTTATTGGTTATGGTTATTTTATAAAGATAATTAATTTAATAATTTCGTTACTTTTGACTACTCCAAAATTACACAAAAAAAAACTATTGGAACGAACATTATATAAAAAAAGGTTATAATGTCGAGGCTCGAGGCCATTATGGATGTCCATTCACAGTAAGTGCGCGTGTCAAAAAAACATTCATAATATAATAACAAAAACTCCCGACGTATTCAGAACGGAAGCTTTCGATTGTCATTTTTTGCACAGTGGTTCGAATTACGTCACCGCGAGGGAAAAAGAAATGACAGGTCGCAGCGGGCCGTGAGTTGTCGACGCACCGGCCGTCACTCTACGTGACAGCTGGCGGACCACTGGGCTGATTAATGCACAGTGCGGTTGCGGACAAAATGGACTTGCTTTTTACATGTGAGAATAACATGAAACCGAGTTTATTTACGTTTAGAGTAGGGAAATATACTTTTTACCTTTGACGATGTCAGGTAAATGGAATTTGGTTCTTGACAACCGCATTTATGCATTATATTCCCTATCAAAATAGACACAAATTAATGAGTGGTGAATAGCAAGCAAGTTTGTAAATAGGCTGGCCTAAAGTATAAAGTTAGAAAGAAGAAAAAAGGTTAAATTATCTAATCAATTTAGTTTCTAATACACTGGAAATCAACAAAGCATATGAAGAAAATTACTTAAATTACTAGCACAACCCGGTCCTCTTTCACGTCAAGCAACGACCATCCAATATGACCATAATTTCAGTAAACAACCGTGGATCACCAACCATTCCCACTCATGCAAATGAAAAGCTCCCATTCCCTGCGTCATAAAACGAGAAAAAAACATGAATTTTACGATAAATTTACGATAGCGACTCTTGGGCACTTGTCTGTCCCCGGGCGTCGCGTTTCCGCCAAATTCACTCTGGACATAACCGTTTCCTCGAAAATAAAAATTTAGCACCGCACAGTGGGCCGTGCCGCTGAATTATTGGGTTACGCTCTTTCGGGGAAGCGCTTTGCACGTTTTATTTTGTCCGCTGTAATGAGGATTTATCGAATGGAAGCGCGTGATGGATAGAAATTGGCGGCTTTGTTTACTTCATCGGGGTTAAGCAGAATAAGATTTATCTGTCTGGGTTTTAAACTAGGTGTCTCAAAATATATGTCGATGTTAGCGTATTAGACGTATTGAAGCATGTCGATCGATATATTAATCCTTCGAGTGGCAAGCGGATGCTGTCTAAAAACAAAAATACTTTATGACATTAACTCAAAATTCAAATTTAAACCAACCATAGTTTGCCACTTGAAGGGTTAAGAAAGTTATCCAATGTTTTCACTGTAGCAACCGTAATCCCCGCATTTTTAAACCACACACAAAAATAACTCCCAAGAAAAATTACCGGCCTTAAAAACTTAAAAGTCAGCAATCAACATCAAAACCCGCATACATCATTGAGGCGTTATTAAATCGAGCCGAGTTATGGCGGCCATAACGTAAAACAGCCCTAAACAATTACGGCGAGTCGGGTTGTAACATAAAGCGGTAAGTGGCGTATTAATACGACGCAAGGGTCGGTAGCATTAGCCCATAACGGGGTATCTGCTGTATTAATAGCGCATCATCGAGATAGCGCGACGTGACTGCCGAGAGTTTCACTTTGGCCGAACGCTGGGATTAATCTAAGGCCGAATGTTGAGTTAAAGACGAGATTAGAGTAGAATAGAATACTTTATGGTTTTAAGTATTACTCAAACCGAACAGGGTTGATTGCCGTTGAGCCGCTTCAGCCAGTTTGTTCTGACAAGTCTTAATTCGTTAATATATAAGATGAGATTATTTTTCTTTTGTTTTATTAATACTGGTACTTAAAAACAATTATTTGTTCGTTAAGTTTTGTAGTCTGTATTATTTTATTTCTCCCTTCTTTCTTATAAAGTTTTTAACAGTATTTGTGGCAACATCACCGTTACCTACGATATCCTAGTTGACTACGACCAAAGGTTGATGAACATATTGTAAAATACAAAGTTTAAGATGCATATTTTAAGTTTAATAGAACCTTGCACTTGCTTTGCTTCTAACCACCTTTTCACGATTTTGTGAATGCCGAAATTTTAGCCGAAAGCCTATTACCACATCACATCACAACCTCTAAGCCTTTACGGGCCATCGTCTAACTGGTTATATTTAACGTTATTTAACTCGTTAACGGGTTTTAATGCTGAGCGTTCAGTTTAAAACGCTCGCATGCATATTGACAATAACATTATGTAAGTATTTTTATTACCTTTTAATCCTTATTTTAACGATGCCAGTGAATACAACGACCGAAGAAAATTTGTGCTCTTGTTTTAAAAGTGTAAGTGCCATTCTTATTTAACGGCGCATACTTCATTTTCATCCGGTTGAATGCACAATTAAATTGAAACGGGGATAAGATTCAATAATCGTTTTTGAATTATCGCTAGTAAGAATTTATTACAATATTTTATGCATAGCAAATTGCTTTAGCTTTTATGTAATGGCATGAAGACATGCAAACGGCTCGACGGTAAGTGGTGAGGCGGCCGTAAACATTGATTATACCACCGCGAGTGTCTCTCCAGTTTATCTCACTTATGTAGGCAGATAAGCTCCGAGTAATAAACAACTAGGATGTATAGTATCGTTTAATGGTTGCTCGTTGAACACATGCTTGCGTTTATGTAATAACATGTAAATAACACAACTCTAGAGTACATGGACTATAAAGAAACGCTATACTGGTAAGGTAACAGATACTGGTAGCAAACTTGATACATTAGCATTTTTACTTGATACAACTGACAAGTTAATTCAACAGAAATCACGAAGACGATTGTTTAATTATGTATCAAGTTTTTTTTCACCAGATGATGACAGTAGATATTCTACGCTCATTTTGAAACCCCGTTAAACCACACAGCTAAACAGTATGCAAATAAACCCTAACTAGCTCCCCAAACTCGCACATTCCAATCACGTATTCAACTCACGTATTTTCGTCCGCAAACCAGAGGTTGCACAACATGCACTTTTAATTGTCACTTACCACTTTTATGTAAATCGGCGTCGACAGGCCTCGGCGGGTGTCAACTGTCGCCTGTCAGCTGCCCGACAGCTTGACAGCTCTGACACTGTGACAAGTGATAGCCGCCGTACGCCCGCCGGGCAATTTGCGACCGCCGCAATGAGAAATCATTTTGCGTTTTTTGTCCACGCGGTGGCCCAGTGTGCATGAAATTAAACAAACGACAATATGGTTGAGTGAAGAGTTGTTTTTACGTACGTAAATTTCTGATGATTTCACTTTAGAGCAATATAGATTTTAAGACATGCATTGGGGTCATGATGTTTTTTAGTCTACTTTTAAACAAACCGAGTTCTAATATCCAGACATCTTATATCAAGGTCTTATTTTGAAATAATGTTCATGTCAACTCTATAAAGAAAACAATAAACGAACTCCACTCCTTAAAACACGCTAAAAAATGTCACCTGCTAGATTTTACGACAAAACCCTATTAAAATACATGTCACGAAGGGTTGGAATAATAAATAGGGCAGCGTATCGCTAGTTCCCTTTCATATTTTGAATGGCCCCGAGTTATAAGAATTTACGCCTCACTTAGCATCGGGTAATGTCGCGCATAAAATCTTATGGCCACTCCGCTCTTATGTATTGACTTTTAGAGCCTTCGCGATGTATTTTAAAAGAGCGCTTTCAATTCTGTGATAACGTTTGAATAGGAGCGTGTTGGAGTGATTTTGGAAGTGCACTATGGATGTGAGCTTGGTACAGAACAAATAAAAATGTTTTTTTTTCAGTGAACATGCCGCATAGAGCTCTTATGTAAGTCATAATGAAGTGAATCTAGTAGCAGAGTTCAGTTAAGGGATACGGAAGCGGCCTTTTTTTATTGATTGGAGAAGGCTAACGAAAATACAGACCCATAGAGATTTACAATCTCAAGACAGCAGTCCTATGACTGAAAATCAGGACTTAGAATACCTCTGTAAACGATAAGATTGTGGTAGCAATCCGGTTGGACTCTGTTCACCTCTATAAACTTTTTTCTAAAATTAAAACCCATCTGTGTGAAACATAGGTATAGTTAATTTATATGTTTCATCATCATCATCATCATCATTTCAGCCATAGGTCGTCCACTGCTGAACATAGGCCTCGCGAGATGGACGGACGATTTGGGCAAGTCCGAGGGGACCCGCTGGATGCAGGCCGCTTCCAACCGGGTGAGGTGGAAATCTTTGGGATATGTTTACTCGTAAGCAACTTTTAAGAATATTTTCAGCGACCATTTTTTTATACTTGATTGTAAGTCACAGGAAAGTCATCGTCTTTTGTGGATTAAATTCGTCGGTGCGTGAAGTCACATAGTTAACACAATGAGTTTAAAGGGTAAAGATAAATATTAAGATAAGTAATTACTTAGGCCCATAATTGAAATGCGTGATGGTACCTACCTGATGCTACTAATTGTAGCCACTATAGTACCCTGTCATAGTGACAGCGTTAAGTCATGAATAACAAATTACGTTGAAATTAATCATTGGCTTTCTGCGAAAAGGTTCTTTAGTGGCTCAATTAAAATGGTTTAGGGTGGGACGATATCACGCCACGTTTTCTCCGTTTAGTTTACAAAGTATAAAACAAAGTCGCTTTTCGCCGTCTGTTCCTCTACATGTACCTATGCTTAGATCTTTCAAATTATGCAACGATTTCTAAACGGTTTTATCAATAGATTCAAGTGATTCAGAATAAAGGTTTTTTTATATGCAATAAGTTCAGGATTATTTACGGGTTTTAGAGGAAACTTACATTTAGATAGTCTAAAACAGATGGCGTGGTAGAAAATCCCTAATTAGATTCAACGTGAATTGACGTTTCACTGCATAATATCGTGAAGTCGAGAACGGAGCGTCATAAGTTAGTTACGACAATCTTCATTTATCTCTGTCATATTTCCATTTTAATTATCTTTTTCTATTTCAACCCCTAGTTATTTAAAGGGTTCCGTACAAAAAATAAAATAATGGAACCCTTGTTTATAGGATCACAGCCGATTTGCTCCGAAACTACGGGACCGATTGAGTTGATATTTGGTACACATATGTAAATTGATGACCTAAACACAGATGTGCAAAGTTTTTTTTAAAGTAGGGGTCGTTTTACGGGGACTAATTAAGAAATTAAAAAAAGAAAGTATTGCAAACCTTAGTGTGTTCAAATAAAAGGGCTCGTTATGAGGATCTCAAAAATATTTGTTTTTATTGTAAAATACATAGTTTTGATTTTATTCACGAATCCCCCCCTCCCCCCTGATATCTGAAACTACTCAGCCTAAAAATTTGAAAAAATACAAAATATAGTTTAAAACGTATAAGAATTCTATCAAAAAAAAAGTATGTACAGAATCCTCTCCACGTGAGTTCAATTCGAATATGGCCGGTTTTATTTTATTTCTGAAAATATGGCTTCATTCGTTTTTGTGCGATACTTCATTTCATTCTAGGTAGGTAAGAGTAACCACCGGTCTTAAGAAATGCCGCTTTTAAGAGTTGGCCGTTCTCAGAGTACGCCGATTTAGAGTACTGTACCAAAATTGTAAAAAAGGAAACCTTATGGGAAGACTTCGTTGTCTGTCTGTTTGTATGTCACAGCAGGATATCTAAAAATCTTTGAAAATCTGTATTAATATTTAGGCTAGTCAAAATGGGCCTTATTGCATAGAGCCGGTCATATTATGCGAGTTGGACTCGCGCACCGAGGATTCCGTGAATCCTCGGTGCGCGAGTCCAACTCGCATATGACCGGCTTTTTTTTAAAAGGGCCATCTCACACAAATTGACCTAGACACAAACTTACTTATATAGAGAAATCAATACTTAAATACGAGTACCTACATAGAAAACATGCAAAACTCAGAACCTGGGAATCGAACCTGGGACCGCTAGCTTCGTAGGCAGGGTCACATCATCATCAGCTACCGCATCGCCTTTTATTTTAGTCGTCTTAATTAAACTAAAGTACTTAATGTGATATCCTGACTATTTACCAAATCATCATTTTACAAACTTTAGTTTCACAAATTGGGTTTGTGCTTAAACCATTTCATATTACAGCATTCGCGTGAATATTCGAGTGGTGTGGACGTTGAGCCGACCGTTACAAAGCTTACACACAACTCGATGTTCGCGCCGAATGCTCATTAAACGCGAATGCTCTCAGAGGCTACATGGTTTTATTAAATAAGTTAGGTTAGCTTAGACTACTGACCAGAAACACATTAAAAATAATGCGGCGGGAAGTATTTCTTTGTAAAATGAAACAATGTTGTACACTCAGGAGCAAAAATACCCGGTCAGAGTGCGTTTTTCATACAAACGAGACTATTTCTAAGCCTTGGTTCCTCGCCAGGGGTTGTTTTGAGTGAGTTTTAATGGTGGGTACTACGAGGTTCAATAGAGGAGGTCAAAAGTTCTTAAGATACCTAACTGATCGCACAATCAGTTAACACCACAGCGGGAGAGTTTGGGTCAGCACTTGGATTTTTTTACATTTTATTGCCATATTAGATGTTTTTCTGAACATGCTCAATTCCGGCGTTAACCGCAGATTCATTCAGTTGGGTATCCTAGGCACACTGGAAGTCCTGTATCGATAGTCGGGGTATTCATCATCAGATTGCACTAAAAGCATTCCCTGGCGAGGAACCAAGGTTTCGAAATAGCCTCTTTAGTATGAAAAACGCGCTCAGACCCGTTATTTTTGCTCCTGAGTGTAGTTTGTCAAATGATGATTTAGTAAAACATTAGTGAACAAGTTGTAACGTCTCATTAAAATTTGACATTAGCTACGAGGGGCGTTCAATAGATTCTCGGTATTAGAACGAAAACAAAAGCATACGATTAGTGTTTTATTTTATTTTTTTATATTATCCCTCTTTATGTTTATACACTTATAAGATCTGTCAATTACTTATTTTAACCCCTCATAAAAATATTTTTTGTCTGTGGTGTCAAAATTCAACGCTTCATCATTAGAAAATGGATGTCCATGAAGATCCTTTTTAAGGTTGGGAAACAAAATGTAGTCGCTGGGGGCCAGTTGTAACAATAGAAATATTGTTATTTTCTGGTATAAACCTAACTTTCACTCGACCATCTTCCAGTTTAATTTTCTGCACTTTTTGAATGTTTTTTGGTAAAGTAGCTTCAACAGACCGACCAGGTCTAGGGTCATCTTCTATGCTCTCCCTCCAATGCTTAAATTCATTTCACCACTTTTGGACAGTAGATAATGAAGGAGCGGACTCACGGTAAACTAAATCCATTTCTTCTTTAATAGACTTTTGTTTTTTTCCCTGTTTAGGCAAGAATTTTATCGCTGTTCGATGCTCCAATTTAATTAACATTTTAAATCGCTAATGGTGATCACGTTTGTTCAGCAGTAGCAGAAAAACAAAAGACGTGTGGGCTTCCAATTTACTTTCTTTTTCTGTCACAGAATGATTCTTAGCGGCCAGTATTAAGAAGTTTACTAAAAAGGTTTGCAAGATACCAACACCGAGAATTTATTGAACGCCCCTCGTACGTACAAAGGTGTCTCCGCGCGCCAATGTGTCACACACCATCAATGTATATCATGAGAAGGATTAACTTTACTTCAAATTACCTGAAACGTTTAGTTGTTACCTCTTTTTGTTCCACACCATTGTAACAGTCGCTGATGGAATACCGCTAAAAGCATTTTATGTGCACGAAGTGACAAGTAAAAGATATTATATAGCCTTTCGTGACCTGTCGGCACTTTATTCTATTAGTTCTTCACCCAAGTACAAGACTTCGCCGCCGATCTGTTATCGTTGGCTGACACGGCATGAGTTCACGTAACGGTTCTGATCTTGAGGACACTAGCCTTTATCAGAAACTTAAAGTATCATTTGCGCACTGGTTTGCTTTTATTTTCATAGTGATTAGCGTTTGGCGAAACGAATGCGGCTGATTTTTATCACTAGATTTGAACACTCGGGCAATACGGATAGACGGATTGTAAGTTAATAAGTAAAAACCCCGTAGATTGTGTGGTCTTCAGATAGCATGCCCAATATGTAGGACTAGATCCCAAAATAAATTCTTAAAATCTTCAGAATGACGAAACAGCGAGCGGTGTAAAATTTCCTATCACGCAATGGAATAACTGCTCTCGTTTTTCGTTGTATAAGAAGTAAGTAAAGACATAAAACTACGATTTTAATGTATAATTCTTCCGGTAATTATTTACGAAAGTAAAAAAAAATCTATGGCCACCCTATCTGTAACAACATCCGCAATCATATGTCATTCCAACGAGTAAACCACAAAGTCACAAATCATGGAGTCACATTAAACCCACGCTGTATGTAACCTACATAAAATAGATAAAAAAACAAAACGTCCGTAGACAAGGAATCTATTGACAATAAATCACGTTGAATGCAGCGATTGAGTAATAAATATCAATGAGTTTAATGTGTGCGCACACGCTATAACTGTCGGCCGCCATGTTGGATCCAGCATGATTTACGACGTTTTACTGTGAACTTGTCAATAGATCTGGGGAAGTGGAAACGATGGAGGAGGCGTTTATTTATTTTTATTTACTAGTTTTTTTGGTCTTACTGCTTCGTTTCGATCAGGAAGATACCGAATTCAAAAGTGACGTGATCAAAATGGACACAGGGGCTTAATAACAGTCATCATTGTACTGTAGATTTTTTCCAGCACGTCCCGAGGGAAACTAACAAAATTTTACAAACCAGCAACGACATTTAACAACAACGAGTATACACTCAGGACCAAAAATAACGGGTCAGAGTGCGTTTTTCATACTAAAAAGGCTATTTCGAAGCCTTGGTTCCTCGCCAGGGAATGCTTTTAGTGAAATCTGATGATGGATACCCCGACTATCGATACAGGACTTCCAGAGTGCCTAGGATACCCAACTGAATGAATCTGCGGTTAACGCCGGAATTGAGCATGTTCAGAAAAACATGTAATATGGCAATAAAATGTAAGGAAATCCAAGTGCTGACCCACACTCTCCCGCTGTGGTGTTAACTGATTGTGCGATCAGTTAGGTAACTTAAGAACTTTTGACCTCCTCTATTGAACCTCGCAGTATCCACCATTAAACCTAAAGATGAGGAACGAAGGCTTCGAAATAGTCTCGTTTGTATCAAAAACGCACTCTAACCCGGTATTTTTGCTCCTGAGTGTAGTTACTGTATACTGATTCATAAAACGTAAACGCCCCTTAACGAGTAAAACAATAATTGTTAGTGTTGTTTCACCAGTACAACACAGTAGTGTTGTTAGTTTTATTTATACTATTCGCCGTCTCTCTTGATATATTTTAGTATACCTTCTCCAAATCAACATAGCTGCTAGTAAATAGGATGTCGTATCACTGCCGGTCAACTAGGTGGTAATAGGGCTGGTCGTTATTCCCAATTGATTCTATAGCTTTTCTATGAGCTATACGTCGACTCAACCAACCAGATGTAAAGAGCCTCCGCTCATCCCAGCTACTTAGAAGCTGGAGCGCATCGTATACTGGTAGTTTTGTAGTTTCAATTGATGTCGTAACAAGTTATTTTACGACTGGAATTGTGTGCCATTGGGTCAGTGGTCAGGGCAGATGGTGAATCGATTTTAATTTCGCAGAAGGCTTTATTAGCTGTTATATTTCCATTAATTTATAACGAAACGCTCGAAGTTTGTGCCTCTAGTTTTAGTGTTGAAACGATTGAAAACCATCTATCAGGCTCATTTAAATGTCAAGGTTTACAATGTTTAGTTAATGTTAAATTTGAGGTATTGTTTTCTTATCTTTTTTACTATTAAACTGCATGAATAGATTTTGTTACTCTGAGTTATAATGTAATCAGCTAATTAAACAACCGTGTCAAATATAACAAGAAGTAACTAAATCCATCGTCGGTTTGAATGTTAGTAACTGGGATAAGTAAACAAGTTAGTTTTTATCGTATCAACAACAATTCAAAACCTTTTTTTTCACTTTTAAAGCAAAATGAAGAACTGTTTGGCGAACGAAATTGATAAAAAAAAACTTATAGCGCAGCGGTCCCACAATTGCTGTTATCAGCCGAACTCAAGGATTCGGTAAAAACCTTGTGATTATAAACGACATAAGTGCGAAGCAATTACTTATGGTAATTATTCCTTTTGAAGACAGGCCCGTATCGTTAATAACGCATAATTATACCTCACTCATTCGCGTTATAACACTTATAATTCACGTTGTGATTGCATTTATTTATGAACCGCATAAATCGAGCGCTTTGTAAAATTCACTTAATTATTGTGTTGTTTGCGTTTGCAATAATTGTTTGTTGAGGTAAAATTAATACCTATGTTGTATGAATTTACAATATCGATTATGTTGGTTAGTTAGAGAATGCATGTGTACTGCCTGCACTGACAGTGCTGCCACGTACAAGCAAGCTTTATAAACCCAACTGCTGTTTGGATAATATCGTCAAAGTAATGTTACTTATCATGTATTCGTTTTTATTTCACCAATTTCACATTTAAGTAATTTTTATATAGCCTATGACTCTCTAATGGTTAGGTCAAATCTAACAACGTATAATATATTAAAATCGGTGAAGCCGTTTAAAAGTTACGAGTGGACATTGAGTCGGACATGTATATACAAGTCAAACACATATCCCTCCTTTTGGGCTTTGCCGCAGTCGGGTAAAAAAAGAATCGAGCTCTTTATTATGGTTCGTCTATGGGTGTAGTGGCAAAGGTAACAATGTTTACGCATTCAAATCTTTAGCGCCTCTATTCAACACGGTAAAAACAATATCGTATTTGACCTGTTACGGAATCGTTATTCACTGCCGCCATTACTGTCAAGAGAATAAGAGCTGTCAAATCGTTGACAATACGATGACAGCTCAAACACGTCTTTTATGCCTCTATTTTACTAGGTATTGCCTTTGAATATGTTGTCGTTTTGTTTTTGGTGTACCCTTGTTTCACCGACACTCGTTTCATAGGACGTTTCGCAGAATGTTTGTATCATATTTTCTGCTGAACCCGTGTTGTGTCCGAATTATCATTTCTCCTACAGCCCATCTGAATGAAAAAAAAGGGTAAACTCATCTCCGAATTTCTGAAAAAATATAAACGTTTTCTGACTCAGCTGAACACTTGTTTAGGACAAAGAATATGAGGACCAACGATGGTTTTCCAACGATGTGACGTATTGAAAATAGAACGAAGAAATTTGACGTATCGCAATTAAGAAGTTTCTCAGTGAATCCTTTAATAGGATAAAAATGGCAGCATCTATTCTTGACAAAAATATCAATATACCGATTTTTCTGCGTCTCGCTCGTTAGGCTGACAGGCGTCGGGAAATTAAATTTTAAACTGTCACCGAGCCCTGGCACTGTCAAACTTTTTCTATTAACTTTTTCATTATGATTTGACAGGACATTCATAAAGCTGCGACATTGATAAATGGAGTTCGGTCCTTCACTAAGCTAAAAAGATGGTAGCTCATTAACGTTCTATAGTCTTTTAAGATCTTTTTGAACTGTAGTGTTGCAGTTATCTTCCAAATGGTGTCTTAGTTTTAGTATTGTGGAGAAAATAGAGTTAGCGAAAGGTTTTAAAATTCATATATTTAGATTTTGATGTGACCGCTTTAAGTAGAGCTTAGGTATTTTTAGTTTGTTGTAAAATGACTCAAGTAGTTTTAAAAACGTAATCTGTGGCCAGCTCGTTTGGCTACTCTAACATAAAAAACATAATAATAAGCTTGTTGAATGCTATAGAAGTTTTATAGGTAAAAAACTCAAGTTCATCACCTGTTGCGTGTAGTTGTAACACATCTGTATAGACCATTTGACATTCTATATTTGAAATTTAACGTTAATTCCATATTCGTTTTGTGCACAACTACATGCAACAGTCGATTTACTTAAGTTTTTCACCTATACCCACTTCTCTGTTTTGAAATAAACTAGGTATAAACTTTTCTTGTGAATAAACGCTTTTACTGCCAGTTACAAAGGCAAATTTGAGCAAAAAAACCTATTCCCCCTACTTTTTGAAGTCAAAAATTTAATTTCCATAGTTCTTTCATCTCGAGTCTCGACACTCCGACGCAAGCCTTTGAATTGTTAAAGCAGGGGTGTCACCTCGGCGGCGAAATAAAGCGGCAATAACAATCCGTCAACCGCAGGCGTGGCGGAGGTAAGGATGCCAATGGAGATTAAAAGATTTCTATTTGAATTAAGATATTATTGAAGCAACAATTGTGATGTTTTGAAAGTTACGTAGCTTATGAGTAACTGCTTAGCAATAAAGCTGTAGCTAGACATAGGAATAACTGAGGATTGCGTTGTAATTTGAGATTGAACTGCCAACAGCTAACAGCCAAATGATTCAAAAATTGTATTGAGTTATTTGAAGTTATAAGTTTTTGTTTGTAAAGTTTTATATTTAGTTATGTTTGGCGATAGAAAATTATAATATTCAATTCTAGCCTTGGATTTGGGACGATTTCGATATTGGGACAACGTCTCCTTCTCCCAATATCATCACAAACACGATTAAGTCATAAAGCGTTCAAAGTTACGAATTAAATGCCTCATAGTAAACATGCAAGGCTAGATTTGATTTTAGCTGTTACCTTTTTGCAGTTACATAACGTCGCAATTCTCAATTATTCCTATAAAGCTGCAGCTTTATTGCTAAGCAGTTACTCATAAGCTACGTAACTTTAACAACTTCTCAATTGTTGCTTCAAAATAACATAGACAACGTAGTTTCGCTTTTCAAACTACAGCCCGAACGCTAGTAAAGATGAAAACAATATAATATTCGTAGAAATCTACCATTACATATATACCACTCAAAAAGGTTTTTAAACAAAAAAGCCAGAGTTTGAAATAAAATACTGTCCGACTGATAGATCACTTTCAATACCAAAAGCAAAGCATCGTTGCAGCCCGTTTCAATAAAAATTATTCAGATCAAAAATGTGTACGTGTAAAAAAATATACGTGGCAACCCTAGTTAAAACTGACATCCATCGCACCGGCTCGTAGCGTGCGGTTGAAGGTGGCAAATCTATTTCGAATTTATCGAAAAATAGGAGTCAATTTGCCGTCACCAACTTTTAAAATATTTATAGTTACGAGTACTACCTCTTACTCGCGACTGTTTGCATAGAATATGATTATAGACTGTATTGACAGCTGTCAATTTTACAGGGATAAAAGTGGCTTAAGTCCTATTTATACGAAGCCTGCGCTGACCCCAGTGAAAAATGGACGCGCTCTATTTGCACCAGCGCCTGGCTTGGTCTAAAATACTGTTTATACAAGGCCAATACTAAGACGTACTTAGTAGTTACTTTATGGCGTTTCAAGTACCTACTGTCTGTGAGCACTTAGGTGCTTCGGGTTTGTACTTATCTCTCAATGGCTATAAATAAGAGCGTATGAGAGCAAGTGAGAGCCAAGTCCAAACGCAAGGCACCTTCTAGTTAAGACCTATCGAACTTTACAGTTAAACCAGAGTATTATTAGGACTCAGCTGTCTATCTCTTTCACACTCTCTGGCATAACCATTATACAGCCAGAGAGAGTCTGCCAGCGATATACAGTCGAGTATAATGAATACTGTCGTTTTACTGTACATGTATAAAGTCTGCTTAATTAAATCATTCGGATCTTTATTGCTTTGCCTTGACGGGAAAAGAGGTAAGTCGCCATTTAGCTTAAATAATTCCAGGGTTATTCTTTTAAAAAAAATCGATGGCAATATCTCGCCTTGGTTGATTTACGTTGAAGTAAATATCCCTAAAGATCTTCTGTAACAAGAAAAGAAGTTTCAGTCAACAATAATCCGAAACCAAAACCTTTCTTCAAGGGTAATCAAGTCAGCGTGCTTTAACATGTTGCCAAATAAAACTAAATAAAACTGTTTTTTTATAGACACTCATTTCATAGAACGTAATCACTTCGCAGAAGTTTCATTTCATAGAAAAACGTTTTTCTGCTGAACCCGTGTTGATTTCTGATTATCTTGTGATGGTTACAAGTCTAATGTAACCCAACATACGTGATTCATATTTAACCTGAAATAATACGGTTACAGCAGATAATAGTTTTCTATGAAATGAGTGTCTATAAAACAAGAGGCACGTCACTAAGAAGCGGTTCAAAATATGTACGTCTAAAATACGTTTTGAAGCGTCAAAGAGTTTAACCTTTCCTACTCTAGAGACACGTCTATAGAAAATACAGTTTCGATTGTGTCGGACATTGGGGATCAAAATGCTCAACAAGGACTATATTCCACTTGGTAAGACGTTATTGCTTTTGTCATTTTTCTGTTAGGATCGCGGGGAGCCGCTGGATGCAAGCGGCTCAAGACCGTGACTTGTGGCGCTCTTTGCCTTTGTCCAGCAGTGGACGCCCCCGGGCTGATGATGATGATGATGATGAAATAAGAGCTATTAGAACGTCGACAACACTGTAACAAGTCAAAAGCAGTAAGGTTTACCCTGAGTGACAGAACTCAAGCTATCTCTGTGTTGGCGGCTGGTTTTAGTCTATTATGACACCGCGAGACATAACACAGAGATTCGTAACAAATATCGTAAATCGTGTGTTACGGGCAATTAAAGCTTCCATAGGGTCCCTTAGGCAGTTGAGTGAACCTTTCATTTTCTTGAGTAATTTCTGTTTGCCAAATACTATTAAAACTATACTTTTAAGGGCTTGTTTATGGAGGAACGGGACGTAGCGCGTGTCGTGCGGCTTAGCGTCATCACACGCGAAAACACGAACATACGGCAATGTTTGACGTTGTTTATGAAGATGCAGGGCGTGACGTGGCTCGTGGTGGGGGGCGTAAAGAGTAGCCGTGCCCGCTGCTGCATCAGCGGACTTTCAGCAAGACCGGCAGAAGGTTCCACCTCTGGCTGCCGGCGCAGTATTGAAGCGAGTACAGCTGTTAATGACATCCGTAGGCTTTGCCGCAAGCAACGCTGTATTTGAAGCAAACGCGTGTCAAAATCGCTTCTCCGTAAACGCTTTCCTATCATACAACATACAACGCCATATGTTTGAATTTAGCGCAGGCCGCACGGCACAACGCTAAGCGCGACGCCCCGCGTCTCCTTAAATAAGCCCTTAGAGTAGTTGGTACTCGGCTGTCTGTCGCTGTCACACTCTCTCTGGCATCTGTCAGTATATTTGTTACGCTTAAAACGATAGACCCGAATACTATTAATACCTAGTTACCCTGTTATTACTGTGACCAGTTGGTAGTAATCTCAAATATTTTCTGAGTCGTAGACGTTTCTGAGTATTTAAATATGTATTTCTCTATACAAGAATGGTTCGCACTTGGCAGTTTTTTATGTCTTAAACAGTCCAAACATTGGCTCCCCGTGATATACCGCGCGAGTAACACCTACGGACTAATAAACTACAGATAAATCGATAATCAACGCCTGCAAACCGCCCAAACTGCTCATTGCCAGATCTTATGAGTGTTGTGTGATCAGCCGGGTAGTTTTTAACTGGAGCATGGAGAGTGGGCATCATCTTCACAGTGAACCACAGATCTGGGAAAGTTTGAAGAAGGCCCGGTGAGGCAACGTGGGACGAGTCGCTTATTCATTCGGAAAAGTCCATAATATTGGTTTAGCATTTTTTTGTAAAATACCAGTGACCATGGTTTTTTTTGGAAAATAAAAAAAAAATACGTTGAAAAAAGCTTATTATTTAACTTTCTTTATTATTATATCGTATTTGTTTGAAAAATCGCAGACTCATATAATAAAAATAATAACGGTGCAAAAGATACAGGTCTTAAAAGTTAGAACATTCGGACAGACGTACGGACAGACAGCGTAGGCGTAGTAATAGGGTCCCGCTGGGCGCCCTTTGAGTACGGAAGCCCAAAAAGAAGTCGAATAAAAACATCTGACAGTAGTAGAGATCGCTCACTTAGCCACAATATGTCAAAATGCACCTATGGAATAACATGCAGTCGTTAACTTGTCTAAGCCAATTGACATAGAAATTGCGCATATCAACGGAGACAACTAAATTGACCACTTTATCTGCTTTTATCACACTTTTCATAGATAAAATGGTAGTTGTAACTGAATAAGTAGTATCACCGTAATGTCTCCCTGCTCTCCCTTGTTAGCCCCAATCCGCAAGTAAGGGCAAATGTTTGACATGTCTGAACAATATTGTAACCGATCGTTTTCTATAAAGCTATGTTTTGTTTTACTGGGGCTATATTATACTTGGTAAAAGCATATGGCTTTGTTAATAGCTATCGCATTGAGTTAAAAATAATACCACAATGCTTTTACCAGGTTGCTTCGATAAGAAATGTGGAAAGAAACGATGATTTCAGGGGATAGGCTCCAATAAAAAAAATGCTTTTCGATCGTCATTTATTTCCATCCCATTGCTGGACAAGAGCCACCCTCCGGCCTCTTCTCTTTACCGAACTGGTGCAGCTCCTTCTGCCATCTCCTTCTTGGTCTGCCTCTTGTTCTCTTTTGGTTTGGTTCCCACTCACACATTATAACCTTTCCAATTTCATAAAACCTTCTATATCCCTATCTAAACACATTTCTAATTAAAAAAATCAGCAACCATAACAGAAAGAGTCCCCCGTTTATTTTCGCGCAATAATTCCGTCGAAAGTAAACAAAATAAACGTGTAAATTTACGAGTGCATTGTGAAAAAAATACAGCCAAGTAAATACATCGCGGTGAACAATAAAGTCGCATTTAATACAATTACTCGAGGATATATAGTGTTTGTTTTGTAGCGAGTGTTTGCTGCGTTTGGGGCGCGGGGCAAGTGTGGCGGCGGAGCGGAATGACACGTGAGCATAGCTTATTTTTATGACAATGAGAACTTAAGCAAGCCCTCAGACCACCTGATGGTTAATGGGATCTGAGACCCAAGAGATTTGAAATCTCAAGACAACATTCTCAAGAATGTAATCCTAGCGTTGCCAACCCTGAGGACTAAGACGGAATGCCTCTATGCTAGTAATTTCCCCGGTTGACTTATTCCCACACCAGAACACAGCGAACACTGCTGTTTGGCGGTAGGTTAATGGATAAGATGGTGGTAGCGATCCGGACGGACCCTGCACAAGGTCCTACCACCACTAAACACATCTATTTTTTAACCGCCAGTGTCTGTGTATCTCTGTGAACTGTAGCTCCCAAACGGGTGGACCGATACGATAAGAGAAAGATAATTTAATCTGAAAGATTCTTAGGTTTGCTTGATAAATATTGGTTGGTGGTAAAAGTGGGTCACAATGATCATGTGATAAATTGGCGTATTTAAAAAAAAATGTTATGGACTATATTAGCTGGATAGTACAAGACGAATCGTGGCGGAGATTTTTGTTGTAGGCCTGTGTCCAGTAGTGGACGCGATTTGATTGGCATGATTTGGTGTAACTGACGAAATAAAACTTAACGATCGAAGGCCCTTGAAAATATGGATTCGGCGTTCGTTATCGTTATCAAGAATGTATAGGATCGACGTAAGTCAATTCCACACATTTTGACAGTATTGGAAAATCGTTCAAGTTAGCGTAAAGCAACTAGTCTAGCCCCACTGATGCTTGTGAATACCACGAATTATTGATATTCCCTGTGGGAATCTAGTGAGTCTCTGTAATCGAATAATATGTATGTACCACTACAAACGTTTTCGAGGATTAATTGCCCGTTTAAATGCCAAAGAAAATCTTTTATTTATCTCAAATCGCTATCTCTCGTCATTCCCTTCCCTTGCCCCAAAACGTGGCACATAATCGTACATCAGCGTTATTTGTGGCGTCATTCCGCGCGATTACGAACTAAGTAAATGAAACATCAGTCCCCTGCCGAATCTATGCGACACTTGTCTTCTGCTAATTGTTATGGCTCCAGCTTAATTATGAGGGTTGTAAGGGCGAAAGTGAGTGGTTTAAGGAGTTTAACTGTGTTTAAAATATATTCTTCAATTGACACTTGAAGTGAAAATATAATTGCAAGTAATATTTTTGGTGGACTTTCATCAAAAACTGCGTTCAGGTTTTTTTTATTTTTATTGTGTGTGTAATGCGGCATGGCTTGATTTATTTTAGCTTATAAACCAGAATATAAATAACCATGATGAAACGAAGGCAGTCGACGATTACCTACATCTAGTAAAAGGGGAATACTTGTCTTGCGAACAATATAAATATACAGATCATTCTTGACAAAGTTTGTATTTCCATGCGTGATCAGTGGCGGATTTACCAGTAGGCTGAGTAGGCTGGAGCCTAGGGCGGCGGATTTTAGGGGGCGGCAAATTTGCCCCAAAAACTTTTTTTGTCTTACAGAAATAAAAAATAAAAAAATCCGTCGGACAGGACTTCCCAGTTTGGACCCGTCCCGTATTTACTTCTTGTCAAAACAAAAGTCACCTCGGATAATCGCGTCTTTCAATTTCTAATTAAGTGTTTTCACTTCTCATGCTCTTTAAATGTTACTTTAGTCTCAGCACATGGGAATTAATTAAAGTTCCATATTAATCTCTAGGAATTTTTTTAATTTACTTTGGAAATGGAGGATTATTGCCATTTTCAGTGATTGTGTATGGACCATTTTTAGGGCGTGAAAGTAACCTCAAACTGTGCAAAAATATACAAAACGATTTAATTTCCTGAATTTTACGAATATGAAAGTGTTTAAATATAATTAAGAATAATTATATTTTGTTATACCTACATGGTCCGAATAGTTTTCAAGTTGGATTGTATCTGTTGGCTAAATATGCAAGCATTTAAAGCGTCACTTGTAAATGGAGGATTATCGCCATTTTCCATGATTGTGTATGGACCATTTTTTGGGCGTGGAAACCGCAAAATGACAACTGTGCAAAAATATAAAAAAAAGATTTAATTTCGTGAAACACAATTAATGATTACGAATATGAAAGTATTCAAATATATTAAGAATAATTTTATTTTATTATACACGGTCCAAATAGTTTTTCAAGTTTGTATCTGTTGGCTAAATATGCAAGCATTTAAAGTGTCACTATACAAAAGACAAAAACACCCGCGAAACAAGTGGTCAAAACTTTGTTACTTAGCCACTTGATTGCTCTTGCAAATTTGATCGATCTTATTTATAAACAAATAACAACTGTAAATACTGTAACAACCCCGGACACCGGTGAAGTGAAGACAGGACAATACAAACTTATTGTACGTAAGTAATCCTAATGTATAAATCATCCATAATGAATCAATAAGTTTTATAATTTTGTTCATTTATTATTGTGCCTGTGAAGGATGTCATTAGACAAATTTAGTAATATGGCTACTGAAAATCGCATGCAATGCTTTCGATTATCGACTCGGCTTATAAAGGAAATGTAATCGATTCAGAATTCGGTTAAACATGTTGTTTCGTTAACTTAATTTAAATTAGGTACTTACCTACTATAAAATAACGTATCATAAATCGTCTAAATTCACGCTACAACTATAACGATCGTATTGGTGTTTTTAGGTTATATTCACTTTCAGATTGAGATAAAGACTTTGAGAGGCAAAATAATAAATGAAAAATATTATAATCTAACTTATATTTAGGTACTGTTTTAAAAAAAAAGATTTGTTTTTTAATTCTAAAATATTTTCTTCCATTTTCTTTTGTCCGTGTAGGGTATCGAAATGCAAAGTTCAGAAGGGGCGGCAAAACTTGAATAGCCTACTGGCGGCAAATGTGTTAATCCGCCACTGTGCGTGATTTTTCCTTATCCGTGTTTCTGTAAACAAAACCCAAAATAAATCCTTAAGCTTTTCGTGATACGTGATCTCATGTGATTTAGACAAATTCACACCATTATTTTGGATTGAACGGTGGGCAGAGTCAACGCCAATCCCCACGTGTGAAGCGTCAACATTGTTATTTGACGTTAGTTTGATATCCCACTGTTAGTTTTGGGATCTTCGTGTTAGCTGGGGAGGCGACAATTTGGAAATTCACTGTGCCATGATATTTGCCATATTGTTAGAGCAGATAATAACAGAATTTGAAAGGCAACTGAGGAAGACTACCGATACCTTCAGAAGTCAATGTAGGTTTATGTTTAACTAGAGGACGCTCGTGACTTTGTACGCATAGAATTAGTTTCCCGGTACTCCACCAATTTCTTCCCGTTGGGGGTCGATTTTCGGAAAATCCATTCTTAGTGCTCATTTACATCATGAAAGGAACCCCTGTACCAAATTTCAAGTTTCTAGATACAACGGTTTTGGCTGTGCGTTGATATAATGATAAGTCAGTCAGGTTTGCCTTTTGTATATAGATATGGGTATCAAAAGACAAAACCTCATCGAGAAAACGCTCGTTAGTCCTAAGATACCTAAACTATTTCGGTTACTATAAATACTTTCCTAAACCCCTCAAAAGATGTCTTTTCCGTTATATTCCTTCAGCATTTCAACGTGGCATACATGTAATTTGTCATCCCTCCGGCACATAAATGCGTCGTCGCGAAGGCAGGTGTCACAACAGATCACCCCCATTGTCCGGGGTGGGGGTGGTGACAGCTGAAGTGATCCTGGGTGCAAACCTGGAGTAACAAGCGTCTTAGAAACGACGCGGGGTGTGGAGATGGCTTACATATAGTTTAAAGATCGATGCTTTTTGGTACTCCGACAAGTGCGGCTTTGTGAATGGTTTCTACTGCTATTTTAGATTGATTTAAAGTATGCGGTCTGAATAGAGTCCCTATTATTTTCTTCAATAGTTAGTTGTGGATTTTTTTGTCTTAATACCTACTATTTATAAAGGTTTAAGACTTAAAATTTATTCTTATGATTCATGTATGACGATGACACAGGTTTTAAACTGACCGTAATAACGTTTGTATGAGCGTTTAAGCACAAAAAACTAAATCTGTGCCAAAACCTAGATTTTGGACTGTTTGGTATGTGCTGATTTGACTTTAAATGTGATACTAGCTTCCTACTCGTGAAAGAATTTTCATAATCAGCCTAGTAGTATTTGAGTTAATTTATTTAAAAACAAAAATACAAATCTTTCTCTTTATTATACTAATGTAGATAATTTAAACGAGTCATCATCGCCAAACTAACAATAAACCCAAAAGTTGGAAACCATCTCCACACCATCTAGCCTTCGACACCAGCTCGTTAGAGGCTGTCAGCGGCAGTCTGCATGCCTAGACGGGACACAATTAAAGCGGCTGATTAAACTTAGGTGAGCGGAGAAGACAATCAGGTACGTAGGCAACCACCGGACATTGGTGATGGATTAGTGGGTTATTTCACGATACAGTCACTCAGAATCCTTTCAATAGAATGCTATCTTGATATTACTGTTAAACAGTAATAACAAATTTAAACAGACTTACAACAAGATCCAGTCGACTCCTTTAATATTTTCTTTGCGCAAAGTTCAAACCGAATCTTGTTAACAAATATGTACTTTTCAATCTGCAGAGTTTTCATCTGAATAAATCTAGACATGTCTTTACATTGATTGGTAAGTTTTTAATTGACCCAATTGCTTTGTAAGAAACCTGAAAACAGATGTGAATACGTGAATACGTGTGTGAGTAAGTGTTTTTTGAATCAATTAACTTCAAATAGTAACAACTTGACACACAATAGTCTGGTAATTTTCATCATCTTTGCTGCTGCCAATTTAATATCAATTGAAACACAAAAAATCTAGCAACTATTAAATAAGCAACCACAAGCTTGCCAAATTTTTAATGCCTTCCCTAACCTAATTTGTATCGCATAAATTCCAAAGTGACACTCTAGTAACAGCGCTTTGTCGAGCGTTTATCGCAAAAACGCGACGTATTTACGAGCCGACGACAAACATATCGCGCGATACTGATGAGTGAGTTATCGCATCATTAATATATCGCCGCGAGAATAGACACGCGACGACGGTAATGACAGTTTGATGGAACGTTTTTTAGTTTAGTTTAATCAGTGATTTAATACATGCTAGCGAGATGGTAGGGTTCAAACGTTTGGCTGGTCGATGGTAAAAGTGGTGACGTAATTTAAAAGTCTAAGCCACGACAACTCAAAAATTGTTGGCCTAAACCCGAAACTTAGTCAATAATAATTTGTTCAAATGCAAAAGCTTTATCCTGCTTTGTCTTGGGGTGTCCCCTAGACAACCGTTGATGCAGGAAAACATATCGAAACTTTCATGTGGTCATCTTGCACCATCTTATATACACATAAGTAGTTGATTCTAAAAAAAAATCTCTCTCTATCTCTCCCGTAAGATTTTTGGCATGTTTTCTTGCTGAACTACACATGTTATTTGATAATATATTTAATTTAATATTTATAGCTTTATATAATGCTAGACTAAGTAGTACCGTTGTAATATGAAATATGTTAAAAAATTACTGACTGCTGAGTTTCTTGCGTCGTTTCTTCTCAGCAGTGGTCTCCTCTTGGGAAGCTCTGGTAGATTCTTGACGTGTAAAAGTGCACGTGCGGCCTACTTACTGAATAACTTTTTTTTATCTATTTTTCCTTATGTTATATTTCTTGTTGTTGTTTAAGGGGCCTTTTTAATTTGTCTTTCTTGAGGCAACTCTAAGTAAGTCAAGATGAGTTTATATTATGGCCCAGAGTTTTCCAACGCTTCCCAAAAGGAAGACCAATGTTAAGAAAAACGCCGCAAGAAAATCCATCTCCATCAAGAGGCTTAAAAAGAGAGGCATAAAACATTTTAACAATTACAAAATAATTAAAACGAAAAATAATTAAAATTGAAGTAATCATATTTAACGACGTTGCACACATCTCCCTACAACAGTAAGATGACAAAAAATATTTTGTTAAATAGATGATTAGAACTTAATAGGTACAAAATACTTAAACCGAAGCAAACAAATTGTATTTAATCGTAATAATATCTTAGTTACGACGCATATGCCACGGTAAGGATAACTTACCACGGTTTACGGTAGGTACACTTTTTACATACAATCGCAACTTTTTCCTACCATGTTTTACATTTAAAACAAGACTACTAAAACAGGACGAAAGGGACATTAAAACGATTAACAACTGAGTTTATACGCTCTTAGTGACTTAACACACTTCTACATTTGCTACAATTCAATTAAAATAACCGGTTCTCAAACTACGGTAATAAATTGAGGTACAATTACAATAAAGTGTCGCACACACTGTCAGCGGCTTCCTGTAATTACGCGGTATCGGTGTAACGTGTGCACGTGTCTTTATAGGCGATTAGAGTTATTGCTTTAACGTTTCTTCAATGTTGATAATTATGCGCATTCTATTTGAGACTGTTTTAGTAAAGGAAGACCGAAGTTGTAGGTAGTTTTAGAAAATTCCTATTGTTAAATTTGATAATTTCAGCACTTTTAGAAAGTAAATAATTAAATTTGTTTCTCACTAAGATCTTTTATTTTCCTCATAGGTGATGTGAAAAGCAGTATGTGTCACACGGTAGCAAAATTATTTCCACCTTGGGCGTTAACACTTGAATCCCTTACGCTCAGGATTCTATTTTAGAATCCCTCGCTACGCTCGGGATTCAATTATGGACTCCTTCGCTTCGTTCGGATTCCATGTACGCCCTCGCCGTAAATATGTCATTTTGCTCCCTTGTGACACAATCTACTATTACCAATCGCAAGATGTGTCAAAAACAAGTAATACATTTGGTGACAAAGGGCATCGCAGTAGCGGCCTTTTGGTAATTTGGTAAATGGGGGGTCTTTTGGCTGAATTGTGATGCTGATGAATGAAGCTTGTATTTAACTTTTGACAGTCTTCACTTAAAAAGTCTAAAAGGTAACACACCATGTCGCTATTTCTATGTTTTTGTCTGTTTGTACGCTAGCTCCTTTAAACTACGCCGTATTTTTTTCTGTGCGCTTTATCCAGGTGAGACACTAGTTTAAAAAAAAAAATACAATAATAAATCTTGAACTAAAAAATATTCCGCATGATAAGGACCACGGTAGACATTGCAGGATACACATTTAATGCCCACAGGAACTTGGGATACACGCAACAAATTACAAATACTCGTAAGTACCTTCTTGACGTGGGATAAATATTGTGGCGTGAGCCTGACGCATCGACGGCTTAAGTGCGATTTATATGGATGCGCGTGCGCCTTGAACCGCCAGGGCTGCCAAACTTAAAGCAAACTTTTTTTTTGAAAACCAAAACACATACCTCGCGGATTGGCTGAGACAGACGCACAAAATGTTTTTTATCTTGGCCGTTGTAAAATAAATATTATTAGAGTCACGTTGCCGATCTCAGCATGCCTGTTCAACAGAACTAAAAGTACTTTAAGTTGTCTTTTTTCGTTAAAACTTTCATAACCTTAAACTTCTTCTTTTTTGGTTAAAACATCTATTTACTCTAAAAAATCCATCTTTTTGTAATTTTGTTTGAACAATCCTGATTCCTGCTCCTGGTAATAGGTAGTTAACATCTAGAAGGCTGAAGTAAAATTATATTTTTAAAAATCTATTTTAAAATATTACCTTATAATTTGATAAAGATAAAGATAAAGAGACATTTATTCGCAACAAAACAAAACCACATTAAATAGATACAAAAATATCAAGACACAAAATTTGTTGCGAGACGGTCCCAACTCAGCATTCGCTAGCCGTAAAGCCAGCACTGGTCTTCCGTTGGAACCGCTGCCGCTGCCGCTGAATTTGTGTGCTGTTACTGTATTATATTTCTGTATGGCTTACAATAAAGTGCTTATGTATTGTATTGCAATTACTTTCGCGAGTGGCAACCCTGGACGCGTGCTGGACCAACGCGGCGGCAGCAATATCTCATTACTCGTGTTTGCATCTCGCGAATTTAAACGTAATACTGAATTTATTGAATAAATATAAAATATGAGCTATTTGAAAACATGCGTGTACTTACGAAATAACTCATGAAGAGAGGTTGTTCAGATTCATACACATTCTTCGGAAAGATAAAGAAAACAATGATAATTTATCCAACTTTAATTATTTACATGGTTTTCGTCTTTTCTAAGCTTATTATAGGTAGGTACTCATATTCTTCAAGCTTTTTTTTAGCCGTCCGAAAATATATGGAAATGTAAGTCTTAAATACAGATTTAAGACAAAAACTCTTTTTTATGGCATAGAGAAGGCAAACGAGAACTCAGGCCACCTGAAGGTAAGTGGAAACTGTGACCCATAGACATTCGCATTCACAAGACTGCAATTCTAAGATTGCAAATCCGTTGCCCTCCCTGAGGACTAAGATGGAATGCCTCTATGCTAGTCATTACACCGGCTCTCTTATACCCAAACCGGAACAACAGTGCAAACACTGCTGTTTGGCGGTAGGTTAATGGATAAGATGGTGGTAGCGATCCGGACGGACCCTGCACAAGGTCCGGACGGACCCGCAACTGATGTAACCTTTTCCTGAAAGTGGCTCTAAATGTCAAATCTTTAAATCTAGACCATGTTCCATACATTTTGACCCAACTAAACTTCACCCAAGACTAAAACTAGATTTATCTTTTTGCTGCAAGTACCCATTAGCGAAAATAATAATTTACTGCAACTGTGAGTCATCCTTCACTCTTCAAATGTCTTAATCATTACTAAGTTGTTTCCCAACACTACATAAATTTTATTGCAACCATGAACAGACAACCGTTTGACATATAAACGTCCGTTAGGCGTTGCCCCAAGCGACTAGCTATAGACTATTGTCTCGCTCAAGAAACGTATAAAATATACAGATCCCGTGTCAATAAAAGAGATGCATATATTGATAGTTGATCGGTGGCTATTCAAAGTGCTACCGAGAACTCTCTCTCCAATAAAAGATATAGATACTGTGTTAGTAAAAGAGACGCATATATTAACAATTGTTCGCTGACTCTACTCGCTTCTGGCTCAATGTCGGCGGTGAGACAAGTGCCTTAGCTTGGTACTTAACTGAATGCAACTGTTGTTAACTAGCACTAACATGCAATTTTACAATACAGTGTAGCTATGCTATAGTAAAAAACTTGCATGTTAGCGTAAAAGGTCGCTGGTTCATGAAGAAGTAAATAAAGAATGAAGCCGTTTATTATAGTTTCTGGAAGACCGAGCGTCGCTCGGGTAGAAAACGAATCCCGAAGATGACCACTTGACAGATCGATTTATCGCCGTCGCCGTTTTTGAGAAAATGGTTACAAAATTATATATGTATATATTTATTTGTACAAATATTGCTCGTTTAATGGTATAGGATAGGGTTAGGTTAGGTTAGGTTAGATAATAAACGATCTCATTAAAAACAATCAAATTTTTAAAATAAATTCTCTTCTTTTCTTGTTAAAAGTAATCGGACATAAGTCCATTGAGATTATCTTTATCCACATTTTGCTTGGGATTAAATTGATAGACTTCATTTTATTTTTATTTGTTTTAATTTGTATGTGCTGAGTAAATAATTCGCATTTACGCTTTGCTTGAAATCATTAACTTTCTGACATACCTTAACTTATTCATTTCTGTAGCCAAAACCACATTCAAAAGTAGAATTCTCTGAAAAATCTGCATAGAATCGGTCAGTGGTCTGAAAACGCATTTTTTTTAATACTTTCCGCACTCGCAACAAAATGTACTTGTGACAAAAAGCCATTCTTATTTAAATTAACCAAACTTAAGCCTTAATATAGATTAAGCTTATTTAGTCAAGAGGGCATACTTTCATTAAACCATGACCGTTATCTATGCAGGAAAATCATGTCAAATGTAATGATTTGTCAATTACGAAGAAAATAGGTGAGCGCTGATATTACTTTATTAATCAGTTCGTAATATAACTACAGTTCTATCCATAAACCTAAAAAGATTTCGTAAAGTCAGATCTTAAATTAAAAAGTAAGAATTTTATAATTATGATCCCTAAACAAAGTTCAAACAAGCATCGATTTTATAAGTATAGCCCTAGTGTTCTACCAACGTGCGAAGTCTGGTATCACGATGAACTGACGGTTGAAAACTAGACATAAACTTTTCTTAGCACCATGTTAGAACACGGTTTCAGCCATTTCATCTTCTAAAATATCAATACAGCCGCTTTGTTCCTTCCTCATCATTGCGAACTCGTTCCACAAAGGCCCATTCTTCCCAATCCCAATAAGTCCAATAAGAACCTTCGCGAAGTCGCTTTGAAACGCAGCGCAGCAATTTAAAAAATCATAAACATTACTCTTTGCGCCAAGACAACCGTGCCGCCGTTTCGTTAGATTTACAACCGCCTGACGTTTTAACTATATATAATACGTATTTATGTGTATTTACGCGTATTTACGGCCGACGAGAATGCCCGTCGGTTTAATTGTCGAATAAAATTGAATTTACAGTCCGTGATTTACAAGCTTCGGTCGGCCGATACGAATGGCGTTTATGGCAATTCTGACCACTCCGAAAGAACCCTCGCTCGATAGTATAAGCTAACTAATGGGAGGTATAAGTAATTCGGTCAGGTCATATATGAGTTACTGAGCGGAAGAAATAGGACGTGCAGTTTTGAACCGTTTCGTTACGTTCTCGATAAGCCTTTTCGGTTTCGATTTGTGTTTTTCAACGTTTCTTTTTAACGTTTGAAACTAAAAAGAGGATAGGCATAGTGCTATGTTTGAAGCTCTTGTATTTGTGTCTGCCTTTATATGCTTAGCGTGTTGGTATCTTGGTAAGCGTTAGCTAAATTGAAAGCGTTATTTTATTGTCTTTTGGAGGTCAGCTAGACAATAAACAATTATGAAATGAGGCTTTATTTCAAAAAAAGGTCTCCTGTGAAACATTAATAGGTTCGGGCTAGGGTCAAAATACGAGTAATAAGCGTTTATTTAACTACAATTCCTCTTGTTGATAAGTACGTTTCCACTCTTTCCAATTCGGACAACTGGGTTAAGTAGCGTAGGCTGTGTGGAATGGGTAAGTAGAACCTCATCATGCTCAAAGCCGTCCAATGATTCTGCAGGTAGGCTTTTACAAACAACCCTGTGAATTAACTTTCTACATTCTCGCTATTACCGAATGCCTTATTTGAGTAGGTACTTACTACTTAGTACTAGCCAATGACTCAGTAGTAACCAAATACCAACCACCGTGCAATCTAAGCGCGTGCAGGGGTCAAACTGGGTTTTGGATCGACCTGGCCTTTGAAAAGAATAACACCAGGCGTAATAAGCCCGTGCATAATTCACTGCGTTCAAACAGTTTGCAAACCACGTATTCAATCAATCCAGCCACAACGCCGCCATTGCCTTTAAAACCTAATAACGCATAAATCCAGAGTCACGGCAATCGTTAAAAACCGACTTGTGCAACTTTACGTGTGTTTGATTTATCGCTTGCTAGCTTTTCTTCTCGGCTTTGCGCGTGTGTATTACAATGTTCCTTGTATTTTGTTCTGTGCGATTATCATTTTTATGCTATACGGGGCAAATGAGCTATCTCGGGTCACCTGATCTGAAGTGATCACCGACGCCCATTGGACACCAGGGGACCAAATAAGGCTGCGTTTACCGCGAGACAAAATGTGGATAAAACATTCCGTCACTTTCTGACACGTATGTAAGTACGAGAGTGATGGATGCTATATCCACATTTTGTCACGCGATAAACGCAATCATACTGGAGAGGTTAGTGAGTGTCGCAGTTATCGCCATCGTTTGCAGACAGTTGGTTATCGCAGTTTGACGACAGGGTACCTAGAATGACGGTGCTGCCCATTCTTTTCATATTCTCTTTTTCTACACACATATAAAGAGCGGTGATGTAAGTTTAAATCTGTCACAATGCAGGATAATGAAGTGTTCTATGTGAAGTAACTTAAAGGGTACTTATGTACTGTGTTTAAGACAAGGCATAAAGATCAAAGCAAACAATCAGACATGTTGAAAACTTTACAATTGAATACACGAACAAACAAACAAGCCTCTCGTTATATTAGTGCTTAAACCGGGCCGTAATCTCGTATTGTTCGGTTGATTCATTGGGCATAAGCTGTATGAATGTTCGTTTGTTCGCGGCAAATGTCACGGAATGTTACGCAACGACATTAAGTATTGAAATGGGTAATTGTGGAAATTGAAGTGAACGCAAACGTTTGATTTGAGAGAAAGCACAGGAAATATAGTCGTAGGCTAAAACAGAAACCGTTCTTAAATGGCAACTTGCTTCACTTAGACATGACAAAAAGGCTAATTGAAACAACCGGTGACCACAGAGCTGGCAGCTTCCTCGGACAGCGTATTAGCATTGCTATACAACGAGGAAATGCTGCCAGCATCTGTGGTACTTTGCCACGGGGGCCCTCACTTTTCTAGTTTTTATTTAGTTTTAATTGATTTGTATTTAGTTTAGTTATAATTTGGTGTTATAAATTAATAAATCGGTAATATTACGTTATCTAGTTAGATAAACGTCTCATCACAGGTATAGATCGGTCTAATAACAATTCGTCCGGACTTGCTATGTGCATTGTGCAATAAAAATTAACAAGACAAATAAAGTGGATAAAGTAACAAATAAAAAACCGGTAAGTTTAATAAAATCGAAGAAGGTGGTAATTCACCGCATTCTGCAAAACAGAAGACACAATAAAAATCGGCAAACATAAACCTCAACTTAAACTTAACATGATAATATATAAGCAAACAAATAGACAGAATTGCATACTCGTTAAATCTTCTATTTAACACCAGACTTCGATACCGTTAAGACTTCACAACTCGTCTTTAAACGTATTCAAATGTCCACTAACAATCTCTACAAACGACGACAATTTGCAGACATTAGCTGACAAAAAGCGCCAATAACTATACATTGCGATGAAGGCGTTAAGGAGAATAACACTTAGCTCAGGAAGCCATTGGGCCCTAGATTGCTACTGCGTTTCTCTCACCTTTACGTTAACCTGGTGGCCCAGTGCAAGCGAGATACCATACCATGGACAACTGATAAACAAACACAGCTATTTCCGTCCTCACTTGACTGGAAAACTCATTGACGTAGAAAACAATTGAATGAGTGAGTTTATGTTGTATCTTTTCATAACTTGGTTTGACATATGTCACGACTTTCACTCTTGTTTTTAATGAGATTCACCAAAATATAGTTCAGAAATTATGATTTGGCCCTCTGTTATCTACTTTGCAATGATTCTGCGGTAAGACTTACGGGACCTAACCTTAACCTTTCAACCCACTGTGCTGTTTGAACAACGAGGGCAGTTTTATGAGTGAAGATTAGAGACGGTGAATTCATATTTCCTGAACAATACTTAGTGGAAAGATATTTTACATTGATCACGTATTTTGGTCTCTATATCTTGACGATATATTTTTTTTCTTAATACCAGAGATGGCAAACGACGCAGCGGGACACCACGGCCTTTATTCTAGAGTGTATAAAACAGTATTGCCTTTGACCTGTTTTCGTCTTGTTTTTAACTCTGTCGACATTGCTGACAAGTAAATAAGACCTGTCAAACCCATCAAAAGCAATAAGGTTTTACCGTGTAGATTCTTAGCCCTGGGCACCATATTCATCTTGGAGTAATATGCATTTGCATTTGTAATTTCCACGCGATGGTATATAAGCACATGATTATTACAACCGTACTCATACTGACATAATATTTTGTATCTTAGCCGGAAGAAATATCTCGCGTAAAGCTTAGGCTATGATACAAGACTTACCATTAAGCATGCAACACACGTCGCCAGCGAGAAATTATCATATAAACAGCACTCAGTACAAGCCATTACGTTTCTTAAGGCTCATAGCGGCATTATGAATGCAAAGCGCGCCTTATGAGGCGAGTGGTCATACGTCGAAAGGTGTGTGAGCTAGGAAGATTTAGAGGAGGTTTAGCGTAATGTTTAAGGTGTTATTTTTCATTTTAAAACATAGGAAAGTCAACTAAGCTCCCAAGATTTAGTAATGTAGACTGTTCTGGCAAAAGTCTTCAGACTAGACAAAGAAAACTGAGACGCAAGACAGAAACAAGACAAGTAATTGAGCAAAACTAGTATCCGCTGTGATGTTTGAAATGAACAAGCAGACCAATCATCTGATGCGGGTCACTGATGACTCTTAGTTCGAATCGAAAAGTTCATTGAAGATCTTTGAAATAATATAGCTTGTCGAAGAAGAGTACCTACGTGTAAAAATCTTCAATAGAATAAAATAAAATAGATTCATTTATTCCCCCATGAAACAAAAAAAAAATGAGGAAGCAAAAAAAACAACCAATTAAAATAAAATAGCTGAATCCATAATATACCATCAAATGTATCGAATTACCAAATTCAATCCAATTTTTACTTCAAATTTGATACTTACTGGTATATATGGTTGCCACCTTGCTACTTGAAAATGTAGTCGTTCCACGTAATTTTAATTTATAAACCAGATAAAGTGAAAAAAAAAACAAGAAATAACATTTTCTCTCTTTAGAACAGGCTTGTCCACTACTTTCCTCCTCGTTGACCAAATGCCCAATATAGTAGGAGCGTTCTCTGCTATTTTAATTGATATGTCTCTGAGGCTGCCCATACCAATTAGAGGCATATCGATATTTCCATCATAGATATTCGACATATTCTTTTTAGCTTTTACCTAAGATTGTAAGCGTAAGCAATTTATTTATGTTTTCCTTGAAATTGATAAATGAAAAAGAAAAGTTTTCTTACCTAAAATTGACCCTATAAACGTTTATGTTCTGGCAAAAGGGTCAGACTCAGCGTGCCGGTGCAGAAGAAACAACGCTGGTTCTCAGTTTGACCCTTTTGTTATCCTGTATTGTTTCAATTGTTTTTTATACAAAAATTTAACTACCCTAGGAAACATCAAAATAAGTGCGATACCTACTCGTACACGATGGGTTCCGTACTACCCTATAATATTAAGATCGAGCAAAATACACGTCTTTTGTATGGGAACCACTCTATTTTTAAACTTTATTTTATGTTGTATACTAGTGGCAAAGAAACACTCTGTGAACATTTCAACTATTTACCTATTACGGTTCATGAGATACACCTCGCTGACAGACAGATGGTCGGACGGATAGCGGAAACCCTAAAAAGTACAACTTGCAAATACTTCGGATTAGGATTTGATCCCACTATGCCATTTAACTTTACTTACCCCTTTAATTATTCTAAAAAAGATTCTTCAATAACAAACAAAATCTCGTAGCAATACGATCGAAATGTCGAGGTATACATACGAGTATATAATATTATAAAGACCGTTTTAGATTTATAACAGTGTAAAAACTCGTTGGGTGACTAGAGTATGCTGTCGTTGTTGACAGCCTGTCGTCGGCTATGTCTCATCCAATCGGCATGTATGTCATGCTAATTACTCTTCTAAGTAAGATGTCAGTGAGCTACTTTGTGAAGCTATTATAGCTCTAGTCAAGTCAACAAATTAGTAATAAGTAGATGGCATGACGACAGGCAGATATATAGCATTTTATATTACGTTTAATAATCCTTAAATATTTAGGTAATTAGCATTTCAAACTGTTCTCTTTTTACGATCTCGAACCAATTTTTCACCCGTACAAGCCACGTACTGTTTAATCCGAAAAATTGAAGTTTTCGAGGAAATTGCGCTAAGCGACTTCTGCGCAAAATCCCGCGCAAAGTTATCTGTACAGTTACAGCTGCAGAACTGCAATGGCAAAGAAAAGAAAAAAAAGTTACGGAATCCAGTGAACTGAGTATCCGAACCTGCCTTTCACAGCGACAAGTCCAAGATATGCTATAATGTCATTACGCGTGTTTTGCCGCCCGCAATTTGTTCCACGTCGATTTATCGCTTAAAAGGAGAACCATAATCGTTCCGCACCTCAACGAAATCAAAGATAAGTGCCACATCACACGAGAAAACACCGAAAGAAACAAATGGATCAGTGGAACTTGAAATGGTAATAAAATGTAAAAATAACCTGGTCAAGCCTGGTCACAGTGGTCACCAAACGAGAAATCCTTTTGCTAAGGGTATTAGAGGATAAAACAAATACAAAATAGAATCATCATCATCATCAGCCCGGGGGCGTCCACTGCTGGACAAAGGCCTCCCCCAAAGAGCGCCACAAGTCACGGTCTTGAGCCGCTTGCATCCAGCGGCTCCCCGCGATCCTAACCAGGTCGTCAGACCACCGGGTGGGAGGCCGTCCAACACTCCGTCCACCGGTGCGGGGCCGCCACTCGAGAACTTTTCTTCCCCAACGGTTATCAGTTCTCCGAGCTATGTGGCCTGCCCATTGCCACTTCAGCATGCTAACTCTCTGAGCTATGTCGGTTACCTTGGTTCTCTGGCGTATTACCGTATTACGGATCATATCGCGCAAAGAAACTCCGAGCATAGCTCTTTCCATTGCACGCTGAGTGACCCTGAGCTTATTTATGAGGCCCACATTCAGCGGCCAAGTCTCTGATCCATAAGTCATCACTGGCAGCACACACTGGTCGAAGACTTTCGACTTAAGGCTCTGCGGTATTTTGGACGAGAAGATCCGCTTTAACTTTCTGAACGCTGCCCATCCGAGTTGGATTCGGCGATCGACCTCTTTCTTGAAGTTGGATTTACCTAGTTGGACAGTTTGCCCCAGGTATACGTACTGATCAACAACTTCAAGTTGAGAATTCCCCACGTGAACCGGTATTGGCAAAACGCGAACATTGGACATGACTTTCGTCTTGTCCAAGTTCATTTTCAGGCCCACCCGTTGGGAAACTCTATCGAGGTCTCCGAGCATCTTACTCAAGTCTTCTAGCGATTCTGCCATGACTACGATGTCGTCCGCGAATCGAAGGTGAGTGATGTACTCGCCGTTGATGTTGATGCCAAGTCCTTCCCAGTCCAGAAGCTTGAAGACATCTTCCAGTGCAGCGGTGAACAGTTTCGGAGATATGACATCTCCCTGTCTCACACCTTTCTGCAACTGAATCGGTTTCGAGCTCTGGTTCTGGAGCCGGACTGACATAGTGGCATTTTTGTACAAACACTTCAGCACTTCGATATATCGATAGTCGATGTGGCACCGCTGTAGTGACTCGAGCACCGCCCATGTCTCGACCGAATCGAAGGCCTTCTCATAGTCCACGAACGCTAGACATAAGGGCCGATTATACTCTTCAGTCTTCTGTATAATCTGGCGCAGCGTGTGAATGTGGTCTATGGTACTAAAGCCTTTCCGGAAACCGGCTTGTTCAGGAGGCTGGAAGTCGTCGAACCTGCGTGAGAGTCGATTTGTAATGACCCTTGAAAACAACTTATAAGCGTGGCTCAGAAGTGAGATGGGTCTGTAGTTCTTCAATAAGGTTTTATCGCCTTTCTTAAAGAACAAGACCACCACACTTCTGGTCCACGCCTCTGGAACACCGCCTTCGAGAATAACAGAGTTAAAGAGCTTCTGGAGGACTTTAAGTATCGGCATTCCACCCGCTCTCAGAAGCTCAGCCGTAACTCCGTCGTCCCCTGGCGCCTTATTGTTCTTCAGTTGCTTCAGGGCCATTCTGATCTCGTACAGGCTCACGTCCGGGATGTCTTCGGTGTAATGTCGGGTGAGTTTGGCTCTGGGATCTGTAGCCAAACTTTCAACGGGTCGAGTTGATTTGTACAGCTGTCCGTAGAACTTCTCAACCTCACTCAAAATCTCGGCCTTGGACGAAATTACGGTGCCATTTTCGGTCTTCAGTTTCATCAACTGGGTCTGCCCAACAGACAAATCCCTAGCGAACACCTTAGAGCCCTTGTTTCGCTCGATAGCATCTTTAATACGCGAAGTATTAAAGGTGCGCAGGTCTGTCCGTAATGACTTAGAGACTTGTCTGTTAAGCCCCCTGTACTTCTGCATGTCCACTGAAGACTGCAGCCGCATTTCATTCCGTTCGTCCATGATCTTAAGAGTGTGGTCTGAGAGTTTTTGGGTTCTTTTCTGGCTGCGGGTCTTAAAGAACTTCGACCCAGCAGCTTGGACAGCCTGTACAAACCCGTTGTTCAGATCGTCCGTTGTTCAGATCGTCAAAATAGAATAAATAGATGTATTTATTCATCTTCCTGTTGGCTTGATTTGTCGATACTCATTTTATAGAAAGTGTCACTTCGCAGTAGTTTCATTTTATTGACAGATTTTTCTAAGCGCAGGAGTTTCGGTTGTGTGATAGTCACAAGTCTAAGCCAACCTAACCTACGTAAATAATATTTAAAATAACCTGAAAACAACAAAGCTTCAGCAGAAATTAGCTTTTGATGAAGTGAAATTTGGTAAAATAAAAAAAATACGTAAAACATAGGGTCACCCTACAAATTTAATATTAGCACAAAGTTTATTTTATATTTATTTATTTATTTAAACTTTATTGCACGAAAAAAGTACAAATGGCGGACTTAATGCCTAATGACATTCTCTACGAGTATGCATTCTCAACTAAATAATTATACAGAAACTAACAAAAGTGGTGCACAGAAAAAGAAACACAGAAAACAAAGCAAAGAACATATTTACAAAATAATACTAATGGGAAATATGCTGGGATTCAAACCCTTGACTTTCAGGAAAGTACAGCGATCGCTCTTAAAACAATTTTTTGTGTGTGTATTTCTCCCCCACTCTCTCATGTGACTCTAACTGACTAATGTGAGTCTAACTGACTTCACCCGAAATACTTCTTGAGAGTTTTCGCAAGGTACGCTGTTACCACTACAGGAACATTAATTTTAAATATTAAGTGCAGTGTAACCTCAAATAAAATAAAATAAACTATTTGTAGTCTCCTAAGATCTGGTCCAAAAATTTAAAGAAAAATGTAATGATGTGTAGGGTCAGCTATTATAATATAGCTATTAACGCCAATGTGTTTACGTGTTTGATTGGTGGCTACAATGAATTAAAATAAGTGGGAACAGATGGTGGACGTCGCACGATAGACGGAAATAAAATTCGAAATGAATCACGTCCAAGTAAATTGAATATTTGTGTTCTGGGAAACTAGATGAAAAATTGCGATGCGAAAAGATTTAATGAGTGAGAACTGCTCTATTGGATGTCTTGGCAGTGGTAAGGGATTGGATAAAATTCGCAGGAAACTGCATTTATTTTAATCAGTTTTAGCTTTGTAGACGACGTAACAGATGTTTCCCTTTCTAGAACCCATTTCTTTATTTACTAAGCCCAATGATAGCCATGTGCCATGTACTTGCTATAGGTGTATTTCTGTTTTGCTTTATCAGCCTCACCATTTTGTATCACGTGTCTCTTTTCGTATTTTATCTTAATATAGGTTACTTTTTTTTATGGCATAGTGAGGGCAAATCAGCACACAGGCCACTTAAGAACCATGGACATTTAAATTTTTAAGACTACAACCTTAAGACTGCTGTACTAAAGGTGCATTTATACGGGCAATTTTTGAGCAATGATTGCCCGGCAACAGTTGGTACGGATGTCTCATTCTATAAAACAAAGAATGAGACTGACTGATTTCACCAGTTGTTAAAGGATTAGATGGTCGTAGGGATGTACGAGGTCCTACCAGCACTAAACAAACTCCTTCTCGCTCACATGCATGACATGGCATAGCTGGCACTGGCATGTCTTGCCTTCAATCTATGCGCATCCTCACTATGTACCACTACATCCACGTCCCACAAAAATTGCGTTCTTATCCGTCCCTTGACAGAATGCGGCCGGACGGCGCGTTATAATTATCATTTAAATTGTGCCCACCGCGTTACAAGCTGACAGTTGACAAATGTAATGGCGATAGAGGGGCCGGTGACAGCGCTTCAAGAATTTTTATGCGCTCATATCCAGTGTTTTATACGAGCGTGTCAGCTCCCCTTTAGAGCGCATGCAAGAATACCTTTGCGTGTCAGTTCAAAAAACACACGCTTTAAAACAGTGCCAATAAGAAACAGAATCGTTTGGAGAAGAATTTCAAATTTGCAAATTTATTTCAGTTTTTTCCACCATGAAACCAAGTAACACCTTCACGCAGGAATATGTTGTTTCTTTCTTATGATGTGGGTTTTAAAGCTTACATTGAACATATTTTTCGTTTCATGACGTTGTTTATATCTTAGCCGTTGTTCAGATACGAAGTAAATGTTTTACTCGTAAAAACGCAACGATAATTCCTGCTTATAGATGGTGTTCTATTTAATTTCCACTTGATTGCTTTGTAATTTCCACCGGTCTGCTTCGGCGCTGACATTTTTATTGTTATGAATTGTTTGATATCGCAACATGTTTTTATGTGTTCTTGCATGTTGTGTTTTAGTTACCAACTACTTATTTATGGATGATACAACTCTTGAACTATGGTAACTTCTGAAGCGTGTTTATACGGGAATGTGTTTTTAAGACGGACTTAGCATTCTTTGTATTCTTTCCAAGGGAATGATGTTGGAACATGTCATTAAAATTGCAAAGCTCATTACGGACTTGAGAATGTATTCCACTTATTTCTTAGCAACAATGTGTAAGTAGATTTTACGCGTTTTAATTAACTACTTAATGATGTTTGTTCTGTACGCTGTTAATTAAAGAGTTAGTTCTTTATACAAAAAAGTAGATCCTACTTTTTACGACTGCTGACTGTTACGGTTTTGCTGGAAATCCATTAAAATGATATGCCATAGCCTCAGAAGTATAAAAAACTGTCTTTAGGCAGTAGGCAGGTTTAAAACCAGATAGGAGAATTTAATTGTGTAGCACCGTTACCGCATAATAGTTATTATGTCCATATATTTATAGAAAAATATTACAAAATACATATAGCAGTTTCATAATACTCATTATGATATTCGTAATCAGAGACTAAATTATTCATAGTTTCATAAAAATAACTTCCCTTCTCCTAAAATCAAAGCACCGCAGGGTCAGCTGCGGCATTCCATTCACAAATAACATCTCAGTTATCATACATCTAATAACACCTTCTGAACAGTAGAGTATCTAAACACGTCTCTAAATCTCATTTATTAGCTTTAATATATATTTGAACACAATTAACAGCTGCCCACGCTTCTTTATCTGTAAATTATGTGTCGAAGATGTTATCAGTTTTCTGGCGTCGTAAAAGTTTGGGACTAACAGATAGTTCTCGTGTAATTCGACACCTAGGTAAGGCTGTGGGCTCAAGTGCAGTGCTTCGCTTATAGTTTTTTCTTTTGATTTATGTGGTATTAAATCATTTTTATACTTGTTTTTCCCAGGTTTATGCTTTTATACAGTACTGGAAACCCACGACGTCATATATGAATAGAATTTAATTCACGCTTTGCTCCAATTCTTTATATAAGGGGTTGATTTTAGAAGATCTTTCTTTAAAGCACCTTTCTATCCATCATTCAAGATATAACACATCAGAGGGTTACCATGACTTAGCTAAGCAATTCAATTTGGTCTAGTTATAGTAGGTATGTGTCTGTGTATTTCGCTCACCGTAAACTGATCTGCGTAACAATGTCATGGTAACCTCCTAGCATAATCTTTTGTCTAGTGATCCACTGGCTAGTTTGTCTCCTCAAAAAACAATTAGAAATATCGCTACAGCTTTAGTTTATTTCGGTTTCCGCGGTTTTCGCGTTTTTAGTTAGACAGTTAGCGACGCAACAGTAGTTTGTATCAGCCTGTATGAGTCGTGAAATAGGAAAAAGTCCTCTTTACTATTGCTAGTTGCATTTTTGTCTTCGATCAGTGAAGATTTAGGGAGCTTATTTACTTTCGAAAATTTAACATTGTCTTGAAGATATATTATCCTAAAATTGGTAAGGTAGCCAATTAAGATCATCATCCGCCGCAAGACGTCCACTGTTGGACAAAGGCCTTCTTTAAGCTCTTGCGGCTGATGATGATGAGGATGAGCCAATTAATTAATTACAAATGCCGGAAATAGACAAATACACCAAAACAAATGTCTCGTATGTTAACAATGTTCAAGTTAGCTAGAAGTTAAAGACCACGAGAAGTATTGAGAAGAAACGTTTAGTAGGTAGGTGGCATAATATTATACGAGTAAAGCTAGTAAAACAAGAGGAATCAGGTTTCCAATTAATTTCTAATATAAAACAGTAATCTTAAAAACATTATTATCGTGGAAAATAAAACATATTTATGATTATACATAATAAAACTTAACGTATGTAACGTGATTATATTATGTTGGCATTTAATTTCAATCGCAGGGCAAGTTTAAGCAAAGATTACACTATCCATTTTGAGTCAATAAACTGTAACATTGATAGGCAACATTGAATAATGATTTAATTATTACAAGACAGACATTAACATCTAGTTTTAGATTTACATACAGTTATAGGTAGATTATAAATGAACTCTACATATTTATTAAATTAATAAAAATTGACCTAATCCCAAACTAAGGTCTAGTCTAAATTAAAACTATAGGTACTAGACAAAGATAATCATACATGTACTGTATTGAAAAAAACAAACCTAAATAAACCTTGTATTTTAAAGTGCATTGACTGTTACCGGAAGGTAACGTTATTAATTTTTAAACCTTAGTATAATTTTAAACATATCGTGCTTATTAGCTTAGAAGAGAATATTAGTTTTGCATAACTATCTTTAAGTCTAGTGTTGGTAATGAACCTCTCCTAATTTCCTGCATTAATTCCTTAAGAGTTTCTCTCTTTTGCTCTATTTGGAAATGACAATATTAAATCAAAACATCCTTAATATTTTGATTTGTGACCACGCTCTTACAGTGTCCCAGCACTTCACCAACAAACGACCGCCGATAGTGATCGACGGCGTAAATATCACCGGATCGAGATAGCACCCGTTTATACGTGTTTTATGCGCGGGAGTGGATCTGATAGCGAGATTTAGAGGCGCGCTACTAGAGTGAGGTACCTAATGGGTACGATGAAGGAGGCATATCAATTACACATGCTATGAATGATTCATGTTAGATATTACAAAAATGGTCCCTAGTACCTTTTAGGGCTTTCCTGTGTAGGTTAGGTTAGGATAATATGGTGAAGAGACTTTTTTTACACGACGTCGGTGGCAATCAAGTACGTACATTGTAATAGCCCATCTTGCTTTTATATCGTTATCATGTAGTTGATGTTATGGCAGCTCTTATTTATGCCAGTAGACAATTAAAAACTCATAACGATAACATTGTAATTATTTTTTTCGTGTTGTTATATCTCGAATATCTTAGTAAAATCGCCGTCAATAGAACTTGTGAACGATGTAAACAAATTGTACTGTTTGACACATAACCTCAAATAATTATTTCATCTTCAACTTAATATGAAAGAAGTGATCTTGTGTATAAATCATTGCAAGGACCTCACTTTATCTTTAAAAGTACGTGATTATCGAGTAATCATGTTGAATTAGTTCGTTTGGTTTTGTTTACATCTTTTGTAAGTTCTATTGACGGCGACCTTACGTAATATTATTTTTATTCCTTCTAATAAAACTTAATCCTAATCTCTTTCGGATTTCCAAGATGTCTACTAAACGTCTCAGAATATACCATGACTGTTTATTATCATCTCTTAACTCGTAACCAATTTTACTGCCAAGTTATAAAATAAACATTTAAACGTTTTATTAGTCGTGCCAACTTCAGACGAAAATTTCCGTAAATAAACTACGCATCCTATGCATCCCTTATCTTATAAGTCACATTTGTAGTCTAACAAACTCTTGAAATACCCTTATAAAGCCTTTTAAAAACCAATTAGTCTCCAGTCTAAACTGCTACATCTGCAAGTGGTTTAGTAACATAACCAAGAGTTTACTTATTTCTTAGAGAAATGTCTTCCATTTAACCTAACTGTTTATTTAAAAAGTGTTTAAATAGAGTTGAAATAGACTAATATATAGCCAGTAAATGCAGTAACTAGTGATTTATGAACAGCAACAAGATGGTGAATGGTAACATTGTTATAAACCAAAACAAACAGCTAGAAATTACTACTGGCCGTAAAACACCATTTTTATGGGGTATTTATATTGTAATGAACAGTCGAGGTTCGGATACTGATTCGATAATGCTGGCTGTTTTTATTTCTTTTAGATCAGTTTTATTATGCTGCTGAGTAATCAGCGTGCAGTTTCATCCACTATTTTCTAGATACTCAACCTTCGGAAACGTAATTTTTTGTTTAGTTATAAAGGAGACTCAATAGCATGAAACGCAAAGGTGAGCATTCATTTGTTATAAAACTAGAGAGAAATTTAGCGAATTATTCAATACAAGTGAATTCGCTGAGCCTTTGCCGCGTCTTGACAATAAATAGCGAATGCTCAAGGTTTTGTCACTACAAGTGGTCAGATTTATTGAGCACTTATATAATTATATTATAACGAACTGAAGTCCTCTTTTCTCTTATAAGTATATTTATGAACTAGAATTAGTTTCCCACAACCCCCCCCCCATACCTTCCTTTTGGGGGTCGATTTCTGGAAAATCCATCCTAAGTGGAGCCTAAAGGTACTCAAGGAATATTCCCTCGACAAGTCCCTAGGTCTAGTGGTTTCAGCTGTGTTGATTGATTAGCCAATCAATTTCTCATTTTCTTGGGTAGTTTAAACTAAAATGAACTTTATGTAACTGTTATTGTGGAATACAATAAACATGTTGTCATTATTGTGAGTTTCCTTTCTTATTTTTGTACAGATACCTTATCTTATCCCTCTTTGTGTTCGAGTTTTAGTGGTACATGAAAAGGCATGATACAAGTGAAATACTAATCAGACTTGTAACAAGAACTGGAACTACTCACGATTCCATTTAACTTTCTGTCCCGAACTGGAATAGTTTTGGGAAGCAAAGACATAATTAAGAATGGGGTAGGGCATAATATGTGTTAAATGAAATTCAGAATACTTATATTTGTTCAGAATGGGGTAAGTAAAAGTATATTAGTAATTATGTTTTTTTAAATCTTTGACAGCAAGAAGTGTTATAATGATCTAAAATTAATTTAAAAATTGCTAACATTATATTCCGCTGAAATAAATAAATAAATAAAGTACCTAAAATCATAATACTAATAACCTCTTATCAGAAACCTATTATCTAAAAAATACAAAGTATACTTACCTATAACGCTTGTATGGTTAAAATTAAAAGTAAAGTAAGTAGGTCACAAAAACACTTCCGCTTAATCCGCAAACAAACTCTTTCCCAGGGGTTGACGTAACCCTAAAAAAAACAAAGTAGCACAAAGCACCCGCCGGAAGTTAGCGGAAGTCGGAAGCGTCATAAACATGGCTGTTCACTGCCACCCCGCTGATAAGCTTTATGCGGTGCATTAGTACTGTATAAACGTAAACATAGCTTGATAGTGAATGGGAGGGTCAACCATATCCGGGTCGAAGGACCATGTATAAATTTCAAGATAAATTCGGGTGAGGACGTTTTTTTACGTTGGTTGAGAGTGAGTTTAATGAAGAATGGTTTATCATCATTATTTCCTAAAACACGTTCACTGCTTGGGTTTCCTCAAGAATTTCCACTATGATCGGTAGTGTGGTACTAGTATCGGTTATAATACATACCTTTACGCATGCCTCCTCTGGGGTAGGCAGAGACTACGGATCGCGAGGTGCACTGGTCTAAACATATACTTTCGTACCCTCGAAATCCATCACCCTCTTCATGCACGTACGTCAGTTTCGGGTACTTTTGATTTGACCCTTATTCAGTACATCGTGAATCGGATCACTGTACGTTCGTCTAGGGCATCCCCTACCAACAAAAATAACGAAATATTATGGAATAACAATTACCTGTACCTGCCTGAACTTTGGAAAAACTTGTTCTGATAGGTAGAGCCAATAAAGTTGAAGAGTAACAGACAACCATCTTTAAAAGGTTTTAATAGGAATTATAGAAACTAGTACTTGAGCTGAAGAACAAACAGTTTGTTCAAAGCTATCATTGAGAGCCAAATAAAGGTGACGACATGAAATAAAACTAGTAGTTTATTTCTAGCTGACTTGGCTCAAAACTCAGTTGCCAAGAAAATGAAATAAATGTCTATATTGTTCTATTTATACACAACGGTAGATTGCAACGTTGAACATGTTAAATACCCAATACTCAAATGTATTATTTTATTAATAAACCCTGGCAAATAATATAAATTGAATTAAATTAATATATATTGAATCACGAATGGAGCCTACTGGCTTATGGTGTAGACTGGTGATCGTATGGTACCGCGTTCAAACCTGGGCGGTTGCCGTATACCGAGGAGTTTTTTCTACTTAAGGTGAGGAAACCGAGGGGATAATCCTATAGGGTCGAAGTGTACCCTAAAGGGCTATCTGTTTAAAGATTAAATAAAATACAGAAAAACGCTATGACCATCTACTGATTGTGAAAACAGATTCAACTCGAACAGAATTATAGAACTCTTTATAATCCACCGCGGACCGGAGGACGAGCTGTAGGTAGGCCTCCAACAAGATGCTAAAAGCACAAGACCGGTCTGAGTGGAAAGCCTTGGGAGAGTCCTATGGCCAGCAGTGGACGTCTTTCGCCGGATATGATGATGATGATGATGAATTAACCAACCAACCAACCTTTTTATTTAGCTCACTTTGTTATTATCAACCTTTGCAGACCTCTCCTCAAATCCCTATTTTCGAAGTCCAGAACTCAATTTTTACAGACCTGCTGACCTATCGTCTAAGGCAATCGCAATCGACTTCAAAGCGGAACAATTATTTTATTTTGTATGGCTTAGATTATCAAAATGAAAAATTAGCGATTGTGACTGCGTCAGACAATAGCCCTTCTGCTCCAGTCCGTACAGTTATCGGCAAGGTCTTGCTCTTCTTTTACACAATCACACTTATTGGTGGCTTTCAGCCAGTCTGCAATTTATTGTAGGTATTGGAGCGTATAATAATTTCCCGAACTCTGTCTTTTAATTAAATGCCTACCTCGCATCGCGGCGAATAATAATTACAAACTAAATTGAAAGAAAGAAAACATAATCAGAAAAAAACATGAAAAGAATATTAAAAAAGGAAACGCGCTACTTGCCCTCTGCTGTGTCAACATACTTGAAGCACTCAATATCTCAGCTTCCTCACCCAACCTTTGGTTTAAAAATACCTTGACAGAGGTGTTGTTATGAAAATAAATATGGCGGGTAAGTCCGTTACGCTCGTAAATTCTCCGGGGCTAATAGGCGAAGATCTAATTGGTGCCATAAATACTGTATGTAAAACAAACAGCCTGGGCGCTATGGTTGGAATAGAGAAACTAGACGCAGACGCGACATTGTAGGGCGACTAATAGATATAAAACAATTTAATTTATGGACTGATGGAATATTTACGGGTACCTTTTTATTGTAAGTAGAAAGAATAACTATAGAATTACAAGGATTGTTTGGTAAAGGTTTATAAAAGCTATTTCGTTTGTAGCATAATATGAACGAAGGTTAAGGAAGTAAGTTCAACATAGTAAAATTGAGTCCGAAAAAAACTTACGTACTTCCTATTTGAAACTTTGAAATAAATAATTGTTTTATTTACAAATATGAATCACTAGAAGACTGGTAATTTGAAAACGTGACCAAAGAAAAGTAATTGTTTCGAGACTGTTGTTACTCTTGCAATAAATGTTAAGGTTATAAGAAGTGTAATCAGCCAGCCGAAATCTAAATACATACAACATAGAAATAGCCCAGATTATTGACGTGACCTGATAGTGGATGCGAAATCAAACGAATTCAGTGGACTGACGCATCTCTAAAACAGCTTTATTTCTGCTCTATGAGGTATGTTGACGAAATAAGCCGTCTTTTAACGATATATGTAATCGTAAACAGACGCGCTGACGGCTATAGGAAATTTATAGTTCGCAGCTTGTCATGCTGCTATATTATAGTTCAAATAATACCGCCAGAGTGTTTACACAAGGTTAGATACATTTTAGTTTACGATAGGTTCAGCATGACTCCGGTTAACTTTATTACCATGTGAGTTGAGCTCTAGATCAAACGGTACTTTTACATTGTTATTTAATACTGTGCCTGGAACTCCGTATCGCGGCCATTTTGTTTAGATATTAGAAAGCTTGGCATTGAGTGTGTAAAATTAGCTTGGGTGTTGGATGTTGATTTTTAACGCTTTTAGTGTGTACGGATTTTGTAATATATGCAGGATAGCAAATAAATATAAGGTTAACGCGGGAAGCGCGAAATTTCGAGCCGGTAGTTAGTTACGGGAAACAGGTAGATTTTTGAATAATAAACTAATAAGAAAACAACTCTAAAAAAATCAAGCTTAAAAAACCTAACTGCTGCTGTTTGGATAATGTCATCAAAGTAATGTTACTTCTCATGAATTTATTTTTTATTTCGCAAATTTCACATTTAATATTATTTTAATATATCTTATGATACTCTAGTGGTTAAGACGAATCTAACCACGTATAATTTATTAAAAGCCGTTTAGTAGTTACGAGTAGACATTGATTCGGACATATATACAAGTCAAACACATTACCCTCCTTTTGGGCTTTGCCGTAGTCGGCTAAAAATAGGAGTCAATCTCACACATATAACATAAGTATCAAAGTAAGCTCAAGGCTTTTACTATGGATTCTAGGCAAAGTCAAATAATGTTAACAGAAAAAGACAGAGAAATACGTACGTTAATACGTAGAAATTTGCCCGTACCGCGTACGAAACCCGGGACCGCTAGTTTCATAGACAGGGTGACTACCAACAAAGCATATGGTGTCCGAAATAAATATATGGATGGTGAAAAAAAAAATAACTCTTGGACACAGAGCATACTATATGCAAGTCCAAATCCTGGGTGTCTCGTTTAAATGAAATGACTAAATAATTATAAACAATGAAAAAAAGATAAAAAAAAGTAATTTCGGTACATCGTATAAGTAGGCCTTGGGTTCTCCTTAAAGGTATCCACATCTAACGAACGCACCCCTCCTAGCGCTAATAATGATAGGTTATATTACAGCTAAATAAAAAATAAATTCTTCCAAAACGAAACAATATTTAAAATCAAGGCTAATTATTAATACATAGTTGTGATGAAATAGCATAATTTATTTTTTCTTTTTTTAGCTTATTTTAGCTTACTAGTATATCTCCTGCTTATTATTCTAGCATAGCATCTATTATTTTTATTTAAAACCAATATGACTGATGTCTTTCTTGCCTATCAAATCGTCTGTCCGTCCGTCCGCTACAAGCCCACGTCCTAATGGATCCATATAAATGTTTACACAAGCCCCACGTGTTATTTTCACCTCCAGACGTGTATAATAAACTTAGCTGTTTATTGTTTACTGTTTCTTAATTAGTGTTTTTTTAAACGTCGTGAGAAGTTATGGGTTACCCACGTTTTTTTATATTTAAATTTATTTGCGCCTGCAATTGTGATGGTGTAAATTTCGTGTCATGTTGGTACTGTTGGCCTTGTAGGGACACACTTTAGAGCTTTGTCACTTTAACGTTTTGATTGAATGGGTGCACTAATGTATGTATGCATGTAAACTCTTTATTGTACAAAAACCATTACAAAACATTTTTGCATCCCTATAGATAACGTAGGTACATAGGCGGACTTATCCCATGTGGGATCTTTTCCAGTTAACCTTGGAGTAGAATAAGCAAGAACAATGCAAATTTACAAAATAACAGAAAAAAGCAAATGGTACAAAAAACCTTTGGTTCCTTACTTTTAAGCAGGCGCTTTGTGCATGAAGTATACCTACTCGAACTTAACTATATACTTACCAAAAAATACATCATGACTTTACTTGTCATCAAATTAGCTAAAACGGGCATTGAGTAACGTTCTTTCAACCGTTTGACTTAGTAAAGACCTAGGCAAGTTATATGAAGTGATGGCTCTATTCAAAAAAAATGTGGCCACTGAATTTAGTTGTTTAATACTTTGAGAGCAAGACGTATATGAAAGCATGTTCGGCTCATAAAAACTAACAACTATCACCGCGGCAATAATGGTCACCAATAAGTCTCTGACAACCCTATTTAAGATTATGGCCAACAGATTCATAATGTTTTGTCAGATTGTAGCTACTTACCATACCAAATATCCGCTATAAATAACGTCTCAAAACCCAAAAACTCACTATTACCAAAATAAAACGGCAGGTCTAAATTATTGCCCCTCCTTAACAAGACGTAAAGTAACGTCGGCCAAATAAAAAACTAACCGAAGCGGTAGCCGACGTTAATCTGAGCCGACGACGCGCGCCGCCGCAGTAAACTTTGTTGAACAGTACGCGTTTTATGAATGTTTAAAATATTTCAAGATCCAGGGAAATCAAGATGTATTTTAAAAAAATCTCAGCTCTTTAACAAATATATATGATATCTGTGGTTATTTTAGTTGGGTTTAGGCCTATCTTGTCTTTTTTTAAATAATGCATTGCAATTATAAACCATCAATTTAAGCAATTAGTTATTAAGATAGGCCAGCATTAGGATTTTCCCTTTCCTTTCTCTCTTTATGATTGCAGAGACAAAGACGTGACAATAGTTTCTAGAAACACTTAACAAGATTTTCTTGCTAGTGCATTATTGTTCCGTTACTAAACCTAGCAATTTTCTTATTAATTTTTCCTTTGTGCCAAAAAAGACAGGTAAAAGACAGCAATCCTTAGACTACAAATTCACAGCCAAGCCTGAGATGGAATGCTTCTATGCTAGTAATTTCACCAGTTGTCTTATCCCCAACCAGAACACAACAATGCGAAACACTGTTGCTGGACGGTAGTTTTAAGGAGTTAGTGGTATGCATCCGGTGGCTAGTATAATATGGTATATTTGGTAAGGAATATTCATACGAACATTAGCGTACTGTCTTTCTTGCCTGACTGTGCAACCCAAGTCGGCTTCAAAGTGGCGCGAGCAACGTTAATCACTCTTCCACTCGACTGTGCGATGGTTATCTGCTTATTGCCTGTAGTGCTACACTTTAAATTATGTTGACTTTGACTGTACCGAGCGGATCGTGTTTCTTTGTGGGGGCTGAATAGATACGACTTCGTATAATGCGCCTTGTATATATGAATAAGCGCTATAGAAGCGTAGATTTAGCTGATTTAGACAACTACGGTGTTTTAAAACTGCCCCTCACTAGCTTGCTGCGTATTACTGGCATTGAAAATAATATCGAATCGACGGCATTGATACAAATGATATTGCCTCTTTGATTACTTTCAATTCTGACGTAGGTGTCTTTGAACTCTTTCTTTGTAGGTTTAGGTAGGTTTTAGGCGAACTCTACATAGCTCACCGTAAACTAAATTAGCAGACATGAATCTCGCGTTCGTAACGAATGCTTTTAAACATTTTAGCTTGAAATTTAAACTATGTAGATGTTTTTAGTGAAAAATTCAGCTCCAAGAGAGAGTTGCTAATGTGTAATTTCATTAGTAACTTTATTTTGAACATTCCAGAAAATCCTTTTTTTAACTGGACTTTGTTTAGCTGACGAAAAACGTAATTCCAATCTATCTAAACACTGACTAAACCAGACCTTATTGACCAAGTTGGCCGAGTCAATCACGTGTCAGCGACAGCGGTAATTGCTAATCAGGATCGGACGATCGCCGATCGCTGAACACCGAACGCCGACCGCCGACGTCGATCGCCGACCGAGTAGTTCACGCAGGCTTGATTTGCTACTCGGCAGGCAGCTACCGTCACGATTTGTATTGGCTTTAAGATTAAATGTGACATCTGGTAATAGGTGCTATCTGCTATGTTAAACTACATGTACCTATAGGGTGTTTTCGTGATCGTGTAGCCATAAAATAAAAATGACTTACTTTGTACATTCTAGGATTGGAGGCGACTACGACCAGAGATCCATCATCTTTGAATCGAGTAAATGAAAATGAAAAACATTTATATTTGTAGACGCCTTAATCAGATATTAGAAGAAACTATCGATATCTCAATTAAATGCTACTATACATCAAACGATCATTTCAACGATAGTTTCTAAATCCTACTCTACTCCCCTGAAAACGACTTAGCCACGTTATAAGAAGTGCAATTACATATACCTATTTAATTTAAAGAGAAAATTATTTAATTACCTATAAACCTAGACATTTAATTGTATCGATCTTATAAATTTGAGTGCTTGAAAAAATAACTCTACATTTTCAAGTTACAAAAAGTGAGTTCGAATAACGATTTCAAATCAACCTGTAAAGTATATCAAGGTTAACGTATCCACATTACAAGCTGATTAGAGATAGTTCCCTCCACTTACTGGTTTGAATTAATTATTTCAATTTTCAGTACCCAATTACTGAAAGTAGAGCTATACTTTAGTAACTTTTACTTTTAATACGACGTCGATGACAATTATACGGGTAGCTACAGGTTCGTGCGTATTCCCATGTCAAATGAATAGACCCTTTTCTCACTGTGTCCGATTTGAACTTAAAATAGACGTTGACGATTCGAAATCTGGAATTTAGTGAAGCGCTTACAAAAACAATTTAGACGCGTTCATAAAACGCTCTTAGGGTTCACACGCTTTTACCGACCTGACATAGAGTGACACAATGAGTCAACTAAATAGTAGTTCACCCGGTCAGATACCTTACAATTTTACCCTACTATCTCTGCAATCCCTTGAGTGATCTTTCTTATGTTCAAACTCAAAAAATACCTTAACGTTCTACTAAGTTTCATAACGATCAGATCAACAAATCTAAAGTTCTCTTCTTTTGTTTTATATACACAAGCTGCTCAATTATAATACTAGATAGTTTAAAAGCAGCTTTTAAAACCTAAAAATTTCACCTCAAAACACGTGCTACGATCTCATCAAAGCTGTGGTGCCACGATAACGCAGACACAGTTGTCACACGACACTTAAACTCAGTCGTTTATTATTAAATCGTGGCGGTAGTAAAAAGCGACACGCTCGGCGACACAAAGGACCCGCGGCTTTGATGTCGCCGCCGTCACGACTACAGGGTTGCCACATGGCTGGTGATGGAAACAATTTGTTTTAGGAAGAAACACGGGGTGGTTTTTGTGTAGTGGCAATATCATATGGAGATACGGCTGATATCAGTAAGCTTTCATATCATTTGGCTTCGCTGTGATCGTGTAAAATTTAAACTTACTTTTACTAAGTTCCGTTTAGACTTTTGACGTTTTAGCTACTTCAGATTTGACTGCTGCAATTAATGTGACAAGGAATTAGTTATTCTTTTTACTGATGTTGCTATAGAGGGAGTCCAGAAGTGGATTGCCACGGGTTGAAGATGATAATAATGATGATAATGACTCATGCAGAAACCTAATGCGCAGATTAAAAAGAAATGTAATTCGAGCCGATTTTATTTGAAGTACTTATTATCTTCTTGTTTAGCGACATCATTTAGACAATATAAATTGTTGCAAAGGGCAATAATGGTTGAATCATATAAAAACCGATGATCGGTAAAGCACGAGTTGACCATGATGGGTATAAAGAAGGGAAGGGCCATAAAGTTAGTAGGGTGCACGAGGGTAATTGGGAAAAACTTGATGCGGATAGGACTACTATAATAGTCAGCAGTTCAGCTATAATAGAAGCAATCCAAGGAAAAAATTCTGCAGAAATAATAAATACTCTCGCTCATCACACAAATATTTAAACCTTTCAATAAATTGAACTCAGGGCCGCTAAAGACAGGCTCAATACTAACTATAAGCTAACCGCAACGTCAAAATTAAGTATCCTTTTGTATTAATTATATCATGAGAACCGTTTAATCTTTTGTACGCCAAAGCAGGCAAATCGCATCGGAAATTCGTGACACTGACGTCAAAGTCGGCTATTGCCGTCAAACATAATACATCACAAGACTCTGGCGTCTGAGACACATCGTATTACTTGATAGAGGGGCGTATGTGAAAATACGATTCGTGTCCTACTAAAACAGCATGTAGTGTCAACCCTGTGAAATGTCACCCAGCGATTAGCTCCGCCTCGCCGCTTCAATGATTCAGGAACGACATCGATCGCCGATTGGAAAACTAACGCGAATCAAACGGAGTTAATGGGGCAAATACGAAGTCAGCTGTTTCTTTGCTTGGCGTTTTAACTCTGAACCCGTAGTATGTCAGAGGTGAAAAAATATCAATTTCATAAATTATAATAAATCCAGAAAAAAAAGTTTTTTAAAAATTACAATAAACTATCCAAATTTAGAGCATAAATCTATGATAAGACATACGAGGGGATAAAAAGACATCGGTAGTATAAGCATACTGTAATAGATTTATAGTATTACTCTAAATGTCACGCTCAGAGTCAGTTAACGACAATAAAGTCGTACCTTAGTGACGTTTTCTCATACAAAACTTTGAAAAAGGAACAAGTACAGTCTTTAAAATGTTTCTGACTACCTGAAAACACAATAGTAGATTGATAACCAAGGGTTGAAAGTGACCCATTTCACCCGAGATGATGGGTAATTTCACCCGAGTTAGACACTCTACTTTTCATTTCGACTGTGGGGAAAAAAGACACGGTATACCTAAATATATTTAATCTCGTTTCCCGCTTTATCTATTGAAAACTTTTTTTTTCTAGATTCATAAAAAAGTTAAAATACACATGTTGCCAACATTAGAAAAGTTAAATCGAGTTGGTCACGGCCAAGGAGCATGACTTCCATCTCATTCTTACCCTAACTAAAGAAAGAGATGGAATATATTCGTGACGTAATTTATCGTGTAGCTGAGTTTAGATATATGAAAATCTTTTATTTTAATAATATGACGTAGCTCAATTATCTTAGACTCCGTGGCCAATCGTAACTATTAAAAAAAAATACTTTCCACCCTAGAGATGAAAACGCAATTTTCCACCCGGCTATCCACCCATTCAAATTAAACTTTCCGAACAGGAGAGATGAAAAATTAATATCATACACAAAGTCACTCGTATACATGATGTTCTAATAGAGGTTTAATTTGTTGCGATATGTATGGTTGACAGGGCACAAGAAATTACATCTCCTGTTTGATTCGTCTAATGTTCAGTATTCATTTATTATTTATTTTTGTCTTAAGGAATATTTCATGCAACAATTTATGAACTTATTGATTCCGAAATTCGAGTATAAACAGAAGATACAGTTATAAATCTAGACGTTTGTAAGGAACAGTCAACAACTTTAATTCCAGAGCCACTATAATTATTTAATAGTCGTAGACTACTGTCGCAGAAAGCCAATGATTAATCTGATGTACCTAATTTCTTTCTCGTGACGTGACGCTAATTACTATGATAGCGTTCTACAGGTTCTACCCGTATTATTAGCTTTATCAAGTTATACATAGTTGACTGAGGCCTGAGGGTTATTGTCGTACGCTGTTTTAATAAATAAGATTTTAGCTGAACGCGAAACTTCATTACTCATCATTACTTTCGATACATAGTTTAGGTAGAAATATACAACCATATAATTACTTTAAATAAATGTATACCTACTTAAATATAACGAAAACGCCCATGACTCAGTGTCCTTACCGAGATTGGTATCCAAATGATCCATATTTTAAATATGAAAATGTGCATAATCTAAATGTGCCTACCTATCACTAACACTTAATTCCATTTACATACTTTACTAGTACGTACTCACTGTTTATCTAATTCTAATGAAATGCATTTAGACTATCAATAGGTATAGATAGTTAACAACTGTAACTTAAAACCGCCTACAAACCGATATTATGACTCACAATGAATGGGCCTGCCGACAGACATAAATTGCTAACGAATGGCAATCTGTAACAGACCCCAGCAGATACCAACGTACCGACGCAAATTTAAACGTTATCCATAGTTAAATAGCCGAATTATGGGTGATAAAGTTTTGCATAATTCATAGGATATTACCGTTTAATATAAATTATTGTAGCAAATACAGCCAATGTTGCAAGGAATATTTTTATAACTCTTATTAATACTGAGAATCCCTGTAATGGGCCAATTAGGTTTACTTTTCGAGAATTCTTTAATCAAATCCTCTTGTTTAATATACCATCTCTGTATTTTTACCACTACATGACATGTCATGTTTTTAGTAAGTTCAGACAACCCTTTTATTTCTATAATTGACTTATACACACATATACACAATCACAAAATTTCGACCAAGTAATCTATACCAAATTATTTATTATTATGGCTTCTTGTTGAGTAAATTATCATGTAACTTTGTTTTATAATTATTCAGCGTTAGTAAGTACTCTAGACACACTCAACCCCAAGAAAATAATAGAAAAAAAATATGTTTTGGAATGTAAAAGTTTGTATTTTCTTATCTTTGTGCCGTGTTCTGCGTCACTTTCAGTAGCTGTACTTTGAGCTCCGTCGGACTTTGTAGATTATCTATGAAAGAGCTTCATTACACTCGCTAGTTTATTCTCTTTGCCGCGGAAGAGACTCGAATGTATTAACTATGTCTTTAAATGGGACACTTTCTTTTGCGAATGAAAAAAAACTTGAAGATAGAGAGAGATTAGAGACTTTTAAAATGTGGACTTGGAGGAGAATGGAGGGGCTAAGTTGACTGGAAAGAATATCGAATGATTAAGTGCTGTACGTAATAAAGGGAAAGAGGAATTTACTGCCAAAAAAATAAAATAAAAGGTGAGTTATGTTAAGACTCTCTCATGTAACACTTACATTAAATTATTATTTCACTATTCAGAACGCTTGCGGAACATGCTTCTATTCAAAAGGCTTTTTTTACTTGTCTCAATTTCTCAATAGATGGCAGCACCAGTAGATTAGAAGGCTGAATCGTGTTTCCCTTAGATATTTGCAGATAAATGTTTTAATGATTGCTTTTGTCCTCTTGCAACTTTCAAAAGTAAGAATTCAATAGTATTGAGAATAGCCTATTGTTTTCTTTTCACTTCACGTTAACTTTAACATGTGTGTGGTGAACATACATAATATCATACTTCAAGAGAGCTGCTTTAAAAAAAAAAACATAAAACATTTAATGGTTAACCTTCTTTTAATGTACTCGCAATAGAATATAAGGTTTTAAAAACCCTGTTCTGTGACCGACTTGCGTTAAGTCTTACTTAACAGCGCCGTCATTATTCTCTGTAGAGCTCAAGTAAAATTCTTCATACCATTTTAATATAAAATTAACGTCGCGTGAAGCAAATTAAGGCTTATCAAGTAACTTAATAACTCATTACTCCGAAAAAGGCTTACGATCTTACGATCTGATATGAAAAGGAAAAAAAAATAACTGTTTTAAAAAACAAAAAAACGCCTTCAAAAAACAAAAAAATAACTTCTTTTAAAATGGTAGGTACTATCAGCCCATCGGAACCTTGACCCACCATAGAACGTTGTCACAGTGACGTTATGATTCAAGTTGTAAGAAGTGCCAAGCAAATGTTTCACAATGTCACTGTGACACTTTTCTATGATGGGTCAGGGGTCCAATGGGCGGATTGATAGTACCTATAGGTCAGTCAAGCTGAAGTCGGCGACTGACAATATTTTCAACCAAAAGCCGACTTCAGTTTGACTGACCTATAGGTACTATCAATCCGCCCATTGGACCCCTGACCCATCATAGAAAAGTGTCACAGTGACATTGTGAAACATTTGCTTGGCACTTCTTACAACTTGAATCATAACGTCACTGTGACAACGTTCTATGGTGGGTCAAGGTTCCGATGGGCTGATAGTACCTACCATTTTAAAAGAAGTTATTTTTTTGTTTTTTGAAGGCGTTTTTTTGTTTTTTAAAACAGTTATTTTATTTTATACTTTTTAGTGATCATAATATGCTGTTATTAAGTAGTTTCACTTCCTAGTCAGGAGGTATCAGTTATCCGATAAATGCGAGAAAAAACAATGTCACACAAGTTCGCGTGAATCTAGATTCTATGAAGGCTAATCCTATCCTATTTTTAAAGGATAACATTTTTTTTATAATTTTCTCTATCCCCAACACTATTATGTAAAGGCTTGTTTTTATATTTATTTAGCTAGTTTTCTAGCACATTATGACGATGGCACCTGTCAGTTTACACATAAAATACCTACGACTTACGTGCTATCATAGTTAAAATAGTGCCCGACAGAGTTCATAATGCACATAAAACTTGTATTACATTCCAACCTGTATGTATACATTATAAATTGCAATAAAGAATTGGATATTGAATACGGCAAAGCAAACCGCTAATTTAGCTCATGAATCTTAAACGTTAAAGCACGATAGCAGACATATTGTTTACATGCTATTAAACAAAGAAAACCGGCAGACATGTTATCTAACGTTAAGTGCTTTCTTTTATAACTAATCCAAACATCGTTTATTTATTAGTTCCTTTGCTTACAAAGGTAACTGCTATCTATAGTCTCTATCATCAGACCTGTAATGGCACTTATAACCCATATGGATGCAATTGTTCTCATCAATAGAAATGAATTAAGTCCAAACACAAGGTTGCTACTGTAAAACGTTGAGGAGTTCCCTTGACTGTTCTTCGTCTTCAACATCAGACCCCTAATTACAGTCACACCCCATCTAGGTGTAAAGTTCTCATCAATACAGATTAATCAAGACCAAACACCAGGTACTTGCTGTAAAGCGTTAAGGAGTTCCCTTGACTGTTCTTCGTCTTCATCATCAGACCCCTAATTACAGTCACAACCCATCTAGGTGTAAAGTTCTCATCAATACAAATTAATCAAGACCAAACACCAGGTAATTGCTGTAAAGCGTTAAGGAGTTCCCTTGACTGTCTTTCGGCTCTATCATCAGATCCACTCCAGACCTTCATTAAATAGTAGTGTTTTATAATGAAAAGCAGTTTGTAGTCGCTCAACTATCTTAATGGAGTTATCTTATCGCCACCCTTGAAATCGTAACCGTTAAGGAGTTCCGGTGGCCATCTGTGGTCTTCATCATCAGTTCCGCTTCAGCAAATGATACTTTCTGAATGCAAATGCTGGAGAAGTCACTTCAAATACTAAAATCGCTATATGTTTGGCTACAATATTTGAGGAGTTCCCTCAACTCCTCACTGATTCCCTCATCAGATCCCGGTTTTCTTATTATGGTACCACCCTTGGAATATCTCCTTTCCAACAAAAAAAGAATAATCAAAATCTGTTCATAAACGACGAAGTTATCCGCGAACACACATAAAAAAAAAAATATATATACGGTCGAATTGAGAAACTCCTCCTTTTTTGAAGTCGTTTAATAACTTAAAATTGTAGATTAATTCAATGGGTATTTTATCACTAGTTACGATGAATGCCGTTTTAAATGAACTGGGAACTGGGTTGGAATATTCATATTTTCTCGTATAAATAATGTAAATGTGGATAATAAATCAGAAGGAAGCAATTAACTTTCGCGCGGGAGTCGCGTTTCAACATCTTATTAATTCAATAATCCGCCGTCGTGGATTTATGGTGGTGGGTGTGAGGAGGGAAATATTAGTTTTACAGCTTTCTGAACGTGTTGACATTCCTGACTGTTTTACCCGTGTCCCCAATTAATTTGAAAATAATTGGCAACAACTTAACTGTATCCAGATTTCTTGATTCTTTAAAAGTATAGTGTCTAATGCAACTAATTCTTGCTTAAGTTAACACTAGTCTCTGCTTTCCGCAAGTGACTTCTGAAGTTTCTTACAAATAATTTGCTCTGGCACATTTTGGTTTTATAGAGTCAGACGTCCGTCTACATAATACCTCTATTGGTTACTAACGTACACACAGCAACACACTTAACTGCCCATTAAAGACGGAAGTGAGAAAATGTAGAAAGAGATGAATATAGATTTTCCATAAGAATGTCATGTGCACGACAGAGACATTTTATCTCTGTTCATCTTCAATGGTCGCTCAGCTGTGTGGGCGACTGTACCTAGTTAATCACTCTTTTAATAAGTGTTATAATATATATCGGAGTATTTCAGTTTATATGACTAGGTAATTAAATTTTTGTTAGCTACCTAAGGCAGCTACCGATGCTTAAAATTTACTTTATTGATCTGTCAAGATATTTTGAAACTGTGGTGTGTCTTGATTAGCTAACAAAAATTACCTACTCAGAAAAGTTTGTCAATAATAAGTTCATACATTTTTAATATATTTTCGTAACTTCTTAAATTCTGGAAACACAGCATTAGAGGCAATAGTTTTACTCGGATATATTGTGTGTGTCTTCGGTTAGTATAGTGGTAAGTATCCCTGCCTGTTACGCGGGAGACTGGGGTTCGATTCCTCGCCGGAGAGCCATTTCTAACGGTAGGATGGTAAGTATCTGGGAGACTTAAATAAATCGCTGTCTTTGAATATTATATTATGGAAATATAAAGGTTTACAGAATTACATTTAAATAAAAAAATAAACTAAATATAATGAAACAGCGAGACACGGGACCCGTGTCTGCGCTTATCGAAATTTTCTCGAGACTCCATTATAGATCCAAATACCAATAGATCATTGACAATTTTGAATTTGGAAAGAATTTAAACGAAATGTAAAAGTGGCCAGGAACGCAAAAAGGAGGTTGTAACAACCTCGTTACACAGTTACTTTAATACTTACTTAACCATTCGCATCGTTGTTGAGTGCGCATAACAGGCAACGAGGTTCGAACTAAATCAGCATCCATGACATTGTCGTTTAGTATAAATGCCAGTTAGCAGGAGAAGCATAATGTCCAACAATATGTAGCATGACCAAGAAATATTCCAATCGAACTTTATTACCAAACACTAATTAACGTCAGTATAAACCAACAATGATAAACTCGAACGCTCATATTTATGAGGAACGTTGTAAAGGCGTCAACAGACGTACGGCGATGTTTCACAGTGATGTATGGAGACAGCCCGACGGATAAATTGCTTATAATTTATTGTAGCCAGCTAATTACGGCCGTAATGATTTGTAGAACTGTTTGATTATGAAGGTTTTTACGACTGTGTTGCAATTTGCAGTTGTAGCTGATTAGTTCCGGATTGATAATAAGTTCGTAAGCAATTCATAACTGAATCATACAAGGAAGCATGTTGGGTGTTAGTGTTCTAACACAAGACTTATTTAGAGCAAATTGAACGCTCATATGTCTCGGTACTCTGCATTTGCATAAGATGGAATATTTGTAGCAAACGTCTCCTGTTCACACAAACTTACTCGAACTTAACATGAAATGCATACCTTGAATCAACTTTTTACTAAGTTGGTTCGTAGATTAGAAATAATGATGGTTGGAGACTCGAAAAGGAAAAATCAAAGTCGTTGTTGAAATTAAATATTTACGTATATTTTCTTCGATTTATGTCCATTAACAACAAATAATGTTTAACTGGTTTGCAATGGTACCAGCTAACGACTAACTCGATATCTTTGTTACATCACGTAATATAACTACAGAATTGCTGACTATTTCACAGTGAAGTGGCGATCTCGAAAGCGTTTAACGTTAATGTAAATTTTATGAAGTAACGTGTTGAGATTCTGTTATTAAGATCTTATCAGTTTAACAAGTTGGAAAGTTGCATTAAGTGAAAATGAATACAAAATAAGGTGTTAAGGTAATCTTACCCGCGCTACGGCTACGCATCGGCGACGCACTAATTACAATACAAGATATGTGCCTCACGTGTCACCAATAATTAAAGAACACCTTAACGCATTAACACAAACACAAATTAACAATCCTAATGATTTGCAACAACTTATAAAAAAAAACTATTTAAATTACATCTATAGATTTGGTACATAAAAATTTTGTTAGTCTAACTAGAAAATAAAAACCGCTGACGCGGCACGAAGCTTACAGATGAGCTCTCACAATAATCAGTGCACTATAACATACGAACATTACGAGTAGAGATCACAGCTGCGCGGCCCTGGCGGGCATCGTCGATGATATGAGCCGACTAGAACCGAGGAGCACTACGATATATGTACACAGTCCTCGGTTGCGAATGTCCTTTTGGCATGGGCGTTAGCGGTCGGCGCCCCCCTTCTTGTGTGCGTGGAGCGCCGCCGGCCCTCACGGGTGCAGCGGCCGCGGCCCGAAAAGCGGGTATGACGGGAAGTAGGCGGCCAGCGACGGGTGCGGGGGCAGCGAGAACAGCGGCGGCGAAGACACCATGTGCGGGGGCTTGCCGTACGGGTGGAACCGCGGCGTCAGCGGTGACAGTGGCGGTGTGGGGTACGTGCGCTGCAACAGCGGGTGTGCGGCGCTTAGCATCGACAGACTGGCGCTGGGTTCGCCACTGGCCGTGTGAGAGCGCAGATGCTGCAACAACTCCTCCGAGCTCCCAAACCGCTTGCCGCAGTACGCAGAGTCACCCGCCATCCAGCTGCACACGAATGGCAACTGGGATGCCGCCGCCAGCGCCGCCAGCTGTGCATGAGCGTAGGCCGCCGCCGCTGGGTGGCTACTGGCCAGCTGAAATGGCGTCTTAGCGTGATCACACTGCGAGCATCCAGCCGGGCACACTGCCGACTTTAACAAATGCGAACTCAATGAACAGCCAGTGCAATACGGATCTCTGCATATCCCCAAATCATTCCCAGGAGCTTTCATTCTAGCATACGCCAAATAAGGATTCAATCCATTCTTCAGCGCGTGATGTTGAGCGGCCATCAAACTGCTCGTCATCAAATCCATCGGCAGAGGAAAGCCTGATGGTGGCAGACCCAGAAATGCAGACGATGATACAGGTATGCTCGGCTTGAAGCTCGACGGTTCTTTGGTGTCACTGGACGATAAACTGGTCAAGGGTAACTTGGATGTGGACGAATTACTAGCAGAATCAGAATTAGATTTTGTTGGATTTGGTGAGCCATGAAGAGGGCTGGAGCGATCGTCTGACTTTTCTGAAGGCGTTTTATGGTGAGTGGGAGGCGAATTTCTCTGAGAAGAGGAGCTCTGGTTGCTTCCGCAACGCGCTTGTACTGGGGTGGTAGATGCGCTGCCCTTGGACGAGAGAGGTGTCTTCGAATGAGCATTCACAGATGAGGCTCTATCTTCAGGGGTTCTAGTCTTTTCTCTCGATGTGAGGCACGATTCGTAAGGCTTGAAACTGGGTTTGTTGTCCATATGGGCTGGTTTTTCGTCGTATTTCTTGCTGGCTTTCTCCGCAGCGGAGATGAGTTTGGGGTTAGGCGAGTCGGCCCCGATAGCGCTGCAGGTCTGCGCTAGGAGCGCCAGCGGGCTCTTTTTCGCGTCGAGCTGCAACAAAAGAGAAGCCGTCAGTTTATAAAATGAAACGTCCGGGTCGAGGTTGCGAGTGACGGGCGCACAAAGGGACCGCGGGGTGCCGGGGGGTGCGGGCATCCAATCACGCGGCCGACGCGCCATTATCCGCGCGTCTGGCAGCCGTCGGCTCCGCTTGACATTTCACTCGGCTCCCGCATGATGTAATCTCGCTGTGAAAAGGGCAATTTGTGCCGGTGAATTTGCGGCGCGCCTGAACTTGCGCCTTGTCACGTCTATTATCGCGGGACGCACTATTATTTCGACCGAGCATCGGGGGCGGTTTCAGCGGTCGTGTTGTGTCAACATTTTGCTTTGATTGCGGGGGGGTGGCGCGTTGTTTCTGACTAATTGGATTCTTAATAGAATAGAAGAAAATATTCCTTCCAAGATTCATATTGATGTTGACAACTTTTAATTATTTTATTTGCATTGCCTAACCTTTCAACAGTTTGAATGTTCATTTAAAATTAAATTGACCGCTTTTATTCGACCGAAAATAAAACTTGCTTCATTTCACTGTCCAAAATCGTGACACAGCGGCATGGTTTATAATTAAAAATCGCAAAAATTTAAAAACAACTTCACGCCGATTGTTCACGTTACGATTTGTCTAAAAAGCGTGCCAAATTTTTAAATCATGCAACCTGCACAAGAACAGTTTATTCTGTTTTGTCGGGAGTTTTTTGTTTAATTTAAAGCTGCCATTCATTTCGCAGCGAAATGCCTATCGCTATTCAATCAAGCGAAGCCTTGGCGAATGGAGATAAAAATGGAACAAATTATTTTTGTTTTCTAGTTTACTGGTGAAATAAAAAAGAGAGGCGAATGCAGAGTTATTTTAAATTTAGTTGCAGTTTACGGGAGGTTATTTTAGTGTTTACCGACTGATTGAGTAGTTACACAGTTGCAACAGTTGGAAGTGCCTATTTTGAGATACCTCGCAAGAGTAAAATTATAAAACTTAATTAAAACAAACAAAACATTGTAGACGGTGTAAATTGCATTGGAGTTGGAGTTAGAAGAATGATAAACACTTTAAAATCAAGCTGTTCATGGTAATCTATTATAATAATAACTTATTGGAACTAATGTTTATGACGATTGTGTTATTTTTACTAGTTATAGCCAAGTTGGTATATTAATTGATTATGAGTTGAAGTAGGAAGTATATTTCATATAATTTTATACTTATTTATCAGAGATCAATCAAAATTAGAAGACGTTATTTGGTGCGTTTAAAATGATAACGATAATCAAATTCAAGTCATTGTTTGAAAAAATAAAAAAAACATAATAAGTATTTAAATACTTTTGTGTTTGTAAACGAAAACGGATTACTCTATACCTAAGTACCAATAAGAAAGTAGAATTAGGATTTTCTGTAAATTTTACTTAAAAACTTCAAACCGGCGTTGGCGTTTTTAATCGTTACTTATTTGGTACTTTAGATAAACTGCAGTGTTTCTAAGTAAAATAAGCTAAAGACTAATCATGAAGATTAAAAATCGTAATATTTCTACAACAATCGTATTTCAAATGGTCTGGTATCACGAAAAATGGAAATGTTGCCGCTTTTATGGTTGTTTGAAAACTTCGCGTGATGTGTAACTTAATTTATTTTAATGTATAACTAGAGATTGACTTTTCATTAGGTTCTTCATTAACGTTATCAACAACTGTTGCATTATTGAGATCTATTATTTCTTTCGTTGAGTATTTATTACTGTAGTTATGTTTACACAGTTTTTATAATAGATTATACCCAAGCTATAAGTGACAAGTGTTGGCATAATGTTATTGTGGGAAATAAAATTCCAAATAAGTATTAAATATTTTCATTTTCACAATTCAAAACTTAAAATTTGCAGTTTATACTTTTTTAAGAAATGGATATGACTCAAGTGGATAAGTTTTTAAAAACCATATTTTACTTAAGATAAGGAAACTTCTTTTGAGCCTTTTGTAACTTTTGAAATGAGCTCATTAAGTTTGATTATATTTGTTACTTTCGTAAATATCTGTCAAATTACCCACTAGTTGATTTATTATTCATTTAGGTCACTTATAAATTAATACCGATATTCTGCGTTAATACAGGTACTAAATAAGTTCACCTCAGTCAGACCGCTTTTAAACCCAAATACCAAAACTTTTCAAAACACTACAATTTAAAAACCAATCTCCCCGAAACCTTTCTGTAAACTTACCGTAGTAGGCAACGGCGATAAGTAATCCGGGCGCAAGTACTGATTGCTTGAGGTGAGCATGGTGCTCCACAATCCTGTATTATCCAGCTTAGAAGATTATTCACGCACTGTTCACTTCACTTCACTGATCCTTACGACACATCCATGAGAGCGCGGCACGTGTGGCTCGGTCGGCGGACAGCAGAGGACTGAGGCTCCCCCCTCCCTGACACCTTGTCACTCGCCGCCGCGCCATTTTTGCATTCTGTGTACTTTGCGGGAGCTTTGCCGTCTTATCCCCACCGCCGTTTGACACCCCGTTTGTCGGACGCTGTCCCGCTCTAACACGGGAAAAATTATCACAGCGTTTTCCCTCGTTTTGATGAAAGGATTATATAAAATATGCATCGCAGTCAAAGGCGAGTGACGACAGAGATGCATCGCCGGGAAATTGAATAGCGGCGGATAAACGGCGGCGGTAATAATTTAGTTTTGAGCGGACGTGCGGGTTTGCGTTTGTATTTGCGTTACGGGTTACTATGTTTAGGCGTAGTTAAGTAGCACTTAACTACGTTGTGTTAATTATTTTTGATGTGGCGATTTTTATTAACAAGGGGCGTTGGTAATTCTACATATCTCGATGCAACTATTTTATATGAGCACATTTTTTTTGTTTTGTTTTAAGACGGAGGTTGCGAGATTGTTGACGTTATTATAATTATTATATTTGGACCGTACCTATACCTACATTAAAATAAATGATTGATTTCTATTAAACATTCTGTCAAGTAGGTACTTTATTTTAAGGACAGAAAACCTAAACGACTATCAAAGTCAAACTTTTAATAATCCTGTGTTCTCTCGTGCTATTAATATTGTATAAATACCAATAAATCTTTCGTTAATTCATTCAAACCATTTATCTATCTACTCGTAAATTCTAATGAAACGACTTATGGCAAAAAATTAAATGAACCTAAATAATATACCTACCTAATCTCCTTGCCAAATCTCTTTGAAATAGTGTAAAACAGTGTCATAAATACCCATGCCCATACCCTTGCGTAATCCATCAGGTAAGAAGTAAGTAAACTTGTCGAACCAATAACCGGACCACCCAAAGTCTTTAAAAAACGCACTTTCATTATTGACTTTAGCTAAATGCCTGAGTCATCGCAATTTCTATGATCTCAACAAAAGGGCGTAAACAGGGATGATTCTTGATTTTTACTGATATTGCTTGAAATTGTTAAAGAGGGTCGGTGCTTACGGTGGTCTTTGTTGGAGTAGGTTTAATGTCTACTTAGTGAGTAAAATAAATGTAGTAATAAGTATTTATTTTGTGGAAACCTTTTTTTGCCTTTTCATCCGACTTTGGCGAAGTACAAAGGAGGGTAATGATACTACTAGATGCCTGGGATTTTGTAAGAATGGAATTCGGTTCTCGATTTTACCCCATTTTCTCTATTTAGGGGTTGATGTAAACTTCGCCTTTTTATAACAAATTTCAGACCATGTAAAGTAACTATAAATTTAATTTGCAAGTACTAAGTATAAGTAAAGAAACTATAAGAACCTAGAGAGAGGTACACTGTCGTTAGTGTTAATCGTGTTAAGATTTTATTTTTAATACCTAAACTGTGTTCAATAAAGAGTTGTTAACGTATTTAAAAGTTGTAAAAATAATCTCAGCAAAATCTATACAACTTAACACTGCTGAAAATTCAATACAATATAAACCTAAACCTCATTACAATGTACAATGTTATCAGCAACTAGTTCGGAGTTTTGAAGTGCACTATGGGTGTAATGGCTGTAATGCAATAACAATACCGATAAAGATTAGGAGTATGGCTTTCGCTATCTTTATGAGGCGTGATAACGTTATGTTAGTAGGGTACTGTAACCCCAATTAGGAGTATAGTTTTCAAGATAGAGAAGAGAAAGATTGAGAACGGGAGTATACAAAACTATTAAACTAGAACTTACTTAATACCTAATAGGGTAAACCATAAGTACTGTTATTGCCCGCAACCAGTGATTACCCGCACATTTTTCAGGGACTGCAATCAATAAAAAAGTATTTGCTACACATACGTGTAACAAGCAGTAACAAAGGTAGGTATGTTTCTAATGTAGGCAACATTTTTTTTCTATAATTGCTCTCTCTAAAAATGTAGTGGGTAGTCACTGGTCGCGGGCAATTACAGTATGTATGAGATGATTTTAAGAGGGGAAGGTGGAAAGATAAATTGAAATGCATACGAATGCAACCTAACCTAACACAAATGGTAAGCTAAATCTTAAACACGAATCTCATTGGTTCCTAGACTTCCTAGATGCGAAAGTTTCCACTATGAAAATTTTGGTGTTTTTTTTAGATAATGCCACCCAAATTTAAATACCATGTTTTAAAAATATGTAATTTGACACGTTTTGTTTCTATAATTGTCTAGAATTTAAAGAGTACATTTTAAAAATACATAAAACTATAGTTTTATCATAAGTAGGACGAGAAATAATCATTTAAACTCGATAACTTCTAATAGTTTCCATTCTCAGTTCATAGATGGCGGTAGCTGTCTTATAATGTTAAATGTTTTATTATTGATTGTTGGTGAATGATGTATATTATAACAATACTGCACAATTACTTACAAGGCTAAGGTGTTTAATTGTTAAATCGATATTCATCAACGTACTAACCCTCAAATGTCATAATACTGACAAAAATCTAAGATGAAGAAAGATTTCCGCATTACGAAGTCACTTAAATGATGTCTAACTTACAATTTCAATAAAAAAAATGCGTTTTTGACGTTAATCGATAGTTTCGTTACGGTGACAAAACTCTTCTTTAACTGGACATTTATTTTGGTTCATCCCCACCTAATGTTTGCAAGGGATGTTACCTACCTACCTAGTCTCGTAGGTTTTTAAATTACGTTGTTATAACACCAAAAACGCATGATGAATGTTACAGTGTGCCGTCGTATAATATATAAGTTACAGTACCTGGGGAAATACAAAAAGAGACCGCCATAGTAAATTTTACTAAAATTTGAAATAATAATACTGGAGATGTTAAAAGCCTACGTTAAGACTACTTTCAAGGTTAGATTTATCATTCCCTAGTTCCTTGAAACAGATAATCAAGCAAAATAGATCCTCATGTCACACTAAAAGTGCTAAGAAGCTTGTAAACGCCAGTCAATGTTTAGGCTGTATACCAGCGTGATATAAACAATGAGTCGACAGTTCGCGGGCAGTATAACCCATTAGGTCCGCGGCGAGGGGGCAGGGGGGTCTGTCGGAGCTCATTTCACGCCGGCAATCACCGACAAACGGCGGCCGTGTCCGAGCATAGGGTTGCCACGGTAATTGGGATGCAGTTTTGTAATTAAGTATTTAATACGCGACGATGAGAACGTGTAGACAAGTTTGTGGAATACGAATTTTATGAAGAGTCTCGGTCTAGGAAGCGATGTGTTAAGCAGACAGGGACTCAAAAAATTTAACTAGCGTTGCTTTGACTAAAAGCTAATGGTCTCGGTAAGGGCAGATATTTGTGTGATGGTGAATATTTGTTCCTGCTTATTAATTGTATCATTTTTTAAAATGCTACTTTCTGCTGAAACCACGATGTTTTCAGGATATCGTTAACATTTATTACGTATGGAAAGGTTATGCTAGACTTTTGACTACCAACAAAAAATATTTTTTGCGGTGAGAAATGCCTATCGATGAAATGAAAATGCTGCGTAATAATACGTTCGTTGGAAAGTGCTCTGATAAAATCATAAGTAGGTAGCCGTTTTCTACATATTTATGTCTTTATTTATTTATAGAAGGTTCATTTTATCGTTGTGTGTTAGCTATTACACATGTCCAAAAGCGACAGCTAGTAATATTTATAACTAGTAGTAGGAAATAAGTCAATTTGTATGAGTTTGTCCCCTTTTATTATATTTTTACTTGTACCTGTCAACATAGTTAAAAAAAAACACAAAAAGCTATCGTCTGCGAGCGTTTGTAAATGAGCGACGTATGTTCTTGCGAGCGCAAGTAAACTAGGCAGGATTATTCTACTCGTGGAATTCCACCTAGCCATGTCTTGATACAGGCACAAAATCTGGTCACGTAGCAGCCAGGGCGACGGGCAGAACGACAGGTGAAAAGCAGATGTTTATTTCTTGGATTCGTATCAACATACCTTTTATATTTTGAGTTATGTTTAAGAATTGATTTGCGAGTACTCGAGGTACGAAAGTACAAAGGTATTTTTTTAAATTTAAATCACAAATGTAATTCCTTAAAAATAAAATGAAACCGCTTCAAGATAATCGAATACGTATAGTTCAACTAACTAAAATAAACCAACGATCGGCAAAGAAATCGCGTATAACACAAACCAATTTCACAGTCAAATTGCGAACCACCTTCTATTATGGGATCTCTTGACAAACCTTCGCCATCGTTTGATTGCATTAAAACAAGCAGTCGCGTCAATCCAATTTCCTGATACGTGGATGGTTCATTATACAATTCGTAACGTTATTCCCACGATATTTTACTACGGAATAAAATTAATACAGGGCATAGAATTAAAAGAAAAAACTTATGTACGAAAGGGTCTAGCCGATCTACCATGTAAATTTGCCCCTGGCTGAAAATGTAGGTTTCTTACGTGTGTTTATTAACCTTATTACAAGATATAATTTTACGAAGTTTTAACCCTAAAATGCTCTTGGTTTTGAAGAAAAAGAAGAAAGAAAAAAATATGTTTTTATTTTTTTGTAGCCAAACTAATGATTCGATTTCTTTGTAATTTGGATATATTATGTATCTAATAATAAACTACTGTCAAAAAAAAACAACGTTCAAACTCATTTATGAAGTGTTTAAAATTGACTTTATTTTTTTCAAGTTTTTTTTTTTAATACTTACGAGATAGGGACAACCTCTAATTTTACTTATTTTATGCGGAATCTAATATTGCGTAACATATATTTTTTGCAAAAAAATCCATTTGGGGCAACAGGGTAAAAATATCTTACTAATGAATATACGTAAAAATCCTTCATGATTAATTCAGAATGTGGTAAAAGCAGTCAGTATCATCATCATCACTTCCTTCATAGTCTGAGTATCTTCCACACTGCGAGCATCTCTCCAGCATTACAATTCCTTCATCCAGTAGACACACGTACTCGTATAAAGAGGGTAGTGCGTCGCGGTACAGTGGAACTAGAATTCTGGTTGGCAGGTTAATTTGTTCAAAGATTTCAAATTTGATCGTTGCCATCTATAAAATAAAATTAAAGTAACTAAACTTCCTGCATCTTTAGTAGTACTAACTGAAAGGGTATAAAGCATGACTAAAAATACTTACGTTTTCCGTTAGGGACAGCAGATGCTCATTTTCGATATAGTTTTGTATGCATTGTTCTAGTCGGGCTTCTATTGCATTATATGCTTTTAAATACAAAGTTCGGACACGTTTCCTAAACACCTTGCGTATCGCATTACGTTTATCCATAACGCATAAGATAGGTGAAAAACGATTATGGTTTCCCGCCGCTGAATGAGTTTGAACGTTGTTTTTTTTTTTGACAGTATTTTATTATTAGATACATAATATATCCAAATTACAAAGAAATCGAATCATTAGTTTGGCTACAAAAAAATAAAAACATATTTTTTTCTTTCTTCTTTTTCTTCAAAACCAAGAGCATTTTAGGGTTAAAACTTCGTAAAATTATATCTTGTAATAAGGTTAATAAACACACGTAAGCAACCTACATTTTCAGCCAGGGGCAAATTTACATGGTAGATCGGCTAGACCCTTTCATTCACTCGTTTATAAAACAAATCAAACGATCCTCCAAACGCACCCACATTCATTTATATACTTAAATATGAAATAAAATAAAATACAATAAAGATCATGATATTATATTCATAAATATGAAAAGAATAATGATAATAAATTGAATAAGTGGCAGCCCTACGAGGCAAGATCAAAAGCGGCGCCGGCGGCTTTGTCCGCCCGCCACTGGGGCGCGTCAACGCCGCATTAGGAAGCGTCCGCCCGGCTGATTGACCTAGCTCACCGCAATTGTTCTACGGTGGCCAGCCTTGTCAATAGTTTATATTCAAGACGTGTACAGGGCTTACAAGAAATACAAGGATAACTTAGCCTGAGTGTGGCTTTATCTAACTAGTGTCGTAAGAAAGGGATGTACTAATTAATTATGTTATTAACAGTATTTCTGTATAAAACAAATAACATAGAACTCACCCACGCACACAACAACACACCTACACACTCATGTACTCATAAACCAAATACTCACTCATACACACACACCTCTCAAAACTCAATCTTAGTGTTCTCTCACATACATTATCTGCTATCATACTTAGAAAAACAATACTTATGTGTAAGCGAAGTCGCGTTCTATAATACGAACCGGTTACTATCACTGATAAACCACCTGCACCATGCTATCCCATCCACGACGTGTTTAACAATTGCTTATAAAAATGAGTGACACTCTACAAACTCTGAATGAGATAGACAATATCAAGATAGCTCGAATTATTGAATGTGATAGTACCGATGAAGTCACCAAACAAATACATATAAACAAAAATGACTTGACGATAATCTCACAAAACATAAGAAGCATATACTGTAATTTTGATAATTTTTTGATTACACTATCATCGTTTTCATTTCAAACTGATGTAATTATTCTTACCGAATGTAGACTAAGCTCTAACAAACCATTACCACAGCTTGATAATTATAGTACTTACTTTACAACATGCCAGTTGAACCAAAATGACGGGGTGGTCGTATATGTCAAGAATAACTTGAAACATACAGTTCGCGAAATAAGATTAACCCAAGCATCTTGTCTTCAGCTGGATGTTCTGAATAATACTATATTATGCATTTACCGATCACCCTCAAACACAAACGCAGATAATTTCATTGACTCTCTAAATTCACACTTAGTAACACTAAACTCTAGTAATAATCTTATAGTTGCGGGGGACATTAATATTAATATTAGGACTAAACCGATAGAACCTTCTCATGAATTTAAAAATAGAAACTCTTACCTAAACATGTTATCTAGTTTTGGAATATTAGCCGGCCATACAAACCCTACCAGGGAAGCAAATTGTTTGGACCATTTTATGCTTAAAATTAAAAAAAGTAAATATTTATCAACTATTGCAATAATAAAAACTACTACAACTGACCACTACACAACGTTTCTCTCACTCTCTAAAATAAAACAAAATCCAGTAATAACGAAATCTAAAATCAAAATTAGTTTTGAAAATGCCTTAAAATACCTACAAAATATAAACTTGTCTAAATTTATGTTTTGTAATGACCCTAACATTCTAACTGACAGTCTGATAAACATTTTAATTGAATGTATAAAAGAAAATACTACTACTACTGTGATATCAAGTAAAAATCGCATTATCAAACCATGGATTTCTCCCGGACTTTTGCGCTGTATACGAAATCGAAATAAATTACAAATTAAAATGAGAAAAGATCCTTTCAATGAAGTATTAAAAATTTCATACAAACGCTACAGAAATTATTGTAATAACCTAATTAAAAAACTAAAAAGACAATACGAAAAAGAACTTCTAGCTAAATCGGTTTCAAATAATAAATTACTTTGGAAAAATATTAAATCTCTAACTTACACTAACAAATCTAATAAAACTAATACAGAACTACTGAATATCAAAATAAACCCGACTGAATCAGCTAATTTTATCAATACATACTTTGTAGATATTGGTAGAGAGCTCGCTCTTCAAATTCCTCCTAACACACAAGTGGAGAAAAATGATTATCTTAACAATCTTTCTACTCACCCCACATCATTTGTGTTACTACCTACTAATGAAGACGAAGTCTACAGTACACTGATGAATTTAAAATCAGGAAGTGCTCCGAGTTGGGACAATATCTCCACAAGTTTTTTGAAGTACATGTCTAATGAAGTAGTCCCTATTCTAACTCATCTTTTTAATCTTTGTTTTGACCAAGGCATTTTTCCTAATTCATTAAAAAAATCCCTGATAACCCCTGTGTACAAGAGTGGGGACAAAGACAACGTCAATAATTACAGGCCAATTTCCGTGCTACCAGTCATATCAAAAATTTTGGAAAAGCTTATAAATTCTAGACTATTAAAATATCTAACAAAATTTAATTTATTATCTACTTCCCAGTTTGGTTTTAGACATGGAAAATCAACTGAAGACGCAATAAATGCTCTCAGTTCATTGATTGTAGAACAAGTTGACTTAAACAATAAATGTATGACAGTTTTTCTGGACCTGAAAAAAGCTTTCGACACCGTCTCTCTCCCTACTCTTATACTTAAATTGGAAAAGATAGGTGTTAGAGGAATTCCGCTTACTCTATTGGAAAGTTACCTTACTGGAAGAAAACAAAAAGTAAAACTGGAAACACATATCAGTGAGGACGCGGATGTTTTATTTGGCGTTCCTCAGGGGAGTGTATTGGGCCCTACGCTGTTTCTAATTTATATTGACGACCTCTGTGACATGAATATTCAAAACGCAAAAATCTTTTCATATGCTGATGACACTGCCGTTGTCTTCACTGGTAAATCGTGGGACGAAGTTAAAATCAATGCCGAACTCGGAATGTCACAGGTTTCAAAGTGGCTCAGACTCAATTTATTGACATTAAATATCTGCAAAACAAATTATATATGTTTCAGCATAACAAGTAACACACAACCTAAAAGCGATATGAATCTCAAAATCCACTCTTGTAAACCGAATGGTATCTGCAGTTGCCCTGCTATCGAAAAAGTTGCTCAAACAAAATATTTGGGAGTATTGATAGATGAGCATTTAACGTGGTACCCTCACCTTGATAATGTCATCAGTAGAGTTAGGAAACTGATCTGGATCTTCCTGGGGTTAAGACATATTGTACCGGTTAACTTAAATATCACACAGACTAAGTCGCGTAATATTTTGAACGAAATTTACGTGTCCCTGGTACAATCTGTCTTGGTGTACTGCATCCCAGTCTGGGGAGGTGCGACAAAGACTCGATTTCTTGACCTAGAACGCGCACAGCGTGCTCTGATAAAAGCGATGTACTTCAAAAAAGTTAGGTACCCCACTGAAGCCTTATATCAGATCAGCGACCTCCTGTCTGTCAGAAAACTTTACATATTGCAAACTACCCTAAAAGTACATAATACTCTACCGTATAACGCAAACTACACAAACAAAAGAAGGAAACACAAAGTAGCAAAAACCCCAAAAACAAGAACTAGATTTGCTAGTATACAGTTCTACAACAGATCGGCACATATTTACAACAAAATTAATAAAGAATTAAGTATCTATACTAAAACTTACCAGGAATGTAAAATGATTGTTCTAAAATGGATAAAATGCAAAACTTACGAGGACACAGAGATTTTACTAAATTATATGAATTAACACACACACACACACACACACACACACACACACACGCGCACACACACACACACACACACACACACACACACACACACACACACACACACACACACACACACACACACACACACACACACACTCACACACACACACACACACACACACACGGGCATCTAAACCCTTGTTTACCTGTATGTTACGCCATACGGTTCCCACACGGCGACAACGTGACTCACTGAGTCACCCAATTTTCCCGATAACCGATTGCCGGACTCCCACGAAAGTGCTGAGTGAACATTATCGACTTTGGTGAGAATCAAGGTGCCGCGAGTGTCTTACGTTCTCCATCGCGGTAGCATAAGGTCGTGTGATCGATCTGGATCAATAAATTAAGTTAGTTATATAAACCTCACTGTATCTGCACCTTTGTTAAGAGACATTAAAGTTCACTTCGAAAATCAAGTGTTCGTTTCTTGAAGAGTCCCTCCGGCGGCCCTAGCTCGTTTCTGGCGCAGTCGGTTCTTGTGGACATTATCAGTGCGTGCCTCCAACTTCGAGTGCTGTGCTGTGCTGAGAGTCGTTCGTCGACGTAACGTCTACAAGGAGAACCTACGAGTGGCCGAGTGACCGGTAGCAACAGCGGACAACGGTATCACACATCGATTCGTCAAGTTCCAGTTGCAATGCAGATACTTGTACTGATACTAACCCTCGTGGCAACCTTGACTCGGGCCCGAGCCGGCCACCCACCGACACTTGACAACATACAACTTGACAGCCTCTCTGACGGACCTGGTATTTTACTATTCAAATTGGGATCAACGAAAATTATATCTCATGACCATGTTTTCATACAAGAAATCGACCTTGACCAAATTCAAAGACAAATAGAACTGGTACAGATCCAATTATCAGAAGCTGCAAACAAACTCCCTAACCAAAACTTCCCGTTTTTTAAAACCCAAATCCTATACTTATTTTCTAAATTAAATAAAACTATGCTACAGTTAGAATCCTTTGAACCAAAGCGTATCAAACGTGGTCTCCTCAATCCTCTCGGTACCCTTATTAAAAGTGTGACTGGTAACCTGGATAACGATGACGCATTAAGATTAGAACATACTTTGGCTATCTTTCGAAAAGAGAATCAAGCAATTTCTACAAGTTTTAATAAACACATCAGTTTGTACAAAGATTTGACTATCCAACAAACTCACATTCTAAATAATTTAACTTACAACCAAAACAGGCTAGAAAAAGCGGTTGCACATTTAATTAATAGCACAAAGAGAACTAGTAACCTTTTTATTGAGTATACTCACTTGTCCCAGATAATTAGTATTTTCAGTGAAAATGTTCAAGATCTATTATCTGAACTAACTAGGTTAGAAAATATATTAGCTTTTAGTCACACCAATTCCATGCACCACTCACTATTAACGATAAATGACTTAGGAAATATGATAAGTAAGATAAAGGCTCTTTACGGACCTGTCTCTATATTAGACATAGATATAAGAAATTACTATGATATGATTAATTTAGGATCTTATTTTATTGATCACAAGATTGTAATCGTACTTAAAGTTCCCATCCTGTCCCCAGAAAATTACGATCTTTTTAGACTATGTCCTACACCTAATAAATATTCCCAAATCATTATACCGCCCTCTCCCTTTATGGCAACCAATTCCAAGGAATTTGTGTACATGGAGGCTGAATGCCCTAAGATTGAAACATGGTACATCTGCAAGCAAAAAACCATCCACCAGACCCGGACTCAACGAGACTGTATAGCCCGCCTTATACACGAACAAGAAATGGACACACTATGCACACCCACGCCCGTATCACTTACTAAAGAAGCCCTTTTGGAACTTGATAGTCAACATTATATAATTTCATTTCCGGCAGAAACTAAAGTACAGATATCATGCAGACAGGAGGAACACCGTACTCTTAAAGGAAGTTTCTTGGCTACTATCCCACGAAATTGCAAAATACGGACACCCGAATTCACAATCATAAACATGGACGACAAATCCCGAGGATACGCTGTCGAAATCATGACGCTGCCCAAATCAGCATTTTTTCCGACTTCAACGAAACAATCACTTCGTTACAATCTAACTACAATCGACTTGAACACCTTGCACAATATTCAACATCAAGTACTTATGGAACAACCAGCTGTGACAGACGAACCAAATTTCTCGAGTTTATACCATACAACGATACCCACTTATGGCATCATTTTATTCAGTGCAACTCTACTGATTATCTTTTATTACTACTACAAACACCGGCCGAAGACTTTAACGCAGACTGAGATAGAACTCCCGAGAATGGACACTGGTACCCAAACTCTGGAAGAACGTCGAGCCGCGACATTTGCATTAAGCATTGGCAAATAGTCACTCGTCTAGGAGGGGAGGTGTTACGCCATACGGTTCCCACACGGCGACAACGTGACTCACTGAGTCACCCAATTTTCCCGATAACCGATTGCCGGACTCCCACGAAAGTGCTGAGTGAACATTATCGACTTTGGTGAGAATCAAGGTGCCGCGAGTGTCTTACGTTCTCCATCGCGGTAGCATAAGGTCGTGTGATCGATCTGGATCAATAAATTAAGTTAGTTATATAAACCTCACTGTATCTGCACCTTTGTTAAGAGACATTAAAGTTCACTTCGAAAATCAAGTGTTCGTTTCTTGAAGAGTCCCTCCGGCGGCCCTAGCTCGTTTCTTGTACTTACCTATTTGCTATTATTATTATTTTTTACCTGTTTTTTGTTATTTAAAAATAAACTTAGTTTAAATGTAAATTACACACTAGGTATAGTCATAATGTACTCATGTTCTACTTTAGGAAGAGCGGAGTCTCCTGACACAAGCAAATTATTGCTTACTAGGAAACTCCATCCCCTATTTTATAAGTACTATGTATTTAAAGAAAATAAAGAATTTTGAATTTTGAATTTTTTGAATGTACTGTTGTGAATGTTACGAAAGTTAACGACCACAGAAATATTAAACAAACACAAAGCTCCTCTGCCATTGTACAATTTGCACGTTGCCTCTTGCAGTATCAGAACTGAAAAGAGCTGAAAGTTAAATCTTTGCATGATCTCTTTAACACTATAATTATTTAAATTACCAACCTAGAAACGGTCAGTTAAAGAGGGCTGTAAGGTCGGCCAAAGATGTGGTCTACCCTACGGTCGAAGTTCATTTGCACTTCATAATACAACAAGTTCGATTTTCCCTTGCATTAATATTATGACAGTGACAAGTGTCAACCTTAGCGGTAATTAGATCTCACAGACACTTTTGTCACAACTGGTAGACCTCTTTCTTGGCCTACATCTACAGCATTACAATTAGAAATTCAAAGCCCCAACTGGGTAGCCCCAACCCATCCAACAATACCTCGCGCTAAATTCTTCGACCCGTTAAATCTTGAAGAGTTAACTAAGAAACGGATATGCATAAAAACACCCGAGAAATATTCAATTCCTTCTTCAGTGATCCGGTAACAGGCCTGAAATTGACTCAAGCGAGTGCAAGAACGCTAACGTTAATCCTGTACACATTTGTCTATTTGTGTAATCACCAAAAAAAAAGAATTGGCACGCAGACCGTACGATTTGTCCGTTTCTATTTAATCAGAACCCTACATTTTGGTAACCTTACGCTGAACCAAACCTACACGTATCTAATCCTATTACCTTGGAAAATAATTGTCACCTTAGGAATCCCAGAACTAAGACTAAAGATAGTGTAAACCTTCAAAGCGAGCTGCAGCTGCAAGTCGGAAGAGCTTAATCTCTTTGCGTTGTTGTAGGATTACTCTGCTAGCTAAACCAATCCTTGGTATAGGTATGGTCCATTTTGGGATGGATGATTTTTATAACCTCTAACGTAAAAAATAAGGATGATATGAATTTGGGTTATGGTTCATGTGTCAGTGTGTGCGTTTGTCTGTCATCACCTATGCCTCAGTAGGTGGTTCGAATTTTTCATTTAATTTAAGAAGCTTGAATTCTAAGTTTCGTGGTCGACTATGAACTCATTTGTTTTGCTAGGGGGTTGTCTCGTGGAAAGTTTCTAGAGTTATGTAATTTATACAGTAGTATTAAAATAATAAACATTTGTCTAAACTTGTAACACTGATTGGGCTTATTGAGCTTTATTGTTAGCATACAAAGGTTTTTAAATATAAGCGTTTGTTTTTCGGTCTTCAATTTTTTTTAGTGTATTTCAAGCTAATTTTAATTTCGTGAAAATTGGATGAGTCAATAACGAGCTATTCGTGCTAAAACAGTTTCTTAATCAGCTATAAAGTTGACTGAGTTATCTTTATTACTCGCTTTGTACGGAATATACTTTTTAACCGATTTAAAAATGACTGTGCCATTATGTTCAAGTGTCACTGACAGATTCCAAGGTATTTTTCTCACACTGCACTATCGTTGTTATCCGCGGCTTTCCCCGTCTCCGCTAATCCAGACAAATCCGATAAGAACAAGCATAATGCTGACTCGCTTGCAGACTTAAGTGTGCTGATTGCAATAGTGGAATTCAGGCTGTCGTTTCCTTTTTAGGTCCTTTTTTATATTTAAAATTGTATGTTATACACTCAGGAGCAAAAATAACGGGTCAGAGTGCGTTTTTAATACTAAAGAGGCTAGTTCGAAGCCTTGGTTCCTCGCCAGGGAATGCTTTTAGTGAAATCTGATGATGAATACCTGCATCGATACAGGACTTCCTAGGATTGCCTAGGATACCCAACTGAATAAATCTGCAGCTAACGCCGGAATTGTGCATGTTCAGAAAAACATCTAAAATGGCAATAAAATTTAAGGAAATCCAAGTGCTGACCCAAACTATCCCGCTGTGGTGTCAACTGATTGTGCGATCAGTTAGGTATCTTTTGACTTTTGACCTCCTCTATTGAACCTCGCAGTATCCACCATTAAACCTCACTCGAAACAACCCCTGGCGAGGAACCAAGGCTTCGAAATAGTCTCGTTTATATGAAAAACGCACTCTGACCCGGTATTTTGGCTCCTGAGTGTAGCTTAACGTCTGAATTTATGTTTTAAATGCGTAAAAACATTTGTTTGATTCTTTCATTTTTTTCAGTTTTATTTAGCCTCTGAGCTTTAATATTGATTGCTATTGTGATTGCTACAAGTATTTACCCAACATAAATATATTTTTGATCTACCTCCATGTAGATACAATTTATGTATGTGGTTATGTATGCTTGGATCACCCCTAACATATTACATAAGAACCATGTAATAACATGGAGTGCAACTTGCTTTTCGTTAGACATTGATCGAACAACAGTCCTCAACCCCTGATTTCTTTCAGTTTAAATAATTTAAAACCTTAAGCAGGTTATCGAACATCACAAAGGAAAATGTCAATTGTAGATGTTCAATTCCATTGTGAAGCTATGATTTAGCTGCTATTAAGCCTTCAATCTATTCTTTAGTCCAGAGCTATCGATTGGCGTGGCGTGCCGGGCAGCGATCGCAATTTTAATGTCTGTCGCTCGATTTGTTCAGTTTAACTTTTAGTCATTAACATTCATTAAGCGTGTCTCTTGTTGCTTTTAAATTGATAATAATTCTTGAATTACCCGAGGTGGTTTGAACTTCTAGTTTTAGAGCGATTTTGCACCGCGTCTGATCTTAATTAGATCAGATTTTTTGGCACTGAACTTATGTTTGTTTCTGGAATAACTTTGTTTTCACGCGCTCGGTGGCACGCTAGATTTTTAATAATAATAATAAAGAAACCAAAAAGGTAAATCCTATTTTTTTGAGTTCAAATGTTTTGTTAAAAATGATTCAGTATTGACAGCGAAATTTCGTTTGAGCTCTTAGCCTTTTACTGATATTATTTGAGGAAGAAAGAAGCGATATTTTCACTTGTTTTACCCATCTTTTTTCGCTCTTAAAATAAGTACGTTATATCTTATTGTTAAATAAGTTTTTAACTATGAAACGTATTGTTTTAGCATGGCTTATGTATTACCTAGACAAGTTACTTAAGGGCTCATGATTTTTTTTCATACTTTAAACAAAAGTAAATGACTGTAACATAAGCAAAAGTAGCGCCGCCGCTTGTTTGCTAGTATTTTGAAAAAAAAAAAGTTATCCTAGTTAACACGCTGGATCTTGGCGGGGGCACTGACGTGAACCCAGATTGAGAACACTAAATCTATAAAAATATAGAACCATAAACGACTAAAATACTAGGCATATAAGACTACCATGATGTTAACAGCAGCAGAACAATGCTAAACTTATTTGTTGCGTGTAAAGGAATAGTAATACAGCATTGTTTTACTGCCGTTAAAATTCAAAAACGGTAACGTGTGCAGGACTGAGTTTTTATCTGCTTAATCAAGCTAAATAAATAAATAATACTTATGTCCATAGCTCGGACAGGTCATCGCATTAACAGATATGGAAATAACAGAACAAGATTCAATAGAGTCGTAATACCTAAGATTATGATTATCTAAAGCGTGTATTATAGTAATTTGACGTTTTTTATTTGCATATCTGTCATAGTTTTGTATCAGAGGCATTTCTGAAATTGTTTCGTGATAATTCAAATAAGTTAAATTATTTACTTATGGTTATTTCTAAATATTTTAAATACGGTGAAATAAGGAACGGTTAATAAGTGGATTAAGAACTATCCCGAGCTCTCATGTAAAATCTTGTGTACAGCGTGTGACATTCGTATTAAATACCTTCACAAACATAATTATGGTAAATTTAGGGTTACCGTTATAAATGTAATTGAAAAATATAATTAAATAATACTGTACATAATACGACTCTATTAATCTTGTTCTAATGCCGTGTTGCGATTGTTTTGCGATGACCTGTCCGAGCTATTCTTATGCCACACAAAAATGGCGCTACAAGCAGACTTAAAAATTTAGTATTCCAATGCAAAGTCCATTAGACGTTGCTGAAACGGACGTCAAATGTCAAAGAGCATCACAGCGGCGGTAAACGGGCAAACATTCAGCGCTCTGTGCGCGTCAACCACTATCTGAGGAAGTAGCACTGGCTGGCTCTCACATCTAGGGGGAGGGCTTTATAAGCTAGTAGAGGGGACGTGAAGTTTAAAACTTGAAGTTGTATTTTAGTTTGAACTAGTATTTGAAGGTGAGCATAACAATAATTTTAGATTACAACAATAGTTTTGCGTGTAACCGTGCCGCGTTTAGTACAATGGGAAATTACAATACAAAAAAGCGTCCAACAAATATCATTAAACAAACTAGAGCTCTTTTTGGAGATTAATTCCTTGCTAATATTATAAATTCTAAACTGTATTTGTTCGATTGTTCTTCTTTTAGACACAATAAAGCGACGGAACGGTATGCTTATTAATCACAAAGGTAGCTGAAATACCAGAGATTGCAATAGGCTACATTTTAGGACGGAGTCGCAGACGATGCTAGTAATTATTCAATAAAATAAAATTGACATGTGACCTGCAGAAATAAACGTCCAGCTCTTGCAGCCACTAAGTGGTTATCGAGCAAATAGGGCTGCAACCGTCGTGCTGGTGCACCGTCATTACGACAAATGCGACTGATTTTTGAGAAAAATAATGATGTGCTACGGTAGTTACTAATTGTGTATAATAAACTGAATTAAGCTACTTTAAAAACCATCATTAACATACCAAATAAGATACCTACAGCTCACTTACGTTAAGGGCTGTAGATTTTGTCACATTTATAGTACCTACTTCAAAATATCTTCATCTGATGAATGATCTTGCAAAGAACTAACTTACTACCTCAAGGCACAACGCAGCCACTAAGTGGTTGTTAAGCAGATAGAGCTGCAGCTCGCCGGCGCGCCATTGCTACAAATGTGCAGTCCTTATAGAAAAATGCTGATGTACTTTGTTAGTTATTATTTGTGGGAAATTAACTGAATAACCTATTTTGAGAACCAAGTTTAAAATACTAAATAAGATACAGCTCACAAAACATTCAAAATGCCTGCATCTGATGATTTATGCTGCAAAAAACTGACTTTATATCAACGTTTACAGATTTAATAAACGTAATAAGACTAGAGTTCTTGTTGTCACTACGTCTACGCTAGCGTGTCTTCGGCACAATGCAGCCACTAAGTGGTTGTCGAGCAGATATGGCTGCAGCCGTCGTGCCAGCTCGCCGGCGCGCCGTCATTGCAACAAATGTCGCAGCTCTTTTGGAGATCTGCTGCGTTTCAGACACATTTTACTGTAACTTGACCCATTTTAAAGTGTACGTAGTGAACTCGTAGGTCAATTTGTTGAATGTTTGATCTTTGTTGTGGTTGATTTCATTCTATTTTTTATTGTATACCAGTGGTGATCAGTAAGATGGTATTTTGAGTAAATGTGAAGGGTTTTTTATGTCTTAGCCCTTTCTTCAAGTATATTAGTAGATAATGGTGACTTATTTATCAGAACATTTTATTGTGTCCAATAGCGATGGATAAAGATAATAAAACTCTACGCTAACGAAATTGTGGGCTCGTGAGCCAAATATAGTTTGAAATAAAGTAAGTCTGACGGGGTCAGGAGACAAGGCACTTATTGTACATCACCTCAGGAATGAATTTATGGCTAAAGTAAAATAAATGTATGCAAAGTAGCGAGCGAAAAAAGTCGTGTTAAACAATGCAAACAATGCAAAGTCCCGTGATTGTATGCGCCAAGCTTTGCATGAGTTAATGCAAGGAATACATTTTGCTAAATGCTCAGTTGTGATATTTACAAGGCATATTTTTTAGTTTTCTACTATATTCGGAGTATTTTACTAGATTATCACATTCATCAACGCGCTGGTTTTTTTTTATGGCATAGAGAAGGCAAACGAGCACACATGCCACCTGATGGTAAGTGGAAACTGTGACCTAGACATTCGCAAGACTGCAAGCCTAAGTCTGCAAATGCGTTGCCCTCCCTGAGGACTAAGATGGAATTAATCTATGCTAGTCATTCTGCTGCATACTGCGGCTGTCTTATCCCCAAACCGAAACACCACAATGCGCACACTGCTGTTTGGCAATAGGTTAATGGATGAGATGGTGGTAGGGATCCGGACGGACCCTGCACAAGGTCCTACCACCCGTAAAGTTAGTTAGGTTGGTTAAGTAGTTTAGGTTATCCTAGCATTTCCTAAAATCTTTTAAAATAGTGGTAAGAATAGTTTGGCAAAAAAACATAAAAAACGTCCGATGTCAAACAATCAGTGATCACCATAACAATATTAGCTAAATTTGTGTTTATAATTAAATACTTAGGTAGCTTAGGCATGTAAAATAAATATTTAAGCCAATAAAACCGAAGTGAATAACAATTTAGTTTGAAGTTCCTTTCAGCCACTAAATATATAAATAAAGCTGTGTAGGTGGTTTCTTCTATACGAATATAGAAAAACACAAAAGCTGCCTTGTTACTTCATATTCACACATGAATATTATCGTAGCTTATATTAGTCTGTGATACGCTTTATATAAATAACTCGCATTAAACCTATTTGATTCACTCAAGAAAATAATACTGGCCACTCATGGTCCACTCTCCTAAGCCCACTACCTGAAAAAAAAAGTACAGCCACTGTACGTACGTATATGCACACATCGCTTCCTGGCGGGATGATGGATCACCCGAGTGATTTATTTCCCGCCATCAACGGCCCTATTTATACACTTATTGTGAAGGAAAAGCGATCATAATTCATAACGACGTGGTGCAAGATTCGCGTTGAAGCGGGAAGATAATAAGGAAAAATGTAATGTAGGTTTTACTAGCAGACTGGAAAAAATAAATGAAAGTCGGTCAATAAATACTCAAACAACCGATTGTAAAACACAAGTGGATAATGCAAAAAAGGTAAGATATCGATTCAAAGCTACCCTCCAATACCCCAGTTATTTCGACTGTGTGTAGCCGCACAACACTCACATTGACTAACTTGGCAAATACATGTATTCAAACGAATAAATGTGCCCTAACTCCTTTTCAGTAGGCAATTACGCCCCTCATTCGTGTCAATGTTCTCTTACATTAAACATTTGTAAGCCTAATTTATAAACTTTATTCTCCATTCTAGTCTCTAGTCTAACAAGAATAATTTTGACAATTGTACATTTACTAGCAACAGTAAGGTTTTTTGTGACATCTGTAAACCAGAACTTTAAACCAGAAAATCACTTAACTGATAGTGAAAACTGGACCAAAATACTTTGCGTGGTTTAGGACGAGTTAGCGGATATACGCACGGAGAGAAAGACAGACACGCGAAAAGCAAATTTATTTTATACTATAAAATGAAAACCATAAAGTTGTTTATGGTTATTTGAAGTAAACGCTATTGGCTGATTATTTTTTCTGATTTTTCCGCTTATGTTTCATGACTTGTTCCGTCCCCACAAGACGGCTTGAAGCTCATTAGCCGAAAAGATAATCAATCATAGGGAATTAACGCCAGCCGAAAGCTGCCGCGGATCGCTGGCAATTATACGGCAAACGGTGTCTTTGTGAGTCAATTCGTTTGATGGAAGTATTGAGCCTGGACCGAGGTGGAGTTTAATGAAAAACTGCGAACCAGTCAAGTGAGAGACTGTTGAGTTGACTGTTATACCAGCTGCAATACAGACAAATCTCGCGGCGATTTTCAGTGTGATCTTCCTTACCTGCTTGAAAATCATAATAGCGCTTTTATATAAGGTCGGTGACTGATAGCCTCGGCAACATTTGAATTAATCAAATTCGTTATTTACTCTTAAATGGTTTAGGTACACTAGGGAGTGACCGAAAATGGACAACAGTCAAAATGTAAATGCTCTTTTAGATATTGTAAAGTCTTTGATTTTTATATAGATAAGATAGATAAGATAAGATAAGATAAGATTTTTATTTGTAAAAAGAAAACTTATAACAAGGTACAGGTTTCAACAGGGGTTCCCAAACGAGGCACAGCCTGTATCTTGGGCAACCAGATAATTTCAAAAGAACTAAAGTTTAAATTATAGCACTAAGATTTTTTAGTATTCTCTTAATATTAATAACAAAACGAATGAAACAGATCAATAAAGCTTACATAACGCAGTTTCAAAGATAATTTTCCAGGGTCTTAAATTATCTCGCCAGAGGACAGGGAGAAAATTCACCACAAAATACGTTCCGTGGACGGATAGTCTAAAGTTAAAAGCCAGCTAATTACTATCTGTTTAGCTTCCACCACAGACCGGTTCTTAATATCACATTGCTTCAGAACCGAGTTATAAACCGATGCTCTCACAAAAGGTCCGAAACGTCTGGCTAACGCCGATTGAACTCGAGGGAGTTGTAATTTAAATACTCTTTTGCCTAGAAGCGTTCTATGCGTAACAGAACCAGTAAGTTTGGTGTGAGTTAGCTGAAAGTTACGAAGAACAAATAGTTGACGTATAGATAACAGTTGAGCTTCACTGTAAAGTTGAGATGTTGGATATCTGTAGGGTCTTTTTAACATGACTTTGATTACGGATCGTTGGGCGCGTTCGGCAACTATAAGAGAAGTTTTGGCAGCACTGCCCCAGACAGAGACACAGTAGGACGCCAATGACTGACAAATTCCTTGATAAACCATTCTAAGTACTTTTCTGTCGGCCGAGGCTCTGAGACGCTTCATGACGGCAATTGTCTTCCGAATACGTTTAGACAGACAAGAAATGTGGCAATTAAAATTCAAATTTTGATCTATCATCACGCCAAGATATTTCGTGGTACAGCACCGCTGAATCGAGTCACATTTGCAGAGTGTCTGGGAGTCCATGTTGCATGAGTGGAGTTTAAGATGGTCTATGTTGGTAGGGTTTGATGCAGATGTTTTGTGAAAACATAAAAAATTGGTTTTCTTATAATTTAGAGTAAGCAAATTATCCCTCATCCAGCTGTTGATGACAGACATCCCTGTCTCCGTGATGCGCATCACATCCTTCCAGGAGTCTTCTTTAAATAAAACCACGGTATCATCCGCGTAGCAAATAACTTCTGAATTTGGGATTTTTAAGTTGTGAATGTCATTCATATAGATTAAAAAAAGGGTTGGGCCCAATAAACTCCCCTGCGGCACCCCGCAACGTACTGGAAGAGGATCGCTCCTGAAGGAACCTATTTTGATCAGTTGCATTCTACCAGAGAGATAGCTACTGAACCATTTTAATGCAATGCCTCTGACACCGACACTTTCAAGTTTGTTAATAAGGATTTTTGATGAAACAGTGTCGAAAGCCTTGGCCAAATCAATGAAAACTCCTATGCTTTTCTTCTTCTGATCCAAAGATTCAGCGATTAAGTCAGTCAGGAGCGTTACTGCCTCCTCAGTAGATTTGCGGGTCTGAAAGCCGAACTGCCTGTGCGATAGCAAGTTGTGAGCCTCTAAAAATTTTGATATTCGCATATTTACAATTTTCTCAAGTATCTTCGACAAGATACTGAGCAAAGAGATTGGCCTGTAATTACCTGGATGTGACTTATCCCCGTTCTTGTGAACTGGAGTAACAGATGCTACTTTCCAAGAACTGGGAAAACAACCCGTTGAAAGGCTCAAATTAAAAATATGTGTCAGAGGACCACATAAAATGTCCTTAGCCAGCTGTACAACATTTGCGTTAATTCCATCAAGGCCCGGAGCGCTATTAGCATTAAGTTGGGTTATAATGCTCCAAACTTCCTGCGAATCTGTTGGCTCTAAAAATAATGAATGAGGTGGACTACGTTTTGAATTTACAGCTGAGGCTAAGTGTTCCTCCGTCGTGTTAGAGTGGTTTAGTATCTCATTTGTCAGGTTCTGACCCACTGATGAGAAATAGTCATTGCATTGATTAAGAGAATCCTTGGGGCTAGGTCCAATATTTGTGAGATCGGCTGCTTGATTTGGTTTTTTTGAAGTATTACAAAAAGAGTTGATCGTCTTCCAAAGTAATTTAGGATCCTTACAATGAGCTTGAATCTCCCTACTTTCGTACTCTGTTTTCAGTTTACGCAGTAAATTACTATAAAAATTCCTGTAGCGGTTGTAGATAATTATGCAGGTCTTGTCATGAGGATTTTTTTTTACATTCATGTGTAGTCTGTCTCGGTGGCGAGCACATCTCAATAAACCTGGCGTCATCCAAGGTTGAAGAGTAGCCCTTGACTTGCTTATTTTTATTGTTTTTTTGTTGTCATTGACAGCTCCGTTAATAAAATTTGTCAAATTGAAAACAGCTAGGTCGATATCCGCAGTTGAAGTTATTGCTGTCCAGTCACAGGAATTCAGCGCATCACAAACGCCATCGAAATCTATAACGGTCCTGAATCTTTTTGGCTTGGTGTGTTTTGTGTGGGACTCGATACCCAAGATTGCCATTTTATGATCTGTTATATCAGCGTCACACACAATACCAACCGTCCTGAATTTTGACTTAATAAAAATGTGATCTAAGCATGAATTTACTCTGGTTGGTTTTATAATTGCGGGTTCCAGGCCATGCTCCGCGTTCAAGCAAATATACTCTGAAGCATGATCTTCAAGTATGTCGATATTTATATCGCCAGCTAAAATTAAATTTTTTCTTTCTTGAAATGGTTTAAGATTTTCATCCAGAGAGCATAAAAAGCTACCAGTATTCCTAAAAGATGGAGATCTATATATGCCAATAATAACAAAAAAGTTCGCAATGTCTATGACCAACCCGCACGCTTCATCCCAAAATGGCTCAGTCACAGTCACCGCCCACGAGCTCTTAATATACACAACAACGCCACCGTTCTGATTTATATTGCGTTGCGTAAAGTACGAACTGTAACCAGGAATTTCATTTAATGTTGTATGGTCACTCAGTCTACATTCCGTCAGGACTAGTACGTCAAAATCTAGATTTAACCTGTTTAAGTAAACTAACAACGCGTCAAAGTTTCTATTTATGCTCCTAATGTTAAGGGTTAACATTTTAAAGTCGTAGTTGGGAGCAATTACAGTTGCACACGCTTCAGGAATTCCAATCTCGTGACACTCAATGTCTGCAGTTGTATCTATATTGCAGGCTAAGTCAAAGACGCCCATAAACACTGAAAACCATAGTTAAGAGATAACCGTGCAGGATCAAAAGAAAAATACCCTTTGTGAGAGCAAGAGTTAAACAAACGGGTAGCACTTGAAGCAACGTCGTAGTCGATTCAAATTCAAAACGAATCCATACATTAAACGTACCTTTACTTAAACACACACCCAAATGATTACCCAGCGGCAGCAAGCAAGAATATAGAAAAAAGTCGGCAACCCGATGCAGCACGCAAACCAGAAACGAAATATAAAAATACTTGAAAAATACATGAACGAAAATAACAAAAAAATACAAATAACTAAAATTTACAAGACCAAGTACAGTCGTCATAATGAACAGCAAATTAAAACGGATCCGTATTTTAATCGTACATAAATTATTACCTAGAGAGGAGGGAGAATGCAAAAATAAGTCAGCGTGCAAATTAATTTCTAGACACACGTAAATTAAGAGTAAAATATTTAAATTCTTAACGAGCACATGATGTGGTTTATGCAGTTTGTATTTGATACTTATGCTAGGAATAATTCTGATTATTCACCGGCGGCTGGCTCCTAGCGCGGAGCTTGTCGAGAACCGCCTCCGAGGTAACTTGCAGCACTGAGCTAGTCTCCGACCGACGCATAAAAATGTTCCCATTTGAGGTCCAAGTGTGCTTGAACTGGAGCTCCGCACCTAGTTTCCTGGCTTTGCTGAAAAGAACTCTGTTCTCTTTAGTAAGATGCTCGTTTAGGTATATGCGACGCGGTTCCCCAGGCATATCAAGCATCTCGGTATTAATATATCTCGGTATATATATTTGAATAATATTCTCAGACAAGACATCCAGAGAAATACGTAATCATACAATAATCATATTAATTTGAGTCAGGAAGGATACCCCGAAAGAACAATGTCGCTTTGTATAAAGCACGTCAGGATCAGAGTAAACAAAAGCCTTTCAACACAACACACACATAAAAGTACGTCTAATTGAACTTAATCCGTTCCCAACCTAATAAGAAGACATAGCCGGCCGCGTTATTCCCTAATACGCAATTAGGGTGTCCACACGAGGCAAGTGACGGCTGTAATGAAAGAAACAATGTCCTGGTTGCGCACAAATTGTGGATCTCCGCGTGTGTTCTATTGCGGGTGGGGTGTTATTACGTGAACTGTTTTTGCGGATTCTCGTTTTTGTGTTTGTAGCAGTAAACTTTAAAAAAAAAGAAATTGCTATGCGAAACCAGTATTTCCAGATTTTGAAATATAAAGGCTTTTCTTAGGTTTGGAGATTAAAGTATTTTAATTGCTACTAGGTACATGACTACATTAAAGATAAGAAAATGATTTCTTACATGGTCATTATATTCCTTTGTTTTTTGTCAGCGACCAAAAAGTGGTGTTATACGTTTTATCTGTGAATCTGTGTGTATGTGTACCTATAAATGATGGACTGATTTACTATTTAAAAATGGTTTTGGTTCAATTAGGACTAAGCTTTACATAAAAATCGGTTGGGTCCTTCGGAATTTTATTTAGATTTTTGTTTTAGATAGACTAGAGAGAATAATCTCAGGAAAAACAAAAGATAAGAGATATTTATTAGTGTTATTATTTCAAATGCTATGGACATACGTATTGCGGCAGCTTGCAAGTGGACAAAATGGCGGCGTTAACACGACACATAATGTCACGTGATACCATGTTATTCTAGATTTGAAGCAAGAAAGTGTTTTTGGTGCAAAAATAATTAGAAGCAAAGAATAATTAAAATTTACCATTGCTTTCTGTTCAATAAGAGTGAATATTAAAAACACACACGTGTGTGTTGCCAGTGATGACTTACGTATCTGAGACGTGGGCGCTAACAATGGGCCTCATAAGGAAGCTCAAAGTCACTCACAGGGCTATGGAGAGGGCTATGCTCGGGGTTTCTCTGCGTGATAGAATCAGAAATGATGATATCCGCAGTAGAACTAAGGTTACCGACTTAGCCTGAAGAATAGCTAAACTGAAGTGGCAGTGAGCGGGGCACATTGCTCGCAAGACTAATGGCCGATGGGGTCAGAAGGTTATGGAGTGGCGTCCGCGGACCGGAAGACGAGCTGTAGGTAGGCCTCCAATAAGACGGAGTGACGTAAGGATCGCGGAGCGCGGTGGATGCGAAAAGCACAAGACCGGTCTGAGCGGTGAGCCTTGGGGGAGGCCTATGTCCAGCAGTGGACGTCTTTCGGCTGACACGTACGTGTATGATTATTAAAAAACTTAAAGTCCTTTTTGCACTCTCATTTTTAATATAATTATCAGGTTTATCATCGTTATCATTATAATCATCATCAGCATCATCTTTAACTATCAAACAATGAAACGCAAGCGCATATATTAAAAATGGTCTTTATTAAATTATGTAGGTATATGAATGAGGTGTCAATCGCTTGTCCTTTGGTGGCTGGACAAACCTATATTAGAGTAAAGATTTCTTTCACAACTTGTGCAAATGTATTTGGTAACAGATACATTTATGTGTCGCAGCCGCGGCATCTCTCTCTAGCTATACTCAGGTTACATCACATACCTACCTATGTACTTTTTCACGCTTCTTTCAGTCGCTTAATTTGATTTCAAGTAAATTGGTGTGCTCGCTACATGAGTGTCTTAAATCGGAAGTGCAACTATCAATCATAAAACATTGTACAAGTTTTCAAAGTTAGCACGAAGAAACCCGAAACACAACTTCCTGCAGTTATTGAGGTTTTATTCATTAATCAACTGTAATTTAACTGTAACTACATCCGAATTGAGCTTTCAACTCCAGAAAAGCCGACCGAGGAAGTCAATTTTCTCAACCTTATAAGTGAAGTGTTAAGGTTCAAAAATACAATACATTCTTGGCCGACCAAACATAATTATGGTCAAAACATTTTAACAAAAGAGACCGTTACCAAGACATGCAAACATGAATTATAGGGAATTAATACTTTTATTATAATAGCTTATAATGGTACGTCGAAAACGTCAGAAACATGCGGATTACTGCTTTAAATTTAACAAGGCAATTTATATTCTGCAACCATTTACTTAAAGTAGAATTTCATTATCTTCAGTATTGGTGCTTACAGTGTTATAGTATTGTGAATAATAGAATTATAATGCGTGTAATCCATCAAAATGCGTTGAATGAACGTAATTTGTTTGTGAGAAACATATCATTTTCCGGTCGGGTGGTTGGTAATGTCTTGTTTGGCGACTTGGGGACGCATTTGCGCACAACAGAACCCCTTCATGCGCTGCTGGCGTTAACAGCTTGCCAGCATTTTTTTACGTACAATTGCATTTATATAATGCAGTTTAAATTATAAAGGTGCAGTCACTTAGGGTATTATTAGTGAAGTAGTATGTATAAAATACCGCAGTTTATTTCTTTACGAGTACTATGTTGACGAATGCACGATCGTACAATATTTGCATGACATGTGTTTTGGGTCCAAGGTAAAGGCTTCCATTCCTAATATTATCAATTTATGCAGGCCTATTATGGTTGCGTTTATTGCTGGAGATAAAACAACCGTCACTTTCTGAAAAATATGAGATGTAAGTGCGAGAGAGACGGGTGCTTTATCCAGCGCCAAAAATGCGACTATAATACCTAAGCCCGCTGGTCAAATACAGGTGATCCTATGCTTCGTACCTATCAACTCCATCGTATTAGATAAAACTGTATTTTTTTTTTCAGAAAAGACCTTTGAATTTAGGCCTGATAGCTATTATTTTGTCATTGACCGAATCCAGCAAAAAAAAGAAGAAATAAATAAGATTTTCATTAGATCACGTAACATGAAATAAGCACATTGGATTAAACTCTCGTATTTCAAAATCCCTTGAACAAAGATAAGGATCTGCAACCACTGCTTTCAACATGCATTGCATTGAATGATTTTTTTTTCATGTCTGTCAGCTTAAAATTGCCACAAGCTGCCAGACGGACCGACGCAGATAGATGGATGCCGTCAACGCATCGATTGTGAAAAGAAGCGATCCAGTTCCAATTTATCCTTAAACACATTTACAACCTTAATTTATACACGAAAGAATTGTTATTTCTTTGTTGATTGGGTTATTGTTAAACCCTTAATTTGCCTAAGAATGGGTATGAGCGATTCATAAATGTTCACGAACCGTGACGCGATTAAGTGCTTTTGTGCTTACATTACATTTTTTAGGGATCAACGGGATTTCGTTTTGAAAATAAGGTAGGAGTCCTATTACGACATGTTTGTGAATATCTTTACAAAAATATTAAGCTATTTATCAAAATTCTAACACGAACTTACTTTGCTAAATATTTGGTTCTAGATCTTAGTGAAGTATTTATGTTTGTCTGTTATAATTAGTATTAAGTCTTTGGGACTGTATGCAAAAAATTGTCTAGCATTACAACTGCGTCAATTTATACTTCTTTTACTGAACCTTGCTTCTTAAAATGGAACCGCCCTTAATTTGTACATTTTAATGCATACTAACTAACAACTGGCGGGTGATTGATAAGGTTAAGTTTTTTGCCCCGTTTAAAAGCTTTACAAGTAAGTAGTCGATCACTTTCGCTCCCTTTCTTTAGTTCTGTAAAGGGACTTGAAGTCGTTACTGTTTACACTAAAACTGGTTTATTTGATGTTTTTGTTATGAACACAACACGAAAAATAGTTAGACGAAAAGTAAAAAAGGCTGTACAATATTGTTGTTGACGTAACCAAATCGTAACCAATCGCGTCACTGGTAGATGACGTGATACGAATAGTCACGTGATCTACCAGTGACGCGTAGATAGACTAACTATAGATACAGTTAATATAATTTTCTCATGATTTTTAAGTTATTGAATCCGCCCCATAGCGATTCTTAATAATTCTATTTTAAACTACCAGGAACCCATGAAACACAGGAATGTACATCCAATCGTAACTCAGAACACAAACAAGCTAGTGGAATCCCCCGTGTTTGCGCGTGTATGCGGCTAGATAGCCGTAATCCCGCGGACGCGGCGGCAGGCACGCTTTTAAATATCAGATTTTACGTCTGGTAATGCTTTAATCTGTGTATTTGTTTGTTTGTTTTATGGTTAATGGGCTAAAATGCCAGCAGGCGAAAGACCAGAGGTAATATTGTCTTAAACAGATTTTAAATCGAGAACCAAGTATTAACCGGCAATCTTAAAGGTTTATTAAAGGTAGAGCTAGGTTATTTCCGTTTTACGCGAGCTGTGGATGCAATGCGAGATTGTTATCGTTATCAAAAATGTATACGATTGACGGAGGCTGCCAGACGATCGCGTCGAACGCTCATGTCAATTCCATATAATTTGACAATATTCGAAAATCGTTAACGTTAGCTGTATGCATCTTGTCTAGGGCCACTGATTGCTCATTGTTCGAGACCTGCTTAAAAAAACTCAAACATTAACTTGTAATATTGCTTTGGCGAGAGTACTTCAGCTCGTTGATTAATAAAGTCAACTGAAATGTCATTCTACGCTCAATTCGACATCTATAACTTGATCCATCTGCCCGTACACATTACGCAGCGGTAGGTTATGCAAAAATATGGTTTCATGTATCACGGTAGAATTCTGCCATTGCACTTTTCTACGGAGTAGTACACGAATCGATGGTAAAAGACTTAATAGGTACTGTTGTTTACTATAAATATACAGGGTTATTGGTAAGTCGACCTATTCCCATTAGGAGGTGATAGGGGTGACTATTTGCGATAAGTTTGACCCCATATGCATTATGCAAAAGTGAACCATTTTTGAGTTATCGCGTTTATTAGTTTTTTTTTAAATTAGTCGGAAATTCAACTTGAAAAATTTATTACAAAAAAAGTATCAATTTAAATCTCTTTTTTTCTTCTGATTTACAAAACCGATTAAACACTGGTTATTTCTCAATATTAAAACAATAATTATCGGTCCAAATTTAAAAAAGCGAGACGGAAAACGAATTTTTTTCAATATTTTTTGCGATCGCTTTCCACTAAAATGCCTTAAAAACAAAAAAAACGTTATGAAACTTGGCTTGCAGATTATTTTAAAAACTTAACTGTTTTCTTAGCTCTCCAAAAACGCATAACAAGTAGAAAATTATTTAAAAAAACCTGAAAAAATAATCATCACAAAGGAAGGGGGCGGAAACAAAAGTCACAAATGCAACTTCAAAAATTAGAATTAAAAAACATACCAAATTTAAATCATACATTTTTTATTTGCTTTTGTACAAGATGAATTTGTTGTTCCAATGCAAAATTAAAAAAATATTATCTGTACACGTTTGAGAAAGCGAGGCCGAAAACTAAGAAATGCATGTTTTTTTATCAAACTCCAACATAATGTACACGAAAACAGAAAAATTTACCAATACATTTGGCGTGCAGATTACACATAAAGTTCCCAAAAACCTTTTTCCAGCTTTCTAACGAGCTATTAAAACTAAAATGAGTTTTGTTAAAGATTGCTGGAAAGAATTGATCACAAAGGAAGCAACAAGGAAGTCACGTCCGAACAAAACTTAAAATTAACCAACTAAATCTATCAAAACTAACTGTTATACTCGTAAACACAAATAACAACATTAACTTATGTGAGAATAAGAAATGGAGGTAGCCATTTTGAAAATGAACTATAAAAATCCTGATTATTTCAATTTTAATTGTTTATTAGTTTTAATTTTGTAACTTTTTACATAAGTTAATGTTGTTATTTGTGTTTACGAGTATAACAGTTAGTTTTGATAGATTTAGTTAGTTAATTTTAAGTTTTGTTCGGACGTGACTTCCTTGTTGCTTCCTTTGTGATCAATTCTTTCCAGCAATCTTTAACAAAACTCATTTTAGTTTTAATAGCTCGTTAGAAAGCTGCAAAAAGGTCAATATTTTATGTGTAATCTGCACGCCAAATGTATTGGTATTTTGTTCTGTTTTCGTGTACATTATGTTGGAGTTTGATAAAAAAACATGCATTTCTTAGTTTTCGGCCTCGCATTCTCAAACGTGTACAGATAATATTTTTTTAATTTTGCATTGGAACAACAAATTCATCTTGTAAAAAGCAAATAAAAAATGTATGATTTAAATTTGGTATGTTTTTTAATACTAATTTTTGAAGTTGCATTTGTGACTTTTGTTTCCGCCCGCTTCCTTTGTGATGATTATTTTTTCAGGTTTTTTTAAATAATTTTCTACTTGTTATGCGTTTTTGGAGAGCTAAGAAAACAGTTAAGTCTTTAAAATAATCTGCAAGCCAAGTTTCATAACGTTTTTTTTTGTTTTTAAGGCATTTTAGTGGAAAGCGATCGCAAAAAATATTGAAAAAAATTCGTTTTCCGTCTCGCTTTTTTAAATTTGGACCGATAATTATTGTTTTAATATTGAGAAATAACCAGTGTTTAATCGATTTTGTAAATCAGAAGAAAAAAAAAGATTTTATTTGATACTTTTTTTGTAATAAATTTTTCAAGTTGAATTTCCGACTAATTTAAAAAAAAACTAATAAACGCGATAACTCAAAAATGGTTCACTTTTGCATAATGCATATGGGGGTCAAACTTATCGCAAATAGTCACCCTTATCACCTCCTAACGGGAATAGGTCGACTTACCAATAACCCTGTATAAAATGATTGGAATAAGTTAAACTTTTATGGAACTGTTTGTATAGGTAATGCGTTGTACCACTGGATGGGTACAGGTAAGAATATTTCCCTGTGTGTGGCTTGAATTAGTTTGGGTGACATAGTCCGAGATGAAACTCGCAAGGGATAGCGATATAATTATGACATGTAAAAATAGTTCTGAAATATGATAACTCGTATGACGTAATATGAGCAGTATTCATAAAAAATAAAAATAAAGTCGCATTTTTTTACGCTCGATCGATCATCTCGTAAGCCATTACATTATTATGTTACCAAAATCTTACAAGTAGTAGGTACCGGTGTCACACCCAACTTATTTCAGACGAAAATGTACCCTGAATTTAACCAATCTAAGTAACTACCCCAACCCCATTTCAAACATCCTGTGACCACAATTTCTGTCCAACTAAACGCTGGCTAGGGTGACAACGGCAACGATGCCACGTGAGAATCGGTCCACGGCGGCAATCAAAGACGGACGTGGACACTCGGTTTACTGCTGCATAGGGATCAGTAAGTTTAAATTGAGTTTTGACGTTTGTAGGACTGTCCAGTGCAAACGGGTCGTTTGAGGCCACTTTTGCGAGAACGTTTTGAAAGTTTTTGGTTTTGTTTGTGAATTGTCTTCGTTGCTTACAGTTTTCTAAGGAATTTTCTCTTTGAACAAAGCTTGGCCTTTTAAATATTTTAATTTTTATGTTACATATTGAAAAGTTGGTGATACATTTTTTTTATAATCACATTCCAAGGAAATTCTAAATGATATTTTTATCTTTTTAAAGATGTAAAGCGAAGATGATGATTATAAATGTTTTAAAAGTAGTAAAATTACTATAGATTTACATATTTATGATCAGAGTGATATCCACATCTGTAAAGGTAAAAAAAGGCCGGTAGCCAGAATTTCTATTTTGGTTCACACAAATAATATGCTACACGAATATATCAACAAACTGCAAAGTTTGTTTCTAGCTTTAATATCACGTCATAAAATTTCTAGCAATTTTAAAAGCCATATGAGTTTTTAAATTGGATTTTTCTGGGCTTGCGGCGACTTGTGAGTCGAGGTTGATTTGCCCGGGGCACCTTGGGTGGGGTTTGAATTGTTTTGAAGGCGTCGTAATATTGATAAAAGTCATGATTTAAATCCATTTACTTATATTTATCCATTTTATGTAAATACATAATAGACCGAATTACAGCGTAACACATGTTTCTTATGAAATTAAACTATAGTATAATTATTATACTATAACACCAATAATACTTAATTTGGCATTATTGCCGGCGTGTAGTGAATTTCCACCATTTTCCCACCATGTTTTGCCAATGTACCACCACCTTTTGGTAGTGTGTGTTTTGTGTGTATGTTGTGTGTGTTTGAGACCATTTCGCAACAATTTCTCTGTGTCTTGATCTTTTTGTATCTATGTAAAGTGGTTTTGTTTTGGCGCGAATAAATGACTCTTTATCTGTAAAAGACTATTTACGCTTATGTACTAATATACTTTTTTCAAGAGCTTAGTGTTTACTTTTTATTAAATACCTACATTATACTACATACATACATCAACTCACGCCTTCATTTCCAGAGTGGGGTAGGTAGAGCTGCAGAATTACCAGCAACTGTACCACATATATTATTGTGTTTCATTTTCTTCTTTATAGGCACCAAGATGAGTTGCAGATTGTATTTTAAAGAACAAATAAACGACTAAACAGCCAGTGGCCTAGACAAAATGCTTAACGCCAACGTAAACAATTTTCGAAAACTGTCGAAATCCGGTTTTACGTCAATCTCATACATTTTCCATAACGATAACGTTCTCGCAATGCATCTTATCTAAGGTCCGTTGCTTCTTGAAAATTTTATCGCATGCTTCTTTTTTGAGCTATGTTATCTTGGTTTTTAGTTTATTTCGTCGATTCTGCTTCGTTCTTGCTAGAACAACCCAGGTTTAATCATTTCTATTGTTCTTCTTAACGACTTTGAGACTTTTTACCAACAATAGTATGTTTTTTGTTAATTCCGAGCACGTACACGGTAAATTTCAAACGCAGAACCAAATCCATTTTCGAATTTCAAAAATAAACAGTGTTCTACACCCTCGTTGGATCGCAATTTCCGAGCCCGCGGCGATCGCCGCCGGAAACTCCCGAGCGCATTGTTTTGCCAATCGGGCAGAAATCGGGTTTCGGCAGAATATCCTGTACGCCAAAGGGGTTGATTAGAATTTTATGAATAAATAATTGACGAGCTTAATAATTTAGGGGTTGAATTGATATATGAATACCCTGATTTCAAATTGCATCTTCAAATAAAATAAATTATAGGTACGTATCTTAAAAAGGTACATAAAATATACCCATTATTTAAACAATATAGTGCCCGCCGTTGACAAGATGGCCGTGTACAATCAGAATATTTTTTTAAATTATTTACACAATTACTGTTTCAAAGTTCCGAATTATAATATCAATAAACAAGCGTGTGGTAACATATTAAACTATAATTATTATATCAATAGATATAAGAGACTTTTCAATATTTACCCTTGGGAACAACGTTACAAAACATTGTAATATAACCCACGGATTACTTCAACACAATCACAAAATTTACATTTCTACTTACCAAAATGTACCAATATTAAATATTGGTACATTTAGTTAACTTTTTATTGTATTATTCAATTTGCATAATCCAATAACTTTATTTCTTATTGAAATTGCTTGAGTATGGTTATTGAACGCGTATTGAGTAAATTGTATTTGTACAGTCGATTCAATTGAGAAATGATAAATGGATAAACGTTATCGTTGAAATAAAAGACTACCTACTATTGGAAAACAGAACCCTGGGCCTCTATTCTAATCACTAAAAACCATATTGTCTTTTATCTGTAATTGTATTGTTTTTAACTTGGCCGCCATTACTGACAAGTAAATATCAGCTCTCAAAACGTTGACTATATGATAAATGATAAAAGAAGATATGGTTTTATGATTACCGCTTAGAATATCGGCCCAGTTTTCCTATACATGGTAGAATTACGTCAAATGCTAGACAAAAAAATACGACGGTTAAATAACGTAACTTAAATAAAGACTTAAATAAGTGGTATTTTAGGTCAATTAATAATAATTTGGAAGAAGTAATGCTCGCGTTAACCCTTTATTTGCCAATGCGTATTATACGATACAAATCAATAACATTCACTTTTTGTACCCTGTTTAGCTGGATTTAAATCCGAAGAACCATGAATCCATGACTTATTTTGCCAAGAAAAAGTTCAAAAAAGTTGTACCAAGTTGAGAGAACTGTTTTATTACGTTACGTTAAAAGACCATAATATTTGTTTTCTATGACGTTTCTTTGAATTTTTAGCTTTAGCCAGCAGAATTCACTGTGGTTTCATCCCCAATGTATTCGCTTAATTCTGTGGTCGACTGTACCCTAAACTGGTACATACGCACAAAGGCCGAACACGTCTCACGTAACTGTTAGATCACGAATTTGAAAAGAATATTAACCCTGTCGGGTCCGGCGGCCGCCATTGTGTTACTGGCGTTGAAAAATGTACCAGTTGTAGTCACAATTGTACCATATATTATTTTATCTACACGTGATGATAAATAATTAGATTTTCCGGAATATACGTTATCAACGACTTTAATTGTTGAGTTCCCATTGACGCCAGTGACCTGACCCTGTCATAAACACAAGCTAACACTAACAGCGTCAAGTCACAAGGTAATAAATCACAGTCAATTAGGATTCTCTAAAGTATAAAATGTTAAACTTAGTGTGGTAGCGACAACGCTTCATACACAGTTATTTTGCTAAAATATACCTATGATTTTTATCATAAATAAAGTTAACGATGCTGGTGCATAACTATGATTACTATGAGCGTTGGAGCGTAAAAAACAAACATCAGTGCTTACAAAGTTGCTCCTACATCCGTTTCTATTACAGTAAGCATAAAATAAAATAGTAACGCTCCGTTACAGAAACGGTACACATGATAACCGGTACACGGCACTTCCCTACCCTAATGGCGTCACGTCCCGTGTGCGTGTCGCGATAAAGGGTTAAGTACACTAACCACCTGACGTGAGTCACAAATCCACCATTATTACGTTATTGTGGGAGCCGGCCACATTTACATGTGTATACGGCTTTACATGAGACCCTAAAACTTGTCTTAATTTGAATTTTGTTAAACGTTATACTTTTGTTTGCTTTTTTAAGGAATTGGACAAGTTTACTGATTAATTCAAGTGTTTGTGTTTTCAATTCTCATAGGGAATGAGGGATGGGGTCTTTACCAGGACTTTACCCAGAATCGGGTGTGGACTGAATTAATTATAATCCATTTAAATTTTAATCGTATTTTTTTTCTTTGCTCGTTTTATAGAATGATAAATGAGTCAACGAGTTTTGTTATGATTAATGAAGATTGAAATAAAACGGCATGACGCCCTTGGATGTATAAATTATAGTATAAAACTAATATACATATTGTAAAAAATATGACGTTGCCATTGTTAACTGATTAGTTTTTCTAATGATAGACACAACTAAATTTGTGTAGTTAGCAGGGCATGTCAAAAGGAGAAGAAGTTATAAAGCTGGGCGGCAGTTGCATCAAAGGGAAACACCATAAGCAAGGAGAGATCCAGTGCTTTACATTAATATGTTCAAAATATTAACAACTACGGGCATGCTTTGTAACGTGTCGTGCTTAAATAAAAAGTTGATAACAGAATTAATGCGGGTATTAAGTTATTTATTTTCCCGCCACCGTGCGTGTTTTCTTTATTAACGACTCGGTAAGTCACGATAAAATTAACGTGGACTATAAACCAAGTATATTCACGCTAATTTACAGCCTTTAGCGTGAAAACCATCATAACGACGACGAAACAATTCAAAAGGTACGATTAAATTAATCAAACGTTTGATTGAAGTCACGCATTCAAACGAAAACTTAGAACAAAACACGCAAACAAAACCTTTCAATAAACTGATGTAGGACAAATCGTGGCTTGCGACTACAAAGTAATAAGTCCAAGGCTTAATAAACCTATTTTAAACTGTAACAGAGCGTAATAAAACGTTTAATCTTCGTGGTTAATTTGTCATTTCCGTCTCTTGTTTATTACAAAGTGACTTCGACAAGGCGATCTACGCGTCGGTAAACATACATTCAAATGAAGGCATTCAGTTAAAATATTTATTGACGTGAGAAGCTTATTGAATATTTTTACCACGATTTATGCCCAATTAGCAGTTGGAGCGTGAATTGAATTGTTTGTGCCCGAAAATATGAATAAATACCACAATATTTACGATAATGTTCGGCCGTTTAAAGCGGTTTGAGCTCCACGGGGGAGCGACGCTATAACCCGATGAAGGGTTAAATCGCCACAAAGTTACCAAAAGCAGTCGACAAAAACTGAAAATACCTTACTCCCATACTCGCTTTACTTTTACCAGTTCACGACAGCGCCACTAAAACCGGTACATTTAACTTTGTTGTTTATTTTCGTGACGTTTTGATGTCAATTTACTGACTGGCTGATAAGGTGGTCATGGAATAAAAATATTTTAGTGTTAATGCGGCCATTCTGAAGTTATCCGCGCCCACCTGTCGACTGGTTTCGGCTTTATTCCGCCTCCGTGGGTTGTTCAATGATTATTTCCAAATGGATTGCCTTTTGGTACATTATTACGGTACTTAATTATGATTTAGCTCGGTTCAGTCAGCTACAGCAATTAGTTTATGTCTGCTTAAACCGCTGGTCGCTGATCAAAGCTTTGTTTGCTGCAATTACTCGTTATTTCAACAGAATATTAAACCGGCGAGACAGCGTGTTACATTGGTAATTAATTGGAGCTGACTGTACTTGTGAAGTAAGATTTATTCGAGCACGATTGAGACAAAATTATGACATGATTGAAGTAGTTACTTCGAGTTATTGTTAGAGTCAAATAGCTATGCGATTTATGTAACAAATAAAGTTGTTATTTTTAGTTTAAAACTAAGTATAATGCGTTCTTTTGATTACTAAGACATAGTTTTATACAATAACGAGTAGGTATACCTATTTGTTGTCTTGATTCCATACAAGCCTATAAAGAATTTTGATACATTATATTATTAACCAAGATGTAAGTAAAATCACAAATGAACTTGTTGGTACCTATTACGAGAACTATTATCAGCTTTCGTTGGTATAATAGCTATTGTGTTCAATTTATGAGATAAACTCTGTGTTTTTAACAGTTTTGTACTACATCGAATTGTTTGAATTAAAGTAGTTGCGCACGGACACATTTTACAAGCAGTACTTTTTGCAGCGATTTACCCTGTTGCATACAACTATAACTGTTTATATCCCGGCTTATATCCGTAGATTTGAGTAATGTCGGTAAATATGTCATCGCTCTTTGAATCCGCGCTTAATGAGCGCGCCGTGACTTATGCGCTTTGGAAATAGACGAGCTAGTGATGCAACGCGCAAGTATATCGATGGACAGATTTTATCGCTGTTTGTCACCAGGGGCTACTAAAGTTTTTCTTTTCTATCACATAAAATGTATTGGATGATAGTTGCTGACGTGGTTTATCGCAACGCACGCTAATGTTGTCCCATATATTTTGATTAATAGAAAAGAAATAAGTTATAATTGCATATCGGCTAAGGCCTCGGGGGTACTAGACACGATGCATAACGAATAGACTTTATAGAAAACTGACCAAATGTCTAGAGTTGTCTGAAGGTGACGATTTATCGCGACAGCCGCTTGTGTCATTATCATATGGGTTAATAAAACAGTTAATGACCACAATAAAAAAATAAAAAGAAATTGACTAAACTTGTAGAATTTAGTGCTTTTAAATGGCATTTGTAGTTTAGTACACTATGAATACTATAATATCGTGTATTTCTCACATGATATCGGGAATAATACGCAAAAACATTTTCTGTGATCTGAATTATCACTAACAGTGTGGAATAATTGATTAATAAAACAGTTATGTTAACTCCTCATGTTATCCGGCATTTCTTCTTGACACAACATTTTGCTATTTATTAAGTTACACTTTTTCATTTGTTTCATCTTATTTACCGACTGCGTTTGCCCCTCTCTAGTGCGGTCAGCACCTGTCTCCCATAAAGCAAACTAAAACAAAATAACTCTGAAACATATTATACCGTTTCTATTTAATGCTTAGTAATTTATTTCAATCCTTTATCAACTAAAATATAAACAACAAATGTCTGATTCTAAATCGGTTTTTTGTTCGTACAAAACTGCTGAGCGCTACCATTGGGCTTTAAATATTCCACTAGTGAGTTCAAATCTTTAAATAAATCTGTTTTTAAATTTTCAGTATTTTTTTTACACAAAATGATGTGATGAGAGACTATGTATTTTAAAACTGTATAACTAGTCTAGACTGGCATAAATTATATTTAAATCATTTTACACTGCTAACTATAAATGCCTTTGACCCATAAGGTTGTAGGTTCGATTTTTTATTTATTTGAACCATAATTGCACACAACGTTTAAAAAACATGTTGGCACCTTTTTCATGCACAATTCCGAGCTTGTATGGGAATAATTCTACAAATAAAAGACGTTACACCTCGAATTATAAAACGATACATTAGAAAGGCAGGAAAAATGTTATGGAATGGAGACGCAAAGCAGCACACAGGCCACTTTATGGTAAGGTTCTGTGAGCCATAGACATTTACAATGTAAAGACTGCAATATTAAAACCGCAAATGCGTTGGCAACCCGGAAGTCTAAGATGGAATGCCTCTATGACAATAATTGTATCGGCTGTCTTATCCCCACACTGGAACACAACAATGCGAACACAGCTGCTTTTCGGTAGGTTAAAGGAAAAGTCGCGGGCACGGCTATATTTACCTTATTTTGTAGTTAAGGATACTCTCTCAATTCAAAAAGAAACACTAAATCTAGTACTTTTCTGCTGCTACTGATTAAATTGAATTAATAGAACATCAGTCGTATTTGATATGAGTGGAGTTTGTATCCATTACGATACGCAAACGCTAAGTGAATCAGGAATTGCCTTTGGACCTTCTCAATTCGATTTTATGGACCTTATAATAGGGTGTCCAAACTTGAGAGCAGTCGAGATGCTTTTTTCGTGATTGTGTTAAATTGGGCATTTAAGTTAATTTAGCTCTCCATTACTACGCCCAAATCTCGGATTGTGTCCACTTTCTGTGAAAAAAAACTTTTATTTGTAATATTTAGTGTTTTTTTTTTTCTTATGACGCGTAAAAGAAACATGGTAACATTTACTAGGGTTCACTTCCATTTTGTTTTGTGAACCCCGAACACTAAGCCTCTCAGTCATTTTTTAGTAGAAGGCGATCGATATTATTTTTAATAGTTCTTATAACTTTGAGATCGCCTGAAAGAAGTAGGGGGTTCCAACAACAACCTACTATAATTATCGTTAGTGGAAACTAAGAACAGCAACGGCCCCAAATATGATCCTTGTGGAACTCCAGTTGAGGCAAAAAAGTGCGTAGATTGTTCTCCATTAACGGATACATACAGTTTGCGGTAACTTACTAAGGACATGAACCAGGACAATAACGACCCACCAACTCCACATTCTGGTAGTTTGCATAGTAAAATGCCACCGTCGACTGTATCGAAAGCTTTGCTAAACTCGGTGTACACAGCATCGACTTGTACACGATTATCTCAATTTTCTGTTAGCGTTACTGTTGACAAAGGCGACCAAATTAAAGCTGGTGGACTAAGAATATAAATTCGTGCTGATTATTAGTAAACTGGTGGGCACAATGAAATGGGAATATAGATATTATCTTCAGAAAAACTGGTATAATTGAAATGGGCCAGCAATTTGGTAACAAACGAACACACAAACTTTTGCATTTATAATATGAGTAGGCTTATCATAGGCTAACGTTCTCCCCAGCTTTGCTGAACACAACCCTTCCCCAAAGACTTCAAAGACACCCTGTTTTGTGCCACTCGCATCTATCTAACCTTGAATTAATAACTTTGATCTCGTTTTCATGAAAACTAACATAAAAATATTACACTGCTTCGAACATTATACATTTCATATTATGATTTATTGGCCTAGTAGCAAATTGAGCTGCGACATGCGAAGACCGCATTGTAAACTTTGCATAAATTGATTTACATCTTCCTACATCGGAATGGCTTTTTGATTTATCGGTCGGAAACACGCTCAGCCCTTTGTCCACGGTAATGACTTTAGCCTTAACATTGTTAATGTACACGACGAAATAAGAGGGCTGGAATGATTGCTGAATGGCACCGAAATTATTAAATACTTTGATTGCCCGTTGTTCACTGACCTGCAAATTAGGCCAGTTGCCGACTACCAACTATAATTGTGTATTATTATTATTATTTGTACGTCTTTACCAATCACGGAACTATGGAAGTCCCGGACCTTTGGAAGGCGTACATGGAGCCGAAGCCAACACGCAGAGGCCCTTTAGACAATTTTAATTTAGTAAAGTTATGGGACACCAACCGGCAATTGTCCCTGAGTTCAAACTAAAGTAGTATGCTCCCACGGACAACCACCGGTTAGTGTAAAGACTATTTAAGAAGAATGGGAATACTAATAATAGGTTCTATGAATGAACTGATATGGATTGGTGAACTAGGCTATTGATGAAACTACGGCGCCTGCCTGGCCAATGCTAATTACTTTGGTTTAAATGGCAGGCGGTGACTTGCCAACTCAATGGAATGGACCTCCCGAAATAGCCACATATATATAGCAGCAGGGAGGCAACTATTCCAGAGGGGCTAAGGGTGGAGAAGTGCTTCTGGACTTTAAACGACCATAAGGTGCCCACTTACCACTTATGCAACACTTCCGCCCTTCGAGCATATAGCTCTTGCACCTCCACTCTGACCGGCCAATAAAGGCAAGCCAGAGGTGAGGGTCTGTTCGTCGTCATTGCACACCGCAGCCGGCCGGTGAAGGCAAGCGTGAGGTGAGGAACAGGACCTACCCTCGGGAGCACTCAGGTCCGTGGTGTCGCCACTCACCAACAGCTGCCCTGCAATTATTATTATTTTTACAACCTTAAGTTAAATCCGTAGTTGAGCCATTTGCATGCATGCATAATATTTTATGAAATTGACTACAACGACAAAATTATTCTGTCAGCTAAAACGATGACCTATCATTAGTAGATTGTCACACAAATCAATTGCTTCTTTCTACAAAGACATGTCACAAACCCTATACTTAGGTAAATAAACGATGTCATTCCTGTCTCGATCATTACCCTCACATTACCATCATCGCCGTCAGATGTCACCATAATGATACTCGCGGGGTTGATATTGACAGTCTAAGTAGGGCCGTGATACGTAGTTAGTTATATTTGTCAACGGACACGCGATGTGAAACTAAGGAAAATGGTCAACTCGTAAACCAAATATTAACTTATTGTTTTCTTCAGACTTCAAGACAGCGCTTAAATAGGTTAGGTAATAATAAAGACTTGAATATAGTTGGTCCCATTGTCAACATGTCAGGATCTGACAAGCTTTAAATTGTACTTATTGATTTGTATTATAATTATTAGTTTTAATCACATCAAATTTGCATGCCAGTGTGGCCGGCGAGAGCGCTGATCACAATGTATCATCACTTTGAACAACTATTGTAACAAGCAAATAAATCTATTTGAATTTTGAATTTCATGATGGGATATTGGAGAAATCAAGGGAACTCCTGAAATATTATAGGCACACCTATAGCGATTTCGATATTTTTGATTTTTGAAGTATATAATAAAATAAACGGTTAAAAAAAAACGCGTTTTTGTATACGTTTTGTTTCTTAAATATATTTTATTTTAATAATTATTTTATTCGAACGGAAAAAAAGGGTCATAGTTTTTCAAAATATCTACAACACATTAAAAAATCGGCCTAGGTTTATATGTAGGTACTTAAATTTTGGTTGACAAACAAAAACGACTGTAAAATAGAGAATTCATTCGAAGTCATTTATATCCTATGTCCACACCGCGGATCAAAACGCAGCCAATCTCTAGTACGCTGTTGTTTAAAGGAGCTCTCAGCTCAATTTCAAGCGTTGCAAAACGTTTCATCCGCAGACAAACAGTGCAACGTATCAGTTCTGCAGACACGTACCAATCAACCCGCTTCACAGGCAGCCGCAGACGTCTCCCGATTCAATCGAAACTACTGCATTTCCAGTTGCCCAGCCTTTGATATGTCCATCGCTTGTCTGTCCAAACGATTGTACGCAACGGCCAACCTACCAAGACCTTTCACTCCAACCTCTAGCGTATACAACGCGAACGACGCAAAAGGCTTCGAAACGACCGACAGACCTTGTTTAACTGGACGCCAATTCGGTGTACATCATTGAAATTGTCAAGGCATTCGTAAACAGAGGGTGATAAATTAATGTACGTAACAGTACATTAGACGCCCGTGATAATAAAACACGCGTTAAAATTGTAATTGCTGACAGTGTACAAAAATAAACCAACAATACGCTCGGGTTAATGTTCACTACTGCTTCAACGAGTACTTTAAACATGCGTCTTGGAATGCGAGCGGTAATAGGGTGCGCTTTCAGCAATATTGTAGCTACCGTTGTAGGGTAATGTTCGTGTTACAGGGCATCTAACAGCGAAACTCACTCTGGAGGGTAATCGCGCACGAAAGCGTCTAGTAATAAAACCCCTCGTAAAATTGTAACGTTACGACCTGAGAGACGGCGGAGTGCACTGGATGGCACATTGATACGTATTCGGGCTGATGGTTCCCGACCTTACTTTGTGATTTATGCATTCGGGTTTTTCAACTAATGTACTTAATGTTTAAGACGGTAAAAAATCTTCAACAATGCTAACCACTTTTTTAAACTGCCTGCTTAAAACTGTTTTCTACCCAGACTACGTTTTATCTCCTTGAGATAAAAAATGATTCTAAGCATCAACTTATGCTCGCTTGAATATTTATAACACCGGTAATGTTAAACAATGATGTAAACATTAACACAAGGGCAATTTATTTTTTACAAATCATTAATTTAAGAGAACTAGGCTTAATTAGTAAAAAAATTCAAGGACGATGTTACAGATTGTATCACCTACATTTTTAACGAAATATTGTGTCTTAATTAGATAACGTAATTAGATTCGACAGTAATAATTCCGAGCCTAGCTGCAAAAAATAAATCTCGATACGGTTGGTTTATTATGCAGAGCCTTGCTAAAAAATGTTTAATATCCTACCTTTTGAATATAAAAGCCGCAACAAAACAATTTGGAATCATTCAAATCATCACATTTGAAGGAACAACAACAAGATGTTCGCTAAGGTAAATGATCAAAATAATATGTTAATTAAGTATATAAAATTAACTTCTCTCTTTTAATTTCTTTATAGAAATAAGATTAAGTGCGAGTTGTATTAAGAGGATTGTGAAGCTAAAAAAATCCATATAACATGCTATAACGTTTCTCTCCCCTGTATATATTATGTATAATTATATACAAAGTAAACTAATAAAACTAATAAAATATTTGTTGTTACAGATTGCACTGATTGCCGCCTGCCTGTTTGGCTTTACTCGTGCTGGAGACCTGCATTCCGGTCTTGCCGCCAGCCATGGCACGGCTCTTGGCTATGGAGCGAACCTTGGCTACGGATCAAGCCTTGGCTATGGTGGCTATGGCGCTGGCCTAGGCTACGGTGGCTATGGCGCTGGTCTCGGTTACGGCTCAAATCTTGGCCATGGTGGCTACGGTGCTGGACTCGGACATGCCGGCTACGGCGCCGGCCTCGGCTACGGTTCAAACCTCGGTTACGCTGGCTACGCTGGCTCGGGTTTAGGTCATGCTGGTACAGCCACGTCCTACCAACACCGCATTGACTACCCTTCTAGAAACGGTGCCCACGATGCGTATGGCGCTGGCTACGCTGGCTACGGTGGCTACGGAAATAGCGCGTATGGTCATGGAGCCTACGGACATGGCGCGTACGGAAATGGTGCTTATGGCAGCAACTACGCTGGATGGTAAAAGCTAAAGAAAATTTACTAAACTCTGCTCACAATACTTGTAGTAGTTATATGTTTTATATATATATATTTTGAATATTTGTACCTATTCTTTTGTTTTATTTAAATCTGTTCTTATACTATAATAAATAACGTTAGAAAGCTTAATGTGTCCTTCAATGAAAGGTATATATTAATTATTGGTTTTTAACCACGTTTAAAAATAAATATTGATTACTAAAGTATAACATCTTGATTACCTCATGAGATAATAAATCAGTTGTTCATTGAATCAAAACAATGGCTTAACTAATTAGCATTTTTTCTTTGATAGCTTCAAATCGGTCATAGGCTTCAAATAGTTCTCTTATTATTTAGGCCGTGATATTCAAAGTAAAGTTTGCTAAGGCTCTGTTATCTCTCACTTCTGATATCTAATTCGTTATTCTTACACTTTACTATCCTTAGTTAAATAATTGAGGTTGGGTTAGGTAAGGTCTTACGACCAAAGTTTTTAGGGTTTTAGTATTAATAACGAAAGAGGTAGCAGTTATTAGATCGTCGTTTATTTCTTGAGTCTCTGAGTAAAACCGTGGAAAGACGGACAGACGGACAGAAGCGATAAAGATTCCTTGTTGACTACGGAGCCCTAATAAATCATTTTTTTTATGACCAGACACTTAATTAAATTGTCTTTGATTAAAAACAAATATACCTACTTATCCTCTATATTGTTAAAACTATTTTAAAACATAATGACGTTAACATAAACGAACATTCAAAATATTAAACCAACACATTGTCTATTTAATCTTAGTAAATGGTAAAACTTGGTTACCCCATCCCATTACTCAAAGTTCAAATGAGATTTTTTTCCTCTGAGCTCTTAACATAATTTATACGCACTGTTTCGCGCCCAGGGGCAAGCATAAAGTACAAAGAGCTCGTTTTCAAGTTTTCAGTTACCACGGTAATGACTGGACCACTGAGACTTGACCCGCCACTCGTAAACCTACCCTAACTGTTCTCATTGTTACGTCCTTCTGTAAGAAGAAACACAGGTCTCGGTTAAATGGAATCCTTTTAAAATGTTTTTAATTTATTACTGGATAGAAAAATGGCAAATTTACGTCTCATGTTCTTTATTTGCTAAATGTGATGATTAACTATTTTATCCGTTAGCAACGATATTTTGATAATAAAAAACTTTTATGTAGATGATTTATTATGTTACTTATTTCTTGTAACTTCACTGCATAATTCACAAAGTAAGTACAAATGACTTCCTAATGCCTTTTAGCATTAACTACCAGTCAACCAAATCCATAAATTAAAAAAAGGTAATTCAGCCAGCATTTAGTCAAAAGTTTTTAGTAAAGCTGGAACAATTCTATAATAAGGTAAATTAGTTGTCTAAAGATGATTTACAAGCAAAGGTACCCAACTGTCCGGCTCCGATTTTGTTGATTTTGATATATGTTAGAGAGTAGTTTGAAATAACAGACAAGTACTTTTATTTAGCGGCCCGAACTGAACCTGTTGGGAGAAATTGACCTCCAAACTACTGAAAAGTGACTAAACCCTCTGGCTTACACGATATTTTTTTCTTTTATTGCAAGATTCATAGTGGTTTGATTGTAAATGTGATTGAAGATGAAAAAATAATGAGCAAGTGTTTTGTTATATCGGCTAAAAATAGTATTTTAAAAAAAACAAAGAAAGTGTATCTTCGATGATCTTTGAAGACTATTTTTAGTTGGGTTTTCCTTGTTAGTTACAACAGGACTTAATACCTATTTATTTTTATGTCATGAGCAAGGCGAATAGTACACGGTCAACTTGATGGTGAGTCGGATCTGTGACCTTAAGACATTTTCATTCTCAAGACCTTAAGACTGTAATCCTAAGATTGTCTTTGCGCGTCGCCAACCCTGAGGACTAAGATGAAATGCCTCTAAGCTAGTAATTTCACTGATAGTAAACATCAATACTGTTTTCTGCCCCATTGCAAAAATGTCTAATACACTAACCCCCATTGAAACTACAAAGTTACAAACACCCATGACAACTATGAATTGACCATTAGCACACGACAGGGGAAGAAAAAAAGAAAAAAATTGCCCTCGCGAATTGAAGAGACGCCCTTTCAAGCTTGAAGCGACGGCGGTAATGACCCGCGAGAGATTGATCGACGTGGCCTTGGCGCGGCGTTAAGTAATTATCGTTTATTTGTTTTTCGACCGCGTTACAATATTGTATAAAGCTTGTTTCAGGCCTTTTGTTGAATGCTAACATGAGCAACACTAGCTAACTGGATAAAGTAAAGTGACATTTTACGTGTTAAAAATACATAACGCATAGGTAGCAAAGGTTTAAAGAGCATTAGGTAAGTTTCTATGAGTAATATCGTCATTTTTTTAAGCGGCCGTGGATCATTTTTGAGTACCAATAAATAAAATCTTTTTTTTTTTAAGTTAAGCAATAACGGAGCGGAGACATAAAAAAATGTAGAACGTATTATGGTTTTGGTAATAAAAGGCACAGGTATGAATATTTAAATTTTGTCTCCGATCCACTTAAAAGTATTACATTACATAGCAAACTATGTTTATTTTAAATAGATCATTATTCACCACTTTTACGAATGACCGCGCATCTTAAAAATGTATGGTTTTTACAAATATCAACTCTTTTATTACTCTAACTTAGTAATAAACTGAAATAGAAAAATAAATAAATGAAATCCCGGGCATAAAACAGTTCTCAATCAATTGATGACGAAATCTTGAGATAAACAAATTAATATAATTAGTCAGTATACATATTATCAATCAATTTTGCGGATGCAAACGGATGAGAACAATCACTCATTAAAAAATAACACATCATCTAACTGATTTATCACCAACAGCAGAAAGAAATTTATTCTTGTCACATAATGTTTTATAGCACCGTAAGTCATTACCAGTTAAAAGTCACGCGTGTCACTCTCTCATGTCACCTCCGTGATAAACAACTGTCGTGTCACTGATGCTCGAATGTCATCACCGTGGACGACAAAGTTATCAATACAGTTGGCGAAAATTCAAAAGTCCCCCCAACTCCGGCGCACCTTTGATAGTGGTGCCGTGAATGACGGTAAGTGTAAATTTGCGCTACTGTAATCCCGGACGCTGTGCCAAAGTTAGTTACTCAGGAAAATGTACTGAATATATTAATTTTACGGTGACGTTAATTGGGAGAGATACCCGTCAACAAATTACGCTGTGACTCATTTTGGCGTCTGTCACGCCGTATTTTAGCGGACAGAGTCGTTTTGAGGCGAGATTAAACATCAAATACTTTGTAAGGAATGTTTAAATATTTATTATCAATGCTGAATTTGGAGCAAGGCTTAAAACTGCACGTTTTAAGTAAGTTATTAAAATGCAGACGCACGGCATGTTATTTTTAATGACTGAATGTTGATGATGTTGTTTTTCAATTAAATACTAATAATATTTTTGAGTTAAGTCGCTATACAATATTTGGCATGAGTATTGAGTAAGGTTATAAATGTTGACAATAAGTCCGGAACAATGCTAATTGTCAATGAATATTAAATCAAGTTAAAGGTGCTGGACAAGGACGCTTTTCTAAAACAGGTCAAGTGCGAGTCGGACTCGCGCACCGAGGGTTCCGTACCGCCACACAGTAGTATTAATATATTCCAATTTGAATTCGAGTTCGAATCAAATCGGCCCAAGCGCAACTCACATTTTGACCATTTTTAGTAGTTGTTATTTTTCAGGGTTTTTACTATATTCATACTAACTTTGACGCTTGAAGGGTTTAAATATTACAGGAGAGTACTACGCTAACATTTTACTCCAATTACGGGAAGCAATCAAAGAGAAGAGGAGGAGAAAATGGACCAGAGGAGTGCTGCTTCTTCATGACAACGCTCCTGTACATACGTTGCCAAGGCTGCTGTTCTTGAATCTGGGTTCGAAACTATTACTCAACCGCCGTACAGTCCAGACTTGTCCCCCAGCGACTACTTTTTGTTTCCCAACCTTAAAAGTCATCGTCCTGGGCATGTTTTGTCGTTTTTACGATTAAACCAAAAACTAAATAGATTGAAATAAAAAGTTTCTTGTATTGGTTGACTAGCAGTAACCTCAAAGAAAGCATTATTCATCGTGAATAGGAACAGGCTCCTAGGTAAGGTCTCCTAGATTGATTTCCATTACATGCTTGTATATTTATATATTTGTTTATGACGGTTCTCTGCCTTTTGGCAATGGTAATGTAAATATTTAATATTTATTATAAAATTAACCTTACTTAAACTATAGGGTTCTACACGATGGTACTGAAAGAAATCCTGAACTATTTACAGTTACAGAAAAAAAAGCGGGTTGGCAAATGAAACAGCTGGGAAACGATAAATTCGGCCAAACATATTTCTGCCAAAAGGCGGGATACCGTTTATGACATAGACAAGGTGGTCCTTTCATTTCGCCCAACAACGTTTCCCAAACTGATTAATTTCCCAACTGTTTCATTTGGGCAAATGGTTTTTTTCCAAAACTGTAAATATTTCAGAATTTATTTCAGGTCCATCGTGTAGATCCCTATAGGTTAGGTAAGATTAGTTTTAAAAAAATCCTTAAATATTTACAGTTTTAGAAAAAAAAGCATTTGCCCAAATGAAACAGTTGGGAAATGAATCAGTTTGGGAAACGGCAGAGAACCAGACAACGCACGTAAAGAACACCTAATAGTGTGACCTAAGATGCCTATGGTGATTAGCAAAATCAAGAAAGCAGAAGCTTTTGCCTCTCTTAAGCAATGCCTAGTGACTGCTGCTGGTCTTAAACGAAAAACTTTATTTAAATGCTATTAATAAACAAACTGTATCTGAACATTTGCTGTACGATTGTAATGTAGTTCTAACGCAGCAGGATCAACTGCAGTAGAAAATGCTGACGCTCTCTTTAGTTGTAAAAACGCATCCCGTCTCCCGTCACTTGCGTTCACCGACGGCCAGCGTCATTTCCGCCGCAATTACCCGCGACGTTTTGACGCGCGCAATTACGTCGCGTCCTGACACCTCATAATTACGCTTTACCCAGAGAGGTTACCCGCTTTTATGTAGTCTAAACTGCATAAATTATTAACTAAATGAAAAGCAAGCTTTAAAAATACACTCCTTTTTTGGGCAGTGTAAAAAAGAAGTGGTTTGTTTTCAGGGTTCATGTATGTACGATTCTGTATTCCACCATGAATTCTAAACGCCTGAGCCGATTTAGATGTGTGTGGTATCGTTAGAATCCTTTCACCATCCCGGGTGACATATGATACCTAAACTGTTGAAATTGAAATAAAAACAATGACAGTCGTGTAAAAAAGAGGTGGTTACTGAGAACACTGCGAATGGTTTATATTGGTATCCCTAATCGTCATTTGTCCTAATGCATCGTTTGTTCTAATTTCCGTTTACCCTTAAGCCATTTCTGCCACAATTTCGTCTTTTGTTTTGTGTTTTTTATTACAAGCCTAACCTAACCTAAGGGAATTTTTGGTAAACTGAAAAAGTTTACTAACTCAGCTGAAAACCTTATTATTTCAAACAATAATTCGAAGGAAAGTCCTAAATTTACGGCGTTGTTTTGTTATGACCTTATGACTTATGAACATTTTACATGATAGACCCGGATAAGGTCACTAGATCTCCACTGTGGATAACGTTGACATATAAAGTTTTTTTCCTATGAGCAAAAAAACGTCGTCAAAAATTGGTTGTCTCAAAAAAAATGTTTGTGATTAAAATATTTATATTATGAGTTTATGAGTAAGGAGCACTGTTTTTTTTTTGATGGTTAGGGGATCCGTGGCTCGTAGACTTTTACATATGTATTTATTTATTTGAATGTATGACTATGTTTATCGATGTCTAATACCCATAATACTGTATCAAGCCTGTAATTAAATGTAGGCCTAAGTAAATATAGGTAAGACTGCCTCCAGATAACTATTTATTTTAAAACTAAGGTTGTGAATAGTGTGTTCCCGCAGCGCTGTGATTAGGCGGCGTTGTGACGCGTGATAATTACGGCGGCTCGTTACTCCAGCTAGGCCAAGAGACAGCTTTGACCACACCAGACCTAAAACCTTAAATAAGGATGAAAGTAAATAGCTGAACACTTTATTGCACAACCATTTTATATGAAGAATGATAATTTGGCCATCGCGCTAAATATAAATGTACATATAAAACTTAATGTCGACGTTTGCGTTGTGATTCATGATTAAGTAGTAGCGGTATGAAAACTTACCTAGTCACTTTTAGACTTAAACAGTGGCTAAGTTTTTACAGTGACTCTACAAAGGTTTAAATAAAATATTAAAAACTTTTGATGTTAACTTGGCCTAACCTTAAATACGAATGATAAAATATGTTTAAAAGGTATTATTTCACGTAAAATTGACGTAATTATTGGAAGATGAGAAGAGAGTCAATAATCAGGAACCGAGTCGTGAAGTAGCTACTTTTTATATACTTAATACTTTGGAGATTAAGTACCTAGTTTACTGACCTTTTTTTCACAAGCATACAAACACTAAACCCACCTTGATAATAGCAACTTGATTTTAAACACCTATTCATATAATTACACATAAGGAATTTAGCTAAAATACCAGCTAAATTGAAACGGCGGAATTATAATTCCAAAAGCCGACGTCGTCTCTTCTACTAAAGCTTTTTACCAGCCGTTAGCGTAAGTGGACTTGCCATATTATTACGTTACGGCTCATTATCTTACATATCGCTTTCGCTAACGCTTAAAACAATTTGTGAGAGAAGTAGTCGTGTTATTTATCAACCGACGCAATTTGACCTCGCCGTTGCGTATAAAAAACAATTGACAAAAGAAACAATAATCAAGCCTTACCTTAAATTCCCCACATTTTTATTAAACGTAAACACCGTCACATATGTTTCATATAAAATGTAATTTTCTTTTATTATTTTCACTCATTGTACTTTACAGTTGAGAATGATCGACCGTTAATTGGCCGTCAGCCTTACAAATAATTGCACTTTTTGCTCACCTCTTAATTGCGCTCTCAGTGTGACATGCGCGCGTTCGGAACACTTCGCAGTGCTCATTTAGGCCCATTGCGGCCAATTAGGCCTTAGGCATTTTATAACAACGCACATTATTCTTGAGAGGAATGGCCACAGTGTATCTGAGTGCAGAAAGTCACTTTTTACATTCAAAATTGTAAATATTTAGGTATAGATGGAGCACGTGTTTAGAAAGATACTTACTCAAAAATATGTGCGAGTTGGACTCGCGCACGAAGGGTTCCGTTCCTTTATACAACATTAACAAAAAATACTGTAAAACATCATGTTTATTGTTTGGGAGTCCCCCTTAAATATTTAATTTATTCTGTTTTTAGTATTTGTTGTTATAGCAGCAACAGAAATCCATCTTCTGTGAAAATTTCAACTGTCTAGCTATCACGGTTCATGAGATACAGCATGGCGACAGACAGACGCACAGACAGACAAACGGACAGCCGAGTCTAAGTAATAGGGTCCCGTTTTTACCCTTTGGGTACAGAAACCTAAAAAGACTTCGAGGTTATAGAAATCCTAAGAGACGCAGCGATCCTTCCTCCTTAGAGGGCCGAGCGGTGAGGACCTGCAAGGTGTATTGAAGCGCTTAAATCTAGATACTTAGTATAAAACGCAACTGTGTCTGACTCCTCTCTATGCTTTGCATGGTTGAATCCTTTCGCTGGTTCTGAATTACTTACCTTCGATCCTCAAGACTTTCCTTATTCTATATCCAATAAGTAATAAATTATGTATAAGACTTCTCGCTAGCTAAAGCTGAAAGACTCTAGTTAATCAAGCAAAACCATCACATACTCTTAGGAATCCAATTTTGCATAAATAAAATATCTTACTGAAAAAAAAAAGAACCTTCTGCTTCTATAAGTTGTGTGGCATGAAGTTAAAATGGCACGTAAAAAGGGCATTTAGCGTCATAATCACGCAGAGATTTGACCTTTTTAACAAAAATAATTTTACACTTGAATTTAAACTCTAAATAAAAGAACAAAAGTATCATTTATATAATGTGTAGCTTTGTATATATCCGCAGTCAGCTTAAAGGTTTAACTAATTATAATGACTGAATATTTATTTTTAATGTAAGTTATATGCTACTTGTTTTAAATTAACCACTGACATTACAGTAAATTATTCGGTTTCCTATTTAGTCTTAGTTGTTTTAATTGTTAAGTTAATAAATACAACTATGGCCAGACCGGTTTATACAATTTATATACATGGCTTAGATTAGAACCATTAACGAAGACAGAACATTTATTGGCACTAAGTGTCGTTCTTTAAAAAATACATACTTAAGCACAAAATATGCGCAGTATTTTCAGACACACTAAATAACTCAACTCTAGAATGTAAAATTAAACAATCGCAAATAAAATTCCAAATTACCGCGATTCATATAAACCTCGACAACACGCTATTTCCGCCCACACAAACGCTATATATCTTAATTTAAGTCTTACAAATGACAATAGTACTATAGTCACATTATAACACAGATTTGGATGCAAGAATAATGTGGAGACTTGTTTTGTATCTGTTGATGGTTCAGGGTTGTTTTCGTCGGCAACGAACTGGATTACAGCTGGACAAGTGTTGCGTTTATCGTTAGTTTGTTGGGTACCTCAAGTATTTTTTTACTCTAATTGGGTAATAATTATCTACTCTTCATAATGTTTTTTTATCCTTTTTGTACCTTTGTCTGTGGGCCTAGTATGGCTGTGTCTACGAGTATATCTCTTGTCAAATGTGGATAGAGCATCCGTCACCGTCGTTCTTATTTTCGTTTCAAAAAGTGACGGATGCCTTATCAAAACTTTATCACTCGATAAACGCAGTCATATTAAGGCCCCTGACTAGGTCATTCATACGGTGTACCCTTGTTTTGTCGACAACCTTTTCATCGAATATTATTTCATCGACAACGATTCATCGAAACTTTAGTACTAGTAATATTGTTTGGCGTTATCTTATTTCAACTACTATTTATTTAAATTTATCTTACTACGTGGAAATACTAATCAACGAATACTACTTAATCGCAGATTTGTTTCAAATTATCTTAATTGGTACAACTACAAAACATTGCAATTCATTTCTTCGACGTATTACTTTAATACAATTTTATATGTCCTATTGCACATTTATACATTTTTCAAATTATGTAGTGTGACATATAAATATATATAATAAAACCAAGATTTATTGGTGTATCAAAGTAGGTTAGGTTAAGTTAGGACTGCGACCCCCAGAAAACGAACTGTTGACAGAAGTGGGTTAGGTTAGGTTAGAACTGCGACCCCCAAGAAAACGAACTGTTGACAGAAGTGGGTTAGGTTAGGTTAGGACTGCGACCCCCAAGAACACAAAAACATGACACATTACTATTATTACAATAACTTTTATTATTATTAGCATAACATTATATGTATAAATTAGGAACATAGCTATAATCGCGCAGAGTGAGTGATTGCGTTTAGTTTTGATAGCAAAATATTACCAATTCAAATAATTTTAAGCGGAATAAATATTATTACAAGTAAAAAAATACAAATTAAAAAGACACGAAATGATTAGTCATGACATGAATTTTATTGAAATATGTGAACTACTAATTAAAAGACCTCGGTTCAAATTACCTAGTATCGAGTCCACGACGCAATGACTTGTCGATGAAATGAAAATACTTGAAACGTTGTCTTTGAAATAATATTCGATTAAAAGTCTGTCGGCAATTCAATGGTAAACCCATTCATACCATATGCAATAAAAATTGTTTGCAGTGCACTGCTGTGACGATGTTAATACATTACTAAGTCTGACATTTCAAGTATTTAATTATTGGTCTTAATTACAATAGTATAATGTCAAATACCAAGCCCCATGATCAAGGCAAGAGTAGTACCCACAAAAGCAGATTCTCGAAAAGTTTGATTTAAATAAACTAGAGTCCTTCCATAACACAAGAGGCGCCGCGCCGCAAATCTTGCTTACCTGTTTTCTTTTTTGATTAAAAACCCAGACCACGAGTCTCTATAGCTTGAAAAATCTTTGAATGAGAAAACTAAGGGTCCCCAAAACATTCCTCGGGCCCACTTAAAACCATTGAAATAGACAATCGGCCGGCAGATTATCTCGAAACATAAATAACGCTATTTGGCGCAGTTATAAATCGAGGGATTTCTATAATAAATTATCTTAAACATGTCGGCGTTGTAAACTAATTCCGGTTTTTATTTGGCGCGGGCCCACAAAGCTCTATTGAAATTCGCTCGTCCAAATCTATAAATATGTCCATTTTTTTTAAACAGATGCAACCAAGCATCCCATTCAATTTCTAAATACACCTTTATCCACACTTGTGCCACTCACAATAAGGTTCAATTTTGCTCTCGTGGATTTAGCTAAAGCAATTGTCCGATTAGCACGAGTGTTTGCAATTCTGTGAATGCATTTTTTGCAATTCGAAAAGACTATTGGAGATTTCCTGTTTCTAAAAACATGTTGAAGGAACTTAATCCTTATGTTATAGTTAAAACGGTTGGGTTTTTATTCTCTTTGCGATTAGCTACTGTTTGAGAAAGCCTCCGCAGTGTTGACACAGATGGTTAACGACTAGTTATATCATTATCAGTATAATGTGTTGCGCTAAAGTAAATAGGTACCTATGCCGTTACGTAAAGGCATCTATTTGACTATAAAGGAAACCTTTAGGTTGCAATAAGCAGAAGATTAGCTTTTAGTGTTTTTTTAAGAATGGGTAATTCTATTTTAAACCAGGGTCAAACAAATGAGCAACACTTATACGCAAATTATACTTACAAATACAAGCTGTGTATACGGTCAGATGCTAGCAAAACTTAAAAATATAAACTAGTTATAAGGCAGCACAAGACCCCTCTAGATAAGATGCATTTGGTGTTCGTGTATCTTTATATAAAAAGTATAAGATTTAGTTAAATAACTATACATAAACAAGGACCTTATTGCCAGTGGCATAAAGATGTATAGATATTTTTGACGTCTTGGGAACGTATATATATTTATGTCCTTGACTGTATATATCGAGACATTGTCAGGATAATACAGAAACAGGTAGGTTTAAAACAAATCACAGACTAAATGTAAATAACTTACGTGGGTGCCTTTAAGACTTTTTGGCAATGAAGGTGTGAAACAGTTGGAACATGAAACATTATTAATAACAATATAGTTCTAACATGTTAACTTTGTGCAGTTAACATTTTTAGTAAGGAATGCATAATATTGACGTAAGCTGTCAGACGGTCGCATCGAGGACCTCCGTCAATTCCATACATTTTACCCGTTTTCGAAAATCGTTTACGTTAGCGTTAAATGTCCTCTCCTTTAAACATATCAGACGGAAATATAATTGACGTGGAGTGGAGCCATATTTCCTTAACAAACGACAGCAATTACCTAAGATTCGCTAAACATAGACCGAGGGTTACAGCAACTGATCATGAACACAGATTATGCAGATACTTGTAGATAGAGACCTTACGTCACCATAATATAATCTGCAATATCTAGTAGTTACTTAATAAATGCGAAAGTAAATACGTCTGGTTGTGTGTACGTGGTAATGTGGCCAACAGCTAGAAAATTACATTTCGTACACGTATTATCTGCGCATCAATCCTAGTTGTTGGCAACACTTCATTCGTAACTGCAGTTCGTTGCGTCAAAGATAATATACGATTCATAACAGCCCCTACTCGTATTGCAGTTATTTCAGTCATAATACCCACCGTATCTCAAGCCCAATTTAAACTTAAAATTTACGCGCATAAAATCCGGTCAATAAATTTGATACAATCTCCCGCCCTACCAAATCCAACAGCTAATGGTTTTGAAGTATTGGCATTGTGTTCCTTTGCTCTGCGTTATTTATATGACATATCCATTAATACTCATTATTTTCAACCTCGTATAGTAGTTTACAATAGCGACGTTTGCCTTAGTAAGCACAAATAAATTCAAGCTAGAGATTTTACAAACTGTGGTTCCGAACGTAATTTTGTATGGTATATTTTTACTCTGGGTTCAACAGGGTAAAGGTGACTGAATGCACACGTTGTAAGAATAGGGGTTCGGCTTTGTTATGAAAGTGGCGAGCTGTCATGAATTATATCGTTGTGTTTCTTTCTTCTTTTACTAACACGGAGCGTATATTCTCAGAGTATTAAATAACGTATTTAATTGGCGTTTAAAATTTTGTTTATGTGCTTAAACGATTGTAGCTAGTTTACTTTATGACAATGGAAGCGCTTGTAAGATAACCGTTCATGTTAATAATTAATATCTATAAAAAAAGTATTGAAGGCTCCATTAACATCAACTCCCAACCTTCTAGTTCTCTACAGTCCAACAGTCCATAATATCTATCAAAAAAACAGGCAAAGGTGTAATAAAAAAATCATTTAAACACCCTCCACACAACGGCGGCAATAAAGGCGTCCACTGACGATGCGTCACGTAATCGCACGAATAAATCAGCTATTATCTCGCCTCTCGAAAGCAACAGAACAAAACGGTGACGCCAACAAATGACCGCCATTTCTCATCGGCATCCGTATCCGAGGACTCTGTCAATATATCCGTGAGTGGATGTGGTACTAAGGAAGAGCGATGGCGATATCTGCTCATAAGCGGAAGCGGAGAGTCTCTTTTAATTATTATTTTTCATAGGATTTGCCATGTCTTAGCAATAAAGAATGGATTTTAGTTATAAATAAATAGTATACTGCAAGGAACTAGGTGAATAAAAAAAACTCGAACGGCAGCAAAATCCAAAAACTACTTTTATGATTATGAAGATGTAGGTCTCTGTATTTTCCATACTTCCCGTGCAGTGTTTCTTATAAGAGAGTTTGATTAAATCGTAAAGAACTAACAAAAATATAGGTAAACAATTTAAATGGCTTTTTTTGCAGAGTCGATTGCATCATTTTGTTTGACAAGGGTTCAACTAAGGTACAGAAAACTATTGGTAAATGGGTCGAATGGTTGTTAGTAAAGAACATGCTAGTGAAATAACTCACAAAAAAACCGTGACATTTAATTTAAAAAAAACGTTAGGAGTTGTGTTAGCAAAACATTACAACATATGTTTTTTCATCGTCAAGCACATATTCTTTTACACTGAGACATAATATGCCTACCGACTATATGTATATTATATGTGTCGGTTCTAAAGTTTATGACTTGCACCGTTACAGCCCGCCCCATCTGCCACCCTAACCGCAGTTATATTTTATTTGCGCAATAAATTACGTTTTATTACACATATTTTGTCGTGTTACAATAACTAATGCACCCAGTCTCAATTCGCATGTAATTCTGCGTAACGGGTTTTTTTATTTTTTTATTTGCGCTCTTTATTACATTAGCCCCTCTTTATGTAAATGTGTTGATACTGCAATATTTTAAACTAGCTTCTGCCCTTGACTTCGTCCGCGTAGATTTCAAATAGCGTTATTCCCTTGGGAACTTTTAGATTTTCCGGAATGAAATGTAGCCTATGTGTTAATATAGGGTATAAGCTATCTCCATTTCAAATTTCATCCAAATCCGTCCAGCCGTTGCAGCGTGAAAGAGTAACAAACATCCATCCATACATACAAACATTCGCGTTTATAATATTAGGAAGTTTATAACATACAAAAAAAAATAAAGGTTTTGGTCAGATCAAGTCTGTATCTGCTGATTATTAACATATTATTTATTTAAATAAAGAAACAAAAAAACTTAAAAGAACAAACAAAAAAAAACATTCCAATAAATATTTATATAAATATTCATTCATTCCAGTACAGTCGTGTCGTGACATATCCATTTATTTTTCCAACGCAATTTCCTCCACCTCCAAATCCTTTAAAATATTGAGGTACCCCTTCAAACTAAATTTCTGTCTGTCTATCGTTTTACGATTCCAACCCTTCGCAGAGCCGTATTGAGACAACAACAATCATTCCTAGGAGACCGTAAAACCTTCCAAACGTCGTAAAAACACATACGGACTTGGAAAAATAAACTTGTATACTTTAACACTGTTAAAAACAATATCCAACCTTAGGACTTGCAAGTTTAGGTCGAAGCTCACACTTGCAATGGTGACACTAAAAAGAAAGTAGCTTGAATAATAACTATCTTTGTGAAAGAGCCTGTAAATTTAGGCTACTTTGTTTCAAATGTTTCAACGGAGCTATTTCGTTTTATTTTCTAGTAGTAGTAGTAGTTATTGTATGTTTTTACACCAACTCTGAGACATTTAAGTATATGTTTAGTTTGATTATTACAATTTCAAAGTAATGTATGTAACAATTCAACTCAACTCAAAGACGAGAAGATGTTTAATGCTGTCGAAAAGTATTTTAGAAAACTTTCGAAGTGTATGGAACTGACATGACCGTTTGGCAGCTTACGTCTTCTTCGTAAGTAATGAACATACATTTGTAGGCAATCAATCATTGTAAATAATATGTATATAATGGAAACAATACACCAAGTATGTATGTAAGTCTAGAAAGCTAGCTTTATACAAGCAAAACTATGAATATTCCATGTTCCGAGTCAATACAGCGCATCTTTTCTTCGCGCCTCTTACATATTATGCTGGCAATTTACCTCTCGTTTCCTCGGACGGGTACAAATCGACTGTACGACTGATTTGTGGGGTGAGGAATTTAATACTGAAGGGGATGGATACGTGATTTTTCACTTTGACACCGCCTTAATGTAGCGTGTGAATGGTTGGAGTTTTCCAAATTTTAGATTTAAACGTGATCAATCTTGTGTCTGGTTGTAGGAATGTTTTAAGAACCATTATTAACTCAATCTGCGTTGTGAACCGAGATATTGCTTATTTAAAATTTATAAATTATGCTATTGCAGTAGCTTTTGTGCATAGTGGGGTAACAACATTGAATAAATAACTTTATTTTGCACGTAGACTTTACAAACACTGTCACATGTCACAACAGAACCTGTGCTTCCCAAGAGGAGACTACTGTTGAGAAAAAGCATCTCCGGAAACTCGGGACAGTGTGTTTTAAAATTTTCGTTTTTAATAACTTAGTAGACCGCGTTTTTTGTAGTTAATAACAATAAGTAACATGCCAGTAGGCAGTTAACAACTACATACTCAGTAGGTATAATAGTATGCTTATTCAAAACAAAACTAGAAATAATATTACTGAAAACAAGTTTTACGCAATCTCGTTTAGACTTAATCTAAATTGCGTGAATTAATCAATTCCGAAATAAAAACAGACAAAGCGCGAATTAAACGTAGACATGTGCAAACGCGCATAAATCGCGTAGATTTATTAAAACCAAGTGCCGTTGTAAATAATGATAATAGCAGATAACGAAAATAGCAGTAACGTGGAACATTGTGCTGTGATTTACGCAGCGAGACGAGTCTAACAACTGGTGGAGTTGGTGGGATTGTGATTCGTGACAGCTGCCGTAATGAAACTGTGGATGATATGTCAATGGTATTTATGAAGGTGATTAGTAATTATAGCTCCGTTGTCTCTGAACCTCAGAAATGTAACGATTTGCCAATCAGAACGTTTGATTTACAGGTGGATTTTATTTCATACTTATAGAAGCGGTGACATCGTTATAAATCAACCAGTATAATGTTAACATCTTATCACGTTACCGCACTCGAAAGTGTTCAATTTACTCAATTCTCAATATTTTATTTAGTTTTTTCTCCTACTGCTACGTAACAAAACGTACGTACGTACGTACGTACGTACGTACGTACGTGCGTGTATTACGTAAACAAAGTTTTTCATTCAGTTAACACAATAGCTGGCTGCTAACTAGCGCATTGTATGTAATTTGGACACGACAAGTGTGTCACTGGAACCAAATACATTAGCTGAATGCGTATTTGTTTACGATGTTTGTCCTAAACCATTAAAAATAATTGGTTATCGCAGTATTCGGGCACTGTAGAAAATAGATCCGGCATACGACCGAAACATTAATTTGAACTCTATACCTTGTGATATGTAGTTAATAAGTTTCAGCCTGGTCTTCTGTTTCAAGTCTTCTCGGTCGTCACTATATTAATGTGTATAATATCGTATATTGATTATTATTTTTCAATAAAGTCTTTACATATATTATATACCTACACACATATCTCTGAATGAAGGTGTATAGCTAGCTGCACTGCTGTAATGTGCATTAAACGTGATTCAAATGTAAATCAACGTTACTGAAATACAAAAACATTAATAACTTATATCAACCTAGCTGTCATGTTTAAAATTAGCCATTTTCCGAAACACCCTAACATTATACTCATCCGACATCAAAAGCTAGGGTGAGTTGATTGATGCAGCGGACATAATTGGCCAACCCCACACGATAATGAATCGTGCGTAATGAAAAATGATTGTCCTGTATGTCCGGGGATTGATGGTCGCATGGTCACACTACTTCGTGATACAAAGCATTGTTCGTAAAATGGCGGGTGTCGAAGTGCTGGTTTAAGTGCGATTAGATTAATGATAGCGATATTTTGATGGGGGAGTGAACCGTAGAAATAATAGAATCTAAAAGTATTATTTGTAATGGATGAAATATTGTTATCTGTTTGTGAATACTGCCAACTTGCCATGTTTTCTCACCGCCTTTTTAAAGTTGGATCAGAGTTCAGTAATAAAGTGTTTAAGACGACGCTGAGCATCGTTTCATACACTGAATAAGACTTATTAAAGGAACGATTTCATTGATGGCGTTTTTGTAAACTGGCAGTTTTTTGCATCGAACCAATGGTATTTCTTATAACATAAGTACGTAACGTATCTTCAGAGCAATTTAGCAAAAAGCTATTGTTTTTCGGAACCTCACATTTTTTGCTGGAAAATGGCCGGAAGTTTGCTGGATATCACGTCGAAACTTTAATATCTAGCGAGCCATAAAACTCCCCCTTAGATTAGAGCTATATTTCACCGGGCACATACGCTTCGACATCCGTATTTATTATTTTGCATGGTCACAGCGATAGACAAATGGCGCGAGCTGGCCATAAAGTAGCTCTCGATGACAAACTGCCCGTTCTAACGACCGACACCCTGCGATATTTTTACGCACGCCGCGTAGTCCGCCCCCTGTCGTTTGTGTCCGGACTTTGGGAGAAGCGAATGGCTTAGAAAGAAGACTGCTTTGAGCAACTTATGCTGTCTTTTGAAAGAGTTTTTGTGCGGGTTTTCGGTTTGTATCGGGTTGTCCAGATGACATTTACGTGATGACAGTTTTGCGTCGATCTACGTCTCTCGATACTTCATATACACGTAACTATATGCGGAGACACAGGGTGGCCCCGACTAAACCGGCTTGGTCCGTCTTATTCATTTAGCTTGTGGTGGTTTACGGCGCGTACGTTTGAGGCATGCACACGTGTAAGCCGCACGATATACTTTTATCTGAAGATAAACCACTATTTAAACTGTAGTGGAGCTGCCCAAATTACTGAGGATGGCGATTCTCCGGGGCTTTCTTAGAACAAATAAAGAAACAAAAGTAAAATTGAAACAGTTCTCAGGGTTGGCACCGAATTTTTAGTCTTAGGATTGCAGTCTTAAGATCGTAGTCTTGAGAATGTCTGTGGATGTGTACGTCAATGGGTCCCAGATCACACTTACCAACAGGTGGCCTGTGCGCTCGTTTGCTTTCTGTATCTCATAATGTTTGGACATGATATAAAAGTGGTGAGTTCGAGGGTGGTTATTATTTATTATGATACGTTTTATTCATAAAATACCAAATTAAATCCCAAGCGAATATACACATATATTTTAATCACATACTGATATAATACTTAGACCGTAGTCGCTTACGCTCATAACTTGTGATAATGTAATTTGGTTGATATAAAACATGACATATCAGTAAAGTCTATTTATCTTCATAAAAAAGGAACACGCTGTGCGTGACGAAATAAGTACCATATTAACAAAAGGTGCTTTAAATATAATGCAAATAGAATACAGAGTGTTTTTACAGTCACAACTTATACAATAAGGTCAGTGTACTTTATCAAACATAACATTTTCCGTACCTTTTTAAAGTGTCTCGGTTTTAAATTATGACAACTTACAGCAGACGTCTGTTAGCCCGTGATCATGTAGTTTGCAACATCGTTGAAATATCAGGAACTCATAATATACATTCAAACCACAAAATAACATATTTTCATTATTAGTTTCATGAATAATAATTTCTCTTATTGTTTAGTAAACAACAGTACAGAGTCTACATTTGATATTACTTAAACAATTATTTTATGAACATCTTTGTGCCATTTAAATGGAAACAATACGAAGCCCATCTGTCGAGCTGTCTCGGTGAGGGTTTGATGTTATTACAATTGAAATGTTATTATCAGATTGTTCATTTATAACATGCTCTATGATTACGACTCTATAAATGCATTTGATGTACGAAATAGAATTTGCATTTCAATGCAGTGAACGTAGACAGGTTGCATTCTGCGAACGTAACTGTAGAAATCATATATTTATAAACGTCAGCTGGGCTGATATTCCGGTAAAACTATATTAGTTTTCCCGTATTTCCTTACTGTCGACGTTTTAGTAGCTCTTATTTACTTGACAGTAATGGCGGCCGAGTTAAAAACAATGCGATTACACGACAATAGGAATATTGTTTTACCGCGTTGAATAGAGGCCCTACTGTCATGTCAGGTAGAATTCTGTTTGTTTGTTTGTTTGATCGTGATCTTTGGAAGAACGGAAGAAAGTTTAATAATTATTTTTGTTACGGAAAGCTGCATCAACACTGACTAATTTGAATCTAGCCTTCAGGCTGGATTTAATTTTGTTAAACGGCATAAAACCGAGGGTGGATCGCTATGTAATAACGAACTATATGGTATAGAAATGCACCTTGTCTAACGGTCCATTTCTCCATAGAAGAAAATACATACCTACATAAAATCACGCCTGTTTCCCAGAGGGGTGGGCAGAGACCACTTTTTTCCACCTGCTACGATCCTGACAAATCTCTTTCGCTTCTTCCACATCCATGCATGTCAGAAGAATACAATATCTGCAAAATTATATAGGCTCTTTTAAGTTAGGATATTGGAACACTAAAACTAGGGCACTCAACAGGCACCCGCTGGTTTGGTTTTGTTGACTTCTAAATGGTTAAGGTCGTAACGTGATCATTAGTTTGGGAACACCCCTAATGGGAAACTGATCTTACAACTATTAACGAACGTGAACATGAATATTATCGATTACAGTCAAATACTTATCTACATTCGACTAGATTTAACTGCTCCCGAATCTACTGCACTTGTCTGATATAACTATAAGGTATGTTTTTTCTGATCTTAGTAAATAATGCAGTCACTAGTTTATTTATTATTTTAATTTATTCATTAATTCATCTGCTATTTGTGTGTGAGTTAAATGATTTATATTTAAGCTAAATCAAAAGTTACATAACATTAAATTATGTAACGCGTACCCTCTTGTTAACTATGGAAAATATTTTTAAAACCGTCACAAAATTTCACCATACTTTTTGAACTTATTTTCAGATAAATAACAATTCATTTTACTCAAATCTGTTTAACCGTTGCAATGCTCTAAGCTCTAAATGTAAAAAAAAATACTCTGAATATCTGTCTTACTAATATAATCAATGTGAAAGCTTGTAACGCATCATCCTTATTTATTCACATTGGTATTACTAGTAGATTCTTGTAAGGTAAGATTATTATTCTTAGGACAATATTTTTCACTGTCACACTTTCTTTTAAATCATGTCTTCCCTAAAATAATTCAGGCCGAACCCTGTCTGCTTCGAGGGTAAATGGCTAGTCGACACCTGAAGCAGAGTGATGGATGACCAGCGAAGATTGATATAGTGCTTACCATATACCTTCCAAAGCAATATAAGCCTTATAACCATCTTATAAGGCACACCCTGTATTTGCCAGATAGCGTAAGCTCGGTGAAATTTGATTTTGTACCCAGATGGTTATAGTTATAAGGTTATTTTTTGTTTGTTACTGGTCTCCTTTAAGTTTGGTTCTGCGGTAGTGTATGATACATTGAGGTGATAGCGCCATTATGGTGTCAAGTGATCAAAGTGACAAGTACTGACTTGTTCACTATTACCACAGTCTATTACTGTACGGTCGACATCAAAGTTACGTTTTCAATTTGTATCTTGACTCATTGGAATAAGAGCAATAATGTAAACACAATATTTAACGTTGACTGTACAAGCTGGGAACAAACAACGAAGTGCAACAATGTGTATTCAGGCGTGTCTATAAATAACTCGACATTGGCAAAATGCACATTAACAGGAGTGAAAGTCATTAATTAGGATTAAAAGGGAACTAAGAACCATACATATTTGCCCAAATATATGCATACAGTAGATATGAGCGCCGATGGCCAAATGCACGGCGGCGGCGCGAGCTGAAATCTTTCACGGCGGCGGCGGCGTTTCGGCGGCGCGGCCTTGAGAGCCTTAGATTTTTGGAAGGGATTGATTTGTTAATAAAACTTGAAGAAAACCATATTATTGGTTGCTTTAAGTATATTATTTATTTAAAGAGAACTCAACATTTATATGTATTTAAATCACAGCGCCTAATAAGCCTATTAATAGAAACAATTAGTAGCTAGCTAGCATTTGCGATGTAATACCTATCACGTTTACAAAAATAATCATTCCAGTATTTTTTTACTCAAATATTATCTTTCATCCATTTTACGTTTACGCCGCGCAGTAAACACACATTAATTCGACGAAATACTTGACACGACTGAGCAAGCGAACGCGTGATACGCGGGTAGGTAGGTGGTGCGAGCAGGAAAGCAAGTTGTTAACGTGTCGCGACGGCGCGCCGCGTGCTCTTCTCAGCGGCGGCGCGTCGACGCGACCTCACGGCGACGACGGCGCGCCGGCGCGGCGCTCATATCTAGCATACAGGCCAAAAACAAAGTCCTTCTCCTTCGGCACTCGTGTCAAAAAACACATGACGTGTTTCATTTTGGGTCGGGTGTTAAAATTTCCCAAAAAACAAAAGACCCTCGCGTTATTCCTGGCACGTCCACAGCAAACGGGTCGGCAAAGAGCTAATTCTAACAAGAATTGACAACAAAATCTGCGCAAACTCAAATTGAATCACGTCACTTATTCGCAGACTCAACGGGCGCCGTACAGCCGTCTCACTCGCACTTATGGTAATGTAATTAGAGGGACTTTTAACATGTTGATTATTATATTTGACAGGGTAATTCCGGCGGGCTGATTCGGTGTCGGCAATCTTATTACGGATGTAAATGAATATGGAATGAATCCATTATTCTGCAAACAAGCCTCGGGGAACCGATAATTTCGGAGACGGGATACTTCTGGTGAGCTGATAAAACGATATTGGATTGTTGCGTTTTTGCTTATGTCGATGTCATTTATAAAATAAAACAGTAATATTGGCACCTTCAAATTTAATTAAAACTTGGAATTTACTTTAAATATGGTAACAATGTGAATGTAGCTTTCTTTAAGATTTATTTTGTGTTAAAAATCGTTGGTTCGCGTTTATCCGTTGGTTTCTTGAGCTGCTATTCGAAGATCTATCTTTTGTATTCTTAACTTTTTGTTGATTTCATCGCTTATTTTACTTGATAATAACTTGACCCAAACGTATAGGTATCATACGGATTTAGGTGCCTACGACTTGCTTAGAACTGTATCGAAGTACAAGAAGGCCACAAACAGAATTATTAGGACTCTTGGTAGCTTTTTAATGACAAAGGTACCGGCAAGTTGTTTCATAACCACTTCTGTCCGTGAGACACATCCTAGGGACATATAGAGAAACAAATGTCGTAGGCCATTTATCTCACAATCAAAACACGTCTAATTTAGTATCATTAATTACCAAATTATGTTCATTCAAAACGATTCGACCACTCTATATAATTACCCGTCACGAATAATAACCGCGTTAGCATATTTCCGCCGGCGTCGCCTGGTTATTTATTGGCTTAAAATTGTAGTCATCGCATACATAATGTACGACGCTCGTAATTACCTCGGGGACCCTTCGTGGCTGTTCAGAGTGGGCGACTGCCTTGTTATAATGACTAACAAAAGCTTATTCATCATTATCTTTATATATGAACTAAAAGACTTGTACTGTTGGACATAGTTTTTTTTTTGATATTTAAGTGTCATTATGTTTTATTTTTATTTTTATTTTTTTATTATTATGAAGGTTTATTGCATCCCATTTATTCTTCGTCTTGCAGTAGTTTTTTTTTTTAATTTTAAAACGATTTTAGCTGTTCTGATTTTTATATTTGGTCTATAAAATCTATAAAATAAAAGGCCCATTAGTAATACATTATAAAATTCATAACGGTTGCCATAAAATGTCTGAGTTAATATAATAAAATGGAACCTTTTGGTAAGAAAAATGTTATTGTAATTTTTAATCACACACTGATTCAAAATTTAATGCCCTATTTGGTATTGGACTTGGTTTGTAGGTGGGAAACAGGTAAAAGACACATTACGCTAACAAAGTCAGGTCCTTTTTTTTAAAATGAACTGATAAGAATATAATATTATGACGCTGATGGAGTCTGATGGAGTTTGAAATCATTAACTTGCTACTGAACTTTTCTAACAGCTACGTTATTAACACATCGATTTGCAGTTGATGAATTTACAATAGGCAAAGTTTTATAGACACTCATTTCATTGACACTATCACTTCACAGAATTTTCATTTCATAGAAAACCATTTTCTGCTGAACCCGTGTTGAGTTCAGTTTATCTTGTGATGGTTACACGTCTAACCTAACCCAAACTACGTGTGTCATATTTGAGATAACCTAAAATCAACATTTTCTATAAAATTACAATTCTGTGAAGTAAATGTCTATGAAATGTTTGTCTATAAAACAAGGGGCACCCAGTAAAACTGAAATTGAAACTGGCCGTCACTTGCAACGATCCAACAGGAAATGGTTGTGTTGTTCTGGTGTTGTCACACAAAAACTTTATTAGTATTTTTTAAGGGGTTTATTAGTATTTTTTAAGCTTAAAACAAATATTAATTTATTATATTTTTATTTATTCATCTATGTATAAAATTGTCGCTAGTGTTTGTAATGTACCTGTTACCTGTTTACTGTTACCCGTTTTTATGTCTAATTTAGGTTAGTTTTAAGTCAGGGTCCCTCTGAAAATCAGCGCCGCAGTTTAACTGCGGCACAATGCTGAGAGGGATCCTATTCAACATATTATTATTGTCTTCCTTTCTCCTTTAATTTTTTCCATTGTTTTCTTATGTGTGTTGAATAAATATTTTCTATTCTATTTTCTATTTTATTCTATTCTATTCTATTCTAAAACTACTTGTCAAAAAAATAAATCTGTATGCTTCTTTAACAATTTATTTATAAGTATGTATTACGGTACGAACGGCCTCGACTCGATGACACTTCACTTTGTTGAAGCCTGGTGATTAATTCATATCGGGGGATGTCTATCAAATATTCTTCCCCTGTTATTCGAGTTTAGTAATTGAGAGTAGTTTTTATAGCTTCTGCGTCATGGACATGTCATTATGGAAAAAACGCGTTAAGTATATTGCTTGTATTTTATTTTTTGTTTTCATGGCATGAAGTAGGCAAGCTGGCTAGAGGTGAGTACCTATCTATAGGTACTAGACCTGCTGAACTTTTATGTGGTCATCTTGCACCATCTCATATACACATAAGTAGTTGATTGTATTTTTTTTTTCTTTTCTATCTTTTTCTCCCGTAACATTTTTGGCATGTTGTCCTGCTGAACTACTGTTATTTGATATTATATTTAATTTAATACTAGTAGCTTTATATAATGCTAGACTAAGTAGTACGGTCGGCCTTATAAGAAGCTGCACACTTTAGTACTCTGTCACTTTAACGTCATGTTTGAAATGATGGACTAATCTGTCAAAGGCGTTTCAGCGACAAGGTACAAAAGTGTGCACCCACTTATAAGGTTGACTGTACCATTGTAATATGAAATATGAAATAAGTATGTGTAAAAAATGACTGACTGCTGAGTTTCTTGCGGCGTTTCTTCTCAGCAATGGTCTCCTCTTGGAAAGCGCTGGTAGATTCTTGACGTGTAAAAGTGCCCGAGCGGCCTACCTACTGAATAAATTTATTTTATCTTTATCTTTTTTATCTTTGTCTTTATTGCCAAACGCAATCGATTGACTTTAAAGTGGAACAATTGTTCTCATTTTGTATGCAGACTCGCCTTTGGACTGTCAAAATTAAAACGATTGTGATTCCGAGTGCGTTAGGCAAGCCTGCTGTGTGAGGCAGCGGAGCGGTGAGTGAGCAAAAAAATGAACCAATAGGAGAGCTGCGCTGTGCGAGGTTAGAAAAATTAACTAATTCTATTGGTGGGTTTTTCCTGTGCACTGCTCCGCTAACTTAAAGCTAAAGCTCTAATGGATACTCACCCACTCAAAATCTATTGCGAGAAATAGGCTTTCTGAATTACTTCTCATCATGAGTCACTTTATTTTGACACGGTTTTGTGCTCGGATTATTAATAAAGACGATCCCTAAAACTAATCACTATCCCTTTACTCTAAAGTCTACTTGTCCAGCTCGCAACGATATTCATAATGAGTTAAAACCAAACCTATTATTTGCCTCCAAGAGATCGACCAGAACTAAATTGCAGCCCTACAAGACAACTCCCGACCTCGATTACGTTGCTATTAACCTGTCGTTGTTAGCACTTTAATTCAATTAACACGCTACAGTCACTATCTCCTTCTAGCACCAGTTAATCACTTCGTATGTCCCGTTCTCTCTACGTAATCTGCCTTGCGGTGACCCGTGGTACGCATTAGGAGAATTAAAATAACGAAGGCAGTTAGTTATTAAAAACGCTCTTCAAATACGGCTCTCTTATAATATTGTAAAGACACTTAAAAAAGAGACTATAAACATTATCTGTTAATATTGAAGCATTGTTTGAAGAAGAGGTCTTTATTTCTATAAAATACAGATAGGGTAAAGTCACCAGTGGTCAGCCAGGGACCAGTAGTCAACCTTATATGAGTGCGAAGAGTGGAAAATATATCTTTCTTACTCTTCCCACTCATAAAAAGTAAAGACAGAGGCCGACCACAGGTGTCTGGCTGATCACTGGTGACTTTACCCTATATAGTATATAGAGAGAGATAATGCTCAAGATACCAAAATAAAGCAACTTGGAACATACCTATCGATCACAAGTCAACACTTCGCCTTAAACAATATAGTGTTTCTTTTTTGCATATAAGTTTTAGGTTTAAACGTGCAGACACATTTGCTAGTTCGACCGGTCCTTGTCCAGCAGCAGTATTTTGGCTAAAATGATAATGATAGTAAAAATTCAGTCGGGGGCTATTGCCTATCGCACTTGCAATCGCAATCGTCTTCGTTTTGAAAGTCGAAGACAAGTCAGCATACAAAATGAAAACAATTGTTAGACTTCGAAGTCGATAGCGATTGCAAGTGCGTTAGGCAATAGGCAAGCTGCTTTTATAATAAGTACCTACGCATTTTACAATTGCAACAATAAACTATCTTCCTTACGATTCTTCTTCTTAAAAGCTTAGCCACTACTGGAGGTTGACCGTTAATGCTGCAAACTTGTCTTTCTACGCCAAGCGAGACCACGGCTCTGCGCTGGTGATTCCGGTCCTCTCCCTGACGTTACAGAACCACAGCCCATCACGATCAATCTTTACGTCCTTATAAGTAATTAGACACACATTTTACACACCAATCTTCTTTATTATATACAAATTAAATTTTCTTATGAGCAGAAAATCCCTGCGTTTTCCTCCATTGATCTATCTTGTTTTATGTAAGCCAGGTTGCGGTAACTGTGGTTACCATTGTTCTGGCCCGGCCGCCGGGATAAACTTGTTGGTTTAGTACATTTGTCCGGACCTTGTTAACTTTGTCGCAGATTTAACGGTTATTTATAGCATTTGAGGAATCCTGGTAGGATTGTTCGTGTTGCGAAATGTTCACGTCGCATCTGATTAAATCGCGCCAGTGGTCTGGGGGCTTAAGTGAGGTTACATTGAGAAGTATTCAATGTAGAACTTATTGATATCGGGGTTATTATGACTATTTATCCCGTTGAATTTATGTAATGTATTTTGAAAGAGGTTATTCTCTGTACGTGCATAATGGTCTCCTTTTGAATATTTATGTTTATCTTAATTACTTGCCTTTCACATTATTGTTTAATTCGAGCGGAAATACTACGAGTATATTAGCTACAAAAAAATATACCGAGCTGGAAAAGCTACGACAAGATAAATCATAGAATTTTTTGTTTTAAAATGGCAAATGGTCCCCGTCCCATCCCTGCCCGCCCAAAATGTCATTAGGGGTAATACGTTATCCAAAACTACCCTTTAATTACCCTAGCCCAATAGAGTCCGAGTGAGATTTATGGCAGTAATAGGTGACAATATGGCCGGCTTCGAGCTGCAATTTATTGGGATAGTAGAGAACTAAATTAAAGGGACAGCCCTTAACTGCTTTTATATTTGACCAGGCTGTGGAATTTGAAATATTTAGACAGAGCGCCAGGCTCAATTTGATTCTTTACAAAACGAGCTCAATATCGAATTTCTGGCACTGAATTAAAATATCCTTCTCATATAAAATACTAACGACCCGCCTTCGCTTTGCTTCAGTTTATGTAAGTTTTACCAGAATTTACTAGCCATTAAAACGTTCGGCTTAAATTGCTCTATCTATTAATGAAAATTGCATTGAAATTCGTTGTGAAGTTTGAAAGATTAACCGTCTTAACCAATAGGTACAGGGACAGATCGCGGGAAGAGACTTTATTATGTAGAGACTATCTGTTGCTTATTATAGATACTTTTAAAGACTTGTAAATAACGAAGCACGTAACGCCTTTGTAATTCTTTATCTAAACAAATATAAAATACTATTAGTTCGTGAAAAAGAGTTCTAATATATGTACGAACATAACAAATCATAAAGTGACTTCTCTAGACATGTTCCAACCCTACCCGAGCGTTTAACATCCCAAGTATTATTGCGGCTGGCGATTTAGGGGGTATTCCGGAATCGCTGTGAATCACAGAGCGTGGTATTACCCTCGGATTTGCGCGGTCGCCCGTGCGGAGGAACCGAGTATTCTTATAGTCTTATTTCTAAGACTGGTTGAGTCCACAACTTTGATTTTTAAGAAATCTATTAACGGTTAGTTTTTTTAATCTAAAACGGTAATATTTTTGACCAGGTAGGTTATTATGACCTAGCTTTGCAGTTCAGTTTACGCTGACAGAAAAGGACAGAGCTATAGAAGTTATATAGCTCTATCCTTTACGCTCGCCGTAAAATGAACTGCGTAGCCATGTCATAACCCCCCGGAGCCTCTTTTATATTCGGTAGGTAAAATAATACCTATTGCCTATCTCAAGAAAATTAATAAATTCCGGCGTAATATTTCGTGTAGTTTTGTAAATTGGTACAGTTATATCTTGCAATATCCAGATGACCATACTAAAAGTCCTGAAGGGTGGGGGGTGAGCTGAGGGTCTAAGGGGTGGTTGAATGTACCCTTTTCAGATTTTTGATCAATTCTCGAAAATCACCATATTACTTCTGAAAAAAGTTTCTACATACAATTTTCTACAAAATTTGCTGTTTAATTTTACTCAAAGATCAATACTTTAGGAGCTACAGGGTGTTTAAAGTAACAAGGAGATATAAATATAGAATGATGGAGAAGACGAAGACGATGAGTAACATAATAAAAACAAAATCATTTGCTTTTTCTATTTTTATTTAAATAAATAATTAAAACCTATTTCGTTTTATACAATCTCAAAAAGGAACTTCTTAAATCGTCTATATATCTCTTAGACGACATGTTTTCGTATTGTCAGCGTTACTAAAGGTCTTATTTACTTGGCACTAATGGCAGCAGAGTTAAAAAGCAATGGTCCTAACCAATATAATTAGGCCCTTCATGTGTGGTCCTATAATTTCTGAAAGAGCCTGAGGCCCTCGACAAGGTGCTAACACTATCGTAAACGATTTTCAAAAAGTGACAAAATATATGAATTTGACTTAAGCGCTTGACGCGAGCATCCGACACCTTACGTCAATCCTATCTATTTTCGATAACGATAATGATAACAATCTTGCAATGCATCTTATCTAGGGCTACTGAATAGTCAGCTCAATTTTGAAACGAGGTGTCGTTGGATTTATTTTAGCGATGCACTTGCTGTGCACTAGGTTTATTAAGTTAAAGAAATACAAAATGGCGGATTTACATATCCATGATGTAATATTTGAAAAGAAAACCTGTAAGTATTAATGTATCGAAATAAGTGGCTAAAATATGATGACCAACATAAAAACATCACTATCCACTTTTTAAAAACGAATTTTAATTGTTTGGGTTAATCTCTGTTGAACTATTCATCTAAATTAGCTTAGTCTTTACCAATTGCATTATTACTTATACCTACTTTCCTTTTCCTAAGGTGTCTGTGTATAATTTAAAACTGAAGAAGTTGGAATTTTGCCTAAGATTAAAATACACATACTAGTGGACCATAAAACTTAACAATAACTGGTCAGGAAACAAGGAAGGTGTGGGATTACCTGGTTGTAACGAGGATAATGCTTTATTTAGTACTGTAGCTTAGCTATAAACTGTGGTTTACGTTAACTGGTCGTTTAGCACAATCAACTTTGTTGCCCTAACGGTAATGATAAAATATGTTAACCATTATTTAGAATTTTAGCCTCCATTTCCTTAAAATAGACTTTATTGAGAATTGTTATTATATGGGTCAAGTAGGACATGTTATTTTCATTTAAAAACGAATAAAATAAAATTAAGCATATCTCTAAAAACTGATCCTAGCATAAGAATCCAGTACAAGTATGTTTATTTACTACATCTTGGGCCCTAACATGGCAAAGTTTGGATAAGGCATCCGTCACCTTCTGACACGTAGATAAGTACGACAGTGACGGATGCTTTATCCACATTTGACACGCGATATAGACGCAGCCATACTAGGCCCGCATTCTATGCTTCGCCATGTTAACGACGTGCTGGCCTAGTTGGTAGTGACCCTACCTACGAAGCTAGCGGTCCTGGGTTCAAATCCCGGTAAGGGCAGATATTTGTGTGATGAGCGCGAATATTTGTTCCTGAGTCATGGATGTTTTCTATGTATTTAAGTATAGATTTCTCTATATAAGTATTTATATCGTTGTCTAGTACCCATAGCACAAGCCTAGAGCTTAGTTTGGGACTAGGTCAATTGGTGTAACATTGTCCCCTGATATTTATTTATTTATTTATTTATTCATAACTTAATGTTTTTAAGAGTCAGGTAAATAAGAGCTATCATAACGTTGACAACACAATAAAATATCAAAAGCAATATGTATGACTGAGTGGAATAGAGCCTTAAACTTCGTTTATACATATTTCCAAGGTGAACTATTTCGGTAGTATCAAATAATTTCCTAGGTTCACATCACAATCACCAAACGAATACCTTATCTCCTACGATTTTGAACAACTTCCATCCAGCTGAAAACTCTTTCTAATAGAGGCAATTCTCGAAACCTAGTTTAATTCAAACCACCTAGCAACCTACATCCACATACTACGTCCATTTCGGGAAAAGTATACTTTGGAAAACGGGAGTACTATAAAATAGGGGTGTGTATTGTGACTGTTTATATAGATTTTTACTTATTTTGATAAAGTAATGTTGCTGTTTTCGCATTCTTACTAAAGGGATGGAGAGGGTATGTATGAATTATTGTATGATAAATATTACTATGCATGTATGTATGTAAACACTTTAATGTACTAACGCTTTATTGTAATGGCATTGATTATCAATTGTAAGAACGTTGAAATGTGATGTGATCATGTGTTTCCTACATTACAATGGGTACAACAAAATAAAAATGTTTTTGCAATGCAAAATATAGATTGGTAAAGTTTCTTATAATAATTTGTTTTCAAATATTGTTCAGTAACCAAGTGGGGTAACACAGCAGAGGACCAGTGCAGCTGCGGCGTTTCACCACTGTCCATGTGCGCTTCTCCTGCACTGTCCCGCGTGCCCTTAAAACATCTTCACCGACAGTACCTTGATGACGCTACTGGCAATGCAAAATATTGGTCAGTTCACATTGAACACGCTGTTGACACGCTAAGAAGAAGTAAAATGTAATTTTTGGATAATCCCCATTTAATCATAAATATTAGTAATTGGTAAAGGAAATTTCATTTGAAATGCTGATGTTGTACTACTATTTTTTAAGTGAACTAAAAAAAACATTTTAGCAGCTCAAAACGTCTTGTCAGCTGTATTTTGACAACCCTAGTACTTTTGTGGTAAAAATACGTCTGTGTGCGGCCTCGTTTCTATGTAAATGTTATTGGCTTATTCGTTTAATCCAGCGTTTCCCGGTCCAAACTGCTTGTATCTGCTTTAAACCGGATTAGGGATGCTAAACTCGACTCGAAATTACAGAGTCGCGGCAAAAGGGGTAATGTTAATGACTTTGTAACAGTTTTTAGGTGTAAATTAAGTGCATAAATAACGTGTGTGAATTTTAATTATTGAATATACTGACGTTTATATGTTACTATAAACCGCATAGTTTGTGTTGCTGGGATATATGCCACTGAATTAACTTAAATTGATGAAATCCATATTATTAATTTGAAAAAATAATTCTTTTTATTTTAAATAAACCTCTTTAACACTTATAATATTATATGTATACTTACATTTATCAACCAAAAAAAAGTAGGTTCTGTGTAAAATTGAAAAATACATTAATTTGTATATTACGCTCCTTGTTCCTCCTGAAAAATGAAATGATGTGAAAATAATGCTAGTTATTTTGAAATCTTCGTATACGTATAGAGCTATCATAGGATGCCTAAAGATCCCGTGAGGCTGTTCCAAACGGTCTACTGTATTCAGATCAGATAAGACCCACAAGCGCTAAAAATGCGCTAACCGCCATAAGTTAAAAAAGAAACGTTTATTTTCCAGAGAGCGCTGAGCTGAAATACGCTTGAAGCGCTGTCAGGGTTCGCGCTTTATGACGTCGTTACGCTAACATCGTTGCGACCACCAAGTTATGTGTGCCGGTGGCGAAATTGAGAACTAACTTACAAACCGTTATGTTTGTACATGACGTTTTTCCTTCTTATAAGTTTTCCCTTTACTTCTTGTAGCTCTACCTTTCCTCAGAGTAGTGGCAGAGTTCCAGCGTTTTGCTCAAATGAGGGAAGCTATGCTAAGCTATAATACCCAGCCCTTTTGCTCTGCTGCGGGGCATCAAGTCCACTTGGCAACTTAATTTGTTACAAGTAGCATTTGTTATGCTATGTTATATTACAAGTACGTTTACAAGGTATTTAAAGAAGAAAAATGAATAAGGTAAACTGTTTAAAAACTGGTTTAAAATCTTCAAACAAATTCAAAATATGGTGGTTATGACAGCAAAGTTGTATGCTGATCATGTCCAGGTCAAGGCTTATCACAAACTTAAAAGTCAAATCACTTAGAGGCCTTAAGATACTTGTTCTTTAATTACTACAATAAATCTTAATAAATTTAGTACACAAAAAGATTATCCAACAGGATTTAGCGCGTTAAACAAGTGTATTTTAAAAGCGACGGTGGCGCCACCAAGAGATAACTTGGTGCGCTCTAATGCGCTTTTTCCTCGCGGCTTACGCCGAATTTATTTGACAATTATTAAGGTAGCTGGCACTAAGCGGGCATTACACCACGCTCCATGTTTTTCTTGGGATGTTTTCCTCAGTAACTCAGGCCGAATGCCGACACGTGCAAACTATTAGCTTCCCGACTGCGGATTAGAAAATAATTCACCTCTCTGAATGTTATTATGGAGCGGAGTCGGATTTATTTTACTGCTGCGTGAGATATATGCGAGTCTTTCGGGTTTAGTTGTAGGGTTTGTTTATCGAGCTCCCGGCTTTATGGCCTCCGTGGACTGTTCCGCGTAAATCTTCTTTATGTACCATTCGACGTAATTATTGCTTTATTCGCCTGAGCAACTCGCTGGTTGTTATTGAATGTTGGTATAAAAATATTATTGATCGAGTAATAAAAGTTGTTTTATGGCGTTTTTTCCCTTTTTATCACAGTTTGGTCGTAACTCACTAGCTATTTACTATTTCTGGTGCGAGTTAAGCTTTTCTGTGTATCGTCGATGTTTATTTATAAATTACACAAGTAGGTTAAATAATGAAGACGAATGGATATACCAATAAAATACAATATTGTGGTTGTTGTCAAAATTTTGTTGTATTTTTCTTTCACATGGGTAAGGGTTTAGATTACCTAAGGTTATTTACCCTATAACTTTTCTAATAATAATAATAATAATAATAATAATAAAAATATTTATTCACAACAACACACAACAAAGAAAAAAAGAAAATACATATATATAAAAAAAAAAAAAAAAGGTTGTTGTGAAACGGTCCCAACTCAGCATGTGCCAGCTGTTAAGCCAGCGCTGGTCTTCCGTTGAGACCGCTCGGTGGCAGCACGGAAGGTGACACAAACAATTTACAAATAAGGTGACACAAACAATTTACAACTTAAATAAAAAACACTACATAATATGTGGCTTAAAGAACCAGAGTCCAGGCCATAAACATTTAAAAAAAAAAAAAAAAAAATGAAAAAATACTCACTAATCTGTGGCTATACCAGTTAAAGAGAAGAGATATTTTATTTTTATCTATGGCTCTATGCCTAAGCGCACAACAACATTCAAGTTTTCCAGAAAAAACATTACAAAAGAAATATTTATTACCTACGTTAATAATAAGACGCAGAGGCAAAACAACAACATGAAGCCTTTATCGTGGGTGAGTTTTAGTGGAAGGAGGCAATGGAAACACAGATGTCGACAGCAAGAAAGAGCAAAGAACAAACGAATAATTAGAACGCAAAACAACAAACATTGCAAAGCTCGTGGGACATATCACTAAGGTTTGTATAACATCGGTCATATTCCGCTCGTGTCATGCCTCAATAGTTCCTGACTCGCTTGGTGACCTAACAAATATTTCTTTAATTTTTCTGTGTATGTATTTGATAATTAGGTGTTTGAATAACTATTTGAAAAAATATGATGTTATTACGCCATTCCTAAGAAAAGAAGAAGGCTCAAAGTCACTCGAAGGGCGATGGAAAGAGCTATGCTGGGTGTCTAATCGCGCGATCGGATCAGAAATGAGGTGATTCGCAGGATAACTAAAGTAACTAATACTAGGTGGACCGATGATCTGATAAAGGTTGCGGGAAGGACCGATCGCTGTGGAAAACCTTGGGGAAGGCCTTTGTCCAGCAGTGGACGTCTTGCGGTTGATAATGGTGATGATAACACCGTTCTTTTTTTAAATAAAATAATTGAAAAACAAATCAAGGCCAAATTATTTACTCTGAGCTGGTTAAACGCTTTTGGTTTTGTCTCGGTCCCTGTTTTTTAATTCCTTTTATATTAGGAAATATATAAAAGGTAAACATTAGCTTATTTTATGCCACTTGGTTTGGTATTTAACCTTTTACTTTCTTTGTCTTATAAACGCCTTAGCAGAGAAATTTTATCAGTCTTGAAAATGCGTTGCGAATTACTTTTGAACTCAGAAGTGTGCGCAATAGCAACCTGATAAGAGATCAAAGAGCGCTTGCGCAGGATGTAGAGAGTCTGGTTAGTATTATAGGTAAGTATATGTTATCGAGACTTGTCAGAAAATTAATTAAAGCTTTAATGGTGGGTTATTGAGGGGAAATGACGCAAGGTGAGTTTAAAGATAGAACATTGGTATGTAAAGATGATTATTATGTCGGTGGGTTTATCCTTATTATGGTTTTCAAAAATCGACCCCCAACGAATTACAACAGGAGAGTTGAAACTAATTCTTCGCGTATGAAGTCACGGGCGTCCACTTATTTGGTATAAAACGTTTATTTTTACAAATAGCATATTCAAATATAGAAACTGCCTTTTGAAAAGGTTATATTACACTTAACGTAATCAACAATGTTTTAAGATTTATATAATAGTAACCAGTTTTATAAATATCAATTAATCGATTGGCATTTTGGTGCAAATCTCATAATGGTGTTTGATTTTGTCAAAAAAAAAGTTGAAATGATCATTATAAAATGGTTTTTTTATTTAAATGTAAAACAAGGTGTGCAATTACCTTTGATCTAGCACCAAGTAGAAGTATTTGCATTTTTTTGTTCCTGTAAATAAAAGTCTTAGATGGAAGTCTTGAGAATGCAAATGTCAATAGAATATAATAGAATAGAATACATTTATTTCAGGCTACAAAGCCCATATTTACAAATAACTTATAGACTAAAACACATAATAATATTATAACGTAAAATTAACACGACTACTAATACACTTTCGCGGTGTCCGCTAGACGGTGGCCACAAAATCGCCTAAATATGACACACCTCGGCCAGAATTCCTCCTTTAAAAAGGTCGACGGATCCTATGGGTCACAGATCCCATTACCATCAGGTGGCCTTTGTCCTCGTAAGGTGAACGAGTCCTCCATTGCATAAAAAAAACAGCAGGACAACTGCACGATCTAAAGATCACTACTATTTTAACTCTGTATGGATAATGGATTAAAAAAAACAACCTATGGCGAACTGCCAGACTAGCCACATTAAAAGAATTCCGGTTTTAGTTCTTGATAGGCAGGTAAGTAGCACAATTCAAAAATTTCTCTGTTCCTGGCTTACAGCTGTCGACCGAAGGAAAATAAACGTATTGACCCCTTTCATGTCCATTTAGGTATGGATTGCCCTGTCAATATCTCCGTCGGTATATCTTAACCTGTCAAAAGTATATCATTTGACTGCAACCGGTTGCACTCGGCTACCGATCATCTGATACAAGTACCGTCGGCAGAAATGTTTCATTAATATACAAAAAAATATACATTAGTAAAACTCGAATAGTAAAACTTTTGAAATTTATGTTTATCTGTATCCAAAGGGTAAAATAACCGGGCAAGAGCATGTTGGACCATGCTCAGTTTAGGGTTCCGAAGCCGTTACAATCAAGTTAGACCTGACCTTGCGACAAATTTAACTTTGCCGTTGGAAATCTGTTATCCCCATACATCGTCATAGGTCGCGGTCAGTTTACCAACATCGCAAACAAGATTTCGGTAGGTATAAACATTTAAACCGTTTGTAACTTAAGAACCAATGAAGTCTACTTAGTCGTGATAGTTTTCCTATTAAATTCATTATATGTGCTTTCATTTAAGATATTTTTTAGATTTTTGGCTATAAGGGAGGGGGGGGGGACGACGACGACGACACTTGACTCTTACAACAATCGGTAGAACGTTTTTAAGTCCACTCAATTTTCATATGCATTAACTATAAGTCGCTTAACATAGTCGCAATAAAAAACTTCATATATATATATATCACAAAACTGTATCTAACGTCTTGAAAACAGAACTACTTATAGGCTAAATGTTGCAAAGAAACAGTCATATTATTCAATGTTTTCTGCTGATAATATTATAATTATAAATATGTATTTGTTGACCCTACGCCGGCGCGCCGCAGCTACCGGGCACTTAACGGATCGCCGTCGCGTCGTATCGTAATCGTAATGAATGTTATAAACGATCGCCTTCTATCTCTTTATCGCTCCTGTCCCGCGCCTTTTTAATTTTATCGCTTTCGAAACGCGAACGATATAATCGATTATTTGTAATCAACTTTTTTGTTAGTTGATTATGGTGACAGTGGGGATTTGTATTCGTTATGATTCAGAATTGTATGGTTATAGGGTAAAGTCACCAGTGGTCAGCTAGAGACCTGTAGTCGACCTCTGCCTATATTTTGAATATGTGGGAAGAGTATGAAAGATATATTTCCCACTCTTCGCACTCATATTAGGTCGAGTACTGGTCTCTGGCTGACCACTGGTGACTTTACCCTAAATATTAATTTAAATGCGAAGACAAAATTAAGCACAAAATATAGGCACCAAGTCGTACATATTTAGTTCATTTATTAACACACACATCATATTAGTTCGTACCTGTTCTAATCCTTAGAAATACTAAGATGGAATGTCTCTTTTTTAGCCATTTTTCTTTATTCGCTTTACCTAATTAGCCCTGTAATAAAGTCTATTCTAGCCATTGTTATCCTTATCCAGTTTCCATCCTAATTTCCATTTTAAACATTTAAATCTACCCAATAGGTACTGCTCAGCGGTTTTGTTTTTCTCCATAAATTTATTTTTACTCACTCAGTGCCAATGCCACGAGACACAAGTCCCCTGCTTCGCCGCTGCTGTTCACCAAATTTATTAACTTGGTGAACAGCTCATCAGTTCGTCAGTTTATAAAGCGCCACAGAGTGCATAATTCTTATAATATAAATCCTCATCACGAAGGCACAAATTGTACGTTTAAGTACCACCAATTCAGTAGCTATTTTACAGTTTTATATTATTTAGCCACAATATTTAAATGAAAATATTTGCACTCATCTTATCATTATCGTAACTGCATTGTGCCAGCCTTTATGCTTGCTAATCGGATTACTATTACTGTATCTTAGAAACGCCAAGAAATATTCAATCTGAAGTATTAACTAGTTTTATATTTAGTTTTTATAAGTATATGATTTGAGATTTTTGACAATAGTTGGTTATTGTGTTAACATCTAAAAAAAGTTGATATTTTCTAACGTGACAGACTTTACATACCTACACTAAATAATAATAAGAGCACTATATCCGAAATCAAAAGTCTAAGGCAAGCGAAAATAATTATTATATGTGATTCATTCGACCTCCGGAAATTAATATCAAGAAATATTTCAAGGTATAAGTAGGTACAAAGAGTAGAATAATAATCAAGATGATTATAGTTTTTAAAATCTGATTCGATACTTTTTGCTATTATCATCCATCAGATTTGAAATGAATCAGATTGCTGTGTGACGTCAGACCGATGGGCCACCGACTGCCGTCCGTCGGTAGCTATTTGAACCACAAAGCATGCGTTATCTTGATAGCATGTCAATCAATCTCCCATCAAGTCATTCTCTGCTAGCAACATTACGAACGTACGTGTCAAAAAACATCTTATCGAAAGCTAACTCTTATTACGCCGAAATAGAAGTGACAATAAGTTTCCTGAACAGTAATTATCGGTGGTTGAATCGATTGAACGAAGACAATCGATGCGTTTGATTGACAGATAAAAGAACTCGATGCGTCGTCTTTGTCCCTAGATTGATTATAGCTATCCTGTAATTGGTAAGACGGCGGTAGCAGTATTATGGCATATCATTCTACTGGAGTTACGGGTGATTGTATTATGAATTCTTCAATCGATTTATACTTGGTTATACTAGGAATGCATCACCGCTGCCTATAAACATTTGTAACGAGGTAAACCGGGAAAAAACAAAAGTTACTCTTTTAATTTGATCCAGTAATTGTATTTTGTGATCTCGATTAATTTTAAATTATTTGGATGACCTTACTATTTTAATAATGATATCCGCAGTACAACTAAGGTTACCGACATAGCCCGAAGAATGGCTAAACTGAAGTGGCAGTGGGCGGGGCACATTGCTCGCAGGACTTATGGCCGATGGGGTCAGAAGGTTCTGGAGTGGCGTCCGCGGACCGGAAGACGAGCCGTAGGTAGGCCTCCGACAAGATGGAGTGACGACCTCGTCAGGATCGGGGGACCGCGGTGGATGCGAAAAGCACAAGACCGGTCTGAGTGGAAAGCCTTGGGGGAGGCCTATGTCCAGCAATGGACGTCTTTCGGCTGACATGATGATGATTATGACTATTTTAATAACATAACTAATCAATTAACGAGTCTGTGAAATGTATTATTGTTTGTTTGAAATCCGTTTTCGGCTACCCTTAAGACAAAGCTACCTAAGTTGAAAACCTAAGTTTAAAAGTTTAAAGCTGATTGTGTCTAATAGTGCTTGTACATGATGCATGTAGCTGAGGCAAGTATAGTCGCCGGCGACTCGCGCGAGCAGTAATACAAGTGCAATTAGAACAATTTTCATTATCGTCAAAATGCTCCCGGGAAAAGGGTAATAGGGTAATAAAAGGGTATATAGGATATATTGCAAAAATGCAGCGTTGTCACTTTTTTACCTTTTACATACTCGAACACGCGGTCTATTCCCACTAGATCTATTTTCAGTACCATATTATAGATCAAGTTAATGGTTAGTGTAATTGAACTAGTAGAGAGACCGACCACGCCACACTAAAATAAAGGTCATTAATTTAACAATGTAAGTAGGTGTGTCTGTAATGTATACGATCCAAAATCAATACGTTCAAAAATGAAAATGACGGAATCATCATAGAATCACTCGTGCGTCTGTCTGTCCGTCCGTCTGTCACAGCCAATTTAGTCCGAAACTACGGGACCAATTTATTGAGTTGAAATTTGGTACACATATGCAAATTCATCACCCAAACATAGAAGTGCAAAGTAAATTTTTGTTTTCTGAAAATTATGGTCATTATCGGGGGACAATTCCATATAATAGTTCATTGCTTGTAGATTGCAGGAAAACCTATAAGAATTCTATCAATTTAAAATAAAGTGGTAAAGTCAATATAATACGTTCACTTACGGAAAATAGTTCCATAAAATACCACTAGATAGCGCTAGTAGTAGTTAACTCGCGTGTTACTGTGAAGATTTCAAATGTGATATTGACTTGGCCGGTTTTTATTTTTTAGTCCCGCGGTTTCAATAAAAATCAAGTCGTGTTATAATACATTTAATATATCCAAATTAACATTGGCAATAAAGAAAATAAAAACACACTATTATAATGAAGCCTGAAACCGTTTTTTGTTCGGCATAATTTTGAAAGATGTTCTCTTAGTAATATCTCGTTAGGCCCATTACTTTTTTGTAAGCACCTTACATCAAATCGTCAAAATACCCATAACCCGTTCAGTGTAAAAGTGAGTGCAAAAACGCGCAACCCGAGTTAATTTAAAAACCCTTGTAAGGTCTATCTCTACCCGACAATCGGCTGTACCATATCCACTAACGATTTCAATTTCATCTCGATACGAACGAGCGATATCTGATTCAGAATTGCTATGTTGATAACAACACTGCTTGAATACGAAGCAGCTCCAACTGCTTACTGCGACAGAGTTTTATTTCGCGATGGCAGCCGTATCAAATGCGACCATGTCGTTACTAGATATTCGAAGAAATCACCGGGCAATCAAGATTGGGTTTTGACTACGTGAAGTTACAGTCTTGTTTAGTTGGTCAGACGTTGCAAAGTTGAGTCTAGTTGAGATTGCAGTGTTGTCAAACGGATAGTGCTGGCACAATCCCCTATTATCGATAAAGATAAGGGGTTCCTAGGTGAGTATTAGGTGGAATAAGGCTCTATTAAGTTGTTCCGCCGCGCTTGGTCGCGATAAAATAGACAGTTATCTTGGCCGGCCTTCGTAGTGTTTTAGAGCGCTCGCACTAAAGTCACATGAGTAAATTCTGAGTTCTAAGGGCCGCATCTTTACTAATATGCCCGCCTTAAAACGTATCAGGAATGTCATTTGTCTCTGACTTGAAAGTAACCTAAGAGTACGATTATGTATTGTAGGGTAAAGTCACCAGTGGTCGACCTTAATATATGAGTAGAAAGAGTGGGAAATATATCTTTTGTACTCTTCCCACTTATACAAAATATAGGCAGAGGTTGACTACAGGTATCTGGTTGACCACTGGTGACTTTACCCTAAATTAATATCAGAAAAGCATTCTTATTGGTTTCTTAATACTATTTTATTTATACTCTGTTATTTATTTTAAACGAGATTTAATCGCGTAATCTGTCACTCAAAATTTGTCACACCAACATAGATTGTAGTCAAGAATAGAACAAAGGTTACTTTTTAAGAAAGAAAATTGAAGAATTCCGCGGACTACTAGTACCTATTATTATAATATATTATACCATAATTCACGATCGTTGCAACACGATCGAGACGTCGAGGTAATTAATTATAATAAGTTTACATGATTAAGTCCCGTTTTGAAATAACAGTCATGGAAAATAATCTATCATAGCCATCTAATATTACTTAAACTAAGCTCTAAGCTTGTATGTGTGTGCGCTTGTGTTGTTTTTTGTACCATTCCAATTTAATACTAGTAAGTTATGTAATTTACATAAAGTGTGCGTCGGACTCACACAGCAAGGGTTTTGTACAATATTAAACACATTTAGTTGAATGTTTATATTAAATTTAATCTAATTTTTATTACATATTTTTTCGTTAAACTTACCAGCCTCTTAACTACTGCCCCATATAACGAAAACACGTCTGCGACACCTTATGTATCCGTTATATTGCAACTAATGCAACTGAGTTGAATAAAAATGTTACCATAATGTTACTAGTAATGTAGCTCATCTAATAAAACATTATGTTTTGTAGAAATATACAGAATTATTATTACACAAAAATATGCTAACTTTGTTCATTCACTGGCACTGTTCATTTACTGGTACGTTCACACATTAGTAACAGGGTCTCGTTGGCACCCCTGGTTTATGGAACCCTAAAAAATAATTAGTGTTTCCGTAAAAGGTTTTAATATATCAGCCGAATTGCTAAATGTATGATGTTACCATTCCATATATTTAATTAACGATGGCTCTTAGTGTAATTAGCGCTTGCCAATGCATTTAGGGATTCACTTTCACGTGTAACGTAACGGTGAGCAGTCGCACTGGTGAAAATGGAGTAAGTTGAAAAATTAGCCGTTCAAGTGCGAGTCGGACTCTGCTGCACACTTTGATTATTATATTCCAATTTAAATTAAATTTTGAATCTGATCAGCGGGAGTCCCACTCATGCTTGATATTTTTTTAGTATTTGTGTCTTTTTCTTTAGGGTTTGTTATATTGTCATACCAAATTTGCACCAGTAATTGACACTACACTCTTAATTTAAATTTTATTCGGTCCTATCTAAATTGATTGTTACAAAAAAAATGAATAACCCTTTTCTTCTGTAAAATAAAAATCAAGTGTCCATTATTGGTTCCGTCACCATTAACCGCCAACATATAATAATATGTATTAAATTATACAAAAAAAAATCTTGCATAAAATTGTTTGCATGGGGATATGGGTATTGCCCTCTTAGTATTTTTATATACAGGGTATATTTTTCTAAAAAAATAATTTACTTGGATATTTAAAAAGTGATATTTACTACTTGTTTCCTTTCCATACCATTTTCAAGGTGATGCCGTAAGAGTTTCTAAAAAATAAATAAAGGGGTGATTCTCCATAAACCAAGGTAGTTTTTAAAGTTTAGTACTTTGCTGCTCAAATTATTAAGAATTTATTTTTCTTGTAAAATGTATGATGCCATGACTCAAAAAGGCATTGTTTTTGTTAGCCGCTATCTGACTACTTCCAAAAAACTACACACTCATAGGTCGAATAGTTTAGCTACCACAAAGGAATTATACCGGAAATCCGACATTTCTGAATTTTTACAAAAAAAGCTCGTAACTCTGAAACAAATGAAAATCACTGAACATAAATTGGGGTCAATTCGGTAGCCCTTGAGGTCCCCTAATTTTGACCTTCGTTTGATCCACCCCTCCGTATATACCCTGTATTGACCAAGACACGTAGCACATATATTTTTTAACACAATTCACCGATGTTTTTTTCCCATACTTTCCGTGCGGTATCTTTTCCATACACAGAATGCGGCAACGTTTCTATCTCCTTTCACCTGCAGGTCTATTGCCTAACATTCGCAATCGCAATCAACTTCAAATTCGATTCGACAGACTTCAAAATAAATGTAAATTAAACTAAACTCGAAGCTCGTACCAAACAACTAACAACATAACTGATGCTTCGTAAACTTCCCTTCTCTCCTTCGTCTAGTCATGAACTTCTTTATTCAGTCAGGTCCTACTTAGACGGCCAATGATAATATCAAGCGTAAAAACAAAAACGAATCGTTATTGCTATAGGCCTGCCAGCCCGGCTTTTACAATCTTTGAATTATGTTGTAGATATTGTAAAAAACTAGGTCTGTACGTTTGTTTCAAAGAAAATATTTTTTAAAGAGTAACAAATACTTAGTTTTTCAAAATCACTACTACTACATACACTTACTCATACTTACTTATACTTTTGACATACTAACATGCAATGTATATTGTGACTTACTTTGGAAAATAAATATCATTCATTCATTAATTCATTAATTCATTCATTCATTCGTTCATACAAATTATTCATAAAATAGGAAAATCGGACTTGATTTAGGAGATGAGAAACGTTATCTCCGGAGCTTAATTTGTATAACTTTGGAACAAAAGCAACTCGATTTAAAACATAAATCATAAATCTTTATTGTGTGTGGAATTTGGGTATAAAACATGTATTATACTATTAGTATCACTAAGTTCTATCTTTACAGATGTATACAAAATTCACTTAGGCGCTCATATTACCAAATAAGCAAAATAACTATAGTAGTTCTAATAATTACACAAAATGAAAGATTAAATATAATTTACATTAAATAAGTCCATTTCAGTCGGTTTTTTTTTAAATTAAAATCTAAACATTTATATTACATATATTATTTTTTACTGTAGAAACAATTTTACGAGCCACATTATTAGTTGATTCTTAAACCTATTTACTACTTTATGTGACTTAAAACTATCCGGCAAATTATTAAAAATGCTAATAGACATAATGTAGCCATTTTTTGTAGGTAATTTTAGTTTAGCACCATTCTTATACATTTTTTGTAAATATTGTGGTTGTAGAGTTCTAGCGGATAATGCTTGCACATGTTGGAAACATTGTTTATTTTTGAAAACGAACATACACACTTCCATGCTGTAAAAGCACGGTACGGTTAGTATATGATGTGTCACAAAATATGGTCGGCATGAGTCATCGGGTTTGAGTCCAAATATAGCTCTAATGCAACGCTTTTGTATTAAAAATACGTCATTCTTATCCGAGGAATTACCCCACATTACAATAACGTAACTTAGGGCTGAATCTACATAACCAATGAAGGCCGTTAATGCTGCTTTCATGGAAACCAATTGACAAACTATTAATTAAGATAATTAAATCTATTAATTTTAGAACATAAACCATGTGCGCCTTCCAGTTACATGTAGTATCTAAACTTAAGCCCAAAACAGTTGCCCGTGCCATTTCTTCAATTGGTTCCCCGTTATAGTTCACGTCTAGTCTGTGTGATTCGCCTTTGTTAGTATGAGTATGAAATTGTATGTATTTAGTTTTTCCTAAGTTAACTTTTAGATTATTTCTTGTCAACCAATTTATTACATTGTTTAAAGCCGTATTTATTCTTTAATTATATAGTTGAACGTTCCTTGCCATCTATTATTATAGTAGTATCATCTGTGCACGTGATGCAGTTTTATGGAAGGGCATTTGGCAGATCATTAATATAAATTAAAAAAGTAGAGGGCCCAGAATACTGCCTTGTTGTACACCAAATTCATTACTAATATAATTAGATCTATACGTTACAATACTTTTAGTTTTGGGGTAGTATCTTGAAATTTCAACAATTTGAAATTTGTTAGTTAAGTATGATTTAATCCAATCATAGGCGGTCCACGGATTCCATATTTAACCAGTGTTATAAGTAAACGTTTGTGACATACAAAGTCAAACGCTTTGCTCATGTCCATCAATAATGCAGTAACTGGTATTTTTACATCAACATTACTTGAGATTTGTTTCATCAATTTAAATGCTGCAAGTGAAGTGCTTCTTTCCCTTCCAAATCCATTTTGTTTATCTTTAATGATCCTTTTTAATTCTTAGAATTTCAACAGTCTTTTATACATCACTTTTTCTAGAATTTTAGACAGTATAGGTATATGTGAAATCGGTCTGTAGTTTTTCATTTTGCTCTTATCACCTTTTTTGTGTAAGGGTTTTAATACAGACTTCTTTAAAACGTCGGGGAAAATGCCTCGCACCAAGGACAAGTTAATAATGTGAACCAAAGGACACGCCACAAAAAAAGACACATTTTTTGATTATGTCTGGGCGTAGTTCATAATAACCTACAGCTTTCGAATTTGAAAGTTGTAGTATATTTCTTTATTACATTCCAGGCAGCCCTACATTTGTTATTATTATTGTTTATATATTTAGCATTTCAGACTTTTGACAATAAAGTATACATTTTCCTAATCGATAAGCATAAGTTCTATACAATAGTTTATTTGAGGTTACACATCTACTTTTGAAATATAGTAATCCTTTTTTGATATAGCATTTTTTTATTCCTTCACTCAAGCATCTGCAATTCATATCCTTATCTAAAAAAAATATCTAACAACAGGAAAGCACAATTTAAGAAAATGGTACATAGATTGCAAAAGGTGTACAAAGATTCAGTATTGTATTGTATTCCTCGTACACTTCCGCAAACGACAGAGATGACCAGCTAGCAGTTCAGGATTTTTTCTTGATTTTCTTGGCTGTAGTCCCTTTTGTATTCAAACCACCAGTCAGGCGGTCGTTTAGTTATTGGTATGTAATAGGACTGTGCAGTATGGTCAGACAGTCCAAGGTCGTGGACGTGGTCGTGTTGCTTGTACATCCCCGATCTTGGTTGCTATGTGGTCGACGCAGGTGTTTTATGTAGCGATAAGTCTCGTCGGCCCTAGCACGACCTGTCTAAGATTATAGGCTTCCACTAGCTGTAGAAGCTCAGTAAGAACTTTTGAAGGCTTTAAAAGATCTATATTAAAGTCACCACATAAAACATATTTTTTTCTCTTGTGTTGACAAATACAATTTAATAATTCCTTCAGTTATTGTTGGGCTCGTTTGTGATAGCTTCTCCTCATTCATTTCATTCTTTTTTTGTTTATCACAGTAATTATACTGATGCTGTTGGCTTAGGCCGATTAAATTAGCTAAATGATGTTTAATATAAGGGTATTTAAATTCGCAATAACCACTTTAAATCCATTTCGATTGATTTTTCCTGTAACACTTGAAAACTTTAAGCGTCGTTTAAAAAAAAACGGTTATATCACTGACCATCGCTTTTACGAAAGGTAGCCTAAATATTAATAAAATGTAAGCCTAAATATAAATATAAGTTATCTCCTTAGAAATACTAAAAATACGAAGAATCATAGCGAAGTCATCACATTGAAAAGCATATTAAACATTTCTCTTTATACAATATTTTATTTTTAGAGTTGAAACGAATGTGGCAGACAACTGCAGAAACCTCAACCAGAAGAAAAAGCAGAGAAGGGAAAAGCACAAACACCTCGTCTCTGAGCTGTTCTTGGACTTTTCGAAGAACACCACGTTGCACGGCTTGCGCTACGTCACGGAGATTGGCCTCAGCATAGTAGAGAAGTATACCATCGGGGTTATATATTGTTTAAGGACTAGGGATTTGGCAGAAGCGCTTGGAGAGAACCCCATGTGCTTCTTAGGGGAATTCATATTTTTTTTCAATATTCTCGAATCTCCCTGGCGATCAAGACGATTTAATTTTGAAAACACTTTTGGTCATTAAATAGATCATGCCACTACCTTGTCATTATTTAGGTACAAAGACCATTATATGTTCCTATGCTCAGTATAGACTGTCACGATTTCTGCCATGTTTTTTCTTAAGCAAATCACTTTGCAAATTGACGGACCAATTTAACCAGCGAGTATAAGTTGTTCTATCGAAGCGTATTATCAACAATTACAAGGAAGTATTCTCGATTAGTCAATCGCTTAACCATCGAGTTAGATCTCTCGTTCTCTTATCCAGAACCAGAAGTATATTTAAAAAAGAATAATTTGTCCTAAACATCTTAGCGTGATTGTGTAACATGTGGTTACAGAATTAACAATAAATCGACTCGTTGGTAATTCTTCAGCTCTGCCTACCCGACTCTGAGAATGAAAGCGAGAGTGTATATATAACTCCTCCAATGTTGAGATTCTGTGTTTTTTCAGAATATTTTGGATACTAATGTTCGTGATCAGCTTGATTTTGTGCTGTGTCCTCATTGAGCGAGTCTGGTACAAGTGGTGCAACAGTCCCGTCATCATATCGTTCAACGAACGAATGATTCCAGTCCGAGAGGTACGTTCTTGAGGTTCCAGCAATTAAGAGAAATTCACTTTCAACAACTTTCAGTATGGTAGCATAATATATTGAATAATAAAACATTACTTGGTACAAGCTTATCATAAATATTGAGAACACACTTACTTACCTATTAAGTTTTGGTAACAAGATACGGCATAGAAAAAGCATACGAGCACACAGGCCACCTGATGGTTAGTGGGATCTGAGATCATTTCCATTCTCGACTTCAAATTTGAGACTACAATCCAAAGACTGCAAATGCATTGCCAACCTTAGCTAATATAAAACCGTGTTAAAAAATATTGAATTATGTCACCATTACCGATATCACAATAAACTCTATAATAGTACTCGAGCAGTATTTTGAAACTGTTTAATATACCTAATGTTTAATGTAGGTACACTGGGCGTCTATTCAACACGGTAAAAGCCAAATCGTTTTGATATCTCTTATTTACTTGACAGTAATGGCGTCCGAGTTAGAAACAATACCATATCAATTTGGATTTTACCCAGGAAAGAGGCGCAGTTTAGGTGTTTAAATTACAGGTCGATTCGTGAGAGCTGGCACGAATGGATTGAATAAGTGAACCAAAGTAAAATGCTGCAAGAATGTGCATTTTCTATCCTAAACAAAATTGACATAAATTATTCAACTCGAAAATATACAACATCAAATAGCATAATCGACCATGTTCTTACCAATTTAAAAAACAATAAATTCCACCTCTCCCTTTTAGACTCCGCACTCTCAGATCACGTACAAATATTTGTTAGTGTTGCAAAATTGAAACTAGAAAAAAAACACCGCGTTAAATATGAAGCGATAGACTATGAGACCCTGTACGAGTTAGCTAAAATTCATAATTTCCGATCAAATAAAAACAGTTACAATGAGTTGGAATCCTCAATTAAAACTTGTATAGTTAAAAGTACTATATTAAAAACTAAAACACTAAATTTACCCCGGAGTGACTGGATTAATAAGGACATTATAAATAACATCAACTATAGAAATCAGCTTTGGCACACACTGAAACATAACCCAAATAATACAAATATCAAAGAAAATTTTACAAAACAAAGAAATAAGACTACAAAGGTAATAACAAACTCAAAACACAAGTACTACTCTGAAAATTTTTCCAAATGTAAGAGTAACCCAAAAAAAACATGGGCATTAGTAAATGAACTATCTTGTAATAAAATAAGATCCGAACGTTATCCCCCAAAACTTACATAAAACTCTGTCACTATTACCGATGGCGCAGCTGTATGTGAAATATTTAATGATTTCTTTGTTAATATTGGTCTTGATTTGGCAAGTAAAATACCTTTACAGGACAAGGATAATATTATAACATCTAGTCGTACCCTCAACAACTCGCCCTCAACCTCTGGCCCGATATCAAACTTAACTCCGTGCTCAGAAGAGGAAATTTCGAATATAATAGACGCTTTGGATAGTAACTCTAGTATAGGGCTCGATGGCATCAGCACGAAATGCATAAAATGTATAAAAAATCTAATTATAACACAACTTACCAAATGTATCAACAAGTGCTTAGAAACGGGCATCTTTCCCGACGAACTGAAAATCGCGAAAGTAAGCCCGATTTATAAATCCGGCCCGAAAACTGATCCTGGTAATTACCGACCTATATCGGTTTTACCGGTAATTTCCAAAGTGTTAGAAAAGCTTCTTTACAATCGCCTTGACCATTATCTAAATACAATAGGGTACCTTGTTGAACGCCAATACGGCTTACGTACAAAGTCAAACACTTTGTCTGCAACGATAGATTTAATTACCAAAATCCGATCCTCAATTGATACAAAAAACTTAGTTCTTGGTGTTTTCATTGACCTAAAAAAGGCTTTTGACACAGTAAGTCACTCAATTCTTCTGAGTAAACTTAGTAGCATCGGAATAGTAGGCAATGCACATAAAATACTTGCTTCATACCTTTCCAATCGAAACCAAGTAGTTAAAATTGGCAAATATCATAGTACAATACAATCCTTAAAATGCGGCGTCCCGCAGGGATCTATATTGGGGCCGCTTTTATTTCTTGTCTATATTAATGACATAAGCACTCTCAATTTGCATGGTGAAATATCACTATACGCGGACGACACGTGTATTTTCTATTATGGGAACTCAATAACTGATATTGCCCAATTAGCCCAGGAAGATCTGGATATTTTACACAATTGGTTCCAATTCAATCTCCTTACAATCAACGCAGCTAAAACATCGTACATTATATTTAAATCTAAAAACAAGAAATACCCTACCTTTAATCCACTAACTGTAAACAAAATCCCAATTAAACATTCATCACAAGAGAAGTACCTTGGATTGATATTGGATGATGGCCTAATGTGGAAGGCGCACATAAAACAAATAAAGTCAAAGTTGTCTTGTATCCTGGCATCTATAAGAAACATTGTCAAGTATATTCCCCTACATGTGCGTTACACTATGTATAATTCACTGGTGAAATCACATCTAAACTATCTTATCGAAATATGGGGCAGTGCCTCCAAAACTAACATAAATGACCTCCAAGTTGTCCAAAATAAAATAATCAAGCAACTATTTCATTTGGATTACCTAACACCTACAACAGAAGTTTATTCTAAAACTAAGCTCATGAGCGTTAATCAACTTTATTTTTACAACACCATTATTCTAATAAGAAACATATTGCACAAAAAAATTCACTCTCAGATTAAATTAAAAACAAATAAAGAAAGTGGCAAAAGAACTCTTCGAAATGCAAATAATCTATCACTAAGTTTCCCACGTACTAAAAATTTTGGCAATAAAAATTTAACATACCAAGGTGCACGTATGTATAATGACCTTCCCAAAAATATTAAAATCGCGCGAAGTTTGTCAATTTTCAAAAATAAATTAAAATCTCACATAATAAACAAAATCCCGGCTACCTAAATCCGACCCTGGAATTCACAACGGCTTATCTCGCGCCCAGTAACCGACCGGCCGCTGGCCGCCTAGTAACAATAGTTAACCAACTACCCGCCATTACTATAAAAAAAAAATTAAGTGTGTAAAATCCGTAGTACCTAGTGTAATTTCTGTTTGTACTATCGAAATGTTTGTACCTAAATTATATATTTTTTTAAACTGTTTATATAGAAGCTCACGAGTAGTTTATTACCACCTAATTAAATAATATACCTATACCGATATATTATTTTGTTTATATAGACGCTTACGAAAAATCTGTTTGTAACTACTTAAATATTTTTTATTTTACTTTTAACAGCTATTTATATAAGCTCACGAATAGTTACTATTATTATAGTTGTACTTTAAATTACTCATTAAGTGAAATGTAATATTTCTTTTGAGTAAATAAATGTCTTTAACCAGAAAGTATACAAGTGTGTAAAATAATAACAAATCTTCGGTTTGAAATTCAAACATCGGTTCCAAGGACGGCACTCACACAGTGATAGGTGACATTACTTTCGTCCAATCTATTCGTGCCAGCTTTTGTGAATCGACCTGTACCATTAAAGCAGTGAATTTTTATATCTTTTACTTTTAGGTACCATTTCCGGCGATTACTATTTGTCCTCAAATAAAAAACAAGTTATCAGAACATGAGTATCAAAAACAATATTATAAATATAAATACCATAGTAGGTTATCTCGAAAAACCGGACTTTCATATGCCAGGTATGTTCACTCATCAACAAGGTAACAAAATTTAACTTAAAAGCTATTTTTCTCATCGGTACCCACTTTTCTCTCTTATACTCGTAAATCCCGTTATAAATATCAACACGTAATAAATCCATTTGCAACCGACTTCAAAAAAGAGGAGGTTCTATGTTCCGATGTTTGTATTTTTGTTGACGATTACTTCGTCATTTTTTTAGTATTTTCAATTACTAGTCCAGCATTTGGATTCAGAATGTAAGGTTTTGTGATCGTTTCATGTCTAATTCACATCATTTATTTCGAGAAAATTTAAAATTTGCCGCTAAATCGTATAAAAAATGGCAAATTAATGAAATACATACTTAATAATATTGGCAAAGAGTTCCATTTTCAAAATTTTAACTTTTTTTTACTGTTTACAATTGGCCAGTTCTAAAAATTTCAGTATCGCCCTCGTAGATACACATCGATACACACATCTTACTTATAACACCCCTGTTTTTGCGTCGAGGGTTAAAAATGTCGTAATAAAAACAAGGAATTTAATTACAAAACGAATACAATTGTTTTTAAATTATCGTTCTTTTTGCAAAAATACTTATCCTTTTCAAAATCACTTTCAGTAATTATTATTATGTGAACTTCTCGTGCTTACCTCTTACCTTAACCTTTTTAGATATAACAGTTTTAAGAAAATATACATAACATTGAATGTTATAATTAATTACTAAGACAATTATGGCAGAAATAGGTATAAATAAATACGTACATAATTATGTATATATCGTAAAAGTACTTGTTCTTGTTTTTACAGTATTAAGGAAGAATTAAAGTTGTTAGACGACGCTTTATTAGTATGTCGAAATAAAGATGAATTCCCCTATCATATTATAAACCACAACCTCACTGATGAATCTTCCGTTCACAACATCGAAAAGGTAAAGTTTAGAAACAACCAATTACTATGGAACTGTGTCGTCATTTAATATAATAATACCTAGAATTTCTAAAATATAACATTTACTTAGCCTAAAATAATGTTTTCAGATAGCACCAACAATAAAAAACACATTTTTACCACATTCAGAGTGGCGCGAGCTTTTTATTTGGAGTGAATATCTGTTTAATAAAGTAATCACAAGTGAAGGAATGTGTTTCACATTCAACACTCTAACACAAACAGACATGTTTAAAAAGGAAAGGTAAATTACAATCAGATCACGGATACCAAATAAGAGAGCCGAAAATTTCAAATATAAGCCCAGTATTGGTAAGGCCAGCTACATCAGCAGAGTAAGCTTTCTAATGCTCAAATCCTGTTCGACTGTTGCTGTTGGTGCACCAGCGCAGAATAATGTATAGGCTTTGTATTTTTTTTAAAACTGTTTTTCTTTCTACGTTGCCTGTAAGCTACGTGTTGACAACCATAAAGGTTTGTAATCAATTTGAATAATACCACCGGTAAAAATGTCATAAACAAGTCGAAAACTGTCTGTCATCTTCCGTTGTCGACTACTGTGCGCCAATAACTGGATGAAATAATAGTAATGTCTTTTTATTATTAATTTCAGTATACAAAACAAGTATTTTTATCTTCAACCTGCTCCTGAATCAGAAGATAATAAAGATTACTCGTATACTTTTAACAGTTATGATTTTAGTGAAGAAACAGGGTATCCGCGGCAGGGTCGAGTGAGTATAAATGGAAATTATATCCAAAAGCGTGTCTGTGGTATCTATTGAAGAATATTTCCGCACGGCGATAATAGCTGTGGCTGCTGCCCTGTTTAACCAAATGTCGTTTAAAAGAAAGATCATTAGTATGTACATTTTTATTACTCACTAACTCCGGAAAGTCGCATCTGAGGCTCTGTTCTACTTGTTAAAACCTTATTGGCTTTGACTCAACTTTGGCTTTCAACTAGACTGCCATTACTGTGAAGTAAAAAAGGGCTATTATGACGTTGACAATATGATAAAATGTCAAAAGCATAATTGCTTTGATAAATTCTACTCCGTAAAACTTAATGAGTCGAGGAACGCCACCCCGTATTGGTGATACCTTCAAATTTTCACTGTTTCTGCTTTACTGTGGCGTGATTATTGTTTAGTAGGTGTGTAATTTAAAAAAATATATTAAAAAATGGTCTTTATCATTCAAATGATTATCCAACATTTCAATCATAAATAGGTAACATGCATTGATATTATATCGAATTAATTGCAATTTAAGGTAACTATGCATCTTATATTTTTAGGAAAATGGTGCTTATCCTGATTTATCTCTCATACTTCGTCAAAATGACAGTGACAACGATGGCTTATGCAACAGCCTTTACAGAGGATACAAGGTTTAATAGATAAATTTTGTGTTTAACGTTTCCAAATTCGAAATTATTTAACACATGTAATTGGGGATCTAATCGTATACAGTTTAACTCTTTCTATACCTAATTCAAAAATAAGAGTACATGACCTTTTCTTAACGACGATTTGAGTTTTGCAACGACGCATATGTCGAATTTCACAAACCACTGAAACCACTTAACAGACGATTAGGGTGTTAGCAGCTATCAAAATGTATGAACAATTTGGTAAAAACTTATGTGCTATTAAAACTAAGACCCTGTTTTATAAACTTTGATTTAAGAATCGAAAAGGATTGTTCTTCATATAGCAATGACATAGTTAACTATTATTATATTACTTAACTTTTAAAATAACGTCTTACGTCCGCTGGTGGATAGTTTCAAAATTCTCAGTACTTCTAACGATGTTTCTTCAGATATATCTGCACCACCCAGACGACATGCCGCAGTCTTCTTTACACTACTATCCAGTTTTACCTGGCCAGGTGACATCTCTGGCTGTCAAGTTTAGTGCAACCAGCACGTCGGAGTCTCTGATGAATTATGCACCCGAGATGTAAGTGATATGATATAGCAACAAGTTAATTGAAATTTACTAGGTATATTTTTTGTTGTTCGAAAAGGAAAATGAGCTAACGGGTCATGTTGATCATCGCTGTCCATTTGGGCATACAACACTAGGATAGGAAATTAAGATTTCCGACCATTGAAAAAGTGGTGTTCTCGTCTTTTAAAGGTGTCTCCAAGTCGTAGTGGAAATACTCCTGCAATAAGCTGATTCCATAAAACTGTCATAGGCGGTTAAATGTTCCGTAAAAAACTCACAGTTGTGTCATCTATAAGGGTAGTGGGGATGGAAAGACAGCCGTTTGCAACAGTTCCTCGAAAACAAATCCCAATGAAATGTTGTGAAATATGCGCCCCGCACGTTCCTTCTGAAATGCCAATGGATTGAGCCGACTAGAGATTCCCTATTTTGTATATTTAAGAGTCAGAAGCTCTTTAAGATTTGTAGTATCACGATAACCCCCATAATACTCGTAAATAGTACGTATCTAACAACATAAAAAATAATAAATTAAAATGAAAGTAGTTAAAATTGCACTTTTATGCACAGTTGCTAAAAGGTGCAACACGATTGAATTTATAGCAAAATAAAGAAAAGCGTTATAAGAAAAGTATGAAACGACACAAATTAAAAAAGTCACACATTTTAAAGAAACAAAATATTTGGATCCTGAAATGATATAGCACACATTTATATAAACTAATTTGGAGATGATATATTACTAAAAAAAGCGAGCAAATTTGCAGGAAGTTTAAAAACTTTGCTGATTTTTTTTTTTTTTTTTTTTGGTAATCGCCTGAGGGGCCAAAGACAAAAGTCCTTGCTTTTGTTTGCTTTTAAGAAAAAGGGGCAGAGGTGAAAATCCCTTCCGGAGACCTGGGAATGGAGGGCCCAGGTACTGCCGGGCTCGCACCGGCTAAAAACACCAATTATTTATTATTTATTATTATTTATTTACTTATCCGCGGGGTTAGGGGGGATAGGAATGGGGGTTGGGATGGGGGGGAGACTTATAGCTATGTGAGTCGCGGAGTGGAAATCCTGACGCATGCATGCTTACAGACTACGGGCTTCCTTTCTTTTGCCCGACAATGGAAGGGTTGGGTCGGAGATCTTTTAGGACCACTTGTGTGGCTGTTGATACCATCTTTATGGGTGGGGCTACCCTTTTTGAGGCTTTCTCTTTTGCCTGGAGATACTATTTTTGCGCGGGTCTCCTTGCGCTGCCCTCTTTTGTGACCTCTTCCGTTGCAACTTAGCCTATACATTTTTTAATGGGAGGGCCGGTGTCAATTTGACGGGGGACCAGTGAATCGCGCGCGGAACCTTACCCCAGCCAGTGCTGAAGGGCCGGGAGAGAAAGTCATTCTCCCGTTTAGGAGGCTGCAGGATTCCCCATCCCCCGTCCTACCGACACCCGTTAGGTGTTCGGGAGGTGCGTGCGTCAGGAATATATCTAACTCTAACCTTAAGTGTATGTTATACACTGAAAGTTAGAGCTAGCTCTGGGTTAACATAGATGTAATTACGTTAATACAAAGAAGGATAAAACAGAGGTTGTTAGAGATGGGAGTAAGGGTTTGGAAGATTTTATAATGGTAATACTTATTGCATCATCCTACAAGATTAGGGGTGCGTTGGGTTGGGATTGGGATGAGGGAGAAGAAAATTGGGGGTTTAAAGGGGGGATACAGGTACGAGGGTTTGAGGATTGGAAGGAAGGGGGGCCGAAAGGTCTACCTCAGACGCTGATTAGAGAATGGTGCACTCAGGATCGCATCCGGCCTGTGGTCCTGGGCTCGAGACCGACTGCCTTAGACCGTGGAACTCGTCGAAGTTCCTCCTGGTTGCATTTTTCTGCGCTAGCCACCTCGAGTTTAACTCTGAGCGAGCGTTCACCAGGTCTCTCTCTACCAGTTCCCGGTCCAGTCCCTTCTCCAAGCAGAATCTGATGTATACCCTCTCCAGATCTTGGTCGTCATCCGGCAGTCCGCCGTTTGACAACACAATCCTGTTTGCCACATAAGAGTTTGAGTCTATGGCCGCGTCCCTGTGGTGTCTAAAGAAGGCAAGCTGAAGTCTTGCCCTCTGGTAGACACCACTGTTCGACAGGAGGCTGGTTGCTATCCTGTCAGCGAAGTCGCCGCCATAGTCCAAACCTATTCCGTTTCCTTTGCTGTCGGGGGGGGTTTTGGCTTCGGTCTCCTTTTCCTGGTCCTGGGTGCTGGTTCCTGTTGACCTCATCACAACCGGCTCCAGGACCATCTGTTCGTTGAAAGAAACCTCCCTGGTTGCCTCCGGGTTCTTTGTGACCTTTCTAACCCGTCCGCTCCTATGAACCTTAACCACCTCTTGGCTGGTGTTCTCCGGTGCGGACTGGTCCTCTGGGCTTGCCTGGGAGGCCGTTTCCCTCACGAACTTTACTTCCCTGGGCTGATGTTTGTTGCGACGTTTGGTAGGTGTAGGCGTCATTCCTGTAACAGCAGGGTTTGGTTTGTATGTGGGAGAAGAATGTTGAACAGGATACGGCGAAGGGGGGAGGTTTGAAGGGGGGGTACGAGTACGAAGGTTTAGGGAGGGGCCTGGGGGGTTGTTTCGGCGTGGGATCCTGCCCGGGTCCTGTGGCCGAAGGGTTTTCGTGGTGTCAGATTTCAGCGTAGCGTTTTACACAATAGTCCGGGCTCCGAACTATTTGTTCCTTAAACACGCTACGCGTACCACTTTTTCTATAAAACCCTTCGTGCTTTCGCGGTTGGCTTCTGTTCCCAGCAGGGCTTTCCAGCTTGAGCTATCTGGGGAAACCTTGACTCCGGTCTTTTGTTCAAGGTCGAACCTTTCCACGCCAAAACGCGGGCATTCGCAGACAATGTGCCAGATGTCCTCATCAAGGGTCGGGTCGCAGACACACGAAGGTGAATCTTTGATCTTAAAACGGTGGAGATAGGCGGCGAAGCCTCCGTGACCAGTAAACGCTTGAACCAAGAAGTTTGTGAGTTTGAGTTTCTTTAATATGCTGTTCGCGTCTCTCACAGTTGTAAAAAACTTCTTGGTTGTCGCACCTGTCCCGGATGCCCCGTAGCGAACCTGCCACTGTTCGAGCGTGTTTTGTCTTATCGACCTCTTGGCGTAGGACACCGGCACCATGTCATATTGGGGGGCGGTCTTTTTCCTAAGGGCTGCTTGCTTTGCCAGTTCGTCCGCTCTCTCGTTTCCTGGCGTTCCAACGTGAGCTCGCAGCCAATAGAACCTGAGATCGGTCCCCGTTGCTCTTGTTTGGGTTGTGGCATTTTTGATCTCTTGGACCAAGGGGTGTGTCGTGTCCGGTGATTTGAGGAGCTCCAGTGAGGATCTTGAGTCACTGAGGATGCTGACTCTCTGCGCCTTGTGTTTCCCTGCGATCTGCACTGCCCTGAGTAGAGCGTACAGTTCGGTTTGAAACACGGTGTTATAGGGCGCTAGCTTAAAGGTTGAGTGGCGGATTTCTCTTCCATTCTCCCACCATGTGAGTGCCGCTCCCGTCTGGCCCTCAATTTTACTCCCATCGGTGTAAATTTGAGGGCCTTCGAGGTCGTATCTATCGATCACGTCTTGGCTGAACTCCTCCAAGCAGACGTAGTCGATGGACACAACCCTTGACGGGTGCGGTCTCTTCAGGGCGTCAGTTTTTTCCTCAATTTCTCTTCCTGGTGGAATGTGGTCCTCACTGTAGCCCTTTTTGACCTCGTAGAGGCTTGCCGCTTCGTGAATGCGCAAATCCAGTGGGAGGGTTCCCGACAGGATCAGCGCCGATGTCAGAGAGACCGTCCTGTACGCTTTGCAAATTTTTTGGGCGAAACCACGCTGTATTGAGTCTAGCTTGTTTCGCACCATCACCTTGTTGGCAGACTTGTGCCAAGCGCTTGCTGCGTACAGGACGATCGGCTCTATCACCGCCACGTAGATGGTTTTCACTATCTCGCTATTGAGCCCCCATGACACCCTCGCCGCACGTGACAGCTGTCTGTAGATATCCGTTACCTTTCGGCACGTTTTTTCTACGTGTGCGTTGAAGGTCAGCTTACGGTCTATGGTGAGTCCCAACAGTTTGATTTCGTCGACAAGCTCCACCACGGTCCCAGCCATTGAGATTCGGATGGGATCCCATTTCAGCTTCCTCGTTATAACCATGGCTCCCGTTTTGTGAGCGGCGAAGTTAAGCTTATTTTGGGTACCCCATTCGACCACTTTTTGGAGAGTCCGTTCGGCTTTTGCTTTTACTGCGCCTGATTCGTTGCCAGAGAACACCAGAGTGACGTCGTCAGCGAAGGCCTGACAATGGGCGTCCGTGTCGTTGAGCATCTGAAGGAGATCGTCTAGAATTACATTCCAGAAGATTGGACCTCCTATAGAGCCTTGGACACACCCCTTTGTGGTGGGCTTTTCGCTGGTTTCGCCCGCGTAGTGTACCCTTATCATGCGGTCGTCCAGGTAGGAGCGGACCATGTGATAAAGATTTCTCGGGCAGCCTTTCTTGGCCAGTTGGGCTCTGAGCTTCGGCCACCAGGCGTTGTCGAAAGCTCCCTCTATGTCTAGCGAGACGAGTAGCACAATGCGTTTCTTCGTTTCTACTTCGGTTCTTATGTGTCTCATCAGGTCATAGAGGGCGTCTTCCGTCGACTTCTGGGGCATGAACCCGTACTGGCGTTTGTTCAGGGCCGGGAGGATATGCCACTTGATCCTGTTTACTAGCATTTTTTCCAGGATCTTCCCTAATACCGACAATAGACCAATCGGTCGGTATGACTTGGGGTGGGTATAGTCCTCCTTACCGGGTTTCCGTAGGATGCAGACATGTGCTGACTTCCAGGCTTTGGGGAAGTAGGCTAGCCTAAGGCAGGAATTCGCTAAGCACAAAAATACTTCTCCATTGCACTGAATAGCTGCTGCGCATATATCTGCAGTGAGTCCGTCTGATCCAGGTGCCTTTTTCGGGTTCATACTTCTGACTACTGTATCCATTTCCGCTTGTGTGAAAAGTGGATCATTGCCAGTGAGGTGTGACTCCACTGCTGGGTTGTCTCCCTCCGTATCATCCCTGGTGCTCCTGTGATGATCGGACTCACCGTCCTGGCGGTCATCCGGGTAAAAGCATTCAGCCAGTCTTTGAGCCGACTGTTTCGGTGTTAAGGTAAGCCCCCGTTCGTCTCTGAGCAACGTGTCTTCCTGACGTCTAGCCGTTTTCCTGATTACTCGGTAGATTTTGTCCCACATAGACTCCCTATCCTGCGCGGTGCAAAAATCCTTCCAGCTAGCCGTCTGAGCCTCTGTCGCTTTCATGGCATACTCTTCCTTTACCTGGAGGTATTGGTCGAGTACGTACTGCCTTCGGTTTGGGGCTGCGTTCCTTATTCGCCTTTTCCTTCTCAACACCTCTTTTTTCAGTCGGTCCAAATCTTTGGACCACCACGGCGGCTTTGCGTTTGTCTTGGGAGCTCCCGGTTTCGGGATGCATTCTTCACATGCTTTCGACACCGCACCGATGTAGGCGTTGGTCGCCTGCTCCAGTGCTTCTGTGTCTCCAATGTTATTTAAAGAATGCGTCGTCAAGTCTCTTTCCACAAGCTCCACTGACAGAACGGTCTTAAACTTGGTCCAGTCAGCTTTCTTTGGGTTGTAAATCCTGGTTGTTGGTCTTGGTACTGGCTTCGGGGCCGCTTCACTACCCACTGCAAATTTTATGGTGTTATGATCGGACGTGACAACATTCCTGTCTACTTCCCAGTCTTGGATCCTGGACAGAATGTTGGTACTGCACGCTGTCACATCAACGATGCTAGTGTATAGCTTGCCTCCCCGGTATGTCTCGAATGTCGGAGTGTATCCAACATTCAAAACATTCAGGTCTACCTCATTGAGGAAGCTATGGTAAGCTACCCCCCTGTGGTTCTCCGATCTGCTTCCCCACCAGTAGCTCCAGGCATTCACATCCCCTCCCACGATGTAGCTGTCTGTACCCAATCCAAGCATGATCTCCTTTGTTTTGTCAATGTATCCCTCCAAGTCTTGGTCGGGCTCGAAATAGACCGAGATTACTCCAACTGATACATTACCAAACTTCAGAAGTGCCGCCGTGATGTTCTCCGTGACCAGCTGTGGGTCGTGTTGCACCTGGACTCGATCACCCAGCACTACTATTGCTGACTTCACTGGTTTCGCGCGATTCTGTGTACACTGAATCACCTTGAAACCTTGTTGCGGCGTCATCTCTCCCTTTCCGCCCACATACGGTTCCTGTAGCAGTGCTACTTCGCAGTTTCCGTTCTGCATGGCCTGGTGGAGTTCAGCTGTTACCAGCTTGGACCGTTGCAGATTGACTTGCAGGAACTTTGTCTTGTGGGGGGCGGCGGGGGGGTTTTGCTTGTTGTTCGCCGGTACAACTGTGTCAACAACAGTATGCTACTCTCGACCGTGCTATGGTGTCCCATTTCTGACGTTCTTTGCAGTCGGGGCTAAACGCCTCGTGCTGTACCTCCGTTGGTTCCTTGCCTGCCCTGGTGCAGTTAATGCACTTTGGTGTCTCTGGATTTTCCGGACATTTGCCGGGTCCGTGGCAGGTCAGGCAGAACCGACAGTTGGTGCTCGCCTCCTTGCACAATGTCCTTGTGTGTCCATAGGCCAGACATTTAGAACATTGTACAAGGGGCGACTGGTCTTCCACTTTTTGCCTTTGGATGCCGATGTAGACTTTTCCAGTCTCCACAAACCTCCTCCAGACAGCCGGTGGGAGCTCAAACACCAGGTGACAGCAATGCGGGTTTCGTGCTTTCCTGCGGTACCGGAGTTTTATCTGAGCGGGGTCCACGTTTAGGCCTCCCAGTAAGTGGTGGTTTTGAGATAACAACATCTGCGGTAGGTCCTCGTCTTTAAGGTAGGTGACGACGTCCCTGACGCAGATTAGGGGGTTTCTCATTTGTGGGTATTCCGCGTTGAGTTTCCCTTCCGTTATCTTTCTGAGCATCTCGAGGTCTCTCTCGCTGGCACAGCTAACCACCACCTTTTGGTTCTTGGCCTTTCGTACCCGCTCGATCCTCAACCCGGTAGACTTCACATCACAGACTTTGTTGAACTCCCGTAGGACACCATCGCTGGTCTTTGTCGGGTCCTTGGACGATAAGATCGCGGTGTGGTTGGGGGTGCCGGCTTGCTTCGGGAGCGCTGCCTTCTGGGCGTATGTGCTTGGGCCGTGGGCTATCGTTGTCCTGTGTTGCGTGACCTCCTTACTCACTTCACTCACCGACTGTTTAAGTTCGGCTAGTGCCATCTCCGTATTCAAGGTTGAGGCCGGGGCTGAGTCACGTTCCTTTTCGGTCTTTATTTCCTCCGTTAAGGTTCTGACGAGCGAGCTCATTGCCTTCATCCTCTCCCTGATGTCGGATAAGTCTTCCGATGGTTGTGTCGCTGTGTCGGGGTCTCGCTGGCTCTTAAGTTCCTCAGTGGAGTGCGTGAGGAGGTCAATCCGCTGCGTGAGCGTGCGGATGGCCTCCTTCAGCTCTGGGTCTTTTGGTGGCTGACCTTGTGTCTCCATTACCTTTGGCAACATTCCCTCGATGGTCTTCGGGATGGTTGCCGTGGCACTCGCTAGGGCGTCCATGGTCTTCCTCATTTGGTCTATCTGGTTAGAGACCATGTTCATGTGGACGGACAGCTTCGACACTTCTTCTGCCACTTTGCTGACGTTGGCTGGGTTTTCCTGGGCTCCGTTGCCTTTGCCTAGTTTCTCCACTGCCAATTTGACTTCTTCCACCGAGGTTCTTATTTCTCCTATTTTTTGGAAAGGAGTGGCCGTTTCGTAGCCCAGCCAATCCCTCACAGACTCTGTCTGCTGCAGAGTTCTGGTGGCCAGGTCTTTTAGCGCTCCCAATTCGGCTACCACCTCCTGCCTCACCGCCGCCATTTCCTTGGCGTGCTGCCTCTCCATCCGGACCACCTCTCTAGCGCTTCTGGACCTTTCGCGCTCGAGGTTGAACTTATGCCTTGACCGGGAGTCGGATAGCGACAAAGCTGTCTCATATAAGGTCTGCATGCAGTCAAGAGCGGTTGCTTTGCATTCCCGCTTCATCTTGCCCGCAGACTCCAGAGCGTCCTTGCCTTCCAGCAGTTTCGCATTAGCCAGCTTTGTCGCCATGTCCATCTCCACTCCCGGGCCCCTACCACTTCGCGGCACGAGGATGCTGACCCTACCGACTGATGACCCCGGGGACATCGAGACATTGGAATAGCATTCTGAGTTTACTTCGTCTAGGTCTCGCCCGGATGTGCTATCCCCGACGTAGGACTCAATCCTTTCCATGTCCGCGATGTCATCGGGGTCCGGAATGGGGGTGGCTGGCGCTGGATCTTTGGCCACCGCTGCCGCTGCTTCCTTTTGCAGGACTTTCTCCCTTAGCGATTTGACCGAAGAGGGGCCTTTTTTCGCTGCGGGAGGTGCCTGAGTCCTGCTCGTGGATTCGTCGGTCCTTGCTGCCTTCTTTGTGGGGGGGGTGGGCTTGGGGGGCATTTTTATTAGGGCTATAAGCGGAGAAGGGGTTGGTTAGTGGGGGGTGGGGTGAGATTTGGAGACTTAAGCCAAAAAGTGGGAGGGGGATTTTCCTGTTGGAAAGGGCTTGACCTGCTGGTTCTTTTAAGCCCAAACTCGGAGGTCCTACTCCTTCGTGATCCCGAGTTATGGGCCACGGGGGTGATGTGTGTGAGTCCGGGGAAGGGAGGGGGAATTTTTCCCCGCGGAGGGGGGGGGGGGTTGGGATATGACGGAGCCAAAAATAGGAGAAGAGGGTTTTTGTTATTATTTTCCCCGGCCCGTCGCAGCCGTCGAAGTCGATATTAGCGCTGTCAGCTGTTAGAACCGCCAGCCACTAGAAACGAGGTCGACCGCCCGACGGGCGGCGCGTGGCGTCGCGTTGGATGATGCAATAAATTGACCTAGTTGCGTCGGCCGCGCCAGCTAGAGCTCTCTGCGCCGTCTATGACTGGGCAGCGAGGGGTCTACAACTGGTCGGATCGCGTGGCGTCTGGTGTTATTTATTTATTAGGGGAGGTTGGGGGATGGAAATTTACAGAGGATCAGTAAATAAACTAAGTGTCTAAATAAAATTACAAAAAATAAAATACAAATTAAGCTATAAGGCCCTGTGGAGTCTCTCTGGTTGCTCCTGGAGGGGTGGTACTTTGCTCCAGATGTTCATCGGAGCTCTGTGAGTCTTCACAGGGGTTGAGGGAAGGGGTGGGGTGGTTTGATGGGCGTAAAACATGCGTCGAAGTGCCCCGGTACAAAATGTATCGCTATTCCGATGGTCGGAAATATGGCGATAATCCGGCGATTCACCTTTAGCGGGATAGGGTGTGTATTGACTTACTGCGCAATCCTTGGGCAAACCTCGGAGCTGGAAAGATCAGGTCCTCGCAGATCTATTTCCGGCAAACTGCCCCAGAACTCCGTCCGTCAACACACACTTTGAGTCACTATACACGGGGGAACACGTGAACCAATTTTGAAAATTCACCCGCGTGTAGCCCGTAGTGCGCCGGATCAACTTTGCTGATTCGTAATGATTGTTATTATATGACGATTCCATAAAAAAAACTTTTGAAATAAAATATGATATTAAGGATTTTTCGTGACATGGGCATAAGGGAAAATTATAAAAATTCAGATTAAAATGATCAATTTCTCCGAAACTAGTAAAATTCGCTGAACATAATTATAAGGGTTAAATCGATAGCTGTTTAGCTGCTCTATATCTGCCGTAGGCGGGTTGGCGGCGGTTTATGGACATCCTGTATAATCTAAATGAGTAGGTACGTGAATACGTATGTACGCACCTAAGTGCTGGCGACTTGCGGAGAGTCCCGGTGTTCCCCGAGCAGTAGTTGTCGGCCTCTTTTTAGCAGATTTTATTGCAAAAGCGAAACGCGGTTAAATGATCACCCAAAGCTGTGTCCAGATATTGTATCATTTCTTCGTAACGTATCTCCGTCGCGGTGCACCGACGCGCAAAAACAGCGCGATCATGCGGCGCGCCGTACCTATCTGATTGCTCGGGATCGATGTTGACATGCGTTTACTATATACCCCGCACACTCGCGATCCGATACGCGTATCAAGATCGGTAATTATGGACGTGTTTTGACACTGTATCAGGATACGAAGTTATAATTTGAAACGCGATACGCCGTGATCGCTCTCGAGGCGGTTTTTCCCCGATCATCAAAGGGACATGGTAGTGATACGATGTGCCCAAAGTGAGAGTCCACACTTAATGATACGGCGTTATAATACGATACGCTGCTACGCTACGGTTAGTATGGACGCATTTTTCCACGCGACGATGGTGTGAGTGTGGAGTGATACGGTGTGCCCAAAGATGACTAAATATTCTAAAGGGTGCTGACCATGTAATAAAATGACCAATCGATAGATGTGCACTTAGTTAAAGCAGGCAATTTGCTTGGGCAAACAAAGATGCGGCAATTTGAGAATTTATTATATCAGTTTAAAGCTGGTAACCATGGTGTATAACCATTATGTATAACCATGACAACGGCACGGAAAGAACCTGATAATAACAACATCGAATTTCAGGTTTAAAATAAACAAAAAGGCCGCCACTGGAAATACACAAAAAGGCGGAAACAATAGGTCGATACTTGAAGCGATTACTCTGATGATAGACATGATTCAAAAAAGTCAGTTTTTCACATAATACGCGGGTAGCAGCACAACTTTATTTTGCTTGCAATGCAAGTATACAAAAATTCAGCTTTATATCGCGTAGGTTATTGCTTTTGTAGGATTTAATACGTTTCTAGAGTTGTAAGTAATTCTGTGGCTCTGCCATATGCCTGTTTAATTTGCGTTTGTAGGGCTTTTATTTGTAAGGTATAATTTGGCCTATATAGGCACTTCAAAGACTTTACTCAAGTAAATGTTATTACCCGTGACTTGCAGGCGTCAGTGCTACTCCCCTAAGGATCGCGAGCTGCGATACTTCAAAAAGTACACGCCCAGTAACTGCAGGCTGGAGTGCATCTCCATCTACACCTACAAGAAATGCGGCTGCGTCTGGTTCCACATGCCGCGTGAGTTATATCGTGGAAGCAGCAGAACTATCTGGTTGAATCTAATTTGATGTATATTTAAATGACTATTACCTTTTTGATATGTCAGTTATTATGAGACAAACTGCCTGTTACATTGTCATGTTTGAATTTAAATAATGAGTTTTAATAAAAAGGGTTCCAATAAAAACGCCTTAATTTGTAATGTAAGGAAAGGATTTTTTGTCTTAGATATGGCGGGTTTTTTTATTATTTAAGTTTTATTTGTGTGTTTTTTTTATTATTTATTAACTTAAACTATGGGAATATTTTAGAACATTTCTATTCAATTTTCATCTTGGATTAGAGATCACTCGCTGCACAATGCTGAGAGGGATCCTGTTTAACGTCATGTCTTTTTTGTCATTTTATATTTTTCCACTGTTTTTTCTTCTGTGTGCGTTGAATATAGTTATTTTCATAATCGTGTTATAATAGAGAGCTTTTTAGTCGAGTACCGTGTTTAGGCCACGAAGCTTGCTGATTGGCCTAAGTAAGGTACGAGATTAAAAAGCTTGATTATGACACTATTGTGAACAATACCTTTTTGTACGAGTTCATTAAAATTAACAATTTAAGTCATTAATACAATCACCACCACATCGACATTTGTATCAAACCACGGCGTCCGTAATTGTTGCAGTATTGTGCTGTTCTGTTGGCTATAAACAGCCAATCACAAACTGTATTTTTTTTATTTTTTTTATGCCCTTGATACAGAAGCAGGTTTAAATAGATTTTTGACAGATGACGCGACGCTGCTACGTTCCGAAACGCCATAGATTGGCAATTTTGTATCGGATCGAGTCTCCTTAAACAAGGACACATAATATTGAAATACGAAGTTCTATTTTCAAATTTTTTTCAGTTGTCTTGAGCGTATCGAAATGGTTATTTCGGTTGTTTCGGAAGTGTCAACGATGTAAAGAGTGACGTTGCAGTATTCTCTATGAAATCTTAATACACTGATTTTAATCGACGAGTACAAAAAATATTTTCTATTCTATCCTATTCTAAATAGCGCGCTAGGTAAAGTACCTATGTTTGAGGTTGTAAATTGAGTTTTGTCAGAGAAACTTAAATTCTGGTACATAATTATAACTTACCAATTACTTATGTTTATGTGAATTTAAATAATTTCAGAACTTTTAATAACAGTACGTTTTATTTCTAGACTCAAATAGTTCTGAAATATGTACACCGATGAAAAGACTCTGCGTGGACAGGGCTCAATGTAAGTATAGTGTTAAGATGCCACTTACCTATATATACTGCCACGCCCACACAACAATAAAAAAAGGATGATGACGCGAACGCCGTGAGATGGAGATAGTTTGCGGTGAAAATTTCAATTAATCGCTGTTTACTATAGAAACACAACATTAATAAAAAAAATGTCTTACTAGGATTAAAAAGTGATAAGTGCGCACCCAACTATTAAATAAAAAATTAAAGTTAAAATATCAAAGGGTTTCGAAAATTAAACTTTGAACATGTAAATGTTTAAAAATAAAACTACCTATCGAGGTTTTGGTTTCTAGTCGTGTTTACACTTTTCACAGTCTAAAGGGAATATGATCAATTTTAATATATCCTAAGAACAGACACAATAGCCGACCGACTTTAGCATATTATGTGGTCTTAGTACAATATAGTTATTCGTACATAATTCTACAATTCCACATCCGTCCTCAAGGAGTTCAAAATCAAAAACCTTTGCCGGTGCAGAACTATGAAAGATCATTAACGTTTATGCAGTACCTCTTCAAACGATTACCTACAATTTTTAGTAAAAGGTGAAATGTTTTCAGTTCGCTTTAGTTATCTCATACTATTTTTAAAATTGCAGATGAACTGGCATCGAGAAAAATAAAATTTGATATGGAAAACGTATGTAACTGCCTTCCGTCGTGTGACAGCATCCAGTATGACGCTGAGGTCTTTAAAACAACTTTTGATTTGAATAAATATATTTCTGCCACTTATCAATATGATCCCAGCAGCAAGTATGAGTAAGTGCACTTGGCTTTGTTCCTGATATTGTTTTAAAAAAAAATTAGTGTGGAGAAAACGCCACGCTTGGTTTTTCCGGTTCCGTTCGCCAAGAGACCCCAACGAGACCATATTCATATGCTTAAGCTGTCCGCTTCAGAAAAATTGTTCCGTGCCAGATGCCAACTCGCACTGACCTGACCGGTTTCATCTTGTCAATTTGAATAAGTATTCTGGGAAATCCATATCAAGATTACAAAACTCTGAGACCCTATACACGATGCATAACGCTAACGTAAACGATTTTCGAAAACTATCTAAATGTATGGAATTGACATAAGCGCTGGACGCGACCGTCCAACGATAACGGTTTTGCAATCCTCGACGCATTATACCCTTACCATGAATTACAACAACCGTCCTCGCAAGCGAGTCAAATGCTCTGTTCTTCACAGAACCTATTCTTATGGAGTCTAGGGACAGAGCATTCGACTCGGTCGCGAGGACGGTAATTGTAACTCTTTATTAGGGCACTGATACTTATTTAAAAACTGGGCTAGAGTATGTCGGTGTTTAGGTAGGATTCCGTAGCTGTTTAGCAGGGCTTCCACTGCGTATGGACTCGGTTTAGCATACATTGGTGACTTCAAGTGTTTCCCCGCTACCAAACCTTACCTTCAAAAGGTTGTATGCTAAATAGAGTTCATACGGGTCCGCTCCGCTCGCAGTGGAAACCCTGCTTTACGATAATCACAAAACTAACTAGTTTTTGACTTTACAGTAAAAATCATAGCTTATAGCAGGCGGGTTTTAGGTTCTTTAATAAGTTTTTTGATATTTTTCTTATTTTTTTTCAAGTTTACCATAAAATCCAAAGAGACTGGACCGTGTTTTTTTTAACATGATTGAAGGCCTTAAGTGGAATGTTCAATTTGCAGTACCAGTTATTCAAAATTGGAGGTGTACTTCAAAGAGGCCCAGTTCGTGGCGATGCGGCGCTCGGAGCTGTTCGGGCCGACGGACTTCCTGGCCAACTGCGGCGGGCTGCTAGGGCTCTTCCTCGGCTTCTCCTTCCTCAGCATCGTCGAGATCTTCTACTTTTGTACTCTGAGGTATTTTTATTAATTTCTTTTGAGTTTCTTTTCGGTTTTAGAATTCAATAGATTATAATACAAAGCGCAATATCATGTATGCTTAGAATTATTATTTTCAATTTTTACATTTTTATCATTGTTCTGCTTGGAGATGATTGTTATTTGTTTTTTTTTGTTTTCTATTACTACGTATTAAATTAAATGAATATTAAAAGTGAATGGCCGATTACATTTTGTATGCATACAAAAGAATTTGAATTGTTTCAGGTTATGGTATGCTCTGAAAAAAGGCGACAAAGTCAAGAACGAGAAGAAAAAAAACACAGCCATTGATGATTTAAAATATTATTAACTAATTACGAAGTTTGCCTTTACATCCTTTTTCTATTTATTAAATTATATAAATTGATTTTGGCGTAGCTAGTGAAATTGTTTTGGCAGAGTCTCGTATCAATCAGTTTTGTACTTGACACTAAAATTTTACCAAGTAACGTTTGACTGTTGGTTCCTTATGACTATTCCAAAAGTCGTGATTTCTGGTTAGTTGAATTAATAATTAACCGTTTGTAATTAAAATGTTGTTCTTTAATTGTACGTGTGTATGTCTATATTTATTTATTGATAGATTTTAACATTATGACGTGCCGTTAGATTAGTTTTGGTTGTAAGCATGGCTCTTATATTGTAATCAAACTAATTAAAGAGAGCTTTATTTTTAATATATAATATGCATTATATAGATAACAGCATCAAAAAACGCAATCGCGGTTTATTAATATCTTGCTTTTTATTAGAGTTGTTAAGTATACTGACGATACGTTAATTTCGATGGCCGGGAGCGCCATCATGCATTGAAAATAATTATAATTGGTGTGTCATGCGTATTAAATTGATTTAACCCTTATCTAGTCAAAATAAAATAGTCATGGATGGTCTTTGGATTTTATTCCAGGAAGAAATAACAAAAAATGATATAAAATCTGAATGTCATACACATTGTCAAATAAAGGTTTAACGAAAATGGGTTTTTCATTCAAATGTTTTGTCCTACCTAGTTGTTCCCTAAAACCAAACGTGTACGTCCTACATACATTTTGCAGACGCTCCTCCTCTAGGTCAAGGAACGCAATAACTGCATTTCTATATAATACGGTTCTAATAGGTAATTGACTTCTTCTACTATGAGCCGTCGTAGTGATCGAACGTGTCCTTTGACGCTGATCAAGTATAACTGAAATAGACCTCGGTGATACGACACTCATGTGCTGTAATCGTGTCTTATAGAAGTGGTCAATATCTCTATCGGTTCCTCCTTATCTCACCTGATCAACAGAGGACCGTAAAGTGCTCCCCTAGTGGGTTTGCGGTGTGAGACGGCTATATCGGCTACGATGCGCTACGGCTGCTACGCAAAAACGTAGCACTAATTGCTTCCGATGCGACGAGCCTTCATTTAAATTATACAATGTAGTGTGAGAAATGCAAGAAAGTGTTGGCGAAAAGGGGATAGCGCTTTGTATGTAAGGGTTCATGTCAAGGCACCTTCCACAGAAATTGTGTTAAAGGACTGGCAGCTGATATGAAGGAAGACTGGAACCGGAGTTGCGAGGACAACGAATCTGATGATGAGGTAGAAGACGAGGAGTACCAAGAAGTGTATAAAATGCTAAAGGTTATTCTAAAAAAGGTCAGCGTCCTCCCGGGATTGGAAAAACAATGAAATGCTATACAACAAAGCATTAGTGTCCTCACGGACAAGTACGGTACGACACCCTGCTGGCGGAACATGCAGCAGTTGAAGGAGAAAATATGTGAGTTAGAAAAAATAGCCGTCAGCACCAATAACAAGTGTAAAAACAGAACCAACCGGTATCTCCAGAAATGATGGCATGAGACCTGACGGAATGTCTTTGGTCCCATGGAATATGGGGCAGGTGCTGGTGTGGGATGCAACCTGTGTAGACACGCTAGCCCTGTCACATCTCCTACGAACCGCCAATAGGGCTGGTGCAGCGGCCCAAGTGGCTGAAAACATTAAGATTGGGAAATATAGTAGTCTCGCTCCAGAATATAATTTTATCCCATTCGGTGTTGAGGTCCTTGGTCCGTGGGGTCCTAGCGGTTTAAACCTTTTTAAGGAATTGTCCAAGAGACTCATTGACGTCACTGGAGAACGAAGAGCTGGCAGTTTCCTTGCTCAAAGAATAAGTTTAGCCATTCAACGAGCAATTGCTGCCAGCATCTTTGGTACAATGCCGCAGCGGCCATTCTTAGATTTAATATTTTAGTGTATTTTTCTTATCTATATTTTTTTTTTTTTTTTTTTTTTAATTTATTTAGGAAAACAAACAGCCGTGTACAAAGTAATACATACAAATATGAATATGAATAAGGCCTTAAGTTCCATATATTGCTAGGTTACAATTTAAGTTGTTAACCAGTTTTCTTAACATGCAAACAAAACAACCGAAACTAATTAGAAAACAGGAATTCACAAACGGTAGGTACTAATAATCTAAAAAAGCGATTGCCGAATCTTAATTTTAAACACAGATAGACTATTCGCAAAGATGTCAACATCATTAAACAAATCATTGTACACCTTACACGAGCGCCTTATAAACGAATTTTGCGCATAATTAGTGCCACAAGGGGAAATATGAAAGGTAGGTTTAGAACGTGAGCAGAAACGAGAAGCTTTGAAAGATATGCTGTCTAATAGCACGCTTGAGTCAATATAATTTCTAATAATTTTAAATAAAAATATAGTGTCGAGATAAATTCTTCTCCTTTCAAGAGGGGGAAGACCGTGCCTGGCTGCAGATGAGAGGTAGTCATAGTTATAAAAACCGGTTCTAAAATCTAGGGATCTACAAAAAATCTTTTAATTCTTTCGACCCGGAACTTATGAATATCATACTGCGGGCTCCATACAACACTTCCGAATTCTAATACACTCCGGACGAAAGAATAATATAAAACCTTTAAAGTAAAAGTATTTTTGAACGGTTTTGTAAGACGAAGAATCATGCCTAATTTTTTATACGCTTTAGAGACGACATTATCAATGTGCTCATTAAAAGACAGTTTCACATCCAAAGTAACGCCTAAGTCTCTAATCGTCGACACACGCGTGACACTACTACCAGCTAAACAATAATCATGAGCTACCGGACTGGATTTACGGGAAAAAGTGATAACGTAGCATTTATCGGTATTCAGGACAAGCTTATTCTGCTGACAATAGTCCTCAAAACTATATTTAGTCTTAGATTTAGTCTTATTTAATATTAGTTTTAATTTTCAGTTTTTGTTTTATTGTTAATGTATATTTTTTTGTCGTTTTTCAATAAATTAAGCATAATTGTCAATTATCGTTGTACGAATTTTACTCCACACCTATAGATTGGGTATATTTTTTTTTAGCAAAAGTACCAATATTTAGAAATTTAAATATCATACAATGTTTCAGCTGTAAGTGCAGTGGAAAAAAGCATGCTGCAAGGTTCAATCTTCGGGCCGCTGTTATTTGTAATTTACAGCGCTACATTGTGAATTTCATATTTTTTTTAGTAAACCTGCCAAGTTAGAAATTTGAACACTTTACGAGCATATAACATGACATGACCGTGTTCGAGGTTAAGCTTAGTGAGGTCAAGTCTATTGAATAGGGTTGGACCTAGAATACTTCTCTGGGGGACGCCTAATTACATGATTTGTTTTTTGTTGTCTAGGGGACAGGGGCTCTGTAGGAGAACGTATTGAAACTTTGTATGTGGTTGTCTTGCACTGTCATAGGTAAGTATATATATTATTTATTTATTTATTTATTTATTTATTTATTTATTGGTAGGAAATCCAACAGTTACACTTACAACATATGAAACAACAATAAGAGACACAAAACCAATTAAAGGATTTCACATGTAGTGACTGAGTAGCAAACTTAAAGTTTAATACAAACTTCAAATGCACACGCACTTTCACTACACACTAGCGCAAATAAAAAGTAAAATTAAAACTACTGCTAAATACCAGCCAGAGGCAGATCGCCAAAAGGTTCTCATCCCTATGGCACACAAAACATGCTTAAACAACAAAATTCGCAATCAAACATCGCCTCACGGAAGGGATCTTACAATTGAATATATCAATATCTAGCTTATTCGTATTTACCCAATTATTCAAGCCTTTACCAGCACGCGTCAGGAAACTATTTTGTCTGTACCTAGAGGATGCCAATTTAAGTGATATAGGGGGATAACTCCTTTTAGACCGAGTTTATATTGTTTGTATTATATTGTTTTTTATTTTTTATGACTACTAATTATTAGTCCCTATGAAAATTTTGAGTTTTGACACATTTACCTGCTCAATCTACGCTTGAATATATATATATATTTTATTTTATGTTAAATTCATGGTTTTATATAATGCTAGGTTAGGCTTTATAATTGTATAATATCATAAGTAGTATTTAAAAAAACGACTGGTTCTTGAGTTTCTTGCGGCGTTTCTTCTCAGTAGTGGTCTCTTGCGAAAGGCTCGTAGATTTTTGACGTGTAAAAGTGCCCGTGCGGCCAACTTACTGAATAAACATCTTTTATCTTTATTTTTTATCGATTTTACTGTATTTTAGGGTTCCTTAGTAAGTTCATCTGATCACTATCAATCCCTTTTATATTTTGGCATAAAGGCATATAATATATGCATGCATATCTGCATATTATGCCAAATAGTATAACTTTCATCTAACATAGACCAGCATAGGCAAATAGACGTCATTTATTCAGATTTTCAGAAAGCGTTCGGTCGTTTGGATTATTATGTAACTAATATTGGTGAAGTATTATAGGATTCACGCCCAAAATACTTGAAGTTTTTGCTTATTACTTGCGTGACAGGAAACAATGTGTTAAATTGACCAGTACTCTTGCTACCATACGGTATATGGCGTCAGTCAAGGATCTAAGTTAGATCCACTGCTCTTTGTCCTATTAATTAACGACCTACGGAATTTGTACCTTGCTGCGAAATGAATTACGGTCAGCGGTAGAATGGAGCATCTTTATCAGTCTTTATCCACTCACTTGCTTGCGACTTCAAAAAAGGGTGACCTAAACCGCTTGGACACTCCGTAAACAAATCGGCGCGGTGTTTGCTTTATTTGAAAATCGATAACTTTGCTTGTACTGAAGTATTTGGTAAGATATTTTTTACATTGTAAAGCTAAAGAAATGGAGAATCAAATAACATGTATATTTTAGCATGTATCACCTTAATAGCTCCCATATAAAATAAAATAGCAAAAAAAACGGTTTACGTACCTACTAAATTTAGATCTTTTTGTAATACCAATCACCAACAAAATCAATAATTTAATACCGAAATAAAACGTTATTTAAACACACTATAACACACACTTCACAATCACGTAATCATAATAAGGAAATAAATATGATTAACATATTATTTCAGTGTAAATAAACAACCGATACATCATTCTGCAAAACTTGTTCCGACACCTTGCAAAATAAAATAGATAAAAAATTGTTTTGGTTTCTCAAGTTTACTGTAACTTTTTTTAAATGTTTTTATGTTGGTAATCTGTGCTTTGAAAACAATTTATACCATATATATATGGAGCCATCCACAGAATAAAAATCATAAACCGCATAAACTCCGTTGGTAGCTACGGCTACCGAAAGCAATTTGTAGGCGTACAAATTTGGTAGCTCTAGTCACCGAAAGCAAGTGAGTGGATAAACCATGGTATAAAATAAAATTGCTTTCCGCGTCTACTCCTCTTTAACCACGCAACAAAAGTTATCGCTGTTTATACCGTCACTTAGGTAATTTTTCATAATTTTTTTTTTTTAAATCTGGTTTTATATAAATAACACATAAATCTAGCCAAAGTCAAAAAGAATAATTTTTTCAATCCCTCTATTTTTATATTATGATATTTATGCGGTCGGCAACCGCGCTGCACTTTGAGTACAAGCTGGGCGCGACGGTCTCGCTGGCGCAGTAGGTGGGCAGGCCGAACCGGCGCCGACGTTCTACCAGCACCTAGCGCCTAGGCTCGGTGTTGTTCAGCACCGCGCCACGCAGGAGCTGAACGCCGTTCTCGTCAGGCTGCTCGAAAGTAGCGCAGTAGTAAGTACGGAGTTTGTATGAGGAGTTGAGGACTATGTACAGTCACCCAATAAAAATATTGAGCATACTTAGAACCTTGTCATTGTGAATGTCATTATCATTATCATATGTGTCAGTTGATGTTCCGTTTGAAGTTGACTATGACAATTCTCTTAAGTGCTTAACATGTTGTCAACTTGAAAACTAAACCTGTAAAATTTTCAAATGGGTACTCGCAGATAGAAAGACGGACAGAGCAGGCTTAGTAATAAGGTCCCATTAGGACCTTTTGGGAGACATAAAAAAGGGTTTAAGTAGCTCCTAAAACCCGTTGTAGCAAATTATAAAATCGCAAGCAAATCCGTCGTGTGGTTAGGTGGAGATAGCCGATATACAGACAGACAGAGAGTAACGATGATAATTACTAATTACTACTTAATTAAGTAGTACCACTTAATTACCTGTATTTTAATTGGTAACAGTGCCCTTGTTTACAATTATAATTAAAGTTGAATACTGACATCCATTATATAATCTATACCACAATTTCACAATACCTACGCCGGTATATCATTATGAAGATACTCGTACATATACAATTTTCCAACAAGTACCATATTTTTTATTAGCCTCATTATAACCTAAGGTCAGGTTTTTTTTACATGAAGTATTTACTTTACGGATGGTTTATTTCAATTTTAGCGGTATTAATTATAAAACTACTTACTTTACTAGTGACCATGTAGTAAGCTAGCAAGTGTCGTGTCCCTCGAAATCCCTAATAACCTTTGCCCTAACGGATCGTTTTGTCCGGTTTATCATTTGTCCTTAACTAGATTTTAGAAGTCATGCGTATTTGTATGTTTTCTAGAAATACCTGTGGTTCGATTTGGTTAAGGATATAAGTATTATAACATCACTAAAGTATTAAATTTCAGACGGCAATGGTTTTAAGACAAACAAAAATTAGGAGAAACTATAATTTAGGACAAATGAGGATTAGGAATTCCACAAAAGAACCCAAACTAGCTGCCTCGAGTTGGAGTCCCTGTAAGGGCAAATGTTTGTGAACGCGAGTTTTATGAGCATTCGTTCCGGCGTTTTGCACAGTTATTAACTGTGTGTTTACATTTAATATTTTTCTCTACAAAAATATTTTTTATCGTTATCTAGTTAAAGTCTGGAGCTAAGTTGGGATCAAGATACATTTATTTTGTCGAGCTCGAGGTTCACAATGCATGAGTTTCTTCACTGGCGAACAGCTCGTCTTAGGCCGCATCTACATGCTTGTGTTTGCCACAAATACTGCAGGACGCCACTATACGGTTAGAGTGAGCACGATGTATTTCCTTCTAAATCTTTAGGGCGGGGAGCTAGATCACCAGCTAATCTAAATTGATGACAACTTCCTAATTTTGGATAAATCATTCATTTCAGTTCCTCATCCCAAAAAAAAACTAGATCACTTTTTGAAAGGTTTTTAAGGAATTGCGAGTAAGGGTAAGTTAATACAAAATGCATCAAACACAGGGACCTTCCACTATTATTTAATTGAAAAAAAAAACACATTCATCAAGATAACAAAATTTAATTAAGCCAATAAAACATTATAGCTACATATTTAGAAGTATTTTTTTTTAATTTACTCCACTGTATAAGAAGAACTATAAATACCCTTGGACCTAAAAAAATACGGACGCAACATCTTACGTAACGGACGTAAACATTCACTCGTACTGTCTGACTCGGCGCGTTGTCATATCTAGTGCATCTGTGTGCGTGCGGCAAGTCGTGTATAACGAACAAAAGTGCCGATATTGTATGCTTCACACCCTTTTTAGTGCAACGTTACGTCCATATATTTTTAGGCCCGTGAAAATACCTTAGAGCGTTTTAACGCTTCGGTTACGCTACAAATGGTATTCTGATACCGTTGACGATGTCAATATTAGCGGGTTATGGTACGCGAGTAGAAAAAAGTTCTTATGTGACTAGACTTTCTTCTGGTAATAAATTTTCGTGAGCGTGTCTTTAGGTGATTTTGTTCAATGAAACTGATTCTGTACCTTATTTTATATTATTTGGTGAGGTCCTTACAGAAACACTTCTTTATTTTGGGTCATTTGTGAAATGTGTCTACCGATCCGGTAACTTGAACTTATACAAACTGTTCCAATAAGAAAGAAGGTAAAAATCGTAAGAAGTTACTTTGTAGGTATTTGTAGCAAGTTAAAAGAGCTCGTAACATTTTTCTAGCATTGTCTTCATAGTATAATCAATCAGTATTGAAGTCAGGGCAACCGTAATTTGTAGTGATAATGTTCGAGTTACTTAACAGCATGCGGTCAAATTCAGGGGTGAAACTTGATATTTCGAAGAAATTGTTATGTTTAATCTTTTACAGACTTACTGGGACTTAACTATTCTAAAACATGAGTACGAATAATATTGTGTAAAACATGCAACGTGTTAAGAGTAAAATCTCCTTGTCTTTACAATACAATTTTACAAGCATATGCATCTTTTTTTTACGAATATTTCGCCAAGATAATCGTATGAATTTTCCCGAAATTTTAAAACTAGTTTTAATATGTTTTTTGGCGTTTATTTTTAATATTGTCTTTGACACAAACTTTGTCGAACTTTTTCTTTTTTCCTTTATCTCTTTTTAGAGCGTACCCGAATCTGAAATAATACAGCACTTTGTATTCACACATACCTACATACTCGTAATCATCAATTTATCTTTAAAACTCGAAGGGATAATTAATATTCATGTAAACATTAAAACTTCCAATAATTCAAAAGTAAGTAGCAACATTCTCGTACAACATGACACTACTTGGCATTTTGGAGCAAATGAAGTGAAATGAAGTAAACTACCTACTAATAATTACAACTGTGGTTTTACCATGTACCGGAATAAATATTTACATGACTTTATAATTCCTTGAACTAATACTTGAGTTCATTACGCCAAACAACCATTTTTTATTCCAATTTCAGTACGATAAGAACAAGTAACGTTAATTAATGCCTCAGCACTATTTGCAGAAGATTGATCATAAAAAGAATAAATTTACCTCAGAGTGCAAAAGTAGAAAACCTCTATGATGCTTAGAAAAGAGAAGCCGAGGAAGAGCCCCAGGAGCCCGCCGCAGTTGGCCAGGAAGTCTGTCAGCCCGAACAGCTCCGAGCGCCGCAGCGACACGAACTGGGGCTCTTTGAAATACACCTCCAATCTCGAAAAATTGTACCTGTAAAAAAAATAGTTAATGGTCGGACTCCTATGACCGCCTCCACTGTTATACTTATATGATAATCTCTTCTTCTTTCCCCACGGTAAGCAAAATTCAAGCGACTGTTAGCTTAATGATAAGTACGAGCTAAGCCAAACGTTTCCACCGCGTTGCGATGTCTTCTGTCTTATTTCATACCAATATCCGTCGTATGTTTTTGCAGCGAAAAAATGACTCGATTGGATATTAGTTGCGACAATGCACAGCAATGTCAAACCGCTACAGTTTCAACCTCAATCGCACGACATCAAACGCGTTGTATGGCACGCCTTGACGCAACGCAGTGGCAACGCATCGCGTAGCCTTGCTGTAAGCTAGACGTTAGGTAGATCGTGCTTTAACACCAAAACCATAAAAGTAGCTTATACACTTACTGGTCGTAATTATAACCAAACAGGATTTTATCGTGTGTTTTAAAATCAAAGTTTGCTTTAAAGACGTCAGCATCGTACTCGACGCTGTTACAGGACGGTAGGCAGTTGCACACGTCTCCCATACTGGCCTTCAATTCTTTAGATTCCAACGCTTGCACTATAATTATAATACGACTAAATTATGCATTTCATTGCATTATAAATAACTTAAACTAGATTTACTTGCACAACATAATGCGTAATCTATAGTTAAAACCCACTTTCTCTACACTAGCATCGGATTCGAGCACTACAAATTGGTTTTTGTAAACGTATAATATGCATATCCTGATATATTTAAGGAATTGCTGCACACCCTTACTGCCCACCTTTACATGAGCCCTCATGACGTTGATAGTACGATAACATATCATATCAACATGGTTCAACCGAGTAGGATACAGCCTCAGTGCTATTCATTATTCATCATTTATATCAATTATTAACTTGATCAATTTCAAGGTGATTACTGATATTTTGTTACAAGCACGTAGCTGTTTTGTGTTTCTGTAACATGTAAATTTGGCCAAGCGTTTGCCCAGTTTCCCATTAATGTGTGCTGAAACCGTAAACATCGTCCAAATAATTGATGCAAATGTGGCATGATCCGCGCACTTGCTTAAACAAGACTTCCTTCCTTCTATTTGTGAATAAACTAACAGTTATTATTTTAATTAGCTACTTAGTTAGATGTGGATTCTAATTTTTTGTACATGGGCTTATCTAAGCGATTTTCCATAGCGGCGCGCACGTTTCGCACTTAGGCTTGGTACAAAGTATAAATTTGCTTCGTATTTAGACGTACGTAGATACTTCTCAGCGGTAAACGCACGAAATGACGTCGGTACACAATAGTGCCTAGAACAACGGATCCACGTGAAGGGGCGTGCGTAAAATTCCGGCTTTACTTTCTCAGTAATTGTCTTCTTATCTTTAATAGTTGTTTGTTGAGACTTAATTATATTAATTTTCATCTTTAAACCAACTCCATATTGTGTGTCCAATTTACATCTGCACTGTTACGAATGAGTGAAACAATGGCTAAGGCAGTCTTGAATGGGCCATCAGTATATCTTTTGTCATGTATTACATTCAAACTTACTCTGAGCTTTAATGATGCACGTTTTTTTCTTCGCTGGACATATTTCTGAACTATTTGTGTCTAAAAATACATAAAACATTTTTTTATACAATTTAAAAGTGCCTATCAACCAATCAGTAAATTTTTCTCACTGTACTACTCACGTGGCATGTAAAACGGGACGCAGCCGCATCTCTTATACATGTAAATAGAGAGACATTCAAGCTTGCAGTTTTTTAACGTGTACTTTTTAAAGTATCGCAACTTGTGCTCACTAGAGGAATAGCATTGACGCCTGTGAATCCAAGAAATAAACATTTTAACATTATACCTATCTCTAAATACAATATATAATATGCTACACTTGAAGCTCGGCCAGGGATTGACCTGTTTTCTACTACTTATGTCTTTTCCGCATTTCTTACAGAATTGCTAAAGATAAAATACGATTGTAAAGGGGTAAAAACACAGCGGAATAGAATAAATGAGCCAAGTCGCCTGCGCCGGTCGGCCCAAATCGTAGCGTGGCTGAACGCATCCGTAGTGTTGGACTGTTTTTATTTAAAAGGACTGATGTCCATTTAGCGCCAACCGCCTAGGATGACCAGTTCAAAACACTGAACAAAAACACCAATATCTTAGCAACTAACTGATATTTTTCTGCAGTAGAAAGGTCAATGTTTAGTCAATTTAAACGTAAAATGGCCAAACGCTTTACGCTGGGGAAAACCCGCGGCTCTTTTTAGTCTATGGGTCTATCGGACACATTGACACCTGGTCTTTATATACCTGTTGTGATTTGAATGAATAAAGAGGTGGCAAATAGCTTACGTATGTGGTTATATATACGTACATGCTTACACACACATATACATAGAATTCGTTTCTTTAACACGAACAAGATGGCAGACATGGTAGCACTTACTAAAATGTTACTACACGAACAGAAAAAAACGCAAAGTTGCCAGTCTATATCCCAGTATACAATATTCTTTGATTGTACAGGTTTGTAATTGTAAATTGTGATTTATTCACGTATAAAAGCTTAAATGAACCGTATTTTATTTAAATATATAATAAATGTAATACGATTGAACCTCATGGGCCTTAAAACAGATATCCCAAATTTCAGCACAAATTAATGCAACATCTCATAGTTATGTTATGACCTTTTTGCCTTTTAGAGCCTGTCCCGTTAAATTAAAATTTGAGACTGAGGCCATTAATCGTAGGAACCATCGCCTATTCCATACAGGGGTGTTCACAGAACAACCGATGTTTTTTGAAGCTGTGTAGAAATCAATAAGGTTCTAGTGAATAACTCCAAGTCAAATCACATAGGCAGGCTAATCGTAATTTTGAGCAAAATTTGTGAGCAGAACTTTTAATCATGTTTTTATTTTACCACTGCTATTCCGATATATGATTCTTTATTTAGTTATAAGAAAATCTTTGCCAGACCAATTTGCCAAAAAAATGTGTTGGTATTCTTGATATTGGTTCAATCTGCTGCATTTTAATAACCTGGCCGGTGCTCCATGACGTTCAAGAATAACATATTTGAGACTAGAAAAAATCATCTGGGTATTTATTGTAATGACACAAGTTTTAGTTGTTACAATAACTACCCATGTACCGAGTTGACGACGTGGTTTACTTGGGTTTGTGTGATGAGAGCTGTACCTACTTTGGACTTAAGTTTGGCATGTTTTATTTGTATTTAAGTATGTATTTCTCTAAGTAAGTACCGTTTATGGTAAGTAGACATCGATAGTATAGGTATAAACATAACGCTTAGTTTGGGACCAGGCCAATTTGTGTTAGATTTAAATATCAAAGTTATACTAACAGCTCGGGCGAGTGCTTCATCAGCGACTCCGACGTGCTCATCGCGCTGAACTTGAGAGCCAGAGAAGTGACCTGGCCGGGCAGCACGGGGTAGTAGTACAGCGAGGACTGCGGCATGTCGTCCGGGTGATGCAGGTATACCTGCGGATACGACAATTAAGACATTGATTTTGTCTCTATGTCCTCTTTCGGAAGTGAAGCTATCTCTTAACTAATTTGACGGTTCCTTGCACTGAACACATATAATTGTTAATGTTAATATTAATATCTAGATCAGTCCAGTCAAATCCCTAAACACGACTTACAATGTGTTAGTGAACAGTTTCTGACATGTAACTGTAACGTCCCCTTGGCTCACCCAACTCGCGATGGATTGGCTTCGACTGCTAACCCTATATCGGAACGGACAATACTGCGATGTAGTAATGACACCTCATCACCTAAACGTTTCGATAGGTACAGTAGGCTCCAAAAAAGCATGGATATTTTTGACAAACTAAATGCTCTGAGGGTGAATGCCGAAGGCATTTGCCTGCCTTCTTATTATAAGAAAAATATTTTTATCCGCAAGAGCAGTTCCATAGTTGTCAACATTACTATTCTTATAAACCCATACTTCCAAAATAAGATAATTATTTAAAAAACACTTTTCCAAAATCCAATTTATTCTCTCTGAACTTTTGTATCATGGCAATAATCATTCATTAATCGTTGTTAAATGTATCCTAATCATAATTTTAATCCTAAAACTGTATTTGCATGCATTTTATGTTTTACTCAGATAAATGACTTGATTGATTTAAAGCTATTAACCATTCGACCCCCGAACGTTTTAAAAGCCTGTCGATATTTATCATCACTTTTTTTTGTTCTCAGTATACTTTGAAGTAATGCGTTATTATCAAAATACTGTATTATCATCATCATTATCATCATCACCATCATCATCATCATCGTCATTTCAACCGAAAGACGTCCACTGCTGGACATACGCATTCCCCAAGGTTTGCCACAAGGATCGGTCTTGCGCCCTTGAATACAATGATTTCTCGCAACTTTAGCCACGTCGTCGGTCCACCTTGTTGGAGGGTAACCCACGCTGCGTCTGCCAATACGCGGCACGTGGCGACCTGGCGGCGTGTGCAGCCGGCACTGGCCGCGCTCAGCACTTCCACTTAAATCTAGCAATTCTTAGGGCCATGTCGGTGACTGCTTTTCGCGCGGATCACCATTAATTACTTCTGATTCGATCGCTCATCAATGTATTTTTATTGCTTGCGTTGTTACTCGTTTATTGATTTATTTACAAGATCGCAAATAATTGCCTTGCATATGGAAGGCATTCTTAAAAACACCTGGTAACTCAGGGGAAAATGCATTTTTGCAGTCTTGTGACGGGTTTTATTACCCTTTTTAAAGAACAGACATGACGTCGTCCCACGCTTTTAGAGTTCTCCAGAAATTTATACCGGATCCGGAAAGCTTCCGCAATACTAAGTAAGGCCCTGTAAATGGTTCAAGTTTACCTTAAAATTCCCTGACTAAAACTTAAAAGACTCAGAATATTGTTATTCACTAAGAAAAAAAACATGTTACCTTATACCCATTATACATGTTATTGCATAAGCCGTCATTGTCACTGACATTCTGTTTGAGCTGTATACCCAAGTCTGGAAATGGCCCGTTTTCCTAGAAAAAGAGCACGTCACTATTTTTTAAGTCGGTCAAGCGAATTAATGGGAATTAATATATTCAGCATGGAACGTTACATTAAATATGTTACCGACGCATTATTTTTGCACTCGTATCATTCACTTTAGTACTCACTCGACCTCGCCGTGGATACACTGTGAATTTTTCTGGATGCACAAACTTATAAATAATGGCAGCTCTTTCCGTTACGACTGGAGGATGAATGTAGAGGTATTGGTTTTGTACGCTGTAATAAAAATTGGGAATATAAATGAATGTGTGACCTAATTATTAGTAGGTACTCATTGTTTACTAAGGTTGGTTACTAAATTCCTGGTACGAGTATCCGCTTCACAACATTTTATATTGTATTGTATACCTATTATCTGCCTACTATTTCGTGCCCGAATTCAATTTTAAATACAGGGTGTATAGTAGAGGATCCGAATAGGGCACGACCTTCACAGGGCCCTAAGCTATTAGGTATCGATAAAAAGTATTTTCAACCGATTTCAAAAATAGGAGGAGGTTCTCAATTCGTCGGTATCTTTTTTTTATTATGTATGTTCCCCGATTACTCGAAGACCACTAGACCGATTTGAAAAATGTTTTCGTTATTTGAATAGGTATACTTTCTAGTTGGTCCCATTGTCAACATGTTAGGACCTGATGATGGGATCTTGGAGAAATCAAGGAAACTCCTCAAATATTATAGACACACCTATAGCGATTTTGGTATTTTTGACTGTTACTCGTGCATTTGCTTTTGAAAATTACTGGAAGTGGAACTGATGATGAAGACCACAGATGGCCACCGGGACTCCTTAACGGTACCTATTTAAAGGGTGGCGATAAGATATCTCGATTAAGGTAGTTGAGCGACGATGACGAAGCACATTTAATTGACAATGACTTACCTGCGGCGTTGCTTGCGGCGAGCTTGAAATTTTCTAAGATTCTCATTAATTGAGAAGTGAGACTACATAACAGCATAAATAGGATTACTAAAAAGTATTAAATAAAATAAAAGTTTAAAAAAACAAAAACCAGTCTTCAAAAATGCAAAAAATAACTTGTTATAAAATGGTAGGTAGGTGAGTCCAACTGAACTCGGCGTCCTACAACATTTAAAAGCAAAAAGCTGAATACAGTTGGACTGACCTACCTACCATTTTATAAGAAGTCATTTTTTGCATTTTTGAAGGTGGGCTTTTGTTTTTTTAATATATCAAAAATTTACTTTAAAAAAAATGTAATCACTTATTGAATAGACAATAATTACATACCAATCGAAAGTACGAGTACCTATGGAGCCTATAGAATATGGAGACGTTAGGTTGACTTTTTTACTATCATCGTAACTATTGGGTAGGCAGGTATGAACAGGTAAGTCGGAACTAATAATTTGCGCGAAATCTATCGTTTGCTTATTTTAAAGGCTTCATACTTTCGATTGGTAGGTACCTACTTATTTTCGTCCATTAAACAAGCAATTGCATTTTTCATCGGTCACTAAATAGCTGGGTTTTCCTCAAGAAACCCCAATAGCTGGCTATTGATAATGGACTCCATTATCTTAGAAAGTAGGGAGGTATTAGCGATTGGCCTGTAATTGGATGGGTCATAAATTATGATAAATTATAGGCAACTTCTGGATATGTTTATCCTTAAAATATGTAATATACTGAGTTGGATCTTGAATTGTACTCATCGTTTTCCGCAGAAAACGTCCCGCAATTTAAATTTAAAATTATCCCATATTAGCCGCGAGCAAAGCCGCGAACAAATGCTAGTTTTATAAGTCATTAACATTGAGTCTAATCAAATAAGTAACGTGTCAGATCTACATGCTATAAATCAACACGAGTTTTAATTAACACCTTCCACTGACATCACCGTCAATAATATGATTATCTTAAGATTAGCTGAAGCCCAGTTGGTAGTGACTCTGCGCCTACGAAGCTAGCAGTTCCGGGTTCGACTCACAGTAAAGGTTTAATATTTAAAAAAACACGCTCCCTTCCCGTGTGGTTGCTGGGTTAAAATATCCATGTCTTCCCATGGATGTCGTAAGGAGGACTAAGGGAATACAGGCTTGTTGTACTGAGGCGAAGGGCTTGCAACCTGTCAGTAATACACTGGTAAACATCTTAGCCTAATTGTTCAAAATGTTGTTACAGAATTATCAACATTGTTTAGAGTTCTTGGTAATTCTGTAGCTCTGCCTACCCCACTTTTTAGGAATGAAGGCGTGAGTTCATGTATGTTGTGTATACTCCGGAAAATCACCCACTACGTTTATTGGCTTATGGTCCCAAAAGCTGGTGGTTAAGTAAATTTCGATCTACAAAACTGGTAATATATTTGACCGCAAAGTTAATTAGGACTATCTAAAGAGCAAAATCATAGCTGCAGGCTTAAAGGGATGCCGCACGAGCTTTGCCTGTGCGTTGCTTCGTCGCAGCGCTGCGTTGTTCTACGTACAAATTAGGCGAGAAATACACAGAAGCGGCGCGGCGCAGGTAAGGCGCAGGTAGGCGTAGACGCGGCGCAAGCAAGGCACGTTAAAGCGGGGAAAAGTCGCAGGTGCGATGCTAAATTAGAAGAAGAGGCGAGCTAGCGAGAGGGAGTACGACGGAGTCACCGCGTCCTCCTCTTCTGTATAATTTAACATCACGCCTGCGACTTTTCCACGCTAAACGCGTCCTTACCTGCGCCGCGCCGCTTCTGTGTATTTCACGCTTTAGAACGACATGCCACACGATGCGTTGAAACACTTGCGTCACTGAGTATATTTTAAAACTATAGCGGCAACGCCTGTGTGGCGTTGCTCTTCTTTAACAAGCGTTCTTTTTACACAAATGCCCAAAAAAAGGAGTGTTATGTTTACAGGGTTCATGTATGTATGTACGATTATTTATTCCACCATGACTTCTGGCTGAGCCAATTTAATTGACTTAACATGTCATTAACATGTGACAAATCAAACCAGTCAACGTGCAAATCTACCTGTTCCAAGACAACTTGGATTTCAATGGTCACCTACCACTACATACATAATATATCACTATATCAGTCATATTTATCATAGAACCCTAGCCTAGTTTGTAGAGACCTGCCTACGAAGCCCTGCCTAGCCCTGGTCCCGGACAAATATTTGTGTGACAATCGCAAGTATTTGTTCTGAGACTTGGATATTTTTTATGTATTCAAGTTTGTATTTGTGCTGTTAAGGATTCAGTAGTTGTGAGCTTATCAAATCAAATCAATTTATTCAATATAGATTCATACAGAACACCTTTTGAACGTCAAAGATCATTTACAATTTACAAATAAACATGTTAACTTACGAACATAAATGCTGTTTTCACTAAGTCAAAAATAATAATTATTATTATAATATTTGAACTAGGAGGAGAAAAAAAAAAAAAAATGTATATGTCAGGATTATACAAAACAAATTCAAAAACCTATGTTTTTTAATTTGTTTTATACAATCCCGACATGTATTAAATAAAACTGGATTATATAAAACAAATTCAAAAACAGAGTATGTCAGTACAAAAAGAGAAAAAAAAAAAAAAAAAGGCTTAGGCTAATCGACATATATATATTTGACCGCAAAGTTAAGGACAATAAGGACAGTAACATTAAGAACTTAATATTTTTTAATAGCAACAATAAGTTGAAAAAATATGTTAACATAAACAAATACATAAGGCGTACTCAGAAACTAATAAAAAGTCAAAGGTGTATCAAAAACTATTCTAAAATGAAATTAGAGTTATCAGTTATGAAAAATAGGGTACTAATGTGCAATAAGAAATTAGACTCAGATATGACTGAACATGATTTAAATGTTCACAAATTAAATGCTGAAATAAATAGATTAAGTAATAACCTTGGGGACATCTCATTAAAATACTCAACGGCTCAAAGCGAAATCAAGGAGCACATGATGGCATTCACACAATTGCTGGAAAATAGTAGATATAATGAGGAGCGTTTTAATTCATTAATCAACAATGACCTTGGTATTTGTAATTGTTCAGAAACTGTACCAACAGCTGCAGTTCAGCCAGCTCAGCCAGATGTGGCCCTTGATACTTCTGAGCTATGTGCCCCAAAAATAATTTTAGATGACTCCCCTAGACAAATTAGAAATAATAAAACTATAATTTATTCGGATCAGATAGGGTCTGGAATGGGTTCGATGCTAAAAAATAAATTGACACAAAATGTCACAAATTATTGCTATCATAATGCAAGTCTCGTGCAATTATGTGATTTAATATCAAAGGGAAGTTATGACAGTTCTACTACTCTAGTGATTATAGTAGGTAACAGTCTTGGTATAGATAAGGCTAGTGTGGCTAGATTAATGTCAACATTAAACCTTATTGAAGTGGCCGGGATAGGTAAAATTATACTTTGTGCATTACCATATTCACAAAATATGCCATATAATTATAATAATAAAATAGCACAGTTAAATTCTTTGATGTATAATGCTATTTGTTGCAATAAAAAATATCATTTCTTTGACATAAATAAATTCATTAAGCGCCTCACGCTAACTTCTAACAAAATTAGTTTGCCAAAGAAATATATTGTGACTTTAGTAGAACTTTTGGCCTTTAATATAGAACCAAATAAATACAATAGTAGCACAAATGCCATTCCTAATCATTTAAACTAAAGTATAGGACAGCGGAAACACCTTTGAGTATAAATATAATTCACCAAAATATTCAAGGGTTTTCCAGCAAAGAATTAGAAATTGGATTATTTTTAGATTCTGAAAATGTACAAATTATGTGTGTTACTGAACATTGGCTTAGACCAGATCAATTAATTTTTGATTTTATTAATTTTAAATTAGTTAGTTTTTTCGCCAGAAAATCCGCCATTCATGGTGGTTCTTTAATAATAGTTAAAAATAACATAAAATCCAAAGAAAGGAAAGATATTGTCAGGCTATCTATAGAGAGGCTTGTAGAAATCTCTTGCATAGAACTAGTAAATTACATAATCATTTGCGTTTACAGACCACCATCAGCTGATTTCAGCATGTTTGAATCTACAATGGAAAATGTGTTAAAATTAGCATGTAAAACTCAAAAGCATGTTATTGTCTGTGGAGACTTTAATGTTAACTTACTGGAACCGTCAAATAATACTATTAAGATCTTAAGTGTATTTAAATCTTTTAATTTAGATAATTTATTCCTTGAACCTACACGGATAGGTGTTTCAAGTGCTACTTGTTTAGACAATATTTTTTGTAATTGCGAATGGTTGGATAAGGAAATATTTAACTGCTTTAATTCTGACCACAGTGGTCAAAAGGCTTCTTTTTTAAATGATTTTCATCAAGAACCACAGACAATAACATACAGGCCCATAACTAGCAATCGTTTGGATTTATTCAAAAATGAAGTTCAGAGTAACCTTTGTGGGTTATCCTTTTCACATAATGATTCTAATAGTATTTATAATGATTTGTTTGGTGTAATTCTTCATCAATTTAATAATAATTTTAAGATGAAAACTATTTCTGGGTCAAAAACTAAGTTTAGTGAATGGGCTACTGTAGGCATTCATAGAAGTAGAAATAGGCTATATGAACTATATAAAGAGAGGGAGGAGAACAAGAATGCTGACTTCTTAGTTTATGTTAAGAATTACTCTAGGACCTTTAAGCAAGTTTGCTTGACTGCTAAGTCAAATTTTTTAGGTCTTAAGCTCAAAGCTTCTGACAATAAAGTAAAAACTGTGTGGAAAATAATAAATAGAGAAACGGGTAAATCAAAAACTCGCGATAATCAAATCACCATAAACAAGGGTGACAAACAAATCATATCAAACAAAGACGTGGCCTTAGCGTTCGAAGATTATTTCTCCACCATAGCCATTAATACCACGAAATGTCTTCAATCATCTGCGATTGGAGCTCAAAAATTACTTTGTGGTAAGGTTACTAAATGTAATTTAAGTTTTGATTTTAGCCATGTAGACTCATTTTCAGTCGTAAAGGTATTTAAATCACTCAGTTTAAAAAAAACCGAGGATTTATGGGGAACGTCAGTTAAAGTCATCCATCATATCATAGATATAATTGCACCACACTTAGCTTTAATCTACAATAATTGCATTTCAGAGGGGGTCTTTCCAAATCTTATGAAATATAGTAAAGTCATACCACTTTTTAAATCGGGCGAGATGAGTGATTTAACGAATTTCCGTCCCATTTCTATTCTACCTGTTTTAAGTAAAGTTTTTGAAAAGTTAATGTTAAAAGATATGTTAGGTCACTTCAATAGAAATAAACTGCTTAACAGTAATCAGTTCGGCTTCACCAGAGGACGATCCACAACTGACGCAGCATCTGTACTCATTAAATATATATATAATATTTGGGAGAAATCTTGTGATGCAATAGGAATTTTTTGTGACCTTTCCAAAGCTTTCGATTGCGTAGATCATGAGACTCTTATATTAAAATTAGAACATTATGGTCTGTCAATTAATTCTCTAAATCTTATGTCTTCATATCTTAGTGATAGAACACAAACGGTTGTGGTAAACAAAACACAGTCCATGGGAGCAGCTATTAAACTAGGTGTGCCTCAGGGCTCTATATTAGGTCCTTTCTTATTTTTGGTTTATATTAATGACTTACCACGCACGGTAGATAACCTTTGTGATATTGTGCTATTTGCTGATGATACATCATTAATTTTCAAGGTAGAACGAAAATCCGTCGATTACAGTAGGATAAATGCCACGCTAGGTAAAGTACTTAATTGGTTTACTAGTAACAATTTGCTACTCAATGCTAAAAAAACTAAATGTGTTAGGTTCGCTTTGCCTAATGTTAGACCAGTAGAATCCAGTTTATTTCTAAATGATGAGTGTTTGGAAATGGTAGATAAGGCGCTTTTCTTAGGGATAACTATAGATAAAAACTTACAATGGAGTCCCCATATAGCAGTACTAGCAGGCAAATTAAGTTCGGCAGCTTATGCTGTTAGAAAAATCAGGCAACTTACCAATGTTGAGACAGCTCGCTTAGTTTATTATAGTTATTTTCATAGTGTTATGTCGTACGGTATTCTGGTTTGGGGAAAAGCTGCTGACATACAGACTATATTCGTGTTACAAAAAAGAGCCATTCGTTCTATATATAACCTTAACTCCCGTGATTCCTTAAGATTAGTATTTAAAGAAATTTGTATCTTAACAGTAGCGTCACAATTTATTTATGAGAATATAATTTATGTCATTAAAAATCAAGACTCTTTTGTTAAGAATTGTGATATACATAATTTGAATACAAGAAATAAAAATAAAATTGCTATTAAAAAATTTCGTGTCCGTAAGGTTTATAAATCATTTGTAGGTCAATGCATTATTTTCTATAATAAATTACCTGACTCAGTTTTAAAGTTACCATTTCCAGTACTTAAAAGTTACTTGAAAAAGTCGTTGATGTCTAAGGCTTACTATAGGGTCGAGGACTATCTAACAGATAAAAATGCTTGGCCTAAACTTAACTAAACACCTAAATAACTGATTAATAAAATAGGCATAAAATATGTAAATATTGTATATCTGTGCCTCCTGTGACAAGTGATACAACTCGAAAAACACGATTTTACAGGAGAGCGAAAACAAGTTAAAAAAAAATACTGCTCTTAAATGAATATATTTTTTTAAACATTGCTATTGATTCTTATATCATATAATATCACTTTATTAACTGGTTTTACAAAAATATTGATACTAGTTATAGTTTTTGAGATATTCGAAGAAACGTACTTTATGTATCATTTTACATTTCAGATTGAGCTCCATTTAACTCGTGTAAGATGATACAACTCGAATTGTATTATTTAACACATAAAAGTGTAATCAAGGAGCTCTGGTCAATATTGATACAACTTGTTTTAAAAGCTACTTTTTTCTATTATTTCTAGAGTTAGAGGTTTAACTTATATATATAAGTTGTAGGGAATTGAATAAGTAATCTTTCTTAAGACGAACGGACATAATAATACGGATATTTAGTGAGTTGTATCACTTTTCACAAAAAAAAAAAGTAAAATAAACCGTGAGTAATGTTATATATCGAGTTATTCCTAGGTCTGATTACGAAAAAACTTGTGTCAAATAATACAAGTATTTAAAACAAACGATTGCAATCATGATAACTTTATTTTTTTATATACTATGGAATAAAGGAACTAAACATGAAATTGACGGGTAAATAGAACAACGGTCTATGTGATTTAAGGACGAAATCGTTTTTATTGTATTTTTTATTTCCGAAAGCCGAAAGACGTCCACTGCTGGACATAGGCCTCCCCCAAGGCTCTCCACTCAGACCGGTCTTGTGCTTTTCGCATCCACCGCATTCCCACGATCCTTACGAGGTCGTCACTCCATCTTATTGGAAGCGTACCTACAGCTCGTCTTCCGGTCCGCGGACGCCACTCAAGAACCTTCTGACCCCATCGGCCAGCAGTCCTGTGAGCAATGTTCGGGCTATATCGGTAACCTTAGTTCTACCTGCGGATATCATCATTTCTGATTCTATCACGGAGATAAACCCCGAGCATAGCCCTCTCCTTAGCCCTCTGAGTGACTTTAAGCTTTCTTATGAGGGCCATTGTTAGCGCCCACGTCTCAGATCCGTAAGTCATCACTGGCAACACACACTGGTTAAAGACTTTTGACTTCAAACACTGCTATAATTTGGACGAAAAGATGCTGCGACGCTTCCCGAACGCTGCCCAGCCGAGTCGGATTCGACGAGTGACCTCTTTCTCAAAGTTAGACCTACCTAGCTGGACCCTTTGTTCCAGGTAAATATTGTCATCAACAACTTCGAGCGCTGAGCCTCCGACTATCATGGGAAGAAGTGTGGTGGTTCTCTTCTTCAAGAAAAGTGATAAAACCTTGCTGAAGAATTATAGACCCATCTCACTTCTGAGCCATGTTTAAAAATTGTTTTCGAGGTTTATCACAAATCGTCTCGCATGCAGGTTTGACGATTTCCAGCCTCCCGAACAAGCCGGTTTCCGAAAAGGTTATAGTACCGTAGACCACATACATGCGCTGCGGCAGGTAATACAGAGGACCGAAGTGTATAACCTCCTCCTTTGCCTTGCATTTCTGGACTACGAGAAAGCCTTCGATTCGATCGAGACCTGGGCTGTGCTGCAGTTTCTCCAGCGGTGCCAAGTTGAATAACGATATATCAAAGTGTTGAATTGTCTGTGCGAAAACGCCACTATGTCCGTAACGTCCGACTACAGGACCAGAGCACGAAGCCTATTCCTCTGCAGCGGGGAGTCAGACAAGGAGATCTTGTGATCTCTCCGAAGCTGTTCACCGCTGCATTGGAGGCCGCTTTTAAGGTTCTGGACTGGAGACTCAAAAAGGATAAAGACATGTAGAGGCTTCCCGCAAGAGGGTTGCCTGTCACCACTCATGGTGTCTCCTACTAGATTCGCTCATTAAAGAAACCAACAGGAGAGGTATACACAAGCAAGCTTACTTATATGACGGGGTACTGCTAGTTTGGGTAATACCCTAAAGGCCGAACCCTATATTTAAAACGAGGACAGATAGGCTATTTGGATATTTTGGATTAAAAATAGATACATTTTGTATAAGCAAATATCAAGCCTTATCTAACTTCCCCTCGCACTTTATACCTCAGCACCCGACCAGAGACAAACCATTTTATTCTGAACCTTTACAAAACTCTGTCACAACAAAGTAATATTATTAGACCTTACTAAATATTAATATATAAATATTACACTTTATTATGACACGTTTCTTTCTATAGAAAGTATCAATAGATTTGTTTGGATAGTAATTGTATCACTATGCATCAAACTTTACAGGTTTTAAATGTTCGTAATATTCTTACATTTTTGATACAACTGACTTGTGCCATAAGACATTATTGCAAAAATTAGGAAATATTTGGTGACATTTGATATAAATCGATTTGTATCACTTAACACAAACCAAAAAAAGCAAATATAGGTTTAATTTTTGGTCTAACTCAATTTGTAACTTTCGAAATACGCAAAACTCTGGTGATAAATGATACAACTCAACTTATATCAAAAAACACGACTTTTGAAAGGTAAATTAAAATCGTGAGTAATAATACAATTTTAGATATATCACCAGGCACGAAGAATTTTTTTATTTTTTGTTTTTTGGAGTGTTTTAACTAGAGAAATAGCATTAATCACTCAAAATTGGAAAAAAAATGGTTAATTGTATCATTTTACACGAAAGTATCTTGGGAACTAGAAGGCCTAGGAACACGGGAGTTGGAGCAAAAGATGCGTAATTTTTTTTCAAGTTGATTCATGAAAAAAACCGCAAATTGCTACAACTCGAGTTGTATCACTTGTCACAGGAGGCACAGATATTGTCTAGGGGACACGGTTTCTGTAGGAGAATGTATCGAAACTTTGTATGTGGTGGTTGTCTTGCACTGTCATAGGAAAGTATATATATATTTTTTAATATATATACATATTTTATATAAATATATTTTTTTTTTATTACTACTTCTTATTACTCCCTATGAAAATTCTTAGTTTTGACACATTTTCTTGCACAAGCTACGCTTGAATGTTTTTTATTTTTATTTTTATTTTATGTTAAATTCATTGTTTTATATCATGCTAGGTTAAGCTTTATAATTGTATAATATCATAAGTTTTAAAAAACGACTGACTGTTGAGTTTCTTGCGGCGTTTCTTCTCAGCAGTGGTCTCTTGCGAAGCGCTGGTAGATTTTGACGTGTAAAAGTGCCCGTGCGGCCTAATTACTGAATAAACATCTTTTATCTTTTATCTTTTATCTTTTATCATCCAATCTACACAAGCAAAGCAATTCAAATCAGTACCTTTCATTTTCAAACATGTCTTTCTGCTGTACTGTGTTGAAGGTGAAACAAAGTCCTTCACTGGTGAGCACCTTACTGAATGTTGCACCATTTACATAATTAGTTCCGCGCCAGTTTACGGTAAATCTTATAGTTTCTTCTAGAGTTGGTGCAATCTGAAACATCACATTTCTTCATGTCATTTTCTCTGTCAGCCAATGAGAGTATTACAAGCATATCTTTTTTTAACTTTGACCATTCATGACATAAAATTACAGAGAAACTGCGTCAGTCTAGACGTAAACGTATAGACGTTTATAGAATATGTTTAAATTACAATGATAATAACCTGGAAGACAACTTTATGATATTTCATAATTGGATCTACGAATGGTCATGAATAGTTAAACGGGCTCTATTTTACTCGTTAAAACAATCGCTTTTGACATGACATCATTTTTAGGGTTCCGTACCAAAATTGTAAAAAATGAACCCTTATGGTGAGACTTCGGTGTTGTCTGTCTGTCTGTAGGTATGTCACAGCAGTTTTTCTCCGAAAGTATAATAGCTATCTTGAAATTTGCCATAGTTGTTTATACAACTATTATTATTGAGTAATTTCATTTGTTTTTACTAATTATTCAGTAAAAACAAATGAAATTACTTTTCTAAATATTTGAAAACGGTTCCAGAGTGGGGTGTTTAAAAATGAAAGTGATTTGATTAAAGAAAACGGGTAGTTATATTAAAGGGGCCTACACATTTCAAAAATATTATATCCAAAAAAATTACCGTTACCCTTATCTCCGAAGTGCATTTATGAAAAAAAAAAAACGATTTTTACGCAAAAATAAAATATAGATGTCAAATTTTAGAGTTTTGAAAAAAATATCAAAAACCTTTAAAAACCTCAATTTAAATTAAGGCTGGTCTAAATGGACCTTATTGCAGTTCATAACAAGTTCATAACAAAATGAGTATTTTCTTTTGCGTTTTCCAACTATATTATCTTGAATACAGAAAGGGTTCCGCACGGTTTAAGCACGAGTTGGACTCGCGCACCGAAGTGAAGTGTGTAAAAAATCAGAAATTAAAAAATGCGCTGTACGATAATAGAAAATTGAAGGTGATTATATTAATTAAAAATACTAACAAACCTAAATCCGGAGTAGTTGAATTAGTAAATACAACTGACTCTATATCGCCTTTAAACGCGGTAAACTCATTTTTTGTAAGTACGAGTATAGGGAGATCACTTGCTGAGGCTTTAATTTTGGACTCAAACTGATCTTCTAATTTCTTTGCGCTTTTACCGATTAACCAAACCTCTACCTCATTCATAATAATGCCTATGGATAAGAGCGAAAATGTTCTCCCTTATCAGCAAGTTGAAAGTAAATTGCGCATCTGTATGGGACGGTATAGTCATCATCATCGTGTCAGCCGAAAGACGTCCACTGCTGGACATAGGCCTCCCCCAAGGCTCGCCACTCAGACCGGTCTTGTGCTTTTCGCATCCACTGCGCGGGACGGTATAGGTTTACTAATTAACAGATACAAACGTACTTTGATAAAACCTCTGCTACATATTTGTAACTTTACAGAGGCTTCTTCTACAGGGTTTAACAAATCAATTATCCTTCCTATATTCAAAAGTGGTGTGGATAGGGATTGCGTTAATAACTATAGTCCTAGCTCTTTCCTACCAACTGCATCTAAAATTATGGAAAAAGCAATTAATAACAGCCTTGCTAATTATCTGGAATCAAAAAAACTTTCTCCTTACCAATTTGGTTTCAGAGCCAGTAGATCGGCTGTTCACAAATTTCTGTTTATCGAACCTTGACTCTAAGAAGAAAATCGTTAAAGACTGGCTTAACTCGAAATAATTTAAAAAACCGGCCAAGTGCGAGTCGGATTTGCGCACGAAGGGTAAGGGTTCTGTACAACATTAGAAAAAAAACGGCAAAAAAATTACTTTTGGTCTATGGGAGGCCCCTTAAATATTTATTTTATTTTAATTCAATCTTTACTTTTAAAGTGAATATACAAATAAATATTCTGTGAATATTTCAAGTGTCTCCCTGTTGCCGATATTAATATCGAGCGAAAAACGGCAAAAAAATCATGATTGTTGTATAGAAGCCCCCATTAAATATGTAATTTATTCGGTTTTTAGTATTTGTTGTTATAGCGGCAACAGAATTACATCTGTGAAAATTTCAACTGCAACTAGCTATCACGGTTCATGAGATACAGCCTGGTAACAGACAGACGGACAGACAGACAGACGGACAGCGGAGTCTTAGTAGTAGGGTCCCGTTAATACTTTATTACGCATAACATTTTAAAGATAATGCGCAATATAATAAAAACATTTTTTTTGTTTGTTAGGTTGTTAGACTTTCAACGTTGTCCCATTGTCACCAGATCTGAATCTGATGAGGGGACCGGTGAGGAAATGAGGGAACTCTTGAAGTCGTAAAACTAAGATCATTCTTCCAATTTTTAAGATGTGTATACATATTTTAAAAAACCGGATCTTATTTATGAATCTCTTACCTTTATAATGTTGTGAATAGTAGATTCATTGGTGATGTTGCTTCTTATTACATGTGAGTACTTGTTATAAGGATCACACACCAATAAAGCGTCATCTAACATCTTCAATTCACTCTCCACACTTTAAAAAACAGTCATTTTTTAATCCAATACAACCTAAATGGCTGTTAATTTTTTTTTTTGATATATAATGAGTGATTTTCTTGTCTAAGATTTTTGTTAAGAAGAAACAAACGCAAAAAAAAATGTAGACATACGCGTCATTTGGAAATTCTCCATGTCCATACAGGTATTGATGATATTTTGTGTATTGTTTCTTATACTCAAGTTGACTCACTTTATTTTTCATCTGGGGACAAATAGTCACTGACGGAAATGGCACCTGAAAAAACAAAAAAAACACATCAGACAAATAATTCAATGACAACTTGGTTGGCTTGGTCAGTATGCACATTATACAATTATATTCAGTCTAGGTGAAATATTTGCTAATGTTCTGAGAACACACCGTTTTGTGTTGGATATAGCACATCTTACATGGGGTGCTAAAAGATATAAGTATAGTTAATCTAGTTGCGAACCAATCATTGTGCACCTAATTTAACTGACAAAAACTTTAAAACGTAATCTATAACTTAAAATTACTATTTTTATAATAAGCTTGTAAAAAAAAACATATGTTAAAAACTTGTTTTAATACAATGAACCGGCCTCATTAAGGAGTTTCGTTGGCTTTTCATGGATCCCATCCGATATAGCCCAAACACACAAATGAGCCAGAATTCACAGAATACTCGCCAAGACTTTGATGCTTGCTTTGACAAGCTTTAAGCTTATAAAATTAATAGAGTGGTGACTAAATTCAATTCAAAATTGTTACAACATTCTTATACCGCAACATACCTCTTCGACGGGCATCATTCTCTCGTTGATTGTCACAATGACGGGGCTGTCACACCACTTGGACCAGACTTTCAGGATCAGGAAGAAACACAGAGCCACGCTGATCACGAACATGAGCAACCAAAACATCCTGAAATTCACAAAAACTGTCACAACATCCATAGACGACAAAAGATGCTTAGAATACAACTGGTAATGTTCGCTATCTATAAATTGTCTGGAAATAATCAGAAAGTATAATAAGGATAAAATAACTGTGTAGCTCGAAAATTATAATACCTTTTAGCCACTTAAAACCAGACAACATCCTAGGCTAAAGCTCATTTAAAATGTTTATATTATAGGGACGATTATTTATCACGCAAATAAAAAAAGGCCTATTTACAAAAATGCTAACAAAATTTACAAGAGTTCTACTCAATACTAAGGTATTCTGTCTCAGAGTGAATAATTGGTATAAATAATAATTTCTCTAATTTCTCGTACAATTGCAAGTTGCCCGCTGGCTTACATATTATCTCCTAATTATGAAAATCATCAGGTTAGTTTAATCACGTCCACTGCTGGACATTGACAGAAACTCATAATATGATACAGAGTAAAACAGAATTCTTCCCTTTTTCGTACCTCTAAACTTTTTTTGTCTTAGTTTTATTTTTGTTATCAGTTTAAACATTTACTGTGAGAACCTGTTTAGAAGCTTTTACATTACCAAACAAGAACAAATGGAAATCTAGTTATTTTTAGTTAGATATCACTTTATTGTCATGTTTTATTTAGACGAAGCGAAAGTTATCAAAAGTCTTACCAAACCTTTGTAAAATTGCGAAACCTACACAAATATTACATTTTATGTTTAATAATACTTCTCTACTGTGCTGAGGCCAATTTGAGTCACGTAGCGCAAGCCGTGCAACGTCGTGTTCTTCGAAAAGTCCAAAAACAGCTCAGTGACAAGGAGTTTGTGCCTTTTCTTCCGATGTTCTTTCTTCTGGCTGAGGTCATCATACTTTTCAGTCACAACTCCTTCATCACTAAAATTTAGGTAAGAGATTTTTAAACGAAGTTGCGTAACATGGGTTTCGTACAGTCAGTCAATTCGATTCCTAGGCCATAGTGTTACTATGTCAAAGTAACGCAGTAAGTCAAATCAAATGAAGTCTCTTCCAATTAAATTGATGACATCACTTTGTAGTTACGAGGGGCGTTCAATAAATTCTCGGTATGAAAAGGAAAACAAAAGCATACGATTAATGTTTATTCTTCATTTTTCTATAGATTTCCGGCCTATGTTTATACACTTAATAAGATCTGTCAATTAGTTCTTTTAACCCCTCATAAATATATTTTTTGTCTTTGGTGTCAAAATGCTCTACCACCGCTGCCATCAACGCTTCATCATTAGAAAATCGATCTCCACAAAGGTTTTTAAGGTTGGGACACAAAAATAGTTGCTGGAGGCCATGTCTGGACTGTACGGCGGGTGAGTAATAGTTTCAAACCTAGATTCAAGAACAGCAGCCTTGGCCACATGAGCAGTATGCACAGGGGCGTTGTCACGAAGAAGCAGCACTCCTCTGGTCAATTTTCCCCTCCTCTTCACTTTGATTGTTTCCCGTAATTGGCGTAAAATTTGTAATATTTAAAATCCTTTTCTGTATAATCTATTAATATTATCCCTTCACAATCCCAGAATATTGTCGCCATGATCTTGCCAGCTGAAGGGACGACTTTGAATTTCTTGGCATGAGGTGTTCCTTTAACGTGCCACTGCATCGACTCTTGTTTGATCTCAGGGTCATAATGATGAACCCAAGTTTCATCTCCGGTAACAGTTTTTTGGAGCAAACTATCAGGGATTTTACCACACAGCTCGATGAAGTTGGAACAACAAGCAACGCGCGTATGCTTCTGAAACGGTGTCAACATTCGTGGTACCCATCTCGCACTAACTTTGGACATGTTAAGACGATCGTGGATAGTATCATGTATTGTTCCAATAGAAATATTGGTTTTTTGTGATATAGACCTAATCTTCACTCGACCATCTTCCAGTATAATTTTCTCCACTTTTTAATGTTTTTTGGTGAAGTAGCTTCAACAGGCCGACCAGGTGCTCGATGCTCCAATTTTATTAACATTGTAAAATCGCTTATGGTGATCAACTGATCACGTTTGTTCAGCAGTAGCAGAAAAATAGCAGAACGAGTGGGCTTCAATTTTACTTTTACTTTAGGGGCCAGTATTAAGAAGTTTATTAAAAAGGTTTGCAAGATACCAATACCGAGAATTTATTGAACGCCCCTCGTACATAGTGACCCGGGATCAATTCATTTGACTGTACATTAAATAGTTACCGCCGTAGTTAGAGCCATTAACTGTAAAACTTATGTTCGACAAATGTATACTTATTTGTACATTTAATATAAGCACGGAGAGCATAATACTCAAAAATACAAGAAACACACAAAGTTGACGGATTTCCTATTCCACGAAAAGGCGCCGCTTTGCCTTACGATTACATCAATCAAATAGAAGGGGTTTTCTGTGTTTGTCGTTTTTGTAAACTATGAATAAACTTACTTCATTTTGCGGAACAAACTGTTCGCTGTCACGTTCCTCGATAAACTAAAAGCCAACGAAATAAAAACACATTAGAACTCGCAATTACTAATTAAGCTAAGAGCCACTAGTAATTAAAATGACGGTGTCGGCATTATATACCTTTATGCCGTATTATTACAAAAGTCTTGTCTATAATGTCTATAAAAAGGATTGAAGGCAGGGGCAATACATACATACATACATAAAATCACGCCTGTTTCCCAGAGGGGTAGGCAGAGACGACTTCTTTCGACCTGCTACGATCCTGACAAATGTCTTTCGCTTCTTCCACATTCATACATCGAGTCATGCACGCACGTCGGTTTCGGGTACTTAAGATTCGGCCCTTTTCCAGTATTAATCAATTAAATCGATTAATCATGTAATCTACACCATACACCAAGATCATGTGAGGCGTCCCCCAGAGAAGTAGTCTGGGTCCGACCCTATTTAACTAATATATCCTCACTAAGCTTAACATCGAACACGATCATGCCATATGCTCGTTTGTATTGAAATTTGTAATTTAGTAGGCTTACTATAAAATTCAGTTCTAAGATAATAAAGTCCCAATATTTATTTTGCATGTTCCACCGACACTCATTTCATAGAATATAGATAGGTAAGCGATGGCAAAAATTCTGGGGTCCAAGTGAAAAAGGGCACAAGTCTTTTTAATATCAAGTGTAAAATATATTATACTCCGTTTACGTATAAACCCTTTTTAGGGTTCCATAGTCAAACTAGGAACCGTTATATTTTCGCCATGTCCGTCCGTCCGTCCGTCCGCAGCCTGGCTCAGAGACACTTAGTACTAGAAAGCTGTAATTTGGCATGAATATACATAATATTAGTCACGCCAAAAATGTGGTAAAATAAAATATTGAAATAAAAAGGCGATGACAGTTTTCCACTGGCAAAGTTAAGTTTGTCGCGAGGTCTAATTTGATTGTAGTAACTGCGTCGGAACCCTACACCGAGCAGCTCTTCCCGGTTTTTTATTAGAAGTTAAGTCGACTTATACCCTTTTTCACAAGGTCTCCAGAAATGGAGTATTAATAATAATGATGGTTGCAGTAGTGAAAAACTTTAATGTTGAAGCTATTGTTTGTCTATTAACTAATTTGTGAAACTGAAATACAGACCATTCGTCATTAAGCTTAACCGGTTCTTAACTTCGTGTTGTGTTTTTTAAAGGGAATAAAATGTTAAAGGTTTTCTAGTTGGTCTAGTTGGTAAAATAAATACAAGAATAACATATAACATCGATAAAAATCAGTAAAGTGCGAGTCGGGCTCGCTCCCCGGGAATTCCGTACCGCTGCATTGTAGGTATCACATAATAATATTCTGATTTGAATTTCAGCCCAATCACACTCTACTTTAGTAATAGTACATTGTGCATCAAGGGTAGTATGAAGGGAATTACTAACGAGAGTGTTAGAATGACTTTTAATGACTCGAGTTAGTAATCCCCTTACTGCCTGTGATACACACAATGGTTTTCATCACATTTGCGAGGAAAAAAAACAAAGAGAAAACACTTTAACTCTGCAAAATATAAAGAAATAACTTTTGACGAACGAGAACGTAAATGGAAACGATTTTTTTTTTGTGACCTCTACCACAGATAATAACTGCGTTTAGTTTCGACCTGGGTTCGAGCCAGATTTAGCCAATTTGATAAAAATGTATAATTACTAAAATTAATGATAAATGTTCATATAAACTTGAAATAGATATAAAAATAATGAAGTTTAATGAAGCGTATAGGTTTTGTGTAATGTAAGTTAGTCTATAGCTAATTTTTAAAGATGAAATTAGAAACCGATTTAATTTTTGGCTGAAAATTAAACCTCCTTAGTCAGAAATGATGTACGAAAGAGTTGCAAATTTTAAAAAGAAAGTCATTACTCCCTAGGGATGACAAACTCGCCATAATTCCCGCGGGAACAATTTAGGCCATTGTCCTTCTGTATACAGGCATGGAATAACACCATTTACGAGCAAGTGTGATGAAAATTACTAAAGTAGAGTGTGATTGGGCTGAAATTCAAATCAGAATATTTTATTTCTTGTTTTTCTTCTGGGTTTGTAACCGACAAGGGTTCCGTATCGCCGCCGCACTGTTATTATTATATTCCGATTTGAATTCGATTTAGAATTGAATCAGTGCGAGCCCAGCGTGATCATTTTTAGTACCTATTTGTACTATTATAATCCTACCAAATTTACGCTTGTATTTTATACCGTTTTACGACACCAACAAAAATGAAAATACATAAAAAATATTTTATTTTATGGGGTCCTTTAGTATTTCACTTGCCTTAAAAAATAATTAATGATAGTGTAATGTAATGACTAATGTATGACATGATGTATTGACTCTAACATAGGTTGAAATCTAGTTTTATTGTTACTAACATAATATGGACTGTCCGAAACAAAAGATTTATTTATTGTTTTATTTTAAAAAAAGTTAGGAAATCTGCCATTATGACGCATAAAGAAAAAAACTGCTTTTAAAATTTAGGATGGCACGGACGAACAGCGTATGCATAATTAATGGGATGCCTGGAAATATTACCTACGTTGGAGTAATTAACCCGTAATACCGTAATACACTTCTGTTATTTCTGGAGGTAAAGGGCGGAGAAAGTAATACACGGCTGTCTTTAACTGAGCTATAATCCAGACAGGTTTACGCGGGTAGCACCACACGGTGACATGCCGACGTCTGAAACCTACCCTCTATTCATTAACTAACATCCCTCCACCAATAGTTTAACAACCGTTACCAGCTATTTAGGAAATTATAAGTACAATATTTAACAAAGTAATTTTAACCCTAAAAGTATTTCTTATAATCTATAGGCTTCCGAGGTCGCTTAGGTCGAGCTGAAGGCTCGGTCTCCATAGGGGAAGTCTCTCTCACTGCCTCGTCTAGTGCGCCCGCGGTACTGCTCTGTGGGATACCTCTTGGGTCCGCGGGGTTCACCGTGGTTGCAAGAGCGTCTGGCTCTTGACAATCCGCCCAAGTCTCCGGCTCCGATGTTGCGGCACAGCCCACCGTTTCCAAATCTCGGGTTTCAGGAAGATCGATCGGAGACGGCCCGGGTATGCCTTTTGTTAGAATAACCAAAGGCGGCTGGTCGCTGGTTGACTCCGTAGACGGCGCCTGATTGATGCTTGTATGCCCGTAGTGTTCGCTTCTAACCGAATCCCCAACCATAACAGAGTCGCTCTCTTTTCTGTCATCACACTCACTCTCTCCCCTAAGTTGTCGTAATTGATTTTTGTGTCTTTTTATTGTTCTATGTGATGTGTCCAAATCGACCAAATAAACTGACCTTCCTAGTTTTTTTTTAATTGTTCCTTTTGTCCATGAAATATTTTGTCCGTTATACATTTTCACTAACACTAAATCATTGATTTCAAAATCGATGTTTCTACTGCCACGATGGTGTTTCACCTGCGAACACTGGTTCTTGTTGACCGTATCTGACAGTGCTGTGTCGGATGCGGCTGGCGGGGGCATTAACAGATCAAGCCGACAGCGCAAATTCCTACCAAATAAGATTTCTGCAGGAGATCGATTTGTTGTTGAGTGTTTGGAATTCCTGTAGTAGAACAAAAATTCTTTTAATTTTAAACCTAGGTCTCTGTTTTGTGTACCTGATAAAATAATTGACTTAAGCCCTTTTTTAACAATTTTCACGTAGCTCTCAGCTTGCCCGTTGCTAGCGGGATGATACGTGGGGCTTGTAACGTGAGTGATACCACTAACTGAACAAAATTTTTCGAAATCACCGGACACAAAGGAAGTTCCATTATCCGTACACAGAGTATGTATTAGCCCAACAACGTTTCCACATCTGTCTCGATTTTACAATTTTGTACGGAACAAATTTCTAGGTTAAACTTGGCTATGAAGTCTCGGCCTAGTAAGGGAGGCCCTCCGTTTTTAACCACAAACACTTCTAAATCCTGCTTATTTTTTTTATAACAAAAAGGTAATCTTGTTGTCCCCAAGCAATGAATCAAAGTCCCGTTATAACTTCGTAAAATTTTGTTGTTTTCAGTCAATGGATAATCACTAAAATATTTGGCGTACATTAAGTCGGATATAGCCGTAACAGCTGATCCGGTATCAATTTCAAATCTTAAGCAAATATCATCAACAACAATAGATTCCTGCATAGGTTCTCCCTGGTGGCTGCGAATGTTACAAATTAACTGCTTACCATCGTCATCATCCGAACAGCACTGCAAGAAACACTGATTTGCATTTCCTTTGCTGGAGTTGCAAACCTTTTCCAAATGACCTTTCGAGCCGCACTTCCTACAAGACGAATTTCTAAATTTACACCTTTTACTTTCGTGTCCAAAATATCCACAAACCGAACACTGCACTTTAAACTTGGGATCCTGTACGGTGTGCGCGCTGCCGGCCGCCATGTCCCGTGGGTAGCGCGGCGAGCGAGCTGCACTAGCCGGCGGCCGCGCCGCCATTTTGTGCACGTCGATCAACTGCGCTGACGCGGCGCCTGGCGCCGGGGTAGCTCGCCCCGCTGTCTGCTGTGCGCCCTCCCGGGCGCAGCGAATACTCTCCGCTAGTTGTACTGCCTTCTCTATGGTCAGCCCTTCCATTGGTTCCCTGAACAAACGCTCCCGTTCTGCCCCACCGGCCATGCCCAGAACAAAACGGTCCCTTAGTGAGTCTTCCAAGCTTCCTGGTGCAAAACCACAGTACATAGAAAGACCACGAACGCGTGCTGCCCACACCGAAAACGATTCGTCCGGCATTTGCGTCGCACTAAAAAAAATTGTGACGTTCTGCAAAACCACATGTTTTTACTTTAAAATGTCTATCGAGTAGTAACGTCACTTCGCTATAAGATAACGTCCCGATTTCCTTTGGAAGTGCTAATGACGTCGCGAGTCTGTAAGTAGTCTCCGCTAAACTACTTAACAATATAGCTCTGCGTTTTGCACCCGACTTGTCTGTTTCTCCATCTATTTCGTTTGCCAAGAACCATTGTTCTAAGCGGCCCTTATATAAACTCCACTCCTGCGTTTCGTGATTAAAAGCAGTTAGCAATCCAATAGACACCTTCGCCATCTTGCCTAAACTGTCGAAAGCACTTATCACACGCGTGAAATCCGTCTCGGTTCGTCGCCACTGTTATTTCTGGAGGTAAAGGGCGGAGAAAGTAATACACGGCTGTCTTTAACTGAGCTATAATCCAGACAGGTTTACGCGGGTAGCACCACACGGTGACATGCCAACGTCTGAAACCTACCCTCTATTCATTAACTAACAACTTCATAATAATTAGACCCCGTTATCTTGTCGCACTGAAATTGTTTTTCAGTAGGGCGTGAATGTTTTTTTTTATCGACCTTCTTGATATCGATAGGGTAGGATGGTGTAAGACTGCGCGGTCGGTAAGAATGCGCACACTTGACTTCTCTAAAGCAGAGCGAAGTTTGTAGCTAACTTCAGTGTTGTTTTGAAGTGTTGAGGCACCCGATATTGCTCCCGGAAAATAATACATTTACCACCGAAATACAGGATCTCAGGTAAGTTTGAAGTTTTACTCATGTTTTGATCTTATTTTTCTTCGATTTCAAAGTGTTGCATAATTCTATTTTGATCTAATTGGAAAACCGTGGGTTGTTATTTGAAATGTCAAATCCGTCGGCAGAATGCTTTGACGACATTAATTCCAGTCTTTGCCAATAGATGACTCCACCAGTAAGAATAAGTGAGAGCAAGCGATTGTGTAAGACTGCGCGTTATACGTATGTGTAAGAGTGCGCGCGCAGTCTTACACATTACTTTTTTTGTATAGGTAAATGTATTTATTTAAATTAAGATAATTTTGTTATTTTTTATTTATAGAATGACGATCCAACGATCTTCAACAAGGAGACATAAAAAAACGGATATTATTAGCAGTTCTCCATACAAAGCCGAATTGCAACAACAAATAGAAGAGAGAAGCAAACCAAAGGTGAAAAAACTTAAAATTGAACCAACTGCAAGTACCAGCCATAAAAATATTAAAAAACCTACTCCAAAAAGAGCGAACAAGAAATTTTTAAAGCCAAAGTCAAAAAATATAGCTAAGAAAATATGGAAATGCCCTGGCTGTGGAGAAATTTATGAGGAGCCCATTACAGAAGACTGGATCCAGTGTGTTGGGTGTACGGAGTGGTGGCATGAAAAATGCACTGCTTACGATGGTGCTGGGTCATTTAATTGTGATTTTTGTGATTAATTCCTCTTTTTAATAGATGCGCAATCTTACACACACCCGCGCAGTCTTACAGAATTCACTGCGCAGTCTTACCCACCGGGACGTGTAAGAGTGCGCATTTCCCATTTTTTATTTTTTATAATATAACATTATAAACATTGATCTCATGATAAAGACTCTTTATTATAATGTTGCTTAATGATTAAGGTTTAAATATAATAAAAGTTGATTCCCTTGTTATTATTCGTTTTTGTTTTATAGCATCTGATACGTTAAGTGCGCAGTCTTAAACCATCCTACCCTATTTATATAATGCAATTGAATTTTCGCCTTTTAAGTTACATATACATGAAAGGTCGGCTATGTGTTAATCCAATGTTTAAGCTGTCTGCATTCCTCACCAAAGTCCGTCCGTTAGTTTTTGCGTGAAAGAGTAACAAACATCCGGATACATACATTCTTCATAATTTCGCGTTTATATTATTAGTAAGATATATTTTTATACAAAAGTAATAGAACCTAGTGACTCCTCTTCGAAATTATCAGTGACATACACAGTATCGACATTTAGATAGTCGATAAAAAAACTTTCACGCTCTACTGAAAAGTAATGACAATGCGACAAGATAACGGGGTCTAATAATAATACATCACTCAAATAGTTCAATTATAAAACAAAATGTATGTGTCCAGGCCATTATTTTCATAACTCACGGCTCTTAGACTAATTAGTAATTGCGAATTCTAATTGTATGTATATTTCAGTTTTTTAAGTAACGTAACAGCGATCGGTGGTTCAGCAAAATGGAGTAAGTTAATTTACGGTTAAATATGTCGGACAAACACAGAAAGACCCTTCTTTTTAATCGTGTCTGTCGTTTGTTTTCGTCGTGTCTTTATTATCGTGTAAAAATATATCTAAATATTTCAGTGGTGTTTTTTCTGACGTTTTAAAGGTTATCATGCAACATGCGCTGAGCGAGCCTGATAATGAGTTAACTCTGCCCCTTTCTTATGTGGCTGTGAAAAATGGTAGACTAGTCCGACCCAGACCTCCTCAATGTGCTTTGTGACAGTATTGAGAAAGAATATCGTCCTATTACTGCAAATACCGGTTATCTGCAAAAAAGTCATTTCGAGTAAACTCAATTTTAAGGTTTGTGTGATTATTTTTAGATGAAAATTCAAAATCAAGTGAACTGTATATATTGAATTCTGCAGGTCATATGCCGCTCTTTAAACTTTATAATGCAAAGTATCGTAACTGTGCCGAGTTAGCGAGAAAAACTTGATTTAAATGAAACAGGTGGATAATTTGGTAAAACTTAATTGGTTTTACCTGTAAGAAACTATTTTTGAATATTTCCCAAAATAAATGGTCTATATGTATAAACACACGTGTATTTACACTTGATTTAGCTTTAGTTAACATATTATTAACCTACTATCTGTAAAAGGATAAAAAATAAACATAGAGTTTTGAGTTTCTTTGGTACAACAGCAAACCGTCCCTACACTTTAATGGTTTTGCCTGTAAGAACTATTGGAATGTTTTTTTAAGCGTTCTTAAAATAAATTGACATTACTGATTACAGTGTATTTATTAAACTTAACGGGATTTTAGAGGGTTATAATTGGTGTATGGTTCTTTAAACTGATGGTGGTGTAGATAAATACAACAAGACATTGAATCATTGTCATTTATAGTCCTTTAAAACAGTAATTATACAAAACACAATCTTATCAGAAATTGTACAAACTATTCTTCTTCATCACTGCTGGATTCTGATGCTGCAACATCCGGAACACGGTCAACAATAGTTTCACAGTTAAGCGATCGATACCAGCCATGATACTCTTCAGGGATTACACCTTGATTGCAGAGAGTGACTAAGTCCTTTTTCTTAGCGACGCTGATTGACAGGGGCTTTGTGTACAATTTTCTTAATTCAGGTAGTGTAAATCCATCGTCAAGAGTTGGTGGTGGTTCCACTGAGTTAGGGTTCGATTTTTGGCGTCTTCGTGCGCTAAAACGCGTTCCAGATTGAGGAGTTGCTGGCGTCGAAGGTGTTGGCACAGCTCTAGTATCAAAATTTAAATAAACTTCAGATACGTCGTAATTGAAGTATATTTTTGGGTCACCTTTAACATACTTCAATTTCTTAATTTTCAGCCAGTTTACTTTGTTACCTTCGCAATCTTTAGTTTTATTTTTCATTATAGTGCCAGCTAATTGTTTAAGGTCAAAAAATTCGTTGTGTTTAAATTCTTTAACATGGTATGGGTCTTTCTTGACCTTTTTGTTACCGACTTTATAGGCTCCCTTCGATCTAGCACTTTTAAATATATTTATCCAATCCGTCATAGAGTAAACGTCCTTATTCTTCTTCGCACTTTCAATGCTGCTGTGCATTGAGTCTACTTCCATGTATGAATGCCCAGACTCAAGAAATTTCTGCTCAATGACTTGCAGATTGTCTATTTTGTTCACGGCCCAAAGTAACATAGATGCAACATACTGATTCCTGTTTTGTCCACTACAGGTGTCAGAGAACAAGGACACACTTGTCACTTCACTGGAGATACAATTTGATAGGTAATGGTATAAAATCGTACCAATCTCCGCACTTCCCTTTTTGCCATGTACCTCGGACCAAGGGAAGCAAAAAGCATTGTTGGGTAAAGCACTCTCATATATAGTCAAATTATAGATAGTCAGTTTGCGTAGGTAATAAATTAATCCAACCTTTGAACACGGTATTTGCAGTATGGCTTGTAAATCAAATGATACAGATTCAAAGCTCTCATCAGTCTCTGCTCTTTGTTTGTCTTTTTCTTTCTCTGCTTCGCACGTAACTTTCCTCTGTATGTGTTCTTGGTAAGCAATTTCAAGATCTATTTTGTTTTGTCCTTGTGCTGAAGCGTACTTGTTACACATGAGACATTGATCTTTTTTGGGCACGAAGAAACTAATATTAAAATGTGTGGCAAATATCCTGCGGTATGTGATTTCTGATACAGGGTTATTTTCTTTATGCTTTTCTAAATAAAGCGCATACATTTTGTTTATCGAAAGCGTCGAGTCTAAATATTTACGCTTAGACTTCTTTCGCACGTAATGGCCCTCCATTGCGGGAAAAGAAGCAATATGGTCAACTACTTCTTGAATCTTTTCTGGGGATGTTTTGTTTGGTGGGACATGATGTCCTCGATGATCCTCAGAAGAGTAAAATCCAAGTTCATTTCTGTGTTTGACAGCATCGTTTAATACTGAGGCTGAGATGTTTAAAGTAGAGCAAAAGTATTTTTGACAAACTTGCTTTTTCTCTGAGTCTGTATCAAAATAACACTTTGTCGTGAAAGGTCTTATTGCACGTTGTCTCGCTACATTTACTCTTTTTGGTGGTTGCACTGTTACATGCGAAAGTATATAGTTTTTTTTGCCCAAAAAGTCTAAATTCCAGTATGTTCTACAAATCCTTTCACGGTCTTGTTCGGGAAAAAAATCTTGACATTTATACATGCATTTTGAACAATCAATTGTCTTTGGCACTTTTGCAGCTCTTATTTGATTTTGTGTAATGTACGATAAGCCTTCTGCACGTCTTTTCTTTGCAACATTTTTTTTCCAGCTCGCCGGATTTGGTGCACGCCAGCGGGATAAAGTTTTAACTTGACTCCAAACTAACTCAAGAATATCGGTTAATATTGGTGTAGCAATTTCAGTGTTTATGTCATTAATGACTTCTTCACGCTGATGACTAGTGCTAGGCTGTGGTTCCAAAGTAAAATCTGCAACACTTTCACAAGCATTGTTGGGGCCTAATAAGTCTTCTAATGTTATTAAATCTGTTTCATTATCAAATCTGCGACAAGAACTCTTCTGTGTCTCTGGGTAGTATGAAGGATCGTCATCAGTTAAGTCACCGCCGAGCAGCGACTTGTCCGATTCGGAATCGGACTCAGTCGTCGTTTCTGAAACTCGTCGTGACGAGATAGGAAGCGACAACGGCTCTTGATTCGTCTTTACAATTCGTCCTAATAAGTTACAAAGCGGCGACAGCTCTCGATCTGATTCTGAAACTCGTCGTGACGAGATACAAAGCGGCGGCGGCTCTTGATTCGCCTCTAAAATTCGTCCTGGTGAGTTACGAAGCGGCGACAGTTCTCGATCCGATTCTGAAACTCGTCGTGTCGAGATACAAAGCCGCGGTGGCTCTTGATTCGCCTCTAAAATTCGTCCTGGTGAGTTACGAAGCGGCGAGAGCTCTCGATACGATTCTGAAATTCGTCTTGGTGATTTACGAAACGGTGACAACTCTTGATCCGACTCTGATACATAATCGGGTTCGTTTTCAGAAAAAACATCGCTAATTATTTCGTTCATTTGCGAAGCAATGCATTTTTGCGACTCGTCTAGATCCGATGCTTCATCTGGCTCGCCATCATCTGAAAAATTTAAAACCAACCTTAATAATGTCATATTATAAACTCGTTAATATTAGACTCAGTATAAAACCCTAATATTCATTTTAAAACGCTCATAACTTTTAAACGGCTGAACAAATTTTCATCAAACATAGCTAAGAACCACCAAAAACCATTTTCAAATCGGTCCACCGGATTTAAGCTACGACGCCACACACAGATACACAGACACACAGACAGACAGACAGACAGACACTCGCTTCCAAATATTTAGTTTTTGTACCAACATAATTGCAATACTATTATAATAATTATAATATACAAAATTCTAATTATTTTTATACATACATAATACATCGTTCATTTGCGCAGCAATGCAGTTTTGCGACTCCTCTATAGGTAAATCCGATGCTTCATCTGTCTCGACATCGTCTGAAAAATTTAAAACCAACCTTATACATTTCCTAATGAAACAGTAGATAACATTGTCCTCAGTATAATAACCCCAATCTTCATATTAAAACACTCATATATTTTAAAGGTCTGAACAATTTTTTATCAAACATAGATAAGAACCACCCCGCAGTCACACCTGCTTTCAATTTAAATAAAACCGCGTTCAAATCGGTCCACCGGATTTAAACCTACGATGCGCACAGACAAACAGACTCACTTCAAACTTATAACACCCCTATTTTAAGCGTCGGGGGTTAAAAATGTAATACGTAAAATACCTACGACAAGCCGATGGCAGCCGCTTCGCGTGCGCGCCGGCCTTGAATACGTAGGTACTAGTTTGTATTACGTGGGTATTTATATTAAACCTTACAAGGTACCCTCACTTTTATATAATACTTGTCAATTACATTAGTAGCTATTTAAAACAAACTTACCGAACTAAAAATATACCTACTCAAAAAAGTTTTCGACAAAATGTAACCTAAAAAAACGGTTTATTTCTGCAAAAATTTCAAAAAACTGGAAAGAGAATGAACTTTACTTACTTTCTGACAATCCATTGCTGACCCCTATAGCCATTCTAACAATTCTTTTACTTCTTGAGTCCATTATATGTTTAAATTATCACTTTATTCACGTAAATTTCATATTCTCAACGACAACTTTGGCGCACGAGTCGCGACTGAGCGGGGGGATTTCTCTGCGCGGAGCTGGTAAAGCGCGTTTATTTGGTTCTACCTGTATGGTTTTGCGCTAATATAGGGATAAAGCTTCAAGTAAAAGTAATTATACCACCGTTCATGTTTTTAACTGTATGATATTATATTTTCATGAATACGAAGGTACTCTGGCAAAACATTATAAAAACATTTAATATTTTTAAGCAGTCGATAATAATTTATTTTATGAAATATTTTTTATGCAAATACCAAATAAATACGTATAAAACTTATTTTCACAACATGAAATTATTATTTACATACTATAATTAGACTGCAAAAAACACTTAAAAACAATAAAATGTTTTACTTGGAGATGAAAACAATAATCACTGTATTAATTTACACATTTTAGATTTTCCCCCTTTATTATGCCACTAAATGTCAATCAAGCTGCCTTATGTAAAAGCTATCTCTGGAAGGAGCACGTTTTGTTGGTTTTGCCTGTATGATTTTGCGTTAATATCGGGATAAAACTTCAAACAAAACCAATTATACCACCGTTAATGTTTTTGGCTGTATGATATTACATTTTCATTTATAGGAAGGGCCTCTGGCAAAACATGATAAAAATCTTTACTATTTTCAAGCAGACGAAAATGTTTATTCTATAAAACATTTTTTTATGCAAATACCAAATAAGTACGTATAAAACGTATTTTCAGAACATGAAATTATTATTTACATACTATAATTAGACTGCAAAAAAACACTTAATAGCAATAAAATGTTTTACTTGGAGATGAAAACAATAATCATAGTATTAATATATACATTTCAGTTTTTGCCCCTTCATTATGGCACTTAATGTCAATTAAGCTACCTTATGCAAAAGCTATCTCTGGAACGGAGGGTCCTATTGAAAAATGGGTTTTACCAGCTTGTAGAGCTTAAAGAGTACATTTAAACGATCAAAGAAAATCACTTTCGACAAAACGGCACTTAACTGGTATTTGAAGTAATAGGACGATATACTACTTTAGTCTATTTGATGCAAAAAGCCGTAGAAGTACTTGTAGTAAGGGAGGAAAGATTTAGTTACATTATAATTTTAAATATTTATATGCGGTTAAATAAATAGCCTCTAAGGCTATTTATTTAACCGCAATCGTAACCGTTTAAATTCTGAAAATAGAAGATGAAACTGCATACAAAATGAAAACAACTGTTTCACTTTGAACACGATTGCAATTACATACATATCATAAAGTCTTAATTGTCAGTCCGTCTGACTGTTCGTCCTAACCTTAAAGAGCTGTATATTTTAAATCGTAAGTAGCAGGTTTATATTTTTATGTTATTATTTAAATAATGACAGATTTGCTTACAAATCACACGAAGCAAAAAGAAAAATAAAGGGGGTTGGAAATGTTTTTTGTTATTTTTCTATCATCAAAACGATAATAGGCGAGGTATACCGAGCGAGGACTACATTACAAGTTATATGGTAGTGCCCGAACCTCCCGACTGCCCAATGGTCCCCTACCTCCCCTACACGCATAAACGTCAAATTTAGCTCGTGTAAAATGCAAATCGTAAAAAAACAATGATTAATAAAAACGTTCCAAGTGTCCAAACTTGCACTTGACTGATTATTAATTAAAATGTCATAATAAAAATCATTAGACACAAAAAAATCACAAAGGATGTTGGTGCTTACTAATTCTGGTAGTGGCGCCACTTATTTTATAAATATTTAATCAATGCTTAACTTTAGTAGATAGGTTATCCACTATAATAATAACGTTAAGGATTAAGGACCGAGTTACCGTTGATCTAGTTAATGTGATTTAAAAAAACGTATAAATACAGAATCGACGATTTCTTTATTTTTGAATTTGATAATTTTGTTTTGGCTTATCTTAGGCACGCTTGTTTCTCTAAAACGTTAAAAAATGCATTAGTTACCTACTTAAAATAAAGGAGGTGGTTCTCATTTCGTCGGGATTTTTTTTTTAAATATATGTTCCCCGATTATTCGAAGACCACTTGTTCGAATGGGTATACTTTCTAGTTGGTCCCATTGTCAATATGTTAGGATCTGATGATGAAATCTTTATGAAATCAAGGGAACTCCTCAAATATTAAAGTCACACCTATAGCGATTTCGGTATTTTTCATGTTTTCATGTTTCATTTTCGGTATGGTGAAGTGGTAAAGTAGACTCGAAGCTAGTCTATAATGGAATCCAAGCCTTAAACAGGCTTGGTAGACAACAAAGTGAAACTGATGTCGATTCCAGGACACGAAGGCTATCCCGAAAATGAAACCGCGGACGAGCTGGCAAGGGTAGGGTCCAAGGGCGCATACGTGGGACCTGAACCATTTGTGGCACCCTCACCGGGCACTATAAAAGCAGCCCTGAACAACAACGCCCTAGAAAACCACCAAAAAGAGTGGAAAATGGTAGGCTTAGGGCATGCAAAGCTCTTCATAGAAAGACTTGACCAGAGCTGGACCAAGAAGCTTTGGAAACTCAGCAGAAGACAACTTCGATACATTATCGGAGTGTTTACCGGGCACTTCGGGATTAAACATCTCCTAGCAAAGATGGGCCTTTATGACAACACAGATTGTAGAATGTGCGGCGAAGAGGCTGAGACAATGAAACACCTCTTGTGTGAATGTGACGCCCTCGCCGGAGTAAGAAAGAAAATCCTCGGTTGTGGATACCCAGAACCGAACGATTTCAAGGCACTGCCATTGCACTCCACTATCCGCTTTTTGGAAGGGGTGGAGGCTGCATTGGATTAAGTGCGAAAAGAGGGGTAATTACACAAAAGATCCCACAGGGTCGAAGTGTATCCGTAAGGACCCCACCAAAAAGATAAGATAAGATATGGTGAAGTGAAACTGATGATGAAGACCACATATGGCCACCGCAACTCCTTAACGGTACCTATTTGAAGGGTGGCCATAAGATATCTCGGTTAAGGTAGTTGAGCGACTATGACGACGCACATTTAATTGTTTTAATATGACTACGACTTTCAAACGGCGTTGCTTGCGGTGAGCTTGAAATTTTCCAAATTTCTCATTAATTGAGCAGTAGGACTACTTAACAGCATAAATAGGATCGCTAAATAATATAAAATATAATAAAAGTTAAAAAAAAACAAAAACCCGCCTTCAAAAATGCAAAATGCCTTATAAAATGGTAGGTAGGTCAGTCCAACTGTATTCGGCTTTTGATTTGTTTTACGACCTACTGACGACGATGACCAACCTACCATTTTATAAGATGTTATTTCTCGCATTTTTGAAGGCGGGTTTTAGTTTTTATTAACTTAAATTTTATTAAAACTGATCATCTATCTGCGTCTTCATATAAGAAAGAATGGATAAACACTTATTTCCATTTATTAATTACACATGTTTTTATGGTTTTTATTCTCCCAGGAGGACGATGTGAGTAATAAACACCACCACGGTTATGTTGGCCGCGCCCATGTGGGTCCCATACGTGGCATCTAATAACTTCAAATAGGTTAAAAGCCTCCGACAAATTTCGATTTTTAATTGAATCAGCTCAAGCCAACTCACACTTGACCATTTTTTTGTATTTGTTGTTTTTCTTTTCTTAACCTATCCTACCAAATTTCATACTTGGTTAATGAGTATCTCCCAAATAAATAAAAAAACAAGGTTACTTAAACGTACTACATTTTTATATATCACAGATTATCATTTGAAAAGAAAAATATGTTTTATTTTTGATGGCGGTTCATTGGCTTTTTTACACTTAATTTTGATTATTACTTAATAAATCCTATAAATAAAAAAAATCTTACCTGCATTTTTAGTGATGAAACCGCCGTTACTGAAAAATACGACCATCTCAGTCAGAAGAAAGAAAATCGGAGGAAAAGGCACAAACTCCTCGTCACTGAGCTTTTCTTGGATTTTTCGAGGAACACCACGTTACATGGCTTACGCTATGTGACGCAGATGGGCCTAAGCACTGTAGAGAAGTATTACTTTATATTAACATTATATTTGTAAACGTGTTGCATTTTCAAAGGTTTATTGAGATTTCTGATAATTCTGGCGTCATCTAGCTTGAAATAAAATCGAATAAAAAATAATATCTGTAAAATATTTGAAAAACTTACGGTACATTTATAGCGGACGGCAAAAAATATTTCCTTTCATAAATTATGCTGTTGTCGATGAAGTCCGCCTTTACTCTCTATTGGTTGCTAGGTTCTTGACATCTTGATACGACTCGACCTTAAATTTTTCTTTCACTTGCTCATATTTACTACTATTAAAATTCCTATTTCCTAAGGAAAAGGTTTCAAATATTAAAAATAATATAACCTAGGCTGATGTAAAAAGTTTTGAGGGTCAAATTAAAAAGGGTAAGTCTGTCATACTCTGTATAGTATGTTTTAGATTATTTTTTCACTAGGTCCCCACAGGCGTATATGCCCATGACTATGCGTTGGTGTACATCATCATTATCATCATGCCAGTCGAAAGACGTCCACTGCTGGGCATAGGCCTCCCCCAAGGCTCTCCACTCAGACCGGTCTTGTGCTTTTCGCATCCACCGCGCTCCCGCGATCCTGACCAGGGCGTTACTCTATCTTGTTGGAGGCCTACCTACAGCTCGTCTTCCGGTCCGCAGACGCCACTCCAGAACCTTCTGACCCCATCGGCCATCAGTCCTGCGAGCAATGTGCCCCGCCCACTGCCACTTCAGTTTAGCTATTCCTCGGGCTATGTCGGTAACCTTAGTTCTACTGCGGATATCATCATTTCTGATTCTATCACGCAGAGAAACCCCGAGCACGAGTGAAACCCTCTGAGTGACTTTGAGCTTCCTTATTGGGCCCATTGTTAGCGCCCACGTCTCAGAACCGTAAGTCATCACTGGTAACACACACTGGTCAAAGACTTTTGACTTCAAACACTGCGGTAATTTGGACGAAAGGTGCTTCTAAGCTTCCCGAACGCTGCCCAGCCGAGTCCGATTCGATTGGTATACGCTGGGTTCTAAAAACAATTGTTTATTTAAATCATTGTTTTATTAAAACTGTATTTCCTGTGTTCATTGTCACGTAAAGCTCGTGTGAACGGCTGCGTCAGTCAGTTGCCCTCTCTTACTTCATCTCAATAGACATCATATGAAAAATATTTCGCTTTGTTCCAATAGGGTTCACAGCTGCAATCAATGTTTTTATTAATGTTTTTTTATTGTCGGTGAAATTGCATGTAGTTTCATCCCTATTCGTTTGTGCACTTTGTACACACTGCATAAGAATCAAATAACAATGGACTTAAAATGTTAGAAGCTTCCGATACCTGGTATTGAATAATGGTAATGGGAAATAATTGGATGCTAATAGCAAAGGATCGAACGTGGTAGAGATTTTCTGAAAAACGTTTCTTAATGTCCAGCAGTGGACGTGTTTCAGCTAAGGATGATAATGATTAGAGGATAATGATGATGGTAATGGCTAGCAGATGTTTGGGCAAGCGGGTTAGTTGATAAATAAGCGCTGTCCATAAACACCAGGCAATTGCAAAAAACATTTTTTTGCCTCAGTATTTAGTAGGATTTATGTAAATTTTCTTCCGTTTTATTTTTTTATTTCCTTGTCTATCATCATGATGATATAGCCAAATAATAACACCCAAAAGTGAAACTATCTTGTTTGTTTAAATCATTTAAAAGTTGTAATACATTGCTCTTGAGACAAGGCAACATTCCTTATATTTCTCGTAATTTATAGATAATTTATAGATACTGCGTACATTTTCTAGTTATTTACCGTCTTGTTTCTTTTGTTGTGACAGTTTTAATAAATTCCAGGATATTTTGGTTGCTTATGTTCGTGATCAGCGCGATTCTGTGTTTCTTCCTGATCCTGCAAGTCTGGTCCAAGTGGTGTGACAGCCCCGTCATCGTGACCATCACCGAGAGAATGATGCCCGTCGAAGAGGTAAGTATGTCGTATTAGAATGATTTATCAATTTTGAATTCAATTATTTTACCTTTGGAGCTTGGAAAGCTATTCGAGTATAATAAGGACTAAAAAAATTGGTGATACGTTTATGTTTGAGCCATAACTTCGGCTAATCAGTTACGTGGAATTAAACATTAGGTCTTGTAGTATTAAAAACGATTTTTCTTTGTTTGCCTGTATAACATAGTTGCAGAGCAGTAGATGGCTAGATGTTTAGAATTTTGTAATAACTTCGTTAAGCCCTGTAGACGACGCGAAGTGTTCATATAATAATAATTAGTTGTAATATTAGAAATGAAGCTACTAACTTACCTTTGCTGTTTTTTTATAAACGTGTGCGAGGTCTGGTCCATGTGTAGGTGTAAGGGCATACCAGCGGCTGCGCTGCAAGTCGGTCGTCCATCGCGCGCTACACATAGCTCAAACGTACCTACAAGTCCTAGAACACTTCACTTACGATCCTTGATTTTTACTTTGCCTCTCTCCAGTCCTGCATCTACCAGCTACAAGCCCCCTCCCTCTCTTACTAAATGCCAGGAGCTTGGAGAAAACAAATAAGACTGAATGTTAACCCCAGCGGTATCTCTTCAAATTTTATATCGAATTGTTTCCAAAAAAAAAAAAAACCTCCTCAAATCTCCTTAACTTGAAATTTTTTCAAGTCTAGGTCTAGTCATTGGATTCATGGAAAGTCTACAGCCACTACACTTTTTTTTTTTATAATTTAGTTTTGTTATCATACTTTACAGTTTATTATACAAATTAGGACGTCGAGTATTCACTAAACGCCAAGACTGGAATGATATCCGGAATGACCGTAACCATAGTAATAAAAATGCTATCATAATTATTATTATAGATCTGTTATTACTATGGCGACGCTAAATACATAATTGTTTTTACGCTTGGTTACGGTATAGGTGGTATACTGACACCAATGACGATATCAATATTAGCGGTTTATAATGCGAGTAGAAAAATATAATTTTATAGTAAAAGACGAAACGGTGTGTTTTGATTATAATTGCAAATATATCTAACTAATACGTGATTTAACTTTTTATTTAATTATTAGTATTGTTATTATTGTTTTTCTTTTATTTTCAGGTACCCTTTCCGTCAGTAACTATTTGTCCTCAGATGAAAGACAAAGTGAGTCAATATCAGTATGCGAAACAGTACTCAAAATATCATGAGGACATGTTCGATGGATATAGCGGACCTTTAAATGACACGTAAGGCGAAATGGATTTTTTAAATCCAGTTTTCTGTTTCTGTTCTAACTTAACAAAGATATCGGGCAAGAAAACCACGATTGTATATCAAATCATTTATTACCAATAAGTTTGTGTTGGATTGTAAAAGCACACTTTTTTTTACAGTATTGAGAGTGAATTGAAGATGCTTGATGACGCTTTGTTGGTGTGTAATTGTGTAGAATCGATCCGACATGTGTTAAAACGCAATATCACCAATGAATCTACTATTCACAACATTGTAAAGGTAAGAAAACAATAAAAAAGAACGAACGCTAGAAAACACAAAAAAAATATGTTGATAAATGTCTTTGTTTTACAACACTGTATGACTGAAGCCAGGTAAATATTAAATATATTTTTATACAGGGTAGCACAAGCATGCTCAGTATGGGCAAGTCTGTAACTATATAGTCTCTCTTAGGCTATATACTTAAATCATTAAATCTGGTTGAGTCACCCAGTTTTTTCCATTTGTGCTGTATAATAAGCGTGCGACGGTCACATACGAATAATTTTAATTTTAATTGTTTAAACAAACAAATCTAAAGAAAAAGACAAGATACCCCATGACGTAGAATGGTACCGAAGTTTGGATGAGGGCAATGAAGACAGAGGATTTGTTCAAATAAAAATAAATTTAAAAATATATCTAAATCCTTTATCATGACTTAGCCTTATCAATATATTTTGTATTTCACAATTAGGACAATATGATGTGTCAACAACATGAGGTGTAGAAAATGTATTTACAACAATATTGCCCTTAATAAAAACTTCTTATTCTTGGATATGAGCTTAACTATTCCTACTATTATGATTACTTGATAACAACAGTATGAATTACGAGTATTCATTAATGTTAAATGACCTATATAATTGATATCCGTAAAATGGAAATAATATAATATAAATAATATATTTGTTAATACTATCTGGTTAGATTTTCGAACTGAGTACAATTTTATTTTTTCAAATCTTACTATGCAGATTTTCTTGATACAGTGGTTTCTAAGTATAGATGTTTGAATGTCTTATAGGTATATACTTGCCAAAACTGACCGAGCTTAATATGCGACGAATATAAGTAATAAGAAAAATAGTGACTGTCAACGGAAAAGGGAATGATTGTGCCATGTGAGTGAATGGTCAAGGTACAATGGTACTCTAGGCCTCTAAACTTTGTGGCCGTTTTTAAGATAAATACAAAAGAAAAGAATTGTACATGTTCTATAGAGTGTAAATAATTGAATAATAACAAAAACTTATTTATGTAAGTTTACAACAGTGCATGTTGCTCGGAAACTAAAAGCCGCCACTTATCTAAATGAGAATATATTTTTGATAATAGTAGATTATTCAACAAGGGACTAAAACGAGCCGTAATGATACGAGATGTTCAGCCACCCAAGCAGAGCGAGGGTGTCATTATGGTAGTTTATTCTAGCGTTAATCATTCTGCTTTCCATTTTAAATGCGATAAAAAAGACAATTTTTTACCAAAGTACAATATTGGTTTTAACAAAATTTCTTACAAATTTGTACCGCGGTTTTACTTTTCGTTTATTATTTTTCTGTAAATGCTTGCATAATTTTAGCCAACAGTTTCAAACTTGAAAACCATTTTAAAACTAATAGGACCATGCAAAAAAAAAGAATTAATTCTTAATACAATAAATGTAATCATATTCGTAATCATTAATATAAAATTCACGAATATAAATGTTTTTTTTTAATATTTTAGCACAGTTGACATTTCGAGGTTATTTTTTCACGCCCTAAAAATTGTCTATACAGAATCACTGAAAATTAAGATAATCCTCCATTCACAATACCGTGATGGCCGTTCAGGGGTCCCGTCAATTGCCAATTAAAAAATAATGTCCCTAGGGATTAATAAGGAGGTTTAGGAGGTTTGTTAGGAAACGATAAATCTCGGGCACGTGCTCAGGCATGACAGATATCAACTTTTACAACTAATTATGACGGGCAAAGTTGCTGGCAAAAGAAGAGTTGAAGAAACAAGTCGTGGCTTCGCAATCTCCGGGAGTGGACTGGAATCACGAGCGTGTCCGAGCTATCCCGCATTGCAAAAGATAGGGATACACCCCCCCCCCCCCCCCCCACACGATGGACACAGACTAAAGTAATATTTTAAGAGCATGAGAGGTGAAAAATATAATGCTTATTAGTTAGTGAGACAAAGCCCTATTTTCATACATAATTATGTAATTGTAGGACAACTTGCTTGCGTATTTGACCTGTTATGGTACCGTCAACGTTTTGATGGCTCTTATTTAGTTTAGTAGTGACGGCTTTTTTTAACAAAAAATACCATACTAGGTCAAATACGATTTGGATTTTACCGCCTAGAATAGAGGCTGGTGTGACATATCGTATTGTCAACGATGATAGGTCTTATTTTCATGAAAATGTAAGTAAGAGCACAGATTGATAAAAAGCATAACATGTCAAAAGCGATTAGTTTTTACCCAGTGAAATAGAGCCCCTGGTTAACTATTTATGACCATTTATAGAACAAGATATTAAATATCATAAAGATCTCTTCCGGGTTATTACATTTTATTGTCAGTGTAATTCCAACACATACTATATTAATTAAATGCATTTCCTCTTTAATGTTGTGAATGGTCATAGGTAACCAGGATATAAAAAGGTATACTTTTTAATCCTCAATTTGGCTGACAGAGAAATGACATGAAGAAATGTGATATTTCAGATTGCACCAACACTGGAAGATGCAACTGAACCATCAGTATCCTGGCGCGGAATGGGTTATGTAAATATTGAAATGTTCAGTAAGGTACTCACAAGTGAAGGAGTTTGTTTCACTTTCAACTCAGTGCAGCAGAAAGACATGTTTAAAAATGAAAGGTACTGGTTTGAAATGCTTGTTTTCGGTAGATTGGACAAATTAAGATTGAAATCATCATTAAAACCAGCATTCATCATGTCTAGAAAGATTCACTATAATTTTAAAGAATTATCATTGATATAATTAAAACTGGACTCTTTGTAGAAACTGCAGTGTATAGATATTAGTTCATGCTTCATAAACTTGATCTTCTATGACTACTTACCATAACTTACTATTTACATCTTAACAGTTCGACTTTGACATGTTAATAATTCAGCTCAAAGTTCTTAGGTTGGTTAGGTTATTATCTATAACGGATTTACATCATTTGTTTCTGGACACTCTAGCTAAACGATCATATTATGGCCAGTTCAAAAATATTTTATTCATAGCATTCTTACGCTTAGCATTTTGTACTCTAGGCAGTTAATTTTTCAGGGGTAGCTTTTAAGTTTAGAAGCTTTTATAGCTTTCATTTCAGTGCTTTTAGTGCTTTACGTTTTATTTAGAGTTTGGTGAGCAGATAGCGTTCATTTAGCTAAGTTAATGGTTTTCATTTCATTTAATTTCATAGAGCGCCACTTCAGCATTGCCTTATTAATCCTTGTCACTACATCTTCGTTTAAACCACAACGTTTCGTTCCTATCACACACATTCACCTTGTAACGAGGTTGTTACAACCTTCTTTCTGCGTTCCTGGCCACTTTTACATTTCGTTTAAATTCTTTCCAAATTCAAAATTGTTAATGATCTATTGGTATTTCGATCTATACCTCATTCTCCACAAAATTTTAATAAGCACAGACACGGGTCCCGTGTCTCGCTGTTTCATTGTATTTAATTTTTTTTTTTATTTAATCATCATTCTGTAAATCTTTCTATTTCCGAAAATATAATATTTGAAAAGCGATTTATTTAAGAGTCTCCGAGATACTTACCATCCTACCGTTAGAACACTAACCATACACAATGTCATCCGCATATATTCTCTGCCTGTCATCAGGTGCTTAAATTTATTTATAAATACAGGGTATAATAATCAGTAGATAATCAAACGACACTGGTTCGAAGAGATACATCAAGATCTATCAATTTCGGTACCCTGACTTTTTACCAAATCGTCATTTGATAAACTTTGATTTCGCGAAAACGTGTTTGTGCTCAAACCATATACGTATTTAGCATAGGTAGGTTATAATATTGGCTTGTTCAATAAGTTAGATTAGGTTATACTTTTGACCACAATAAATGGGCCAAATGCGAGTTGAATTCGCGTGGAGAAATAAATAAATAAATAAATAAATAAATATCTGGGGACAATGTCACACCAATTGACCTAGTCCCAAACTAAGCTCTAGGCTTGTACTATGGGTACTAGACAACGATATAAATACTTATATAGAGAAATATATACTTAAATACATAGAAAACACCCATGACTCAGGAACAAATATTCGCGCTCATCACACAAATATCTGCCCTTACCGGGACTTGAACCCAGGGCTGCTAGCTTCGGAAGCAGGGTCACTACCAACTAGGCCAGCGCGTCGTCAAATGTTACATACTTTTATATTTGATAGAATTCTTATAGGTTTTCCTGTAATCAGCAAGCATTTAACTATATTTTGTAAAAAAAATATAATAATATTCTCAGTAGTTTCGGAGATCAGGGGTTGGTAAATTTTTGTCATCTTTCATGAATAAAATCAAAACTTATTTTAAAATATAAAAAAAAAATGCAATCCTCATAACGAGCCTTTTTTTTGATATGTGACTCAGTAATCTTGCAAAACTTTTTTTTTGATTTCCTAATTTGTTTCCCGAAAATGACCATTATTTAAAAAAAAAATTACTATTTACATTGCACATCTGTGTTAGGGTCCAGTAGTTTCCGAGCGAATTGGCTGTGACAGACGGACGGACAGACAGACGCACAAGTGATCCTATAAGGGTTCCGGTTTTCATTTTTTGTACGGAACCCTAAATTTTTTTAAATAATGCAGCGGGAAATTTCTCTTTGTGATATGACAAATAATGTTTAGGTAAAACATTTAAGAACCATCAATTTCACTTTTTTTTTAGTCTATTTCAATTTCAATAACAACCACCAGTACCACCTAATGACGCTTATTAAATCAGAAACAGCTAAGTCTACAGACTGACTGATTTTTGCTTAAAAGGTAGTCCAATGTCAAGCTTAAATAAATGTCCAAATTATGTTGATGTCAAAAATATTACCAGTATTAAGTAAAATAAATAAATCATGAACAATCTTCGTAAATACAACTTAAGCTCCAACTTTTGTAACCTGTCATTAATTTTGCCAGGGCGCCTATCGCTAGTAGAATCATTTAGTGTTTACACTTATAACGTTTTTAATTCTGATACACTGGGAACTAATTCATCCTCACAATCATGTTACTTTATATTAACGTTTTACATACACTTTTGAGGCACTGACCTTGTGATAACACTGATAACCTTACACAAGCAGGTGCCTCGTGATCCGAATTGCTCCGTGATCACGTGCTGAGCAGGTTACATGTTCGATGTCCCAAAGCCCGGTGCAGTGTAAATATTAAAATCAATAAACAATCAAAATAAATTAAATTAGAAAAAAATAATAGGTGGTGGGCGCATCGATTCGCAAGCAATAACACGATAGCGATAATCAGGCCTCTGAATATACTTTACGGGGCAAAATTAAATGACAGCTACGGATCGCCTACATCGAAAAACTCAATTGGCATTGTTGATATTTTTACAATTACTCTTATTGAAAAACCATTTCGAGGAATAGGGTTTTAAAGCCGTTCTGCATTATTAAGTTTTTGAAATATTTATTTATTTCGGATATTTAGTTCTACAATAGTATATTTAACCTTTGTTTGACTTTCGTTTTCGGCTTGAAGCGACGTAAGACAGTACCTAGAAAACAGGTTGAAGGCGCATCGAATCGCAAGCATAAACACGATAGTGATGATTGTCTATGGTGGTTACGCGTGCCTTTACTAATGGCAAGCAAGAAATAGTACGTGTACAGCTAGGCTAGACAAGTTGCCATCGAATACTGCCGAAAGAGTAATACAAGCATGTTTTCCAGACATAACAACATGGGGAAGTAGTAGGCATCACACCCATTTGAGCAAAATAATAAACAGAATCAAAATTACTCACCGAACACTGCGGCATACCACAGGTGGATATGACCCCGATGTCAGTACACTGCACTGGGCTTTGGGACCACGAACATTTAACCTCCCCTGAATGAAGCACATGGCGTGACCTAACGCGGTGACAAGCCTGCTGGACACTGCTTCCTGATTTTTATTAGTGATTGTGTAAGGGTATAAAAATCAGCGCCTCAAAAGTGTATGTAAAATGAGCACCCAATGTCAGGCAGAGAATATTTATAGAAAACGTTGTGTATGGTTAGGGTAAACGTGTGAGATAGGATTAGGAACAGTGTACTAAGAGAAAGTTGTGGTTTGAAAGAGCATGTAGTAACAAGGATTAATAAAGGAATGCTGAAGTTGCTTGATCATGTGGAAAGAGAATGAGAGGCAAAACAGATATAAGAGGCAAGAGTAAATGAAGACAAATGCGAACGTTCCTCAATCAGATCGGGGACATTTTAATTAAAGGCCAGGCCAGGAGTACCCTAAACGCAAGTGTATGAGTGTTGAGGAAGCGAGGGAAGTTTTGTCTAGATCGTAGCAAGTGGAAGGAAATGGTCTCTGCCTACCCCTACAGGAAAGGATGTGACTTTATGCGTGTACAGGTACATTACAAGTATTGGTACATTTTGCAGCGGCTAAATCTGTCATATCTAAGAACTTAACAAAACCTAGTACGCAACGAGTACCTATAGTTTTTTTTTAAATTACAGCATACAAAATCAATACTTCTATGTTGAGCCTCCAATCATAATGAAAAGCACTCCCTTTTTGAATTTAACGTATTATACGCAAGAAAATTTAACAGTGTATCCACGACGAGGTCAAGTGAGTACTTAAGTTAATTCTATCTAAAAAATATGCGTCGGATGCATAATACAACGTTTTCTACACGATAAAGTAATTTAAATTTCGCTTGAATTAAAAGATAATTGATGTGCACTTTTTCTAGGAAAATGGGCCGGTTCCCGACTTGATTGTGATTCTCTCTCAAAATGTCAGTGACAACGACGGCATATGCAATAACCCTTATAATGGATTTAAGGTATCACGCATTTTTTTTAATGGATGTAAATTCGGAGTCCGATATTTCTGAGTTTTAAATAAAACTTAAACAGTCCATACTCGGGAAACTGCAGAAGCTTTCCGACTCCGTTACAAATTCCAGAATTACTCCAAAAGCGTGGAGCCGTGCCGTGGTAGTTCTGTTATTTGAGAAGGCTAATAATTTTTAAGGTAATATAAGCCTCTTTTGCCATTAAACCACGTCTATAAGCTGTTTTTAAGGGTCTAAGCGCCTTTGCAGGCAGCAGGCTGGGTATCGATCAGGGATAGGAATTACATACCACCTACACACAGAGCGGCAGATTATACCTACAGAAGACAAAAGTATAATCAGCTCAAGTAAACTAAGAGATGGCCTTCGAGTCAATTGAGAGCGTTGCCAGATGTACTATATCAAAACGTTGAATTGATGAGTTGTCTTTACGATGCCGCAGTAAAGTCCGTTTGTATAAAGGGCAAGCAGTCGAAGCCAATCCATCGCGAAGGGTGGATAGCCAAGAGGGCGTTATAGTCATATATCCAAAATTGTTCTTTAACGAATTGTAGTGTCATATTTGGTATGCACTGATCTACGAGTAGGTATTAATATTAACAATATGTTCGGTATAAGGAACTCTGTTTGTTGCGCTTTTAATGCTAAACTCCTGATTCCTTAAATTTCAATTAGTTTAGAGATTGGAGGACATATAATATTTAAAAATAAATGTGACAGAAACGATAATCGGGTTCTACATGTATTAAGGCAAATTCTAATTGTTGTATCTGCAGGTATACCTGCATCACCCGGAGGACATGCCGCAGTCCTCGCTGTACTACTACCCCGTGCTGCCCGGTCAGGTCACTTCCCTGGCTCTCAAGTTCAGCGCGATGAGCACGTCGGAGTCGCTGATGAAACACTCGCCCGAGCTGTTAGTATAACTTTGATATACATTTGGATACTGTAACACGAATTGGCCTTGTCCTGAACTAAGCGTTATTACATATATTATAGAAATCTCTTTGCTACGAAACGGTGGACATTCTTCTTTAAGAAAAATATATACTTAAATACAATCAAAACATTCAAGACTCAAGGACTAAGTACTTGCGCTCATTACACAAAACATTGAAGGCCTTTACCAAGTAGATAAGTAATGGATATTTATTGTGAGACTTATTGTTGTACCGCACACAATTTGATTTTTTCCAAATATAAAATGATATTAGTATTGTTACAATAACAATAATACTTTGAGAATTCATTAACGTTTCACGTTGTATGAATTTCACAAAGTTCCACGTAAAGAAATGGACAACATTTATTTTGGGGTGGCAACCATGCATAATTTTTATAATATTTTTTTTATCATAATTTTACCATTCCTTTGTCAACTATTTAATGAAAAAACTTTATTGATACTATAACAACATTTATTTGTGGGTTCATTATCTTGACAACGTTTATTAAGAAATACTTTGAGCATACACTAACGTAAAAAATTGTCCGTATTTCAAAAAAGTTCATCGTAAAGAACCTGACAAACGTTCATTCAGAACTACTTTGGGAAATAATTAATGTATAACATTGTCCGAACTTCACAAAGTTCAACGTAAAGAACCTGACAATGTTCATTCAGAAATACTATGAGAAATCATTAATGTGTAACATTGTCCGAACTTACCTTATTTCCAAAATTTATTATCACACCTATAATACTATAAAGTTATGGATTTCCACGCTGATTTTTTAATTCACACAACACATCGGTTATTCTGTGCAAAACCCTATATCCAACTGCTATATGCAGTATAATAACCTACGCAGTTTTTTTGAACTGGCCCACCCAGGCGGTCGGCGCTACATCGAACATCAGCTCAGCGCCTCTATTCTAGGCGGTAAAATCTAAATCGCAATTGACCTGTTATCGTAATGTCAATGTTTTGATAGCTTTTAACTATTTACTTGACAGTAATGGCGGCTAAGTCAAAAACAATTTCATAGTAGGTCAAATACGATATCGTTTTTACAGCCTAGAATACCGACCCTGTTGTAAAACACCGTATTACATTACGGACGGTTTCATACACGCTACAACTGAGGCAAACTAGTTCAGGAACTCTATTCTACTATGTTTTAACCCCATTACAATCGTATTATTTATTTATTTATTTATGTTAAAATACTTGTTTCTTGAATTTACAGGCGTCAGTGCTATTCCACTAGTGACCACGAGTTGCGATACTTTAAAAAATATACGTTCAATAACTGCAAGCTTGAATGTCTCTCCATCTTCATATATAAGAGATGCGGCTGCGTCCCGTTTTACATGCCACGTGAGTAGTACAGAGAAAAAAGTCGAATGATTGCTTGATGGGCATCAAGATAGTATAAAATTAATTTGTATTTATTTTTATTTCAGACACTAATAGTTCCGAAATATGTCCAGCGAAGAAAAAACCATGCATTTATCATGCTCAGTGTAAGTATGAATGTAATACATGACAAGCGACATATTGATGACTATTTTGATTAGACTGCGATAACCATTTATTCGCTGATCCGTAACAGTCCAGATGTAAATAAGAAACACTTAGAGTTGATTTAAAGATGGAAATACATATAAGTTATTAAGTATCGACAAACATCTATAAAGATAAAAAGACAATGGCAGAAAAAATTAAGCTGGAATTGCACACACGCTACACTTGAGCCACGTGGATCCATTGTTCTAGGCAGCAATGTGTACTGACGTCATTTTGTGCGTGTGCCGCTGAGAAGTATCTACATAGGTACACTTTATTACAAAAATAATTTATACCCACGCCTAAGTGCAAAATGTGCGCGCCGTGGTGGAAAAGCGTTTGGATAAGCCCATGTTTATATATTTATTTCATTAAGTATTTAACAAAGTACCTAAAGATAGCAAGACCGGTCTAAGCAAGTACGTAACGGCAATAATGCTATATTTGGAAAAAAAATTTGGCTAAATAAACGATGCGACGATTTCAGCTCGCATTTCAATTTAAACTTTTCAAACTCCTATCAAAATATACGTGTTCTAGACACTTAAAACAGCTACGCAGCTAAGCTAACAGAGTAAACACCTTTCTGAAATTGATGACGTTATTAATTGACATAAAAACCTTAAATAAGCACGGGGGCTTTATTCTACTTGGTTAAACCATATTGCTTTTGATATGTTATTGTACTGTCAACGTTAGGAGGGCGCATGTTTAGTTGACATGATTACATGTCAAAAGCAAGCTTCCCACACGGTGCCGGCCTGGCAAAACTGCATGTGTATTGTATATGAATTGTAGCCGTGTGGGTGTGTGAGTGCGCGGGGCGGGTAGGAGGACGCGGAGCGGAGGGAGAGAGTCTCATTCGTTCCATTTTTAACTTTTCAAATAGGGTATATAATTATGTTCCTTGCCGGCATCTGACTTTTAGTATTGGATGAATCCAATATTCGACGTCTCTGCGTTGGTATTGGCGTCGTTGATGTAAAAGATATACCAAATATAGTCGACGGCTTGACGTCACCATTGTTACTTATATCTACGTGTTGTATGTACTTTACGTGTCATCGTGCTGAAGTCCGTTTCAGTAGATACTGTACCACTCACCGGGCGTAAACCGGCATCGAAACCGGCACAGTGCCGGAACTGGGCCGGCCAATGAAAAAGCGCCCAGTAGTCGTCGTTAGCGCTGCGTATTAGGATATGCATATACGTTTAAGAAAACCAAAGAGAGAGAGAGAGGGAGAGAGAGAGAGAGAGAGAGAGAGAGAGAGAGAGAGAGAGAGAGAGAGAGAGAGATGAGAAAGTGGCCTATTAATTTAAGTATCCACTACGCACTTTGTAAAGTAAGTAATTTAAGTTAAGACCTGATTCGTAACGTAATTGATTTGCAAAATTGAAGACAAGCTAAACCTGGTGTAATTGACCAAAATATATGATTTATTACTTAAAAACTCTAGACTATTATTATTATTCTACTTTTTCTCCCATTCTGGCCGCAATTTTAGTCGAATGCCCTCTATCAACCGTGCGACATTGTCATTAGTCAATTTTCTTCGCTGCGTTCCACTTTCTCAAGAAGTCTTGCTGGTTGCTGGCATGGCAGCCTTACCTGTCTTACGCAAGATACCTTTGACCAAAGGCCAATATCTTTCGAGGGCGGCACTGTGGAATATTCGGATTCAGTGCTTTAGGCACGATCTGGACATCCTTTTGTTTGAGAAAGTTTAAGGTATCCATCGCATAGTGGGCCGTAGCCAGATCTGGCCAAAATAAGACCAAAGTATTGTGTTTTCGAATGAAAGGTAGTAGACGTTTCGTTATTCATTCATTGATGTAAATATTGTAACATATATACACTGCTACGATCACCACATGGGCAAATTTCCTGCCGAACCAGATACTTGGAGCCAAACTTCTACATTCCTATGGTTGTTTCCGAATTTGGAAGAATTTCTCCATCTGCTATAGTATAAAACTGATCGCATGGAAGTGTAGAAAAGTCAGCTTTCACATACGTTCCAAAATCATATAAAAATTATCTGTACCCAGAAAGTCGTACAGCTTTCGAGACCTAGTTTTTATGGTGACTCTTTGTTTTTCTGATGCTTTTGGCACCTTTCGCTTCTTTTTTGTCTTCATAGCAGCCCGTTTATTAACACGTCTCAACACAACATTGACTGACTTGTAGATTTTGTTGTAGCTAAGTCCCGTTCGGACATGCTTTGGTTTTTGCAAATCGTCTTAATGATTTTCCTGTCTAGTCCAGAATCACGAGCACCACCATGTTCTACGTTTCGAGGCTTATGAGCGGTAGACAAGGTCTCAAAGTATCGATTCAGTACCGTATCGACGCTACTTCTTTGAATTTTTAATTCCTTTGCTATGAAATGGTTTGGACGCTGTGTATTTTCCATCAATTTGCCGACAATCTGCTCACGGCGTTCACGTTGATTCATGGTTTTGTGGTTTTGTCAGAAAATTACGCAATAAAAGACCAAGATTCATTATTTTGTGACCTAGTGTCACGTTTGTAATGTCAATGCCAAAAAATTAAAACTAGAAAAATCCTTTACAGCTGTGGCCAGTATTTTGATATTAGCAAATCCGTTACGAATCGGGCCTTAGTTAAAATGTTATTCGTATTGCAAGTAAAATGCAAAATGTTGTCGTATTATAGTTGAAGCACTGAAATCTAAAGAATGGAAGGCGAGTACGGGAGGTGTGTGCAACTGCCTACCGTCTTGCGACAGCGTCGAGTACGACGCTGATATCCTCAGAATGAACTTTGATTCGAACAAGTACATTGAAATAATGTATAATGACTCTTTACGCGGGTAAGTGCAAAAGCTACTCCTGTGAACGTGTTTTTTTTTTCTGATATCTATAACCTGCAACCTTCAAACACGTTCATGTTTTTATTGTTATTATTTATGTGTCTTCACCGATCACGGAACTATAGGAGACCCGGATCTTTGGAAGGCGTGGTGGCATGGAGCCGAAGCCAACACGCATAGGCTCTTTAGACAAGTTTAATTAAGTAATGTGATGGGACACACCAACCGGCGATTGTCCCTGAGTTCAAACTATAGAAGTATGCTCCCACGGACAACCACTGGTTAGTTTAAGACTATTTAAGAAGGATGGGAACATTTATTTATTTATTTAGGTTAACAAACACTACAAACAGTAACACAATCTATGCTTATGATTAAGTAATATACAGTGCAACAAGTTATGTTATTGTGCCACCAACACCGTTAACCACAGATTACTAAGTAAACATAAGTTATTAGAGGTCGTACTCTTATAATTGTGACATGGTGGAATATCGTAAGTTCTTAAATTAAAATCAAAACTGAAAACTAAAACTATTACAGTCGAAGGCACCAATCCATACATCCATCACGAAAGTGTATGTTTATACATACCTTATTTATTGTAAGCGGCATAAAGGCATATATATATATATATATGACGTCACGAAAATGTGTATATACAAATACAAATACAAATATATTTATTTACAGAAAAACACGGTTAATGCAGGTTTTACAGGATAGCGGTGACTCCGGCAAAGCCTGTATCGTGGGAATCAGAACATACACAAGAGTATTGTAATCAGTGCAGTGCAGTGTATATATTCATGAACTCGATTGTACTTACATACCAGATGAGTTCCTAAATTAAACTTTTAACTAGTTGTGACATTGCTTCAGTACTTTCAAAACTCCTTTTTGAAATTTTCCAATGCGTGTAGATATTATATCAAATGATATAAAGTGTTTATTGTATGTGTCTACTAGTCGATAAGGTGGTGACCGTTTACCAGCATTAGTGCGACAGTTGGTAACTGCAAAAACTCGACATTGCTTACGACAGTGCGCCTTATGTGGGACCCTATAACATAGTTTGTTATTCAGGGCAGTACCCATTTTGACAAAGGTCATATAGCAACATTGTATCCAGACGTCTAGATTTAAGAGGGATTTAATTATATTGACTTAATTATTTATTATATGACAGTTTCCTACGATTACATTTAAAATAACTATTTCAACTGCTTCAATGTACTTATTATTATAAGGAAGAGCATTAATAATAGTGTCTATGAATGAACTCATATGGATTGGTGAACTAGGCTGAAACTATGACGCCTGTCTGGCCAATGCTATTACTTTGGTTGAAATGGCAGGCGGTGACTCGCCAACTCAATGGAATGGGCCTCCCGAAATAGCTGCATATTATATGGCAGCAGGGAGGCAACAGTTTCAGAGGAGCTAAGAGTGGAGAAGTGCTTCTAGAATTTAAATGAACAAAAATAATAATCTAATAGCTCGACGATACAATTCACATGATAATTAGTTTTCACTTCTATCGGGAGTATCCAAAGCCCGATGTTTTTTATAAAAAAAAAAATTAATAATAATATTAGTATTTCAAAGAAATTGGCTTTATACAGTGAACGGAAACCGTATGTATATATTAGTCGCTGGCCAACGCTCAGTACATTATTATATATTTAACTTATTTTAAACAAGGAAAACTAACATAATCACCACTTTGCTGCATGACCAACCTCTAACTACATTTGTTTATGATTTTATTTACATTGTTTGTATCGGATCTTGTTTAATATCAGCGGGAGAAGGTAACTCCCGCGTCCTTTCACAATAAACAGTTTCGTTTTGTCATTAGCGTGCGTTGTCGCACTGTTAACTTATATCCAATCGAGACATTATTTCGCAGCGAGTGACAAACGGACCACAAATATTTGTATGAAATAAGACAAGAGCGCTGTTGGTATAGGTTATCATCAAGCAACCGTACAGAAAAAAGGAAGACATAATCTAAGGGGAATAAGAGTGACGGGGAACAAAGAACTCTGAGCTTAAACTTTTTTTTTTTTTACAGTATAAATTTTTCAAGATTGGAGTTGTATTTCAAAGAGCCCCGATTCGTGTCAATGCGGCGCTCGGAGTTGTTCGGACTGACGGACTTCTTGGCCAACTGCGGCGGGCTGCTGGGGCTCTTCCTCGGCTTCTCTTTTTTAAGCATCATAGAGGTCTTCTACTTTTGCACTTTTAGGTAAATTTATTCTTCATTTAATCAATTTTCTGCACATAGTGCTGAAGCATTAATTAACGTTACTTATTATTTTCTGACTGAAATTGGAATAAAGATTGATTGATTGGGGTTATGATCTCAAGTAATTTTAAGTAATTATAAGTTTATGTAAATATTTATGCCAGTACATAGTTAAACTACCGTTGTTATTATAAGTAGTTTTCTTAATTTCACTTTATTTATTGAGTCAAATGCCAAACGTAGTGTCGTCAAGTACGGTCACGGAAATTAATTTGCTACCTATTTCAAAGAAAATTTGCTTAAAGATGTCATTGTCATTAGAGATGCCAAGTCCTCAACAGGCGCGCATTCGCGGTGATTACTGCATTTTGGTTTAAGTGTAGGTATTTTCATCAATGAAACTTACCCTTATATTACTGGTTACGCGAGTTCTCATTCAAGTTTTTATACAATAGTGTTAAAGTAACTAAATAATCAAGATGGGAACTATCAAATTTTGGTCATGAATTAAATTTTAGAGTATAGTTTTTAATGTTTACGTGTTTATATTAATTATTCCATGGTATATTAAAGATAAATTGATGATTACGAGTACTATGTATGTGTGCATACAAAATGCTGTATTGTTTCAGGTTGTGGTACGCTCTAAAAGGAGATAAAGAAGAAAAGAAAAAGTTCGACAAAGTTGGTGCCAAAGACAAGAATAAAACCCAAAAACATAATTAAAACTGTATTTAAAAAAAAATAGGAAACTACATGTCTTGACGGAACAGTTCGTAAAATTGGCTTATGGTGTACTATGTCGATAAAATTTTCATTTTATACACAAGAATTATAAATTCTCCAAAGTACTAAGTTTCGCCCCTTATATTGACCGCAGCCTTTTAAAGTAACTGTGCAATACAAGTTACGGATGCCTTGACTTCAAAACTGATTGATTCTACTGTTGCTCAATTAACTTATTATGTACAAACACTAACTTTTTAAGAATTATAACTGTTCTTTCTATTGGAACAGTTTGTATATAACTTTGAGTCAACGAATCGATGTGATTGGATATAACTGTGTTTGGTATCAACTTATGACATGCTTAAAGAAAATTGCTAGAAGAAAGTCTAGTCACGAAATGACTTTTTTCTACTCGCGTACTTATCAGTATGCAAAATAGTTATTTTCATAATCGTGTTATAATAGAGAGCTTTTTAGTCGAGTACCGTGTTTAGGCCACGAAGCTTGCTGAGTGGCCTAAGTAAGGTACGAGATTACAAAGCTTGATTATGACACTATTGTGAACAATACTTTTTGTACGAGTTCATTAAAATTAATAATTTAAGTCATTTATACAATCACCACCACATCGACATTTTTATCAAACCACGGCGTCCGTAATTGTTGCAGTACTGTGCTGTTCTGTTGGCTAAAAACTAGCCAATCACAAACCCTAGGTTTTTATTTTTTTTATGCCCTGGATACAGAATAAGGTTTAAATAGATTTTTGACATATGACGCGACGCTGCTACGTTCCGAAACGCCATAGATTGGCAATTTTGTATCGGATCGAGTCTCCTTAAACAAGGACACATATTATTGAAATACGAAGTTCTATTTTCAATTTTTTTTCAGTTGTCTTGAGCGTATCAAAATGGTTATTTCGGTTGTTTCGGAAGTGTCAACGATGAAAAGAGTGACGTTGCAGTATTCTCTATGAAATCTTAATAAACAGATTTTAATCGACGAGTACAAAAAATATATTTAAGACCCTGTCTACCAAACTTACCGCTGCCTCCGGGGACCCAAGAGCTGGCACTTTCCTCTCCAAAAGGCTCGGTGTAACTGTCCAGAGTGGTACCATAACCAATTTTTAAAATTATTTTACCAGTAGGAAGGCACGTTATTTGTGAGTGTCATAGGCTATATAGGTATTACGTCAAGGTCGAAGGCTTAACTACCCAGAAATAGGAGCTCCGCGAAGCAGACCTCCGTCGACCCTGTCACATCACACGTGTCTTTTGTAAGTGTATGTGTTGTAGTTGTATGAATAACAAGTTTTGACCTAATTACGTTAATTATTATGGCATAAATTGAAATGACTATGAATTTTATGACTTCCATCAAAATATGACCTGCAATAGTTGAGATTCCGATTTAAATACTCTTTAATATTATAACTTTGAACATTTTACTTTAGGGTAGGTCCTGTTCCTCACCTCATGCTTGCCTTCACCGGCCGGCTAAGGTGTACAATGACGAGGAAAAGACCCTCATCGCTGGCTTGCCTTTATTGGCCGGTCAGAAAGGAGTCACAAGAGCTATATGCTCGAAGGACGGATGTGTTGCATAGGTGACTAGTGGGCCCCTTATGGTCGTTTAAAGACCAGAAGCACCTCTCCACCCTTAGCCCCTCTGGAACTGTTGCCTCCCTGCTGCCATATAATATGCAGCTATTTCGGGAGGCCCATTCCATTGAGTTGGCGAGTCACCGCCTGCCATTAAAACCAAAGTAATTAGCTTTGGCCAGGAAGGCGTTGTAGTTTCATCAATCAATATCAGTTCATCCAAAGAACCTATTATTGATGTTCCTATTAATATAGTCTTACACTAGCCGGTGGTTTTCCGTGGGAGCATACTTGTATAGTTTGACCTCAGGGACAATCGCCGGTTTGTGTCTCATCATTGTACTAAATTAAACTTATCTGAAGGGCCTCTCCGTGTTGGCATCGGCACCATGTACGCCTTCCAAAGATCTGGGACTCCCGAAGTCCCGTGATTGGTATTTAATATGTAAAACGTTTTGAACTACAATAATCTAAACTTTAACTTTATGGCAGTCAATAGAGACCCCACGGAAACAGCTAGTATTATTTATTGCAAAAAAACGATAGCAAAATAAGTATAAATCAATGATGTATGACACCATAATTATTCTCTGTGGTCGCTGTCCAATTTAGAAACCGCCAGAAAGAACTAATTACGACGAACTTTGTAGTTTCCTTTTTTAAATTTGTAGATTAAGTTATATAAGTATGCAACGGTATATATTAAACATAATTAGCTCTTAAGGTACTCTCGCCTGACATTGAAGCGCTCGCAAGATCGAGTTCTAGCCTCGTCCTGTACCATTTACAAAAATGACTTTCTTTGCACTAATGATTCAAATAACAACAAGAAAGTCTCAAATAAAATATCAATCATAAGCCCAATGTTCACAGCGTCGCATTCAGTGCATTGCTGACACTGAATATGTTACAAGTAGGAACTTCATTGGACACGGCAATCGCTAAGCAATGAACTCGGTACCTTACGATGATAAGTCAACTGACATACTAAGGCACCGTCGCTTTAGAGGTATTTAGTAATTTTTCATATTATAATGTATTAAATTGAAAAATATTTGTTGTAACATTTAAATGCGTACATATAAATTTACTTGTGGTAAACACTTATCTGCATACATGTCAAAGTGTGCGTGAGAGCGAAAGTGGGTATGGTAAGCATAAAAAAATAAAGATAAATTATTTTCTTCTTGAAGAAAGTGAAAGACTTTGGCGACCATTGCTCGTCTCTCAAACAATATAAAATAAGATTGAAAACAACAAACCATTTTTGTCCTTGACGTAATATGCGAACTATTTAGTCACGCATGTAGTAGCGACCTGGCGACCTTCTTGGTTGCGTCTTCTACGAAATTGATGTAACTCTAGGTATCTTTTCGCGAAAAACGAAGACATTACAAATGTATTCGTGTTTTCTGTCCTTAAATTACGTACAATACAATTTTATGTTAGTTAAAACCTATCTGTAGGTTTTGTCTTTATATCAGAGGGCTTATTAGGGCCGTCTTTATTGCGTGACTAAACGTGGATAAAAGTGACGAATGTTTTATCCACGTTTTGGGACGCGGTAAACACGGATAGGCCCCACAGTTCTAAATAAATTTACTATTTTTGTTAGCATTATTCAAAATAAAAATACTTTATCATATCTCACTATGAATAACATGATGACATGCTGACGGTACTTCGTGGCAGTTAGCGTGGTGGAAACAATATGCACAAGTGTCTTGAGCGACGGCGCGCTCGCGACTGATCGCTCCGTCTGACACGCACACTACCGCAATGTGCATGTACACGTTCAACCATTAACAAAGCCCACTCGCCATCGTGAATTGCAAGAGCTATACCTGTGTTTGACGCGTATTGTAATAAACCCCGGGTCATGAACCTACCCCTAACTCGCTTTACCCTAAAAATCTTTCAGAAATTGATCTAGTTTGTAGTAAATACGTTTGAATATGGCTAAGTGATCAGTCTAGGGACTAAGAAAACCATACATAGAATCCTTGAAGATGTTTTAGAAAGAAGAACTAAAAGGACTCCGAATACCCTCATAGATTGTGCACCTCGACCCGGACTGGATTGTGCCCCAGCTAAATTCTGCTTCTACGGCGACAACTTAATTAATTTGTGAAAGAGACAGACGGCTTAGGCAAAGTCGTTATGTCGCAGTATGTATGTGTGTTTGTTCGTTTCTTTGCATTTTTTCGAAAGTGACGGTCCTGCCTCAGCAATGCGACAATTAGATAGGCAAAAATAAATATTACGCGCAATCTTCCAAAAATGTATCTTGACTCAAACTAAGCTCTAGACTTAAACTATATAATGATTAAAAATATATATATTTATAAAACAAAATATACATAAATAATAATTATTATGCAAGACTCCAGAACACACCAGAATAAGCGACACCGTGGGGAATGGGCCATAAAATCCTTTGCCCCTTACAAAGCGGCTGGCCCGGATGGAGTGATACCAATGGAAACACATCTGGAATAGCCTTAAATAAATATATGAAAAAAGCCTAGAGTTAGGTCATATCCCAGCAACTTGGAATGAGATAAAGGAGATATTCCTACCAAAACCAGGCAAGAAAAGCTACAAAGAAGCAAAATCCTTTAGGAGTATTAGCCTCTCATCATTTGTATTGAAGGCCCTAGAGAAAATCATAGATGTATAAATAAGGAAAAGCGTGCAGCGGGGGACACTGCTCCTGCATGGACACCAGCATGCCTATGTAAAAGGAAAATCAACAGAGACAGCCTTACACAACACGACCACTAGAATAGAAAGAGCTATAGAAGATATAGAGATGGCGCTACGTTGCTTTTTTGATGTGGAGGGCGCATTCGATAGAGCCACCCATTACATGCTTGTCTACCATCTACAAGCTCTTTACATCCATTTTAAGCACAAGATTAAATGCACATTTTATTGCAAGCAATGTTTTGTCTTCTGCTTAAAATAGATATAAGGTTGTGTCCTGTGGTAATAAGGAGCTCCTCCTCATAGACATGAACATTTGCCAGCAAGTAAGGCGAAGCAAAGTGGCCCTCTCGGCTGCTTGGGCTGACTACAAAAAGGCTTATCACTCGGTACCTCACTCATGGCTGGTAAGGATTTTAGAGTTGTAATCTTGAGGTTCCTTTTTAGGTGTATTTATGAGGCAGTGGGTCAGAGTCCTTCGTCAACCATGTGTCCCCTCCGATTTGCCCAACTTGATAAGGATTGAAAGACAGCCCAGGGTGAGTCTGAGTCCTTTGTGATTTTGCCTAGCCTTGAGTCCTCTCAGCTCTTTGCTGTCGGAGTCCGGGCTTGGGTATCGCTGTCGTAGAGAAGCTGAAGTCATTTCTTACTTATTGTTCATGGATGACCTCAAACTATTAGCATCAAAGCGACTAGATCTTATCGCACAGTTGAAAATCACACAAGAGTTCGGTAGTGTGATCAAGATGGAATTCGGTGTAGATAAGTGTGCGGTCATGCATGTCCAACGAGGGAAAGTTGTAAATTCATCAAAATTGACAATGACTCTGAGATCTCTCTCAGAAGTTGAAATGTACAGATATCTTGGTATGTCACAGTCTTTGGGTATTGTGGACGGCGATTTCAAGCGGTTAGTGAAGGAGCTCTTATTCGGCCGCTTGACAAAAGTTCTTAACAGTCTTTTGTCGGGTGGCAATAAGGTGCGCTCCTTCAATGGGTGGATGATGCCGCTACTCACATGATACTCCTTTGGCATACCAAGATGGACTCAGACTGAGCTGGACGCCCTGCATAGGCGGGCCCGTCTACTATTTAAATCACATCGCATGTTGCACCCACGCTCATCTGTTATGAATTTTATGATATTGTCCCAAGGAAAGAATCTTCACAACCGCGAGTTGTACAATCTCAGGGATTATTTCTATGAATGTGAAATCCATCGTGATATAGTTGCAGTAGACTAGAGCCTTATGCTTCTCTCCTTGGCAAAGGACAATTTAGCGACCAGCGGTGTTGAATACTGAAGACTGCAACAACGTATGGACGAGCAAGGAGCTACACGAACGCTTCTACCGAGCCCCAACAAAGCCCGAAGTCGACTTTTTAGCGTCCATGACAGTTCACGGGCGCTAAACAGTGGCTGCGATTTGATGACCTCTTTGAGGACACCGAATATTCTCTCTCTCTATTATAATCTCAGCAAATGCTGCTGAGATTATAATAGTGATAAATTACCGGAATTTTATTCTGTAGGAAGGCACGGTTGACTTTAAATTTGTCGAGCGTGTCGTTGCCCAGGCAAGTCCCTCAGACATATTATTTCCGGTTGTTCGCACTTGGCCAACGGCGAGTACTTAAACAGACATTACTTTGTGGCCAGAATCATTAATTACCAGCTTGCGCTTCAATGTGGGCTTGTTGAGCCGTACACACCCGGCGCCACTTATTGAAAATGGTCGTGCTACTCTCTATTGGGATCGATCTGTTATCACGGTCAAGACTAATGATAATGATGATAAATAATAAAGAGTAATTTTGACTTTTAAATTTCAGATACAGTTGAAGCCCTTAAGGCTGTGTAGGTTCGCACTGTGTTACAGTCTCCAGCGTTTTCCCCAATAGTTAGGTAGAATATTATTAGAACATTTAGACTTAGAGCTAAGAACTACACTTTAAATAATCTGAGTTTTGTTGGTAGTGACCATAATTATTCTATAATAATTATGGTCACTACCAGAGCCTAAACTAAAAATAATTATAAATAATCATTATAGTAAAGCTAGCGGGTATTCCTTGAAATTGCTAAAAACGTTTGCACTAACGCATAAATTTGTCCGCATTACCATTTGTACTAAGTAATTTGAGTTTATCTAAGCCAGTTTTTTAAGTTTTCTAAAAATACCTGCGGTCATGATAGGTAAAGATTGTATTATACCTATTAATCATTGGGTAGTAGTCGATTGCGCAAGCCGAACCTGCGGCCTTCCCCAACAACGACGCGGAGGGAGAATCGCTGGGTATTTTGTGGGTATTCTGGCCACTTTCGGCCGACAAGCCCACATAACAACCGTAGGCTCCCCCGGGCCCATAAAATAAAAGGTATGCATAAAATAATTTTTCCAGTTACATAAATATAACAACACTAAGAGTTTTAAAATTCAGGCGGGCATAGCCTTGGAACTGACAAAATATCGGAGTAACTATGCATTAGGGCAAAATAATGACGATTATTATTTTTCTAAATGTGGTTATAGAATTAACAAGTTGTTAGAGTTGTTGGTAATTCTGTAGCTCTGCCTACTCCACTCTGGGATTAAGGCATGACGGTATGTATGTATGTATGTGTATGTAATGACGATTAGGGATTCCACAGAAGAACCTAAGCTAGCGGCATTGACTTGAAATTCCGGTAAGAGCAAATATTTGTGTGATAGACGCGAATATTAATTTTGGATATTAGTGAATTACGATAGCAGCAGCTAGAGTCACGAAAGAAAACCAAAAATGCTATAAATTAATTTAATTTAAAAACTATATCTAAAACTACAAGCTAATCCTAAACTAGGTGATGATCGCTCGAAGTAGGAGACACAAGTGATTCACATATGAAATTATGGTGTTAAGGTAAAGCGGCACGTTTGCTGACGCAGCGGCACGCGGCACGTGCGTACGCAGCTGCTGTAGCTTTGCTTCCGGGCGTGCTGAGTGTGTGATGTTTCGGCGATCCTGTGGAGCTCGACGTCACTAGTGTAATATTGTCTATGTAAATAAATATTCGTGTCGTTACATCTTAAGGTAGTAGACAATACAAGCCTAGAGTTTAGTTTGAGTCTAAGTAGGTACATATTTTGTAGAGAAAAATATGTACGCATACGCAACGCTACATAATTAGCTCTTAAGGTGCTCGTACCTGTAATTAAGAACCTTAATTGTGTACCAGTTACATAAATAACTATTATGTTGTTGCTATGAGAATAATTTATACGAACAGTCATTACGTGACCAAATTTTCTTCTGGCAATAAACCGTAAGCGTGTCATTAGTTGATTCTATACATGTTATGTTTAATCAAACCGTTTCTATAACGTATTTATACAAACTATTCCAATAGAAATAACATGGAAAATTTGTAAAAAGTTAGTATTTATAGCAAAACAACTGTGCTCGTAAGGCTTTCGTAGCTGTCTTCATAGTAAAATCAATCAGTTGTGAGTCAAGGCATCCGAATTTTATGGGTGCCAAGTTGGTGTTCTATTCTAATACATTAAGCCTACCCTCAAATTAAGGGGCGTAATTTAGTATTGCGAAACATCTAATTATCTAATAACATCAAAAGGTACTTACTACTTTTATAGCATCTTTAAACAAGAATAATAGTGTGCAAAACGTAAAGTGTTACGACTAAATTGTCTTAAACACTTAAAATTTTACTCGCTTAGTACATCAAAACTTAATTCTAAGAACTAATCCGTCAAGATAATGTATTGTCTTAAAATTAAAAATGTAGTGTTAATATTTTTTTAACTCTCTCGTCTGTTTTTTGTCGCTAGGACTAACTTTGTCACACTTCTTTTCTCCTCTATCCCTCTTTAGAGCGTACCATAATCTGAAACAATACATTATATGCACATATACGTTTTCAACCATGTACGTCGACTTATCCTACTAATACATATTATAAATGCGAAAGTTTGTCTGTGTGTCTGCGTGCGTGTGTGTGTGTGTGTGTGTGTGTGTGTGGTGTGTGTGTGTGTGTGTGTGTGTGTGTGTGTGTGTGTGTGTGTGTTAGTTTGTTACTCCTTTGTGCTGCGACGTGCCGGATTTGGATAAAATTTGAAATGGAAATAGCTTATACCCTGGATTAACTGCATCACTATAGATAATATACATAGTCAAACTGATACCATATGGGATCCCTTCCAGTTAACCTTGGAATTATCAACTTATCTTTAATAATCTATTTACCGCAGTTACAGACCTCAATTAAATTTCATGCTTGTTTAGTGACGTGTTGTCTTATTCTATTGCTATAGCAAAGAAAGTGACAGCAGCAACTTTAATCAAGCATTAAATTCAATTGACGTCTCGGCGTCTGCGGCAGTAAGAAATAGTTAATATACATACGAACATTACAATTATCAATTAATTCAGAAGAAAACAGCTGTAAACAGCACAGTGATTATTTTTTTTACCCACGACAGTACGGGGACTGTATGTGCGTCTGGCTGGAGTGAGAGGATGTTTGTTTGTGCAAACCAATGTTTATATAAACAGGTAGGGGAGGTAGGGGACCATTGGGCAGTCGGGAGTTTAGGGCATTACCTTACAAGTTATATGGTAGTGCCCGAACCTCCCGACTGCCCAATGGTCCCCTACCTCCCCTACTAAACATTTAAACAAATATAATATGAACCTCGCAATAAAATAGTAACAAGTCTAACGAAAAGAAAGCTTTAAAAAAATCCAACTGCTGTTTGGATAATGTCGTCAAAGTAATGTTACTTATCATGTATTAATGTTTTATTTCACTTAAAAAAAATTACGATACATTATTGTACAAGAAAAAAAAAACATTTATTATGACAACCTCACTAGGCGACTTACTAGGCATTTCAATCATTTAAATATAGCCTATGACACTCTAGTGGTATAATTTATTAAAATCGGTTTAGCCGTTTGCGGTTACAAGCGGACATTGAGTCAAACACATAACCCTCCCTTAGGGCGTTGCCGCAGTCGGATACAAACGCATGTCAGTACAATGCTGCCGTGTCACGCGAATGTCAGTTATCTATAGATAACTGAGTTATGCCCTACAGGTGTCTAGCCCTAGAACAACACTTTTTTTTTAAATAGGCGAATTTACCGAGTTAGTATAGGATAGACCCAATTCATGTATCTTGAAAAAAAACGACTCTGTCACGCACTCCTCCTTCAATTTGAGATGCAGTAGATCTGATGTATATTGCTAACAAGTAAGAACGCACCCGCCGACGGGTCCAAATTAGTCCGAATGTATTGTTACTCATGACCTAAACCTAAAAAAGGGTGACCTAAACCCGCTTGGACACTCCGTAAACAAATCGGCGCGGTGTTTGATTTATTTCAAAATCGATAACTTTGCTTGTACTGAAGTATTTGGTAAGATATTTTTTACATTGTAAAGCTAAAGAAATGGAGAATCAAATAACATGTATATTTTAGCATGTATCACCTTAATAGCTCCCATATAAAATAAAATAGCAAAAAAAACGGTTTACGTACCTACTAAATTTAGATCTTTTTGTAATACCAATCACCAACAAAATCAATAATTTAATACCGAAATAAAACGTTATTTAAACACACTATAACTCACACTTCACAATCACGTAATCATAATAAGGAAATAAATATGATTCACATATTATTTCAGTGTAAATAAACAACCGATACGTCATTTTGCAACACTTGTTCCGACACCTTGCAAAATAAAAGAGATAAAAAATTGTTTTGGTTTCTCAAGTTTACTGTAACTTTTTTTAAATGTTGTCATGTTGGTAATCTGTGCTTTGAAAACAATTTATACCATATATATGGAGCCATCCACAGAATAAAAATCATAAACCGCATAAACTCCGTTGGTAGCTACGGCCACCGAAAGCAATTTGTAGGCGTACAAATTTGGTAGCTCTAGTCACCGAAAGCAAGTGAGTGGCTAACCTCACCTCATTTTACCAGCTACTACATATTTTAAAAATCCTGAAATAAAAACCGTATCAGTAAAAAAACTTTTAATGAATTGTAAATGATTATGAGTAACAATACATTCGGACTAATAAATGTATAGTACATAGCTGTATTTTGATCTACTACAAGTTGAAATGCCCAACTTATTCATCTCAAGTTACAGGCTTGTTGCAGCTTTTATATGGAAAAGTTGAAATGTGTAACTTATTTAACTGTTTTTTCTAAAATAACGAGAAGGAAGACGAAATTTTCAAACCCTTTTGTAAAGTGACACATTTTACGAATTTTCTTCATAAAATTCTAACTATTAAAGAGAAAGAAATTTAAGGTCGTTTGTCTCGATTCACCACTTTTTGAGATGCAGTAGTTGTGCCTGACACGGCAGCATGGTATCCTGACTTTTGGCAGAATGTATCGTTTCTTGTTTCCTTTGCCAACCCGCTTTTTTTCTGTACACTCTAAATATTTCAGGATTTATTTCAGTACCATTGTGTAGGTTAGGTTTGTTTAGTTTTTACAAAAATCCTGAAATATTTAGTTACAGAAATAAAAGCGGGTTGGCAAATGATACGGTTGAGAAACGATCCATTCGGCCAAATATATTTTGGCAGAGAACTATAAGTTTACCTAAAAGTGCTAAAGTAGAAGACCTCTACGATGCTTAGAAAGGAGAAGCCTAGGAAGAGCCCCAGTAGCCCACCGCAGTTGGCCAGGAAGTCCGTCAGCCCAAACAGCTCCGATCGCCGAATCGACACAATTAAACCGGTTAAGTACGAGTCGGACTCGCACACCGAGGGTTCCGTAATTACGATAATATAGTTGATAAACGCAAAAGAAAGTACTCATTTTGTGATGAACTTTATTTTTATGCAATAAGTAGCATTTTGACTAGCCTAAATGTTAACACAGATTTTTAAGGAAAGTATTTTGATATTTTTACTGAAACTGTAAACTTTTACAACTCCATTTTATTTTTCTCCTTAAATAATTATCCATAACTAATTGTTCAGATTATATCGTCCATAAACTTTGGTGAAAAAAGGGGTAATAATTTTTAAATTTTTGGTTATACAACAAAAAGTACGTCACGATAAATTATAAAAATGTTTATCTACATCCATATCATAACTTCCCTATTATATGTTTAGAAACGATAAGCAAACAGCCTATATTAAGAAACCTGTATCTGTGGTTGCACTTTCATGTTAACATTAAAGTATTACATGTCATTAAAGTATCGGTTATTGATGTAGTTGCATCTTAATGTTCACTTTAAAGTTTCGGTCACCGAAACTTTAAAGTGAACATTAAGATGCAGGTTATTTAAGATACAAGGCAACATGGTGCAATTTTCTCACAAATTGTAGAAAACTTATGATATGCATGTCGATAAAGTTATGTATGCGACTGTACGCATAATTAGGCATTAAAACACTCGTGTGATCTTATTATGAAACTCACCTATCGGCTCGTTTCATAAAACCACACTCGTGTATTAATGCCTCTCATTATGCACCAGTCACATAAATAACTATTTGGAATTTTTAGATTGAGCTGTTTCATATGACACCCCGTTTGCTATAGTTAAATCACTTTATTTTTTAAACCCCCATTATAGACTGCTTGTAATATTTATAAAATTCCATTTCATTTTGTTTTTACTAAAAACAGATGCGGGCAAGCAAGTTGTACAACTATGCCAAATTTCAAGTTGGTAGCATTTTTATTTGCTGAGAAAAAGTGCGGTTAAATACAAACAGGCAGACAACGAAGTCTCACGATAAGGGTTCCTTGTTTACTATTTTAGTACGGAACCCTAATAACGGAGGAGGTTCTCGCAAGTGAACCGCACGTATGTATGAGCGCGCACAATGTTTCACAGTATATGTCCGATTAGATATGTGGTCTACTTTCAAGGTTGTCCCATTGTCACGAGATCTGAATCTGATGAGGGGATCGGTGAGAAAATGAGGGAACTCTTTAAATCGTATAACTACTTAAGACATTTCTTCCAATTTTCAAAATGTTTTTAGAGATTTAAAAAAACTGGTGTGCGATGTTTTTAGGGTTTCGTGCCCATAAGGTAAAAACGGGACCGTGTTTCTAAAGTCTTAGAAACACGGTCCCGTTTTTTCGTTGATTAGCGGAGTCCCGCTATCTGTCTGACTATCCGTCTGTCTGTCACCAGGCTATATCTCATAAAACGTGCTAGCTAGTTTTGTTTTTAACAACACATGTATTTCTGTTGCCTCTATAACAACAAATACTAAAAATAGAATAAGATAAATATTTAAAGGGGCTCCGATACAAAAAACGTACTTTTTTTGCCGTTTTTTGCTCGATATTAATAACAGAAACAGGTAGAAGAAATATTCACAGAATGCTAAGTTGTAAATTCACTTTAAAAATAGATAAATTAATTTAAATGAAATAAATACGTAAATACAACAAACGCGATTACACCGTTCAAACAATATTCTTTAAAAAAACGACTTTTTGATTAGTTTGTTAAATAAATAAATGAGAATATAAAATTCTTTGAATTATGTTCGTGAAATATGTTTTATAAAGTAAATAGTCGTTGAAACTAACAAAATAATATTACAAATACAAGAGAACCAAATATTATATGAAATATTATATATGAAACTAAAGTCGATGATACCGCTTACTATCTATGAAATTAGTGTTGGTTAAACAAGGGTCAACCTTTTATCTAAAAATCGAAGTTTTTATACATGCAAAATAAATATAGGCATTAAAATATCGCCGAAAATAAATTTCATGTTTTTGAAATTGAATTTTATAGTAAACCTACTAAGTTACAAATTTAAATACATACGAGCATAATTATAGCATGATCGTGTTCGACGTTAAGCTTGGTGAGGTCATATTTAGTAAAATAGGGTGGGACCCAGACAACTCCTCCCGGGACGCCTCACATGTCATGTCCTTACATAACTAACCGAAGTAACGGCCATCAAACTTTTGTTATAATTTAGCATAAAGACATAATATGTGACAAATTTTATAACATCATCGGCTTCACAACCTGCTTTCTTACTCAAACGGTCGGTGGCTCGTTGATCGGGTTGCCACCTTCCCGAACTCATGGTGGAGGGAGGCGACGGCTGAGATACGCGTCATACTCGTGCAGGGGTTCTGTCTGTGCGTCACAGGAAACAATCATGTTATAGTAGTTTATGTAACTGATACATAATGAGAGTCCTTATAACGCGAGTGTGGTTTTATAAAACGAGCCAAGTACGAATCAGTTCAAACTCAACCTTTTCGTTCTTTCTCTGTTTTAGTACATAGTAAACGCGTGAAGTATTTCCTTGCGCCTTCGGCAGAGTTATTGAGTAGTGGGGTGCCTACCTGGAGCTCTGCTGGTAGCTCCAGTTTGCTATAAAAACCCCTTACTATGTTGTGCTGGCAGTCGATCTAATGGTTCGACTTAAAACAAAGCTCGCTTACTCGAAAGGTTAATCCCTACATTTGTGACAATTCATAGTAAAATGATGAAGATCTATGGTATGAACTCAGCCCTATGCTGTAGACTCACATTAGGATTTTATGCCCGCCCTGCCTAGCTTATGGCTAAGATACATTTCCGTTTTTTCTGTACGTTGTCGCTTATTTCTCACAGCATAAGTAAAGAAGAAAATTCGAACACTGAAATTATTGACAAAACATCCTATCCCCTAATCAATTAGGATTTAGACAAAATAGATCCATTAAACAAGCAGTGGACTTACTTGTGGGTGCAATAGTGAACTGTCTTGACAGAGGTGAAAAGTGCTTAGGAATATTCGTAGACATTGCTAAAGCATTCGACACCGATTCTATTCCGATTGTTTTGTCTAAACTTGAAAGGCTTGGTATTAGAGGACTTGCGCTGCACTGGTTTGAATCATACCTTCTGAATCGTAGACAATGCGTTCATGTGGGAGAACACATTAGCGATTTCGCCGGTGTGGGTTTCGGAGTGCCTTAGGGAAGCGTCTTAGGTCCAGCTCTGTTCCTTATATACATAAATGGACTCTGTAACCTTAAACTGGTAAAAGCTACAACCATTTCTTTCGCAGACGACACTGCTATCCTGGTATGCGGAAAAGACTGGTCTGACTGCTATCCTGGTATGCGGAAAAGACTGGTCTGAAGTTAAGCGTGATGCGGAGTCTAACCTAAGGTTGATAGTTGAATGGCTGGATACCAATCTATTAACATTAAATGACCAAAAAACTAAATATCTGTGCTTCTCTGTAAATTCTAGAGGACAGCCTTGTGATGATTTTGGTATTAAGGTAGGGCATGAGAGTGAGCCCCGGTCTAATTCCAATAGTGATAGCAGCTTATACTACATAGAACGATCAAGAACAATAAGATATCTGGGCGTAATACTTGATGTTCATCTCACGTGGCAGCAACATATCGAGTCGCTCAAGAATCGTGTTCGAAAGCTCATGGTTGTCTTCGAACTTTAAGGAACATTGCGTATCCTGAACTGCTGAGATCCGTTTATTTCGCCCTCTGTGAATCTGTGCACGGTTACTGTAATTCGGTCGGGGGGGGTGCGGCAAAGACATATTTATTTAGTCTCGAAAGAGCACAACGGTCCCTACTCAAGGTAATATTTAGAAAACCGTCACGCTTTAGTACCAAAGAACTCTACAAGGTTGCTAATGTTCTCACTGTTCGCCAACTGTTCCTGAGAAAAGTTATGTACAATTATGGAAAACTCCACGACAAGGTCTTCCAAGCGGACATAAGACGCCGAAAGCGCTGGAAAAGCCAAAAAACATATACGATATTCGCCCAAAGATACCACACACTTTCATCTCTCAATTGGCCATGAAAACGTATTGCAAACACCATCGTATAAATAGGCACCCCAGTAAGTCATTACTAACAAAATGGCTTACACAGCTTGACTACCACGAAACTGAACTTCTTCTTGCCGTGACAAAATAGGCATCTACTGTAGAATCGTATATATGTATTTATTTAGCATATATAATATTTTATCTAATACATCCCTACATGCATACGCACTTGCACGCACACACACACACACACAAAACAGGCTCATACGTAACATATAGCAAGAATAACATATAATAGCAAGAATGAAAATGTTGCTTGTTTAAATAGGTTAAGTGATCTTTTTTGTTAAATGTGATTCCGATCGAAACTGCATCCTGTAACACAGGGTTTCCTAGCTCAGGATGCAGGGTCGTGATATATCCACTGAAATTTTTCATATGTTCAATTATCTTTTTTTATTTTCATTTTCATTTCCATTATCATTTCTAGCGTTGACTTTTTAAAATAATAATATTTTTTCCCGGTTAGCGTCTTTCCTGTGTAACATTCATAACATTTTTGTTTTCTAGTAAAGTAATTAATAAAAAGCCTAATTTTCTGACTTAACCCATATCCGTATAAACGGAGTCCAGTCATATCCGATAAAAACATAACTTATAGCTTGCACACACGCATTGCACACGCCTTTAATTATTGACTACAAAAAAGACAAGTTTTAACCAAGATTTGAAATCATCATGTCGTGAAAAGTTAATACAAAAAACATTATATTGCTTGAAAAAGAATTATGTTGGAGTAATACCCGTAATAGACTTTATAATAATACATCAACCGAATGTGTCTCCAGACGCCATCATTTCAAAAACTCACGGCTCTTAGCCTAATTAGTAATTGCGAATGCTAATTGTATGTATATTTCAGTTTTTCAAGTAACGTGACAGCAATCGGTTGTTCAGAAAAATGGAGTAAGTTAATTTACGGTTTAATACAAGTATGTCGGCTTAACACAGGAATACTCTTATTTTAAACGCTATATTGGGGAAAAAAGGGGTACATACATTTTATTATTACTTAAATCCTATAAATAAAAAAACTCTCACCCGCGTTTTTAGTGATGAAACGCTGTTACTGAAAAATACGATCATCTCAGTCAGAAGAAAGAAAATCGGAAGAAAAGGCACAAACTCCTCGTCACTGAGCTGTTCTTGGACTTTTCGAAGAACACCACGTTACATGGCTTACGCTATGTGACGCAGATTGGCCTAAGCACTGTAGAGAAGTATTACTTTATTTATAAATTATATTTGTAAAAGTTTCGCATTTTCAAAGGTTTACTGAGATAACTTCTGCGTCATCTAGCATGAAATAAAATTATATCGGTTTAATATTTGAGAAACTCTCGGCACATTTATAGTGAACGGTGAAAAATATTTCCTTTCATAACTTCAGAGCTATCTATGCTCTTGTCGATGGAGTGTCCTCGTTTGCTCTTGCTTGGTCATATTTACTACTATTAAAATTCCCATTTGTATTGTTTATGGTAAGGGTAATGATAAAGCTTCAAATAACAACCATCGTTTTATAAAAACAGTCTTTCCTGTCTTCATTGTCATCAACGTTAAGCTAGTGGGAGCGGTTGTGTCAGTCAGTTTCCCTGACTTATTTCATCTCAATCGAAATCATATGAGGCGAAATATTTCACTTTGTTCTGATAGGGTTAAATTCGCAGCAATCAATGTTATTTATAATATTAAAAAAATGAAACCATTTTTCTTGTCGGTATTTCATATAGTTTCATCCCTATTCGTTTTTGTTCTTTATCTAGCGAAACATTAGATAGAAGGATGTATCCAACTTAGATTTGAAATAAATATTAGTAGACAAGTTCACAAGTGGTGTTGTATAATGGTGACGGGACATAGCTGGATGCTAATAGCAGAGGAACGCTCGTGGTAGAGATTTTCTGAAAACTGTCTGTTAATATCTTGTAACTTGTAACTTGATAAATAAGCGCTGTCCATAAACACCCGGCAATTCAGAAAAACATAAGTTATTTAGGAGAATTTTCTTCCAAGAATTTGCACTTTGTTTATTTCCTTTTCTAACATCGTGACGATATAGCGAAACATCAACACCCGAATGTGAAACTAGTTTATTTGATTTTAAATAGCTTAAGCGTTGTAACACGTTTGTTCTCGAGTTACAAGGCAACTTCTCTTATCTTTCTGGTAATTTCCAGATTTTTTTTTGTTTACCTTTGACTACAGATGTTAATGAATAAATTTTAATGAATTCCAGGACATTTTGGTTGCTCATGTTCGTGATCAGCGTGGTTCTGTGTTTCCTCCTGATCCTGCAGGTCTGGTCCAAGTGGTGTGACAGCCCCGTCATTGTGACCATCACCGAGAGAATGGTTCCCGTCGAAGAGGTATTATGTTGTGGTATTAGAATAATGTAGACATTTTGCATTGAATTGTGTAACCTTTGCAGCTAGGGAGAATAATAAGGTCTGATTTTGTTTTTGCGATAATATCATGTTTGAGCCATAGTTTCGGTTAATTGGTTACGTATTATTGAATACAACATCAGGTCTAATAGTATTTAAATCTATTTTTCTTTGCTTTGCATGTATATAGTAGCAGATCAGCAGTAGACTGGTAGAAATTTATAATTTTGTATAACTTCGCTAAGCCCTGCAGACGACACGAAGCTCTGCACCTGAAACATAAAAAAGCCAAAAGTGTTCGTAAAACAATAATTTGTTATTATATTAGAAATGAAGTTACTAAGTAAACTTTGCTGTTTGATATGCTATTAAACGTGTACGAGGTCTTGTCCATGTGTAGGTGTAGGTAAGGGCATACCAGCGGCTGCGCTGCAAGTCAGTCGTCCATCGAGCGCTACACATAGCTCAAACGTACCTACAAGTCCTAGAACACTTCACTTACGATCCTTGATGTTTTGCTTTACCTCTCTTGTCTTGGATCTAACATCTACAAGCCCCCTCTCTCTCTTGCTAAATGCCAGGGAGTTGGAGCTGGGGCCCTTGTATGGCTGCGTTTATCGCGTGACAAAGTTTGGATAAGACCTCCGCTACCTTATGACACGTAAATAACTACGAGAGTGACGGATGCTTTATCCACATACTAGGCCCACTGAACTTGAAAAAATAAACTAGACTAAATGTGAAACTCTTTTTTGTATCGAAATGATAATCAATGTTAATTGACTGTTAGCTACATTTGACTGCTGGCAACATTCTAACCGTCTGTTAAGTAGTTGGTGAAATTTGACAAAGATCTAGTAAAAGACGAAACGGTGTGTTTTCAGTACATACCCTTGCAAATATTTCCAAGCAATACGTCATTTAACTTTTTATTTAAGGTGCATGTTGTTATTATTGTATTACTTTTATTTTCAGGTACCCTTTCCGTCAGTGACTATTTGTCCCCAAATGAAAGACAAATTGAGCCACTATGAGTATGCAAAACAGTACTCAAAATATCAAAAGGATATGTATGGATATAAAGGACCTTTAAATGACAGGTATTCAATTAACTTCTCTCGGACGAGAAAAAGATGAATTCTTAATCAAATATTACCAATAATATTTTAGTTTTTGTTCGATAGCAAAAGTACAGTTTTTTTCAGTATTGAGATTGAATTGAAGATGCTAGATGACGCTTTGTTGGTGTGTGATTCTTTTAACAAGTTTCGATATCTGTTAAGACGTAACATCACCAATGAAAAAACTGTCGACAACATTGTAAAGGTAAGAGAATCATAAAAAACCGGCCAAGTGCGAGTTCAAGTCGCGTGGAGAAGGTTCCGTACATATCTATTTTTTTTTATACATTTTTTATAGTAACTATATTTTGTATTTTTTCCAATATTTTAGGCTCAGTAGTTTCGGGGATCAGGGGAGAATGGTCAATTTTCGTCTTCTTTCATTAATTAAATAAAAACTATTTTTTACAATAATAACAAAATTATGTTTAAGATCCTTATAACGATCCCTTTCATTTGATATATGACAAAGTAAGGATTGCAATTTTTTTTAAATTTAATTTCCTAATTTGTCCCCAGAATATGATGCTTATTTAGAAAAAAAAAATTACAATTGTGTTTACCAAAGGACGATGGGCAAAAATGTCCCCACCCACCAACTCAGATGAAATATGAGCTAGTTTATAGATCATGGCAACATTATGTATTTTTACTATGGCAACGAACACCAATATGTATGGGGTTTTCTTGGAAAATCATAATCGTATAGTATGGAATTTGTTTGAAAATGAACACATATATGGATGATTTGCCTTGTTTGGCCCTTGTTTTCATTAAAAAATTCCCATTGATTTTGCTACTAAAATTAGTATGTTGTCTTTTTTTGGATCCTAATAAACATATAGACATGCATCCTGTTACTGTTGGAGGGTGGGGACGGGGTCCATACCAAATTGCTCATCACCCAACTGAATCGGTCCAGTGGTTTCGGAGCAAATTGCCTTTGACAGCCAGACGCACGAGTGATCCAATAGGTTCCGTTTTCTCATGTTTTGTACGGAACCCTAAAAATAAACATCTCTAGAAAAAATAAATTTTGTTTGCCCAATAACATTCCTGCAAATTGTGCGAGTGTCTGTTTTACAACACTGTTTGATTGAAGCCAGGAAAATATTAACTATATTTGTCATACAGGGTGGCACATTAAGATCGGTCAGTATAGGAAGTCTGTAACTATAAGACATACAAAGATCTGTTCTTAGGGTTCTCATGTCATGGATTTTAGTGTAAAGAACAAAACTGAATACATGGATTTAAAAAAAGTTGTAATTGGTTCGGAAATCGAATCGGGTCGTGTTGAAAAATAAAACTTACTTTTATTCTATTTTGATATAGATGGTTTTGGTCATAAGAAGTAAATGCTACGATGAAACATCATAACTATAAATAATAAAAATAATTTATTTAAGTAGTTAGAAAATTACGAACATAGAAATATAATACTATCGTTGATATGAAAACCTTCAGAATGGTTTTAAATAACTGAATGCAGTGTATAAAACAAGCTGCGACACCAGTGAAGAGCTACATGCAATCGTAGAGACAATTTTACGCACCAGAACGAGTTAAATATTACATTGAAAAAAAAAACGGTTGTTATTTCGAACATCCACTTAATTAAAATGAATGATATGATATACAATGATTTAATTCACTTTGGACATCATTTTTCATAGTAACATT